>OX422209.1:590070211-591352711 GCA_949130495.1 Sambucus nigra | reverse complement strand
ATGTAACACCTCTTAATTTTAGGCTTTTATTTTAATTAATTTATTCGACAATTGTCAAATTACTAAGTATCGTACATTGATAAGAATTAATTAATTTTGTTATTTAAATAGTGAGTGAATTTAAATTAGTTAATGGGTGAAACTTAACTTTTAAAAATAATTATCCGAATGGCAATTTTGAGTGCACGGTTGAGCCTGGTAGGGTCGAAATAGTCTAAAATGAGTGTCCAAAAGTATAATATGGGTTTCAGGACTGTTATTGACACATTTGAGCTCTCAAATAAGTGTTTGGGCTTTTTTTAGAAGGCCCATGAGCCCCAAAAGGGATTAAAGTTAATAATGCTAATTGTGAAAGGTTGAGGGAACTTTAATTCATTTTTAAATGACTAAATGGAGGAGAGAAAAAGAAGAGAGCAACTAGAGGAGATTTTGGGAGATTAATCAAAGAACAAGAGAGGAAACCCTTTAGTCAACCCATAATCTTCAGCAAATGATTGATTCTACAAACCCTAAGGCAAGTGGTTTAACTTGTGTTTGATTAATTGCATTTTCCTATTCTTATTATGTAAGGTGTGGATTGAATAATATGGTAAGGTTAGGTTTATACTTGAATTTGGGGATTTCATGATTATCATTTAAAAATCTATAGAGATGATAAGAATATGTGGATCGTGGTTCTCCAATTTGTGTAGATGATGTAGTTAAATTGAGAAAATTAAATGAGTGGATTTAGGATGAATCTTGGAAGGTTTGTGGGGTATAATTTTTTCAGAGTCAAAGGTTTTAAAGCTTTAATGACGGACTAGTTGTTCTGGGGAATGAAAGAGGAGAGAGAACATCAGGGTCATTTCAACGAACTCGTGTCTCATTCATACGATAGCCGGTGTCGTTCGAATGACATGGTTGGTCGCTTGAATGACCTGATTGATTCTAACAGATTTCTCCCCTCCCTTGGTTCCGAACTGATTGTTAATTTGTGATGAATTTTTCCTATTTTGGATGAATATGAATTTTGGTGTTATAATTTAGGGATTGAATTTGTAGAAATTACGCATGGATTAGTAGTTGATAAATCCAAATAGATTCTTAAGACTTATGTTAAGTAATTAGGATCCTTGTAAATTAAGTGGGTAAACTTAATTGAAAGAAATTGAATAATGAATTGGGAATTTTGAATTTCGAGCCAAGCGAGTTATAGTCCGGTTATATATGATTGAGTGACACCAAGATAATGGAATTATTTAGCGTATGATTGATTGAAATTTGGCTCGGATTATAGACTTGAATGTGTTAGGCTAGTGTTACGTATATCTGTGCACAAGTATCTTGGATTTAATATATATATATGATTTATAAATATTTGTGTGTATAATATTTATAAGAAAGCACATCTACTCTAAAGCTATCATGGGAGGTTGTGCGATATGGGTGAATCCCCTGGCTAGTGAATGCACGGAGAGTATAATCCCCAGGTCATAGCGTTCGTATTATTAGGGATGACATGTCTTGGGTATGGATCGGTCTCATTCCCAGGGGGTACAATTGACGCCTCCTATACGGTTGTTTTTCTGATTCGGGAGCGCCCTGCATTAGGGTTCCGGGTGGATGAGTACACCCGAAGGTGATAGAATTTAGAGAGAACAACCGATGAGAGCCTCCTCGGGAGGATTGTTACGTCTACAATATGTGGATGAATGTTTTAATATGATATTACGTATATATGGCATTTTTATATAAGGGTAAATACTGGATTAGAATTGTATTAATTATATAACTCATGAGAATGTTATATGGTATCCAATGAGAAATTATTTAAATAAGTTAGTGTGTTGAATAACTTATAAAACGTATACTAAACTCACTTGAGATATAGTAGTGGGAAGAGTAGGATATGTATTCAAATATATCACAAGACTAGTTCGGGGTAAATATTTAGATGGGTTATGTATAGGTATGTTAGGCGTGCACATTAGTCGAGGGGTGAGGTATTCTAAAGAGAGTGTGTAACACTAACTTAAATATGAAGAGCATTCATGCATTTTAATTTACTGCAATTAAATTCACTTGCTTTTCAAATGTTTGGGGTTCTAACCCTTGCGATAAAATATTTTCAAAACTTTTTAGGTGTCCTACCAGAGGGGGGCCAGGCTTTATCTTCTTGCAGGGTACGTATCTGCGGTACATGTGGGTGCTGAAGGATATTGCCTTTGATGCCTATTTCTTTCTCATCTAGATAGGGATGTTCCTAGATGTACTACAGGGCATTTTTCCCCTAGCTTGTACTCTTTACTTTTAGTTTAGCATGTATTGGCTTTACTTTACATACCTTGGACTTTTGTTGGTTCGCTTGTATTAGTCGATGTTATTCGGCTAACAATCTTATTAGATGTTTGTGGCATGATTATATTCTCTTATATGGTGTTGGTTATTTGAATTTTTATTACACTTGTTGGTTTTGGACTAGTCATAACATAAAATTTTACATCATTTTAATTAAATATTAGCTGGTTAGTAATTAATAATGTTGCGACAGTGATGCTAAAAATGAACCATGTGTAAATCATGATTTAATTTGATAAAGGCCTAATCAATCAGAATTTAATTATTCGGGGTGTCACAAGGGTTTCCTTTTAGTTCTCATTCTTCCTACTTTTTTTGGATTGTTTTCCCTTAAATAAAGGGATTCTTATTATCTACCAGTGACGTGCTAGATTTTTTTATACATATTTTATCCATTTGGAGCAACGTTCTTTTTTTTAGGTATGTGAAGTTCTCATTTTTCATTGATTATATGTAATTGTAGATATTCTTCACCCTTCTTATCTCTTGTGATCTAGATATTTAATTCACGTGCTCTATTAATTTTTTGGTGGTTAAATATCTTTTTGTATGCTATTTTTGAGATATCCTATCTGTTACTCTATTTGGGGTCTAATTTGAGTCATTCTTTAGTTTACAATTGTTAGTGTTATAAAAACTTTAGTAAATGATATCTAATGAAAAATTTACAGAAAAGAAGAGCACTTCATTTGATATGATGAAGTCATACTCCCCCTCCCAAAAAGTTATGACTCAGTTACTTAATGGCCGAATTTTTTTGTTGTGGGCAAGATCATTTCGTTTATTTTGAGGTGCCAAAGAAAGAATTGATTATATTCTTAGGAATTACTCAAAACAAAAGGAATATGGTTGGAGAGAAACAATAAAAAGGTTTACCAATTCTTGATGGGCCTCGATGTTGATTTTGAGCTTCCTCGGACACAGATTTTTAACACTTCAGCCATCCCTCCACTTAGTGAAGTGTACGAACTGGTTCAACAACATGATCAGTACCTAAAGCTTACTTCCTCACCAGTTATGATTTTTCAATCTACTTATACAGCTGAACAAATGTCTTTTTCAGAAAATATAAAAAAAAAATCATTTTTAGGGGTGTTCTACTGCTTCCTCTTGGGGCAAACATCCTGAAAGGAAGAAGCTGATATGATAAAATTGTGTCAGATAAGGGAATGCAAAAGTTACATGCTGGAAACTGTATTTAGAGTGAGGAACAAGAAAGGGAAACCTCGTATAACAATTATTGTTGAGGGTCCTGTTGATTCTCATTCCTCCACTAGTAATGGTTTGAATCTTAAGATTGAGAGAGCCATTAGTTTAAAGATGGACCCAATTATCCATCTATTGAGTAATTAATGGGCTTCTGATCCTGAGCCTATCGCTATGACTACATCTACCTTAGGTACTCCTCAATCATACCATTTTCATACAACTGGCACTCCATCGACTTATATTATGGATTTTGGAGCTAATGGTCATGTGAGATGTGAAAGGAACCTTTTTACTTCACCTTCTCAATCCTTCTATAAACACATTCACCTTGCGGATAGGACTTTTACTCCCACTCTCAACAAAGTATAGATATGCCTCTCCACATACATAACTTTACACCAAGTTTCACTTGTATCCAATCTTGCTATGAACTTGCTATACGTTAACCATTTAACAATAATCTTAATTGTGTTGTTATTTTTTATCTGATTGGTGTTATCTTTAGGACCTGTGTATGTATAGGATTTTTAGCATGGGATATCAGTGAAACATGCTATATTACTTTGGGGATCCTCAAGTAGTTCCATCAGTACTACCTTTCTCTTATACTTTTAACGCTTGTATATTCCATTATTCAAGCTGTTATGTGTTTTCATCTAAGCTATTGCGGTTATGACAGGATCGTTTAGGACACGTCATTTTCAATATCTTTGTATGTTATTTACTAACTTAATCAAGGCTTTCAGTTCTTCAAAATTCCAATGTCTTGTCAGATAGTTATCTAAGCATACTTGAAACACTTACATCCATGGCATGCATCATACTCAATGTTCCTTTGACTTAATGCACACTGATATTTGGGGTCCTTCGTCCATGACGGCTTTTTCGGGGTGAGAGTGCACACAAACTAATGGATAAATTTATTTAATTAAATGATTTAGACACACAATTTAATTTGTCACTAAATTATAGTCTTTAATTAATTATGGTGTGTATATGATCAATGTTCCAAGCACAGAAACATTATACGCATACAATCAACCACAGGATTATGGAAAAATTCCTTTTCAGGCCAAAACATATATTCAACACTTTAGAACGTTTTAGAAGATAGTCAACTTACAAATCACATAGAAAAACTAAGTATGAATCACATACTTCATAAAGATTCTAAAGAAAATGGATCAGACCAGAGTCATCCATAGGTAGCGATCTTCCCTCAGTAACCATTAATCAACCTTTCTTCTTCCTCGAGTAGTGATCCTTCGGGTCACAAGTTCAATAATACAGAATGATCTCCACAAAGTGTATATGAGGTATGAAACTATAGGGTTTCAAAGGATTCACAATTCCTATAGGGGATGCAAATTTGTGAATCAAACGGTGTTTGAAAACACAAAAGAAAAAAAAACTTTGGTTTTGGTTTGATGTTCACATTTTTCCAAAGTCCCATTTAAAATAGTGTCCTAAACAGGTACTTATAGAAAACCATGAATTTCAATGCAATGGCTTTTTCGAACAAAAATTGAAGTCGTTCGAATGATAATAACATCTTGTTTGAACGAAAACCTCGGTTTGTTCAAACAAGACTTCAATCTCGTTTGAACTAACTTCTAACAAAGTAAGACCTTCTAGGCATAGAATTCTCGTTCGAAGTTCGTTTGATGCTCTAATTAAACAGGAAACCAAAATCGGTCTAATAAGTCAAGAACTCGCTCGAAGTATATAAAAAAATATATTTTAATTTCAAATCCTTAAAAAATAAACAACCACGCTTTTTATAAATACACATCTGAAATACGGATTTGAATAATTATGAAGACCCAAAAGTATTATACCTTCGTGAGATGTAGAGGAGTCTTAAACTTGGAGATGTTGGAGTTTAGTTCGACGTGTCGGTGCCTGTCAATTTTTAACGAGATACGCCAAATATGTAAAATGAAAATACATCCCTAATATATGATCAACTTCAGAATGTCTTCTCTTACATTGGACATCGATATTTTTTAACTTTTACTGATGACAATTCAAGGTGTACTTGGGTTTATTTGCTTCATAAAAAAATTGATGTGGTATCCCTTTTTACTCAATTCTCAGAACTCATGAAAACTCAATTTAATATTATTTTTAAAGGGATTCAGTCAGATAATGTTAAAGAGTACATCTCGAATGAAATTGTCTCTCGTCTTTCTCATCATGCTATTCCCCAGTAACTCACTTGACCATATACTCCCGAGAAAAATGGTGTTGTTGAACGAAAAAACAAAAATCTCATAGGGGTAGTATCTTATCTGTTGTCTGTTAAGGGGATATCAGTTCCTCAATATTATTAGTACTTGGTTGTTTTAATGGCTCCTTATCTTCTAAATCGTACTCCCAATCAGGTCATTTAAAACAAATATCCATTACATGTTATTTATCCTAATAAGATTCTTTTTCATGTAATTTTGCGTGTTTAATTGTGCATGATTTGTTCACAATAAATCACTTACTCGTATTAAGCTTAATGATAAATCTATCTAATGTATGTTTGTAAGATACTCTAATATGTCCAAAGGTTACCGTCGTTATGATCCTATTACACATCATATGCATCATACTTCAAATGTCAATTTTTATGAAAATGTGTCATTCGTTAGTAACTATAATTTTTTCCATCCTTTTACGTCACCCCCAAGGACTCACATAATGTTTACCATGTCCCTATTTGTGCTCTCCATGTCCTTGATTTTACTACCTCTCCCTCCAATCAACCTATGCTAGTGTATTCCTGTTTCCCATGCTCACATATCTCTCCCGCCATTATTTCAACCCCTACGTAACGTTTATAACACTCCTGATTCAACTAAACATGTTGTTGAGATTACTAATGAGTCTGTGGATATTTACCTTATTTCTATAGACCCTAAGCCTCGATACCCCTCTCGGGAATGTAGAATTTCTATTCGATATAGTTATGTTTTTTACGCAACATCCTATATTTAACTTTGTGTCTTATGAGGGTCTCTCATCTTCTTATCGAGATTTTGTTATGGTCACTTCATTTACTCGTATCCCAAGGACTCTTTCTAAATCTTTACACTCCTCACACTAGGTTCACACTATGGAATGTGAGATGGATGCTTTAAAACGTAATCATACATGTGATATAGTTTCCTTTCCTAAAAGGGCTATGACAATTGGATGTGGGTGGGTATATACTATAAAATTCTTAGCTGATGGTATAATGGATAGGTATAAAGCTTGACTTTTTAAAAAGGGCTTTACTCAGATACCAGGGAAGGATTTTAGTACTACTTTTCCCTCATTTTTAAAATCAACATTGTCTGTTTATTAATCTCCTTAGCTTCTTCGTTCTCTTGGCCTCATGACCAGCTTGATGTAATAAATACTTTTTTTCATGTAAACCTTAATGATGTCATCAACATGGATCATCCACCTATCTCTCTTGGCGAGGAGGAGTATGCAAGGAAAGTTAATCACCCCGAAAAATCTTTGTATGGGCTGAAGCAGTCACCACGAGCCTGATTCTCTATATTTAATGAGGTTGTCATTGGATTTGGATTTACTAGGTTCCATTCTGATCATACTTGCTTCCTCAAGAAAGATTCATCTTGTAAAAGTGTGATTTGCTTGTATATATTGATGATATTATTATTATTATTATTATTATTATTATTATTATTATTATTATTATTATTATTATTATTATTATTATTAGTAGTAGTAGTAGTAGTAGTAGTAGTAGTAGTAGTAGTAGTAGTAGTAGTAGTAGTAGTAGTAGTAGTAGTAATAATAATAATAATAATAATAATAATAATAATAATAATAATAATAATAATAATAATAATAATAATAATAATAATAATAATAATAATAATAACATTAATAACAATAATAATAATAATAATAATAATAATAATAACAATAATAACAATTATTATAATAATAATAATAATAACAACAACAACAACAATAATAATAATAATAATAATAAGAATAAGAATAATAATAATAATAATAATAATAATAATAATAATAATAATAATAATTGTTATTATTGTTATTACTATTATTATTGTTATTATTGTTATTATTATTATTATTATTATTATTATTATTATTATTACTACTACTACTACTACTACTACTACTACTACTACTACTACTACTACTACTACTACTCGAGATGATTTTAGTGAAATTAGACAGTTTAAGATAGATTTGGGAATGGTATTTGATATGAAATATCTTGGCCCACACCGATATTTTTTGGGAATTGAAGTGGCTAGATCTCAACATGGGATTTCTCTCTACAACTAAAGTATGTTATGTATCGTATATGGACAAATTTCCAATTTAGTCAATTTGTATGTGTTAGATTAATTTTGGACAAAACATTTTGACTCATAGGTTAGGGTTTATGTTTTCCTTTTAGGCCTTTGACGTGTTTGGATGAAGACATGGCAACCAAGCTTCGAATATTGCATCACCATACCGTGTTTCATTCTCATTTTCTTTATGAGGATCTTATAGTTATGGATACGTATATATTTTGATCCCTGGATATTTTATATTTGGATGTTTAGGTTTATATATAATTATTTTTAAATGTTTTTAAATGATTTTATATCATTTTTAATTTTTTGGATGAAAAAAAAAAAATTTCAGGACTTCATTAGATCGAGTTTGGGAAGTCGTTTGAACTAGTATAGGTACCTATTTAGATCCTTCTAAAATGAAAGATGGAACGAGATGATTTTTACCCTTCACTGAAATCTCTTTGAATGTGTCGTTTGAATGGCGTTCGAATGAGGTGTTATACTTCATTCGAGTGAGGTTCAAAGTCGTTGGAAAAAGTATGCAAAATTTTAAGGAATTTAAGTTTTTCCAAACTTCTTTGGATCCTTATCTCATTTTCAATATGCAAGGACATAAATTTCCAATTGATTCCCTGTATTATTTTGACTTAATTCCGTGAACAAAACGTGTTTGTAATATGTCATAGGTAGTTTTTTTTATCACGATCCCACTAGGTCTATGACGTATTGAAGAAATTGAAGATGTTGCGGCAAAGCTTCAAAGATTTAATCATGCAGTAGTTTAAATTGGTGCAGGTTTATTCGTCTTCAAAGTTAATTGCACTCCGAGATCACTCAAGTATGAATGCGTATAATTAATGATACTCAGAATTATTTTTATAAAAGATAAGAATGTATTTTTTATAAAGAAAAGTGTTTTAAAATATTTTATAGTGTTTTAAAATGTTTAAACTACATTTTATGATGATAAGCTCGTAAAAGAGTTTGACTTTTTTGGATCCCTAATTAGAAGAGACGTTTTAAACAAAAAGTCAAAAAGTTAAAAAGTCAAACTTTCGCGCTGTCATTCGAACGACATCCAATCTCATTTGAACGAGATGGGATGTCACTCGAACGAGTTCCTCAAGTCATTCGAACGACACATTTTTTGAGGCGACATTTAAATCCTATTTAAACAGTGTGTGCATCATAAATTCAGAGGGGTGCTTTATGGAAAACAGTTTTACGAACTAGAACCTTGTTTGCACATGTTTTCTAAGGTTTACAAAGCATAAACACATCCTTAGAATTTTGCAAAGATCCGAATTATCGTTCTTATATGCTTACGTGATCTTGTTGCACCAAAGTTGTTTGTTCTACACATTGAACACAAAGGGTATTACGGTGAAGAAAATAGAAGGACTTCTTGTTTGACATCGTAGACAAATCAAAGCCATATCGGTGGACACTGAGACATACGTGGATGCGTGTGTTGTGGACAGGTATCGTGCAAGATGAAATTTCTGCGTGGGAACTATTGAAGAACGGTTGAAGATCAGAAGGAGTGTTAAGACCCGTGGGGATCGAGTCTCAGTGTAAGGCTAATCTGGTTTTGTAAAACCATTGTGCATAGTGATTGTCTGGCTTGGGCTGTCCGAGGTTGTTTTGTCGTTTTGGGTTTTTTCCTCGTACATCCGGCTTTGTGAGTATTCTTTTCTTTACTTTTCTTGCTTTAATCACTTGATGCATGTTTATTATTAATCAAGATAAAACTGGTTTAAAGTAAGAATTGGGTTTTCACAACGTGGTTTGGTGATTAATTAAAAGTTGGATCATTTTTTGATAAAAATTGGTTTGAAAGAAAACACACACATACTGGGCACTCTTCAGATGGGTATCAGATCTAGAAAACAATTTTTATTTGTTTTGTGATCACGTGTGTTTTCAAAAATGAATTCTGGATATAATGAATTTTCTCGAACTCCTATTTTTTATGGCACTAATTACACTTATTGGAAGATGAGAATGATATGTTCTTTAAAATCTATTCATGAGCGTGTTTGTGTTGCAGTTGAGAAAGGTTGGACAACCCTTGTCACTATTGTAGGTAAGGTCACTTGTTTAAAGCCTGCTGAGTCATGGACTGAAACTGAACAAAGACTTGCACAATATAATTCTAAGGGTCTGCACGTTATTTCTTCACATGTCACACAGGAAGAATATAATAGAATTATGACTTGTGAAACATCAAAAGAGGCTTAGGATATTTTGGCACTCACTCACGAGGGCACTAGCACGGTTAGGGCGTCAAAACTTCAAAATTTCACTACACAGTTTGAGAACATTAGGATGTTAGAGAGTGAGACCTTTGATGAGTTTTATGCTAGGTTTTTCAATATTGTCAACTCGTAGTTCAACCTAGGTGAGAAAATTCCCGACAATCGTGTCATTAAGAAAATCCTTAGGTCATTGTCTAGTAGGTTTGATGAGAAAGTGACCATTTTAAACTCCTTGGGTAGGTTAGAGTCAATGAAACTAGAAGAGATTGTAGGTGACTTACAAACCTATGAAATCGACATGATTACCTCTAAGCAAGTGCCTAAGAAAGAAAAGGGTATTGCTTTGAAAACCTCGAAGGAGGAAATTAAAGTTTCGGATTCTGATTCTAATTCTGATTCCGATTTTGAGGATATTTCTTTGTTGCTAAAGAAATTTAAAAAATTTATTAAGTTTCAAAAGCAATCGAAAGATGCCAAGAAATTTGAAAAATTCAAGAACAACAATGTAGATCCCGCCTCTAAGGATAAGTTTGAGAAGCCTAAGAGTGAAGAGTCGGATAAGTGTTTTGGGTGTGTGGGGTACAGTCACAAGGTTAAGGAGTGTCCCACTAGACATAAGAAAGATGGCAAGCAACCCATTGTCTATAATGCCACCTTAAGTGATTGTGATCCAGAAGAGGGAGAGAATTCCCCCATTGAGCATAACTTTATTGCGTTTATGGCATGTTATGTGAGCGACGACAATACTACTCATATGAATGACACTTCCGAGGAGGTTTTGAGTGAATCTCATGTTAGTGAGGGTGAAGAGAGTGACGAGGAGGAGGTCGATGTGAAAGAGTTGCAAAATGCGTTTAATGAGTTGTATGCCGAAACGGTGAAGGTGAAAAAGGCTAACTCAAAATTGCAATCAAAGTTGAATAAGCGTGCCATAGAAAATATTGATAATTTGATTGAGGATCTTAGGGAACGAGAGAAGAAGTTTAGGGAGAAACTAGAGTATGTGGAGAAAGAGAGAGATAATCTCCGTGGTTTGATGGAGTCCTTGAAAAAGAAAATTTTAGAGTTTGAGGAGTCTAGGCATTTGCTCGAGTCTAGGATTCACGAGTTGGAGGAGAGATTGATAGACTCGTCTAGAGTCAAGTTTGATTTGGAGGCTAGGTCAGAGAAGTTAAATAAGATTCTAGGCACTGTCCAAATTAAGGAAGATAGGGGAGGTATAAGTTTTGGTGAGAGAATTGTTCCCATTCCCCCCGCACGTGTGAGAAACATTATGAAGGTTAAAAAATGTCCACATAAAGGTAATCATTCCCACCACCGCTACACTTGCTCGTTTTGTGGTAGGAAAGGTCACCTTAGGCGTTATTGTTACTACCTTAGACAAGTTCCTAAGAAGATTAGGAATAAAGTTACACCTGTTCCCAAAACCCCCATGCATCATTTTATACCTTCTTGGGTTAGAAAATCAGATTTAGTTGCTTTAGGAATTAAACTTCATGATTCTCGTTTGGGTGCACTTGATTCTTCCGATGCTAAATCTAAAGGATGACAGTGTTGCCATGTTTGTCATATGTAAGTTTGCTTCATGATATACCCATTGCTAGTAATGTGACATGTTTATCTCTTTGTATTATATTTTTCATTTATTTGAGTCCTATTTGAAAAATACAAAAAGATTTTATTTTTGAGAAAACTTTTTAAAATCCAAAAAGATTTTGCTTTTCTTTGAGTTAAAATATGTTTGAAAAGCCAAAAAGATTTTCGGTTTTTGTTTTTGAGTTTACATGTTTGATGTGGCATATTGGTGTGATTGGACCCCCCCCCCCTAATCGTTTCATTATCCATGTATCTAGGACATTTGGTCATTATTATCGATGCTTAGAATTATCTTAACCATTGTTTATATGGGGTTGTTTCGAAGTTGATATGCATTTTGATTCGACTTTGTATATATGCCAACATGTACGAGTTTATATGGATGTTTGACTTCTCTTGCATATTTGATTTTGGTGAGGCGTTCTTATCTCAATCTTGACATCTATGCGTCAGTAAACTTAAGGAGAAATGTGCATGTAATAACCGTTTACCGTGAGAATTTTAATTGATCTAATTGAAAAAATGATGAGTGATTCACGGGAAAGGGCTGCGAGAGTTCAAAATTAACTCGTCGTGAAAGCCACCATTTAAAAGAGCCCCAAAAGAAAATGTAATATGCTAAGAAAAGGGCCAAATTTGTTTAGTTTATTCCAAAGAAAATAAAATATTATTGAGGGAGTTTGGATTAAAAATTTAAACGGGTTTGCACAACTAATCTTAATGTTGAAACATTGCAATTTGACACTATTGTTAGTAGAATCGTCAAAATTCTGGATTTGTGTGCATGTAGTATGTTTAGTTCATTAAGCTCAATCTTTAGTTTGTCATATGGATATGATAAAGTTTGATTATTTATCTCTATCAATTAGAGATTCTTGATCATTTAGATGTGTTGGAATTGTGACTCATTTGTTTTAGATTCATGCCCATTCATTCCATGTCCATGTTTAAGCACATCGGTACCATATTTGCATGTAACTCGCATTTTAAGTTTTTATGATTTTTGCGTTTTGCGTTAAAAGCCTACTATTTTTGCACTATGTTACATCTGTCAGGCCTTTCCAGGAAATTTTTTCACTCGGCAATATTTTCTAATATTTTTAGGAAAGTGGGAAATTTTGGCAAGCTTCGCGAAGTCGTTCAAATAACAACTCATCTCGCGCGAACGACATCTGTACTTCATTCGAGCGAAATCCTCATCTCATATGAGCGATGTCCCTGGCTCGTTCGAACGACAGGCCGAAAAATGGCTTATGATTGGTTTGCGGTCCTCTGGTTCAAATTGGTATATTTTTTTGGTACTGCTAAAGGATTTTTTGGACTATCTGGTTTATATGCAGGTTATTTTATTTCAAAATTGGTATTTTGCATATAGTCTGTTTATCACACCTGATTAATTTGCTATATTCTTTGTGTGATTCCTTGGTTTACTAGCTACTGATCTGTCACTACATGATCATATTTAGCTGGTTGTTTCATTATTATTTAGCGTTTTCACTTCTCAAATTGGTATCCAATTGATTTAAATTGGTTTATATTCTCATGCTAGATATTTCTAATGGCTTTATCTTTTCACCGGGTTATCTATTCGAGATAAAAGGGGGAGAGAGATGTATGTGATGTAGGGGGAGATTGGAGCATGTTTTGATTACATATTTTATAGATTGGTATCTCTGATTGATGTTGGTAGATCACATTGGTATAATTTTCGCACTCAACAAATTGGTATCATTTTATTGCTCAAGTTGTTTAACAAATGAGTGTTTTCAGAGATTATTCATATCGGTATCTATTATTGTTTGGTATCATTTGGATAAATGTATTGGTTTCATTTGTTCCTAGATACTTCACTGGGTATTTGTTTGTCTGTTTCATGTGTGTAGGTATGCTTCAGTGATTTGAGATTTCAAGTCTACATCACATTCAAACAGTTCATGCTTATCGGTGCTGCATATTCTAGTCCGTGTCCTTTAATTTTTGATTTTGGGTTTATGGGATGGGATTTAGGCATCATATGGCTTGAAGGCCCGATTAGGCACTTCACTAGTTCAGTTTTGTCCCGGAATAGTCAAAGGGGGAGATTTGTAAGGACATAAGTTTCCAATTGAGTCCCTATATTGTTTTGACATAATTTTATGAACAAAACGTGTCTGTAATATGTCATAGGTATTTTTTTATCACGATCCCACTCGTTCTATGACATATTGAAGAAATTGAAGACATTGAGGCAAAGCTTCAAAGATTTAATTATGTCGTGGTTTAAATTAGTGCATGTTTATTCGTCTTCAAAGTTAATTGCATTAAGAGATCACTCAGGTATGAATGCGTATAATTAATGATGCTCGAAATTATTTTTATAAAAGATAAGTTTGTATTATTTATAATGAAAAATGCTTTAAAATGTTTTATAGTGTTTTAAAAGGTTTAAATCACGTTTTATAATGATAAGCTCATAAAAGAGTTTGACTTTTTTAGATCTCTAATTAGAAGAGACGTTTTAAACAAAAAGTCAAACTTTCGCGCTGTCATTCAAACAACATCCAATCTCGTTCGAACGAGATGGGATGTCGCTCGAATGAGTTCCTCAAGTCATTCGGATGACACACTTTCAAGACGGCGTTTAAATCCTATTTAAACAGTGTGTGCATCATAAATTCGGAGGGGTTCTTTCTGGAAAATAGTTTTACGAATGAGAACCTTGTTTGCACATGTTTTCTAAGGTTTACAAAGCGTAAACACATCCTTAGAATTTTTCAAAGATATGAGTTATCATTCTTATATGATTACGTGATCTTGCTGCACCAAATTTGTTTGTTCTACACATTGAACACAAAGGGTGTTATGGTGAATAAAAGAGAAGGACTTCTTGTTCGACATCGTAGACGACTCGAAGCCATATCGGTGGACACCGAGACATACGTGGATGCGTGTGTTGTGGACAGGTATTGTGGAAGACGAAATTTATTGGTGGGAACTATTGAAGAATGGTTAAAGACCAACAGGAGCGTTAAGACCCGTGGGGATCGAGCCTTAGTGTAAGGCTAATCTGTTTTTGTAAAACCATTGTTCGTAGTGATTGTCTGGCTTGGGCTATCCGAGGTTGTTTTGCCCTTTTAGGTTTTTTCCTCGTACATCCGGCGTTGTGAGTATTCTTTACTTTACTTTTCTTGCTTTAATCACTTGATGCATGTTTAGTATTAATCAAGATAAAACTGGTTTAAAGTAAGAATTGGGTTTTCACAACGTGGTTTGGTGATTAATTAAAAGTTCCATAATTTTTTGATAAAAATTGGTTTGAAAGAAAACACACACATATTTGGCACTCTTCACAATAAACCTCCTACAAATAATAGTGTGAAGAATTATTTTATTTAGAGTCAAATTCTTATGTTTTGAGTTACAAAAACAGTAGCGAAAGCTCTTCGATTTACCCAAACACTAGTTTACACCCAAACTAGTTTAAGATCCATGTTTTCATCTTTATTTACATTGAGATTTATTTTTGGTCACCATAGCTTGTGTCTCTCATTGTCTTGATAGAGAAAAGTTTCGTGCGGTGGATTCCATACCTTATATGTTATTGTGTGATGGTTGATGTGCATGGATCAATGGATACGAAGGCATGTGTGGACTCACACATTGTGGCATTTGCGTGTGTGGATTCCTGCATTGGCACTGTGGAGGGGTTGTTGAAGATTGAAGGCGCTTCAAGGATGGTAAAGGATTTGAGTGATTGAATAAGCCATTTGTCAACTTGTGTAAAACCATATCATAGTGAATTGAGTTTTCTAGGCTATCCGAGATTTTTCCCATTTGGCTTTTCCTCTTACATCGGGCGTTATATGATTGATTGATTTTATCTTTCTATACTCACATAGATGAATGCTTAGGATAAGATGAAATTGGTTAATCATTTAATCACAACAATCTGTTTAAAAATTAGTGTTGAGTTTTATTATGGGTTAACTTATTTAAGTTTTATATTTAATTTTAAAACAAAATAAAAAATGACTTTTGTTTAGACCATCCTCCACATAGACAACTTAAAATTGGTATCAGAGAAGGAACACTAAATTTTGTGTTGACTCCATGTTTAGTCATGAGTTTTAGCGAATTTTATTCAAGGTTTAATTGGTTTCTAGGGCACCAATATTTGATGGGTCTAATTATGCATACTGGTAAATGTGAATGAAATCAGTTCTTCTGGCAAAAAATGAGTGGGTATGGCAAGTGGTAGTTATGGGTTGGTCCCCACCCATAACCTTAGCTAGTGATTATAGGATTCTCAAACCCGTAGAATCTTGAAATGAGGAAGAGCATAGGTTAGAAAATTACAATTATCGAGGTTTAATATTTTTTCGTTGTTCAGTCATGCGGGAGGAGTTCCGCTATATTATAAGATGTGAAATGTCTAAACATGCCTGGGAGATACTCTAATTCACCCATGAAGTTACTAGTGCTGTTAAAGCTTCCAAATTTTAAAACCTTACCACTCAGATTGAAACCATTAGGATGGAGAAAAGTGATAGCTTTAATAAGTTCTATGATAGACTCTTAAACATCATGAACTTGTCTTTTAACTGGGGAGAGAGGATACTCGAAACCCGTGTAGTCAAGAAAATACTAAGTTCCTTGCCTAAAAGGTTTAATTCGAAAGTGATTGTTTTTAATTCCTAGGTACTTTGGACTCTACAAAACTCGAAGATCTTGTAGGTGATCTTTAAACTTATGATCTAGATATGTTTTCCTCTAGAAAGACGAACAAAGACAAAGGCATTGCTTTGAAAGTTCATAAGGAGCAAAAACATGTTTTGGATGATGAGTCTGACATCGATTTTGATGATATGTCCATGTTTGCTAAAAATATCATCAAAATTTCTAAAGTTTGAAAAAAAAATCAAAAGATGTAATGAAGTTTGAGAAAAATAAGTATAACAAGGGAAATCAATTCCCTAAAAATTTGAATAATAATTTTAAGAGGGATGAGTTTGATTGATGCTTTAGGTGTGAGGGTTATGGACATAGGGCAGTTAAGTGTTCGACTATAGTAAGGAAGGAGGGCAACAAACTGAAGGGGTGAAATTCCACCCTTAGTGAGAGTGATATGGAAGAGGTACACAATTCCCCCATTGAGTGCATCTACACTGCGTTCATGTCTAGTCATGAGAGTGTTAATGAAAAACCTTCCCATGAACATAATTTTGAGCATGACACTTTTGCGGCCTTTGTTTGTGATTTTCATGTGAGTTATGGTGGAGAAGAAGAGTATGAGGATGAGAGTGAACTCCAAGATGCCTTCCGTGAGTTGTATGAGGAAACATTCAAATAAAAAAGGTAAACTTTATGTTGGAAGGTATGTTATAAGAATGTGTCGTAGAAAATGATGATAGTGTTTTGACTGATGATGTTAGGGCATGTGATAAGGCTCTTAGGGAAAAGATTGCATTAGATAATGATGACACTCTTCAAAAGATTGCATTACTATCCTAGACTCGAGTAAATGATGACACTCTTCAAACATTAGGGATATTTTGAAGAAGGATTCCATAATGTTTGAAGAGTGTCATCATTTACTCGAGTCTAGGATAGTAAGTTAGAAGAGAAATTGAGAGATTCGTGTAATGCCAAATTTAATTTGGAGTCTCGATCGAAAATATTGGATAAAATGTTAGGCACCATGATATGACAAATATAGCACCCTGTCGCGGAGAGTGATCCACTAATCTTTACAAGTATATAATGTCGCAGCCTTATAATTGCATAATACAGGGTGCGAACTTATGTGCCGCGGACCTACATACTATAGGGTGCGACCTCATCTGCTACAGGATGCAGCCCCTCTCATTATATGTCACAGGGTGCAGTTGTTGCCTTACAGCATAGCAAGTCATGCCCCCACTCCATTTACAACAACAATAAAACACCTACAACTCCTATAAATAGATGTCCACACCTTCAAATTAAGGTCATCGAGACCAAACTTGACAGATACTTAGCTGAGATATCACTACATTCAGGAAGGCATTGCCAAACACCCCACGCTCCTTCGGTATAGCTTGGAGGCTATTAATCGTCATCACGGCCATCTCTCCAGCACTCTCGGAATTATCATAGACATGTATTATCTCCTCTTATCTACATTGTACGCCTATTAAGGCATTGTAAACTTGTACTAAAATACATATAATGAGAGTGTGTCACCCAAGTGGATGTAGGATCATTTTAATAGCCGAACCACTCTATATCTTGTCCTTTATCTCTCTTTACTTGCTATATATGTTTATTATGTATTTTACACTTGACTCGCTGATACGAGAATGACTAGTGGACGATTTATCGTATCATCACACCATACGACTCAAAGATAGCGATTATCGGATTGTCTTCGATGATATAGATACTTTCATTATTAAATCTAAGACCATGATTTTGAGATATCTAACCAAAGCTAGGGTCATTAGAAATGGTCAACCTAAGTGTAACATTCCTCATGTCTATATTTTCACACATTGCGTTAGGAAATTTCATCTTACGAGTTTTTGTTATAATCTTAGAAAAGGTCCTAGGAATATTGAGGCTAGTGTCATCAAGGTTCGCCAAGCCCAAGTTCTTCATGTTACACCTATGTGGGTTAGGAGATCTGATTTGGAGGCGCTAAATGATATACTTGTTTATTCTTGTATGCTTGCACATGAGTTTCGCATGCTATATCTTATGGGTGATTGCCAGAATGCTTGCATACACAAGCTTTTATACTTCATGATATATGTGTTTTCTAGTTGTATGTGGTTTGAGTCTTTTATATTTTGATTCTTCATTTATTGGGTCTTATTGGGAAAATACAAAAAAATATTTTATTTGTCTTTTGAGTTTTTTTTTTAAATTGGTATAATTTTGAAAAATGTTTAAAAACTCAAAAGGATTTTTGGTTTATGTGTAGGTTTACACATTTTGTTTTGCATAGTGGTGTGATTGAATACGCTTCAATCCATGTTTCCATGTGGCTAGGACATTTGATTATGATTTTCAATGCTTAGATTTCTCTTAACCATGATTTCATGGAGATGTTCGACTTTGATTTTCTTAATGAATTCACTTTGTATAAGCCTCCACGCAAAAATGCAAGATATCATTTGAACTTTAACTTCAAATGATATGTTTGAGTTAAGTGATACGTTATAATCTCAATCTTGTCATCTAAATATTTTTTTTCTATGGGGGATTTGTGCATGTAAGAAACGTTGCTCATGAGTACATTGATTCTTATTGAATATATTAGGGTGCACGAAAAAGGTCTACAAAAGGAGTAAATCTCCTTCAAAGGAAAGCCACTGTTGGCAAGAGTAATTACAACTCGATATTGCACATATATAATGATATATATTTGCAATACATCTCCCTCGAGGCCTTAATTCCTACCTTTTGGGATATTTTTATGTTCATACATTTCGTTTGAATGTTATATGTTATTTGACTTTAAATGTATTATTTTGTAGGTTCATGGAAGTATTCTACATGTGAAGTAAATAACCTTTCCCGCAAAGAGGCTTGTACAAGCTTTAAAAAAGGATGTCCAACTCTTCAAAAAAGGATTCGAGGAGCTTCAAATGATTTTTAGGCATTTTGGACAGAACATAACAAAAATCTATTTTGTCCCTTCTAGGATGTATTTTACCCTGTCAAAATGTATTTTGCTATAGCAAGATATAGTTTCCTTTTCCAAAAAATTACAATAATTCCATTAAAGGATTTTAGTTTTGAGATAGCATTTTTAAGCCTCTGGGGGACATTTTACATCATTCTAAATTATGGATAGTATATACTTTGTACTTAGAGAGTTCTAGAGAGAGAAAGAGGGGGGACAAAGGATTTGTACCAATTTGAAGATAATTGGAGATTGAAGCTCTACTTTTATTGAAGATCTATGGCATGCTTTCTCTACTTCACCTATATTTCTATTTCTTTTGTATCCTCAGCCATCAATTGCTAGATCTATATTGTTAGGGTAGTGATTTCAATATGAATCATGTTTAATTTGTCATAGATTGATTGTAGAATGTATTGATTGGTGAATTTAAGTTCGTATTATAGGTATTTCTCTTCATCCATATTGTCATGCAACATGGATAGTTGGTGGATCTCCAAAATTCTAATTCAATTAGTTTTATTTGTTCATAATAGATCTTAATTAAGTGTTGTTGGTTAATACCTTCACACATGATATTTGATTTCACGTAAGGATGCAACATTTTAATACATATCTATAGTCAATCAATCATTTGTGTTAAGATTCATATTGAACTGATAGTACCTATCATGCACGCTCATTTGAATTCTTAATTACTTGTTGTTTTGTGTTTACTTACTAGTTACCTTCTTTTAATTCAACCAAATTCACATTTAATTTCATACTCACACTACTTATTTGATAAAATGCCTTTATAAGTGTAATTGATCAATAGTTTTACCAATCTCTATGGAATTCAACCCCGTACTTATTAGGATTTATTGCTTATTTTGTGGCTTGGAATTGGGCCATTGAAAAACACTTTTTAACCACAAGCAATAAGCCTAAAAAGTGAGAGGCAAAAAGAAAAGATTAAAGTGTTTGTTTGATTTTCAAAAAATGGTATATTCGGAAGAATTGACTGAAAAATATATGATATTTTTATCTTTTGAGGATGTTATAGTAAGTTTTTCACAATGAATCCTCGTTATGCTTATCATCTCATGACGTTATTGATTTGAAAAATCATTTAAATTCTAGGCTTGTGTTCATTGTGCTTGTTTGTTCTTTGAGTTCTATTTATCTGCTACTTGAGGTTAAATCTTCGTTTGATAAAGTTTTTCGATCAGTTATAACTCCTTGAACATTTTTGAGTTATTGGATCATATTTCTTTTATTACTAGTTCACGTCCCTTCAATCAATTCCGCATGTTTAGACACATCGATACAATGCTAGTGTGTAATGCTTATGTATTTTGGGTCTGTTTGTGGTCCTTTGTACTCATATATCCGTGACTATGTGTCATTACGATATTATTCATATTTATATATATGGTATCATTTTGTTTTGTGTCTATGTATTTGCATTTAATCCATGTTTGCCATGTGTTTATCTTTGGGTCAAATTGGCATGCTATATGATCATATTGGTGGATCGAGTTGCTTTTTTGCATTGGTATCTCATGAATTATTGTGTATTTAAGTTGGTATTATAATTTCATAAATATTGGTATTAATTGATCATTTTTTGGATTATTTGTGCTTGTGTTTCCATGTTGAGTTTGTTGCACTTCACACCATTTCATGATATTATTATTTCCTCTATATTTCCAATCGATATCTCATGTTCTCGCATTTTGGGAGAGATATGATTTACAGGGTATAAATGGTTATTATTCATTCTTACTTTGCTTGTTCTTGAACATAAATAGGGAAAAATGGTATCTTTCACTTTAGTGTTAGATTAAGATCTTTATCTTAAGGGGAGACATCTTACCTATATGGGGATTGTTAGATATATGGGGAATTTATTCTTATGCAGTTTATATTGTTATATGTTATTTTTTTATTTGAATATGTATTGAAATGTGAAGGTTTGCAACATGTGATAAAGTTTACAAGACTGCAAAGCTAGTTAACGTATGAGTCTATCAAGCCTATAATTTTTCCTTTAGGGGTTGGGGATTGAGTCTTTTAGTGAGCTTGACAACCCAAAGTGGGTTATTTGCCAGGACAAATTTCTGATTGAGTCAATTTTTATGTAATGGACTAATTCTGGAAAAAATATTGTGAGTCATAGGTTAGGGTTGGGGTTTTCCTTTCAAGCCTTTGTCAGATTTGAATGAAGACGTAGCGGCCAAGTTTTAGATATTTCATCATCGTGCCATGTTTTATTCTCGTTTATATTTTGAGAATTTCTCAAGGGTGGATGTGTATATATTATGATCCTTGGATATTTTATATTTGGGTGTTTAGTTTTTTATAAAAAAAAATTTAAATGTTTTGAAATGATTTTACATATTTTTTAATTTTTTGGAAGAAAAATAATTGTTTTGAGACTTAATTAGAACGAGTTTAGGAAGTCGCTCGAGTGACTATGGGTACCTTGTTAGGTCCTGTTCAAACGAAACTTCGAATGAGGTGATTTTTACCCATTACGGGAATCTCCTTGGATGTGTCGTTTGAATGTTGTTCTAAGGAAATGTTATACATCATTAGAAATAGGTTCAAAGTCATTCGAACGAGTATGTCAAATTTTGAAGAATTCAAGGTTTCCAATCTTCTTTTGATCCTTAACTCTTTTCTAAAAAAAGATTCCATAAATAGGTGTGTGGAGAAAGATTTTATTTATGGAATTTTTTTTACGTTTTGAGTTCCTAAAACTCTACCAAAAACTCTCCGATTTTATCCAAACCCTAGCTTACACCCAAACTAGTTTAAGATCCAAATTTTCATAATTATATGCTTTGAGATCTTATTTGTGGTCACCATAGTTTGTTTCTTTCATCATCTTGATAGAGAAAAGTTTGGTGTGGTGGATTTCATGCATAATCTCTTTACTTATGTTGGACTCTGTATTGTGTGATGGTTGTTGAGCCTAGATTAGTGGATACCGAGGCGTGTGTGAACTCACACATCATGAAACTTGTGTGGGTGGATTCTTGTGATGTTTCCATGGAGGAACGGTTGAAGATTAAATACGTAACAAGGCTAGGAAGGGAGTCGAGTCGTTGAGTAAATCATCTGTCAACTTGTGTAAATCCGTACCATAGTGAATTGTGTTGGCTGGGTGGTCTGAGGTTTTTCCCATTTGAATTTTCCACACACATCGGGCATTATTTGATTGATTTATTTTATCTTGCTATACTCACATAGATTCATGCTTAGGATAAGATAAAAGTGTTAATCGTTTAATCACAATAATTTGCTTACAGTTGGTGCTATGTTTTACTTTGGTTCAACTTGTTTAAGTTTTATATTTAATTTTAAAAGATTAAAAATTAAATTTTGTTTAGACCATTCTTCTTATAGAGCCTATACTAGAAACTTCAAACCTTCTTGAGGATACATGAATGATTGGGTGCAAAATAACTTCATCTGTTATCATTCCTAATTCGAATCTTGCTATTGACACTACTAAACCTCTAAAAGATCCATCTATCACTACACCACAGTAACTATTTACTAACACAAAATGAGTGTTAATAATCAATTTTCTGACGGATATATTCATTAGGAATAATGTGTTAGGAATATCATTTCTAATGGACACACCCATTAGAAAATTTATTAGTTGTCACGAATTACAACCATTAGAAATTTGTTATTTCTAATGGAAAATAACTGTTACAAATAATAAAAATCGTTACTTATGTGAGGACTTATTTTCACATTTATGCTTTTGCTTTTATTTACTAACGGGTTTAAACCATTAGAAGTGGGACTTTCTAATAGTTCTACTCTGGTAGGAAAAGTTGTGTGTGTGTGTGTGTATATATATTCCAGGGAACCAACCAATCCATCTTTCTCACCCTTTCAAATTCAATGCCATCACTGAATGGGAGCCAAAATAGTAATCAAAGACAATCAGCAAAAAGAAATTCATAAAAACTCATGCTCGTTAAAATTTTCAAATAATTAATGAAGTTGGCATACATAAAAACGAGAGAGAGAGAGAGAGAGAGAGAGAGAGAGAACTATACATAATCAATAGCCATCATATCATTGTCCATAAATGCGTAAATGTGCATAAATTATCAAAATTATAGATCAACCAAACATACTAGAAAAAGTTGGCAAACACAAAAACATCAACAAATATAAATGTTATGATCCATCCATAAGTATAATCCAATGTACTTCAAACAACAATCAAGCCATATGAGATATCCCCCATCCACGAAGCCAACCAAGGTATAGAAACCATCTTGAGGAGCTTCCCACGAATGAGCGTTAGGGTTAAACACTTACTCCGTGACAAGTTTGTCGTGATGGATCTGTCACAACATGACCTTTTGCCAAATTTTTACCAAAATTATTACAAAATAGGACTCTAGGTTTGTTCATGGAAACGTGGGGAGGAGGATGAGTTTGAGATGAACCAAGCGATTCGAAAACATTGTCCACGTTTTGGATTAAAGGAGAAGGATCATTAGTTGAGATGGATCGATCACTCATGAGAGTGTTCAACGGTGCCTCACTTTCTTTCATGTTTGATACAATATGACACATAACCTATAACATAAATGGGCAAAAAATAAACGTTAAGAGCACGAATAACATAATGAAGTTGTAACATGGCATGACAAAATTTAAAAACATGAAAATCTACCTTGATGGTATCCTCGACAATGTGTAGTCTTGAGTTGAGTTCATAATTATTTCATGCATCTTTTTCATTTTTTGTTTTCACCGTTCAAGTTCCTCTCTCGCAATCCCAATATGAATAAGTTGTGTCCTAGAGATATGGCCTGAATATGCACGAACACTTCCACTTTTATCCTTCCCAAATACTTCAGGAACTACATCCGTGTCAATGCCTCCCTCATCATGCCTACTTCCTTCACAGTTTCCTCTATTATCGGCAGTCATCAACTCATACTATAGTATGAACAACAACATGCTAAACTATAAATACATGCAAAAGAGGAAAGACTAAAGGAGAAAGAAATAATAATATCACAGACCAAAAATAAAATACTCACATATTTAGCCTTAGTGCTTGCCATCACATTCCCATTTTCATCACCGTGTCTCGCAATCCACTTATCTATTCGCCTAAATTTTTTAGCAGCCTCTTACTTTCTTTATAAGTTTGATGTCAATTGTAAGACAAAAAAGTGTTAAGAGTGGAAATTATAAACATGAATCCCTACCTTTTGAATACTTTTTGGGCATAGCTACAATACTCGAGACAATGGGGAATTTAAAATTTTTTGTCGATTTTCAATATTTTTATTATTTTGTTTTTTATTTTTGGGATTATCTTCATTTTCTACAAAAAAATTTCCAAATTTCAGGATCAACACCTTGAGGCACTTCACGACCATTTTTCCTTAAATGGTCTTGCAAACTACACTTGAAGGTCCTAAACCTTTGGGACCAAGGTTTCTCAAGCAAAGGGCGAGCAACTTCAGCCGAAACATTAAGTTCAAATTGTCCTTATAGAAAAATGTAAATAAAAAATAGCACAAGGTTAGAAAACAACAAAATGAATTTATACATTTTCTTTACGCATGAACATACTATGATTTCGAAAATTAATTGTTGAATCCATGGTATATCTATGTATGTTTCATATTTTAAAAAGGAAAAACATCATGTATGGATTTTATTCTGAAAGGAAATTGAATATTACCATTAATGTGCACCATACATCATCTTTTAAGTGTTGTGGCACCTTTCTCAACTCATCATAGCTAACGGGAATAAGACTTCACACTAAATTCCCTACACGATAATTCCACTTCTTATAATTATCACCCACAATTGAGCTGTCAATTTCAACTGTGATTGGAATTTTATCCTTCTTATCTTTGTCACTTAATGGTTGAGATGAAGTTCGAGCAGAAGATGGTTGTTGCATTGCATTTGCATCTAATGACGTAATTGATTTTCTAAAATTCAAAACACGGCATGAAATGTTAAAACGTTAAATGAGCGCCATATATCTTTGCAAGGTATTGTGAACAATTTTGTCCATATCCATATGAAATCGGGTTTATTTGAATCAAGGGAATTTTTTGTAAAAAATTTGGACACAAAAAAAATTGAGAAGGAAATTTTAATTGAGAATTTTTTTTCCTGATTATAAGGATCTTGCATATATATTGAGAAGAATGTATAAATAGAAATTTCAATCGATGCAAGAAATTTTTTACGTAACTGGAAAGCATTCAGCAAATGGAATCTATGTATATATAATGAACAACATACATCAACGAGTAAACAATGCTACTAAAGTAGAAGGGGAAAACACCAACAAGACTAATATTGATCATAGCAGGTTATTAAAAGAGAATGTTCACATTCTAGGCTGCCCTGCCACTAGTCTATCTCATTAGGATTAGTGACTCTATATAATGTACGCACTTGCAACAATAAAATGGCCTTTTTAAATACTAGTCGTGATAATGGCCATGGTCATCACCACACATAGTTAGTACGTACAGTTTTCATGCTGACTATTGACAAAGTTTTCACAAACTGAAGTTCTGTATTCTCGTGAGTGAGAATTAGCATGAAGCCACCAATTATTCAATTTCACGTAAATGAAAGAAGAAGAATTAGAAATCCCAAGATCATTACTGAAGAAGGACCAAATGTACGTGGAAAAGTCACCTATTACGAAGATATGCTGAACAATTTCCAAATTAGGAGAATTTGGGCAGTAGTTGCATTTAGAGCAGAGTCTAACTTAATGTTTAATAATATGGTCATCAACTGGAATAAGTTGTTGCAAAATTCTCCACATGGGGATTGATATTTTAATAGGTAAGTATTGGTATAAGAGAAGAAACTATATGGACTATAATTGACTAGCTTATATTACCAATAATTTGACACGTCCTTTGAAACTAAGTCAATCCATAGTTGACAGAAACCAAATTGTCTCAGAACTTTTATTAAGAACAACAAATTCGATCTATCATAGGCTTTGGACATGTAGTAGTGAGAAAGAGGTCGATTTTATTATAGATGAAGACAACTGATTAGGTAGAGTGCGGTTTTTGAGGAGATAGAAGACCCCAACTTGTGTTAAGGTAGTTTAACTCAGATTTATGAGAAATCATATTTGTTTATTCTCTTTACTCTTAAGCTTCGAAGACCCCAAATATGTTTCTTCTGTTAAAACCCTAGTATTTATGCACCTGTGAAGCTGCACTCAAATTTGAACTGTTCTCAACTAAACTATCCATTTTCTCACCTCTTGCAAGAACACTATCAATAGTCTTATGTTATATCAAAGGAAAAAGATACCAAATCATCAACATAAATATCACAAGGAGCAAGTAAAAAAGTACAGGTAGATTTTATGATGTCAATCATTTCTTATATATGTATATAATTTGAACTTCCAAATTCATCTCAAACAAAAATAAATAACTCATGATCTTGATTCAAGTTACAACTACATAACGTCCTCTGCTATCCAATGACACAATAGTATTTTATGTACTAAAAGAAGGTTTTTGTTTTGAATTCTTATCATTTTTTTTATCTAGTAAGATATTCTGTATTAAGATATTGACGTCTACAGTTTTCATATTTGAAAATGGTGTAATCAACAGAGTACCCATGAGATATTATTTTCAAAACAGAGAAAAAAGAAGTAAATTTTAGAAATATATCAAATAATGGGGCGTAATTTAAAAGGACGTCGAGCCATACAATTTTCTATACACGACTTGAACAACTAAAGAAAGATCATTGCTTTAACGAAGACTAAATCGAATCTCAACACATGTCCCTTACAATGTTGCAAAATAAAGCCTTCAAGTAATGGGTAATGATGATGCTGAAATTAACACCACCAGATAAGAGGTAATAGAGCTCAAACAAAGAACAAAAATGTCATTGATGGATCAATATAAATATATATAGAAGGAAGTGAATAGAAGAGGAATGGAGATAATAATGTATGTGGCTTAGCCTATTTAGGCCTATGTCCACTGTGCTGTGAGTGATATTCACTATACAATACGGGATCTAATGGCCTTGTGATACAATACAATCACTTTCTCTCTCTAATGTGTATTTTGATAGAGCTTCAGCTAGGATTTGTAATGGAGGAACCTTTATAAGGTAGAGGAAGACATGTATTTATAGTGCTTGGGGGGTGTAGTGTAACACCCAAGCATGCCATGAGCATATGTGTGATGACGTAACCAATCTAGTGAAGCCATATGTCACTATCACATATAGAGGGTGATGATAAAATATTCCCTCGCATGGGGAAATGATCCGATTGCAACGATTTCATCCACGTAGGACATGCATCCCATGCCCACTATTCGGCGCGTTTGCAAAAGCACGCGCCATGATGATGTTAGCCTCAGCCTATAATGATAGGTCGAGGCTGATGATAACCTTGTGGAAGCCCCGATTGATAATCATAGGACATTTGTATTGTTGGCCTACATAGGTTCATCTAGACGTAGGGTCGTCTGAACTATCCCCAAGTTGAGGTTTCGATTTTCATGGCTTGGTCTAATTTGGTCCATCCAGCATACTTGTATTGCAAATGGTGGGGTCGGCTAGGACTAACCCTATCTTCAATATAACCCCTTTGGGGTAGTGATGCACTATTCCACGCATCTCCCAAACCACGTACTATGCCAGCTATCACTATCGACTGCATGGTCCAGGCTGAGGCTATGAGTCTAAGAGGTAAAGAGGCCGATGTCATGGTCGAGCTACTGTATGAGAGCTATGAGGCAGAAGCCAAGGCTGAGGTTATGAGGCTAAGAGGCTGATGTCATGGACGAGTTGTTGTGTGATAGCTATGAGGTTGAGGCTGAGGCCGAGGCCGAGGCTATGAGGGTAAGAGGCTAACAAACCGATGTCATGGCCAAGCTTCTATTCGAGATCTATGAGTCTAAGGCCAAGACCAAGGATATCAGGCTAAGAGGCCGATGTCATGGACAAGCTGCTGTATGAGAGCTATGAGGCTGAGGCCAAGGCCAAGACTATGAGGCTAAGAGGCTAACAGGATGATGCCATGGCCAAACTGCTGTATGAGAGCTATGAGGCTGAGGTTGAGGCCGAGGCTATGAGGATAAGAGGCTAAGAGGCCGATATCATATTTATCAAAAATTCATGGTCTTCAATTAATTGAACTTGGCCGAGGGTTCCAACTCTGAGATGGAGACATATTTGGTATATGAGGTAACATTGAAACCAGTGCATAAGAAGTTCACAAAAAAAAGCTATTGAAAAGACCATATTAATAACATAAAAACAAATGCCCATGGGCCAACTAACCTTCAATTTCCCTCTCCATAAACTTTTTAAAACTTAAGATATAGCTTCCCAACCCTCCTTGGTGAATTTAAGGAGGTATTGGTAATCGATGCAAAGTAGAGTATAAAATAAATATAAAGTATCCTACTTTCAGTCATAGGAGTTGAGCATTGCAAAATAAAGCCTTCAAGTAATGGGTAACATAAAAACCAATGCATAAGAAGTTTACACAAAATAAAGTTATTGAAAATATTGACCTTATAATGTTGCATTATTTCAAAACAGTGGACATATGGTATCTTATTTAATTGGGCATTACTGCCAATAGTCATTTTGTTCCCCTTTCCTTTACCACGAGAATTGGACTTCAATAATGCTTTATACTCACTATAAATTTTTCATGTTAGTTTCAAGTTTCAATATAACAATATTAATACACTTGTAATAAAAACATGTGACGAAACTCAAACCTATAGTATTCGTGGAGTCCATCGACATTAAGATGAAATAGTACCTACCAACGTATTTGTTGAAATTGTGTTGGTTCCAGCATCACAATCTTATCATCAATCAAAGGCCCTTCATCATGGAATTCTCCATCTTCCTATAAGAATGCTTCATGAGTCCGTCGATGATTTCCCTCTAAAGATTTTACATATACTCCATGCAATAGTGAACCAACTCGAAAACAATATAGGACTCTGTAATCAACCATTTAAAATATCGTTTATTACTTGGTTTTTAAGTCCCTCACTTCTCTGTTAATATGGACGAAAAATCATGAACATTACAAAGTCATTAACATTTTCATGTTAAAATTCAATATAAGATAACTTATTTACCTTTCGAATGAAAACATCCACCGATTTGATATATGTCCACATATCAATGCTTCATCTGCTAGATGAACCATAAAGTGGATGCTAATATCAAAGAATGTTGGTGGAAAATATTTTTCCAACAGACACAATGCTTCCACAACCATGTATTTGTCTCTTTAAATATCATTTAGAGTTAAAACCTTAGAGCATAATATGATAAAGAACAAACTCAACTACTAGATAGCTTTTCGTAAGTCACAGTGTTTAGGGAAAGCATGTTGAGAAAGACAGGTAGTAAATATTATATTATGACGTGATAGCCGTGTGACTTCAACGAGTGCGAGCTCGTTGGATTAAGAGTGAATTTTTTTCTCAAGTTGGATGAAAAACTCGAAGGGAGCTTCAAGTCTTTCAAAATTTGACAAAACTGTTTTTTCACCTCCTTATTCAATGTAAATGGTTGTTTGGGCTTTATCTATTTACTAGTGTATCCATATACTTTCATCCATTGACTACTGTGTATGTGCATATTCTCCATATCCAATCGAGCATTTAGTGTATCCTTTGTTTTGAGTTTAGTATCAAGGATTGTTTTTATTAGATGTTCTGCAACATTTTTATCTATGTGCATCAAATCAAGAACATGTCGAACTTGATGTGAAATCAAATATTTTAAATCAAACAAAATGGACCTTTAATATCACGCCTCTTTAACTTCGGTATTACAATTATCGATTATATTACTGACCTTTCGCTTTTTACTATGGACTTTCGGGATCTTCCCATGAATATAATCAATGTGGAATAACTTCTATAATAGTTCATCACCATTTAACAGACTAGGAGGGTCTCTATATTCTGTCATTTGAACCCCAAATAACCTCATTTCCTGAACGGGTGATCATTATTGAGAAACATATGGTAGTTTGTGTAAACTATATTTTGGCTATGCTCTAGTCGGATGGATAGAGTATTATCTTCATAAACAGGACAAGCTTTGTAACCATGTGTTATGCATCCAGATAACTTTTTGTATGCGGGGAAATCATTAATCCACCATATAAGCGTTGCTCTCGACATGAAAGACTTTTTTCTCGACATGTCATAAGCCGACACTCCTTCTTACCATATTAACTTCAACTCGTCCACTAGTGGCTAAAGAAAAACATCAATATCTTGACCAGGTGCCTTTGTCCCAGGTATCAACAAAGACAACATATGAAATTCTCGCTTCCCGCACAATGACGGTGACAAATTTAATGGTTCAGTGATAACACGCCAACAACTATAACTAGTATATTGAATTCAACGTGGATTAAACACAACAGTTTCTATTGCTAACCAAAAATTGTGATCTTTTTTAGCAAAATCTGGCCATTTCAGTTTAAAATTTCTCGACTGAGATGAATCGGAAGGATGTCGTTGAAAATCCCATGAACTGGTTGCTAGATGAAAAATATGACGTTGTGTGATAATTGATTAAATTTTCAAATGTCCAATTTGGCACACTTATTTAATTAGAGCCTATTTTTTAAACCAAATTAATTCAGCCCCTAAACATGCAACTACGGGTGCGCGTGTGTCAAGCCATAAATAAGACATAGCATGCGAAACAAAATTTCAGGAAAAAATTCCCAAAGGGCAAAACCATTTATTTCACTATATTTTTGTAAATCACAACTTACATGGATTACAATGAAATAATTTTGGCACACGAATACCCTCAGGCATCGGTTGGCGTTGTCTGCAATGGAACAACTACATCTACTCCACAAGAACTTGCAGTTCTATCTTTAGCAAAGATCGACATGCTGCGAACCTCAATGACCGCAGTCTTCGATTAGCACCAAGAACGGTACCAAAATCAGCAGCATAATATTTCAGAAAAATATGTCTTGGGTTCCAAAAAATAATTCATAAAAAGTAGATGGGATTATGAATTAAATGTACAAAAATTTTGGACCCTTAAAAGTGAGAAGAAGACATACTAAAAAATTGTAGAACACAAAGAATTTTTTTCTTCTTGAAAAGTGTTCTGTCAAAAAAATAAAATTTTCTTCCCTAAAATAAAAACTATTCGTGCATGGCCTTTTTTTTATAGAAAGAATTTGATTAAGGTGATAAACAACGCCACAGAGGTTATCCTAAAGCAAACAGAGGCGTGAGGAAGTAAAATAAAGGAGTGGCGTCCCTTATAATTCTTGGCAAAGGAGCGTGGCAAAAAAAAAGAGTTGTACGCAACCTCTTTTTTTTCTTTTAGATGACAAAACTTTCAAGAGCCTATATGCCAATCATTGGCATAGATACAATCATTGGTAAACCAAAAAATACTGCGCACCACTAAATCTCTTTTCACCTAGCATGTAGCCAAAAGAGGATAGCCTTTGTTTTTTTGTTTTCTTTATCCTATACGAAAACTCTAAAAGTCAAGCTCATTTTTGATTTTTTTTTATTCCATAATCATTGGCTTTAATCATTAGACCAAAACATTTGACCCCTCCTGTTGATACCAAATTTAACCTGCTGACTTGGACTAATCATAAGAAGACGTGTGTCAATCTACGTGGCACGTACTGGCATTTTTACAATCATATTAACGATGAGGAACTCTGCCTCCCCGACTAACTCAGGCGATCTAACCAACTAGAGCTCTCCGAGGAACTTTACTGCACCGAGCAACTTATAAGTATTGAGCTACTTAGGCGGTCCGAGCAGCTTAGGCGGTCCGAGCTGCACGTCGAACGAATCATTAAAAGCAGGATAACCAACAGATTGACTGCGCATTAAATGCTTATTATTATCATACAGATGTATACGCCTAAGGGACATTTATGTATTGCCCTTTCACATGTACATCCTGAGGGCTATAAATATATTGTATCCTCCTCATTGTAAGGAGACCAGAATTTCTTGGAGGATAAATATACTTCGAGAATTCCTAAATGCTCAGCAATAACAAAACAGTGGACGTAGGCCATTCTTTTAAGGCTGCACCACTTTAAAATCTTTTGTCTTATGTTTATTTTTATCTGTGATTAAATAATTAGAGATAATCTAATTTTTTACATCAACAAATTGGCGCCGTCTGTGGGAAACGACTGGTAATATCGTTTTTCATAAAAAATAATCCATCACAAATGGTCGATAATCCAGAACCCATCAATCGAAACACTGGAAACCCCCCAAATTCATCTGCTCCGCCAAACGTTCCAGATCTGGCTGGAATAATGACAATCTGGCCCAGGGCTAGATAGCCATGCAAGAAACTATGCGACAACTCATACAAACCCTTCAAGGCGGTGCACTGACCCATTCAGGACAGCGGAGTGTTCAAAGAAATACCCGTTTACCTTCTTCGCGTACTAGGCATACCGATTCATATCGTACTGAGGAATCTGATCATTTCTCTTATCAAGCAGGAAGAACTTCATCGGTACGAGCCACAGATACTGGACAAAAGGTCACTCTCTCTCCAGAAAGGACCAGTGCATTGGAGAGATTAAGTAGGGTTTCTCCTTTTGATCGATTGGGCCCTAGGAGGAACAAAAGTCCTCCTAAAGTCGCAACGAGGAGCTTTCGACGACCAACAGACTTAAGAGAAGGATCTGCTCAGTTGCGACCAGCTTCTCGTCAAGATATATCCCAAGAAGCCACATCAACACGATCAGTTGCTTGAACCAACAGGCCCGAGGAAGGAAACGATGCGTGGAAAGGCTCTATCCAGAGGCTGGAGGATAGATTAGGGGAAATGGATAAAGCCAAGAACCCTTTACAACGAACTTTTGTTCAAGGGACACCCTTTGTCCAGGCCATAGTGGATTTTCCCACACCATCAAAATTTAAAGCACATGTTGTGACCCCCAAATATGATGGAAAGACCGACCATGTCCTTAATATAGAACAATACCAAGCTACAGCCGACATCTACGTTATTCCAAATGAGATGATATGTAGAGAATTCTCGGGAACTCTTCCTGGATCTGCTCAAATATGGTACAATAATTTTCCTCGGGGTAAGATCTCAACTTTCTTTCAACAGGCCGAGTTATTCATTGGGAATTTCTATTTTGGGGCAAATCCAGTTAAACGAGTAGCGCATTTATTAAGTGTTACACAAAAAGCTGGTGAGAGTACTAGAGATTATATAACTCGTTTTAATAACGAGAAACTTGAAGTCATTGATTATGAAGAAAAGACAGCGATTACCGCCTTGATGAGTGGGCTACGGCCCAACAAGTTGTATTATACTTTGGCCAAAGATCCACCCAGAACCATGTCAGAACTGATGGGGAAAGCGGCTAAGATCATGAATGTCGAGGAGGCTATGACTGCGAAGAAGAATATGGATGCCAAAGAAACCAAGGTCGAAGGTGATAAATCGAAGAAGAAAGAGCATAAGAACAATGGTGGTGACAAACAATAAAAAACAAGGTCGTCATGGTAGGTATTGAAGAAGTTTGATAATTATACTCCTTTGAAGAAAGACATCAACCACGTTCTAGAAGAAATCAAAAACAACAAGGAGTTAAGCTGGCCAGGGAAAATGAAGACAGACCCTGACAGGAGGAATAAGGCAAAATATTGCGAGTTTCACAAAGATCATGGCCATATGACCAAAAATTGCATAGCTCTTCAAAATGAGATTGAAACATCATCAGATGAGGAAAACTGGCAAAGTATGTTGTCGTAGAAATGAAAGAGGAAACAGAGACCGAACAAGAGAGAGGTCTAGATCTCCTCATCAAACAGAGGAGAACAAGCAAAGAGACCATGAGGATGATCCAGAGATGACCCGGTCTTCCCAAAAGACCAAGGCAGCCAGAACGTGAGGTATTTTCAATACGTTTTGGGTCATTTGATTGTAATGTTATTACAGGTGGAGATGCAGGAGGAGGAGACCTTACTGCAGAGAGAAAAGCTTACCTCTGTGAGGCTCAAGCTTTCTCATACATTCAACGAATAAATCTAGCTGAGGAGGATCGCCCTAGAAAAGTAAACAAAGAGAAATCGGTCATTGGTTTCTCAAAGAATGACCTCGCAGGAGTTCTATATCCTCATGATGACCCATTGGTGATCAAAATAAGGATGAAGGAAGTGATGATTTCAAGAGTACTGGTAGACAATGGTAGCTCGGCAGACATCATGTTCTAATCGTTCTTCGACATTTTAAATCTAAAACTATCTCAACTGGAGCTTTATCACAGACCCCTCCTCGGTTTTTCTGGCGAGAAAGTTTTTCCACTTGGGACGATCAAGTTGGATATATTCATTGGTACATGGCCTGCTTGTCGAACAGAAAGAATACGCATCTTCGTGATGGATAAAAACGTTCAATCAGCATACAATATCATCCTGGCATGAGTAGGATTGAAGAAGTTCGAGGCTGTACCATCTACGGTACATCAATGCCTAAAATTTCCAACAAATTTTGGAGTAGGAGTTGTGAAAGGTGATCAGAAAGTAGCTCGAGAATGCTATTATTCATCCGCTGAGCAAGAGGAACTGGAGGAATCAAGGAAAAATACTACTACCTATCAAGTGGATGAAGGTACATAAATTGAAACGTTCGACCCTAGAGATGAGTCACAACTCGTGAAGGGTCAAAGTGGTGGAAGCTACTGAAAACATCATCCTCGATGATGATCACCCTGAACGAATAACTCAAATAGGTTCGTCATTGGAGGCATCACTAAAACAGGAATTGGTAACTTTCCTAAGAAGCAGAAAGAAAACTTTTACATGGAGTCATGAGGATATGCCCGGGATATACCCAAATTTCTTATGTCATGAGCTCAACATGAATAAGGAGATCAAGCCTTTGAAACAGAGAAGAAGAGTATTCAGTCCCGAGAAGAATCAATCCATACAGGAGGAAGTCGAGAAGCTCCAAAAAGCTTGCTTTATCGAAGATGTTAAGTATCCAGAATGGTTAGCAAATGTGGTGATGGTGAAGAAGAAGAACAACAAATGGAGGATGTGTGTAGACTTCACCAACCTCAACAAAGCATGACCAAAGGATCATTTTCTGTTGCCCCGAATTGATCAACTAGTGGATGCTACCTAGGGACACGAGCTGCTGAGCTTCATGGATGCTTATTCTGGTTACAATCAGATTAAAATGAAACCTGAAGACAGGGAGAGTACTCCTTTCATTACCCCTAGGGGAACTTATTGTTATAATGTTATGCCTTTTGGTTTGAAAAATACAGGTGCAACATACCAGCGGCTGATGAACAAAGTGTTTGCAGAACAAATTAGTTGCAATATGGAAGTCTATGTTGACGATATGCTGACAAAGAGCAAGAAAGTTATCGCTCACCTATTTGACTTAGGCCAGACCTTTGATCAATTGGATAAATATAAAATGAAGTTGAATCCGACCAAGTGCATATTTGGAGTACGAGAAGGCATGTTTCTCGGGTACATCGTCAATCAACGTGGAATTGAAGCAAACCCTGAAAAGATAAAAGCTCTGTTAGGGCTGCGATCTCCAACGACGAAGAAAGAAGTGCAAAGTCTTACAGGACGAGTAGCAGCACTCAACAAATTTGTATTGCGAGCAACTGATAGATGTCTCCCATTCTTCAAAACACTCCGAAAGACTTTTGAGTGGAATGATGAATGTGAGAAGGCTTTTCAAGACTTGAAGAAATATCTGGGAACACCTCCATTGTTGTCCAGGCTAGTGATGGGAGAAAAATTATACCTGTATCTCACAGTGTCGGAGAATGCAGTTAGTTCGGCATTGATAATAATGGAGAATGGAGTGCAAAAACCGATTTATTATACGAGTAAAGCCTTCAGAGGAGAAGAGATCAGATATCCAAAACTGGAAAAATTGGCACTAGCATTGATCGAGGCAAGTTGAAGAATGAAGCCATACTTCCAGGCTCATACTATAGTAGTGTATATTGATATGCCGTTGAGGCAAGCCCTTCATAAACCAAAAAAATCAGGTAGATTGATGTACTGGGAAATAGAACTTGGTGAATATGATATAGTTTATGAACCCAGATCATATCTTAAAGGGCAAGCAGTAGCAGATTTTATAGCAGAGTTCACCTATAATGATACCCCCGAGGAGCAAAAGTTGCTCGCTGATCAACCTATGGATGTTACAATATCGTCAAACCCAAGCCCAGACCAACTTAGGTTGGTAAAAGGGCAAGTAGATGTTACAGGATCATCAAACTCAAGCCCAGACCAACTTAGGTTGGTAAAAGGGAAAGAAGAGATGATCGACGAACAACAAGAAATATCAGGAGAGGGTGAAAGGAAATAATAAATTTTCCATCGAGGAACTCTGTCAGATCAGAAATTTGAAGACGAGTTACCTATATGGCGTTTATATGTTGATGGCTCATCTTGCGCAATAGGCTGTGGAGCAGGGATAGTTTTGAACAGTCCGGACGAGGTCGACGTGGAATATGCCTTACGTTTCCAATTCAAAGCTTTGAATAATGAGGCTGAATATGAAGCCATGATTGCAGGTCTTAGTTTGGCAAAAACCATGGGGGCAGAGCAGGTTATTGTCTTCAGTGACTCGCAATTGATCATAAATAAAATAATGGGAGTATATGCAGCGAAAGGAGAATTAATGATCAGATATCATGCAAAGGCAAAGGAACTGGTGTCGAAATTCGTTGCTATTCAGCTGGTCAGAATACCAAGAATGGAGAATGCGAGAGCAGACGCCTTAGCTCGATTAGCATCAGATACTCATACCGAGCTACGAAGAACAATACCAATTGAAGTTTTATCTGGTCGAAGTATAGATGAAGATCTGAAAATGAATTTTATTACCCTCGATTTAGGATCATCATGAATGGATCCCATCAGGGAATATATTGAGAAAGGGGAATTACCAACTGACAAACTTGCAGCCAAGAAACTGAAGTTTAAGGCTGCTCGTTATGTACTGACTAATGGTATTCTATATAGACAAGGAATTATAGCAGGTTTGCAAAGATGTTTACATCCCACCGAGGTGAAAGGTTTGATTGAAGAGGTCCATGAAGGGTCCTGTGGAGCCCATATAGCTGGTCGGATACTTTTGCAGAGAATGATGACTCAAGGATACTACTGGCCGATGATGAGGGATGATTGTATAGCATATGCTAAAAAATGTGACAAGTGTCAGCGCTTCTCCTCCATCCGAACAACTCCCCAAGCATTATTGACACCCATTACTTCCCCTTAGCCATTTTCCATATGGGGAATAGACTTGGTTGGGCCACTGCCAATGACCAGAGGAAGATTTAAGTATCTCGTGGTCGCCGTGGACTATTTTACTAAATGGGTTGAGGCGGAGCCCCTCATTGATATGACGTACGACAAGGTGTACCAATTTATTTGGAAAAACATCATTTGTCGGTATGGTCTTCCTTATGCCTTCATCACAGACCATGGAACTCATTTTGACAACCAGGAGTTCACGACCTACTATCATCAGTCGAATATCTTGAAGATTCACTCAGCTCCAGGCCCTCCCCAAAACAATGGACAAACTGAAGTGACAAACAGAACGCTGCTAACTGGCTTGAAGAAAAGATTGAATGACGCAAAAGCAAACTGGATCAACAAGCTACAGTCAGTACTATGGGCTTATCGAACTACTCCCCGAGTAGCAACAGGGGAATCTCCATACATGCTAGCGTTTGGAAGAGAAGCTGTTATACCCGCCGAGCTGGGTCTCCCGATACACAAAGTACTGAATTTTAATTCCCCTATCAGCGATTTAATAAGAAGGTTAAATTTGGACATGCTCGAGGAGGTTAGGGAAGAAGCTTCCATTAGAAATGCTGCTTATCAGCAATGAACAACTTTGTTCTACAACAAGAGAGTGAAGAGGTGCGACTTGAAAGAAGGAGACTATGTGCTAAAGAAGGTGATTCAAAAGCACAACAAACTGGAAGCAAACTGGCATGGACCCTACCGAGTTAAAGAAGTTGTTCGACCAGGGACATACATAATATAAACTTTAGAGTGGGAGGAGTTTAAGAATGCATGGAATGCAGAACACCTGCGCAAGTATTATCAGTGATGTAAACTCTCATGTAATGCAATTTCATCAGTATGAATAAAGTGACAACATTTTGCCCAATTCTCCCCTTTTTGTTGGAAATTTTTCGCGGTATACACACTACTCATCAAGCAAAATTCAGTAAATCTATTCCTAAAAATGCCAACTAAGGTTGGTTAGGAAGTAAATCTATTCCTGAAAATTCTAACTAAGGTTGGTCGGGAAGTAAATCTATTCCTGAAAATGACAACTAAGGTTGGTCGGGAAGTAAATTTATTCCTAAAAATGCCAACTAAGGTTGGTTAGGAAGTAAATCGATTCCTAAAAATGCCAACTAAGGTTGGTTAGGAAGTAAATCTATTCCTAAAAATGCCAACTAAGGTTGGTTAGGAAGTAAATCCATTCCTAAAAATGCCAACTAAGGTTGGTCGGGAAGTAAATCTATTCCTGAAAATGTCAACTAAGGTTGGTCGGGAAGTAAATCTATTCCTAAAAATGCCAACTAAGGTTGGTTAGGAAGTAAATCTATTCCTAAAAATTCCAACTAAGGTTGGTTAGGAAGTAAATCTATTCCTAAAAATGCCAACTAACGTTGGTTAGAAAGTAAATCTATTCTTGAAAATGCCAACTAAGGTTGGTCGGGAAGAAAAAATCCACCAACTCAAGTTAACTACAGTTGGTCGGACAGAAATTTTGATGCTTGTACCATTGTCGAGAAACAAAATATCATCAATTTTGATTAATCGTAAAACGATTACCACAAATTCAAGATTGTCGACAATAAGTTTTTACCAATTCTAGTTGATCGACAAAGACTACAATATTGTTATCTTTTTAACAGATATACATGCACAAATGCAAAGTATTTTATAACCATAAGACAATGGCAATCAATATTTGCAAAGAAAATTATTTCATTAAATGTAGAGCAAAATACATCAAGAATTAAATACAAATTTATTATTACATCAAGATTTCTATTCTATTGGTTTCTTCCCCTCTGCTTTTGAAACGGGTCCCTCTCCAGCAGGTGGATCATCCAAAGCATAAGGGGAATTTATGAAGTTAAGATCTTTAAGCATACTGATGTTCATCACAGATGGTCTATCGAGAAGGTGCTCAGGGCTAGATATCTTGGCATTAGAATGAATATTGTAATCTCCAACGTATTTGGAAATCAAACACCGAGGGATGGCCCAAGCAGGGATCCAGCTCATATCAATCTTGAATGGTGACACTGGTAGGTCGAGCAGCCCAGGATTATAGTAATTCCACAGGTATTAACCCTGTTCCAGTTGCAGTACACCAAAAGCATTCAACCAGCCTTGTTTATAACCTTCATTATTGGCATTTTGGATTCGATCATCCAAATGGTAAAGAGCTTCATTGTAGCCTGTCATCCAGAATTCTCGGGGCTGCTTGTGGAATTGATAGGTCAATCTTTCCAATTACTCGTGAAGACTTTTTGCAAAAATTTCCTTATTCTCCAAAGCATACTTATGTGCAGAGAGCTGCTCGTCCAAATTCTGGATCTTCTTAGACATCTCAGCCAAGGCCTGGTTCTTTGCCATTAGTTGGAAGGCTTGATTATACAGAGCTGATTGAGTTCTCTGTTCCTCGACAGTAATCCGAGCAGCTCTTGTTCATCCCCGAGCAGAGGTAGAAGGCCCAATCCTCTTCAGGGTTTCTAACTCCTCCCTTAAGTTGGCATTTTCGACTATCAGGAAAGAGAATCCCTCATCGTTCACAGGGACCAAAGAGTTTGATGTAGAGGCAGCAGACTTCAATTGAGCTACTTCCCTTTGTAGGTTATTATTTTCTTGCTCCAACAACTCTACTATTTGTCTGTGCTCTTCAACCTCAGTCTTCAAAGTTCTTTCCCTCATATTATAACCAGTGAACAACTTGACATGCCCCTTATCAGCACTGAGTTGCTGATACTTCTTCTCGTACCCCTCGTGCAAAAGGGCTATAGATTCTTTATATTTTTATTGAAGCTCTTCAAGAGTTCCTTGGAGATCTTAAATTATTTCATAATATGATACATTGTTCGCTACTGCACGATCAAGCAGGCACTTCAAATACTGATAGGCCTCAATTTCTTGCTCTGAAGCACCTTGACCGAGGATGTCAATAATTTGTGCTACACTTATGTCTGTATGACTAGCTGTGAAATACTCATTGCATTGCCTTAACAGTTTTGTATCGTGAGCAGATAATAATTCCATCCTGGCCATAAATTAGTAAAGGAAGAAAAAGCAAGAATCAATAAGGATCAAGAGGAAGAAAGACAACAGTATGAACATGCAGAACTTCCAATTTTATTATATTATAAAGGAGAAGTACAAAGTTCAGAGTTACAATTGATGAAGAAAAATAAACATAGAGAAAAATCCGAACAACTCTACACCTTTTCCTTGTCTCCCAAAACTTTCTCGGGAGGCTGGGACGAGGAGGTAAGTTGCTCGGATGGTACAAAAAGTTGCTCGGGAAGCACTGGAGGTTGCTCGAATGAAGTAACAGGTAGTTGAAGTTGCTCGCTGGTGGATTGGATAGCTGGGGGTGAGAAGTTTATTCTCCCATAACCATGAAAGATTCCTTAGAGGCAGCTTCGTCCTCTTCTTCTTCTTCAGGAGTTGGAGGGGGGCCCGGGATGTGTCACTGGAACAAGTCAGAATTTTCATCGACCTTCATTTCTTGCAGCGCAGCGACCAAGCCATCCCTAAAGTATTTGTGGCTACCATATTCCACATGGGACATCATGGAAGCTAAACCTTTGTTCCACCCTTTATCCCAACCGGCGCTGAAAGACTTCTTCACAGCCAACTTCCTTTGCGCTTTCTCCGAGGAGAGCTTCTCGGATAAAAGTTCCTCGACAGCCTTCAACTTATTCTCAGTTTCCTCCTTCTGACGACTTACTTCACGAAGTTGGATTAATTCTTCCTCAGCAACCTTGAGCTTATTCTCAAGCTCCCCAGTATTTTTAAGCTTCTCATCAAGCTCTTTATTTTTCTCTTCTAAATGTTTTATTTTTTTCTCCAATCCTTTGGAGGCTTCAATAGCTTGGTTCCTCTCCTGCTCGATGGAATCAAGTTTCTTCTCCCAGGCAGCCTTATCATCATCATATTTCTGACGAGAATCTTTTAAAGACTGCGTCAGGCCCACCAAAGCTTCCTCCACACCAGACGAGGAGCTTGAAGCTTTAATAGCTTCATCTTTCTTCAAAATTGTGTTAAAACAGGTTACCAACTGGGAAAAGAAAATGATATCAAGTTAGTGCACAGATGTAACAAGGGAAAAATGAAAATGAGGACAACAATACTTACAGAAGCAATATGACGAGCAGCTAATGTGGTGACCATGTCTCGAGAAAGGTTTTCTTCAATACCTTGGATCTCGGAAATGATCCAAGTCTTCACCGAGCTCATGGCATAGCTCAGGGCAATAAAAGTGGGAACACCACTTCCAGTACTCGGGGGCTGAGAGATGGATTCAGCCAAATTGACTGAGGATCTTTTATTCAGCCTCCTGAAAGGAGCATCAGCAGCCTCGACTAAACACATAGGTTTAGTCGGAGAGATGACAATCACCTCGCTTGGAGCATCAGCTTTGCTCGGGGCCACTGGAACTTATCGGCCATCTTCACAGTAGCAGCCGGAGGGGGTGCATCAATTTTCTTTGTCCCTTCTTCTGAGACATTATGTTTACTTCTCTTGGCCTCTCCAACAGCAGAGGCAGATTTCTTGAAAAGGGTCGGAGGTCTTCTTTTCTTTATCCTTTCACTCAAAAAAATATGTGACTCAGGTGAAGAACTTGTAGAAGCTGGTATGGGTTCTGCATCGCTTATCACCGTACGAGAAGTAAAAGATGCGATGTAGATTTTATACTGCAGTAGATATGAAGCTAATCTAATATGCTCGTCGGCAATAGTCTGATGCAAACCCCAGATAAGTTTTAAATGCTTTAAGTTCACTTCTGTCTCTTTTGGAGACCTTCTTTTGCTGTCAACTGCAAATAAATAAACATGAAAATATCAGTGACACATTTTATCAAACACAAAGGAAACATGGTTTCAAAAATAAAATAAAAACAACCTATCCCATTGTCATAGGGAGGACATCTAGGACCCTGGTAAGCATCATCTCCAGTTAGTGGAGGGTGTTGCCAATTTTTCATAACAACCCCGTGCTCGAAGTAGTCCCTATTGGCATCTGGGAGATTGACCACTAAAGCTCTATTTAAAAACCTAGTTTTTTTAAAAAAAAGTGTTGTCACCAACAGCCCATCTATAACAGAACATAATTTCTGGAATTCCTATACGAGTTCCATGAATTTGATTTAATCTATGAACCCCGTTAACTATCCTCCACGTATTGGGGGTTGTTCTTGTAGGAACCACGTCAAAATATTGACAGAATTCTAGACACAAAGGGTTTAGGGGAAAAGAGAAACCGCATTCAGCCATAAATAGACTGGGGAACCAATGTCCCTCAGCCAAACAGAAGTAATCTGAAGGCTCAGAAAGTTCCTCCAGAACAACCCATGAAGGAATAGAGAAATCAGAACGAAACTTATCAAGTGACTCTACAGGGTAAACCATGATGAATAAAGGAAATCAAAGAGAAAGAAGGAGATATTACAGGAAAAGGATGAGTCTGTTGACAACGAACGATGGAAAGTACGAACGCACAAGAAAGAGAAATAATGGAAAACTCAAAGATACAAATTTAAAAAAAGTGGAAGACGATAGGATTTTCTGTAGTGCTTAAATACCATGCCTCGGGAAGGGGTAAAGATAATGATTACAAAAAGAGACGGTTACACTAACGACGGCTAAAAAGATAAAAAGGGCGCGAGAATCGAAGCGGTCATAAAAATTCAAAAGTCTAATTCTAAAAATTTGGAAGGAGAAATAAATACAAAAGAAAGTACTCCTAAATTTTGGATGATCATTTAATACCACCATATTTCGAAAAAGAATGTTCCACACTCCTCAAATATCGAACTGTGAAACATTAGGGGGCTTCTGTTGATACCAAATTTAACCTGCTGACTTGGACTAATCATAAGAAGATGCGTGTCAATCTACGTGGCGCGTACTGGCATTTTTACAATCATATTAACGATGAGGAACTCTGCCTCCCCGACCAACTCAGGCGATCCAACAAACTATAGCTCTCCGAGGAACTTTACTGCACCGAGCAACTTATGAGTACGGAGCTACTTAGGCGGTCTGAGCAGCTTAGGCGGTCCGAGCTGCACCTCGAACGAAGCATTAAAAGCAGGATAACTAACAGATTGACTGCGCATTAAATGCTTATTATTATCATACAGATGTATACGCCTAAGGGACATTTATGTATTTCCCTTTCACATGTATAGCCTGAGGGCTATAAATACATTGTATCCTCCTCATTGTAAGGGGACCGGAATTTCTTGGAGGATAAATATACTTAGAGAATTCCTAAATACTCAGCAATAACAAAACAGTGGATGTAGGCCATTCTTTTAAGGCTGAACCACTTTAAAATCTTTTGTCTCATGTTTATTTTTATCTTTGATTAAATAATTAGAGATAATCTAATTGTTTACGTCAACACCTCCATTAAGGGATGCCAAAAACTTCAATGAAGAATCAATAGGCGAGTTGGCCTTAAGAAAGGGATATGAAAGTTTGAAAAAAAACTTCTTTTATAAAAAATATTTTTAAATGCCAACTGATTTTTTTGATTAAAAAAAACTTTTGTTTCCAATTTTTGTTTTTAAATAAAACTTATTTTATTCAAAAAATATTTTAATAAAAGTTCTAAAAAAATTTCCACCACTTTAAATATAAAATGCAAGTGGAACTTAAACATAGTTTTACCAAAATTATCTCTTTGGAGCTTGAATGTTGATGTGCACCTGCAATTCGAATCCGTATGTCTATGTCGGTACAAAATAAAAAATCAGAATTATTAAACACAAGTATGACCTATACCAATCTACCCTCCCAAGACAATCATGGAAAGATAAAATGACAAGTCTTCAAACTTTCAAAATTTACTTCAACAATCAACTTTTAAAAAACTCCAATCTTTTCACATCAGTGTGTGCAACAATTTGATCTTAACCCTTCGTACCTACATACATGAGATAAAGCAAAGACCTCGTGACATATCGAGTTTGAAATGATATAAAAATAATCAATGTTAGCACAATCAAATCTCCCCCATAATAAAATTCCCCCATAATATCATAATTCGTTCTTCGCCTTTTTATTTGTCCGAAATAGACAAGGAAAATAATAAGTCTCATAAAGCAAATCGGGGTGTCACTGTAAACCAAGCAAACAAACTATTTTTGAATTTTTGATTTTTTTATAAAAAAGTTATTAAAAAAATCACACACCAAGAATTTGTACCAAAACGACCAAATCCTGGAAACGAAATGAATGGATGTGAACAAATTCGATAAGAAAATCAACACAATCATATCATATGAGCAAGATTCATAAGAGTACTCCTAACCAATGAACAAAAAAAATAGTCCTTTGGTGAGAAATTGTTGAATTTAGATGACATCGTCTTAAAACAAAATCAACAAATCAAAGTCAACATGATTTTCACACAAATAATGTTTAAAATGATTTCATGCTTTTTCAAGATTATTTAAGGATGGGAAAGATGTTTTAATTCTCCAACCAAACTCTCTCGTATATATTTTGTTTTTGAGGTGATCTAAATTCTTAAACATTGGAGAATTGGTGAGTAAACCTAATGGCCCATAATTGGCTTGTATATCTTTTTATTGTCTTTCAATATTTTTGGGATATTTTAATCCTCTTTGGACCTCGAATAATTAAAATTCATCAATTTTTTATGTCCAATTTAAATGGCGGCTTAATCGCAAAGAATAGATGAGTACCTTTCGTAGCCCTTCACTGTTGAGAAAATTCATACAAACTCACGGCAAAACGGTAAAAACATGCACACCTTTTATTATCTTGTTTCTTCGCATTTGGCTCGTTGTAATAGATAGAATTGAGATGAAAACACGTAACCAACATGTTATTTGTCACGAACAAACATCAAACAAATATGTGCATGTGTGCAATAAAGGACAAAATGAGTCAAGCATGTACGTAGCAACACTATAGCAACTCAAAGACTCCAAACTTTGTAAAGCACATGAATGACATGACATATTATCTCAAATCACTATCAAGTAGTCACATGGATATGGCATGAAGTTGTGACTTGGTCACCCTAAGTGTTTATTTATAAATGGTGCAAACAAAATACACAAATCGTTTCATATTTTTCAAAATTTTATCAAGAATAAAATCTTTTTGTATTTTTCAAAAAAAAATCTCAAAAGAATGGAAAACATACAAAAATGATACAACTAGCAATAGGTATATAATATTATCATTAGAAATATCCTATGATAGCAAACAAGTCAAACCTCAATCGTTAGGTGCATGGGGATTTTCCAAAGGTGTTGACAACTTATGAAAAACCTCCATCAAGTCAGTGAAGTTTTGAATAGAAACTTAACTTGCTCATAAAAATGTACAAACTATCTCATATAGTCTCCAGGAGCATGTAAAGAGTCATGTGTGGGTGCATATGTGGAAGAAACACGTGTAGTAGAAAAACATGACACATTGCCCAACTTAAAGAGAAATTACCTAAGGTGTCCTCTCCTCTTGCAATGGGAATAAACATAAATAGGCCTAGAAACACATCTCTAAAAAACTCTAGGACATACCCTTCTAATGTGAATGGGACGCCTAGTGGGTTAGGTTAAGACTCATGTGAATCTTTCACTAAAGTGGAAACTAGCTCGGGTGCAACAAAAGAAGTGGAAGAACCGTCATGACCTTTTCGTAGACCGTAAACTCTACCCATATCGGGATTAAGAACCATATTTTCAACCTTCTTAGGTGTGTTCTCAAAATTGGCTTTGACCTCCCTGGTACATTCGAGATCACTCTCGAGTTGGGATACACGTGTAGTCAGACTAAACACCTTGTTGGTCAAATCACATTTTTCCTTTCTTAAAACCTCATTCTCTCTCTCCAAATCTAACACTAGACGACCTAAATCCCTATTATACTTCTTTGTTCATAAGGTCTCGGTGTCAAAATCTCTAAAGGCTTTTTGGATCTCACTTTCATCTCCACTCTCAAATTCGCTCTCATCTCCACTAGAAACACTCGAGTCATAACTGATGCTCTCATGACCTCTATCAATGTGAGACAAAGTGGGTGTGCTCACACGACTCGAAAAAGATACACACATCCCATGTGCTAAACCTTCATCGGACTCATTTCCCCCATCACCCTCATCACCCTCACTATAACTAAGTGTGGCGGGCATAGCCACTTTCTTTCCATCTCTCCTAAGTCTAGTGGCACACTAATATGCCTTATGCCCTTTACCCCCACACTCAAAACACGTCAAACATTCTAAATTTTCCTCACTCTCCTTTCCTTTTTCTCTCTCCTTCTCTTTCTCATCGCTTTCTTTGGCATTTTTATTTTTCTCAAAAAATCTCTTATTGGAGGAATTATTTTTGTTCATGTTGAGAATTTTTTTTAAAATTTTCGCAAACAAGGCCACAAACTTTTTCTTTCTTTATCTTAAAATGAGTCTTTGAAGCAACGGCTTTATCCTTAGACTTAAGGGTTTGGGGAAACATGTCAATCTCATAGGTTTGGAGATCTCCTACAAGTTCTTCCAACGTAAGTGATTTCAAATTTTCCAAAGAGTTCAAAACAGTAACTTTAGGAATAAAGCGTTTTGGTAGAGATCTCAAAATATTTTTAACGACACGCGTGTTATCAAACACCTCACCCAAATTAAAACTGGTGGTTATAATGTCCGACAAATGTGCATAAAAAGCATCCAAGCATGTGTCAGACATGGTGATAGTCTCAAATTGGGTGGCCAAATTTTTTAATTTTGATTCTCTAACCGCGTTCGTACCCTCATGTGTCAATTTCAAAACATCACAAGCCTCTTTAGACGTGGTACACATCATAATTCGGCAAAACTCATCAAGAGTGACAGCTCCAGAAATAGCACTCAGTCCATGAAAATTAAAATTCGACATTTTAAAATCGTTCTCAGTACAATTTGACACAGGTTTTAAAGATGTGATATTTTCAACGGTGACATTGGGAGGATTCCATCCCTTTTCACAAAGCAACCAAACACGCTTGTCAATAGCTTTTAAACTAGATTTCATGTGAGCTTTCCAATAGGCATAATTATTCCCATAAAAAATAGGCACCTTATTAAATGAACGTTCCATTGGAAAAATTGCGATTTTTCACAAAATTGATTTTTTTCTAAAAATCAATATCACACAATTTTGCATAAAATAGAAATACACGATAATTTAGCGTAACCCTCTCTGATACCAATTTAAAAAATATGACGTTGTGTGATAATTGATTAAATTCGCAAATATACAATTTGACACACTTATTTAATTAAAGTCTATTTTTTAAACCAAAATAAGTTAGCCCTTAAACATGAAACTACGTGTGTGCGTGCGTAAAACCATAAATAAGATAAAGAATGCGACACAAAATTTCCGAAAAAAATCGCCGAAGGGAAAAATAATTTATTTCACTATAATTTTGTAAATCATAACTTACACGGATTACAATGAAATAATTTTGACACACGAATACCCGTAGGCGTCGGTCGGCGTCGGCAGCAATGGAACAACCGCAACTACTCCACAAGAACACGCAGTTCTATCTTCAGTAAAGATCCACACGCAACAAATCTCAATGACCACAGTCTTCTATTAGCACCAAGAACGGTCCCAAAATCAGCAGCATAATGTTTTAGAAAAATATGTCTTGGGTTCCACAAAACAATTCATAAAAAATAGATGGGATTATGAATTAAATGAACAAAAATTTTGGACCCTTAAAAGTGAAAAGAAGACATACTAAAAAATTGTAGAACACAGAGAATTTTTTTCTTCTTGAAAAGTGTTCTGTCAAAAAAAATAAACTTTTCTTCTCTGAAATAAAAAATGTTCGTGCGTGGCCTTTTTTATAGAAATAATTTGGTTAAAGTGATAAACAATTCCAGAGGTTATCCCAAAACAAACAGAGGCGTGAGGTAGTAAAATAAAGGAGTGGAGTCCCTTATAATTTTTTGCAAAGGAGCGTGGCAAAAAAAAGAGTTGTACGCAGCCTCTTTTTTTTTCTTTTTGATAACAAAACTTTCAATAGCCTATATGCCAATCATTGGAAAACCAAAAAATACGGTGCACCATTAAATCTCTTTTCAGCTAGCGTGTAGCCAAAAGAGGATAGCCTTTGGTTTTTTTTATCCTATAAAAAAACTCTAAAAGACATGCTCCTTTTTTATTTTATTTTTATTTCACAATCATTGGCTTTAATCATTACACCAAAACATTTGACCCCTCCATTAAGGGTTGCTGAAAACATCAATCAAGAATCAATAGGCGAGTTGGACTTAAGAAAGGGATATGAAAGTTTGAAAGAAAAACTTCTTTTATAAAAAATATTTTTAAATGCCAACTGATTTGTTTTATTAAAAAAAAACTTTTGTTTCCAATTTTTATTTTTAATTAAAACTTCTTTTATTCAAAAAAGATTTTAATAAAAGTTCTAAAAAAAATCCCAACACTTTAAATATAAAATGCATGTGGAACTTAAACATAGTTTTACCAAAATTATCTTGTTGAAGCTTGAATGTTGATGCGCACTTGTAATTCAAATCCGGAGTTTTAAATGTTAGCATCCTTGATTCATTGACGACTTGTAGCAGTATACGATATAATAAATTGTGACAGACAATGTCCTTACACTAGACTATGCCATGTCATTTCCCATGCTATCCATGGTATGATGTACAATATAACAAGTCTAGGAATTAGAGTAAAATGCCTCTATATAGGTTCTTTATATACTCTACTCCCTTTGCTCGTGGTAACTTCATATCTCGGCTCTCCACATTGAGGACATTCCTCCTTATCTTCATTTTCCTTCCAATACAAAATACAATTATTGATGCATGCATGAATGAAATTCACCTTCATCCCTAAGTCTTTAATCATACGTTTCCTGTCAGGATACTTTTATGGCAACATGTTTCCTATCGAGAGCCACCTTTTCAATATAGATAGAAGTGCTGTCACACGATTTCCTGACGATCCAAACTACTTTTTTATATTATGCAATTCTACGATTGTAGAAAGAGTTGTCTCGGGGCCCTCACATGTAGGGTATAGTTTCTAGGTTGCTAATATCTTGTATTCATCGTACTTTTAATTACCTGGATACAATCCCCGGTTGAGCTCCTTCAGTATCTACATAAGTACCGTCATGCACTCCATAAAATGTATCAACCAGGTTCCCCATACCAAGTCCTGCATTTTTAGTGCTTTCTTCTTCAGTTATTTCTTCAACGGTACTTGTCTATGGGTTCTCTTTTAAATGTTTTGAAGACTTTTCACCATGTAAAGCCCATATAGTATACGACTGATCTAGACCGTGCTTCAGCAAATGTGTTCGAATTTTTATCATGGTAAACTGCATCCTATTATGACATTTCGAACATGGACATGGAAACATTGATAGTAGTTGATCATTATTTTCAATCTCAAAGTCAATGAAATCTTCAATTCCTTGTTTATACACTAAGCTAAATGTATTCTTTTCACCCATCCATCCTTTATTAACTAGTCGAGACATTCTGCAACGTAAAATAGTTAAGTGAAAAGAGCATATCGTATAGTAAGAAAATACATTCATATGAAAATAATAAATAATTATTTAATGTTGAAGGCACATTGTGTTTCCTCAAAGTTTCGATAACACTTATATAATTCTACCACCGAAATAATCCTCACAAAACATGTATTTCGATTGAAATAAACGTCTACAATATTCAAACTTCGATTTCAAACACATTTAAAACTATAAAGATGAAATTTTACATTATTATGGCAGGAGGAGGGTATATAATAAACTCATACTTTAAACTTTCGATTTGATCTAACTTAAAGCCCTAGATTTGATTGCAACCTTTGATTACAAACGTGATATCACATATCAACCATGATTTTGTGATATCAACCAGATAAATATGGTTATTAACGGATGTAATTCGCAAACAACAAAACGATAAACTAATACCCTGAATTACCCAATAAAGATATACAGTAATTACATAAATTAACAAATAACACACATAAAAGAATGGGTAATCAAATTGAACAACTTCTCCATCTTTTAATATATTTTTCCTTCTTACAATCTTATATTTAAACAAAAAAATAAAAAAACATAATAATAAATATATTCGTACCTATCACTCTCATGAACTAATAAATTCAAATATTTTGCATAATTGTGTATATATCAATCGGTTAAATGAGCAATGCACAATGATTACACAAATAATAATAATTTTACAACAGAATTTCAATTCCAACAAGTGTATATATGTATACATATGATTATATGAAGATGGAATGATGAATATAAATACCGAATTAGAAGAGTGGTAGATCGAGAATTTGTACCTCCATAAGAACTGTTCAAGAAATAGAGAAAAAACAAAAACAATATATTTTCAGAATATATCATCCATAAACTGAAAAAATGAAAACAAAATATGAGATAGGGATGAGTCTCTTTGTGATCATATATTAATCATTTAAGAATACCTTTGTTCGAAATTAGGAGCAATACGAGACGGGGAAAATACCTCTCTTTGTGATTGAAAAAAAACCAAAAAAACAACAGCACGAGACAGGGACAATACCTCTCTTTGCGATCAGGGGCGAAACTATCTCTGGACAGGGGTGAGACTCTCTCTGGACAAGCAGGCAGTGGGAGGAGAATTGAGATGGAAATGGATTGACGGTGGGAAGGGAACGACGGTAACAGAATGGAAAATTTCATGCGTACCCCAACTTTTACGTGGGAATATAATGGGAATAGAAACGTGGGAATAGAAAACAGATAGGGAAAAAAATTAACTCCCCAAAGAACTCGCTCCATTTTTCCACCAATTTATTTTGCTAACACTTGTTTTTAACACATAAAAAAATTAAAATTTAAAAATATATATATTATAGTTAAATATAAACACACTGGAAAATAATTATAACACACATAAGTAATTACTCACACTTAAATACCGTTAGAAAATCCTAACGCACTATAACTGTTACAAAACAAAATATATGTCCGTTAAAAATGTTCCCATATGGTGTAGTGTATATATCAACATTTGGTGGGTCGCCTTATGTACTTAGCCAATACCAAATCGGATTTATCATTTGTTATTGGTAGAGGTAGTCAATTTATGCATTAACCCTAGCAGCCTGATTTAGATGTTACATATCATGTTTTGGGATATCTCAAGTCTTCCCCTAGACTTTGGTTATTTTATACAGCAGGATCACAACCTCGAGGATTACAGAGATACAGTGATTGAGATTATTGATGAGATTTTGATAGTCGCTCCATTATGGGCTTTTGTACTTTTTGTGGGAGTCTCTCATCTTCTTAAAAATTAAAACACAATTTTTTGTTTCACATTCTTCTTCAGATGCAAAATATAGATCCATGACAGTGGGAACTTGTGAGATTATATGGCTTTACTCTCTTTTTTAGGGGTTGCAATTTCATGAGAAATCTTCTTTTGTTTAACAATGTGAAAATAAATTGGCTATTCAACTTACTTCTGATGCAGTTCTACATGAAAGGACAAGGCATATTGAGATTCATTTTCTTAGGGAGAAGATTTGTGATGGGATCATCACTGTGGGGACCCTGAATTTAGCACCATGGGCCTGGACGAGTAGCCTCTCCCTAGCGGCCCAAAGCCCAGGCCCATCACCTTCGTATTACCCCACGATCCCATGAAGGGAAGTTGTGGGGAAACACGATTCCATGTAAGGGAGATGGCTAAAAAGAAGGAACCCATCACCCCCACTACTCCAACACATACATGTATAAATAAAACCCTAAGTCCGGGGCAGAGGACAAGTTGTATTCTCCGTATTTATTCTTCAGAATATAGAGAAATAACACTGACTAAACCACCGTGGACGTAGGCACTTCTTTGCTGAACCACGTACTCCCGTTGTTGTGTGATTGACTTTTTATTTGTCTTTTCTTGGTTGCTACCTCTTTCATATTTATTTGTGTTGTATAATAATTGTCACCACAATTGGCGCCGTCTGTGGGAACCGTTTATCTTTCCCTGAGAAGAGCCCACACCGAGAAAAAATCTAAGATGTCTAGTCACAGCAGCAACGCTCCTCAAGCAGGAGATATTCAGGAGCCACCCGCTCCTCGCAGGATTAGGTCTGAAGTCCGACGTTCAGATCAAGGGGCTCGCTTAGAAAGTCCATCCTCAGAAGAAAGTCAAGGACCAGCAAGGTCCACTCAGATATCCAGACTGATCGATGCATACGAGGCAAGGCTCCACGAGCAGAGGGAGTCTTCTCGCAGGTATGAGGCTGAGAATGCTCGCCTAAAAAGAAGACTGGAAAAACTGGAAAAAGAACTACGTCCTGATACCAGGAGACGCCCCTATAGCACTCCTAGCCCTCAGGCGAGCAAATCTCGCAGCCGAGGAAGGAGCCCTAGGCGGCAATATCAAGGGTTCGAAGGTGGCGACTCAGACGACGACCTCCGCGAGCAACTGAGAAAAGCTTGCCGCTATTAGAGCCCTGCTCGCAGCGACGACAACATACGGAACCTAGTCCGCAGAGAAATGGACCAACATCCAGCTCACCGCGGCACCAGGTCAACCAGAGAACTCGCCAGGAGAGCCCTCAAGACCCAGATGAAATCGCCCTTTACGAGGTAAATTGAAGAAGAAGAAGCTCCCAAAAAATTTGCTATTCCAAGGTTCAAAATTTACGACGGGAAGACTGATCCCATTGATCATGTCAGGCAGTACCGGCAGGCTATGACCCTCTGGAATCACCGAGATGCACTGATGTGCCGTATTTTTCCCTCGAGCCTCCATGACGTGGCCCAAAAATGGTTCGAGAAACTCCCTCACCGATCCATCAGAAATTTCAAATCCCTGGCCGAGCTCTTTACGGCCCGGTTCATCACCAGCAGCTCCCATCCCAAAAGGATGGATGCTCTATTGACGATGAAGAAAACTCCTCAGGAGACACACTACGCGAAGAGGTACTGGGAGTTATTCAACGAAGTCGAAGACTGCGCGGAAGAGGTGGCAGTGGCTTCATTCAAAATTGGGCTACCTAGCTCTTCCCTCCTTTACCAGTCCTTGACAAAGAAGGAAGCAACCACCATTGATGACCTGATGGCCCGGATTGAGAAATACGCAAAGGTGGAAGATGTCACCCGCCTTAACGTAGGTGAGAACGGTCGAGCCAAGCTTGCCACGAAAGGAAGTGAGAAAGTTGATAACCAGAAAAAAGGAGGAAAGAATGGGAGCAAGAATGGCCCCAAAAACGGAGGAAGCCCTGACGTTGCAAAGTCGTTCCAGGCGGTCAACACCGTCTTCAAAGAACCAATTTACAAAATTCTCGCTAAGATCAAGGATGAGCCGTTCATCAAATGGCCCCGAAAAATGGGAGGAGACCCATCGAAAAGAAACAATGCGCTGAGATGCACCTTCCACAAAGAGGGAGGACATAAGACCGAGCATTGCAAGGCTCTTAAGTCCCACCTCGAGGAGCTGGACCAATCCGGACATTTGAATGACTTTGTGGAAAGGAAGGTATAGAGAGTGACTGTCCACAAGGAGGCAAAACCCGACAACGTATTAGAAGACGACACCGGACACGAATTTGCAGTAATCCATGGAGCATCCGATGTTAAGCAAATCCAGGGCAACTCGGCTCGGATGGAGGTAAATAAGCTGACAGCAGTAATGCAAACTTTTCAAATAGATCCAGCGAAATCACAGGTAGGAAAACACCGGCGAGCAGAGGACATCAACTACAACAAGCATATTGTTTTTACGGATGAAGATCTTGTGGGAGTGAGGACCCCACATCACGATGCCTTAGTCATTACACTCAGGATAGCCAACTTTGATATCGACAGGCTGCTCGTCGATCAAGGAAGCTCATCCGAAGTAATGTACATCGACCTGTTCAGAAAATTGAAGTTGAACATCGCCGACCTGAAGGGAACCACTGTTCCTCTGGTCGGCTTCGCTGGAAAAATGACCATGCCTCTGGGCAAGATAGTACTACCAGTGCTTGCTGGAGATGTTTCGAAAATGATCGAATTCTTGGTGGTCGACATCGATTCACCGTATCAAGCCATCCTCGACAAGGGATGGCTTTATGCAATGAAGGCAGTCTCCTCGACCTACCACCAGAAACTCAAATATATCACCGAGCGGGGAGTGATGGAGATACATGGAGACCAGGCAATGGCGAGAAAGTGCTTCATAGCGGCCATCCGACCAAATCCAGAGAAAAAAGACATTCAAACCAGCGAGAGAAGGGAGGAAGGTGCAATCCCTTCCAAATAGCAATTAAAATATGGAAGGCCCGGAGTGGAAGAGACCAGGCTCCTCCTCTCCGAACGTGTTGTAGAGGACCTGGTAGAAGTAATTGCTAGAGGAGGTGACAACAGCAGAGTCTTCCTAATCGGGACCTCACTCACTGACCAAGAGCAAAAGGATTTGTTAACCTTACTCAGAAGCAACATAGATGTCTTCGATTGGGAACCCTATGAGCTGCCAGGAATCGATCCCAATATGGTCTGCCATCGTTTGCATATCAATCCCACATTCAAGCCGATAGCACAGAAGGCACGGCGAACTGCTCCCGAGAAAGCCAAAGCAATAGAACAAGAAGTCGAAAAACTGCTGGATGCAGGGTCCATACGGGAAGTGCAATTCCCCAAATGGTTATCCAACCCAGTGGTAGTTCCAAAAAGCAACGGGAAGTGGAGAGTTTGCGTAGACTTCACTGACCTCAACAAAGCCTGCCCCAAGGATAGCTTCCCGCTTCCGAAAATAGACCAACTAGTAGACGCTACTGCAGCTCACGAGCGAATGAGTTTCCTGGACGCATACTCAGGCTATCACCAGATTCCCCTATAGGCACCAGATCAGGATAAAACGACGTTCATCACGACAGTTAGTTTATACTGTTACAAGGTCATGCCTTTTGGGCTAAAAAATGCAGGGCAACCTATCAGCGGCTGGTTACTAAAATGTTCAAGAATCAGATGGGAGACACGATGGAGGTCTACATCGACGACATGCTCGTCAAAAGCAAGGACAAGGAAAATCACCTCTCGGACCTGTCAAATACCTTCGAAATCCTCAGGAAGTACCGAATTAAACTCAACGCGAGCAAGTGTTCCTTCGGTGTCCAGTCAGGAAAGTTTCTTGGGTATTTGGTTAGCAAGCGTGGCATAGAGGCTAATCCGGACCAGACTGATGCAATCAAAAGAGTGCAACCTCCTCACACAATCCGCAATGTACAAAAGCTCACCGAAATGCTCGCTGCTCTAAACCGTTTCATTTCTAAATCCTCCGAGAGATGCAAGCCCTTTTTCCAACTCCTGAAAGGCAGCAAAACAGTAGAATGGACCCCAGATTGCTCGCAAGCATTAGACAAGCTCAAGTCCTACCTAAGCTCCCCACCACTGCTTGTCATACCATAGCAAATGGACCCTTTGTACCTCTACCTCTATGTATCCAGCCATATTATCAGCTCGGCGCTAATGTGTGAAGTCACAGGGATCCAACATCCAGTCTATTATGCGAGCAAAACCTTACTAGATGCTGAGCAGCGCTACCTGCCACTGGAAAAGCTCGCATTCGCCCTAGTAATGTCCTCGAGAAAACTGAAGCACTACTTCGAAGCCCACACGATCATTGTCCTTACATCACACCCCCTAAAGGCTGTCCTAAGGAAGGAGGATTTGTCGGGCAGACTGTCTAAATGGTCAGTCGAGCTCGACCGGTTTGACATCCAATTTCAACCAAGGACAGCTATCAAGGGTCAAATCCTTGCTGACTTCATAGCTGAATTCACAGGCCCAGAACCCTTCGACCAGCCTAAACCAATAGAACAAAACAGCCGGGCTACAGGGGGAAGCTGGAAGTTATTCGTTGATGGAGCCTCCAACTCAAAGGGGGCAGGAGTAGGAATTGTTCTCATCACTCCAGAAAATGCAATCCTCGAGCAAGGAATCAGGCTGGGATTTGCAGCCTCCAACAACGAAGCAGAATACGAGGCCTTAATTGCAGGTCTCCAAAGGGCGCAAATTCTAGGAGCAAAACATTTACAGGTATTCGGAGACTCGCAACTAGTTTCCAATCAGATAAGTGGAGACTACAACGCGAAGGATGGGAGGATGGCAGCCTACCTCTCCTTAGTAAGAAACTTAATGACGAACTTTGAAGAAATCAACATCCAACAGTTTCCCAGGGGGCAGAACAGCCACGCTGACGCCTTGGCAGCCCTAAGCTCGGCAGTTGATTCCAGCCTTAAAAGGATAATCCCTATCGATTTCCTTAGCTGCCCGAGCATTCACCCCAACTGCGAGCTGACAAAAGCGAAACGAATACTCCAATTGGAACCAGTCCCTAGCTGGATGGATCCATTAAGAGACTATTTGAAGAACGGAACGCTCCCAGAGGATAAGAGGACTACCCACCAGATAAGAGTCAAAGCTGCTCGCTTTCACTTATCCACGGGAGGCGACTTGTATAAAAGATCTTTCTCCGGCCCCTACCTTAGATGCGTCCACCCAGGCGATGTCCAGATAGTGCTTCACGAGCTTCACGAAGGAATCTATGGGAGTCACGTCAGAGGAAGGTCTCTAGCCTTTCGAGCAATAAAAGAAGGTTACTGGTGGCCATATATGCAAAGAGACTTCGCAGTATATGTCCGCAGATGCCTAAAATGCCAGCTTCACGCCCCCATGATCCACCAGCCTGCCAGCGAATTAAAATCCCTGACCAGCCCCTGGCCCTTCGCCCAGTGGGGAATGGAAATTGTGGGACCACTGCCCACCGCTGCCGGCAATCGAAAATACCTGTTGGTCGCCACTGATTACTTTACCAAGTGGATCGAGGCAGAACCACTGGCGAACATCCGAGATGCTGACATGATGAAGTTTATATGGAGAAATATAATCACTCGATTCGGGATCCCCAGAACCATCATCACTGACAATGGGACACAGTTCGAGAGTGGCCCCTTTCAGGACTTCTGCGACCAACACGGGATCAGGCACCACTTCAGCTCGGTAGCTTATCCTCAAAGCAACGGACAAGCTGAGGCTTCCAACAAAACAGTGATTGCTGGATTAAAAAAGCGGTTAGAGCGAGCAAAAGGCGCGTGGACTACTGAGCTACCACATGTCCTATGGGCACACAGAACGACTCCTAGGCGAGCCACAGGTCAGACGCCATTCTCACTAGCATATGGTATGGAAGCGGTCATCCCATTAGAAGTAGGATTGCCTACAATGAGGTCTGACCTTGTCGAGAAGAATCAGAACGATCAGGCTTTGCTCGCTGAACTCGACTTGGCCGACGAGCGTAGGGAACTTGCACTAGTAAAACTAGCGAGCTATCAGCAACAGCTCGCGAAGCACTACAGCACAAGGGTCAATCCGAGGAAATTCGAAGTTGGGGACTATGTTCTAAGAAAGGTCCTGGGCAACACAGTGAAGCCATCAGACGGTAAACTGGGCCCGAACTGGGAAGGACCTTATGAGATAATTAGAGACGATCTGCAAGGTGCCTATCATTTGAAAACGATGGAGGGAAGAGAGATACCACGAGCATGGAATGCAACTAATCTCAAGAAATTCTACTTTTAGGAGTTCAATCGTTAGATCTTTTATTTCTCTATTTACCAATAAAAATCTCTCAGTTGATCACTCTCTAAAAAATAACAATTATATCTTATTGCATATCCTTTTCAAATCACAGGTATAATGGTTGACATAGCAGGGGAACACCCCTCCTCAGGTCATCGTCATGAAGCACGACAGACCTCTTAGCATTACCCATGGCAATATATGAAGCCCTACAGAGCATTCTTAGGCATCAAACCTACTTTGGTTAAACAAAATCCTGACCGGATGAAGACATCCAATAACAGGTGTGTCCTCGCCAATTGCCCCACTTAGACCTAAGGGAGTGTGACGACACGACCTAAAAGGTAAAGAAAGGGCACAATGATATTCTTAATACTGGACTGGGCGGACACTCACATGACAAGATAAAAAAGATTGTGAAGCTGCAAAAATATAAAAAAGATTGGATAAACACGTTTAGTCGGCAAAATCGCCCAAAACTCAAACTTTCCATTAAATCTTTTACATTTACAAACAATAATAGTACATGTTTAGTCGACAAAGCTCGCCCAAAGCATTTACAATTATTAAAAAACAAAAAGTCAAGAAGGTGGAAGCCTCCGAGCAAGGTAGTCAGCAACTTTAGCTCTCCTCCCATCATCAGGAGCAGGATCGAACTCCTCCACAACCTCATTTACGTCCAACTCCAGTAATCGTCGGGGAATAGCATCGATGGGAATCCATTGATCATCTCGCCTGAATGGATTGGGCATCAGAGTAGAGGGAGACATTTCATGTCGATACCACAATATCGAGTTTCTCGGGACCTGCAACTCTTTGAGAGCACTCAACCACCCCCTGATGAAGGAAAGCTCCTCGAACTCTGATAATCTTATGGGAGCATCCAGTCAGCCCTGATCATAGCCATCTGTCCACACTTGGCGAGGGTCGTTCTTGAATAGATGCCGCAGTCAGGTGACGTCCCTCTGAAGCCCAGCAGCAGTCACGTAAGCTCGCCGGACATCGCCGCGCAGCTCCTCCATTTCCCTATCACGCTGCTCCTCAACTTCTCTACTCCTACCCCGCGTACTCCTGCCAGCACGCGGGAGGGGAGGCCGAGCAGCTCGCGACGAGGAAGAGCCTTGTAGGACTGCCGAAGCGGTGCTCGGCGAATGCTCCTTAAGCTTCGAGACCTCCTGCCTCAGGTCGTCATTCTCCCACTGAAGAAACTCCACGACTTGATTGATCTCGGTGGCCTCCAGTAACTTTGCTCTCAGCTCGCTAACTTCTTCTTGCACTGAAGCTCCGATCTCTTCTATTTCCTGGAGCCTGTCCTTCAATTTGGCCACCAGCTCGGACTGATCCTTATATTTCTAGTTCCTTGACTTAGCAAACCTGCAAAGCCTAGCAAAAGCTTGGTAAACTGCAGGACTTGCATTAGGACCCAGAGTCCTACCTAATTGGGAGGTAACAGGAATATAGTCATCCACATCAACCAACTACAAATAAAAGAAAGAGAAGAGAAAGGGATCAGCATAAACAAAAATAAAGTCTTTTCATTGATAATGAGCGAGGTTACATCAGATCGAAAAAAGGAAAAAAGTTACAAAGAATCCCTATCACTTAGCAACCTCGGTGGATGGACCTTTGTCTGTATCAGCATCAGCAGGGGCATTACCCTCTGTAGGGGTATCCACTACCTCCTCGACCAAAGGAGCGTCAGAAGGAGTCGCCCGAGAAACAGGAATGGTGCCTTCAGCAGCTGGGGCTGGGTCCTCATCCACGACCGGCTTTGGCCCCGGATCATGCTCGTCAAAGAGTGGGGATGCAACATCCACTCCAGTGGCCACAAGGGCCTTGTTCCACCCTTTCTTGATATTCAGACGGCTAATATAGCCTATCTGAACCTCGGCATCTTCATACGCAGCAGCCCAGCCAGAATTGTACGAATCTTCTTTAAGGGTGGCTACCTGGGCTTTCTCCGCCTCCAGCTGCTCGATAAGAACCCTGTTCTTCTCCACAAAGTCCAGCTTGCTCGAGCAGACCTGATCATACGACTTCCTCAGCTCGTCGAGCTCCCTGACAGCATTATCTCTCTCACGAGCAGAATTAGCAAGGGCCGAGGCAGATGAAGCTCGAGCTGCATCAGCAGCCTTCAGATCGGCCTCCAACTGAGAACCCCTGGCCGCCAGAGTAGACTTCTGCTGTTCCAACTCGCTGTTCCTTCTCAACAGCTCGTCGCGAGAGCGATAGAGCACAGCAAAGTCAGTCACAAACTGAAAACCAAACAAAGGAAGGATCAGAAAGAAGAAACCATCAAAACGGATTAAAAGAAGTTGAGAATTAGAAAAGGAACCTTACCAAGGCAAGCCTCTGGCTAGCTTGCAAGGCCAGTTGATCAGACCCTGACGTCCTCTCACGATCTGCAGGGAGGACTGCCCTCTCAAGCAGCGCAGGGGCGAGCTGAGGAGAGGTGGCCACCGAAGCCCCCTCAGGCAAAGCAGATACTGGGACCAAAGGTTGACCAGTTTTGGTCCTCAGTTCCATCTTCCTCCTCTCCTCCTCCTTTTCTTTCTCCCTCCTCTTTCTCTCTTCCACCTTCTTCCTCTCCTCCTCCTTTTTCCTCTCCCTCTCCTTCGCCTGCTCCTCCGCTCTCTTCTTCTTCTCTTGCTCTTGAGAGAAAGGCCGAGAACCAGTAGCTATGGCCCCGGAGACAGTCTTCGATTTCTTGGACCTCTGTGCAAGAAGCACATCATCATCATCATCATCATCATCTCGGATTAAATTCTTCCTAGGCGGCATCTCTTCACCTGAACTGCTGGTAGTACTCGAAGAACTGCTACTGTCAGCACTGCCTCCACCCAAATTACTCACAACACCTGTAGGCTCACTCTCCGAGCTGCTCTCTTCTTCGTCCAATTGGATGGGCTCAGCAGAAATCTCTTCGGAAGAGTCAAAATCCGGAACAGTATCCACAGGTCGGGCTATGAAGCTGGAGCCTGTGTTCTTGTATTCAAGCAAAAAAGCAGCAGGCCTAGGATGCTCACCGTCACCCAAGGGTTCCCTGATGTTCCAAGCTTTCACCAGTTCCGAGATACGAACCTCGCTGAGAGCAGGCTCCAAGTTCTTTATCTTCGCTGTAAAAGAAAAAGTAAGGAGAAGTTAGAAAAACCACAAAGTCAGCAAAGGTTGAAATAATAATCTGGCATCTACCTATATATTCTTCCCCATAAAAAGGAACAGTGAACCTCTCAGACCTCGACCCTTCAAATTGGGGGGAAAGTTGCCAATTCCTGACAAGAAAACCTTCTTGCCAGTAGTCCTTATGGGAATCAGGTAGATTTACTACCAATACCCTATCAGGGCTCCTAGCCTTAAGGTACAGAACACCTGAACTCGTTCGAGAAAAGGAGTAACAAAAATAGACCTCGGCAAGCCCTAACTTCGTGCCATACAGTTGATTTATCCTATGCACGCCGTTCACTATTTTCCATACGTTAGGCGAACATTGTGCAGGCACAATACTGAAGTAGCTAAAGAAGTGCAGAAACAGATCATTGGGAGGGAAGGTAAGTCCCCCCTGAGAAAGCAACAGGACGTGAATCCAATGTGCATCCTCTATATCCCTAACGTTCCTAGGAGGCGAGGCACAACACTCAATCTCTACCCACTCAGGAATACTATAGAATTTTCTAAACTCAGCCACTGACCTATTTCCAATCTTCGCCATTGGAAAAATACAAGAAAAACTACAAACCAAAGAGAAAATGCAAAAAAGCACGGGAGACTTATAAGACAGAAGATCAGGTCAAATGGCGAAGAAGCAACGAAAGTTGAAATCGAAAATAGAGGGTACTAAGCGCAAGAGCTCTCAGAAGATGGAAGATTGCTGGAAAATCCTGAAGCGACAAAAAGAAATGTGCCTTATTCCAACGAGCCTTTAAGTCTAATCATAGCGCACGGATAGCGAAGCGGGTGCCGCCAAAGTAACTTCACAGTTTTCAAAGAAATCAACCATAATAGCTGATTATTTAAATTCATTGGACCTGAAAAGATGGCCCAACAAATTTAGGGGCAATTGTGGGGACCCTGAATTTAGCACCATAGGCCTGGACGAGTAGCCTCTCCCTAGCGGCCCAAAGCCCAGGCCCATCACCTTCGTATTACCCCACGATCCCATGAAGGGAAGTTGTGGGGAAACACAATTCCATGTAAGGGAGATGGCTAAAAAGAAGGAACCCATCACCCCCACTACTCCAACACATACATGTATAAATAAAACCCTAAGTCCGGGGCAGAGGACAAGTTGTATTCTCCGTATTTATTCTTCAGAATATAGAGAAATAACACTGAATAAACCACCGTGGACGTAGGCACTTCTTTGCTGAACCACGTACTCCCGTTGTTATGTGATTGACTTTTTATTTGTCTTTTCTTGGTTGCTACCTCTTTCATATTTATTTGTGTTGTATAATAATTGTCACCACAATTGGCGCCGTCTGTGGGAAACGTTTATCGTTCCCTGAGAAGAGCCCACACCGAGAAAAAATCTAAGATGTCTGGTCACAGCAGCAACGCTCCTCAAGCAGGAGATATTCAGGAGCCACCCGCTCCTCGCAGGATTAGGTCTGAAGTCCGACGTTCAGATCAAGGGGCTCGCTTAGAAAGTCCATCCTCAGAAGAAAGTCAAGGATCAGCAAGGTCCACTCAGATATCCAGACTGATCGATGCATACGAGGCAAGGCTCCACGAGCAGAGGGAGTCTTCTCGCAGGTATGAGGCTGAGAATGCTCGCCTGAAAAGAAGACTGGAAAAACTGGAAAAAGAACTACGTCCTGATACCAGGAGACGCCCCTATAGCACTCCTAGCCCTCAGGCGAGCAAATCTCGCAGCCGAGGAAGGAGCCCTAGGCGGCAAAATTAAAATTAAATACATGGTGAATTGAAATTTAATAATATATAATAGGGCGATTTAGACTTTTTTTTAATAAGATAACAATCGATGATTTCCAACCGTTTTGGTTAGTGTCTTGAGTAAAATTAAATGGCGAACAAAGTCTAGTTTTAGAAACTATATAATGTGCAAAGTCAAATACCCATTATTTTCTATATTTGTTATTATAAAATTAATATTTTTAAAAAGCATTCAACAATGTCTAACAAATAAGATTAATATTTAATATTTAATTTTTCAAAAACAATGATGATTTTTACCCATTTTACATATGTTTGTGTCTTACTGGTCTTTTTCAGTTTTTACACTTTAAGTTAAAAGAAAACTATATGGGTAAAAAACGTGATAGTGTATAAATTTAGTGTGAAATTATTTATTATTGTTGAGAAAGCTGGTAGGAATGTACTGAATAACTTGAACCTATGCTAATCAATCTATATAACCAAGAGATAAAGAATATGAAAAACTAACAACCCACCAGAAGCCAAAAGCAACAGGAATAATAGCCACAACCAATTACTTATGAGTCAAATTTACTACTCAAAATAATCAAAAACCCTTTTGATCAGTATATCTGATAATATCAATAAATTTTGCACACACATTCAAAAATCAATAATTTGTCAATAATATTTTTCTATCATTGAAAAACCTCTAACTAAAATATAACATCCAAAAAATTACCCTCTACCTAATACAACAAGGTATGACATCCCAAAAGGTAGTATAAATTAAAAACCATAACTTCTAAAAAAATAGTGATGAAGATGTTCAATTTATAAAAAAATTAGGATCAATTTTCAATTTTTAAATATTTATTCATGTATTTAGCAGTAGCAAACAAAATCTATGGTTAATGAAGGCACTACCTATTCAAGCATGTGACCATCAACGGCCTACTCTAACCCCCCCCCCCCCCCACCCCTTCTGTCTCTACTCTTTAACTTCTAAAAATAATTTTAGTGATTAGGCGTAAATATTTCATATTTATTCCCTTAATTATGGTATTTTTAAAGTCTTTTGGAGTGCATTTAGACCAGATTTATCCCATATTTTTCTATTAACCCTTTTCGGCGAGTATTTCATGATTTTTTGTAGTTATCCTTTATTTTATAGGTAATTACTACAAGTGGATGCAAGAGAAAAGCGGAAACAGTGAAAGAATAAAAATAAAGGGGATTCAAGGGCATTTTTGTAATTTTTTAATCAAAGCCCAGAGGAGGATCCAATAAAAAAGCTAAAGATATTGAAGTCACAATAATACTATAAGAAACAACCCCCCAATCCGAGCTACAGTGAAGAAGTTATGAACATTTGAAGTTGGGATGAGAATCCATGGGTAAAAGTGCAAATAAGAAGAAAATCGACCAAAACAAAGCACTTGGGCAGAGCCTAGGATCGAACTTGTTCGGGTCCTAGGGTGAATATTCATATCATTAAAAACATGGACATATCATAAAAAACAAGGCACTAGGGGATTTTTAGTTTGGACTTGTCTTTTAGCCAAAAGAGTTTTTGAGTTTAGGGACTCTTCTAAATAGCTTCAAACCTATATATTTAGTCATTAGGGTTCTTTTAAAACGGTTTTAAATCATTGTAAGGGTACTAATGAAGGAGGAATTTCTAAGAGAAGAATTTTTTTCAACTTTCATCATTAAATTCAGTACAAGAGCAAATTATTTCCAGTTTTTCTTCGGACTTATTCTTCTTGCATGTTATTATTCTTGAATCTTGGTAACCTTAATTTCAAGAACTTTTATGATTATTCATTGTTTTCACATTCATGTTAATATATTCTTACGTAGATATTTATAATATCATGTCCGTCTAGATTCATAGAGAGTTGGGGAACATGAACCCAACCTAGGTTTTTTTATGGTGGATATAAAATTCGATATAATTGCATGTTTCGTTACTAGTGTTTGATATTTTTATTGAAACTAATATCGTATATCTATTAACTGCGTTTGTCGTAGGCAACCAGAGTGTTTGAGAATGCTATATACGTGTTAATAATTTGGTCATTCACTTTAATTAATTTCTTGACTAATTATTCTATGGATTGACACCCCCATATATTTAGTGCTTCGGATTAGTTAACATTTTCTTTTAACTAAATATATAGTTGTCAGGGATTTTTTATTTAGTGGAAATACTTACTTTTTGAGGGATTGGATCCCGACTCTACTTTTCCAAATAATTTTTCTAAAATTTGAAATTTCAGTTTCTTTCTTTCTTAGATTTAATTGCACTTGCTAGTTAGGTTTTCTCAGTGAAGTAGAAATTTCCCACAATCAATCACATTTTCTTTATTTTGTGATTCGATACCTAGATTTTAGAAGCTGACCTTATTGTTGTCGTTAAAATGATTTTCATCCTAATCATTGAGGATTCTACCCCGAATTATCAAGTATTATTACTTTAGCGACCGACTTGCACTTGAGCTACAGGTACACATGTACCATACACATTATGCATCGCGTCAAGTTTTTAGCTACCTTGTCAAGAAATTAGGTAGCCATGCTAGGTTAGGACGAATTAATTTAAGAATTTGACTCGAAATCTTGTAAAGACAGAAAAATTCATAAATCCCAATAAAATCAAATGATCTAAAATATCCAAAAAAATCATAAAAATAAAACGAAAATAATAATATTCTCTCGGAGCCTTACATGCAAAATACTGAGCCCGGTCCAAATACTAGTCCTATAATTGAACTCTCTCCTTCTAGGACAAACACTCAAAACACTTCAATTTTTTGGGTACCACCTCCTACACCGACTAGTCACACCATGAGTCGAACGTCTAGGAACTCCGATGACGAAAGTGATTGTTTAAGTGTCAGTGTGATGTTTAATAACTCTAATTTCAGAACGAGAGATGGAGTGATGTCATATATCCCCATAAGAGAACTCTCATTCGCCGAGTGAACCGTCTCTCTGGGATGCATTCCAACTTTAGGAATGGGATGATTCGTATTCTCTCGACATTTCACGGTATGGAGTCAGAGAATCCTTATCTCCTAATTAGAGAGTTCGAGGAGGCTTGCGAGACATTTGATGATCAAGCTTGCACCCAAGACGTAGTGTGCCTCAACACTTTCCCATTTTTACTTAAAAATAAGTCCAAGGCTTGTCTTTGGTCATTAGCACCGAACTCTATAGCTACGTGAAGATACATGAAGGCTAAATTCTCTCCAGAAGCTCTTTCCTGCACATAGGACCAACTATATTTGGGCTCAAATTCAGACTATTAGGAAAAATAATAACGAGCCCTTTGATAAGTGTTGGGAGATTCAATGAATTAGTTACCGTGGGCCCACATCATGACTTTGATAAGTGGAGACTCATTTCTTACTTCCATCATGTGCTTAGCATAAGCTCAAAACAACTTGTTGAAATTATGTTCCCGAGAGAGTTCTTCGGGTTAGATGAGGATGATGTAGAGTCACACTTAAAGTATATCGCTGAGACTACTCAAACGTGGGACATATCAGATTCGAATTCCAAAACCAAATCTAGAATCACATCCACGACTCCTTCAGCATCTAGACTCTATCAATTGGACAAGGAAACCGAGTTAAAGATAAAAATTAACCAATTAGCTAAGAGGTTAATGGATGTGGTGGAATGTAGGGTAGAGATATATCCATCTCAACTCGAGCAATTAAGGAGGATATTTGTGTTATTTGTGAGGCGGGATATTTAACGAAGGAATGTTCGACAATACCCACCTAAAAAGTTATGCTTCAAGAGAAAGTTGAGGCGATGGAAGATTTTAACAGTAATTTTGATGCCCCTCAAGGGAATTCTTTTAATCCCTCGTGGCAAAAACATCTCGAGTTTAGTTATGGACAAGCGAATGCGGTGATGAACCCGGATTTAGACGTTTCCAAACAACTGCCACCAGTATCCCCTTATCAGCAAGTGCCACCCATGAAAGGGCCTCCTTCCGTGCCTTTTGTGTTCCCACCACGAAAGATTCTCTGTGACACTCTTGCCCAAGTTATGAAAAATCAATCAATAATCAATGACCAAAATGCCCAAAGTTTTGTCGACTTAAAGGCATCGTTTTCTAAGTTTCAATCTTCCTTAAGTGTCTAAGGGAAAAGAAGGTTTCCCGCACAAGGCCAACGACCTCCCTAAGGTAAAAACTGTGTTAGCTCTACACCAAATGAAAATCAAGAGTAATATATGCAGTAACCACACTACATAGTGGAAGAGTTGTTTACTTGTCACCTCCTCCATAGGACATACAAAAATACAAGTAGGTTTCACCCGACACGCAAGAAGTTGAAGTTGCCCAATTCAAAGAGAGGAAAATAAAAGACATAGTTTGGTCTGAAGTCTTTATGAAACCCCATATAGCCAGATTATACCCTCAACGGTTGGTCCCTCCTCCAAAAGGGGCCGACATTTTAGAGATGTTTAATCAAGTGAAGTTAAACCTACCTTTCCTTGAGATGATTAAGAAAATTCCTGTGTACTCTATGTTCTTAAAGGATTGGCTCATGGTAAAATGTAAATGGAAGGTATAAATGAAAGATTTTTGTGCACAAATTGTGAGTTAGGTACTTTCGAGCGACATCCCACCCAAGTATAAATATTCGGGTGCCCCCACCATCTCGTGCATTATTTTAGATAGTAAAATCGAGAGAGATTTCCTAGAATTTGGGGCGAGTATTAACATTCTACATTGTTCTATCTATAAAAAGCTTGATTTAGGAAAGGTTGAGCCCACCAAAATTACTCTCCAACTTGTGGATCATTCTGTGAAGGTACCTCGTGCTATAATTGAGGACGTGATCATCCAAGTCGACACTTTCTAATTCCCAGTGGATTTTATCATTTGGGACATGGAGGCATCCTCCCCATTAAGTTATCATGTTTCCATTATTCTAGATCTCCCTTTCTTATCCAAGACTAATGTGTTGATCAATAACCTTAATGGGAAAATGAAACTCACGTTTGGGAACATGACACTTAAAACAAATATCTTTAACATCACCAAGAAAGTGGGTGATGAGGAGAATTTACACGAATCGAATCTTATCGAGGAGGTTGTACAAGAACAAATTGATGGGTAATAGTTTCGGGGATTGTTTAGTGATGGTTATTGAGAGTGAAAGATATCACAGGGGAGAGATAGATAGATAGATAGACATATATATATATATATATATAGAGAGAGAGAGAGAGAGAGAGGGAACTTTAAATATGAGCTTAGAAGATTTTGAGAAAGTGTTCAAGATGATGGATGACAACCTCAATGTTGAATTCTAATAATTATTGGACTCATTTTTTCACTCATAAGACATCGACTGGAAAAATTGGACAGATCAATTCCCTCTTAGTGATCGTCTACCCATACCACTTGAGTTTTCGGATGCGTTCGTGGACATGGATACCGTTTTATCTGATTTAGAGCTCGATTCATGAACTATCGAGTTCAGGGTCAATTTGGGCCATTCAAAATTTCACTATGATAGTACCTACAAGTCGTCCCATTTATGCTACAAGGTGATTGGGCACCTCAATCATTTCACCGACCTCATTCATCATGTTCTCGAGGTGACCATTTTATCTATTAGGTCGATTCTCAATTGTTCTAAATTTTGAATAAAGATACAGGAGAGATGGAGAGGATATTATCAAACCCCTCACATGGGGTTGAGTAAGTTTTATTAGAGATATCCCCAACACATATGGGGTAAAGTTGTGTTGTAATATTGAGTTGTGTGTTTGTGTTATATAGTGTCTTCTTATATTTTAATATTTGTTCATTTTATTTTCGCACTCTAATTTTCTTATTTAGATTTTAGTCATTTTCATTGAGGATAATGATAAACTCTAAGCGTGTGTTGGGGGGGGGGGGGGGGTAAAACTTGCGTCTTTTAATCTTAAGAAATTTTAAAATGCCCACAAAAATTGAAATTTTTTAAAAGTTTCCAAAAAAATGAAATATTCCAAAAAAGTCACGAATATTTTCTTCAAAATAATTAAAACAATTGTATTTAAAATCTTCAAAAATGTCATTAAATTTTTGTTTGAACTTTCAACTTGTAAAAATTCAACGCACTAAGGCGAAACTGACCAAAAACGAAAATTGAGCGAAAATTGACGACTTAGTGAATTAGTGTGGAGATTTTTTACCCGGTGAAATTTTTGAGCCAATCAATTTTCTCCAGAAATTAAATCTATCCAAGTTAAAAGGTAACTCAAAAGTTCTTTTAAGTAAAAAAAAATCATTGAAGAACTCTAAATCATTGTTTGTTCGGTTATCGAAAATGAGTGAAATATAGTTTTGAAAATGTGCTAAAACTGACTCAAATTAAAATTAATCTCGAGACGCAATGGATATGTAATTAGTACTTCAAATAAATGAAGTTAGGCTATTGTTAGTTTACCCAAAAATATTAGCCATAAAAAATCATGGAAAATATCCTTTTGCAAGCCACTTTCAGCCCAAATATTGATATACCTTTTCGTTTGTTAACCCGAAAAATCTTATTGGCCCAGAGTTGTGAAAATAAAAAAAATGCATCAATTTAGTCCATACGGTATATAAAAAGTGGCAAGAAAAATAGAAAAAAAATGGTCAAACAAAAATAGAAAAACAAAAGATAAAATGAAAAAAAATGAGAAAAATAGACAAAAAAATAAGAAAAATGAGCAAATGCCCGAAAAAACGTATACGGGCATCGTAGGAATATTTCCAACTTCGAATTTTACCAACACTTTTATTTTTACCCAAAACACATTAACTCAAAAAGTCCTAACCGAGTCTGAATAACAAAATTAATTACCGCGAGGAGATCTAAAACGCGAAAAGATAATAAAGAGAAAAAATAGTACCAATAAAGAATGGTGTTTTCCGATTTTAAAATGGTTGTCTTCCGTTCATGATATCTTTTCAGCATAAATATTTCCTTCTTTCAATTTGTGTACATAAACCCACATTCTATTACATTTACTCTCACAAACACCGTGATAAAATAGCCACAATTCAAGTGATTCGTTTATGAATGCATTCCGTGAGAAATTGAATCAAAGCAAATTTTTGAAAATTAACATAATGATCAATCAGTGGAAGTTAGCAGTTTAATTCTCAACTTTGCACACGCACAATCTGAATTGATATTTATCGAATAAAAATTTGTTGTGATTATGTTTTTAGATTTTAAATTTTATGATTTTTTAATTATTGTGATATTTTCTTTGAGTCGTGAAAAATGAATTTTATGGGTAAGCTCATTGAAAACCGTCATGAGACACCACTCGTCCTGCTAGGATAACCTAGGGTCGTAACGACAAATTGTATATGCTAAATGCAATTGTTTGCCTGCGAAAGAGGTATCATATCCCATTAGATATTAAGAATTCCATTTATACTCATACTCTCATTCATTTACATTTCTCAGGACTAGGAAAATTCTAAGTTATGGGGATTTGATATAGCATAAATATTCCATATGTATCCCATTAATTTTGGTATTTTTAAGGCCCCGTGTAGTGCATTTAGCTCGTATTTAACTCATAATTACGCTACTTACCCTTTTAGGCTAGTATTTCGTGTTTTTTGTATTTCTCCCTTATTTTATAAGTAAGTAGTGCAGGTGGATACGAGAGAAGAGCCGAAATGGTGAAAGAATCAAAGGAAAGGGGATTCCAGGGAATTTTTGAATTTTTTTTAGCAGGAATCCGGAGGAGGGGCTAACAAAAAATTTGAAGAGTTTGAATTCATGAGAACAGTGGAAGAACCATCCCCCTAATTCGAGCTATAGGGAAGAAGTTATGAACATTTGAAGTTGGGATGAGAATCAAGGGGTAAAAAGTTCAAATAAGAATAAAATCGACCAAAAAAAGGCACTTGGGCGGAGCCTAGGATTGAACTGGTTTGGGTAATAAGGAGACTGGGTTCAGTTCAGTTATTAGTAACAGACTAGAACTGTGAAAAAATATATCACTATCCAGAAATGTGATCAATCCTGGACCGGGATTTTCAATTTGGACTTATGTTTTAGCCAAAAGAGATTTTGAATTTAGACACTCTTCTAAATGGATTTTAACCTATATATTTAGTCATTATGCTTGTTTTAACATATTTTTAATTCATAATAAGGCTACAAATCAAGGAGGAACATCTAGGAGAAGAATTGTTTGCAACCTTCATCATTAAATTCAATATAAGAGCAAATTATTTCTAGTTTTTCTTCACACTTAGTCTTCTTGCATGTTGATGTGATTAAATCTTGGTAATCTTTATTTCCAGAAATTTTATTGTTATTATTATGTTATGTCCACATTTAGAGTAATAGATTGTTATATATAGATTTATAATATCATTTCCGACTAGATTCGTAGAGAGTTGGGGAACAATAAACAAACCTAGGTTTTTGACGGTACATATAAAATTCGACATAATTGTATGTTTCATTACTAGAGTTTGATATTTTTATTGAAATTAATATTATAGATCTCTTAAATCCCTTTGTCATAGGCAACCAGAGTGTTTGAGAAGCGATATATGTGTTAATAATTCTATCATTCACTTTAATTAATTTGTTGACTAATTATTATGCGGGTCGACACCCTAATATATTTAGTGCTTCGAATTAGTTAAGGATATATTTTAATTAAATATATAGTTGTTAAGAATTTTGTATTGAGAGGAGATACCTAACGTTGGGGGGATTGGATCCCTACTCTACTTTTCCAAAAAAAAAAATTTAAATTCAAAATTTCAGTTTCTTACTTTCCTAGATTTAATTGCACTTGATAGTTAGGTTTTCTTAGTGAAGTAGAAATTTTCCACAATCAATCACATTTTCTTTATTTCATTGGTCGGTATCTAGATTTTAGAATCCGAACCTATTGTCATCGTCAAAATGATTTTTGTCCTATTCCCTGAGGATTCGACGCTGACTTACTGGGTATTATTACATGAGCGATCGACTTGCACTCGAGCTGTAGGTACACACATAGAAAAAACACTATGCATCGCATCAAGTTTTTGGCACCGTTGCCGGGAATTAGGTAGGCAACTAGGTTAGGTCGAATTAATCTAAGAATTTGAAACGAAATCTTAAAAAGCAAAAAAAATTGTAAATCCCAAACATTCAAATAAATCAAAAGATCTAAAAAATCCAAAAAATAAAAATATTCTCTCGAGGACATAAATGCAAAATAATCAACCTAATCTAAATCCCAATCCTATAATTGAACTCCCTCCTTCTAGTACGAACAATACAAACACACCAAATTTTTGGGTACCACCTTCAACACTGACTACTCACACCACGAGTCAAATGTCTAGGAACTATGATGAGGAAAGTAATTCTTTAATCGTGAGTGCGATGTCGCATAATGCTAGATTCGGAACAAGAGAGGGAATGAATCCATATCGCCCCATAAGAGAAATTTTATACCCCAAGCGAATCGTCGCTCTGGGATGCATTATATTCTCATGTAATGTGGGGTATTTCAATTTTGGAATGGGATGCTTCGAATTCTCTTGAGGTTTCACAATATGGAGTCAGAGAAGCCTTATATCCACATTAGAGAGTTCGAGGAGGCTTGCGTGATGTTTAACGATCAAGGTTCCACCCAAGACATAGTTTACCTATATATTTCCATATTTTCACTTAAAAACAAGGCCAAGGCTTGGCTTTGGTCATTATCACCGAACTCGATAGCTAGGTCGAGAGACATGCAAGCTAAATTTATCGAGAAGCTCGTTCCTACCCATAATGCCACCTCTATTTGATCTCAAATTCATACTTTTAAGCAAAACGATATTGAGATGTTTGATAAGTGTTGGGAGAGGTTCAATGAGTTAGTTAACATGTGCCCACATCGTGACTTTGAGAAGTGGAGAATCATATCTAACTTCCATCATGGGCTTAGCCTAAGATCAAAACAACTCATATAAACTATGTGCCCGGGAGAGTTTTTTTGGGTTAGAAGCATAGGCCGACTTAAAGTATGACACTGGGACTACTCAAGCGTGAGACACATCAGATTCGAAAGCCCAAACCAAATCTAGAATCACGTTCGTAACTCCTTTTGCATATGAACTCTACCAATTAGTTAAGTAAGCCGAGTTGAAGCTCCAAATTAATCAATTAGCCAAAAGGTTGGACGACGTGGTGGAAGCTAGGGGGAGAGATATATCCGACTCATCTCGAGAAATTAAGGAGGAGATTTGTGCTATTTGTGAGGTAGGACATTTAATGAACGAATGTTCGATAATACCCACCAAAAAAGTTATGCTTTATGTGCAAGTTTAGGTGGTGGGAGATTTTCAAGCTAATTTTGACTCCCCTCATAGGAATTGTTTTAATCCCTCATGGTAAAACCATCTTGGGTTTACTTATGGACAACTGAATGCAGCAATGAACCCGAATCTAGACGTGGCCCAACAACCGCTACCACTCCCACCTTATCAACAAGTGTCACCCATGCAAGTGCCTCCTCTTGCGACTTTTGTGATCCCACAACGAAAGATTCTCTAGGACATTCTTTCCCAATCTATGCAAACTCATTTAGAAATCAATGCCTAAAATGCTCAAAGTTTTGCCTACTTAAAGCCATCGCTTTCAAAATTGTAATCTTCCTTAAGTGTCTAAGAGAAGGGAAGGTTTCCCGCCCAAGGCTAATGACCTCCCCAAGGTCAAAACTTTATTAGCTCTACATCCGATGAAAATCAAGATCAATGTAACACAGTAACCACTTTACGTAGTGGAAGAGTTTTTGTCTAATCACCTCCTCCATACGGCGTGCAAAAAGATAAGAAGGTTTTACCCGACACGCGAGAGTCCAAAGATTCCCCCTTAGAAGAGACCCTCAATGATTGGTCCCTCCTCCAAAAGGGGGCGCCCGTGATGACATTTTAGAGGTGTTTAATCAAGTTAAATTAAACCTACATTTCCCAGAGACGATAAAGAAAATTCACGTGTATGCTAAGTTCTTAAAGGATTTGATCACGGTGAAATGTAAATTAAAGGTAAAGAATAAGGTTTTTTGTGCACAAAATGTGAGTTCGGTACTTTCGAGTGACCTCCCACCCAAGAATAAAGATTCGGGTTCCCCTACCATCTCGTGCATATCAGAGAGAATAAAATCTAGAGATCTTTACTAGTTTGAGGGGCGAGTGTCAACATTTCACCTTATTCCATCTCTAAAAAGCTTGATTTGGGAGATCTTAAGCCCACTAAGATTACTCTCAAACTTTCGAATTATTCCGTGAAGGTACCTAATGCGATAGTTGAGGATGTGATCATCCAAGTTGACATTTTTTACTTCCCAATAGATTTTGTCATTTGGGACATGAATCCTCGTCCCCATTTAGTCATCATGTTCCCATTATTCTCGGCTGAACTTTTTTAGCCACGGCTAATGCATTGATTAACACGCTTAATGGGAAAATGCAACTCACATTCGGGAACATGAAACTCGAAAAGAATATATTCAACATCACCAAGTAAGTTCATCATGAGGAAGATTTACACGAATTGGATCTTATCAAGGAGGTAGTACAAAAAAAAAATAAGCATAATAATTTCAGGGATCCATATGAGAGAACATTAGAGATGAGCATCTAGGTGTGAGAGAGAGAGAGAGAGCACATTAGAGGTGAGCTTAGAATTTTTTTTGAAATTGTTCGTGATGGTGGATGAGAACCTCAATTTTGAATTATAATCATTATTGGACTCATTTATCACTTAGAAGACAGCGATGAAGATGATAATGCTGATGACTGGGGCTTTCTACCTCACGAGGTACTCTTATATTCCGTCTTGAGCGAGGGGACTTCCTATGGTCCCACATCGACTTTGAAGGTCCTGGGGGCTCTCCCACTCACTTTGTTTCCTGGAAATCCCATATGCAGAGTTCCCATTCTGATACCCTCACCAAGATTGGGCTTTATTGGGCCAAGTGGTTTGGTGAGTTCACCTTGTCGAAGAATAATGTTGCTCTTCCCATTCTTGTATCTCTCTAGAACGTTACCACTCATACGTTCATTATTGCGTGGGGAGAATTTAAAATAACATTGGAGGATGTGTGCGAGCTCCTAGGCCTTGAGGCAACATGTCATGAGCCTTATTTTGATGAAGCCCTGGATGCCCAAGAGACTGCTGACCATTTGGAGTTAGATCATATATGCTGAAGGTGCATCGGTACTTCAAACAAAGCTACCTTCACTCCTCTCATAAACTATTTCTTCAAGGGTCCTTCTGAAGGTAGTTCCTCTGAGGCTGCCCCTGGATAAGGTATATCACTGAAACTTCCTGCCTATATCCTTATCATTCTTTCTTGCTTCCTTTAATGGGGAAACCTAATGACTAACCTAGAAGGGACCTCATCAATATGTCCCTTCATTTGTCCTGGGGTACCAAGCTTCCTTCGGCTATAATCGCCTTGGGATCCCTCTACACATGGCTCGATAGAACCCTTTTTGACATGAAATGCTCTCTGGTCCATTATAACTTGGCCAACTGCGTACTCCTTATGGGATCCTCTATGTACGTTTCCCAGTCATAGTAGCCAAGACCAATTGCCCTCCTTCAGGGGAAATAATCATGCCCCCACGCTCCTTTGTCTATCATAAAAGACAAAGTCGAAAGGAGATAACCTCCTTTGTTGATGACTTTTTGAGTTTTATGATGAAGCCCTATGAAGAGGATATTTTTCTCTACAATTGTGATTTTTCTAAACATAAGGCAAGAGTGGTCCAGGCAACTACTGTAGACCTCATTACTAAAGACCCCTCACTAACTGCGGTCCTTCTATTTTTGCCAGGCTACCTTCCCTCTTACACTAAGTGGGGATACACCAGTGAGCATTACAATCTCAATCGATGCAGCCGTCAGTTTGGCTTTAATCAAGGGGCTCCTCGCCCGGTGTTTTAATTATCCAACCCCAAGGTCTCCTTTAGCGAGGCATGTTCTCAGTTTTGTTCAACCACTGTGTGGGTAGTGAGTTCTTCACTGGCTGGGTGAGTCATTATTTCCAATATCGCAAGGCAATGGGACGTGACCCCTTTGTTTGTAAAAAAGTACTAGTTAAGGCAACTGGCCCAAATTTCTAAATTCATTGAGGGGGATCCCGTGTATCCTCTAGTTCTTTTCTTTTTCCCTTAGAGTTGGGGTTGAAGGGTAATTATGTTCTTGGGATTGAGTTCCCTCTAAGCTAGACCCCCAAAGAACCTCCCACTGAACTTACTCCTTACTGCCCCATGATCCCTATTGCCAAGCCCAAACCCAAGGCCTCTACGACCCCCAAACCACCTGCCCCTTCGATTGAAGCTATACTAATGGGAGAAGGTCCTTCTCAGCCACCTGCTAAGAAAGACAAGCAATCCAAGACCCAGGCTCAGGAACTAAATCCTTTAGAGGCATTCCCTATTCCCTCTGTTCCCCTTCCTATGTCTCCAGAAGTAGCTGAAGAGATGAGAAGGCATGTGCAAGCCGAGGTCAAAGGAATAAATGCTAAATTCCAATGGCACGCTATCATCGTTCCTCTCTCAGCTACTTTTCCCACGATTGTGGTTGATCCCACTAAGCCACCGACAAAAAAGAGGAGGAGGTCTAGGGTACCTGAAGGTGGAGATACAACGAGCTCAAGGAAAAAAACATTGGGTACCAAGTCCCAGAAGAAATGGATGTGTGAGAAACCTTCTTCCCTAGCTCCTTCTGTTGATGCCTCCTCACCACCTTCACTGGTGGTTATACCTTCTCTTTCTCTCTCTCGGTCTGAGGTATGTGTGCATTCTTTATTTTCTATTCCCCTTCTCTTAAGGTGTGTTGCATCTGCTCATTTCTTAATAAGAAAATGTTTTGGTGCAAGGAGTTGAAGAATAAGGGCCTAGTCCCCCCAGCCCCCCCATAATCTGTTTCGTGGGGGATGTTGCAGTATCTCTCCAGCAAACACTAATCCTCCCCGTTCCCCCTGATAAGTCTCACTTATTCTTGCCAGTCGTCCTCCCAACGGGTTAGAGATGCTGCTGCAGGGGCTACTACTATTGAATCTTTCAAGGTAATGAGTCTGCCCCCTGCTTCTTCTAAATTAGAGCCTCAGCCCAAGGCTCTTTTGCCCCTTGTTCCAGTTGTAGAAATTTTCCCCGAGGTAACATATTATCTATTACCTATTAGTTGGAGGCCTCTTGCTTAGACGACCTCATTGTTGATTCCACTTCTAGCACTATTTATTCCGTTGGGCATGTGTCGCCCTTCTTCATTATTCAGTTGTTTTATCGGAGATTGTGATTAATTTATTTCCAGTATTTATACTTTGGGATTTATTACTGTCAGGATGTTTTCCTTTAAGTTTTAAAGTTTGATGTTTAATTGTTTGGATTATATGTTCCTATATAGTTGTTGTGTGATTACTTAACTATGAATTTTATAAAGTTTTAAATGTTGTTTTTTTAAAATAAAAATTTGAAAATTGATTTAAAGAAAAAGGTTTTGACACTTAGCTTAATTATTTAGGGTGTTTAAATTGGAAAAGTTATTTTTGTGACAGTGATGCTAAGAATGAACCAACTGTTCACCTTGATTATAATTTAATAAAGGACTGATCACCCAGTATTTTATTAGGCGGGGGTGTCACATGAAGTACCATCCGCCAGAAGGCATAAGGAGTTAGGTCGGGCAGAGGAAGCTCGCTGCCAGATTCGCTCTCTGCAGCAGCACCGGTCATGGAACCTTGATCATTATGGTTAGATTATTTGAAAGCGACAGGTTCCTAGTGGGACGAAGTAATAGGCGAAGGAACTGGTGGAGAATCCTCCTGAGCAACCAGAAAATAGTTAGAGGAAATAAGGAGTTGATGAAAAAAACCTTAACAACCGTTTTTGTTATTAAGTCACCGATATAGGTTGTGTTTTTGAAAAAAACCTTAACAAGTGTTTTCGTTGTTAAGTCACCGATATAGGTGGAGTTTATGAAAAAACCTTAACAAGTTTTTTCATTGTTAAGTCAGTGATATAAGTGGAGTTTATGGAAAATCTTAACAATTTTTTTTGTTGTTAAGTCACAGATATAGGTGGAGTTTATGAAAAAAAAAACCTTAACAAGCATTTTCATTGTTAAGTCACCGATATAGGTGGAGTTTATGAAAAATATTAACAAGCGTTTTCGTTGTTAAGTCACCCTTATAGGTGGAGTTTATGAAAAAATCTTAATAAGTCTTTTCGTTGTTAAGTCACCGATATAGGTGGAGTTTATGAAAAACCTTAACAAGTGTGTTCGTTATTAAGTCACCGATATAGGTGGAGTTTATGAAAAAAACCTTAACAAGTGTTTTCATTGATAAGTCACCTTTATAGGTGGAGTTTATGAAAAAACACTTAACAACTGTTTTCAATGTTAAGTCACAAACACAGGTGAAGTTCGAGAAAGTGAGAAATGCATAGAGAAATTTACGAAGAACCTCTGCAGTGGTAGAAGTGAGAACGGGAGTCACCATGGCGGACATAATCGTAGAAAATATTGGGGGAGTGCTCATTACCTCAGTAGCTTCAACGGGTTCCTTGGATGAATAAGCCTCAACGGTAGGAAAACCTCCCTCACTAATATACGGTACTAAGGCCAACAAGGGCGTATAATCAGTAGAAGACATTAGATCTTTAAGAGATGCCCCAACATCGGTGGGTATAGAAGAACTAACATGAGGAGCAATAGTATCAACATCGGCCTTGGAAAGGAAAAGGCCACTAAGAATAAAGGGTGGAGAGAGACTTGGAGAAAGCTGTAGCAACAAAGCTAAGTGTTAGAAATGACAAACCGGTGCTCAAAAAGAGAGAGAAATACTTATAAACGTTACTTACCCCCGTTATGGCACTAAAGAGGGGAATTATAGTTAGAGGTCTCGACAGTACAGGGGGAAGAAGAAGAAGAAGGATGGCTACCAGAGATGCCATCTCGACCTGGGGCACCCCAACATATCAAGGTTCAACATATTACACAGAAAGAAAAGAGGTGGAGTAGAGAAATGTTGTTAGACCTCGGACACCGTGGTTATGGACTCTCTTATTGAATAAACGCATTATTCGGTGATGGTACCCTTATATGTGGTATAGAGATTTTAATATACTTTCTCTAGGAGGGTCAGCTCATCAAGACGGACTTGGCACCACTCTTCTTCGCTGACCTTGCTTTCAAGCATGACGCGTAATGAGGGTATTTTCAGCTCCACTGGTAGGACTTCTTCCAGACCGTAGACTAAAGAGTAAGGGGTAGCCCCAGTAGAGGTTCGAATTGAGGTTTGGTAGACCCAGAGGGCGTACATGATTCGGTCAGCCCAATCTCGATAGCTTTTGGTCATCTTGCTTATGATGTCTTTGAGGTTCTTATTAGCGGATTCGACTGCACCATTGGTCTGAGGTCGGTAGGGAGAATATTTGTGTCTCTAAATCCCATACTCGTTTACCACCTCTGTGACTTCTACCTCTAAATTTAACCCGTTATCTGACACCAGCTCGTGTGGGACACCATACCAGTAGATAATGTTTTTCTTGACTCATTTAGCCACTTTCTTAGTGTTCGGTACTGCGTATGACTCCACTTCGACCCATTTGGTGAAGTAATTAGTGGCAACTAGGATGAACTCATGCCCACTGGAAGCCTTCGATGTTACCTTCCATATGATTTCGATGCCCCAGGTGGAGAACGTCCAGGAAGAGGTCATGTTCTATAATTTACGTGGAGGCAGATGCTGAAGGTTGGAAAATTGTTGTCATTTGAGGCATCCTCATACATAGGCGATGCAATCCTGGGTCATGGTGGTCCAGTAGTAGCCTTATCAGATGATATTTTTGGCAAGCATGTGACCGTTCATGTGGGGTCCGCATTCCCCGCTGTGGATCTTCTGCATTATCTTTTCAATGTTAGCCCCTATGATGCAGTGCAGATGAGTTCCATCGAAGTTTCTTTTAAGAAATGCTTTGTAACAGATGATGTACTAGGTGGTGAGTCTTCGAAGGGTTTCTCGATCTTTCTTCTTAGAACCCTTGGAATACCTACCATTATTGAGGAGGCGCCAGATATCATAGTACCAATAATTGGTGAGCTCGGGATCTTCTGTAGTAACGAGCTTAATGTGGTGGCAGTGGGTTGGTTTGTCTTGCTTTTGAACAAGGAAGGGGGTCATTGTGATTCCTTCGAGAATCCCTACCATGGAGGCCAAGGTAGCGAGAGCATCGGCTAGGTAATTCTTTGCTTGAGGTAGGTAATGGAAAATGATACATTGGAATTGGGAGGCTAATTTTTCTAAGTGGGCATGGAAGGGTTGGAGTTTCTCATCCTTGACTTTCCACATTCTGAGCACTTAACCGATAATGAGGGTGGAATCCCCGTAGACATTTAGGCAATGAATACCTTTCTTGAGAGCAATTTTGAGGTCTACTGTGCATGCCTTGTACTCAGTCATGTTATTGGTGTAGGGGAAATCCAGCTTGATGGAGATGGGACTGTGAGAATCATCTGGGGCGATCAAAAGTATCCCAATGCTATATCCCTTTTTATTGGCAGCGCCGTCAAAGAACATTTTCCATCTAAGGTTGTCTTGAGAAGTGCAAAGGATGTTTTCATCTGGGAATTCGGAGATCCAGACATCAGCAGCATCTATGGGGTAATCAGCAAGGTAGTCAGAGATGGCTCTTCCTTTCATGGCTTTTTGCGTGACGTACACAATATCAAACTCGGCTAGGAGCATCAACCATCGGGCCATTTGGCTAGACAAGGTGGGTTTCTCAAGTAGGTATTTGACAGGGTCCTTTAGGGATACAAGTTTTATGGGGAAGGCGAGCATGTAGTGTCGTAACTTTTGGGTAACCCAGATAAGTGCAACACACGCCTTTTCTAAATTAGTGTCATTAACCTCATACCCGGCCAATTTGTGACTACCATAATAGATGGCTCTTTCTTTGCAGGAATCTTCAAGGTATTGGGCTAGCAAAGCCCCAGCTACAGTATCGATTATGGTTAGGTATAGGAGCAAGGGGAAACTAGGTCGTGGTGGCATGAGTATCGGGGATTGGGTTAGATATTGTTTGATTCGGTCAAAAGCTTCTTAGCATCCCTCATTCAAAACCTTAGTCGAATCATTTTGGAGGAGTTTGAAGATAGGTTCCCATATGGAGGTTAACTGGCTGATGAACCGGATGATGTATTGCAATTTTCCAAGGAAACCTCAAACTTCTTTCTCTATTCAGGTACGTGGCATCTCAAGTATGGCTTTCAGCTTGGCAGGATCTGCTTCTATCCCTTTCTCACTGACCATGAATCCCAAGAGTTTTCCCTTTGTAATGCCGAAGATGTATTTCTGTGGATTGAGTCTCATCTGATACTATCGCAGTCGTTCGAAGAACTTTCAGAGAGCGGGAACATGACCTTCTCTAGTTTTGGACTTGATAATCATATCATCCACATAGACCTCAACTTCCTTATGAATCAAATCGTGCAGGATGGTTGCGGCAGCCCTCTAGTTGGTAGCCCCAGCGTTCGTGAGACCAAATGGCATGGCAGTGTAGCAAAAGGTTCCCCATGGGGTGATGAACACGTTTTTTTCTTGATGGTCTGGGTGCATTTTGATTTGGTTGTATCCGGAAAGCCTGTCGATGAATGACTTGAGAGAATGATTGGTTTTTTTTGTCCACGATCATGTCGATATTAGGTAACGGATAATCATCCTTTGGAAAGCCTTTGTTCAAGTCCCGATAGTGTACACACATTCGAACGTTTCCTCCTGATTTCGACATGGGCACTATGTTGGCTAGCCATGTGGGATATTCAATCACACGAATGAAATCTACGTTTAACTGTTTAACCACTTCTTCTTTGACCTTGAGAGACCATTAGACTCGGAGCTTTCTCAACTTTTGTTTGACCGACTTGTAATCTGGGAGAGTGGGAATCTCATGCTGAGCTATTTTAGGATCAATGTCGGGCATATCGTTGTAGGACCATACGAAGACATCCATGAATTCTTTTTTCAATTCTTTAATTTGTGCACGCTCATGCTCATCGAGGATAGCCCCAATCCTAATCTCGCGCAGTTAGCTACTAGAATCGAGGTTAATAATAGTAGTCTCTTATTCATTAACTTGAACGTGGTTATATTTTTTATTATTAACCTTATTTAGATCAGTTAAGAATTGTTAATTTGAAAAATCATCATCATCAAAAGTTTGTTTAGAATCCAAACAGTTAATGTAAGGCACAACAAGATACTCAAAATATTCGTTTATTTCATTGATAGGAAAAATAGCATTGAGAACCTTGTCAAAGGAGGACTCGATTACATTTGAACAAGGATAGACAACAGAAGAAGAAAAGGGGTAAATAATGGGATTAGGGGAGATTTCAACAGGTAGAACTGACACAGCATGCCAATTGAGGAAAGGTGTATCAACATCTTTAATCAGTTGGGACGGATCCCGTGATGTAGTTCCTGAGTGAACCATGTAGAGTGTTATCCCCGGTGTTTGTAAGTTGAAAGAATCTTCGAAGTCACTCTCCTCAGTCTCTTCGATATATTTGATGAGCAGTTTTACTTGGTGTTGGGAACCTTCGGCCCATGGGTAGCTGTCTTGGAAGAATATCTCCATTCCAGGCTTCATCTTCTTGTCTGTATGGTCATACCACGGTTTTAAAAAGCCGCAAAAGGGGAATTACTCACCCTCTTTGATGAATCGTCCGTTCAAGGAGTCACCTGGGATAGTCTGGATGTGGTGTAGTCTTCTCTTTGGTCGAGACAGGAGGATCATTATGAGATCTTGTTCTGACGGTTGATACCCCAAACTATAAGGAAGGAAATTTTTCTTCAGTTTAATCGGCTCAAGTATCCTTTGTTGTCTTTGTTCTAGACCCAGTCCGGGCATGAAGTGTATGTTTCTGAACATCTGAATCATGTTTACGTTGGCATGAGGGTCCTATTCCGTACAAACCCTTTCTTTGAAGTCATCCCCTGTCGGGAGTAGAAGTGGTTTAGCTCAGAATCCAGATAGGAGCATATCATTTGACCCATGATGTATCTCAAGGATTGGACTGCTGGTACTTGCACCATCAGCATTGTCATCGTTGCCCAAGATGTTGATGACTCGTTCATCGGTAAAGAATTTTAATTTTTGATGGAGTGAGGAAGATACGCCCTTGATACTGTGAAGCCAATGTCATCCTAGCAACAAATTAAAACAATCTGAGATGTCAATAACTTGGAATTCGATGACAGGGTTTATAGGGCCAACCCCTATTACAAGATTTATGGATCCCATCACCTCCCGATGGGTATTATCGTAGGCACGCACAGCAGTGGAGGTTGAAGAGAGCTCTCTTTCTTTCAGGCCTAAACATTTGAAGGTTCTCAGTGGGCAGACATTCAAGGTGGATCCATTATCGACAAGAGAGAGTGGTACGACCTTCCCCATAACTTCGATGGAGATATTGAGTGCATGATTGTGGTTTGGTTAAATCTTGGGGATTTCTTCTTGGGAAAATGATAGCATTCGGGTAAAGTTCAAGGATCAGACCAAATTTATCACTTCTTCTGGTGTGGTAGAAGGAGGAATTATGGGTCCAGTGAGCAACTTGATCAAAGCATTTATGTGCAGCTGTTAAGACATGAAAATCCCCCACATAGTGATGTTAGCTTGAGTTTTCTTTAGTTGACCAAGGATATTGCTCTCCTAGATGGTCATTTCTGGCATAGGATGGTTTTCAACGCCCTTCCCTTTGTCATTGGATGGTAGTGAGTTTGGGATCTAGTAATGCCTCCCTTATCTGGAAATGTGATTTACTGAAGAAGGGAAAAACATGAATCCCATTTTCTCATCGATCTCGGGTTGTTTTACCACCTTGTTTATTTCTCTAAGGAGTTATTCAAATGATATCATTCCACACATGTCGGCTACCGGGCTAATTTTCTCGAAAGCTTGTTCTTCATTCGAATCTCTGAATTCTTCCCCCCATCCAATGGCAACAATTCTGTCTTTCCATGAAAATTCGATGCATTCCACAACTCCAATGGCCTCTTCATAGAGGTCTTCCCAATCTATGGGGATATGTAAAGGTGAAGGGACCAAGTTCCCCTGTAGCTTCAGAGCATCATGTAACTCGGTCATACTACAAATGTTGTTGGTTTGCCTGAATAATTCTTCCATGATCTGGGCAACATCATCCTGGATGACTTCATCGGTTGGTACTAACCAATTATATGACTCTCGAGCCCATTTATGTGCCTCCAAGAACAGCGTACTAAACCTTTGGCAATCAATGATCATTTGTGAGGCTAATTTCAACTCAAAATCTAGGAGTTGGTTTAATACTTCTGACAATTCCATGCTTCCATTCTCAGAATGGCTATGGACAGCGATGTATGCTCTAGTAAGGAGTGACAATGCCTGATCAGCGAGGTTAGTAGGATGTAGGAGGAAATATGGGAAATTTGGAGAGGTTTAAGAAAGTATATGGGTGTGATTTGAGTTGATGGATCGAATTCTGGGTTCTTTTCTAAAAAGATGGCATTAGCATGATTTGAATGTGGGTTGTGAGTAGTGTTTGGCTTAGGATTGGCTTGTGGGGTGATGGTACCCTGATCAATTAGACCATGGATTATGTTTCGGAGGTGAAAGCATTGGTCAGTGGTATGGCGAGCGATTTGGTGAAAGGCATAATGAGCATCTGCCTTGAAGTTTCTTAGGAGTGGATTTGGCAATAGATGAGGATCCAAAAGTTTGATAAGGTTTAGTCTCAATAAGGCTTGATAAACTTTGTATAGGGGATCATGGTGCTCGGTGTATTCCTTTAGGAGTGGGACAGGATGACTTTCCAGCGCCCATGATGTGGTTGGTTGAGAGATGTTGTTTATGGTTGAGACTGTAGCACTGGCAGGTTTGTCATATTTTCTAGGGGTGAATTGTCTGAACACCTTCTTCGGTTCAACTTCTGTCTTGGCAAGACCCTCATCGATTTCTACTCCTACTTCTCTGAGATCTCGAAAGTGGGGATAGTATTGTCCTACCATCATTGCTCGGATATGGGGTAAGAAGTTCTTCTTCACTATGTTGACTTGTTCTTCGTCAGAAGGCCGGTTGGTCATGGTAGCTGCTTTTTCCCTCCATCGGGCTATGAAGTTACTGAATGACTCCCCAAAGTTCTATTTGAGTAGCTCTAAATCACGGCGGGTGACCTCAAACTCTTCATTATATTTGTACTGTGATATGAATTCTCGAGCCACATCCTCCCAGCTACGGATTCTGGACTCTTCGAGAGACAAAAACCATCGCAGGGCGCTATCCTTCAGAGTTTGTTAAAATAATTGGGCCATCACTTCTTCAGAAGCCCCTAGTAGAATCATGGAACGGTGATAACTTCGGAGATGAATAATCGGGGGGTCCACTTCCTCCGAATTTCTCGATATTCAGCATCTTAAACTTCGAGAGTAACCTCGCTTTAGGATAAGGAGACATGTGGGTGTAGTCTATATAATTTCTTGAGATTCTGACTTGGTCAAACTTCTTGGTGTGCATCTTGAGGTCCTCTTTGACTTTGTCCATCTCTTCTTCCTTCAGATCAATGATCATAGGCAAGTTAGCCCCAGGATAGGCAAGGTTCGGCATAGGAAGTTGGGCAGGCGACGACCCATTAATAGGAGGGGCATGTGGAACTTGTAGATTTTCTTTAGGAACCCAGATAGGCTCAGGTGGATCCATAGCATGAGGGAAAAGATCCTCGGGCCCTTGAGGAACGGGAACCAGGTTTCATTGCATCTCTCGAACCTCGGTCTGGAGGTTTTCAATCTTAAACACAAGCTGAGCTAGGACTGTTGTCCGATCTGGCTGCATAACGGGTACTTGATCTGTGTTCTCCATGGAAGGTGGATGGATTCTGAACTTTGAAGGAGTAAAAGGAGAACGAACGCAACTCCGGGGTGACCTGACTGAAGACCGAAGCCAATAAGGAGCCAGGCCAAGGGCTTGTGATCGACCTGAGAAGGCGTAAAATGGGATTTATTTTTTAGAAAAAATGATGAAAAAAAATTTGACATTTTTTTTCTAGATTGAAAGACAAAATATTTTTGATAAAAAGAGGAGAAATGTTTTCTTTTTGGAGATGGTCTCAGCATGATTATTATAATTATTATGTTTTCACTTGTATTAATTCTCCTAAATGCAAAATGAAATGTCGGACGGGATTCGAGCCTGGAAAAATTGGGTTTATAATATATGCAAATCTATGGCTAGACTTGTGACCAGACTCACGGACAGGGTTCCATTTTAAAAATATGCTAAAATTCGAGCAGCAGGCCGACCCATAATTTCAGCAGAGTTTCGGGTAGAAACTGATAATCTAACATGTGTGTCCTAGGCTCGACACCTATATGAGGGTATGCAGTTGGTTGGATGAATCGAAAAGGGTTCCCCCTTCGGCGTGACTTCCACGATATACGTCTTGCTCTTACAGGCAATCGGTACGTGTGGACAAGCCATTTGATATACCTAAGTGTATGTGAATTGCCTCACCATATACCTCATGAGGACGGTACGTATGAGAGAGAATTTGATATACTCGGCGTACGTGAACGAGTTTCGTGCGATATACCTCCCATCATGACTTCGGTCAAGCGATACGATGAGGGGGGAACCATTAGATATACGTCATAGGTACTTGGTCAATGGAAGGTGAGAGTTATATCGCTTAGGCTAACAGAGCATGTTGGACCAGCGTCCATCACGAAGTCACCCTCCAATTACTAGGTAAAAATTTGTTTAATAACAATGCTTCTTGGTGATGTCGTGTGAATCATGCATGATTCTCTTATTAGTATCTTATGAGAATGTCTTTTTCGATTATGCCAAACAGGGAGCAAAGTGCAAGTACCAATGGTACACCAAGTATGGATGGGTGATGCGTGCAACATGTGGATACATGTGACCCTAGGTGCGCGTGGTGCAAAGTGTACATGGAGAACTTTCTACAAGTGTGTGAATAGAAGAATAAGTATGGGATATACATGAAAAAGGGGAACATGCAAAATTGGGGGAAAATATAAACAACATAACATCCTTGTAAATAGAGTATATCCCTCAAAAGAAAATATCCCCAGTAGAGTCGCCACTATGGCCATCCCCCACGATCCTCGCGACGGGCGGGCGGACGGGCGATGGAGGATCCTAGGTCCCGCGCGTCCCACTCGGGAGCGCTTTGGCCGGTGTCATTTGGGTGAGGTGAGAAATGTAGAGAGATTAGAGTCCCCAATCTATTTTATTCAAAACAGACAAAAGAAAAGGGGAAGCCATCGCGAAGGACAGCATCCAAATACATACTGATGATACAAAACCAAAATGATTCGAAAAGGGTCCGGAGGCTAAGTTACGAAATGGGAAGGTGTTAGGCACCCATTCCGCCCTTTCAGTTTCTCATGGGTTTTTGTTATTTTCCCCGTAATATTTGTGCATGTGTATATATAGTGGATATAGGAATCATCGACTTGCACCATGGAAGAGGTAAAGCGAGTCATCCGTAGAAAGGTATAAAAATATTAGAAAATAGGATTTACGCAATTATCCTTACGTTGACAATTATGATGGAACGATAAGGCATGTGGAATAATACGCCACTAAGAACAAATATATGAATATATATAATATAAGAGAGTGGAGTTTAGAAAAAATAGAATATGAGAGAAAAAGTAAAAAGAGTACTCGAGTCTTGGGTTTTACCCAGAGATGCCTATGTAGCCTAAAGAGGCATCAAAGTCCACGTAGTTAGCATGCAAACGGGGGGTGGGGTTTATCCCATAAATCCAATCGGGGACTTCTCTTATTTGTGGGTGTGGGTGTATGTGTAGAAAAAGTGTGTTAGTTATGAGAAAAGTGCGAGAAAAGTGTGAGAATCCCTTTGGAATTTATGAGCAAACCCTCTTTTTCTTTTTCTTTTTTGGGTTTTTATTTATATGAAAATAAGAGATGTGCAATAATACTAAATAAACAGTATATTAGGATGTGTGAGATGAGATAATAATAGTGCTAAGTAATAAAACAAGTTATTGCGAATTTATGAGAATTTAAGGAGAGAGTTGAGAAAATTGGACCTTCTTGAGGATCTTGAGCTTGATCTTGAATGTTAGGGAGAAGCCCTTAGACTTGGATGATGATGGAGGGTAGTGAATTCATCAAGTTTAATGAAAAGGAGGATGAAAAGTGAAGGTTGGAAAGGGATTTGGGTGGAAATCATGTTGCCTTCAAGAGAGGTTTTCTGGATTTGCTGAGAGTGATATGTTTCTTATTTGGGATCCTCTTGCAAGTGAGGTCAATCTTCCTTTTTATAGGCCCAGGGAATTTCCAATCGACATAGCCCTGTTCCTGCCAATCGGCAGGTGCGTTTAGGCACATTGCCGATAGGCAGGGTCTGGGACCTGCCGTTTGGTAGTGTCTTTCAGGCCTTTTTGGAAAATTAGCCACCGAACGTAAACTGTTGATCAGAATCATGCACGATGTGGACCTTTGGAAAGCTAATTCAGATACCTTCAAAATTTCTTGGACTGCTCCCGAGTTTGGGAGTTGACTTTGGGTCAAATATAGCTCGGAAGCATTCGTCACTCCATTGGACGGCGAATCGTCGGACGCAAACGAATCATTCGTCCGCATGGTAAATCCGAATCATGCATGGGGAAGACCGTTGGAAATTTTAGGAGATTTAATTCTCCATTCCAAAGAGTTTGATTCGGTTCGGGGAGTTGACTTTGGTCAACTGAGCCCTGGAAGCATTTGGTGACCTTTCGGAGTAAAATGGATCGTTCATTCATACTGTAAGTCAGAATTGCACACGGGATGGACCATTGGAACGGGGTTTTAGTACCCTTCAAAGATTTATTTAGTCTCGATCGAGTTGAAGAGTTTACTTAGATCAAACAGAGCCCGAGAGCGCCCGATGGCCTCCATATTGAGTTTCGAGGGAAAATAAGTCGTTCGTCCGCATGGTAAGTGGGAATCGCGCACGGGACAGACCGTTGGAAAGGGATTTCGGTGCCCTTATAAGATTCATTCAATCTTAGTCGAGCTAAAGACTTTAACTTTTGGTCAAATGGAGCCTGGGAATGCTCGATGGCTTCTAGGTCAGTACTCAGGGTATGACCTGGGTTTGTAGTGATGAAGGGAGGTGCTAGGAACCTAAGGAGAGTTTAGGGGTTAACAGAATGGGGTGTCTACACATACATATTATCATAGGATTTCTTATCCTTATTGAGTAAACTATAAGTAAAGCTACGTGGGATGTTGTAAAGGTCATCATACTCCAATAATTTGGACAGAGTAATATCGTAAGCATAATTGGTAATGTCCATATCGAAAGAATTATATAAGATATAAAAATGTGAAGGAGTGGATTTTTTAGGTTCAACATACACCATCATAGGCGAGATGGGTGAAGCCAAAGGGGGATGACAATAGAGGGATTCCTTAATGGAATCTCCAGGGACTATAATATACTCATAGGAGGTCCCATCAACACAATCTCCCCCTCCCTCCTCACTTCTGGCCTCGTCATCTAAATAGGTCGATGCCATAAATCCAATTCTATTATATTGGGTGTTAGGAGGATGAGGTGAAGAACCAACATACTCTAAAGGACCGACTTTGATAATTATGGGGTCTGTTGATGTCAAAAAATGGACTAGGTCTAATTTTCTAATCACGAATAAAATATATGATTGCAATGAAATAAGTAAATAAAAGACAGAGAGTTTTAAAGTGGTTTGATTATCTAAGAAAACTTACATCCATTGTAATTGTATTGATTTTAGGGGTTACATAAAATAAGGTACCCTTGTTAATAAAGAATATCCTAGATACTGTTCTCTCTTGCCTTTGATGAAAGGAATACAATGTATTTATAATGACCCGAAGATCAAGGGTTGGTATGCCTTTATGTATTCAAGAATTTATGCCCGTACATAATGAATGTAAATGTTGGTTGTACTTCCCGTGTGGTGTATTTTCATTTATATTGGTGGTCTGCATTCTTCACGCTAGTCGGCATGCCTCCCGCATAACTATCTGCTGACTAGTATTTCTGCCACATAGGGAGACACTTGTACACTTCTGATTAGTCCACGTAGGTGGATAATTTTTTGTATCAACAGAAGCCCCCAATACTTCATTCTTGATGCTTTTGTTGAAAGGATGGAGTATATTCTCTTAAGTGTTGGTCGACTTATGCCGAGATATGGGACTTGTACAAAAATTCCATGTTTTGATTTTGTAATGGAGTTCTTGTAAATAATTTGAAAATTTGTGAACCACCAAAGGGTAAATTGATATTTTTGTGCCATTGGAACTGCAAAGCCGTCAGAATATCAATCATCGAAGAAAATAATCATTTCAGGCACGATTTCCCAGGTAAGTTATAAAAGGCGAGATTTTATCGGATTTTCCTACCAAACCCTTTTAAGATTTCAAACTCATCTTCTTCTCCAAGTTCTCTATTTCTGAGCTTTCCTTTGCACTCTTCCTTCACTTTCGTCGTCATTTTATCTGTAAGCTTTATTTTACCCTTTCATTTCACTTTATTTCATTCTTTACTATAGCCATGGTTTATATAGTACTTGGGGATTCCTTAGATGAGTTTAGGAGGGAAAAGAATACTCCTAATTGGGTAGACTTAGAAATGCCCATACCCCCTCTTGAGGTGTTATCATTACCTGAGGGTCACTGGATTCCCTCTCTGTTCATTGCTATATGTGGCTTCAAATTTCCCCCAATCGCTTTTGTTTATAATTTTTCCAATACTTCAATGTTGTCCCAGCTAGGGTAGCCCCAAACACTTGGAGAGTGGTATATGGGATTCATAGGGTGAATCAAATATATATAACACACATTGGCATTCCTAAGCTAATGTTTTGTTATAAGCGGAGAACTAGTGACAATATGTATTACCTGAAGATTAGGTTTGCAAATAGGGCCTTAGTTTTCAATTTTCCATACTCAAATAAGGATTATTTTGATTATGGAGTCATTGCTAAGAATTGGTGACATGCTCATTTACCTGCAGGAGAGGTGTATGATGGGACCAGGTGCCCTCAAGTTTTTCATGGCATAGGTTATTTAATTTATTATTGTACACCTCTATTTTTTTTACCAAATGTTTGATGATATGCTAATATATAATTTCTTGTTTTACTTCTTGTGTTTCACAGTTGAGAGCAAGAAGAAGCGTCCTAAAGAAGAGGACATCAATATCCGAGAACTGAAATTCCTTTGGAATACTCGCCAGAGGATTGGTGAGAAATACCCCAGAGCTGCCTCATATATGTTTCAATATAGGAGCTTTATAACTTATTTTGGTTCTTTCCCACCACTTCTATAGCTGTTGTTCCCATCAATCTTGAGGAAGAACCAGTCCTTACTTCATCTCCTAAACAATTTTCTTGTGCATAAAAATATTTGGGGACTTCTTCCTCTTTTTAATCTCTGGACATTTTAGCTATTCCCTTTTCTCCATATGCTTCCATGGGAAAGAGGAAGATCCCTGATTTAATGATTGGGGCTTTGCCTCGAACTTCTAAGAGAGCTGTCGATATGGGTAGAAAATTTGGGGATGCCAAGAATCAATATAAGGCATCTAAGGTTGCTAATACAGAGAAGGTTACTCAAGTCTTTACTTTTGAGAAAATGAATGTGGTTGCTCCTCAACTCAAGAGGATAAGGAAAGTCTTGACCGAGAGGCAAGTTGAGAAAAATTTTGCCGACTAGGAGTTAGTCGAGAAAATTCAGGAGGATTTAACTATTGTTGGGTCATCTTCTATTGCCATTCATCCTGGTGTTGCCAAGAAATTAATCAAGGTTGGTACTCGCTCTGCTGATAGAGCAACTCTTTCCCCTCTGACGAGACTGAAATTGGCATGAAATTCTTGCCAAAGTTTGGCAATGGTAATCTTTTCTTCTTTATTAATTGCCTCTTGCTATTTTTTCTATTGATGCTCCTTATATCTGTTGGTGCCCTTTATGCAGTTTTTAGCATATTTTGATCAGATTTTGGAGAAGGATGAGAAAATATATACTTCGGTGGAGAAGTTTAAGGGGACCTTAAGGGTTTGAGGAAGTCTGTTGAGGCTTCAAGGAAGTTGATAGAGTCCAAGCAAAAGACTTAGGATGCTGGGCTGTAGACGGTTATTAATAGGTCCATTCTTGCTGAGGGAAAACTGGTCACTGCTGAGACTAGTTTGATAGTTGTTGAAGGAAAGTTAGCTACTGCTAAGGAAAATTTATTATCTACTGAGAATAAGGCCAAGTTGGCCGAGGAAAAATTGGTTGCAAATCAAGGTCTCCTGAAGTCTGCCGATGAGAAAGTTATTGGTCTGTCTTATGACTTGGTCGTAGATCATGCCAAAAATAAGAAGCTTAAGGAGGACTCATCCAATAAGGGCTGGGAAAAATAATTTCAAGCGACCTCTGCTCAGATTGTGTTTGTGATTAAGAAGTCTTTTTTAGGATGGTTGGTCGGAGACACTTAAGGAGGTCGGCACCCCAACAAAATCAAAGTTATTTTTAGGCATGATCTAGGATCTTCTCCTAACTTGGAGGAAGATTTTGATGATGAAGAAGGATCTGTGGAATCGTACCTTCTGATGGGTATTCTTTAAAGACCATTGATGGGGTTTCTCCTTTCGCTAACCAGCCTTCTGGAAGAAATATCTGGGACAAGGAGAAGGTTTAATTCCTTGTTCTTTTCTTTTTATGTTTCTCTTCTTTGTAATGGGACCCACAGTTTCACAATTTATAACATCTTTTCTGTTATTAATGAAAACATTTCTTCTTTTTTATTATATGTTTTGTACTTATCATATTTTTTATTTTCTTCCTTGGTTGAATGAACTCTTATGCTTGTGTCTTGTTTGCTCAGTATTCGTATTTCTTTACTTATACTTGCAATTTTCAGTTTACCGCTAGGAAGCAGGCAATAGTTTCTATTGAATCTGACCTACTCAAGCGGAATAGAAGTCTTTTGAAAGCTGGACATGTTCCTTTAACTGTAGAAGACTTGGTGGCTTTCTTGGACCAGAATCATCCAATCAAGTAAAACATCATACATTCACCTCCACTATTTGTTGAACATGGTTGTAACAAATAATGCAGTTTATTATGAAATGATTGAAGATCTGCAAGAAGATCACAAATATAATTTGGCTCCACTTCATGTTGACTATGAAGATAATTACAAATCTTTGAGTGAAGGCTGGGGCTTTGAGAAGAAGTTTGAAAAATATGCTTATATGTATAGAAGAAAAGAATTTTTATTGGGCCGAGAAATATATGAGGCTAGGGAAATTGCCAAGCTCCTAGAAGAGGAAAATAATAAACTCAGGAATGAGTTGGATACTTTGAAGAAGCTTTCTGCCAGTGGTGCCAATGAATGGGCATCTTTTTAGAGAATGAGAATGCAAGGCTGATGGAGGAACTTGAAGCTCTGAAGAAAATTAAGCCCGAATAAACTTCCAGACAGTAAAGGATAAGCCGACCAACGGTTGATGAGGCCAGGACCAAGAAAACATTAGTCGACCAAGCTGCCCAGCTGAAAGCAAAGAATCAAGCTATCCCTCATTTGTCTATAAAGCTATAAGTTAAGGATAAGGCCATTGCTAACCAGTCTGTGTAGTTGAAGGTGAACAGTTATGTTTTGAAGAAACTTTAACATCAAGTTGAAAGGTTAACCATTTAATTTCACAAACAACCCAAAGAAGTGTTGATGGAATGATATAATGAATCTCTTGTCCATGTTGATAATCACCTTGCTCAAAGCCACCGTGAAGGTTATAAGTGGGGGTGGACCAACTTCTTGACTTTGCTGAAACATGATCGTAAGAGCAAGCTTAGTAATGGAATGGTCCTGGTTTGCTAGATTGTGATAATCCTCCTTTTAATTTGGACATATCATGGATCCCTATTAATGTTATCCCCCAGTGCTTGATCACCAAATATTTGGGAGATTATGGTTTTTATGATGTTGTTGAGATAATTCGTCATCCTCATTTGATTAATACGTCGATAAGCAGTAACAGGAGAATGTTAAGAGATTTAAACTTTATTAACTCTCCTTATACTTTGGTTTATCCTCCTGCTAGAATGGAAAGAGTGAAGCCTACTTTCAAAGATCAAGGAAAGCGTCCAATTGAATAATTTTCTTGTATTTTGTTATTCATTTGAATGTAATACAGTTAATATTTCAATATGAATCCATATTTTTGTGTTGTCAATTCTTGATTATTTAATCAATCAGTAAACTAAATAATTTTCTAATGTATTATTAAACCATGATTGTAATGCCATAGATTCTACTAATGCACTTATATTAAACTATAAATATCTTTATTGATCCAAGTTTCGCATTAGTTATCAGTGGTGACCAAGTGTATGAGGAATATATGTGTATTCCAAGGATTAAGAATATTCACATGTATTCTTATATTTAACATAGTCGAGTAAAACTTGTTTGTAACTGTTTTAGTTGTATACGAAGTTTTTGCAAACTTCTTGTTCTTGACTTGTCAAAGACGAAGTCATACATGGAGAAAAATTTTTGGCCGACCAAGTATGTTAGGATTATATTCATGTTTTTATCTTGTTCGGGCAATACTTATTATTCGTTACTTGTTAATACAGAGTTGGACATGAAGTAATGATTACTTCTTGTTCGTTACTTGTACATACGAAGTCAAACATGAAGTTATTCTTTGGAGAAATTATGCCTTAAGTTGTTGGTGCATTTTGAATTTGATAAATTCAACCTGATTATGTATGTTTAGTTGATCAGCAGATAATTTCAAATCGATTAAGTATGTATGTGTTGTTGATCAGCAAGAGTTGAAGACCAAGAGACATTTTTACTTGTTATTTCTGGGGGATGTATATCGTCGTACTCCGAAAAAAATTGAAAATTGAAGGGAGTGAAATCAAAATTTTATTGAAACATAAAGCAAAATAAATACAATTATGAAAATCCCTTGAATCATTGATAATACTTTCGGAGGTGCTCGGCGTTCTAGGGGTTTTTGAATTCTTCTCCTTCCAAAGTCTCAAGCTGATATGTATATGGTCGGATGACTGCTGAAATGCAATATGGTCCATGCCAATTAGCCTCAAGCTTGTTGTTCTTATGGATGACCTTCTTAAGGACATATTCGCCCTCTTTTAGATTGGTCGGCTTGACCCTTCTATTGTAGAAGTGAGCGGTCTTGTGTTGGTGTGCATCATTTCTCAGAGAAACATCTTCTCAAAATTCCTCTAACATATCTAGATCCAATCATCTCATCAAGTCACTAGTTGGAGAATTAAAATTCAGAACCCTGTGAGCTGGTAGGCCTATTTCGGTTGGCACCATGACTTCAGTCCCAAATGCAAGCATGTAATGTGTCTCTCCGGTTGCTTTTCTCGACGTTGTTCTATAAGCCCAAAGAACGGAATGCAATTCATTAATCTAGTTTCCCTTAGCAGTATCAAGCCTCTTCTTCAGTCCGTTGAGCAAAGTTCTATTTTTCACTTCAGTTTGACTATTACTTTAAGGATGGCCTCGTGCAGAATGAAGTTTTTCGATTTTGGACTGGACACAATATGCTTCAAACTCATTGTTGATGTAAAAAATTAGATTATCTCTAATTATTTAATCACAGATAAAAAATAAATAAGACAAAGGATTTTAAAGTGGTTCAGCCTCGAAGGAATGGCCTACGTCCACAATTTTGTTATTGCTGATTGTTTGCAGAATTCTCGATAATGGGTTTACTAAGAAATTCTGAGTCCCCTGCTAATGAGGAGGTTACAATGTATTTATAGCCTTGAGATGGTACAAATGAAAGAATAATACACAACTGTCCAATAGGCGTATGCGTCTGTGTGATAATAATGAGCATTAAATGGGCAGTCATCCTCTTGAGTATCTAGATATGAATGCTCTGTACGAGATGCAGCTCGGACAGCCTAAGTAGCTCGATATACATGAGTTGCTTGATACAGTAGAGTTCCTCGAAGAACACTTGTTGCTCGGAGCGTTTTGAGTTGGTCAGGGAGGTTGAGTTCCTCGGAGTCAAGGTGTTGTTCAAAAAATGTTTGCGGGTGCCATGTAAGTTGACACGTGTCTCCAAATAATCGGTCCATATCAGTAGGCTAAATTTGGTATCAACAGAAGCCCCCAATATTTCGTAGTTTGATATTAAAGAAAAGTATGGAACATTACGCTACCTAATTTTTATGGATTTAAGACAATCGTTCGTTGTTTATAGCCCCTTTTTGAGTGCATGGTATCAGGCTTTTTAAAGTATTTTGAATTTCAATAACCGCTTTGTGTTTCGTGCCTTTTTCTTCTTTTTAGCCGCCGGATACGCAATCGTCCATCTTGGTAATCATTGCTTTTCTCCATTCTTGAGGTAAAGTATTTAAACATTTCAGAAAACTCGATCGTCTTTTACTTTTTCAAATCTGCATCTTTAGAACTTCTTCACTTTTTCTCTATCTTGTTCGTTCGTTTCTTCCATTATTCGTTGTCACCTGATTCATCTTTTTCCTGTAAAATCTTCTTCCTTCTCTTTTATTTCTTTTTTTCATCATGGTTTACCTTGTTGAGTCGCTTGATAAATTTCCTTCTGATTTTTCTATTCCTTCCTGGGTCATATTGGAAAAGCTTTTTGAACCTTCTGACTATTTTCGTTTGGCTGAGGGACATTGGTTCCCCAGTATCTTTATAGCTAAATGTGGCTTTTCTTTTCCTCCAAATCCCTTATGTTTGGAGTTTTGTCTGTTTTTTTATGTTGTTCCTGCGAAAATAGCACCAAACACTTGGAGAATAGTTAATGGAGTTCATAGGTTAAACCAAATTCATGGAACTCGTTTAGGAATTCTAGAAATTATGTTTTGCTATAGATGGGTTGTTAGTGATAGCACATTTTATTTAAAAACTAGGTTTATAAATAGGGCTTTAGTTGTCAATCTCCCAGATGCCAACAGGGATTACTTCGAGCATGAAGTTGTTATGAAAAATTGGCAACATGCTCCATTAAATGGAAATGATGTGTATCAGGGTCCTAGATGCCCTCCCTATGGCAATGGGATAGGTTATTTTTGTTTTATTTTATTGAAATTGTTTTTTCTTTGTGTTTGATAAAATGTGTCATTAACATTTTAATTTTTATTTATTTGCAGTTGATAGCAAAAGAAAGTCCCCCAAAGAGACTGATGTCAATTTGAAGCACTTGAAACTTATCTGGAGTTTGCACCAAACCGTTGCTGATGAACATATCAGATCAGCCTCGTACTTTCTTTAGTACAAGAGCTCCACTTCGTCTTTTACTGCTCGTCCAGTGGTGGGTGACATCGACCCATTACCAGCCTCTGAAGGTTCCTCTCCTGAATCAAATCATCCCCTCAGTATCAGAATGAAGAGACGAAAAGCTGCCTCATATTTTGACAAATCGGATTTTGCCTCTGTAGAGGTAAAGAGAAGCAAGCAAGATGTCCCAGAGGAAGGAACAAGAACAATTGATACACTCCCTCCAGTAGCTGTTAAAAAGGTTGTCGAGAAGCCCCCAGTGGCTCCGAGTAAGGTTGTTGCTATCTCTCCTCCCAGCGAGGTTATCGTTATATCACCGACCAAGACATCATCCTTGGTTGAGAATGTTCTTGCTCCTACGAGGAGGTTAAAGAAAAGCTCTTCAGATAAACCGGCTGAATATATCTCTCAGCCTTTAACTGCTGGAAGTGGTATTCCCACTTTTGTTGCTCCGAGCTCGGCCATGAGCTCGGTGATGTCTTGGATTATCCCAGATATCCAAGGCATTGAAGACAGTCTTCCTCGTGACAGGGTCACTTCATTGGCTGCTCAACATATTGCTTCAGTAAGTATTACTAGTCTAAACCTTCATTTTTCAATGTTATGTCCCTGCGCTGACTTATAATTATTTTCTTTTTCCAACTGGTAACCTGTTTCAACACTATTCTGAAAAAGGATGAGGCCACCAAGGCCTCGAGCTCCTTGGGAGGTGTAGAGGAAGATTTTGTGGGTCTGATAGAGTCCTTAAAGGACTCTCGTCAGAAATATGACGAAGATAAGGTTGCCTAGGAGAAGCAACTAAAATCCATCGAGCAAGAGAGAGAGAAAGCTGTGGAGGCCTATCAGGAGTTGGAGAGGAAAATGAAAGAATTTAAGAAGAAGAATACTAAGCTTGAGGAAATGATCAAAAATACTGGAGAGCTTGAGACTAAGCTCAAAGTTGTTGAAGAGGAACTTAGAAGACTCCATGAAGCTGATCGTCAGAGGCAGGAGCTAGAAAGAAAAATAAAGGCTGTCGAGGAACTTCATACTTAGAGGATTTCCTCAGAAAAAGCAAAGAGAAAATTGGCTGTTAAGAAGTCCTTCAGTGCTGGCTAGGACAAGGGTTGGAACAAAGGACTAGCTGCCATGTCCTCTCAGATGGAATTTGCTAGCCTCAAATTCTTCAGGGATGGATGGATTGTTTCTCTGAAGGAGTTAAAGGTCTCAGAGAGTTCTGAACTTTTTCAGCGACATGTTCATGGTCCTCCTCCCTCTCCTGGAGAAGAAGAAGAGGACGAAGCTGCCTCAGAAGAGTCTTCGATGATAGCTGGGGATCAGGTTCCTACTGTTGAACTTCGCTACGAGCACCTCCAACCAATCAATATGTCTATCGATCAGCTTTCTCTTCCCTCCGAGCAACCTACCTCTTCGTTTAAGCCTCCCGAGGAAGTCTTAGGAAGCAAGGAGAAGGTGTGGAGTTGTTCGGACCTCTCTCTCTGCTTTTTATTTTATTATTGAATGTAATTCTAAACCATGTACCTCTTTTTATGATGTAATAAAATTTGAAGTTTTGGTTATGCATCTTAAATCCCTTTTTCTTGCTCTGTTCTTATTATTGATCCATTTTATTCTTCTTACTCTGTTTGCGTCTTTATTGATTCTTTCTATCTCCTCTTTTGGCTTGTTTATGGATAGAATGGAGCTCTTGTCAGCCCACTATACTGAGTTGATGAAAAAATGTAATGAGTACTTCAAAGTTGGCCATGCTGACTTGACTGAAGTTCAAATCATCGACATCCTTAGTCCAGACACTTCGGGATGAGCAGTCGAAGCCTATCAATATTTGAAATGCTTGCTCGACCATGTAGTTGCCAACAATGTGGCATATTATGAGATGATTGAAGATCTCCGGGGTATCATCGAAGAACTTCAGCAACAATACAAGGAATCTTCTGCCCTTTTGCATCAGGGGTATGAGAAAAAGTATCAACAACTAAATGCTGAGAAAGGATATGATAAGTTAGTCGCTGCTTATTATATTAAGGAGAGGACTTTGAAGACCGATGTTGAAGAGCATAGGCAGATCACGAAACTGCTGGAGCAGGAAAACAATAACTTGCGAGGAGAGATATCCCAACTGAAATCTGCAGCATCTACCTCAGGAGCCTTGGTCCTTGTCAATGACGAAGGTTTCTCATTTCTGGAGGTTGAAAATGCTAATTTGAGAGACGAATTGGAAACTTTAAAGAGGATTAGACCCTCTACATCTGCTCGCGGACGAGCAAGAGTTCCTCGGGGATGAGCAAGAGCTACTCGGGTCACTATTGAAGAGGCGAGAACTCAAGCATCTTTGGAAAATCAAGCAGTTCAGTTGGTTGCGAAGAATAAAGCTCTGGCAGAGATGTCCAAGAAGATTCTGGACCTTAATAAGAAACTTTCCACACAAGGATCCGCCTTGGAGAATAAAGAAATTTTTATGAAGAATCTCCATGAGCAGTTAGAAAGGTTGAATTACTAATTCCACAAACAGCCTAGAGAGTTTTGGATGGCTGACTATAATGAAGCCCTCTACCATCTTGATGATTGAATCCAACAAGAGAATAATGAAGGTTATAAACAAGGATGGTTGAAGCACTGGGTGTATTAAAATTGGAGCAGGGTCATCATTTATGGGATTATCATAACCCTGAATTGTTCGAGTTGCTCGTGACACATTTTAAACTTGATATGAGCTGGATTCCTTCTCGGGCAATCCCTCAGTGCTTAATCTCCAAATATCTCAGCGACTACAGTCTTCATTCTAACTTTGATATTTCTCGCCCTGAGCATCTGCTTGATCGGCCATCAGTGATGAATATTCAAATTCTTCGAGATCTGAATTTCATAAATTCCCCTTATGCCTTAGATGATCCTCCTGCTGGAGTAGAACCTATTTCAAAGGCAGAAGGGAAGAAACCAATAGAATAGGATTTTATGTAATAATTTCTACTTTCCACAGCATATGTAATCCTTCTTATTTTGAATGAAAAATTTTGGTAATACATTTCTCACGGCATTTGTAATTTTACTTAGTACGAATGAAAATTTGTCTTTTCTCATTTTATTTTCTTCTAAATAATTTATAGATGTTTTTTCTTGTTGGTCGGTAAATATGCTTGTGATATACTGATCTCATTGCAGTGATTTATCAATCTTTAATTCTAAAGAATAAAGCAACTTACACTTCATGTTATTGCCTAATTTAAACAATCGGAGTTGATTGAAATTGGCTTACCAACCAACTAGAGGGTTGAGATTTTTGTTTCCGACCAACCGGAGTTGGTGAACTTTTATTCCCCGACCAACCGCAGTAGGTGGATTTATTTTACCAACTAACCGTAGTTGATGGACCGACCAATCGTAGTTGGAGGGATTTATTTTACCGACCAACCGTAGTTGATGGACCGACCAACCGTAGTTGGAGGGATTTATTTTACCGACCAATCGCAGTTGATGGACCGACCAACCGTAGTTGGAGGGATTTATTTTACCGACCAACCGTAGTTGATGTACCGACCAACCGTAGTTGGAGGGATTTATTTTACCAACCAACCACAGTTGATGGACCGACCAACCATAGTTGGAGGGATTTATTTTACCGACTAATCGCAGTTGATGGACCGACTAACCGTAGTTAGAGGGATTTATTTTACCGACCAACCGTAGTTGATGGACCGACCAACCGTAGTTGGTGTGATTTATTATGCGTAGTGTGTAGCACTAATACTCCGTAAAAAATTTCAACAAAAGGAGAGAATTGGGTAAAACATCCAAAGCTTTATTCATATCGAAGAAAACTGCTTACATAAGGATTGAACTACTGATAATATTTGCGCAGATGCTCTGAGTTCCATGCATTCTTAAACTCCTATCCTTCTAAGGTTTCAATCCTATAAGTTCCTGGGCGAACAACTTTTGTTACTCTGTAAGGTCCATGTCAGTTAGCTTCCAATTTATTGTGCTTTTGAATTACTTTCTTTAGCACGTAGTCTCCTTCCTTCAAATCACACTTTTTACCCTCTTGTTGTAGAACAGAGTTGTTCGTTATTGGTATACATCATTCCTAATTGCTTCTTCTTCTCTAACTTCCTCGAGCATATCCAAGTCTAATCTTCTCATCAAGTCACTGATAGGAGAATTGAAATTCAGCACTCTATGTGTGGGGAGGCCCAGCTCGGTAAGTATAACAGCTTCACTTCCAAATGACAATATGTATGGAGATTCTCCTATTGCTGCTCGTGGTGTAGTATAATAAGCCCACAGTACAGAATGTAGCTCGTTAATCCAGTTTGCCTTCGCATCATCCAGTCTTTTCTTCAAACCATTCAGCAGCGTTCTGTTCATCACCTCATTTTGTCCATTGCTCTGGGGATGGCCTGGTGCAGAGTGGATTTTCAATATGTTTGACTGATGACAATATACAACGAACTCCTCGTTATCAAATTGATTTCCATGGTATGTGATGAATGCATAAGGAATACCATATCTATAAATGATGTTCTTTCATATAAATAGATACACCTTGTCGTAGGTCATTTCAATGAGGGGCTCAGCTTCCACCCACTTAGTAAAATAATCCACCGCGACTATGAGATATTTAAATCTTCCCCTAGTCATTGGAAGTGGCCCGACCAAATCAATTCCCCATATGTAAAATGGCCAAGGGGAAGTAATCGGTGTTAACAATGCTTGGGGAGTTCTTCAGACAGAGGAGAAGCATTGACATTTATCACATTTTTTGGCATAGTCTATACAATCAGCCCTCATTGTTGGCCAATAGTATCCTTGCACCATTACTCTTTGCAAAAGCATCCTACCTGCTACATGAGCTCCACAGGACCCTTCATTTACCTCTTTAATCAAGTCTTTCACCTCGGAAGGGTGCACACATCTTTGCAGACCTGCTATAATTCCTCGTCTATATAGAATACCATTAGTCAATACATAATGAGCAGATTTAAACTTCAGTTTCTTAGTTACGAGTTTGTCGGTTGGTAATTTCCCTTCCTCAATATATTCCCTGATGGGATCCATCCAATATAGTCCTAAATCAAGGGTAATAAAGTTCATTATCAGATCTTCGTCTATGCTTCGACTAGCCAAGACTTCTATTGGGATTGTTCTTCGTAGCTCGGTGCGTGTGGCTGAAGCTAATCGAGCTAAAGCATCCGCTTTTGCATTATCCAATCTTGGTATTCTAATTATTTGTACTGCGATCAGGCTTGATAAAACCTCCATTTCTTTTGCATGATACCTGATCATTAATTCTCCTTTGGCTTCATATACTCCCAGCATTTAATTTACGACCAATTGCGAGTCACTGAATACAATAACTTGCTCCGCCCCCATGGTTTTTGCAAGGCCAAGTCCTGTAATCATAGCTTCATATTCATCCTCGTTATTAGAAGCCTTAAATTGGAAGCGCAAAGCATACTCCACGTAGACCTCATCTGGGCTGTTCAAAATAATCCCTGCCCCACAGCCTGTAATGCAAGATGAACCATCCACATATAGATTCCATATAGGTACCTCATCCTCAAATTTTTTATCAAAAGAAGTTCCTCGATGGAATATTTGTTGCTTCTTTTTATCCTCCTCTAGTACTTCTTGCTGCTCGTCGACCATCTCCCCCTGATCGGCAACTGACTTAAGTTGATCGGGGTTTAAATTTGATGACCCTGTAACGTCCACACGTTGATCGGTATTTAGCTTTTTCTCCTCGAAGGTGTCAGGATAAGTGAATTCTGCGATAAAATCTACTACTGCTTGCCCTTTAAGTTATGACCTAGGCTCATAAATTATATTATATTCACCAAGTTCTACTGCTGAATACATCAATCTCCCTGATTTTTCTAATTTATGAAGAGCTTGCCTCAGTGGCATATCGGTATACATTACTATGGTATGAGTTTGGAAGTAGGGCCTCATTCTTCTACTTTCTTCGATCAACGCTAGTGCCAACTTTTCTAGTCTTGGATATCTGATCTCTGCTCCTCGGTAGGCCTTGATAATGTAATAAATTGGTTTTTGCACTCCATCCTCAATTCTTATCAATGCCGAGCTAACTGCATTTTCTGAAACTGCCAGATACAAGTATAATTTTTCTCCCATCACTAGTCTGGACAACAGTGGTAGTGCTCCCAAGTATTTATTTAACTCTTGAAAGGCCTTCTCGCATTCATCATTCCATTCAAACGTTTTTCAGAGTGTTTTGAAGAATGGGAGGCATCTATCAGTTGCTCGTGATACAAATCTATTAAGTGCTGCAACTCGCCGTGTGAGACTTTGCACTTCCTTCTTCGTCATTAGAGATCGTAACCCCAATAGAGCCTTGATCTTTTCTGGATTTGCTTCAATACCTCATTGGTTAACAATATACCCGAGGAACATGCCTTCTCGTACTCCGAATATGCACTTGGTAGGGTTCAACTTCATTTGATATTTATCTAATTGATCAAAGGTTTTACCTAGATCAATTAGATGGTCAGCAGCTTTCTTGCTCTTTGTCAGCATATCATCAACATAAACCTCAATATTGTGACTGATTTGCTCTGCAAACACCTTGTTCATCAGTCGCTCATATGTTGCACCTGCATTTTTCAAACCAAAAGGCATAACATTATAACAGTAAGTTCCCCTAGGGGTAATAAAGGAGGTACTCTCCCTGTCTTCAGGTTTTATTTTAATCTGGTTGTAACCAGAATAAGCATCTATGAAGCTCAACACCTCGTGTCCCGAGGTAGCATCCACTAATTGATCAATTCGGGGCAAAACTTACTGGATATTTGACATCTTCAATAAAGCAAGCTTTTTGGATCTTCTCGACCTCCTCTTGTATATCTTGGTTCTTCTCGGGACTGAACACTCTTCTTCGCTGCTTCACAGGTTTGATTTCCTTGTTCACATTAAGTTCATGACACAAGAAATTTGGGTCTATTCCTGGCATATCTTCGTGGCTCCATGAGAAAGTTTGTTTTCTGCTTTTTAGGAAGGCTATCAATTCCTATTTTAGTGGGATGTCCAACGATGAACCGATTTGAGTTGTTCGTTTCGGGTGTTCGTCGTCCAGAATGACATTTTCAGTAGCTTCCACCACCTGACCTTTTACGAGCTGCGACTCATCTCTAGGATCTAACGTTTCAATTTCTGCACCTTCATCCACTTAATAGGTGGTAGTCTTTTTCTTAGATTCTTCCAGTTCTTCTTGCTCGGTAGACGAATAGTAGCATTCCCGAGCTACTTTTTGGTCACCCTTCACAATTCCTACTCCAAAGTTGGTTGGAAATTTTAGGCATTGATGTACAGTAGATGGTACTGCTTCGAACTTCTTCAATCCTACCCTTCCCATGATGATATTGTAAGCTTATTGAACATTCTTATCCATCACAAAAAAGCACACTCTTTCTGCAGGCCATGTACCGATGAACATATCCAATTTGATGGTCCCAAGTGGGAAAACTTTCTCACCAGCAAAACCGAGGAGGGGCCTGTGATAAGGCTCCAGCTGAGACAACTTTAAATTTAAGCTGTCAAAGCATGAGTAGAACATGATATCTGCCGAGCTGCCATTATCCACCAATACTCACGGAAATCCCTACTTCCTTCATCCTCATTTTGATCACCAATGGGTCATCATGAGGATATAGCACACTTGCGAGGTCATTCTTAGAAAAACCGATGACTAGTTTATCTTTGTTCACCTTCCTCGGGTGATCTTCTTCAGCTAGATTCATCCGTTGAATATACGAACAAGCTTGAGCCTCGTTGAGGTAAGCTTTACTTTCTGCAGTAAGGTCCCCACCTCCTGCATCTCCACCAGTAATAACATTGCAATCAAATGACCCAAAATGGATAGAAAATACCTCACGTTCTGGTTGTTTTAGTCTTTTGGGGAGATCGGGGTCATCTTGATCATCTTCTCGATCTTCTCCATGATTTCTCTTCTAATCTTCTTTAGATCGATGAGGAGATCTAGACATAAGCCTTGCTCGATCGCTGCTCCTTCCACCATTTCGGCGATCCACATACTTGTTCAATTTTCCCCGCCTGATGAGCTCTTCAATTTTATTCTGGAGAGCTATGCAGTTTTTGGTTGTATGACCATGGTCATTATAGAACTTGCAATATTTGGACTTATCCTTCTTGTCAGGATCTGTCTTCATTTTTTCAGGCCATTTTAACTACTCGTTGTTCTTTATCTCTTCCAGAACATGGTTTATGTCTACTTTCAAAGGATTATAGTTTCCAAATTTCCTCATCTATTCCAATGCTTGCTTGGCTCTTGACTGCTTGTTACCACCATTATTCTTCTGATCCTTCTTCTCAATCTTCTCGGCCTCAACTTTGGTCTCCTTAGAGTCCATGCTCTTCTTTGCGGCCATAGCTTCCTCGGCATTCATGATTTTGGGTGATTTTTCCATTAATTCTGACATGGTCCTAGGTGGATCTTTGGCCAAGGTATAGTATAATTTATTTGGCAACAATCCACTCATCAGAGCAGTGATTGTTGTCTTTTCCTCGTAATCAATAATCTCGAGCTTCTCATTATTGAAACGAGTAATATAATCCCTGGTGCTCTCACCTGCTTTTTGTCTAACACTTAACAAGTGTGCTACTCGCTTAACTGGTTTTGCTCCAAATAGAAGTTTCCAATAAAGAGCTCGGCCAGTTGAAAGAAAGTTGCAATTTTCCCCCGAGGAAGATTGTTGTGCCATATTTGAGCAGATCCAGTGAGAGTTCCTGAAAACTCCCTGCATCGCATCTCGTCTGGAACAGCATAGATATTAGCAGCTGCCTGATATTGTTATATATGGAGAACAGGATCAGTTTTTCCATCGTATTTTGGTGTTACCACTGGGGCTTTGAACTTTGATGGTGTGGGAAAATCTACAATTGCTTGGATAAAAGGTGTCCCTTGGACAAAAGTTCTTTGTAGAGGAATTTTTTCCTTAGCCATTTCCCCTAGTCTATCCTCCAACCTCTGAATAGAGCCTTTCCATGCGTCATTTGCCTCCTCGGTCATGTTGGTCCGAGCAATTGATCCTGTTGAATTTGCCTCTTGGGATCTTTCACGATGAGCAGCTGGTCGGGATTGGGCATAACCTTCCTTTAAATCAGAGAATCATTGAGAGTTCCTCGACACCATCCTAGGGGGACTTTTATTCCTCCTAGGACCCAAACGATCAAAGGGAGAGACTCTACTCAATCTTTCAAGAGCACTGGTCCTTTCTAGAGATAGAGTGACGTTTTGTTCAGTATCTGTGGCTCGTACTGATGAAGTTCTGCCAGGTTGATAAGAAAAATCATTAGATCTATCAGTGCGATATGAATTGACATGTATAGATCGAGATTCCTCTGGGAGTAATGTTCGTCTAGTTCGTGAGTAAGGCAATTGGATATTTCTCTGAATGCTTCGTTGTCCTAACTGGGCAGGTGCTCCACCCTAGATAGTTTGCATGAGTTGTTGCATGGAGGTCTGGCCCTGAGCTAAATTAGCCATTATTCCAGCCAAATCTTGGACACTTGGAGGAGTGGATGGATTTGGGGGGTTTCCAGCATTTCGATTACTGGATTCAGGATTATCAGCCATTGGGGATGAATTGTTTTGGTGAAAAACGATAATTTCAGTCGTTTCCCACAGATGGCGCCAATCTGTTGATGTCAAAAATTAGATTATCTATAATTATTTAATCAGAGATAAAAAATAAATAAGACAATGGATTTTAAAGTGGTTCAGCCTCGAAGGAATGGCCTACGTCCACTATTTTGTTATTGCTGACTATTTGCAGAATTCTCGATAATGGGTTTACCAAGAAATTTCGAGTCCCCTGCTAATGAGGAGGTTACAATGTATTTATGGCCTTGAGGCGGTACAAATGAAAGAATAATACACAGGTGTCCAATAGGCGTAAGAGTTTGTGTGATAATAATGAGCATTAAATGCGCAGTTATCCTCTTGAGTATCCGGATATGAATGCTCTGTACGAGATGCAGCTCGGACCGTCTAAGCTGCTCGGACCGCTTAAGTAGCTCGGTATACATGAGTTGCTCGGTACAGTAGAGTTCCTCGGAGAACACTTGTTGCTCGGAGCATTTTGAGTTGGTCGGGGAGGTTGAGTCCCTCAGAGTCAAGGTGTTGTTCAAAAAATATTTGCGGGTGCCATGTAAGTTGACACGTGGCTCCACATAATCAGTCCATGTTAGCAGACTAAATTTGGTATCAACACTCATCGTTATCAAATTAGGTTCCATGGTCTGTAATAAAGGCATAGGGCAGCCCATATCTACATATGATGCTCTTTCAAATGAATTAATACACCTTCTCATAAGTCATTTCAATCAATGTCTCTGATTCCACCCATTTGGTGAAGTAATCAATAGGAACTACCAAGTATTTGAACCTGTGTTTAGTGGTCAGCAGTAGTCCGACCAAGTCAATTCCCCAAATAGAGAAGGGCCAAGGTGAAGTTATTGGTACTAGAGCAGCATTGGGTGTGTTATGAATGGCAGAGAACTTCTGGCCTTTGTCACACTTTCTTTCGAAAGCCTTTTAATTTTCCATCATAGTTGGCCAACAATATACCTAAGTATTGATTCTTTAGAGCAGTTACCGACCAGTTAAATGTGATTTACAAGGACCTTCGTGCAGCTCTTTAATCAAATCTCCCACTTCTAATGGATGAACACAGTGTAGTAAGGAGATTATTAATCCCCTTCGGTACAAAACCCATTTATCCAAAACATATCATGTTGCTTTATAACAAAGATTTTTGGCTTCTTTAGGATTAGGTGGTAGGATTCCATTTTCAATATAGGCCTTGATTGAGTCCATCCAAGAAGGTCCCAAATCTAAAGTAATGAAATTAACCATTAAATCCTCATTAGTGCTTCGATTGGCCAAGATTTCTATTAGAATTATTCTCATGAGCTCAACTCTTGTTACTGAGGCTAGCCGAGAAAGGGCATCATCTTGAGCATTAGATATTCTTAGGATTTTGTTCATTTGTATGGTTGGAAACTTGGCAATAACTTCCATGGGTTTGTAAAGGTATTTGATCAACAACTCTCCTTTGACTCCATATAAATGAAGCACTTGGTTGATCACTAGATGTGAGTCACTATGCGCCACTACTTGCTTGGCACCTAATGAATGGTCCAAATCTAGGCCGACTATTAAAGCTTCATACTCTGCCTCATTATTTTAAGCTTTGAATTTAAACCTAAGCGCATACTCAACATCAATATTATAAGTAGTATTGAGTATTATGACTGCTCCACTTCTAGTCGTGCATGAAGATCGATCTGCACATAGATTCCACATCGGGATGTCGTTGCTAAAGCTTTCTGTTAACAGTATTCCATGGTGGAATGTCTTTTTAATCTCCTCGGCATATTTCTGAGCCATTTCCTGAGTTTTGGATGATTTAAGTTGATCGGCAGTAGTTTTAGTTTAGTTTTGAGCTGAGATCTCTTCCTTAGAAGTCTTCTCGACAAGAAAGTTTTGTTAGTCAGGAACCTATGGATATGTGAACTCAGAAATAAAATTTTCCAAATCTTATCCTTTTAACGAGGACCTTGGTTCATACATAATATCATATTCTCCCAGTTCTACTACCTAATACATCAATCTTCCTGACTTCTTAAGCTTGTGGAGCGCTTACCGAAGAGATAGATCAGTATACACAATTACAGTATGTGCTTGGAAATAGGGCTTCATGCGCTTGGAGGTTTCAATGAGTGATAAGTTCAACTTTTCCAACCATAGATACCTGATCTCGGTACCCTTGAATGCTTTGCTGGTGTAGTAAACTAGTTTTTGGATCAAATTATCCAATCAAACCCAGGCCGAGCTAACTACAGACTCAGAGATAGCTAAGTATAAGTACAACTTTTCTCCCAAAATAGGTCAGGATAACAAAGATGTCGAGCCCAGATACTTCTTTGATTCTTCAAACGCTTCTTCACATTTCGCACTCCCCTCGAAAGTCTTCTTCAACACCTTGAAGAACGAAAAGCATATATTTGTTGCCCGAGAAATAAATCTATTTAAAGTTGTTACTCTACCAGTAAGCCTTTGTACATTTCTTGTAAAACGGTGACTGCATCTCTATCAAATCTTTTATCTTTTTTAAATTAGCTTCAATTTCTCGTTGATTAACTATGAAGTCGAGAAACATTCCTTCCTGCACCCTGAACACGCACTTGGTCGGATTCAATTTCATCTAATGTTTTTCCAACTCGTTAAAAGTTTGACTGAGGTTGTTAATATGATCTGGGGCTTTCTTATTTTTGTTAAGATATCATCCACATAAACTTCCATATTCTTACCTATATTCTTTTCAAATAACTTATTCATCAACCTTTGGTACGTCGATCCAGCATTTTTTAGCCGAAAGAGCATTACATTGTAGCAATAAGTTCCTCAGCTGGTTCATGTCTTCTGGTTTCATCTTTATCTAGTTATACCCAGAATAAGCATCCATGAAGCTCAAAAGCTCATGTCCTAATTTAGCATCCACCAATTAATCGATTCTAGGCAAGGGAAAATGGTCTTTTGGGCAGGCATTATTTAGATCAGTAAAATCCACACACATCCTCTACTTATAATTTTTCTTTTTAACCATCACAATGTTGGCCAACCAGGCTGGATACTTAACATCTTCAATTAATAAGGGTTTTTGAAGTTTCTCCACTTCAACCTGAATAGCTTGTGTAGATGGGGCTTAAAGGTAATCCTGAGATTAGGGATAATTCCACAATTAGCAACAGTGTTTGGGATTAAGAAATCGAGGAAACTCAAGCGTGTTAACTCACCGAGGTGGCTCAAGCGCGGCAACTAAGCGAGGCAGCTTAGCGTGGTAACTCATACTTTAGCTTATTGTGTTGGTCATATTTTATCTTTGTTTATATTAACTATAAGTTATAACGGTTGTAATGATGTAACGAGAATAATAATGAGTTTTAGTGTGAGGTCAAACGGTACTCGCGAGAGACCAGGACTTGGCAGGGCTTGGGAGAGCTTTCATGCCCTATTGAATGACCTCGCCTGAGAACTTTAGAGGGACTTGGTTTTGAGGATTGATATTTGAGGCACTGTTGGGTCTTGTCCTGACCATCTTAAATACACCTGGTAAAACACCGAAGGACCCTGGTCGTGGAACCTCGAGCGAAGAAGCTTGGAGTTCCATCGGGCGTTGAGTTGTGAACCAAATATCCCTCTACTTAATGTCACATCTACTGTAGGTGATGTCACTAGCCATATAAATAATTTCAGACCTACACTTGAGTAAACCACCATGGTATTTGGGGCTGTCAGGCAGTTGGTGAGCCACCTCTGCTATAACAGCCCCCTGACACACAGTGATTAGGCAAAAGGCATGTATTGGCGTTTAATGTTTATGATGTGGAGACAACTAGTGCATCAGGCATTTAATGTTGTGACATAAATTATGATAATTGTCTTTCATAGTCTTTAATGACTGAGTTGCCTCGGGGGTGGGGGAGGGGCTATTTAAGGACCCCAATCACCTTTGAGAGAGGGGTGATATTTTTGAAAGCTCAGAAGTTATTACTAGAGAGAATATACATTAGAAAGAGTTATTGCAAACGAGAGGGTTTACTTGCTCACCATTGTTATTTATTACGAAGCTTTTAATACTTGACAGATATTCTTGAGGGTGTTTGGTGTGATTCTACCTGCCTACCAAGGTGTATAGGGTGCTTACTTCTCTCTCCCTCTAGCTAAGTTACTTCTAAGTTCATTATTATCTTCTGAGTTATAAACGAGAGATTTGTGAGTTTAAATTGAGTATTATCTTCATTAAGTTTGTTTTTTCACGTCCTATTATTAATCTAATTTTTTGGCCAATTAACTTATATTTACCATACTCAAAAGGGGTTACGCCTCCATCTTATCTACACTACCCTCTTACAGCTTGATTTTTCTTTAGACTGAAAACTCTGCGTCTCTGCTTGATCGGCTTGGCATCCTTCTTGATATTGATCTCATAACATAGGAAGTTGGGATCAATCCCAGGCATATCCTCATGGATCTAAGAAAACACATTTTTTCACTGCCTCAGGAACATAACCAATTCCTATTTAAGGATTGGATCTAGTGTTGATCCGATTTGCATAGTCCTCTCTATCTTTTCATCATCCATGACAATGCTTTCAGTAGCTTCCACATCTTCCCTTTGAATAACTCCATCTCATCTAGGGGGTCTAAAGTTTCAACTTCAGAATCATTGTTGTGCTTAGTGGTATCTATCGGGTAAGTGATGATCTTCTTCAAATCAATCAAGTCTTCTTGCTCGGCTGAGGACTAAAAACACTCTCTGGCCACCTTTTGGTCACCTTTTACAACATCAACCCCAAAATGAGTTGGGAACTTCAAACACTGATGGACTGTTGATTGTACAGCTTTAAACTTCTTCAATCCTACCCTATCGAGGATCATATTATAGGCAAATTGAACATTTTTATCCATCACAAAAAATCATATTTTGTTCCTACGACTTGACGGGAAAGTGTCGAATAACACTTCTAACTTGATTGTGCCCAGCGGGTAAAATTTTTCTCCTGAAAAACCTATTAATGGCCTGTGGTAAGGCTCCAGTTGGCTGAGTTGCAAGTCTAAACTCTGAAAACATGGGTAAAACATTATATCGATTGAGCTCCCATTATCAATCAAAACCCTGGCGATGATGGCATTTTGGATTCTGAACTTAACAACCAATGGGTCATCATAGGGGTAGAGTACCCAAGAGAGGTTGTTCTTGGAAAAGATGATAACCAGTTTGTCCTCGTTGACTTTCCTGGGTCGATCATCTTTGTTCAAATTGATTCTCTAGATAAAAGAGCAAGCTTATGTTTTATTTAGGTAGGCTTTTCTCATGGCGGTGTGATCTACCCCTCCTGCATTGCCACCTATAATTACATGATAATCAAATGAACCAAAATTGATCATAGCTACCTCACATTCTGGTTACTTAGTCTTCTTCGATAGGTGGGTATCATCTTTATAACCATCTTTATGGTTTCTCTTCCTGTCATCTCTGGGCTTGCATGGAGAATATGACCTTACCCTTACTTATCTGGCTTCTCGTCGAATAATAAACTTGTTAAATTTTCCTCGGCGAATAAAAGATTCCACTTCATTCTTCAAAGAGATACAGTTATCTATTGTATGGATATGATCTTTATGGAACTCACAATATTTAGATTTATCCCTCATGTTAGGAGGTTCCCTCAATCTTTCAGCCCATTATAAATTCTTATTGTGTTTGATTTCCTCTAGGATATGGTGAATGCTAATAGCTAATGGAGTATAGGTTCCATACTTTTTGAGCTTGTCATCCTTATTTGACTTCTGATCCTTCTGCACATTTGATCTTTCTTATCAGGCTTAGTGGTTGGACTCTATTTTGCGGCCATTACTTCCTCGGTGTTCATTATTTTTCCTGCCTTGGGTATCATTTCAGTCATGGTTTTAGGAGGATCTTTGGAAAGAGCATAATACATTTTCTCAAGAAGTAACCCACTCATTAGAGCATTCATGAATGTTTTAACCTCATAGTCAAACACTTCCAATTTTTCATTATTAAAACGAGTTATATACTCCCTAGTTGTTTCCCCTACTCGTTGCCTTACACTCGAGAGATGGGCTACTCTTTTTACTGGCTTAGCCCCAAAATAAAAGTTCTTGATGAATAGCTCAACAAGTTGGTTGAAGTTGGCAATTTGTCCTCGGGGCAAGTTATTGTACCATATTTGGGCAGAACCTGTAATGGTGCTTGAAAATGATCTACATCTCATATCATCAAAGACTGAATAAATGTCAGTTGCAGCTTGATATTATTCAATGTGCAAAAATGGATCAGTTTTGCCATCATATTTTGGGGTGACCACTGGGGTTTTAAACTTAGTTGGAGTTGGGGAATCAACGATTGTCTGAATGAAGGGAGGCTCTTTAACAAAATTCCTCTGTAAGGGATTCTTTAGTTTTTCCATTTCTCCTAGCTGACCTTCCAATCGTTAGATTGAACTTTTCTATGACAGATTGCCTGCGTCAGTCTTGTACGAAGTAGTTCGGCTATCATGACCATGTGTTTGTGCTGAGCTCTCTTCCTAAGAAGTCTGCTCGACATTTACAGATCGTGGGATGCTTGATCTTGACCTAACTAAGGATTCATAATGGTCGGTTGGATACTGGGTGGTTTTGGATAATGCCCTAGGAAGGTTCTTATTTTCTCGGGGTCCCAAATGATCAAAAGGCGAAGCACTACTCAATCTTTCCAGGATGTTTGGCCTTTTAGGAGAGAAAGAATGTGCATCATATAACTCTATTACTCTAAACAATGAACTAACTCCTAGGTGATAAGTCATATCATGAGATGATCTAGAATAGCTATGTCGGTTATGCCTAGGAGGTGGAGGAGGCATTTCTCTCCTTTGTGAACGATTTGCTTGCTATCTATATAGGGTTGAAGATCTGGCTTGTATTGACTCTGCCAATTGTCTCATTATTTACTACATATCTTCTTAACCCCTGGAAATACTGGCAAGAATCCCATTTAGGTCGGCTGCTGTAGATGGAACGGTTGGGTTTCCTTTGTTCCTGGAACTGGGCTCTGGATCATTCATTTTTCCTTGAGCAAGGATATACGAGATTGAGAATGACTATTAGACACATGTTCCCACAAACGTTTCCAATCTATTGATGTCAAAAAATGGACTGGGTCCAATTTTTTAATCACATATAAAATATATAATTGTAATGAAATAAGTAAATAAAAGATAAAGAGTTATAAACTGGTTCGGTTGTGTAAGAAATCCTAAGTCCACTATTATTGTATTGATTTTAGAGGTTATAGAAAACTAGGTACCCTTGTTAATAAGAATATCCTAGAATTCATTCTCTCTTGCCTTTGATGAAAGGAATACAAAGTATTTATAGTGACCCAGAGATCAAGGGTTGGAATGCCTTTATATATTTAAGCACTTACACCCGTACATAATGAATGTGACTATTGGTTGTACTTCTCGTATGGTGGTTTTTCATTAATATTAGTGGTCTGCATTCTTCACGTTGGTCAGTAGGCATGCCGAGTAACTATCTATTGACTACGATTTCTGCCACGTAGGGAGACACTTGTCCACTTCTAATAATTCCACGTAAGTGGATAATTTTTTGTATCAACGGGGTCATTGGGAGGCCATCCCCTAGTGAAAGGTGGTGGGACAATGGTAAGAAGAACAAGTCTAAGGGGTTCTGGTGAATTTTTGTTCGCCTCATAAACATTTCTTAAAACTCCCTGTGAAATCTAGGGGATATACCTACTATAAGTGAAAGAAAATAGGGAAAACACTTGAGCATTAAAAACTAGAAAAATATTAAGCCAGCCAAATTAATGGCTATCTAAGCGCAATAATCCACCAACAAACCACTAATTAACGTCCAATCACACAAAATAACCACAAATAAAAAAATTCCAAAAGAAAAATCAGAAAAACCTAAGCAACCCTATAAAATTTTATAAAAAGAAAAGATGTACCAATATTTTATGAGAAAAAATCAAACGTAAAATGACTATTAGAGACTATGACGATCGTTGAAAAAGAGATATTTAGTCAAAAAAGGTGAAAATGGTAAAGATTATGGGAAAGTTGAGCATGTAAGGATGGACTCTCTCTCTCTGAGATGCATTTGAAGGTTGGGGGTGTGAAAGATTAAAACAATTAAAAAGAGAGTTTAAAAAATCTCACATTGATAGTTATTTCTTTGGGGAAAAATTGATGTAAGTCACATTGGAACCCTCTCTAATGGTTTAAAATTATGCATGCACTTCCCAAGGTTCACGCCTGTCAGGATGATCGAAATGTGTAAGACTCAATACTAAGAAATTTTGCAATTTTACAAGGGAATTGGTTGGTCTCAAGATGAGACCGGCATGAGTAGCTGATGACGACTGAATTAAAAACTTCACTCGCTCAAAATCATTAAGTATATACCTATAGGGCCCAACCCTCGAAGAAATACACTACATGGCTAAAACCACGAGTAAAGTCTTGGGGGCTATTATGTACCCTAGATATGTCAGGGACCATGGAACAATCAAAAGGAAATACTGGGAAGAGAGGAAAATCAAGTCAGGTGTCCAGCATACAAGGAAAGCCAACTATGTACATTAGGGTCGACTCATTCATGGGTCGGCACGGCCAAGAGCTAAAAGAACAAAGTAACCCTATTAATTAACACCATCTCGAGAGGCATGTACCTTATGACTGGATGATTTCAATAACCAAAAACATGTGCAACATAAGAAGATATGCATATACTCTCCCCCATGTGACCGTATATAAGTAGTGATTATTCCCTCACATAAATTGTAATGTGATCTCACTAAACCTATAAATGTTCTCTCTTACCTTTACTAGTCTATAAATAGTAGCCCCTAAACCTAATGTTTGGTATGACATACTATTTATTGTTATGCTACCAAATTTAAAGATAACTTAAGAGCTTGAAACTACAGTACTTTCATGGCAATTTTTGAGTAAAAGTAGTATAAATATCTACACATATAAACGTAGGCACTGATGATGTGAAAAATAATACATATATCATTCTCAACTATCATACTAAGTGTAATAGTGTAAATAAAGAAAGTAAAATGAGAAATACACAAAAGATAGAGTTGTTCGACTATAAATATGAGCCTACGTCCACTTTGTTTCCTTACTCTCATTATGTATGTTCAATAATACAATATTGTGTTTCCATTAGATGAGAACACGAAATATATAGAGGAGAATATATGAATATAGTACAGCTAGGCAGCTAGGGATGTGGCCTTTTAGGCAAATCCTTATGTGGTTGCGTCCAAGTAAGTCTCCAAGCGTCTAGTAACTTGTAGGGAGAGGTAGAGTGGATATTTTGGTAGGACTACGCTGCAAGATCCGTTTTGGTATTTATGCGGTGAGAACTTCTATTTATAGAAGTCAAAAGGAAATGTCACTCGCACAGAGCACGTGACATGTGGATAAGTTGTACGATCGTGAAATCTTTCTAGAAGTATAGGACAACTGTCAAGTGATGACATGTTAATATTTGCAGCAAGTTATTTTCTGGAAGGAGCAAGTGGTCGCGGCCCGTTTGATCCTAGGCAGTAGTTGTTCAAGGAGTTTTTGTTGTCTGTCTATGCCAAGTTTAAGGCTGATGCCAAATTCTAACCGCGGCCTATCTATCCGAGGTAGTGGTGTTACATGGGTCACGTCCTATCTGTTTCCAGGCAGTGGCCTTTCACTTAGTTCTGTGGACCAAGTGTCATTATTGGGCATATTAATAAGCCCCAAACCTCAGTGCCAAGAGGTGGGGAGTTGGTGTTGAGGTTGTGTTCTATGCCCTTAGGCATGGTGTTATTGTTCATGGATTTTTATAGCTTTTTTGTCTAAGATACTGAAGGGTTCTGCAGTCGATGAGATGCGACGCTTCACCTTTTAGCGCCCTCATACATAAATGGAAGAACTCTGAGGCTTTCAATACCTTAGCATATTTCTTGAGAGAAAATCTAGAGAAAACCCTTTCAACCTTTACTTTCTATTTTTTGGCGAGGTTCCAAGGCTGATTCGTGGTGGTTCAAGGCTAAACTAGGGTTGTGCATGGCGGAGAAGCCCTTAATTTCTCTAATGTTCACCAATTTCCAGGTAATCTTTCCCATTAACTTCTCTCCATACTATAATTTCAATTTCTATGCACGTTTAAATCTTTATGTAGACACCACATTCTAGGACCCCCTAATACTCTCTTTAGGTCCATGGCACTTCCTTCTTCACTATAGAACCCCAGATCATACTCCGAGTAACGATCTAGAGGCCACCGGGCACCCTCGAGTCTCATTTGACTCCGGTTAACTTTCTCATCTGAGTAAAAGCTCAATGAATCTTCAAAAGGATCTGAATACCCTTTCCAATGGTCTTCCCCATCCATAAATCGACCTTATGGTTTGAACAAATAATTCGTTTTACTGTCAAAAATTGATATGAAGGCCACCGAGCGCTCTCAAGCCTCATTTTTATCGCAATAAAATTCTTTACTCGAGAAAAAGCTCAATAAATCCTTTAAGGGCACTGAATACCCTTTCCAACAGTCCACCTCGTGTGTGAATCAGCCTTACGATACGAACAAATGACCTGTTTTACTCTGAAGGGTCATCGAGCGCTTACGGGCCTTGTTTGACCAAGGTCAACTCTTTGAACCGAATGAGACTGAATGAATCTTTAAAAATCTCTGAATAACCTTTCCAATGGTCTATCTCATGCGTGAATCGGCCTTAGGGTTCAGACGAACAATCCGTTTTCCTCTGAGAATCTCCTCTCCAAAAGACTATCGAGTTCTTTAGAATCTCGTTTGACCAAAGTCAACTCCCGAACCCGAGAGTGACCCAATGGAAGATCTCTAAATACCCTTTCTAATGGTATTCCCTATGCACAATTTGGACTTACGAATTTCGTTTACAATCATTTTTTTGAGAAATTTGCATGAGGTTCTCGAATGGCAAATCCATTTCCCTATCTATCGATAGTGTGTTTGGGTAAGCATGTCGATAGGCGGGACAAGGACAATGCCGATAGACACCCCCTGACCCTATAGAAGGGGAGCATGAGCTCACTTTGAGAGGCACCCTAGAAACATCCCTCTCAGTTATCTCAGCAATATTCTTTCAAAGTCAGTGTAGTTTCTCTATTGAAATCTTTCCACCACATTCTATTTACATCGCTTTTACACCTGGTTTAGCAAAAATCCTTTCCCTATCCTCGTATAACCTCCATCCACTTACAAGGGTAGCCTTTTTAACAATCAAGATCAACCTTCGAGTCTCCAAAGAAGGTCCAAACATTCTCCTCTCTTTTAATTTCCTTATTTTTGCTATAATTATCTAGACCTTACTTTAGCATTTCATCTTTGTTAGTCCATACATATTAATAATCTAACATTTCATTACTAATATTGCACATAACATATTTTCTAAACAAAAAAATAAGAAAAAGAGGGTTTGCTAATAAACTCCAAACGGATTTTTCGCCACATTTCTCAAATCAAAACATCCTTTTTCTACACACACACATCTAAAAAAATCCCCGGTTGGATTTATGGGATAAAACCCACCCTCGTATTGCATGCGAACTACACGGGACTTTGATGCCTTTTTAGGCTACGTAGGCGTCTTGGGTCAAAACCCGAGACTTGAGTCCTCTTTTCATATTTTTATTCATATGTTATTTCTATATATTATAATTTTTATTCTTATTCGCGCCTTATCTAACACATATCATGGTTTTACCATAATGATCGATATCCCTATAAGCGCAAATATTATGTTTTTAATCATTTTGGGAGCACTCCTACGGATGATCTCAGTCTACCTTTCTTCATGATGTGAGTTGAGAAATTTCATTCTCCATTTATATGTACACGCACACACACTTCATAGATTATTTAAAAAGAATAATAACACATGCCCATGAAGATAAAAAGGGTGGGATGGGTGCCTAACACCTTCCCATTCCGTAACTTAGCCTCCGAATCTTTGAACTAATTGGTTTTGCAAGCATCAGTATGTCCTTGATGTCGTCCTCTCGAGGAGGCAATATTTCTTTTGCCTATTTTGTGAAAAATAGGCTCAAGACTCTATCTCTTTACATCGCCCCACATTGACGACATACGAAGAATACCCAAAAAGGGTGCGGGACTTTCATTCTTCACTCCCTCCAACTGCATACATGAGTGCCGAACCCAGAGGAGGAGGAAGGATAGGGGATGGCCAAGGTGGCGACTCTGTTGGGGACTACTTATCATCAGAGGTCTAGACTTTGTTTGCATGGGTGTTATCATTTTCTGCATGTGTACGTATGCACCTATATGTATGTTTCCTTTCTCCTCTATTTTCTTGTATATATTTAACTCACGCTTATATCGCCTATCACTTACCTTTCACTTTCACTCACCCTTCACTTTCACTCACTTGTAAATATCTTTCATGTACACCTCACACTACTTACACTTATACATAGGGTCACTTATATCCACATGTTTCACACACCACTTAGAAAATCCATGCTTAGGTTCCACTAGCACACACCTCCACTTATCACATATATCTATGCTCACTTAAACTTATCACACACCACTTAGAATATCCATGCTTAGGTTCACTACCATATGCTCATTTGTAAATATTCACACTCACACATATCCATGCTTAGTGTAATCTTCATGATCTATGCTAGATTTACTTTTCATGATACTTGTACATTCTTCCCTATTAGTATAGTACTCATAATTCCAACTAAAAGACTTTCTCCACAATATACTAATCAAGAATCATGAATTTTGCACACTAAATTGCCAAGAGCATGGCTATTGACCAAAAAAAATACCTGTACTGAGGGGTCACTTTGTGATGGACGCCAGTTAGCCTAAGCAATATGACTCTTACCTTCCATTGATCTAGTACCTTTGACGTATATCGAATGGTTCCCCCCACATCGTACCGCTTGATCGAACTCACAACGGGAGGTATATAACAGGAAACTCGTTCACGTACGTCGAGTATATCGAATTCTCTCTCACACATACTATACCCACAACGTATATAGTGAGGCAATTCACGTACACTCAGGTATATCAAATGTCTTGTCCACATGTACCGATTGTCCTCAAAAGCAAGGAGTATATCTTGGAAGTCATGCCAAAGGGGGGAACCTTTCCACTAACCCAAAAATTGCATAAACCTTATATAGGTGTCAGACCTAGGACACTTATATTTAGTTTTTTGGTTACTACACGAAACTCTGCCAAAATTCCAAGTCGGCATGCCGCCCAAATATTCGCACGATTTTGTCTTTTTTCAAAAGAGGACCCTGTCCATCAGCCAGAAAACAAGTTAAATATCATCTTACCTATTTTTCAAACCCAATTTTTCTAGGCTCGAGTCCTGTTCGGCATTTCTTTTGCATTTAGGTAAACCTAATACAAGTGAAAACATAAACATAATAATAATCATGTTGAGACTTTTTCTCTCATTTTTCCTCTTCTTTCTTAAAAAAAGAAAATATCAAAAAAAAAATCCTCCATTTCATCAAAATATCAAAATAATTTTCCCCCTCTTTCATCAAAATGCCAAAAACATTTTTCCTCCTTTTCATCAAAATACTAAAAAACATTTTTCCTCCTTTTTACCAAAAATTTCGAAAACAGTTTCCCTCTTCTTGAACAAAAACAACTTTTTTTTCTCTTTTTCAAAAATAAATTCGAATCTTTTTCCTTCTCATCTTGATCACATACTCGATTCTTGGTATGGCTCCCTATTGGCATTAGTCTTCCATTAAACCACCCCGAAGCTCCGCCAGTTCCCCTAAAACTTCATTCGAGTCCAAAATCCACCTTCACCAGTTGATAGGCCAGGTTTTGCCGCGGTGTCGTGTCACCAACGCCGGTCGTATGTTATATTCGGCTCACCAACTCTATACAAAAACCTAAACTTATGACTATACTCAATAAAATGGAGTATAGCGGCCAGGTATCGAGTTTCTAGATATCGAGTTTCGAGTTTAAATAAAAGTGTAAAAGGTATCGAGTTTCTAGAATTCAACTATTTTAGTACTTCTAAATAAAAGTTTAAAAGGTAACAAATAAACAAAAAGAAAATATAACAAAAGGAAAAGATTAAACTAGGCATGTATTTAAACTAAACTAACAAAAGCAGTAAAAACTATAGGTTGTGTCGTATATCCCTCACCCCGAGTTAATTAGTATAAAATGGTTACATGGGTCGATGAGTTATTAAGCATGCGTCTCGTTTCGACAGTTATTTAAACTCAGAGTTGTCACACCCCTAAATTCGCATAAAAGTCTAATAAGATTTTAGCGTCAACAAATACCCCAAAAATTACGCACGCAAGGTCGTAAGTATAGAGCGTACATGATATACCCCGTCAAATCTCCTAGGAATAATAACTAGGAAAACCCACTCGAAATAAACCCGTAAACTCCATCACCAAAGAAAATCAACACATCAACCCTAGGTGAGTTCAATCCAACACAACCTAAGTAATTTAACCTAGAAAGCATGATAAAAATGAGGTAAATAAACGCAATAAATCTAAACTAGAAAGCGAGTAAAAACATGATAAATAAAGAAATACAAACATTGGAAACTCGGATTGATAGAGAAGATGGAGGATAGTGTTCTACACAACCTCGACGGGCAAACCCCTCTATACGAGTAAATCCTCGGAGGGAGAAAATGGCACACTCTTAAAACCCTCCAAACCCTAGCTTCCCTATCTAACCTTAAGTATGGAAAATGATATATTATTACAAGACATCTCTCAAAAATGACATAAGTCTTCTATTTATACTAAGTTACAAGAAAAGAAAATAAATAAAGGAAAAGGAAATGAAAAGAACAAAGGGAAATTATCGGCTAATTATGATACCCGGTCGATCGGCAACAAGGGAGCGGTCCACCGGTCCCTTAAGTGGAAGCCCACTGGTTACTTAACAAGGAAAAATCCTAAAATGCAGTCGACCGGATATAGGGGCGCAGTCGATCGGTACTCTGTTTTCTGGTGCTCTTTGGTCTTCACATGGGAGAAAAGGTTCATAACGGAAATGGCCATAACTTGATCATCCGAACTCAAAACGATGCGCCGTTTACGGCCACGTGATGCTAACTCAATGAACTATGCATCCGTTGAATTCCATGAGCCGAAGATGAACTGTGAATTGACTAAAATGCCCTTGAAGTAGCTTTCGGTGAAAGAACTTCTCCAAAATGCAATCGATCCTCACTTTTATCGTTCCAATACTTACAAAAGCACAATTAACCCCTGCAAAACATATATATGTCCAAAACCGAGTTTGTCTAGTTAACGATCATAAATATAGGAATTAACAATGCAAAAGTTCTAGAATGCATAAAGATAAAGGGCGTAAATATGCAATATTCGTGACGTATCACCAGTCCTCCATGGAAAACACCAATCAAGCACCGAATGTACAACCTAATCTGATGGTAGTTATGGTCCAATTCAGTGCCAAGATTGGCAACCTTCAAGTTGAGGTTCATGAGATGCGGTAAAATTAAATTCTATTTCCTTAAGAACCCGAGGTTATCTTTCCTTATGCCATGGGTCCTCCTGCTCTCGAGCCTGCTTGGGTCCCAAAAGAATATCATCACGCTCCACGTGCCCCACCTGCCAAAGGGCCACCTCTAGCTCAGCACTTATGCCAAATATTACCTAGCCAGGGGCTAACTTGCTAGTACCCGTTGATCCCAAAGAGGAAGAACTGAACAAGGTCAAGGAATAACTCAAGTTATTGTCGAAGAAGTTTGGCCAAGTTAAGATATTTCAATAACTACATGAACTACACTCACATGTCTCCCTACACTAAAGAAAAATTTCCAAAGAAAATCAAGATTCTATCCATCTAGAAGTTCGGTATTAGTGGGCCCCCAATTGTTCACCTTCGCAGATATCACCGAGACATGACTCTCCTAAGTGACCCTAAAGAGATAATGGTCGAGATGTTCTAACAGAATTTGAAGGTCAATGCTCTCTGTTAGTTTTTACTCTCGAAGAATCCAAAATACAATTAGGAAGATGTTTCCCAAGAATTCATGTCACAGTACAAGTATAATGAAGAACTAGAGGTTACACGTCATGATCTAGAGGTTCGCAAGCAAAAACTTAGAGAAATTATCAATAGCTTCATAGAAAGGTGGATAGAGAAAGTTGTCACCATAACTAACCGACCCTCTGAAGAAGAACTAGTCAGCATAGTGAAGAAGAATTTCCTGCCCCATATAAGAGAAACTATGGGAGGTCGATACTACCCACACTTTCGAAATCTCCGAGAAACAGGTGTAAATATTTAAGAAAGTGTTACCAAGGCAGAACTCGAGTCAAAGAATGTGTTCGTACAACTCACTCCTAGAAAGTATAAGAATCATGCCAATGCCACAGTCTCAACCATCAACATTATCTCCCAGCTTGCTCCCTCTTGGGTGCCAAAAATCCGCGCTAACCTCATAGAAAAGAATACACTGAGCTTTATGCTTCCCTCTCTATAGTCTACCAAGCCTTGTTGAGTCGAAATCTCATCATACCTCTGGATCCTCATCCCATTGCCAAACCCACTTCCCAAAAACTTCAAAACTGAAGCCCACTATCACTTTCAGCAGTCTATCGGCCATACTACTGATCAATGCTTCCATCTCCAGAATGTAATCCAGGTTCTAATTGATTGAGGTATCATCGCCCCACCAACCAATCATACACCCAACAATACCCATAACCCACTTACAACCCATACCAATGTCATCTTCCTTGAAAATGACTCGGAATTCGAACTATCTACCCAAATTGTCCCCAATAAATCCCTATCATACACATATTTTCACCTAAACCACTTAAAGTTTGCCCATATTTTCTCCTACCCCTTACCTTCTTCATCGACCGAGCTTTGTCACTCCTCAATAGGGATTGTATTGCCGTTCGTACCCAATCCGAAGGAAGAGATATGGATTTCCCACTATTTTGAACTAACTTCTGGATTTCAGGCTAAAATTTCCCTTTGAAATGACCATCAACTGTCATAGGTTCAGCATCTTGTTTATGGAAGCCCGAAAGTGAGATCGAGAGTCTGATAATTAGGTGGTATCCATCAATGAAATCATTCTGGACAATGTAATGCAGATTATGGCAAACAAGTTTCGATAGACTGGCAAAATCTACATCATTTTTTATCTACTCACTGCTTTAAAGCTTCAAGGGTTATTGGTCCCTTCGCTCTCGCACCTCCCCGTTAAGTGGGATGATTTATATAAAGAAGCCATTGAGGCCGTGGAATGTACTGACTTATCTTTACATGAAGACATCATTGCCATCGAATATGGGACGAATTTGATAGCCCTGATGATGAACCAAGTCAGGAAAAGTTCAGTCTAATAATTAGCATATGTGGGATGATCTCTTTCGAGGACCTGTTAGGTGAAATCAGTAAAGTAGCCGTACAACCAGAAATCGATGAAGAAACAGGGTCTTAATCTTCCATGGCTCCGTAAACCATATGACCATATTAGGGAGGCACTATCAAGATCCAAATTCTCATCCATTAAGAATAATAAAAGGAAAGGGAGTTGCCGAGGAACTCACCATGCTAAAAATTACCATCAAGGAAAGCAAGATCCTCGATCAACTCAAAAGGACTCAAACTAATATTACCTTGTGGGGACTCTTCATGTCTTCCTAATTACACCAAAATGATTTTATAAAGTTGCTCACTGGAGCCACGGTCCCTCCTTCCACCACTCCAAAAGAATTCATAAACTTGGTTGGGTCTTAAACTAGCACTAGACTCTTGTCCCCCTTCGAAGAAGAAATTTTGAAGATCAGCCTAGATCACAACCATGCCCTTAATATCTCCGTTAAAGTGATAAGGAAGACAATCCTGCTCTCACTCATCGATAGAGGATCATCCCTCAGTGTTTTCCCATTAATAACCTTCAATTTCTTGGGGTTGAAAGTAAGCGATCTAACTCCTACTTCCGTCATAATGCGTGCCTATGACAACACCCATCGAGAAGTGATGGGATCCATAACACTCACATTAGGGGCCGACCCTATCAATCCCGTTACTAAGTTTCAAGTTATTCACATATCCATATGTTTGAATCTTCTGCTTAGTTGATTGTGGCTTCATAAAATTCAAGGGGTATCCTCCTCCATTAATCAAAAGTTAAAATTCTTTGCCAAGGGGAAAGTCATTACCATTTTAGGAGACGATGACATTATTAAAAATGTCAGCACCAGTAATTCAGTACTAGAAATATAGCTAGGGATGAATGACATGCTTCTCTTGAGCTTCAGGGTCAATCTGTTTCCCCTTCCAGCAGGGGATGATTTCAAAGATCGAGTCTGTCTAGAGCATAACCCTCACAGCAATGTCAATGTGATACAAATGTTTAAAAATATGCACTTTATGCCCAGACTAGGGTTGGGGCGATGTTAAAAAGGGATCCTGGAGCACATAATTCTAAAAAAATGCCTTTCCCCGTGTGGCATGGGTTATTAGCCTTGACCGAAAGAACTCGGAATGCCCCGCCAACCACGGTTGAAGAGAAGTTTTCAAGACACCAAGACTGTTTTGAGGGATTCTCTGAATGGGAGATTGGACAAATAAGTTCAATACTTCCCCTTCTGTGGCTTTTTTAAACCATGGTATGATCAAGTGGATAAGAAGATGAATCCAGGGATTGATATCTTCTTTTAAGACAGCTACTCACAGACTGAAGACTTCCTGCATCAAGTGCAACCTCTCACTTAAAAAGTCATAGCCATTGTCGAGGTCTTCGAGGGAAGTGAATATGAAGACTCATTCAATATATAGCCACTAGGGTTAACACTCTGTATGATCTATTCATGCACTACATCGCCAGACCCATCCACTCTAATCTAGGCCACTAACGCACTTCTCCTTAATCGGAATGCTATACTAGTCCCACCTGCTGTGATGCAACCCAACCTTGTTATTTAACCTCTCTCTTCATCTATTATTATTCCTCCTTTTTTGATAATAATGTAATCAGGACCTCTTTTAATGAGATACTCAACGTTGTTTTTCCCAAAAGTGAAATAAATGAGGATTTTGAGTATCTTGTCGTGCCTTACATTAATTGTCTTTATTTTAATCAAACTCTTGATGATGATGATTTTATAAATGAATAATTCTTAACTGGTCTTAATAAGGTTAATAACAAATAACATAACCGCGTTTAAGTTAATGAGGATAAAACCGTTGTTATTAATCTTAGTTCTAGTAGCCAACAGAGCAAAATTAGGATAGGTTCCACCCTTAATGAGCGTGCACAATTCGAAGAGCTACTAAAGGAATTTGTGGACGTCTTCACATGGTCCTATGATGACATACCCGGTATAAATCCTGAAATAACTCAACATGAGATTCTAACTCTCCCAGAATATTGATCAAACAGAAACTGAAAAATCTCTTCACCGCATGGTCACTCAAACTCAAGGAAGAGGTAATCAATTAGTTGACTGTAAGCTTCATCCGGGTGTCAAAAATCCCACATGGCTAGCCAAAATTGTACCCATCCCAAAATCAGGAGGGAAAGTCCGCATGTGCGTCAACTATTGGGATTTGAATAAATCATCTCTGAAGGATGATTACACATTACCAAACATCGACATGATTGTGGACAACACGGCCAGTCATGCTTTCAAGTCATTCATTGATGGGTTGGCTGGATACAATCAGATCAAGATGCACCCTAATCAACAAGAAAAAATTGCATTCATCACCCTTGGGCAACCTTTTGTCACACGATTATGCCATTCGGGCTCAAGAATGCAAGGGCTACCTACCAAAGGGATCCTACAACCATCTTGCATGATTTGATATACAAAAAGGTCAAAGTCTACGTAGATAAAATGATTATCAAGTCTAAGACTCGAGAAGGTCACGTTACGACCCTCCGAAAGTTCTTCGAACGACTGCGGTGATATCAAATATGGTTAAACCCATAAAAATGCATTTTTAACGTCACCAAAGTAAAGATTTTGGGTTTCATGGTTAGCAAGAAAGGGATCGAAGAATACCCTACCAAATTGAAAGCCATACTCAAAATGCCATCACTGATTCGTATCGAATATTGCATATTTCCGCCCGTTATCTTTATGCATTCTAGCACTTTTACGGTCCTAAATGCCTATAATTATGCTCATTAATCATACAACCTTGGATTTGGATATATACATGCTTTGCAGGGATTATTTGTGCTTTTGTAGGTATTGGAACGCTAAAAGTGAGGTTCGGTTGCATTTCGGAGAAGTTCTGTCGTCGAATGCTACTTCAAGGGCAATTTGGTCTTTTCAAACTCACTATTTTTTATGTAATGAAGTTACCAACATGTATATCATCAAATTATCTTTCCGTGGCCACTGATCGTGTGTCATTCTGACTCCGTATGTGGAAGTTATGCCCATTTCCGGAAGGTTTCGGTATTTTCTTCTACTTCAAGGGCATTTTGGTAATTTCATACTGCATAATTTGGAGGGTTTCAAAACAGAATCATGTAGATAATTGAATTAGCTTCGCGTTGGTTCTGACCACGCCTCATTTCGATTCCGTATGAGGGAGTTATAGCCGTTTTCGTGCAACGCGTCAAAATTGGTTCAAAGTGGAAAAGGGGCGGCAAATTCCAAAAGTGCGGTCGACCGGTCCCAAAATAGAGGTCGACCGATCCCATCAGATATGGACGAAAATTGACTTATTTTGGGTTTTTTGGCTTGGTTTTGTTTGAGGTTTGTTTTGGGGTATAAATAGAATGTTGGGGGCTTTTATTTGGAAGAGATATTTCATTTTAGGTTAGAGAACTTTGGGGATTTTTTGGAGCTTCCCTCTCCTCATTTCCATGGGTGTTTTGCCCACTTTGTAAGTTAATATTACTATTCATTATCTTCAAGCTTTGTACTTAGTTGTTTTAGCTTAATTTCTTTGTTGTTCTTTACTTTCTTGCCTAGATAAATTAGTTTAGTTTATTTATTTCTTGTTTTGTTTATTAATTATTTATTTAATTAGATTAATCATGTGTAGTGAGTAGTTACATAGAGTTTGGGTCGTGTGTCCGCCATTGATGGGCGTTGAGCTCCGAAAATTAGGTTTTGTGTAAAATTGCATTTAATTGAAACCTCGCGTATTAAAGTGGGATTATTATGCGTTTAACTTTCTTTGTCATGCAACGTTAGTGTTTATAGCGGTGATCTGAATTTAAGATGCGTGTGACCATTTTCTGTTAAATGTTTAATCTCGCAACTTTGGGTTAAATTCCTTATTGTGTGATGTTTATACTTAATTGAAAATGATCGATTAAATGTTTTCGAACCGAAATTCTAATTATTAGTTGTTTAGCCCATGGTGGGGACACGATCCCGACTCTCGTTTTATTAATTCTAGTTTAGACTTAACTTCTTATTTTTTTCCCTTTTCTTTATTTCCAACCTATCACCTTTTACACTTTTATTTTAGGAGTATTAAATCCTATAAATTCTAGCAACTCGTCTCTGTGGATTTTCGATACCCGGACTAGCCGCTATACTCCCTTAAAAGAGTGTAGTCATAGTTTAGGTTTTTGTATTGAGGAGGTGAAACGAAAACAACGATTAGCGCCTTGACACGCGCTACTTTTCACCCTTGATCAAAATGGCGCCGTTGCCGTGGATGAGTTTGTTTTAGACTTTATTTGATTTAATATTTCATAGTATTTTCTTTCTATTTGTATTACTTGCTAACTTTTTGTAGGACTTCCACATTTGAGCACTTAGAAACGCTCGAATTCTTTCCGCGCGCACCTACTTTGTGGAATTCGCCACTTGAGCCATTTTTGGGGTAAGCATGTCTTATTCCAATTCTTTCGGTAATCCTTATTATAATTCTCAAAATTCTCGCAAACCTATGACTTTCGGTGAATACTTAGAGTCCCAAAAATTTGCAAATTCACATATTACTTTGGGCGAGTATAACGAAAGTCAAAACTTAGGTTATTGAAATTTTGATGATGATGATAATGATTTTGGGCCTTTACCTCCTTATAATAGGAATTTTGAAACGAATTGCAATAGTTTTCAAAATTCCTATAATAATGAGTTTTCGTTTAAGTCCGATGGTAATTTTCAAAGTTCCCATTCTAATGCATCCGCACCTCGACCTATGACTTTCGGTGAGGGTTTGCGTATGTATGAAAATGAGAAAATTGAAAATCGTTATCGGGAAGAAAATCGTTCGTGGGAACATGAGTTGGATTTATTATTTGAGTCCGACGACGATTTTGCTTCTGAGACTTTCGAGGTCGACGAATGTTTTGAACCAAATGAGGTACTTGTGCCTACTTTGGAACAAGCCATTCTAGACTTTGCCCATTGCGTAATAGATATTGAAAGTGAGGATGATAATGACGTAATATCTATTTGCAATGAAATGATTTCTTCTTTGGCCCCCAAAGAAGAACATTTCATTGAAAATAATATTATTTCGTTTGAAATTCCAACTTCATGCGATGATGATTCATCTCATGAGTTTGAATTTCTTTCATCCCCGTTTTCATTCTCTATTACCCCACCGGAACAAGTACCCGATGATTCAGTTTCGAACTTTAATGATTTAAACCCTATCGCCGATGAGGAGTACTTGCTAGAGTCGCCCTCCACGATCGCATCTTTGCCTTTGTGTGCGCTGCCTCCCATTCCAACTTCAAAATCCTTGGGAGGATATTCGTCTTTTCTCGGTCCCCACTTGTTTTTGTCACCCGTTCAATCCAAACCCCCCATCGTCCCTCCAAAACTTTTAATTGGCGATGGTTCATTTCTTCCGCCTTACACATGCCTTCCGTTGTTAAAACGGAATTCATATTTTTCGGAAGGCATGCTTGTATGTGAGGGTACACCGGTTATCCTCCAAAGTCAAATCGTTCTTATGGTGGACCCTCAGCTATTTAGACTTCTAGTGTACAGTTAGTGTGAAGTCTAAATAGTAGGTTGTATATAGTTAGCTTTTCATTTTTTATTTTTATTTTTTTCCTTCCTTTTTAATTTAGTCTAATGTAATTAGTTAACTTTTTATTATTTGTTTTTGCTACGCTCGGTACTAACTTGTTTTGTAGATTCTTTGGACTTGTTCTTATGGGGATCGCTCCACCTTTGGGTAATATCGCTATTTTCCTCTCTTTGACTTGGTTCTTAATTTACATTGAGGACAATGTCAAGTTTTAAGTTAGGGGGTGTGGGATATTCTATCCATTTATTTATTTAGTCCATGTTTTTGCTCACATGTTAGTTACTTAGTATGCTTTTCTTAGAAAAATTCAAAAATTTCAAAAAGATTTTCTTTATTTTTTCTCCTTTTTTGGGCATTTTGCCTTTGTTTCCGATGATAAATTTCAATAATTGCCCGATCCAATAGACAACCCAATGATGCATGTTCTCGATTTTAGAACTTATTAGACTTTAGTCTCGATTATTGATATTATGAATAACTTCATGAATTAAACTTTAATCCTGTGAGTACATGCACTTTTATGGTTCTATTGATTTGGTTTAAGATTTTTATAACTCGGTAATCTTTTGTTGCATTGTATATACTTACACCGAGTAAGCTTTGTACCTTTCGTCGTTTGTGAGTGTATACACTATTCTTTTCTCATTGAAAACGTTGAATTCGTTGTTAATCTCACTATTCTTTCATTTGACCGTTCATTAATTGAGTTCATATTTGAAATGTGTTACTTGAGCATGATTTTCATATATTGTTTTGATTCGAGAATTGCGTAAACTTTGTGAAATGATCATAGTCCCTCTTTGTTATATCACCCATATGAGCCGTGACCTCACCCTTATATGTTTACCCTCGCTAACCCTTTTGAGCCTAAATATAGCCTTTCATTTCATACCCCATTCCCATAACCAACTCTACATTGGAGTTATAAACCATACATACACTTTCCATACCTTTGTTTGGAATGTTACTCGGGATTGAATGATGTTGTTATGATGTCGGTTGCAATTTAGGCATTTGAGAGTTTGAAAAGTAAAGAAAGTAGTGAAAAAGTGAAGAAAAAGTGAAAGCAAAAAGCAAAAGAAAACAAAAGAGAAAATGAGAAAAAGAAGAAAAGAAAAGAAAGAGAAAGTTGTAAATGTTGTATAGTGTTTAATAATCTTTGATTACTCTCCCCGATGATATATCTAATGCCTTTTTGGAACTTGTTTTCTAATTTTGATATTGTCCGCATTTTCCCATTATCCCGAGTTTTCATCCCGAACACTTTGAATCCGTACATACATTCCTTTCATTTCATACCTAAGCCTAACCTACATTGTAACCCTATTAAAGTCCTATGTGATCTTAGGTGCATGTAATTCAAAAGTCATAACAGTCGTGATAATCTGTGAAAATGCATTTTTCCTCTTTTAGTGTGCGGTGTCTTTCATTGAGATTACAGTTTTTCAGTTTATATATAGCGTTCTTCATCTATGACATGTGTGCGGCCTAGTTTCCATTTACATTTACTCCTAATTACCGCATGTTCCGTGTGTTACCTCCCTGTTTCGAGTGATTTCGCTTGATGAGTGTAATGCCCGTGAGGATTGAATATATATGCTTGCGTTAATTTAGTATCCGATTTATTTAAGTTTTTGCCAAATCACACTTTGCATGTGCTCGCTCCCCTCCCACATTTTAAGGTTTCAATTCTATGAGGTGCATTCTATAATGTTAATGATTTGGACTTTTGTTTGAATTCATTCACTTTGCTAATAATGCGTATGAAATCTTTTTCGCTTTTGTTGGGCTTGTTGCATGTTGGTTTGGGCATATTTTGAGGAAACCATATGATGTTTGTGGGTATCATCCCTGAAAACCCTCACGAGACGACACTCATCCACTAGGGTAACCTAGGGGTTTAACGGCTTATTGCATATGCTAAATGCAATCGTGTTCCCTACGAAAGTGGAAATTATATTTCGATGCATATATACGTTTTGTATTTCCTTCTGTGGACTAGTTTTGCTTGTTTCATCACTAGGGACTAGCAATGTTTAAGTTAGGGGGTGTGATTCGTATCGAATATTGCATATTTTCGCCCGTTATCTTTATGCATTCTAGCACTTTTACGGTCCTAAATGCCTATAATTATGCTCATTAACCAGACAACCTTAGATTTGGATATATACATCCTTTGCAGGGGTTATTTGTGCTTTTGTAGGTATTGGAACGCTAAAAGTGAGGTTCGGTTGCATTTCGGAGAAGTTCCGTCGTCGAATGCTACTTCAAGGGAAATTTGGTCTTTTCAAACTCACTATTTTTTATGTAATGAAGTTACCAACATGTATATCATCAAATTATCTTTCCGTGGCCACTGATCGTGTGTCATTCTGACTCCGTATGTGGAAGTTATGCCCATTTCCGGAAGGTTTCGGTATTTTCTTCTACTTCAAGGGCATTTTGGTAATTTCATACTGCATAATTTGGAGGGTTTCAAAACAGAATCATGTATATAATTGAATTAGCTTCGCGTCGGTTCCGACCACGCCTCATTTCGATTCCGTATGAGGGAGTTATGGCCGTTTCCGTGCAACGCGTCAAAATTGGTTCAAAGTGGAAAAGAGGGTTGCCTCCAGCCCAAGGCAAATTCCAAAAGTGCGGTCGACCGGTCCCAAAATAGAGGTCGACCGATCCCATCAGATATGGATGAAAATTGACTTATTTTGGGTTTTTTGGCTTGGTTTTGTTTGGGGTTTGTTTTGGGGTATAAATAGAATGTTGGGGGCTTTTATTTGGAAGAGATATTTCATTTTAGGTTAGAGAACTTTGGGGATTTTTTGGAGCTTCCCTCTCCTCATTTCCATGGGTGTTTTGCCCACTTTGTAAGTTAATATTACTATTCATTATCTTCAAGCTTTGTACTTAGTTGTTTTAGCTTAATTTCTTTGTTGTTCTTTACTTTCTTGCCTAGATAAATTAGTTTAGTTTATTTATTTCTTGTTTTGTTTATTAATTAGTTATTTAATTAGATTAATCATGTGTAGTGAGTAGTTACATAGAGTTTGGGTCGTGTGTCCGCCATTGATGGGCGTTGAGCTCCGAAAATTAGGTTTTGTGTAAAATTGCATTTAATTGAAACCTCGCGTATTAAAGTCGGATTATTATGCGTTTAACTTTCTTTGTCATGCAACGTTAGTGTTTATAGCGGTGATCTGAATTTAAGATGCGTGTGACCATTTTCTGTTAAATGTTTAATCTCGCAACTTTGGGTTAAATTCCTTATTGTGTGATGTTTATACTTAATTGAAAATGATCGATTAAATGTTTTCGAACCGAAATTCTAATTATTAGTTGTTTAGCCCATGGTGGGGACACGATCCCGACTCTCGTTTTATTAATTCTAGTTTAGACTTAACTTCTTATTTTTTTCCCTTTTCTTTATTTCCAACCTATCACCTTTTACACTTTTATTTTAGGAGTATTAAATCCTATAAATTCTAGCAACTCGTCTCTGTGGATTTTCGATACCCGGACTAGCCGCTATACTCCCTTAAAAGAGTGTAGTCATAGTTTAGGTTTTTGTATTGAGGAGGTGAAACGAAAACAACGATTAGCGCCTTGACACGCGCTACTTTTCATCCTTGATCAATCACCCCGAACAGAAAAGGAAGTACGGGGATCCTTAGGAAAATTATAGTTTATCAGTTGGTTCATAAGTTAGCTTACTTCCATTTGCGAACCCATCTTTAAACTCCTCTGAAAGGATTCTACCAAAATCTAGAATGAAGCCTGTCAAGAAGCCTTCGACATAATCAAGCTATACCTTACCCGACCTCCGGTACTCATGCTACCATAGCAATAAATACTACAGCAAGGGCTTTCTATCCTAATACATTGAGGAAACCCGCAAATAAAGAGCCACTTACTATGCCAATCGAAATTTGGTTGGGTACGACGTCAACTACACTGCCTTAGAGAAAGCATGTGTCACCCTAGTCTAGGTCAGTCAAAAGTTACAACACAAAATGCTCACTTTTACCATCAAACTTGTGTCCAAAATGAACCCCATCAAATACTTGCTTGAGAAACCCGCCTTGTCTAGTCAAATGGTCTAATGGTTGAAGCAGCAATTTGAGTTCAATATCGCGTATGTTATGTAGAAAATTATGAAAGGGTGAGCCATATCTAATTACCTTATCGACTACCCCGTGGAAGAGTTTAATATTTGGGTCTCTATATTCCCGGATGAAGATATTCTCTACACCTCTTAGGAGGACCTTCGGTTGAAAGTATTCTTTGACGGTGCTTCCAAGAAGAAATGATATGGCATTAGGATACTCCTGATCTCCCATGATGACTCTCACACTCCCATTGTCAACAAGCTAGATTTTCCCTATAATAACAATATGATCGAATATAAGGCATGAACTGTAGGCCTCAAAGTCTCCCTCAAGAAAGGTATCAAACACCTGGATGTCTACGGAGATTTCGCTCTCATCATCGGCCAAGTCCTTATAAGATGGAAACTCAAAGAAAAAAAGCTCTTAACTTTCCATAGCCACTAAGAAGAGTTGGCCTACCAATTCCAAGATATCACCTTCCGCTACTTTCCATGAGCAAAGAGAAGCTTAGCTGATGACCTTACTACCCTGGCCTTCATGGTCGATATGCCCGAGGGAATAACGATAACCCCTTCATAGTTCAAAAATAAGCTATGCCTACTCACTTATACTACATTGAGCTCATCATAGAGGAAGATTTTGATATGGTCGAATGCTGGTACTATGATATTTGGAGCCTCCTCAAGCATGGTAGGTATCCCCAAGATGCCAATAAGAAAGACTATGCGACCCTTCGCAAACTGGCTGCCCAGTATATCATCTACAACAAAGCTTTGTTCAAGAGAAAGTTAGATGGAACCCATTTGCATTGCATTGCAGAGGGTGACATTAAAGAAATGATGCAAAATATCCACAGCAGGGAATGTGGACCCCACATAAATGGTCATATTCTTTCTAAGAAGATTATCCGTCAAGGTTATCATTGGACCACCATGCTTCAGGATTGCACCGCCTATGTTCGAAGATGCCTCAAATGCTAGAAGTTTGCTAATCTCCAGCACTTGCCTCCTCAATAATTGTATAACATGACTTTTCCATGGAGGTTGTCCACCTCGATCATTGAGATTATAGGGAAAGTCACACCCAAATCTTCCAATGGGCATGAGTTCATCTTGGTCGCCATTGATTACTTCACCAACTGGGTTGAATTCGAGTCATATGAAGTACTGAATGCTAAAAAGGTAGCCATGTTTATCCAAAAGAACATCATATGCTGATACGGAGTCCCTCACGAGCTAGTGTCAAATAATGGGTTACACTTCAAGGCTGAGGTTACGGAACTGGTCGATGAGTATGGGATCTAGAGGAATAAATCCTCTCCCTATCGACCTCAAACCAGTGATGCAGTTAAAGATGCTAATAAGAACCTCAAATCCATCACTAGTAATTTGACCGTGAGTTTTTGAGATTGGGACAATCGAATCCTTTACTCCCTCTGGGGCTACCGCACTTAAGTTAGTACATCTACTAAGACTACCCCTTACTCTTTAATATATGGCTTGGAAGAAGTCTTAACAATTGAGATGGAAATACCTTCCTTATGCATTATATTTGAAAGAAGAGTCGGCAAGGAATATTAGTATTAGAGCTGCTTTGACAAATTATCAATCTTGGATGAAAAGAGGATGAAGGCTCTATACCACATACAAGGGTACCATCCTCAGATCGCATGATCATCCAATCGAAGAGTCAAGAATTGGGGTATCCAAAAAGGAGACTTATCCCTCAAAGAAATCATAGAACCCGTTTGGGACCCCAGAGGGAAATTTAAACCAGACTGCAGTGGCCCCTACATCTTAAAGAAGATCCTTACAGGCGGCGCCGCTATGCTCACTGACCTTAATGGAGAAGAGATGGCACATCCTGTCAACCTGGACCATCTCAAGAAGTTTTACCCCTAGTCCAAAATCTCGGGGTGCTAGGACTTCTCTCATCCCCCTTCTATTCTAAACCCAGAACTACGTGGGGCTTGATCCAAAACTTTTTTCTTTCAAAATGAAACTCAAAAAATATTCAAAACCCCCAAAGGTACGTAAGCAACTCATACGTTTTACATGGGCATGGTCCCCTCCCTTTTCAGGAAATGCAATTATTTTCTTACCTCCGAGAATGACAGTTCATCTTATCATTTACATAAGCAAAAAGATTATTTATGCCTTAACGATTGGTATAGATAGTTAAAATTTAATACTCATCAAGAGTTAGAAAAATGTAATCAAAATCTTTTTATTTTAAAAAGGGGAATTCAGTACAATTACAAGAAATATCAGCGTAGGGAGTCAAAACAACCACCCTCTGCCAACCAAAATATCCTTAAATAAGCCTAAACAAACATCCCCAAAATTATTCCCAAAAACAAAAAACATACAACACATCCCAGTCATAAAAGCTTCACAAGAAATGAACCCATCTTCACAAAGACCCTATCCATAGCCGTCAAAAGACCCAACCCCAACATTTGCTTCCTGAGGCCCCCAAACTTCCCATACCTTATTGGTATTCAGAAGGCTATTCATAGATCGGTATGCCCTGACTAGCCTAGAGAAACCATGACTCCATCCTCCATAGTGTCATAAAGGACAAACCATCTATGATTGGTCTCCTCCACCTAGATATTCAGAACGACCTGCTTCCATAGCCATTTCAAATAGTTTCTAGACACATGCCAGACCCTGCCTATGGATTGATATGGATGGGTTAATGGACAACGAATCTCCCACAGAGAACCTAACCTCATGTGCATGGATTCAGTTAAGTCTTCCATAGGAAATAAGTCTAGTGCCCGAGGAGTCACTATCAGCTCCCATCCGACTTGATGCAGAAGCCACCAGGGTGAATAGAATGAGGTATGCTGAAGTCCAACTAATCGAATGTAACAATATTCTCCCAGCTTCAGTTTAGGCTACAGCTCTCCCCACCAGAGCACCAACTAGCGAAGACATCGAGCTCCGTGTTCCACTAACCAATTTACCAGTTCTCTATGGATGCGATAAAACTTCTGGAATATCGAGTAAAGAAATTTAGCACGGCTGCCAAGGAATATTCAAGGGGGACGGCTAAATGAAATCTCTCATCCATCCATATGAACAGCATAATCGGGCTCTCTCTCAAAAATTCAAAGCGGCCTTACTACCAAGTATCTAGACTGTTCAGGAGCTCCGCCAGTACCACCGCTATAGGATTATGACAATATGACACTAATGGCATCCAATTGAGGGTCCACCATTAGGTCCCCTATCACGAGTAATAGCCACGAAGTTAGGCCCAGGGCAACAGCTCCGGTATAGCTCGCATTGTTGAAATCCTTATGTCACATAGAATACATGACATTTGGAAGACAGATCATTCCCCCCATTGACCAATGGTTGATCCATCGAAGGGGAAATATGGAGAAATTCTGCTAATTGCGCCCTAGGAGACTGAGAGAATTCAGCCATAGACGTCGTTACGCGGGGATTAATCCCCAACATGGTTGAAAACTCCTCGTAATTGGATAGACCTCATCCAAACCAAAGCGAAAAATGTGATCCTTGGGGTATCAAAATTGTACTGCCACTGCCAACATGTTCCCATCAATAGCTCGGTTGCACCGCAAGGAGACTCGAAGTAAATTAAAGGCTTCGTAGTCTATGTTATGAACACACATGGCTTCTAAACTCTCGAGGTATAAAGCAAATTCTACGCTCATCGAAAGGGCCATTTAGGAAACAATGGGTCATAAAGCAAGAAAAAAGAGAAATGATACTCGATGAAAAACTACACCCCCTTTACCCCCTTTTATACACAAATACCTTGGCTAAAGACAAAAAACATAAAGAGCTTGAAATAAAACCTACCCTACCTTGGGCTGCAAGAAAGCGCAATCAAAGCCTTAGGATGATTTGACTAGACCCATACACCGATAGGCAGGACATGAGGTATGTCGATCGGCAACTCGCCAATTTTAGAAAATTCTATCTTTCCTTTTTTGTCAAAATCAAAAACTAAACAAAATAAGTCCTTATTTTCAGGACCCACGGGTTATTTCCCCTAAACTTATCAATATTTAACCATCATTTTTCATAATAAGTCTTTTTCTCGATTATTTAATCTCTTTTTTAAATAGCCATCCTATCATTTTTTACAGTCTCAGCAGCAAATTAAAAAGTGCATGTAGAATAAGTCATTAAAAAAAGAATTACAAATAATTTAAACCTGCTTGATATATATTTCTATTTGCACAATTACATTCTTTTTAGGAAGAAAAAGAAATAAAAAATACAAACCAATAGGACTCATCCCTCCCTCAATCTCTCTCTCTCTCTAAACCCTTAATCCTTGCGGCGAATGCGCTTTCCCCGATGAAAAGTTGTAGAACCTCCATTCCTACGAATCCAATCCATCGTTTGATGTAGCAAGAAGAACCAAATAAGAAGGAACAGGAGTCGAGTCCATGATATAGGCAGTCGCAGAGGCCACCTAGCCCTGATGTCCTTCATCCAACTATTTGGTACCCGGGCATGCTGCAAGCAAAACCACATAACCAAAAGCCAAATCGGTTAGAAAAAGGTGAAAGCAAGAATTAAAAGGAGACAAGACATGAAAAGAAAAATATACCTCAGACTGAAAGGCATCCTCAGTCAACCCCATCAATCCTGGAATGACCATATTAGGGCGGTGAGGCAAGCTCAGTGATCCCCCTCTGATCAACCGAACATAATACGAGGGTGGAGTAACCTAAATGAGTGGAGCCTCCTCCACCGTTGTCACTGTCGCCTACATGCCACCAGTGCTTTGGGTAGATCCCACCGGTCTACTCGTACCCCTGCCCGAAGCTGTATGAGGTGGAGGCGTGTTTACCACATCATAAATACGTAATGGTATCAGCTAACTCATCATGAAATTGAGGTAGTCGTAAGTCACCACTGTATCCATGTAGAGAAAATAAACCTCACCAAGCATCGCCACCATCCTAGCCTCATCCGACATCTCCGGCACCCACCTCATATTTTACCACCATCCTAGCCTCATATGACATCTCCTGCACCCACCTCATGTACATCGAAGGAATCATCAGTGGGACTGCCACCTCGTATTCCACTATCTTTCGTACAACACTCTCTCCCAAATACCAAGAGTACCCAAACCCATGCGCCATCAGTTATCGCAATTGCGCACACATGCCTATCACCCCATGTACTGAGGAGCCGTCCCCTGGGATAAAAGAAAAGAAATGAAAGAATTACCTATAACAAGTACGTGGCCCCCATAAAGGTCTACTAATAGCATCGACTGCATGTATCCCAAGAAGAATAAAGGGTCGCTAAGGTCGGCTCCCCCGATCATAGAGCGGGACATTCGCAAAGATCCTCAAAAATGGTAAGAACCAAAAATAGATGACATAGCCACTTATCACCACCAAGAAACCACCCAACAGAAGCAAGATAAATAATCGAACCATCTTCCACACCTATCGGAGTCTGTCTCATAATTCCTCTGACTCAAAAGAACCTCCCTCAGAGAGGAAATGTGGATCGAATTTCCAGAAACTATCCTACTCACATCCCCTATAGTTGCCTGAATCACCTTCGGTGTCAACCTCTCCATATGGACCACCTCGATATGTACACCCTTGCAATCTATCCATAACAGGTACTTCACATCATGGGACTCATGATCATATCCCTAAATGACAAGTTAATGGTGTGGGTAGTGTCCCACCACCTCCCTCCCAATGCACATAAAATCACAGTGGAATGCGGTGTCTCATCCAAATCCTATGCTAAATGGACAAAGCCAGCAGAAGTAACTACCCAGCTCACCACTGTCGGAAGACTCTCCCATACATCCTTCAACCCCGTTGTTCGCCTGGAATATAGGCTCGAAGGAGAAATGTCAGTCTATCAAAACCAAAAAAAAAATCGTCAGCACTAGAAAACAAAGAAAAGAAGAAAAAGAAAAAAGAATCCCAGAGGTCACTATACTTACATAGTCATTAAGGTTCCTCACCCTAGAAGAACGGTGGTGCAAGGGATCGCGCACCAAAAAGCGATCCTCAATTACTGGCTCAAACAAGTCAGGCATTTTCATTACCCAAAGCAAGGGGTACACTAGCTCACCACTCTAGGCCCTCCCAAATCATCAACGCTCAACCACTCCTAGTTATATCCATCATTCGAAGTTTAGAAGAAAAAAAGATCTAGAAATGAATTTGAGAGAAAAGAAGCAGAAGATTCAGATGTAGATATATGTGAAAAATGAGGAGGGTTTGCCCCTATTTATAGGAGCCCAAACGGCATGCCGATCTACAGCCCACAGATTATACCGATCGGCACCTATATTTTCCTCTACCTAAGAAAGCCTAGGAGACCGTTCCACTTGCCAAACGATAACCCCAACCACATGCCAGTTGGCATACCCCCTAAAATTTTGTACAGAAAATCAAAAAATTCTTCAAAAAAAATCCTAAAAATGCCATATACAAGTATTAGAACATTTCTTTACCAAAAAAAAATTTTAAGCTCCTACAATCCCTGGCTGGATTAATATCGCATTCTTACCCCCAGCACAAACCCTAAAACGCATGCCACAAAATGGTGCATCCTTAAAAGGTCCGTTACAATTCCGCGGCAAAACCCAAAATCAAATTCTTCCTGAGCAAAATTACATAATATCCTCCCAATTCCCCAGCGGAATTTCAAGACTAAACTTCCTCCCAAAAGAACATGATCCCCAGTCAATGTCTTTCCCGAGTAGAATTTTAGAAAGACAAAACTACAAGACTCCCAAGGAGAGAAGCTCCAAGTTTAGGTCCTCAAAATAGACCTTGGCATGAGAATTGGTCATCCAACTGTAGGTCCTTATAATTAACCTCGACCCTCAGAATCGATCGTCATAACTTTTGGTCCTCAGAATTGACTTCGGCTCTCAGAATCAGTTATCACAACTTTAGGTCTTTAGAATTAACCTCGGCCCTCAGAATCGGTCGTCCCATCTTTAGGTCCTCAGAGTTGACCTTGGCCTTTAGAATCTATCGTCACAAATTTAGGTCCTCAAAATTAACTTCGGCCCTCAGAATCGTTCAACCCAACTATAGATCCTTAAAATTAAACTCAGCCCACAAAATCGGTTGTCATAACTTTAGGTCCTCGAAATTTATCTTGGGACTCAGAATCGATCGTCATAATTTTAGGTCCTCAAAATTTATCTCAGTCCTCAAAATTGATCGTCCCAACTATAGGTCCTCAAAATTCATCTCTACCCCCAAAACCGGTCATCATAACTTTAGGTCCTCAGAATTGACCTGGGCCTTCAGAATTGGTCGTCCCAACTATAGGTCCTCAAAATTAACCTCGGCCCATAGAATTGGTCGTCCAACTTTAGGTTCTCATAATTCACCTCTATCCGCAAAACTGGTCCCCTCAACTTTACGTATTCAAAATCGACTTCGACCTGCGGAATTGTTCATCCCCAGTATTACCTTAGGTCCTCAAAATTGACCTCGACCCTCTGAACCAATCATCCTCTTCCCTTTGGACCGCAGAATTGGCCTATTTCCTAAACATCTATGTGGTGTCTATTAGATGGCTTTCATTTGTTCCAAGTTCATCTGTCAAGGGGATCTATAGACGCCACATTCTAGGATCCCCCAAGACTCTCTTTAGGTCCCTCCAACTTCTTCCTTCACCATAGAACCCCAGGTCATACTCCGAGTACCGATTTAGAGGCCACCGGATGCCCTGCTTTCTCATTTGAGCAAAAGCTCAATCAATCTTCAAAGGGCTCTAAATTCCCTTTCCAACGGTCTGTCCTGTTCACAAATCAACCTTATGGTTGGAACGAATAATCTATATTACTATCAAAAAACAATCTGGAGTCCACCGGGCTCTCTCGGACCCCGTTTTGACCCCAATAAACTTCCTCGCCCGAGTGAAAGATTAATGAATCCTTGAAGGTAACTGAAATCCATTTCCAATAGTCCACCTTGTGTGTCAATTGGCCATACGGTATAGACGAACGACCCATTTTACTCTGAAGGATCACGGGCACTTTAGGGACCCATTTTACCAAGGTTAACTCTTCGAACCGAATGAGACTGGATGAATCTTTGAAGGTATCCGAATACCCTTTCCAAAGGTTCATCCTATGCATGAATCGGCCTTATGATTAGGATGAAGGATCCATTTTCCTTCGAGAATCTCTTGTCCAAAAGATCGTCAGGCACTTTCGAGCCTTGTTTGACCTAAGTTAACACCCAAACCCAAAAGAATCCCATGGATACTTTAAGGGATTTGAATACCCTTCCAAACTGTATGACTTGTGCATGATTTATACTTACGAATTTCATTTTAGGATCATTTTTTTTACAAATCTGCATGACATTATCGAATGGAAAACCTATTTCCTTGCCTACCGGTAGCTTATTTGGGGAAGCCTACTAATAGGAAGGACAAGAAAAATATGGATCGGAACCCCCTTGACCCTATATAAGTGGAGAATGATCTCACTTTGAGAGGCACCCCAAAAACATCCCTCTCAGTTATCTCAACAATATTCTTTCAAAGTCATCTTGGTTTCTCTATTAAAATCTTTCCTCCATATTCCATTTGCTTCCCTTTCATGCCCAATTTAGAAAAATACTTTCCCTCTCCTCCTATAACCTCCATCCACTTGCATGGGTTACCTTTTCAACAATCAAGATCAACCTTCAAGTCTGCAAAGAAGGTCCAAACATTCTTCTCTCTCTTTTAATTTTCCTATTTTTGCATTAATTATCTAACCCTTACTTTAGCATTTCATCTTTGTTATTCCATACATATTAATAATCTCACTTTTTATTAGTAGTATTCCGCATAACATATTTTTTATATATAAAAAAAATAAAAATAGGGTTTACTCATAAACTCCAAACGGTATCCTTTTTCTACACACACATCTAAAAAAAATCCCTGATTGGATTTATGGGATATCACCCTCGTATTGCATGCGAACTACATGGACTTTGATGCCTTGTTAAGCTACATAGGCTTATAGGGTCAAAACTCGAGACTCGAGTCCTCTTTTCATATTTTTATTCATATATTATTTCCATATATTATACTTGTGATTTTTATTCGCGCTTTATCTAACGCAAATCATCGTTTCAACATAATGATTGATATCTCGATAAGTTCACATGTTATATTTTTAATTATTTTAGGAACACTCCTACGGATGATCTCACTCCGCCTTTCTTCATAACGTGAATTGAGAAATTTCATTCTCCATTTATACATACACGTGCACACACTTCACAGAGTTTTTAAGGAGAATAATAACACATTACCATGAGAGATCGAAAGGGAGGGATGGATGCCTAACAACTTCCCATTTCGTAACTTAGCCCCGGGACCTTTGAAATAATTGGTTTCACAAACATCAGTATGTCTTTGATGTCGTCCTCCCGAAGCGATAACATTTCTTTTGCCTGTTTTGTGCAAAATAGGTTGGCAACTCTCTCTTTAAATCACCCCACATAGATGACTGCCGAAGTGACCCTATAAATGGCATGGTACCTTCATTCTTCTCTTCCTCCAACCGCACGCGCAAGCATCAAAACCCCGATGAGGAGTAGGAGTAGGGATGGCCACATTTTGCTTATGTTAGAATATTAGGCCTTTGGTTAGAATTTTCACTTTTGATTTTCTGGGTAATTTGTTGGTAATTTATGGGTTTAAAATGAAATTGGGTTCGATTTGATGAAGTTGGGATTTTTTGTTATTGTCACGTAATTTTAGGGTTTGGTATATGGGGAATTTTTCTTTGTAAAATCTTTACCTAGCCCCCATATTGGATTATGTTTTTGGCCAATAACACCAAGAACATATTCTTGGCCAAAACCCTAGGGTTTTTGTCTCTTAATACTAGTTACCTATTTATCCCATGACCGTATCTTAATAGTGGATCTACATTAAGTTGTTGTGACCTCCCTTCAACCCTTGCTTGTCTAAATTTCCTTTAGTTGTAATTACTTAGCTGGATTGAATAGACTAGCTGCAGCCTTTATTTTTACCTTGTTCCCAAGTCAAAGTTAGCTTTGGTTGTAGCATGTTAGGAACTTTAGGTTAGATGGCTGCGTCCGTTAGTTTGGACTTGATGCCTTCTGTGTCCATTTTCTCCATTTTTGATATATTCTTGTGGCTGCGGCGACTTCATTTTTCTTGTAAATTTTTTTCATTTTTGATCTTTACATAGCCATGGCCTCCTCAGTGGCCTTCTAATCATAATGGTTGTGGCAACAAACTACAGAGTCCTTCTACTTTTTAGGTCCTTTTTTTTACCATATTCATTGGAAAACATAGGAATACTTGGAGGATTTCTAGAAGACGAACTTGGATTTTCCTTCTACCGTCATGCTCCTCATAAAACCTCTAAAAACCATTGGGCTTTGCAAACTTAAAGATTTCCCCAAGTGTGTGACAATAAACTCTGACTCCATAGACTCGTCTGAATATAGGGATCCTAGTGAAATGGTGATAGCAATGGAGTAATACACTCATTCAAGCAGTAATACTCCAGTCGAGAATACTCCTGCGACACTTAACTACCATTGTATCATGAATGAGGGATGGTTAAGTTCCTTAGCTGAGGCCTTTAAGTTCCCCCAAGTAACTATTTGTACACATCGTACTGCGGAGCAGAGATCATGCTTCGTTGTCCCCAATAACGTCGTTTATTTTCCCTTGCATGCTTTTCTCCTAGGTCTGTGGCTTCCATTCCCTGTTTCGGTGAGGAGAATTTTGAGAGCCATAATTTGGCCCAAACCTAACTTGGCCCAAATAGATGGCGAACTATTCTTGATTCCATGGTCATTTGTAAGAAGCACTTCAAGAAGGACATCTATGTCGCAGAGTTCTTTGAATTTTGTAGACCCAACGAAAACTCCGTGGATAATTTGTGGTACTATTACTTCAATCTGAGAAGGGGGATATATATCTTATGATGGGAAGGCCTTCCAGTGTCAAAAACTGGAAAGGTAGATTCTTTTTTATATCTAGGGATAACTAGTAAATCCACGCCGAAGAAAATGAGAGGGAGAGAGAAATTCGGTTTCCGCGGCAATAGGGTCGCACATCCAAATAAGGTAAAAAAAAATCACAATTTTTTTTTCCTTTACATCATACACTGTAGCTTATCTTTCTTAGTTTTGTATAATAGTCGTGACTCCTATTAACTCTTTGTAAATACAGCTTTTACACGCTTAAAACTCAACAGCAAGCAGAGGAAGAGGGTTGAGGACACGAACCTTTTAAGTGAATGAAGATTAACACTTTCCTCGCATAGTAACTTTTTGGACGATTTTCAAAACAGCATATTCTCCAGCCAAAGACATTCCAAAAATGACCGCGGAAGGTATCCCAATTTCTTTTATATTTTTATCGAGGTGTGCATTCTTCACTTGAAACTGAAACACGTTCCCAACTTTTAGGTGGTGCTGAGGAAATTAATCGTGAACTGTTTCTTGTTGAATGCAACGAGACGGATGAGGCTTCTCTTGGCCTCAACCAAGCCCCCCGAAATAAGGGGAAGAAAAGGAAGAATGAACCTAAAGATCCTACTGCCCCTCATATTGAGGATGATAACCCTTGCACTAAGAAAAATGTGTCCCCCATTGACGTTATCGCGGCTAGTGGGCCACAGAATATGGGTGTCACCACAAAAACCCAAATTCATAATGACATTGGTATTGAGTTGACCATAGTAGGCCTAATTTTTTCTAGGGGGACTTCCATTGGGGTTCTACACCTATTAATATCTCAAACACTGCATCCCCTTCGTGAACCATCATGAAAGTTAATGCTAGCATTCCCAGTTTGCAGAACAGGGCAGAAAGGGATGTCGAAGTCCATCTGTGGCCTTGCTGGAGGAAACTTAATCCAAAATCCCCATGGGATATAACTGCCACAGCGGTATCCAAGATGAGTAGGGTCAAGGACACTACTGGCCTCCATTGTCTAATGGAGGAGAATTAAGATGACTTAAAGGAATATACCCTTCATAATCTGCTAGGGGTAAGTAATATTTTTCATTATTTACTTTCCTCAGATAATCAATTCTTGTATTAACATCAATTTTGTAAGTTCAGGTCACAGAGGTTTCCATGGCACAAAGAGCCAAGTATGAAGGGCTATTCAAACTTCTATAGCTATGAAGTCTAGCCACCAGACAGAATTAGAGAATGCCAGGACTTCTAGCATACAATCTTCAAAGGCGTCCCTCCAGGACTATAAGATGGACGCAGACTGATCGAGTGGAAAAACCGAGCGTCCGTGTAATACGCTAGTCGTTGTTATCGGCTTCCAACCTCAATACAAAAAAAAAACCTAAACTTGTAACTACACTTCTTAAGGAGTATAGTGGCGAGTCTGGGTATCGAATCCACAGGGAATTAGGACGTGTGAACGTGACGACAAAGGTAAGGTAGTTTAATCCTAAATTTGATATTAAAATAAAAGAAAAGAAAAAGATGATTGATGGATTTAAATTTCCAATTGGTGAAGAAATAAAATGTTCACAAAAACACTAAGAATTGTAAAGAAATTAGATTTGAAAATGAGAGAAAATAGGGTGCGGTACAATCCTTCAAACCTTAACGAATTACCGTATAGAATACTAGAGTTGTAAATTAAAATTTTTGACTAAATCCAATCTTTATAGATCCTAAGCATTACATATATGAAGGATCTTGCCCGCATCATATGAAATCAAAGGTAAATACAAAGCGATGAATGGACAAATACACTTGCATAGCGTTCTTAAACATCCCAAGTACCTAGGTCAAGAGAGACTAAAAGATTGGCTATGTTCGCATAATTTCCATACACGATTCGGTCAATATTTAATTTACCCTCTATTTTCTACATGGGTAATTTACCTCGGGATGAGTTCATGTACCCCAGCCCTTGAGAATTTATCTAGACATGGTTTTACTAGAAAACAAATTCATACATGGAATTATGGATCTAACAAACATTATTAACAATTGAAAATTGAATTGAAAATAAAATAGAGAATAAATAAGAGAATGAAAAATTGATACTTGTATTCAGCAATAGGGGAAAGAGATGAACTTGAATCCAGAAAAATTCTTCTTCAAACTTACAACAAGACTCTCTAAAATCTAATTCTCTCTCTAAAATTCTATTATACTCTCTAGAATTCGACTCCCCTTGGAAGGATGTAGGGCTTGGCCTTTTATACACCAAAAAATGACTCTTCTTATGCCTCTACACGTTTTTCCCTTTTAATATACCTAAATTAGACTCTTCCCATGCCTCTCCATGTTTTAAAAAAAATAAAAATGAATTAAACAAGAAATTTCAAGAGTTGTCTCTTCAGCTTCCAGAATTAATTTAAACTTTTGACTTTCTATCTCCAACTTTAAGTGGGCATAACTTCTTCACCGTAGCTCGGATTGGGGTGTCGTTCTTTCCAATGTTCTTGTAATTTAGAGTTATTTAACTCTTTAGCTTTCCCCACCATTGTAATATATATGTAAAATTACGAAAATGCCCTTTAACTCCCCATTTCTTGGTTTCTTTCACTGTTTTGAGTTCTCCTTCGCACTAACTTGCATGAAATACCTGTAAAACACATGAGAAATACAAAAAACACGAAATACTTGCCAAAAGAGGTTAGTAGCATAAATACGAGATAAATCCAAGCTATTTACACTGCACGGGATCATAAAAATATCGAAATTAAGGGGATAAATATGAAGAATATGTGCCTAATCACAGACCAAAAGTTTGAGGTCACAGCCACTATTGAGAAGGAGTCTGAAGATAAATTTAAGAAGGATGAGAATGCCTTGAAATCCTCTGAGGACAAGACTCTTGAGGTGTCCAGGCAGGCTGCCTCCATCCAAGAGAAACTGACTACGACTAAGGCATTGAACAAAAAGCTAATAACCAATCATGTCGCAGCCTTGAAGTCACTTCAAGAGAAACATGTTGAAGCCACCAAAAAAAACAAGGAGCATGTTGTGTCCCTAGAGAAAGCTATTGATAACGTCGTGGCCTCATTCAAGACCTCAAGGGACATTTATATGATCAATAATAAGGCTTATCTTCACGGTTTCCAGGAGTTCAGGCATAGGGTCACGAAGAACTTCCCAGAGGCTAAGGACACCATATTTACATATCAGCTCAATGACCCTGAGCATATGGAGTGCGTGATTGAGCTGAGGGTCGCAGAGGAGTTATCAAGAAAATTCTTTGAGGAGACCTTGGCTGATGAAGATGATGAGGAGACAAATATTGTAGCTGATGATGCAAATGATGACATTGAAGAGAATGAGGCCTCTTAGTTTCTTTGCCTTATAATTTTTTATACTTCGCTTTCCCTCTGCAGTTGTCAGCAACTATTTTTTTATTTGAAGCTATTTTATAATTTTTTAAACTTGATAGGACCTCCATGGATTTCAAACATTTAATCATAATTTGTAATTATATACGGTTGCGGCCATATTTTTGATGTTGAAATCCATGATCTCTTCTTCAGCTATATCTTTTTTTCACTTATATCTTTATACATGTAGCTTTATGAGTCTCGAATAGTTTGTAGCCTTTTATTGCTTAATCGTTAACTCTTTGCACAGTAGCTTAGACATAGATTGTAGCCTTCACATAGAAATTCCACCTTTTTAGGATAGGCTACAGCAATGTAAACTTTGCAGAACAATTGGTGGTGGCCTAAAAGGCTGCAGATGTTTGATTCTTCAGTCTTCATTCTTTGGATGAGTGTGGTGGTAATTGTCAAGATAGTTGGTGTAAAATTACCCTTCCTCAATCTTTAGAACTTAGTTGGGCCCTTGTAGAATTGTTTTTGTAGTGATGCTGGATTGTTGTGATTTATTGGGAACAATTTACCTTGCCGCAAACAACAATATCCTTAGCCCACCCTCCATATTTGATTGAGGATTCCTTCATAAAGTTGGACCTTTTCTTGATTTTGGGGCATTTTTAGGCCTCCCCCGGCTGGGTTGTCAATAAACCACCCACGGTTGTGCAGGTATTTAGGCCTCCCTAGGCTTGGTATTATCAAGGCTCCCCAAGCTAGGTATTTTTAAGCCTCCCCAAACTGGATTGTCACTAAGCCACCCACTTTTAGTAGCGAGTACTAGGAACCCTCAAGGTTACTAATGAGTATTAGGATCCCTCGAGTCTAATAATGAGTATTAGGAACACTCATGGCTAATAATGAGAATTGTGTATCTTTGAATGCTGAGAATGGGTATTACGAGCTCCCAAGGCTAATATAAGCATCACGTATCTTTGAATGCTTTTGCAATGTGAGGAGTGTTATAGGACAATTATGTCTGTCACTACTTCACCTATATAGACTCCTCCTCCCATAATAAATAATCGTTCGAGATAATTGGTCATTTTTCTTCGAAATCTGTTTAGGACAAAGATCTTTCATAAGATGTTAGATCAGGAGACCAAGAATTAAAATATGATTAAATCCATCATTCACACACATATATATATATATATATGTGTGTGTGTGTGTGTGTGTGTGCGTGTGTGTGTGTGTGTGTGTGTGTGTGTGTGTGTGTGAAATACAAAGCACATACGTAAAATTTACACTTAAAGAGTTTCACAAAATAGGAATAGAAATGTTTGGATCCAAGAGCTAGGCATGTGATATTTTAGTTGTGGGTTGCATCCTTTATGAATCTCTAGAGGATTACCTACCTAATAAGCCTCCCAATCTCATTTTTCAAGGAGAATCATCTATTGGTGTTGTGGCCATGGTCTCGATGAAATTCACACCATTTGGCCCAGTCACTTTTATGGGGCGGGGACTTGAGATTCTCGAGCCACCTAAGCAGTTTGTCCTCCTTGATACTCTCTGGGATGTCTTCAAGATTGGAGATTAAAGGGGTGTAGTTTTCATAATCTCTTTCTGCTTTAGGCCCTTCTTGTTTCCTCTTCTTTAAAGGCATACGTGCGGCCTTATCCTCAATGGTCGTGACCTTTTGCTATGAGGTAAAGGTTGTGGCCTCCAACATCATGACCCTCTATTCCAGGAAGTTGATATGGCCATTGAGTGAGTCCTAACTATCTTATAGGTGGTTGATGCAGTTCAATAACAGGGAAACATCTTCATTTTGCTGCGGACTTGAACCAGAGCTTCCTTTCAGGACTTCTGATATGTTACTCTTTAGAAATATATGATGAGATGAACTAAAAAATGGTGAGAAAACCAAGAAATGTAATGAAAAAACCAATGTATAGTCACTGGGATGCAGCCTTTGTGTGACTGGATGCATCTCGTTCATGTGCAAGTGGGTAGCTGTTCAAGGAGTTTTTGTGATCTGTCTGTGCCAGGTTTAAGGCTGATGTCCAATGTTGACCTCGCCTTGCCTGTCTTAGGCAGTGGTATTACATGAAATCCCTTATGATGAGCCGCGACCTATCTGTTCCCAGGCAGCGGCCTTTCACTTAGTTTTCACGGCCTAAGCATTAGTATTGGGCATATCAGGCACAAAATTGGGACAAACTACATAAATTCAGGAATCCGTCTTTCTCTATTTACTCTCTACTTTATTTATTTCTTAGCATTTCAGTATTATGCTACTTAACTGGTTTATCTGCTACCTATTAGATATCATTTATCTAGAATCTAGTCAATACCAATTTTAGGCAATAAAAATCTTTATAAAACATGTGTATTTAATACTTAGGCAAAAATTAAATCAAATATTATAAGAGTAAAATAAAAATATTCTTACCTTATAACGAAGTCCTCTAAAAATAAGAAAATCCCATTTCGTCATTATAAAAATATGCAACTTTTTTTATTTAGCATCCTCACATATTAGGATTAAAGATTATTTAGTGGTGTTTAGGATTTAAAAGATGAAGAATGAAGGTATTTATAGCTTATCTCTTGAAAAAAAATATGTGTGAAAGTTATTAGGAGCTTAGATATAACAAAAACACAGCCAACTCGGCATCCAGCCTACGAGATGAGACACGGGCATGCCCATCCCCACTGTCGCGGGTCTGCTTAAGGTCCTCTCTCTATTCTATTATTTTTTCTTTTTTCTATTTTTTAGGATTATTTTCTTAAAAGTTCCACTAGTTTACATATTTGAATAGACGAACAGTTCTACTTGAGCCTAAATTTTGAAAAGTCTTAGCTTAGTGTGGAACCCCATAATATTTAATATTAGATTGATCAAGTCTAAATTAAATGATACATGTGTTAAAAAAATTATGTACCATTATATGCATGCTTAAAGACTGAATGATATAAAAGAAAGGAAGGATGAATATATACAAGTAATCTATTCACCAACTCTGATACTGTAATACAATCCCAAAAATTTATACAGCCAATTTAAGTACCAAGGTTGTTTGCCTTTCTTCAGTAAGAAATCAATTAAGCACTTTGAGTCAATTTAAATGGGAGCGTTATCTAGATTAAAATGCTTGCATAATATAAGACCTTCCCAGATTCAATAGAATTTTTACTACCCACGGCCAAGCTAAATCCAGCAATAAAAATACCTTTGTGATCCCTAATAACACCTCTAATGCCACTAGGACCTGGATTCCCTTTAGAAGCTCCATCAATGTACATCCTGAAAGACCTTCAATAGGTTTGGGTCACATGCATTTCAGAATTGAAACTTGTTTAGGTCTAATTTTTACAGTTGACTACTTCATAGTCATTAAGAGCCGACGTCGAGGGGATACTTCAAATAAGGAAATACTAAACATCAAACCCCAGACCAACACATAGTCTCCCATAATACGTAGTTACATTTCAAAATATGTATTAACATTTTAACTTATCTTAATTTCCTAATTAGTTATATAATACCTATATGTACAATTACAAATATAGTGATGCCATGCATCACGAGCATGCAATTATATTTATTTAGTATATAAAAATACGGGGTTTAACACTTGTAGTCCAATCATGTATGAAAAGTCTTTGTTTGGAATCAAAGCATGCTCTCAATATTCACATAATTCGCCAAAATTTACCAAATTCATTTAAATTAAATCCTTTCTAGATCCATGTAAAATTCGACTTCATAAATCATTCTAATTAATTAATGCAATTAATTAATTGAGGTTCCAAAAATATAAAGTATTATAATATCACCCTTGTCCTGTTCAATAAATTTTTGATTTACCAATACAATCCTGTTTGAACTCTCTTACCAATTCCTGAATAATCAGACACATTCTTGTATTTAAGATAAACTACTAAGATCGTACTCGCAGTTTCACTAATAGGAGATCTACTTCATGTCTAGGTTTTGAACTGTTCAATTGAACTATAACCATAATTTCAATCTTTTGTGATAAGGTAGAATCAAATTTGGTAAAAATTTTACAAAGTTCAATTGACTAACATAATTATAATATATTTTTAAAAAATATAAGGACATTTTCTTAAATATGATTCTCATTTCAAAATGAATCCAACATACCTTTATTAATAAGAAAATGTCATACATGGGTTCAAAAATAAATCCCACCACTCCCACACCCCTCAAATGATAAGAATGCTTATTTGGATATATTCAAATAAATTGATCTCCAACTAGATGATAATTGACAAAGGGAGAGTCCACTCCATGGGTTATCTTATATTAAAATGTATAAATAACAAGCGTACCCCCGTGGTGAAGCATGTGAAAATCTTAGCCTAAAACCTTTTTTAATTTGTATTATTAGAATATTGATAAAGTATATATCCCCTCCATGGACATATAAACTTTTCCAAGCCACTTACTTCTCGTGTTCCTTCTTATGTGTGTTGGGATAAATTTATTTTATTCATTATCATCAGTTTGTCTTGTGTGATCGATTCTTCATCACAAATGAGTCTGTTCATTCACGAATAGTATAATATGCAATTCATATCCATATGTTTAATGCCCCCAGTGTGGATATAAACTCCTAATTCATTTATCAAATCAAATATCAAAATTAATATTCTCCATAGTTATCTTTAAGATACCAAGATATGTGTGTGTGTGTGTGTGTGTGTGTCGAGTATTTCCAACACATCACACTTAATATACCAAAAATACACATCACTTATTCTTATTGAAGTGTATAGGGTTGGGTCGAATCATTCTAAAAAACCCGACCCAAAATGTTATAACCCAGTACACTTGTGTTACGTGTGGTGTGTTAAAGAGACTCACTGTATACACGTGCATGCACACACACGCACACACACACACACACACACACACATATATATATATATATATATATATATGTGTGTGTGTGTGTGTGTGTGTGTGTGTGTGATATTTCAAGGTGCTTTTACATTTAAGTTCCATTTGAATAGACTGTCACTATATAAATCTCATTGACCATTCAACCATTAAATAAGTCATATTCTATTTTTTTGGTTATTTATACGACATAATCATTCTTCTATAACCAACCCATTTGTAATATATAAGGGAAAACTTCCATCTGAATCAAATAGATTCGTATTTGATAGAGGTTGATAATAAGTTCTTTCAAAATTGACTATTTTTTCCTCTATTACAGGTGGTGTTCCAGAAATGTCTACAATCGAGTAAATAGATCTATGAACGAATGGAACCGGTTACATTTTTTACTTTTTTAAACTTTAAAAAGATCTAAATTTTGGTATAAAAAAACATTTTTGCGAAGTTACTATTTTTACAACTTATAACTGATATATATATATATATATATATATATATATATATATATATATAACAAAATCCATAAATACTATGAAATTCTTAAGAAAAAATAAAGCATATAGTAAATATTCATTATGTTAACACATATCATCTATACAGTAAATATTTACATTATTAATTGAATAAATAGAAAAGTTGGAGAAGAATAAGAATTATATTACAAAGTGAATGTTTACTTTTTTAATAATACACAAGCAAAAATAACGTTTAATTTTTGTAGTAAATATTTACTCTCGAAATACAAAACATTGACAACAACAACAACAACAACAACAACAACAACAACAACAACAACAACAACAACAAGATATAAATTAACAGTAAATATTTTCTAATAGATAAATAATACATAAAAATTATTTGCAGTGCGAAACCGTTGTTGGTGTCTAAAATTGGTATAGTGATTTAGATTAGTCTTACTTAGTTATACTAATTATTATCAATCAAAGATAATGTAAAAATGATATGAGCTAGAGAGAGATGAGAGACAAAGAGATATACAAAGGTTTTTACATGGTTCAGTCCAATATGGTGCCAACGTGCTCGAGTATAATGCCACTATGTATTAGGGTTAAGTACAAGCTCTCATGAACACTCTAGAGTTAGGTATAAATTGTTTTTCAATTGTTCCTTTAACTAAAGGGTGTAAGGAGTTGTTTATAGTAACGGGAAAGAGAAGAGGCGGAATACTTTTAGACATTAGGTATTTAGACCATTACATTATGGATAACAGTTGTGTATTTCTTCACTTTCATGTGCATGGGTGGCTATAGGAATACCCACGTGTGACTGTTCACCTTACTGATGGTTCACATTTTTGAAGATGATCGGCTAGTATGCTAACCAAAGGATATAATAAAACCGACCACGTAAATCTTCTAGATTGGGCCCCTGAGTATAATGACAGTTGTCATATTGTTATTGGTCCAGTGGCATTGTTATTTTTGGTTACAGTAATCGCATTGGAATAAAGGTATTGGTCATTGGTATTGACGGTCTCCCCTCTCTCAATGATTTTTCTCTCTTTCTCTCACTATTGAGAAAATTCTCTAATAAAAAATATTTACAAGATTATATATTTATAAAAGACATAGAGAACAATAGGAAGAAGAATATTTATATTGGTATTATAATTTATTATCGGAGTAGTACATACTTTAAATGTTATTATGAAAGCAAAACTATGGTGATCTTGAGGTATCTATGTTTAGGGATTTAACCCCATGATAATGGTAAACAACAAATAATACCATAAATTTGAGAAAATTGTAGGTATATTCATACCTAAAACCCATAACTATACTAATTCTCCCCATGAAATTTTCTAAAAATGACAAACCTTTATCATTAACCATATATTTTAGGTTATTGAGATATAATAGGATGGTATCCCATCACATTATCTTCATCCAGGAGATACCCATCATGATCTGGTCAGTAATCAACAGGAAACTTGACCTTACAATAATATGAGATTCTTTAAATGCTACATGTATTTTCACATGGACAGCTCGACTCGTAATCCCTTCAATGGTCCTTATCTTAATTGATCATGTTATGTTATACCTTGAACTAAATGAGTCGAAGTCATTATATAAGGTCACTTCATACTTTTTCAAACGCCTAAACATGGCTTACTAACAAAATAAAAAAGAATAAGATTGAAAATATGGATATTTTTGCGAGAAAAAGATTCTCTGCAACTCAAATGGTCTATAGATAAAGAAATGGAAATTGATTCGTACATTTGGCTTCAAGTACAAAGCCAAAGTTTTTTTTGAAATCCCTTATATCTCTTACCACCAAAAGGCACGTGAAATGATGGATCTATTGAAAAAAGCACCAAACTACCATGCTCCCGGGTCACACGTTTCACACGCAAGGATTACTTGGGTGAAACCCAAATAATGGAGAAAGTATCCCTGAATGTAGCGATTAGGTATGACTAAGCCCATAATCAGGTTCTCATTAAGATAAGTGGGAAGTGTGGAAGTCTATGAGACCTTTGAAGTAAAATCCACATTCATTGGACAACATACTAAGGAAAAATTAGTCCTAAAGACTGATCATCCCAATTTTAGGAACTATTGAAGGGATTATGAGTTTGGTTATCCAGGTGGTAATACACATTGCATTTAAAGAAATCATATCATTGTAAGTTCTAATTTCATGGAGATCATTGACTAGATCAGGACGATTATATCAATGATGAATATAACGTGACCAAATACAATCCTATTATATCTCAACATCATTAGATAAGGTTAATGATAGAGGTTGAACATGTCAAGAAAGATCAAAACTATAATTAACATAATTAGAACTAATGTAGCCATAATTGAAATAACCCCAACGTGAAAAAGGGGATAACACAATCTTGTATTAATGACTAGGACTCTCAACCAGCATTATCTATAACTGTAGGTCGTCCTTTTCTTAGTTGAATAAAACTTTATATTATCGCCTATCGAACCATATATATATATATATATATATATATATATATATATATATATATATATATATATATATATATATTCTTGTATTCTTTTTATTATTTAACTTATATTTGTGGGACTATTTGGTATTTAGCATTATTATAGAATTGAATTTCCCTATAATTTTCTCATATTTATGGGTTGAATCCCCTTATAATTGGTTATCGATTATGCATATATATACGTATCTCCTTTATATTATCACTTTATTCTATCTCTACTTCATTTTTATCTTGATTTTCTACAAATGATTTGCTATTAATAGTGGTGTTTCTAACATCGGGATTTTTGTTTGGTGTTTTATTTAGTTGTAACAACCCATATATTTTAACACTAGGATTGACCACATCTTAATATTAAACTATACAACTTGTCAAAATAATTTAAAATATCATTCTTAGCATGTACATAGTCAATTGAAATAATATGATGATTTGATATAATAAGGCTCAAATCTGAAATCATAATGTAGCCCATAGATCATGCAGGATGGTTATGGAAGCCCTCTGGTAGGTAGCCCCAGCATTCTTAACACCAAATGGCATAATAGTGTAGCAAAAGGTTCCCCACGGTGTGATGAACGCGATTTTTTCTTGGTGATTTGGGTGCATTTTGATTTGGTTGTATCCGGCAGACCCGTCAATGAATGACTTGATATCATGACTGGTTATGTTGTCCACGATCATGTCGATATTGGGTAGCGAGTAATCATGCTTTGGAGAGGCTTTGTTCAAGTCCCAGTAGTCTACACACATCCAAACTTTCCCTCCTGATTTCGACATAGGCACTATGTTGGCTAGCCATGTGGGATATTTGATCACACGAATGAAGCCTACATTTAACTATTTGACCACTTCTTCTTTGATTTTGAGCGACCATTCGGTGCGGAGCTTTCTCAACTTGTGTTTAATAGGCTTGTAATCTAGAAGAGTTTCATGTTAAGCTATTTCGGGATCAATTTCGGGCATATCGTAATAGGACCATACGAAGATATCCATAAATTCCTTTAGTAATTCTTTGAGTTGTGCACGCTCATGCTCGTTAAGGGTAGCCCATATCCTAATCTCGCGCAGTTGGCTACTAGAACCTAGGTTAACAATAATAGTTTCTTCTTTGTTAACTTGAACGCGGTTATGTTGTTTATTATTAACCTTATTTAGATCAGTTAAGAATTGTTCATTTGTAAAATCATCATCATCAAAAGTTTGGTTAGAATCTAAACAATTAGTGTAAGGCACAACAAGATACTCAAAATATTTATTTATTTCATACCATGGTTCTGGAAAGCGGCAAAAGGGGAAGTCTTCGCCTTCTTTGATGAATCTTCCATTTAAGGAGTTACCTAGGATAGTCTGGATGCAGTCTAATCTTCTCTTTGGTCGAGACTGGCGCATCATTCTGATCTGTTGTTCTGATGGTTGATATCCCAAACCACAAGGAGGGAAAGCTTTTTTCAGTACAATGGGCTAAATTATCCCTTGTTGTCTTATCCTAGCTCTGGTCCGGGCATGAAGTGCATGTTTCTGAACATTTGAATCACATTGACGTTGCCATGAGGGTTGTATTCTGGATAAACCCTTTCTCTGAAATCATCCCCCGTCGGGAGTATAAGTGGCTCAACTCATAATCCTGATAAGATCATATCATTTGACCCATGATGTATCTCAAGGATTGGATTACTGGTACTTGCACCCTCGGTATTGTCGTCGTCGCCCAAAATGGTAATGACTCATCCGTCGACGAAGAAATTTAATTTCTGATGGAGTATGGAAGACACACCTTTGATACTGTGGGGACAAGGTCGTCCAAGAAATAAGTTGAAACAAGTTGGGATGTCAATAACTTGGAATTCAACGATAGGGTTTATAGGGCCAGCCCTTATTACAAGTTTTATAAATCCCATCACTTCCCGACGGGTATTATCGTAGGCACATACCGTAGCGGAGGTTAGATCGAGGTCCCTTTCCTTTAGTCCTAAGCATTTGAAAGTTCTTAATGGGCAGACATTCAAGGTGGATCCATTATCAACAAGAGAATGGTATGATCTTCCCCATAACTTCGACAGATATGTTGAGTGCATGATTGTGGTTTGGTCCAATTCTGGGTATTTCTTCTTCGGAAAAGGATAGCATTCGGGTAGAGGTCAATGATCCGACTAAATTTATAATTTTTTCTAGTATGGTAGAAGGAGGAGTGGTGGGTCCAGTGATTAACTTGATCAAAACATTTCTGTGTAGATGGGAAGACATAAAAATCCCCCATAGAGTGATGTTAGGGCGTAGGAAGATTTTTAACACCCTTCCCTTCGTCATTGGCTGGCAGTAAGCTTGGGATATGGTAATGCCTCCGTGATCTGGTTATGTGATTTACTAAAGAAGGGAATAACATGAACCCTATTTCCTCATCGATCTTGAGTTATTCTGCTATCTTATTTATTTTTTCAAGGAGTTCTTCAAATGATATCATCCCACACATGTCCATTACCGGGATAGTGTTCTTTGAAGCTTGCTCTTCATTTGAATCTTTGAATCCTTCCCCCCATTCGGTGGAAACAATTCTGTCTTTCTATGTAAAATCAATGCATTCCACAACTTCAATGTCTTCTTCGTACAGGTTCTCCCATTCTGCGGGGAGGTGTAAGGGTGAAGGGACCAGGTGCCCTTGTAACTTTAGAGTATTAAGTAACTCAGTCATACTGAAAATATTATTGGTTTTCCTGAATAATTCTACCATGATCTGGACAACGTCATCTAGGTTGACTTTATCGGTTGGTACCACCCAACTGTCTGACTTTCGGGCCCATTTTTGTGCTTCTAAGAATAGCGTACTAAATTTAGAATACTCAGTACATGATGGTAATTTAGAATACTCAGTACATGATGGTAATTTTTTGTACCACTTACCTAAACCTTTTTATATGCATATTTAAAAAAAAATTAACCTACATAATTCGAGCCAAGGGTTGTAACTTAAAGAAAATAACCTACATGATCTAAGGGCTATAAAATCTTGTATTGATCCAAGGGTTATTAAACGATTGACCACTTCAAGAAAAACAAAGAACCTATAAAATAATTGTGGTTGTCTTTGAATTTAGCCATTGGGTATTCTTGTTTCATTTAATTTGGTATTTTCAATTTCGTAAGTTCGATAATATCATTTTGGTATTTTCGGTATCTTATTTCGGAACGAGACAGTCGGTAAATCGATTTTTAAAATGTTAAAACCAAACAATTCACAAAAATTTTGATAATTTCTATTTTGGTAGTTTCAGTTTTGATTTTGGTAAGTAAAAAATGTAAACCATTACCATTAATTTTCAGTATAAACAGTACGGTACGGATTTTTACCGTACCGTGAACACCCCTACATCTGATACATAAAAATTTTATGTAGATAAGTTTCAACATTAATTCAAAAATTACTCATAGTTGTAACAAATATTGTCTTTCTTGGAAGGGAAACGCATTATTACAGTGAAATTTTGATCTCATAGCACTCCGACAGATTAAAACAAAATGAGTTTTGATCTCATATTACTCACAGTTATAGTAGAGATTTGTTTTGCAGAGAGGAAAAGATATGGTTTTTCACCCATCCCATCGGTAGTGAATTCGTCGTAGCACTCCAATAGATTTTGCTGAGAGGAAAATATATGGAATCAGAAGGGGTTTGAATAGGGGAGTGGAAGATTTTGGATTTGGTGGCTGTGTGGGGAAGTGGGGAAATCGATGACTCACATGAGTTCTGAGATAAATGGAAGGGTGGAAGGAAATAAAAAAAGAGAAACAAAGAACTCGTGGTCTTGATGGGATATGAATAGGCTGGGTTTAGTCCCAGAGAGGAACTGAAGATGCATAAGTTATTAGTCGGGTGGGATAGTAGAATTATATTTCAAAACAAAAATGACACGTGGACAACCTAAGAGAATATTAGAATTAATGATTTATAATGCATTTTATAATATATAAATACTAGATTGTAGGTCATGCGTTGCGTAGCCGCATTCGTAGGCGTATAATGTTTAAAAAAAATTGAGCAGAGCATTTTATCGGTCCAAATTATGTTCTAAAAAACCCGCCTAGGCTTAAGGTTTGGGAGAAACTCCTCGCCTTACGCTTTTCACGCCTTATTCTTGGTAAAACCCTTAAGGCGCACTTTTTTCTAAAAACAGCAATGCTTTAGTGAAACGATGTCGCCTTTTAAAGAATTTCTTTACTAACCGGACCATTATCTCATCCAAAACAATCAAACAGTATTTTAATTTGCATATATTCAGACATATTTTTATGATATGTGCAATTTTTGTATTTTAATAGCCTTGTTATGGTTATAAAATATTAAAATATATTAAGAAAGTCTAAACGCCTTTTTACGCCTAGGCCCGCCTAGGCTTCTAAGGCTTAAGGCTTGGCCTCCACGCCTCAATCACGCCCCGCGTTTTTTAGAACCTTGGGTCCAATGAATTCAAAACATATCCTTCAAAGAAATAGTCACTCATGGCAAGACCAACTAAATACTATGATTCAACGAACTAATGAACTTAATAATTTCACAAAAGGATGAACTCCAATATAGAACAATTTACACAGTATTTCTGCCTTCAATAGTCCCATATATTACAAACACACTAATCCAAATAGAATAAATCCTTCAAAATATTAAGAGAAATATTTTATAAATAAATAAAGTCATAACGTGTATAAATCCCTAAACATTTTGATTAGCGCGCGAAAAGTGTGTTCATGTAAGGACACAATCGTTGTTTTCGTTTCACCGCGATAACACAAACCTAAATTAGAACTACACTTGCGATACAAGTATAGCGGTAAGTCGGGTATCGAAAATCCTTAGAGACGAGTTGCTAGAATTTAATGGATTTAGTACTTCTAAAATAAAAGTGTAAAAGATAATTACTAACATAATAAAATATAAATAAAGGAAAATATTAATCTAGGCAAGTGTATTGAAACTAGATTAACAAAGCGAGTAAAATTATAGGTTGCGTCAAATATCCCCCACCCGTGTTAATTAGTATAAATTGGTTACATGGGTCGACGAGTTATTACAAATGCGTCTCGTTTCATCAACTAATTGAACCAAGGGTTGTCACGCCCCTAAATTCGCATAAAAGCCTAATACGATTTTGGCATCAACAAATACCCCAGAAATTACGCACGCAAGGTCGTAAGCACGGAACATATATGAAATGCCCCGTCAAATCTCCTAGGCACAATAACTAGGACAACACACCCGAAATAGACTCATAAACTCCATCACCAAAGGAAAGCAACATGTCAACCCGAGTGAGTTCCATTCAAACACAACCTAGACTAATTTTGCTAGAAAGCATGATAAAAATGCGATAAAGATACACTAGAAAGCAAGAAAATAAAGCATGTAAACCTAATTATGAACGCATGTAAGTTAACTACAAAGCAAGAATTAATGAAATACAAGCTATATTGATGGAGATGGAATATGAAAGCATAAATTACAAACCCAAATGGTTGTCAATCCAAGAAGAAATGAAGAAATGAGCTCTCAAACTTCCAAAACCCAAACCTAAACTATCTAAAATGAATTATATCTGATATTTACACAAAATTCCACTATATAGTAAGTCGGAATAAAATTAAAAAATAAAAGGAAAAATATCAGCTGAAAATAGGGGATCGGTCCCTTTGATCGATCGATCGATGGTGAAAATCAAAGCCCACTATCTTAGCTCGGGGGCAAAAGCTGAAGGATCGATCGATCGATCCTTTTGATCGATCGATCGATGGATACAAGTCTGCACAAGCTTCCTCCTGTTTTCGTTGGATGGTTTTCTCTTCCGCTAGAAACACCGTAACTTCTTTGTTCTGGATCGTAATCGCGCACCGTTCACGTCCACATGAAGCTTGCGAGGAGGGATACAACTTCCGTGAGATGTTGGTCCAGGTGCCTAAGCTGTGAATAGACTAAAATGACCTTGAACGTGTGATCGCGTATGGAAATTGAGCGGAATGAGTCCGGACTCCGTACTTAGTACCTAAATACCTACAAAATCCCAATTATACCTCATATAGCATGTTAACAATATAAATCGAGGTTGTCTGGTTAACGGGCTTAAATATAGAGATTAAGGCATCCGAGTGGGCTAAAATGTGTAGGTTCGAGGGATGAAATATGCAATATTTGCGTCGTATCACACCCATTAACTTACACATTGCTAGTCCCTAGCAATGAAATAGGATACAATAAGAACTACAAGCAAACCAAAAGCAGGAGATAGTACAAACGTATAGTATAAAAGCATAAGGCCACTTTTGCGGGCGATTCGATTGAATTTAGCATATGCAATAAGTCATTAAACCCCTATGTTACCCTAGTGGACGAGTGTCGTCTCGTGAGGGTTTTCAGGGATGATACCCACCAACCTCAAATGGTTTCCTCGAAATATGCCCAAACCAACATGCGACAAGCCCAACAATAGAGAACAAGATTTCATACACATTATTAGCACATTGAACGAATTCAAACAAAAGTCCAAAATCATTAACATTATATAATGCACCTCATAGAATTGAAACCATAAAATGTGGGTGGGGAGCGAGCACATGCAAAGTGTGATTTGGCAAAAACATATATAAACCGGATACTAAATAAAGAAAGCATATATTTAATCCTCATGGGCATCACACTCATCAAGCGAATTCACTCGAAACAGGGAGCTAACACACGGAACATGCGGGCATAAGGAGTAAATGTAAATGGAAACTAGGTCGCGCACATGTCACAAATGAAGAACGATACATATAAAATGAAAAATTGTAATCTCAATGAAAGATACCGCTCATTAAAGGAGGCAAAATGTATTTTCACAGATTATCAAAACTATTTAAACCTTTGAATTACATCTACTTACGATCACATAGGACTTTAATAGGGTTGTAAAGTAGGCTAGGCTAGGGTACGAAATGAAAGGAATGTATGTACGGATTCAAAGTGTTCAGAGATGAAAACTCGGGATAATGGGAAGATGCGGGCAATATTAAAATTCGAAAACAAGTTCCAAAAAGGCATTAGATATATCATTTTGAGAGTAATCAAAGCTTATTGAACTATATACACAACATTTACAACTTTCTCTTTCTTTTCTTTTCTTCTTTTTCTCATGTTTTTTTTGTTTTCTTTAGCTTTTTGCTTTCTCTTTTTCTTCACTTATCACACTCTCATATGCCCAAATGGCAACCGACATCACAACCACAACATTCAATCCCATGTAACATTCCAAACAAAGGTATGTAAGGTAATATTTATGGTGTATAACTCCAATTTGGAGTTGGGTATGGGATTTTGGGTTATGAAACGAAAGGCTAGTATTTAGGCTCAAATGGGTTGGCTAGGGAAAATATATAAGGTGAGGTCATGGATAATACGGGTGATATAACAAAGATTTCCTATGATCATTTTAAAAAGTTTAAGCAATTCTCGAGTCAAAACAAATTTGCAAATCATGCTCAAGTAATACATTTCAAGAACGAACTCAATTAATGAACGGTCAAATGAAAGAATAGAGATATTACCAACGAATTCAACGTTTTCAATGAGAAAAGAATAGTGTATACACTCACAAACGATGAAAGGTAGAAATATTACTCGGTGTAAGTATATACAATGCAACAAAAGATTACCGAGTTATAAAAATCTTAAACAAAATAAATAGAACAATAAAAGTGCATGTGCTCATGGGATTAAAGTTTAATTCGTGAAGTTATTCATAATATCAATAAGTGAGGACTAAAGTCTAATAAATTCTAAAATCTAGAACATGCATCGTAGAGTTGTCTATTGGATCGGGCACTTATTTAAATTTATCATCGGAAACAAAGGCAAAAATGCCCAATAAAGGAGAAAAAAGAAATAAAATCTTTTTGAAATTTTTGAATTTTTCTAAGAAAAGCATACTAAGCAACTAACATGTGAGCAAAAACATGGACTAAATAAAGAAATGGATAGAATATCCCACACCCCCTAACTTAAAATCTGACATTATCCTAAATGTAAATTAAGAACCAAGTTAAAGAGAGGAAAAGAGCAATATTACCCAAAACTGGAGCGATCTCCAAAAAGTGTGAGTCCGATGATTCTACAAAACAAGTTAGTACCGAGCATAGCAAAAACAAATAACAAAAACTTAACTAATTACACTAGACTAAATTAAAAAGGAAAGAAAAAATAAAAAGAAAGAAAGAAAGATAAAAATCCAACTATATACAACCTACTATTAAGGCTTCACACTAACTATACACTAGAAGTCTAAATAGGTGAGGGTCCACCATGAAAACGATTTGACTTTGGAGGATAACTGGTGTACCCTCACACTTAAGCATGCCTTCCGAAAAATATGAATTCTATTTCAACAAAAGAAGGCATGTTTAAGGCATAAGAAATGAACCATCGTCAATTAAAAGTTTTGGAGGGACGATGAGGGATTTGGATTCAACGGGTGACAAAAACATGTGGGGACCGAGAAAAGAAGAATATCCTCCCAAGGATTTTGAAATTGGAATGGGAGGTTGCGCACATAAAGGCAAATATGCGTTCATGGAAGGTGACTCGAGCAAGTACTCCTCATCGGCGAAAAGGTTTAAAACACTAAAGTTTGAAACCGAATCATCGGGTACTTGTGACGGTGTGATAACAGAAAATGAAAATGGGGAGGAAAGAAATTCAAACTCACGAGATGAATCATCATCGCATGAAGATTGAGTTTCGAAGGAAATAATATCATTTTCAATGAAATGTTCTTCTTTGGGAGCCAAAGAAGACATCATTTCATAGCAAATAGATATTATGTCATTTTCATCCTCACTTTCAATATCTATTACGCAATGGGAAAAGTCGACAATGATTTGTTCCAAAGTAGGCACAAATTCCTCATTTGGTTCAAAAGATTCCTCGACTTTGAAAGTCTCGGAAGAAAAATCTTCGTCGGATTCAAATAATAAATCCAATTCATGTTCCCACAAATGATGTTCTTCCTGATAACAATTTTTAATTTTCTCATTTTCAAGCATACGCAAGCCCTAGCCAAAAGTCATAGGTCGAGGCGTGGATTCTTAAAAATGGGAACTTTGAAAATTACCATCAGACTTAAACTTAGACTCATTATTATAGGAATTTTGAAAACTATTACAATTTGTTTCAAAATTCCTATTATAAGGAGGTAAAGGCCCAAAATCATTATCATCATCATCAGAATACATGCACCCTAAAGCATGACTTTTGTAATACTCTCCCAAAGTCATTTTAGATGTTGCAACTTTTGGGGATTTTAAGTATTGTTCAAAAGTCAAAGGTTTGCAAGAATTTTGAGAATTATCATATTGATTACCTAAAGAATTGGAATAAGACATGCTTACCCCAAAAATGGCTCGAAGTGGTGAATTCCACAAAGTAGATGCACGCGGGATATTCAAGCGTTTCTAAGTGCTCAAATGTGGAAGTCCTGCAAAAATGTTAGCCAAAAAATACAATTAGAAAGAAAATACTATGAAATACTAAATCAAACAAAGTTTAAAACAAACTCATCCACGGCAATGGTGCCATTTTGATTAGCACGCAAAAAGTGTGTTCGTCTAAGGACACAATTGTTATTTTTGTTTCACCGCGATAATACAAACAAACCTAAATTACAACTACACTTGTGATAATATAAAACAAACTCATCCACGAGTAAAACTATAGGTTGCGTCGAATATCCCTCACCCGAGTTAATTAGTATAAAATGGTTACATGGGCCGACGAGTTATTACAAATGTGTCTCGTTTCGTCCATTAGTTGAACCAAGGGTTGTCACGCCTCTAAATCCGCATAAAAGCCTAATACGATTTTGGCGCCAATAAATACCCCGAAAATTACGCACGTAAGGACGTAAGCACGGAACATACATGAAATGCCCCGTTAAATATCCTAGGCACAATAACTAGGATAACGTACCCGAAATAGACTCGTAAACTCCATCACCAAAGCAAAGCAACACGTCAACTCGAGTGAGTTCCATTCAAACATAACCTAGACTAATTTTGCTAGAAAGCATGATAAAAACGCGATAAATAAACGCTATAAAGCTACATTAGAAAGAAAGGAAATAAAGCATGTAAAGCTAATTATGAAAGCATGTAAATTAACTACAAAGCAAGAATGAATGAAATACAAGCTATATTGATGGAGATGGAAGATGAAAGCACAAATTACAAAACCAAATGGGTGTCAATACAAGAAGAAGTGAAGAAATAAGCTCTCAAACCTCCAAAACGCTAACCTAAACTATCTAAAACGAATTATATATGATATTTACACAAAATTCCCTTATATAGTAAGTTGGAATAAAATTAGAAAAGAAAAGGGAAAAGAAAATAATAGGCAAAATATCAGCTAAAAATAGGGGATCGATCCCTTTGATCGATCTATCGATGATGAAAATCAAAGCCCACTGTCTCAGCTCGAGGGCAAAAGCTGAAGGATCGATCAATCAATCAACAGGTCTGCACAAGCCTCCTCCTGTTTCGGTTGGATGGTTTTCTCTTCCGCTAGAAATGTCGTAACTTCTTCGTTCTGGATCAGAATCGCGCACCGTTCACGACCACGCGAAGCTTGCGAGGAGGGATAAAACTTCCATGTAGATGTTGGGCCAGTGCCCAAGCTGTGAAAAGACTAAAATGCCCTTAAACGTGCAATCACGTACGAAAATTGAGCAGAATGCATCTGAACTCCATACTTAGTACCTAAATACCTACAAAAGCCCAATTGTACCTCATATAGCATGTTAACAATATAAACCAAGGTTTTCTAGTTAACGGGCTTAAATATAGAGATTAAGGCACCCGAGGGGGCTAAAATGCGTAGGTTCGAGGGATGAAATACGCAATATTTGCGTCGTATCACATATGTTAAGCAGAATAATGGTGCTAAAACTATACATAAAAACATATGAAGAACTCAAGATTTCTTTGTATATTGAGACGAAAAACTAATGTTGTTTATAGTATTTCCATCACAAAACTATTACATCGGATGCTTACGAAAAGGCATGTGGGATTGGGTCTGGGAGACCTCGTCCTCCTCATGACGCCCGATATTTGAGTGCATGTAGTATGATTTTGTATCTAACTGCAAATATGTCATGTGGTTTATTTAATGAGAGTTTTAACTCCTAGCTAAGGTAATACTGGCATGTTTGAGCTTCTACATCAACTTCGATAAATATGTCATGTAGTTTCATTTAAAAAAAGGCAATATTTTGAACATTTAGGCGAACCAATGGAAGGTCTGGGATGAGTTTGATTGATTTCTGAAGAATTTATTTTTGTTAGAGATAGAGAGGAAGGGACGGGAATATGGTTGCTACATATCTATAGAAATGAAAGGACATTAGGGAAACAAAATCATGGAAACTGAATAGACATGAATTAAAGAGCCAAAAGCGTAAGAAATAAGGAAATCAAAAGTGGTAATTGATATCTTTATTACTGTCACGTGTCATAACAGCAACAAAAGCGTCGGTTTTATATATATTAAGATAAGTAAACTTCATTGGATTCAACCACCAGCATAGCATACCAGTTTTAACATGGTAAAGATTTACCTTTATAAAACACAAATCTTGATCAAAACTAGTTTTGAATCTTAAGGTCAACTTGTAATTTTCTTGAATCCATTAATGATGAAAATATATAAGTAACCAATGCCCACACGAATAAAAAGACTCGAGTTTAATCACACTCTTATAAACTATCACGTTTAAACACCAAAAGTCAAACGTAAGCGATATTTTTCTTACAAAAAGCAAAAAATAATAAACTTTTTTTTTTAAATCAGGATATTTATTGAAACTATAGAGAGAAAAGCCCTCTCACATGGCTTACAAGCAAATCAAACAAAGACCTTTTCTGAAACTACTAAAATAGATGCTCTAATCTCTCTAAGGAGATCACTATAATTTTGAAAGCTAAAAGAGCTTTGATGATAGGATCCATGATTGGCAAGCAACTCTGCAGTTTTATTGGCTTCTGATGAACATAACTTGATGAGGCAATGATTAGTTTGGAGAAATTCATTTATTTCAGAAATTTCATTCCTTATACGCCACTGAGCTGTAGAAGAAGATATAAAACATTGAAGAATATTTTCTGAATCTACTTCTATGTCTATGTTAGAAATACCCTTCTCCTTGCAAAACTTGATCCCAACCAAAATAGCTTGAACTTGAGCTTCAATCGATGAATTTGTGGATAAAGCATTTGAGCAAGCCCAAATGAATTGACCCGTATTATTTCGAATAATAGAGCCAATACCCATATTGTTCCCTGTCTTGGCAGCACAGTTGAGTTTGAATCTACCTTTTGGAGGACATTTCCAAGGCATAACTATAAAAGAAGAATTGGAAATCTTGAAATTAAGAGAAAAGACATTGATAACCTCCTTGCATACATCATTTCTCCCACCTTTGATTTTGGAATTTTGGAATACCTCTGTAATTCTAGATATCACTCTAGATGAAATCATGTTAGCTCTCATAGTTATACCTTCAAAAAGAGCTTTGTTTCTAGCAAGCCAAATTTCCCAGATAATAGTGAATGGAATGATCTTATGTAGCCACTGAGGTATATGAGAATTTCCTGAATGTAACCACCATTGAATTATCGAGCTATGAATAGTGGATGGTCTTTGAGTAACTCCCAGTATGCAGCAAAAATGATTCCAAACTTCAGCAGCTATAGGACCTGATATAAAGAGATGGTTCAGAGATTCCCCATTCTTATGGCAGCATTGACATCTTGATGTTAATTTCACTCCCACCTTTTGAATAAGATCTTCAACAGGAACACATTTAGATAATGTTTTCCACACAAAAGTAGATATGTTAGGAGGAATATTAGGATCCCATATATAGTTAAATGCTACAGATGACAATTTATGCTTTCTAAAAATCTCATCAGCTGATGAAAATGTGAACTTTCCACTAGAAGAAGGCTGCCAAATCAGACCATTAGCAAAACCATTATTATAATAAGTGACTAAAGAGTCAAGATCACTATTAGCAGAACCATTCCCATTTTAAAGAGTATACGCAAAATAAGATCTAAAACACCATATATTTTATGCCAATACAAAAAGGGGAAATCTTTACCTGAAGAAAATTTAGACATTAAAATTAAAATTACCGGTAGCCATATATGTATATTAAAAGAACAGAAATTAAAATCGTTACTAATCTGAATACAACTAATTTCTATCTAAATGCAACATGTATATCAATATAGTATTGGGTACCTACACAAAACAAACTTCATGGTACGGACAGTGGTGAAATTATACCAACTCGTTAGTCTTGTGCAATCACCCAACAATTTTTGCATTTGCCTCCATGTCTTTTGAAAAATATAAAGATGACTACTGTGGGAAATACTCTGAATATAACAATATAATTTGAACTTTTGTAATTATACTTGTAAAATTTGCAGCAGATCTTGGGACCAAGATAAAAATGGGATGAGTTCTTGCTCAAATGGTGTGTAGGTTGACAAAATACGGAGACATGCATTTTCAATACTTGACCAAATCTATTTTTAATTTATGTATGTCTATCTACTTCTTATATTATTATGTGAAGAGAACGGGGTGAATTAAATGGAAGTGGGTTAAATAGGGAAGTGGAGAGTCAGGTGCCAGTGTGAGAGGGTTGAGAAAATGGACAGTTGAGAGCGAAAGTTTATGATAATTAACTAACGAAAGAAACAATTGCTCTTACTTCCACATGGAACCAAATATATTTATTTATTTTTAGTTTAGTCCCATCTAATAGGTATTTAAAATTACAGTAAGTCCCAAAATTGCCCACAACAATACTATAAGTCCATCTTACTTTTCGTAGATAATGACACTTGTTGAATAGTAGTTAAAATGGAACCAACAACAAAAAAAGATAAAACATGGGAGTAACAACAAATAAATCTTTAAAAAATAGAGTGAATACTTAACCCCCCCCCCCCCCCCCCAAGTTTAGTTAGTAAAGACACAAAATAAGGAGAAAGATATAACTAATTATGAGAGTGGGAGAGGATAGATAATAAAACAACTTTCACAAATAAGGAAAATACCATGTTTTGCTCACACTACACATTCTAGAGGAGAAATGATTTGAGTCCCAAAAAAATCTCTCAAATTATCCTCAAATAAAATTAAGTGTTGTATCTTATGGTATCAGTCCTATCACGACACAATATTTTATTGTTTTTTGGAAGATGATTTTGGAGATCTTTTGGGACTAATAGCATTGCTCTAGTGATATAAAAAGATTAATAAATGATACTTCCTCACATGGAAAGAATCAATGATAGATAGATAGATAGATAGATAGATAGATAGATAGATAGATAGATAGATAGATAGATAGATAGATAGATAGATAGATAGATAGATAGATAGATAGATAGATAGATAGATAGATAGATAGATAGATAGATAGATAGATAGATAGATAGATAGATAGATAGATAGATAGATAGATAGATAGATAGATAGATAGATAGATAGATAGATAGATAGATAGATAGATAGATGACACCCCGCCTAATTAAATACCGGGCGATCACTCCTTTATTAAATTAAATCAAGGTTAACAGTTGGTTCATTCTCAGCATCACTGTCGATAAAAATAAATTTTCCAATTTAACACCCTAAATAATTAAGCTAAGTGTCAAAAACATTTTTCATACAAACTATCCAAATTTTAATTAGAGAAAATGATTTATTTATTAAAAACAACATTTCTACAATCAAGAATCACACCACGATAAACCAAATAGTATAATACATTCGCCAATCGAATGTCAACATATGAAACTAGAATCACAACCCATAATGAATAAATCCCATAGAACAATACTGGAAATAACTGAAATATAAATGTCCCAACAACAAATGAAATAATGGAAAGGGAGACACGTGCCCAATAAATGAGAATGCTAGAATGGAGTCAATAAAGGAAGCCGTCTACGCAAGTGACCTGCAACTCCCACCTAAGCTGCAGCACGTTCCTCTCAAAGGATCCTAAGCAAGACGCCCCTGTGGCTGGGCACCTGAAATATATACATATATATACAAGAGAGAGAGAGAGAGAGAGAGAAAAAGAAACGGGTCAGAGCCCGAAAGTGTGTTTGATTTAAAATACGTTTAGCAAGTATTTAAATTGATACAGGCCAATGCAATAACATATTAGTGCATCGCTCTCTTGAGAAAATACTCACCACTCTTCTAATGTGCACACCTATCGCACTAACCTTCCCCACGGTTTCTTATCATTTACGCACTAGTCTTTTTAAAAGATTTAACTTAACTTAGATTACTCGCAAGATTTATAATTCACAACTCCATTTTAAAAAGAACGTTCCAAACAGTAATCAAAGTCCTCCATTTTAACTTTATAAAATCAATAAAGTTTTACAGTGACATCTTATACTTTTTCAAAACAAGTATTTAAAAATTTAGTTCAGAATTATTCCTCACTTACTACGTTATAACAATAGTTTGAATTCCTCTATTCAGATATATATATAAGGTACTCGTATAATTTATATATATATATTCTAACTGCAACAACATATAAACTATGGTGTAGGCATACTCTGTTTCTCAAAACAAGTATTTACAATTTTTAGTCATCAACCATGTCCTACATATCAAATCACGGTAGGCAGTTCCAAATTTCAGAATTTCATATATATATATATATATTAACTACACGTATAATATATATTATAATAGCACCCCAACTAAATTATGGTGCAGGCATACTCTACTATACAAAGCCCCATATCACTCATATTAAGGGGAATACATTCGGAATCACTCTCGAAATGTATTAACAATACATACACAAACAATATTGAGGCGAAGAATAGATTCCAAGTCTCTAAGAGGATGGCACATACCGGCGTCTCTTAGGAACGTCTGAACTATCACGTCGATAGCCTGTACCAAGGACACCTATCTTCTTGGGTACAAGTCAATATCCCCCATAAAGGTCCCATCGAGATAAGACTTGTCCCAGCGCGGAAACCTCAGGGATAGTAAGTAGCGTGGGTATGATTTTCACATGCATATAATATATGTACACACAATCATATAAATATACCACTTTATCCTATTAACATAGGTTCTTCACATTACCCATAATTATACCATTTATCCTAAATTTCACATTTATAGAAATACGTATAAGGTTTTGTTCCTAACCTTAACTCGAAGGGTTTTCTCACTTATTACCTAACACTCGTGGGCTATATTCTCACAAGTCTGAAATTCAGTAAGTGACTTTATTAGATTCCAACGTAACTCTCTTACGCTCCTCACCCTTTAAATATTATAAATTTACCAACCGAAAGTAAATATCCCATAAATACCATTTTCGTTGAAGATTAAAGGTCCCAACATTTATTCATATACCCTACTGGTCCTCAATGTCTCCCAAATCCTTTTATCAAGAATGCCCAAGAATTATTTCACGATAAACTTACTTTAACTAATTAAACAAGGAAAATAAGGGTCTTCCAGGAGGGGTCGATCGATCGAAGCTTGGGGCTCGATCGATCGATGCTCTATGTTCGATCGATCGATCAAGCAGGTCTGGGTAAAATTCTGCAGAATTGCAGTTACGGGTTCTACCGCTATTCTTCATCAAATTCCATATTTTTCAACCCTAATTGACCCACAAATTCTACTATTAACATAATAACATAATTCCAGATGTTTTTAACGTTCAGCATGCATGTATTCATCATTAAACATGGTTAAACAACCCAAAATCTCATCTAATCATCAAGAACCCTAAAGTTTTCATAACAATGATTCAATTCAGTTTTTTTCTCCAGAATTTCTTCCTAATATAACATCAAAATTCGTGGGTAATACATCTATATCATCAAAAGTTTCCAGCATAAGGTTTTAATCTTCTCTACATGCAATTTCCTATCAAAATTTGGGGTTTTCTTACATGGATTACATTCCTAATTAATCCTAAACTAATATGAACATTGCACTAACGAAATACGCAAGTTAAACACTTGCCTGGGATTTTCAGAAGTCTGATTTCCTGTTGATTATGGTGTGGTTGCGTTCTCCTCCTCGCGATCTACGCGTTGGTGGTGACGGCGGTGCAAACGGTGGTGTTTTGGCCTTGAATCTCCTTGAAAGGTCTCTCCTCTCCTCTCCAATGGCCGTTCTAGGGTTCTGGATGTTCTAACCCTAAATGGCTAACCTAACCAGCTAATAAAGGCTGCTAAAATTCGTGGGTTTAATTACCCTATTTTATAAAATGACCAAAATGCCCTCCCGGGTCACTAATTAGGCCTAAAAACGCCCCGAGGCCCAAACTAACCCCCCCGGTATACTTTTCTGACTATCTCGACCCTTCCGGACGCGTTGGCGCACTCAAAACGACCATACGAACAACCTATAAAATATTCACTTTTTATTTAACAAAATTAGTCCCGATGTGAAACGGGCACGTCCCGACTTAAATTTCCGAAATAGTCATTTAATTCACTTATGACATTCAATATAACCAATATAATATATTACTATGCTCATTAGTAATATTCAACAAGTTTCCCATAATTACTAACTCTCATCACGTTAATAATTATAACATATTTAATTTCTGGATTTTTATTAAATAAACATTCTCATTAAATTTAATAAATCCCCAAATTAATATAGCATAAAAATACGGGGTATTACATACTTCCCCCCTAATAACGGAATTTCATCCCGAAATTCGGAGAATAAGGCATACCTGGTAAAAACAACTCTGGGTTCTCGCGTATATCTGCCTCACGCTCCCAAGTGGATTCCTCCACATTATGATGCTCCCACTGGACTCGCACAAGTGGAACTATTTTCGACCTCAATCTCCTCTCACTATAGTCTAGAATAGCCACTGGTCTCTCCTCGTAAGAGCTATCAGACTGTAAATCTATCTCATCTATCGCAATGTGAGTATAGGCCATATCATCCCGAAGATATCGTCTCAACGACGAGATGTGGAATACATCGTGAATGTGATGTAAATGTTCTAGCAATCCCAACCTGTATGCTACCGGCCCAATCCTCTCGATGATGGGGAAATGGTCCTACGTACCTCGGAGCCAACTTCCCCTTCTTCCCGAACCTCATCACTCCCTTCATAGGAGATACACGTAATAACACTTAATCTCCCACATTAAACTCCCGGATGAACCGTTTCGCATCGGCATAGCTCTTCTGCCTATCTTGGGCTACCCGAATACGACTCCTAATTATCTCAATCCTCGCGGAGGTCTCCTGAATCACTTCTGGTCCTAGCAACTTGTTGTCCCCCACCTCGAACCAACAAGTTGGAGAACGACAAGGCCTGCCATACAAAGCCTCAAATGGAGCCATGCCAATCATAAACTGATAGGAGTTATTATAAGCAAACTCTACCAGTGGAAGGTGTGGCTCCCAACCTTCTCTGAAATCGAGATCACACATGCGTAGCATATATTCCAACATCTGATTAGTACACTCTTTCTGTCCATCTGTCTGTGGGTGGTAAGCTGAACTCAGTCTCAACTCTGTACCCATAGCCTCCTGAAAACTTTCCCATAAACGTGACACAAAAATCTTGTCTCTATCTGACACAATATTCAGGGGCACCCCATGTAATCTGACAATCTGAGCGATGAACAACTAGGCATAATGACCCGTGGTATAATCTGTCCTCACTGGCAGAAAATGAGCCACCTTGGTCAAACGGTCTACAATCACCCAGATAGAATCGTGGCCCCGCTGTGATGTAGGAAACCCTGTAACGAAATCCATGGAAATACTTTCCCACTTCCACGCGGGTACTTCCAACGGCTGAAGTAATCCTGACGGTTTCTGGTGGTCCACCATCACCAGCTGGCAAGTAGAACACTTGGACACAAACTCAGCGATGTCCTTCTTCATCCCACTCCACCAGTACTGTCGTCTCATGTCCTGGTACATCTTATCGCCTCCTGGATGTACTGCAAATCAGGACCCATGAGAATGAGTCATCACTTCATAACGTAGCTCCGCTCCTTCTGGAACCACTAATCTCCCATTAAACTGCAACCCTCCATCAGAACTAACAGAATAGGACTCAGCACCCTCTGCTAGAAGTCGCACAATCTGCTCCTGAGAAAACGGGTCTGTGGTCTGTGCCTGTATCACCCTCGTAACAATCTCGGGTGTGACTGTCATCACGGATATGAAAGAACGTGCTACTGCGTCCTGGTGACCCAACTCCTTCCACTTTTCTTTCCAGATGTCTGCTACATCGTCTACCGGTCTACGGCTCAACGCATCAGCAACTACGTTGGCCTTCCCCGGATGATACTGTATATCGAACTGGTAATCTTTCACAAACTCTAACCACCTGCGCTGACGCATATTCAGCTCTCGCTGAGTGAACAGGTACTGCAGTGACTTATGGTCTGTGAACAAACGGAATTTCTCGCCCAATAAGTAGTGCCTCCAAATTCTCAATGCAAAGACGACCGCTGCTAACTCCAGGTCGTGGGTGGGGTAATTCTTCTCATGCGGCTTAAGCTTGCGGGAAACAAAAGCTATATCCTTCTCCTCCTGCTGGAGTACGCCTTCAAGTCCCCGTAAAGATGCATCGGTATAAACCAGGTACTCCACACCCGGTTTCGGTAAAGCAAGGACTGGTGCTGAAGTAAGCTTATCCTTCAGCTCGTCGAAAGCCAACTGACAAGCGTCATCCCAAACATATGGTACTCCCTTGCGAGTCAGATTCGTCAATGGACCCACTATTTTGGAGAATCCCCGAATGAATCTCCTGTAGTATCCGGCTAACCCCAAGAAACTAATATGAAACAACATGGCCCAAGAATTGTACCTCTCGTAACCAGAATCCACACTTCTCGTACTTAGCATATAACTGATGCTCTCGTAGAGTCTGAAGAACCTGCCTCAAGTGCTCAGCATGCTCCTCCTCGGAGTGTGAATATATCAAGATGTCATCTATGAAGACGATGACAAATTGATCCAAGAACTCTCTGAATACTTGATTCATTAAGTCCATAAAAATGGCTGGGGCATTTGTTAGTCCGAACGGCATCACCCTGAACTCATAGGACCCATATCTCGATAAGAAGGCAGTCTTTGAAACATCTTGCTCTCTAATACATAACTGATGGTACCCCGACCTCAGATCTATCTTCGAAAATAAAGTTTCTCCCCTCAACTGGTCGAATAGATCATCGATTCGAGGCAACGGATACTTATTCCGTATCGTGATCTTGTTCAATTCCCGGTAGTCCACACACAATCTCAGTGAACCATCTCTTTTCTTCACAAACAGGACTGGAGTGCCCCAAGGTGAGGTACTCCTACGAATGAAGCCCTGACCTAACAGTTGCTCTATCTGATCCCGTAGCTCTCGCATCTCTGTCGGAGCCATACGGTACAGTGCGCGTGCTATAGGTCTTATATCTGGAAGTAAATCTATAACAAAGTCTATCTCACGACTGGGCGGTAGGCCTGGTATCTCCTGAAACACATCGGAATACTCCCTGACAACAGGGATCGAATCTAAGGGAATCACAACCTCCTTAGAGGTATCCTCCTCTATGTAATACAAATGAGCGGTCGAACCTCCCTCTGGGCGAGGCATCGCCACCACAAACATCTCATGCCTCGAAATGTCAAGAATAATGTTCCCACCGAAGTAATCAATCATGGCTCTATAAGCTGCGAGCCAGTCCATACCAATAATCACATCATGCTCGTACATGTCTAAGACTAACATGTCTGCAGGTAATACCAAGCTACCAATCTTTACCCCCACTCCCCGGCATATATAAAGATAAGTGACTCACTCCCCCGTGGTGAGTCGACATACGCCACGGTGCTCTCTGTTGTGGCTAACAATCCTAAGGACTTCGCAAAATATATATCTATAAAAAAATGCGTTGCCCCAGTAAAAATAGAATGACCCAAAGTTCCATGGATAGAAAACATACCCCAAATCGCGGTTGGTGCCTGTGGGGCTGTTGCCTGGTGGACATTATAGATATGCCTGTACTGTAACTGCCCCTTCTGCAGTGCAGCTACTGGAAAGGTTGGTAGGTCTGGTACCTGAACTGGTGCTGGGAGAGTGACTGGAAAAATTGGCCCCTGTGGCTTCGTACGGGCGCATTGTGGTTGTGAGGCCCTAATACCCTTTGGGCAATCTTAGCGTTTATGGCCATGCGTGCCACACACAAAACATTTGCCTTTGAAGTTACTCCCCCTCTGACCTTGCTGCTGTTGGGGTCGGCCTTGCTGACTTGGGGTTTTATTCCCCTTTCGAAGCTGCTTCATTTTACCATGTTGTTGACTAAAATTTACCCTGTCTTGGGTAGTTCGCTGTCGAAATTTCGGAGTCTTCGCACACTTGTCAGCTTTGGTCACATGCATTTGGCTAACCTCTCTAGGTCTTTTGCCTTCTCTAAGTTGCATACTGCGTTCTTGGTATTGCAAAATTGCAGTGGTGACTGCTTGTGCTACGATGCCTGCTAACTCGGCGGTTGATACTCTCTCTGGGGGTACCTGAGGTGTGAGTCGATCTTGCTCGTTGACTCCCTCAACTGTTTTAGCTAGTTCTTCATGACGGTCCAACTGAAAATTTTAAATGAATTTGGATGAGTTCATCATTCAAATAAACAAATCGCAGAAGCAAGAATTCCCAATGCATAGAGATGAACACTACATTCCTAGTATTAGGGCTCTATATCAAAGAAAACAGCGCTGAAAGCATAATAAGTCGTACATATCCTAAAGGACACTAGAACCTGATGCTCTGATACCACCTGTGACACCCCGCCTAATTAAATACCGGGCGATCACTCCTATATTAAATTAAATCAAGGTTAACAGTTGGTTCGTTCTCAGCATCACTGTCGATAAAAATAAATTTTCCAATTTAACACCCTAAATAATTAAGCTAAGTGTCAAAAACATTTTTCATACAAACTATCCAAATTTTAATTAGAGAAAATGATTTATTTATTAAAAACAACATTTCTACAATCAAGAATCACACCACGATAAACCAAATAGTATAATACATTCGCCAATCGAATGTCAACATATGAAACTAGAATCACAACCCATAATGAATAAATCCCATAGAACAATACTGGAAATAACTGAAATATAAATGTCCCAACAACAAATGAAATAATGGAAAGGGAGACACGTGCCCAATAAATGAGAATGCTAGAATGGAGTCAATAAAGGAAGCCGTCTACGCAAGTGACCTGCAACTCCCACCTAAGCTACAACACGTTCCTCTCAAAGGATCCTAAGCAAGACGCCCCTGTGGCTGGGCACCTGAAATATATACATATATATACAAGAAGGAGAGAGAGAGAGAAAGAAACGGGTCAGATCCCGAAAGTGTGTTTGATTTAAAATACGTTTAGCAAGTATTTAAATTGATACAGGCCAATGCAATAACATATTAGTGCGTCACTCTCTTGAGAAAATACTCACCTCTCTTCTAATGTGCACACCTATCGCACTAACCTTCCCCACGATTTCTTATCATTTACGCACTAGTCTTTTTAAAAGATTTAACTTAACTTAGATTACTCGCAAGATTTATAATTCACGACTCCATTTTAAAAAGAACGTTCCAAACAGTAATCAAAGTCCTCCATTTTAACTTTATAAAATCAATAAAGTTTTACAGTGACATCTTATACTTTTTCAAAACAAGTATTTAAAAATTTAGTTCAGAATTATTCCTCACTTACTACGTTATAGCAATAGTTTAAATTCCTCTATTCAGATATATATATATATATATATATATAAGGTACTCGTATAATTTATATATATATATTCTAACTGCACCAACATATAAACTATGGTGTAGGCATACTCTGCTTTCTCAAAACAAGTATTTAAAATTTTTAGTCATCAACCATGTCCTACATATCAAATCACGATAGGCAGTTCCAAATTTCAGAATTTCATATATATATATATTAACTACACGTATAATATATATTATAACAGCACCCCAACTAAATTATGGTGCGGGCATACACTACTATCCAAAGCCCCATATCACTCATATTAAGGGGAATACATTCGGAATCACTCTCGAAATGTATTAACAATACATACACAAACAATATTGAGGCGAAGAATAGATTCCAAGTCTCTAAGAGGATGGCACATACCGGCGTCTCTTAGGACCGTCTGAACTATCATGTCGATAGCCTGTACCAAGGACATCTATCTTCTAGGGTACAAGTCAATATCCCCCATAAATGTCCCATCGAGATAAGACTTGTCCCAGCGCGGAAACCTCAGGGATAGTAAGTAGCGTGGGTATGATTTTCACATGCATATAATATATGTACACACAATCATATAAATATACCACTTTATCCTATTAACATAGGTTCTTCACATTACCCATAATTATACCATTTATCCTAAATTTCACATTTATAGAAATACGTATAAGGTTTTGTTCCTAACCTTAACTCGAAGGGTTTTCTCACTTATTACCTAACACTCGTGGGCTATATTCTCACAAGTCTGAAATTCAGTAAGTGACTTTATTAGATTCCAACGTAACTCTCTTACGCACCTCACCTTTAAATATTATAAATTTACCAACCGAAAGTAAATATCCCATAAATACCATTTTCGTTGAAGATTAAAGGTCCCAACATTTATTCATATACCCTACTGGTCCTCAATGTCTCCCAAATCCTTTTATCAAGAATGCCCAAGAATTATTTCACGATAAACTTACTTTAACTAATTAAACAAGGAAAATAAGGGTCTTCCAGGAGGGGTCGATCGATCGAAGCTTGGGGCTCGATCGATCGATGCTCTATGTCCGATCGATCGATCAAGCAGGTCTGGGTAAAATTCTGCAGAATTGCAGTTACGGGTTCTACCAGTATTCTTAATCAAATTCCATATTTTTCAACCCTAATCGACCCACAAATTCTACTATTAACATAATAACATAATTCCAGATGTTTTTAACGTTCAGTATGCGTGTATTCATCATTAAACATGGTTAAACAACCCAAAATTTCATCTAATCATCAAGAACCCTAAAGTTTTCATAACAATGATTCAATTCAGTTTTTTTCTCCAGAATTTCTTCCTAATATAACATCAAAATTCGTGGGTAATACATCTATATCATCAAAAGTTTCCAGCATAAGGTTTTAATCTTCTCTACATGCAATTTCCTATCAAAATTTGGGATTTTCTTACATGGATTACATTCCTAATTAATCCTAAACTAATATGAACATTGCACTAATGAAATACGCAAGTTAAACACTTGCCTGGGATTTTTATAAGTCTGATTTCCTGTTGATTATGGTGTGGTTGCGTTCTCCTCCTCGCGATCTACGCGTTGGTGGTGACGGCGATGCAAACGGTGGTGTTTTGGCCTTGAATCTCCTTGAAAGGTCTCTCCTCTCCTCTCCAATGGCCGTTCTAGGGTTCTGAATGTTCTAACCCTAAATGGCTAACCTAACCAGCTGATAAAGGCTGCTAAAATTCGTGGGTTTAATTACCCTATTTTGTAAAATGACCAAAATGCCCTCCCGGGTCACTAACTAGGCCTAAAAACGCCCTGAGGCCCAAACTAACCCCCCCGGTATACTTTTCTGACTATCTCGACCCTTCCGAACGCGTTGGCGCACTCAAAATGACCATACGGACAACTTATAAAATATTCACTTTTTATTTAACAAAATTAGTCCCGACGTGACACGGGCACGTCCCGACTTAAATTTCCGAAATAGTCATGTAATTCACTTATGACATTCAATATAACCATTATAATATATTACTATGATCATTAGTAATATTCAACAAGTTTCCCATAATTACTAACTCTCGTCACGTTAATAATTATAACATATTTAATTTTTGGATTTTTATTAAATAAACATTCTCATTAAATTTAATAAATCCCCAAATTAATATAGCATAAAAATACGGGGTATTACAATAGATAGATAGATAGATAGATAGATAGATAGATAGATAGATAGATAGATAGATAGATAGATAGATAGATAGATAGATAGATAGATAGATAGATAGATAGATTTAGTGTAGAATTGAAAGTGTTATAAAAAGGGCGAGAATTATGAGAGGTAGGGATATAGTCACAAAGCTTGCAAAAAAACACCTTTGGTGACTTAGTGAAATTGGCTTAAAGGCAGACATTAGACTCGCTACCATGTGGAGGACTATACCTTGGAACCATTGTTTTTACATTAAGTTACATGATATAGTTTAGAAACATAAGTATTAATGTGAAAAGTAGAGAGTACTATTTGGTGTACACTCTAATATATCTTAGTTTGCTTACAATTTTCCTCTCGAGTCCCGAAATTCAAGCATAAGCTCCAACTATCAAAAACTACCGTTTTTTAACCCGTCGGAAACTATTTTCAAAATGTTTCTTTTTTATCAAACAAAATAATGCCTTAGAATAAAATTTTAACCCTTACATTTTGGGGTTTCACTCTTAAAACCATGTAAAGATATTTTATTTTGATTAACAAAGAATTGGCTTATTTATTTCAAAATAAGAATCATGTTTGTGACATTGCTTTACATTTCTTTAAATATATTATTCCATATTAAAATCGGTCAATAGAGTTCAGTTAGAATTTAGATGAGTTGGGTTTGGCTTGATCACAGGAGATCAAAATTTTGGTTTTAGCACTGTTTAAATATTCACAACCTAGATAGGTAGTTGGCATTCTATAAAAACGATTGTGATACAATCCTAGTAGTTTATCTCAAACTACGAGAATCTTTATGATGGTTCAAGAACTTGCATGATAGTTCAACAAAGGATTGTGATCGGTATATCAATGTTTTGAACAGGGCTACCCATGAGATTTGAGTCTGAGAGTTGTCTTTATTAGACTTGAAAAATATCACACCATTTACAAAGGGTGTATACATTATTAATTACAAGAATTATGAGGATTGGAATTCTTATATGATTGTTTCTTTGATTGCTATGGGTGCGATTCAATTTTACATTGAATTAAATGATCCCCGCATATTGGGTGATAGTTATGTGAGGAGGTCCAAAATCTTAATTCGGAGGAACCTACATTCGGGAATACCTTAGATTGTGATAATACCATGATAGACATATAACATTTATTTGCACTAGTTAAACCTGATTAGTGGATCATTTTATAATTCGATAGAGTAGAAAAATAAGTTAAGTCTGAGAATCAATGGATTGATTAAATGTTGATTAAAGGCAATTAGCGAAAAATTAATTTGACCAAGCGGGCATAGGAAACTTAATGCGTGGAATCATATTATGTACCATTATCAACTTTGAAAATAAGACCTCATTATATACAAGTGATTTCTGAGATAGTTGAATTGGAGGGCAAACATAATTGTTTAGTGGAATTAATTATGATTAAATAGAGAAAGAAAATAAATTACGAAATTTTTAATTTGAGATTTTTTAGTATTTATTTGGAATCGAATTTAATTATTTATTTTGGATCCCTAATATAGTCCATATACTCAAGTAGTTAGGTCCAGATTCTCAAGGAACCTAGTTTGACCTAAGTCCACCTCTTAAACTAGTATATATTGGTTTAAGTTATTGTTATAAATTGCACGGTTCATTATTAATGTTTGAGAAGGGTGAGAAAAAATACTATTTATATTTTATGAAGGAGCCTAAAGAGAGAAAGAATCATATCTCACTCAAAAGTGAGAGTTTTCATCTCATAAGGTGCCCACACACCTACTTAGCTTTGGGAGGATCATATACTAAAAGATCCAAGTGTTACGAAAAGTTATAAGAAGTTTTTTGAGGCCTAAAAGAAGGCATCTACAAATCTACATCAAATGTACTTCTCCCTATTAGATTACAACTGGATACGCAAAGGTATTCTATTCGAAACCCTAAGTTCGTTTTTAGGACCTAGTTTTTCGGCTTTATTCGTACTATTTCCTAATCATTCAAAGATTCTAGGTCTGAAATTTTTATTCCGCATATACCAATACTCAAAAATTAGTATCAGAGCCCTCGTTGTAGAATGACCATGCTTTAGTTAGAATCCATGTTGTCCACCGAGTAGAATCCCAAGTTTTTTGTCAGAAATATGTGCGTAGTTGTATATGTTTATGTACTAACATAGTTTTGTAGGATTTGAATGATTGATATACCTTCCATCACAGTCATATAAAAGTTTTTTTATGCGCATGGATCCTACGGTGGTTTATTTGTAGTTAAATTTCTCATAGATTCAATTTGGTTGTAATAATTTCGGTTTTTAAGTATTACATATAATTGATTTATTTATAGGGGGTTGTGAGGGGATGTAATCATTAGATGTTATGATTTTATATTCTGCACCGACTTATAATTTTAATGGAAGATCCATGATTTTCTGGATGATTTTGATGCAGAAAAAAGGTCTTTGATGGAGTTTTACTAGTCGCGATCGCAACACACCCTAGCTGTGACCGCGGGCAAATAGGGCCGTAACTACGAGCCTGTTCCAGGAGCAGTGTCAGTCCGACATGAGGATCAAGGGCAGTTTTATAATTAGTCAGGGATTCTTTAATAACTTATTTCAAACAAGGATTCTTCTTCTAACAGATTTTTCATCATCTTGGACTCGTCATCAAAAGCAGTTTTAATTCTTAAAGGAGTCTTTTCAAATAAGAATTATAGACCATGATGGAAAGAGACAGTTATGTCTCATTATATTTTGTTACATGATTTCGTATCCTGGTTATTTTGATAATTAGGGACACCAGATTTTATGGACAACATGGTTTATATTTTGAGAACGGCCTAGATCACCAATTTTTTTTCAAAAAAACATATCAATTTATATTTTCTAAATTGAATTAAATCGGGGTAATTGATTTTAAGGTATAAATTAAATTGAGATCTCCAGGTTTTATTTTAATTTAAAATTTAAAAATTTTTATTTTTATTTTTGAAAAAATAAAATCTGAGATCAAGATATTTAATTTATGAAAGTAAAATGGGAAATTACCAAGTATTTGATTTAAGCATTTAACATTGAATAGATCATTTTTTTCAAACCCTCATGTTTTTAATAATTGAGTGGAAGAAGGGATCCAACATGAACCTCACGGTCTCCATCGGTGTTTTATTAATCAGATGTGATTAATTTCTTGTGTCAATTAGTTCCCCCCCTCCCCCTACACGGATGGAATTATGCAGGGCATCGAAAATTTATTAAAACTCTTAAGTGATAATTTCGAGAATTATAATGTGATTGAGTTTGATCCCCCCCCCCCCCCCGGGGGGGGGGGGGGTTCCTTCATGAGAGGATTTTATTTTAAGGAATGAACTGTTGGTATAGACATAGACACAATTAATCATATCCTCCCTCATAGAGTCAATGTCATTAATTATTGAACCAAAAGGCGCTGACTACTCAATTATATTGGACAAAGGATCCTGAACTGTCCAGGTACATAATTGAAAGATGAAAGTTTGCCTAGTTTAAGGTGTTGCGATGATTTAAGGTTCCCACGAGAAATCTCACTCCATAAGGGAACTAGAAGGTTCAGCAGGTTTTAAATGGCAGTGAGGGAAGCCACTTTAAAACTAAAACAAAGTTAAATTCTCATAAGTTTATTTTGAAATTAATTCGCTTTCTATGGTTTTCAGATTTCAAAATAGGATCTTCATTTAACCTACTTGCTCCAATATCAAATCACAACAAGTTAATTGGAATTAATTATATTGACTAAAAATGTAATCTACATATTTTCCTTACTGCTGAACATTTTAAGTTTGTTTTGACTGGACATGCTTTGTCAAGCCTGATGGAAGGGCTCTCGAAAAGGATGTCTAGGCCTATTAAAGGTGTAAAAGGATGATTAGATGTTTTGTTGCTACATATTATCCTCTATTACTAACATGTTCTAACACCCTCATCAACACATGTTGGCCTCTTAGGACATGATTCTAAACCTCAAGTACATGTTTGAGGATCATAATCGTACCGTCAGGTTAGATGCTATGGAAAAGTGTTTTTCTTTTTTTGTGCTCCAAACACTACAGGAGACCTTTAAACAGTTTCAGCTAAACTATTTTATGAACAATTTTATTTAGTCTCTAATGCAACTTCTTAAGGAACTATAGGTTGCAGAGAGTATCGATAGGCATAATGGTGTGATTCAGGATGCTGAGAAAGGTCCATCTTCTTTCTTCCAAAAGGTAAGAAGAAGAAGAAGAAGAAGAAGAAGAAGAAGAAGAAGAAGAAGAAGAAGAAGAAGAAGAAGAAGAAGAAGAAGAAGAAGAAGAAGAAGAAGAAGAAGTCTCAGGCATAACCTAATATGGTTAAGACGAACTTTAAGCCTCAAGGAACGAGTAAGAAGTCGAAAGGCAATTGTTATATATATACAAACACGAAGGAAATTAAAAGAAGCAGTGCCCGGCCTTATTAGCAAAATATAATGGAAATGGTAATTTATCTTATATTATTGAGGCATGTTTATAGTGCAATATATCGGTACCTAGGGTGTAAATTCGGGATCCACTAATTATATTTGCATTTTTTGCAGGGTTTCTAGGTAACCAGGGAGCTCAGTGTGACTCCCCACAAAATCAATAAATATTTTGATCATGTCTATTATAAAAAACACAGGAATCAAAAATATTTGGTAACATTCTCGACATATGAAATAACTAAAAGTAAATAAGTAATAACAAGAAAAATACATACCGAATAACATAAATCCAACTCTGATACTAATCACTACCAATGCAACATAAACCAATTCTTACATATAAAGTGCATACATACAAAGTTCCAACTCTGAATATAAGTACCACAAATGCAAGTTGAATGAAACTAAAAATTAAATAAAGAGGATGAGATACAGTTGCTCGACTCTTACAACCTAGGAGTAATGAACGGAATGTCACTAGAGATGCTCATCCAACGAATCCGGTCTACAAGAACCACCGCAACCTAAGACCTGTGAAAATATATATAATAATATTGTAAATAACAATTCTATGTAGATAAAATTATAACTGAATTTGGGTCACATTGTAACTACACACCTTCCTCTCGTCTTTTAGTGAATTTTAAGTTATTAGTTACCTAACCCAACAAACCTAAAATAACATGTGATTCTAAATCCGAACTCATATGTATTCCATGTAATTAAAGTTTTACCTCTTCATTCTTTAATTTTTACCATTACAATATTAGGTTAATCTATTTTGTTATGAATTATTTGATGTACTAAGGTCTTAAACCTAAATTATGTCTCACTAAATAACCACGGTACCAATAATAGGCTGAGACCCTGTTTGATAGGATAGTGGAAAAATGTAAATGGTTCCAGGGCAAATGATTCTAGAGAAAATAATTCCAAGGAAAATCAGTATTTTTCAACATGTGTGTGTTTGATATAAGTTGACAAATTATCAATTTTCTTCCATTTCTATCAAACACAAAAGTTGGAACGTATAAATAAATGTGGAAAATTTGTTTCTGGAATATATATTATATATATTATTTACGAAATATATATATATATATATATATATATATATATATATATATGATATGCCATGTATATACCCAACAGCTCAGAGACACCAACCTCGGCCAGGAAGATGGACGAGGTTAGAAGGGCCCCAGATTGGCGACCAGCGGTGTCGTCCTATGCAAGGTCGTCCATGGTCGACATTACTAGTTGCCTCACAGCCAAGAAATAGCTGAGGTCCTCATGGTCCATGCAAATAGTAACCCATCAGATCAGTCGGAGCCTACATCATACATCAACCTCTACTGGGTGTAAGCCGAGGAAGCAGAGACTACACAATTATCATAATCAGCCTCGGCTAGGAATCAGTCGATGCTCCTACTGCTCCACCATCACCTCGGCCCAGGCCGACATTACAACTCCACCTTCCTTACCTTAGCTCTCCTACTGAGCCAAGATCACCATGGATAACCTCTGATTGAGCAGTTTCCATACTTCACCAACCTCGTACTCTTCCAAGCCGAGGTTGGTATCACCCGAGGACAGCCGAGCTTCAACACGTTCTTGCATAAGCTAGAACAAATGGACAAATCTATTATAATCAAATTATTCCCTCCACGTGAAGGAATATTGAGGTCATCATTACTTAGTTAAGATCATCCAGGTGTCACTCTCATACTGGCTCGGTGCTCATGCACATACTCATTGTATGCTTGAGGGGCACATAACACCCCCCAAGCACTATATATAGAGGTCATCCTCTGCCTTGTAAAGGGATCCAAAATTACAACCCTAGCTGAAACTCTATCAAAGTATACAGTAGAGAGAGAAAGCTTGAGAGATTGTATCCATTGCCATCAGTGCCTTATTTTAGTGACCTTACTCACTCACTTTCACAGTGGACGTAGGCCTAATTGGTTGAACCACTTATATATTGGTGTTCATCCTCTTCTCCTCATCTCAATCTCTTATGTTTAGCATACACTTGAGCTGCCATTGTTATCACTGATTTGAGCTTACAAACACCCATCAATATATATATATATATATATATATATATAGATGGATAGATAGATAGATAGATAGAGAGAGAGAGAGAGAGAGAGAGAGAGAGGAATTTTGCCAACATCATGATGTATACAATTATCATAATCAGCCTCGGTTGGGAATCAGCCGATGTTCCTACTTCTCCACCATCACCTCGGCCCAGGCCGACATTACAACTCCACCTTCCTTACCTTAGCTCTCCTACTGAGCCAAGATCACCACGGATAACCTCTAATTGAGCAATTGTCGTACTTCACCAACCTCGTACTCTTCCAGGACGAGGTTGGTATCACCCAAGGACAGCCGAGCTTCAACACGTTCTTGCATAACCTGGAACACGTGGACAAATCTATTATAATCGAATTATTCCCTCCACGTGAGGGAATATTGAGGTCATCATTACTTAGTTAAGATCAGCCAGGTGTCACTCTCATACTGGCTCGGTGCTCATGCACATACTCATTATATGCTTGAGGGGCACATTACACCCCCCAAGCACTATATATAGAGGTCATCCTCTGCCTTGTAAAGGGATCCAAAATTAGAACCCTAGCTGAAACTCTATCAAAGTATACAGTAGAGAGAGAAAGCTTGAGAGATTGTATCCATGGACATCAGTGCCCTATTTTAGTGACCTTACTCACTCACTTGCATAGTGGACATAGGCTTAATTGGTTGAACCACTTATATATTGGTGTTCATCCTCTTCTCCTCATCTCAATCTCTTATGTTTAGCATACACTTGAGCTGCCATTATTATCACTAATTTGAGCTTACAAACAGCCATCAATATATATATATATATATATATATATATATATATATATATAGAGAGAGAGAGAGAGAGGGAGGGAGGGAGAGAGGAAGTTTCGCCAACATCATAATATATCGTGGGAGATCTGGTGTTGAAGAAGACATTGCAGAAAGAAAACAAGCTTCACCCAAACTGGGATGGCCCTTACAAAGTGATTGAGGAGGTGGTAGTTGGGACCTACAGGCTAGAAAATCTTGAAGGGGAACCTTTCTCCAATCCTTGGAATGTTGATCATCTGAAAAAGTATTACATATGATGTGCAAGAGTTTCTATGAAAATGTATCATCTTGTGAAGAGATTATTAATGAGAATATCAGCTTCAGCGTCAATTCTTGGATTATCATGCTCTAATGGTAGAATTTATGGGTGTAACATCTTAGTTGATGACCTCAAACCTTAAACATCATAATTTGGTGACAGGGTCTGAGGTAAGACATCACACTTCGATGACCTCAGACATTAAACATCATAATATGGTGATAAGGTCTGAGGTGAACGTTGTACTTTGATGACCTCGGGCCTTTAACATCATTTATTTGGTGAATATTTTATGAGGGTAACATATTAGTTGATGACCTCAGACCTTAAACATCATTAATTTGGTGAAACTTTTATGAGGGTAACATCTTATTTGATGACCTCAAACCTTAAACATCATTAATTTGGTGAATACTTTATGAGGGTAACATCTTAGTTGGTGACCTCAGACCTTAGACATCATTTATTTGGTGAATATTTTATGAGGGTAACATCTTATTTGATGACCTCAGACATCATTATATAGAGGCTTCAGGCCTTAACACAAACACATTGCATGACATAGAAAATTATTCAAAGAACATTCAGCAACTAAAGAAATAAAGCCCTCTTTAGGAGTTGATTTAGCATAAAGATAAGAATCACAAGCCATAAAGTAATATCATTTGTCATCAGAGGTTACATATTGAATTGAAAATTAAAAATTACAAAAGCTTCACAAAGAGGATTCAAGTGTCGGCAGTCTCAGGGTTAGTTGCCATGCCCCCATCTCCCTGGCCAAGGTTAGTCACCTCCACCCCATCATCCTGGGGACCAACATCTTCAGTCCTGGTTTCGTCTTGAGGTGCAGTCTCAGTAGGTGCGGCGCCACCCTCCTCCTCGACCTCTTGTAAGGCCTCAGCAAACTGAGGATCGGCGTAACCCAGACCAATGAAGTCAGAGGCTTCCAGGCTCCCTGATTCTTTCTCCTTCATGGTAGCCCATTTGCCTGTGGCCTTAACACATCTTTCGAGGTACTTGAAGCCGAAGATGACAAATTCATTAGAGACCTTGTAGTCCTCCAAGATCTTCTCGTAGGCATCATCCAAGGCAGCCTTCACAGCGACGTCGACCTTGTGTTGAAGAGAATCAGCCTGAGTCTTTACGGCTGAGTTGTGATCCTTCTTCAGCTTATCCATGTCCTTTTCCAGCCTCTTCACGCTAACCTCAGACTTCTCCAAGGAAGCCTTCAGATGCTCCACTTCAGCATTTAAAATAGCCTCGGTCTTTTCAGCCTCTTTTCCCTTCTCAATCAGAGGAAGTTTCCTCAATGTCCATTCAACAAAATGGTACATGGTGAGGAGACCCTATAGAGCATGTGCAGAGATGTCAGTTCAAGATTGAGATGAGGTTACACTTATTCGAATAAAAGAAAAGTCTTACTTGAATAGATCGATGAAGGGAGAACTTGACCAGCAGAGGCCTGTCTAGAGAATGACAGAAGCGTTTTTAGAGTCGGTCATGGCCGAGCCAATAGCATCTAGGGCCTTCAGACTTTGGTTGATAAGACTGTCGCCGATCTTCAGTTGCTCCAAACGAGTAACTAACACATCCTCAGAAGAAATGGGGATGGCACGATCCCCTTATGAAGCTTTCTTTTTCTCCCTCTGATCCTCAAGGGTAGGGTCGACAGGTTTCCTCTTCTTGGAGGCCTCAGCCCTTAAAGTAGTTGGAGAGGGAGCAGGCGTGTTTAGACCTGCATTCTTTATAAGTTTTGTGAGACTAGGGGCTTCCATCTCCCAGAGGTCGTCAAAAATCACTTTTGGGCACCCTGCAAATTGAAAGGTCTGAGTTAGAAAATCAGAGACATCACAAATTCAAAGGTATAACTTGTAAAAATAATAAAAGAACTTACGGAGCTCGATCAGAGGACTCCCCCTAAGGCCAGTTTTAAAGAGATAGTATGGGGTCATTAAATGCTCGTACTTGACTAGCAGACCATTCTCCCCCTAATCCTAAAGGTCTTTTACCTTCTGAAGATTATTTTGGCTTAGGCCGGGGTCGGCCTTAGAAGCCATTGTCACCTTTCCCCATCTCAGGGGTATTCTCGGCTCTAGGGATGAAGAGGGGGCACAGGGACCAAACTCCCATGGCCCTAATGCAAAGAAGTATCACGGTTTCCAATTATGGTTCGATGTTTAGGTAACCTGCAACATCTTCTTATTGGACTTCCGAGCTAAAAAGTGGTAGTAGCTCGGATGATTCCTGGCAGAGGAGGGGACGTAGCACCCTATGAAGACCTGGATGGGGAGGTCTGAATTATGAACTTCCCTCCACAAGACTATAGCTCCAATTATCACCCTCCAGGCATTGGTTGATAATTGGGAAGGAGCCAAGTTGATGTAGGACAATATAGCCCTGATTATTGGATGAATGGGAAGATGAAACCCTAACTTAAACATCTGCTCATATAAGCAGATCTCACCGTCTTGGCCGCCGAAGTCCCTCTCGTCCCTTAGAGGTCTCCTAAGTTTTCTGGAGGGACTTATAGAGTACAGATGTCTGAAGGCTGGAAGGTCGATCTCGCTGATAGTGATCTCTATCTCGACCGCCTCAGAGGTGTCAACATCACTTTCTCTACCGTCATCCTCATCCGGGTCAACGTCATCTTGAGTAGACGAGGGAACACCACCAGGGAACCCCTGAGAAAACTCAGCTCATGTGGCGGCCGATAGGGGAATAGCGTCAAGGATTGGGGGAATAGCCATGCTAGGCCCTATAATTTCAACGTCGGAGGAAGAGTGCGAGCTGCTAGAACTCTTGTGAGACGAGTCACGACTGGAAACCTCAGCTTGATCAGGGGCTTGGTCCATTCGGACGGAGTAGTTCATGGCCTCTTGGAAAGAATCCACAGACATAGGGTCTGAGCTTGATGACTCAGACTCAAACATCAAAATGGGTTCTATTGGGACCTCTGCAGATGCAGATGGCTCAGGATATATCACCTTCAGAGGGGTGGGAATATATGCCTGATAGGGAATGCCTCTGCCCTACGAGATTCCTCTTAGGCTCGTTCTATTTGCCTAATTTTATCCAAGGTTTTCTCCCTAAAAGAGGGGAATTCCTCTAAAAGTTGATAAAGGGGCCTGAGGATATGAGTCAGACCCTACACTTGGGACTCTAAATCCTAAATAAACAGGATTGGCAATTTAACTAAGGATCAAACTGGGATTTTAAACCAAGAACAATAAAGAACGTACAAGAACAGTTACCAAAAAAATCAAGAAACTCCCCGAAAAAATCAAACAGTCACCGAAAAATTCATAACTCTCATCGTAAATTAAAGAGACAAGAATAAAAGGGGCTAAAAATGGCAGTGTAAGGTGGAGACGATACCATAAGACTTATGGAATGAAGAAGATATGAAGAAACACAGAGATCCCCAAAAACGTAGCAGCCAAGCTCTTGTGGGAAAGAGACAGTTGCAGAGATAGCCAAGGAGGGAAGAAGAGAAATGAAGAAGAAAGAGAAACAAATGAGGTTTAAACCTTTGAATAAGTTGGCATAACTCCCAAGGCCCATCATTGCCTTGGGAATCTAAAAGACTACAATCATTGCACTTGCCAAGCACACAACCACCTTCAGAAGCTGACACTTTTCAAGAAAATATTGGCACCTAATGAAATCCAACCTTGGATAAACATGCCCCTTAGGCACCTGATCACATGGGTAGCTAAGGGCTAGGGGTTATTGATATGCCCTGTATATACCCAACAGCTCAGAGCCACCAACTCGGCCAGGAAGATGGCCGAGGTTAGAAGGGCCCCAGATTGGCGACCAGCGGTGTCGTCCTAAGCAAGGTAGGCCATGGCGGACGTTACTAGTTGCCTCACAGCCAAGCAACAGCTGAGGTCCTCATGGTTCATGCAGATAGTAACCCATCATGTCAGCCGGAACCTACATCATACATCAACCTCGGCTGGGTGTAAGCCGAGGAAGTAGAGACTACATAATTATCATAATTAGCCTTGGTTGGGTATCAGCCTCGGCTGGGAATGAGCCGACGTTCCTGCTACTCCACCATCATCTCGACCCAAGCCAACATTACAACTCCACCTTCCTTACCTCGGCTCTCCTACTAATCCAAGATCATTGCGGATAACCTCTGATTGAGCAGTTGTCGGACTTCACCAACCTCGTACTCTTCCAAGCCGAGGTTGGTATCACCCGAGGACAGCCGAGCTTCTACACGTTCTTGCATAACCTGGAACACGTGGACAAATCTATTATAACCGAATTATTCCCTCCACGTGAGGGAAAATTGAGGTCATCATTAATTAGTTAAGATCAGCCAGGTGTCACTCTCATATTGGCTCGGTGCTCATGCACATACTCATTGTATGCTTGAGGGTCACATTACACCCCCCAAGCACTATATATAGAGGTCATCCTCTGCCTTGTAAAGGGATCCAAAATTACAACCCTAGCTGAAACTATGTCAAAGTATAAAGTAGAGAGAGAAAGCTTAAGAGATCGTATCCATGGCCATCAGTGCCTTATTTTAGTGACCTTACTCACTCACTTGCACAATGGACATAGGCCTAATTGGCTGAACCACTTATATATTGGTGTTCATCCTCTTATCCTCATCTAAATGTCTTATGTTTAGTGTACACTTGAGCTTCCATTGTTATCACTGATTTGAGCTTACAAACACTCATCAATATATATATATATATATATATATATAGAGAGAGAGAGAGAGAGAGAAAGTCCCGCCAACATCGTGATGTATACATCACACCTAGTTCTAGGCCCTAAGAAACATTTTTTCCAAATTTTTTTTTTCTTCAAATTAAACTTCCAATCAACCCATATTCAAAAAATTAGGTCAAAATACATTGTGTAGCTATTTTTAAAAAATCCACAAAAAACTGTTGGCGTTGAACCTTATAAATAAGGTATTTTGAGCAGTTTTTTGTGGATTTTTTAAAAATAGGTATAAAATGTATTTTGACCTAATTTTTTGAACATGGGTGTAAAAAACTAGAGATGAATATAAAATAAGAAATAGGACAAACGAGTTTTTAAAGTGGTTCAGCCTTATAGAAATGGCCTACGTCCACTATTTTGTATTGCGGGGTCTTTTTCTTAATCTTGATGATGATCGTCAAAATGATCAAGTATCAATCCTCCCGTTATGGAGGGGGTTATAATGTATTTATAGACCGAGGGCTATTCATGTGAATAGACAATTCGCCGTTATTTAATAGACATACACATCTGTACATAATAAGAATGTTCCTTGAATCTGATGTTCATTGAATATGTAATTATCGCTTGATCTTCTTGACTGGATGCTCTGTACATTGAGTGGCTAGTCAAGGTGAGTAGCTCGGTATGCTGAGTAGCCCGGTACATTGAGTAGATCGGTGAATATACATTTTGCCACATAAGATAACACGTGTCTTCATATAATTGGTCAACGTCATCTGACTAATTTTTGTATCAATAGAAGCCCCCAATATTTCATAATTGAGGTTGAATATGAGAGTGTGGAACATTATGCCCAGAAGTTGCTCGAGCACATTTACCCAGTCTTGTTAGATTATAGATTTCCAACACTTGTGACATTTAATGACTTTGAGCGCGAAATGGAAAACGCGTAAATATTTTGAATCTGTGACACATGCTTGGGTATTTGCATTTTTTTCATCATTTAACCGTCGGAAATGCAATTGTCTTTTCTAGTAATCATTTATTTTCCTAGTTCTTGATGCAGGGCATTTTAAAGCAATACAAACAGATCGTCATCTACTTTTTACTTCCAGATTTCTAAACTCTTTGTCTTCTCATTCTATCCTTGTACTGTCGTTCTTTCTGTCACCCGCCTTAGCAGATTTCTCAATCTTTCCGTAAGAATTTTCTTCCTTATTCTTTCTTTGCTTTATCTGCCATGGTTTATCTTATTGAGTCATTGGATAAGTTCCGGGCTGATTTCGCAATTCCCTCTTGGATTATTCTAGAGGATCCTCCTTGCCCTTCTGATTTATTTTCTTTAGCTGAGGGACACTGGTTTCCCTCCCTTTTTGTAGCAGAGTGTGGTTTTTCTTTTCCCCTGAATCCCCTATGTTTGGAGTTTTGCCAATATTTTGATATTTTCGCTACAAGAGTAGCTCCAAATACATGGAGGGTAGTTAATGGCGTATATAGGTTAAATCAAGTACACGGAACTCTCTTAGGAATTTCTGAAATTATGTATTGTTATAAATGGGTTACCAGTGACACCACATTTTATTTAAAAACTAAGTTTTCCAATAGAGCTTTAGTGGTTAATCTTCCCGATGCCAATAGGGACTATTTTGATCATATGGTTGTGATGAAAAATTGGTAGCACCCCCCATTAAAAGGAAATGATGTTTACCAAGGTCCCAGATGTCCACTTTATGGAAATGGGATAGGTTGTTTTTAATTTTTCAATTTAGCTCTGTTTATATTTGATGAAATGCGTAACTGACACTCATTTTTTATTTATTGCAGTTGATAGCAAAAGGAAACTTCCAAAAGAGAGTGACATAAACTTAAAGAACTTGACACTTATCTGGGGTTTGCACCAATCCGTCAATGGGGAGCATGTAAGGTCTGCTTCTCATTTGCTAAGATATAAGAATACCACTTCATCTTTTATTGCTTGACATCTCGTTCCTCCTGTGGTGGTTGATCTTGATCAAGCACCGTCTTCTCCAGTAAATGTAGGGGAATCTTCTTCTGATTTGGTTACCTCTATTGCTTATTTGATGATGAAAAAGAGGAGGTTACCCGAGTTCTTTACCAAGCTCGCTTCTGATGATGAAGGAGCGAAGAAGAGCAAAATCCACGTTCCAGCTGATGGAACTAAGAATAAGGATGATGTTCCTCCTACCAAAAATATCAGAAAGGAGCACCATGTTGACCCTAAAGAGGCAAAACCTTTGATTGAAGTTGTTGTCCCAAAAGAGACAGAACCTTTGATTGAAGATGCTCCTTTGAGGAGGTTAAAGAGGGGTCGTGCTGAGAGGCCTGTAGATACTATTGCCCAACCTTCTGGAGTTGGGATTTCTTTTCTGAGGGCTAGTTTTCCAACTGTCCTTACCCCTGACTTGGCCAAGAAATTGATCAAGTCAGGGACTTTGCCCGACTGGCGAGCTACTGAAACTTCAACTCCTCGGGATAAGTTGGTTGATGTGGAAGCCCAACTTCTTGCATCAGTAAGTGGTCATTATACTTATCCTTCTAATTTTTCATTGTTGTGTTCATTCTCTGATTTGCGGCCTCCTTCTTCTTACAGTTATTGGTGTGCTTCGACAATATCGTGGAAAAATATGAAGCCATCAAAGCTTCAACCTCGTCCAGTGGTGTTGAGGAAGCCCTTGTTGGGTTGTTAAAGTCTTTAGGATAATCTCGGTAGAAGTATGAAAAGGACAAAACTACTTGGGAGAAGAAAATTACATCAGTTGAGTCAGCTCTTCAACTTGCTCATATAGCTCGAAAGCAGGCTGTGAAGGACTTTAAGTAAGCTAATTCCAAGATTGAGGAGGCTGAACGGGGTAACAAAGACCTTAAAGAGAATGTGAAGTTTGTTGAAGATCTTCTCATGGAGAAAACCTCCTCGGAGAGAGCGAATAGGAAAGCAGCTGTGAAGAATTCCTTTAGTTCTAGCTGGGACAAAGGATGGAACAAGGCCTTAACTGCTATCATTTCCCAGATGGAGGATGCAAGTGTGAAATACTTCAGAGATGGATGGGTAGCAGCCTTGAAGAGGTTGAATGTTGCCGAGGATTCTGAACTATTTTAGGAACATACCTATGGCCCTCCTCCTACTGTTAAAGGAGAAGAAGAAGAAGATGAAATTGCATCTGATGAGTCTTTTATGGTATCAATAGAACTAGCAACTGCTGCTACCCTTCCTCAATATTCTGAGCAAGTTGAACTGGCGATAACTTCTACCGGGCAACCTCAACTGCCATCTGAGCAACCAACTCTTTCGTCCAAATCGACTGAAGATGTTGTAGGAAATAAAGAGAAGGTGTAGAGTTGTTCAGTTCTTTAATTATGTTGTTCTTCTATTTTTCCCTTTCATTGTAACTCTGGTTGTACTTTCTCCTCCTGTGATTAATAAAATGGACTTTGTTATTTATTCTGAGTTTTCTACTCTACTTGCTCAACATGTAGTTGCACTGTTGTTGATTGATTCATGTTTTCCTTGCTAGTATATTGCCAGGATGGAACTCTTTCCAACTTATAATATGGAGTTGATGAATAAATGCAACGATTATTTCAAAGTTGGTCATACAGATTTTACTGAAGCTAAAATCGTTAATATCCTTGGACCTGATGCCTCTGAACGAGCAGTTGAGGCTTTCCAATATTTGAAGTGTTTACATGATCGGGTTGTGGCTAATAATGTGGCTTATTATGAGATGATTGAAGATCTTCAAGGAATAATCGAAGAACTTCAACTTCAGCACAAGGAAACCTTTGCACTTTTTCATGAAGATTATGAGAAAAAGTACCGATAATTGACTGTTGATCGGGGTTATGACAAGTCTCTTTTAGCCCATAAAAAGAGAGAGAGTGTTCTTAAACTTGAAATCGAGGAACCTAGGAGTATTGCTAAATTATTGGGGGAAGAAAATATTGCCCTGCGAGAAGAAGTGAAGCAACTCAAATCAAGTGCCTCTTCATCTTCAGGAGCTCTGGTCCCAGTAAATGATGAGGGCTTTTCATTTTTGGAAATTAAATATGCCGCTTTGAGAGAGTTACTAGAAACTTTGAAATAATCCAGACCTATGTCCTCCTCGCGAGGTAGAACTAGAGTTGGTCAAAGAAGTGTTGAAGAGACTAAGACTCAGCAAGCCTCGGTAAATCAGGTTGCCCAGATGAAAGCAAAAAATCAAGCCTTGGCTGAAATGTCCCAGAAAATTCAAACTCTTACCAACCAACTTTCCAACCAGAATTTTGCACTGAAAAGTAAAGCAAACTTGGTGAAGAAACTTCGTGAGCAGCTTAAAAGATTAACTTATTAATTTTATAAGCATCTTAGAGAGTTTTGGATGGGGGGATATAATGAAGCTCTATGCCATCTCGATGCTCGATTGAAATAAGAGAACAATGAAGGATACAAATAGGGACGGCTGAACGCCTTAACTGTGATGAAGCTTGAAGAAGTAAATTCCTTATGAGATCGGTATAATCCTGGAGTACTTGATCTGCCTGATCCTCCCTTTAAACTGGATGTCAGTTAGATTCCAGTCCGTTCCATTCCTAGGTGTTTGATTTCCAGGTATCTTGGTGATTACCAGCTTCATGAAGAATTTGAGATATCTAGACCTCAAAATCTACTTGATCCACCAAGTTCAAGCAACATCAAAATGCTACGAGATATGAATTTCATCAATTCCCCTTATGCTTTGGCTAATCCTCCAGCAGGAATGGAACCTGTACCAAAATTTGGGGGCAAAGGCCAATAGAATAGGAAATTTGTATTGAATGAAGAAAAATTCAACTGTTGTAATTTTCTTTCCTTGTTAATGATTTATAAGATATTTGTCTTATCATATTATCTTTTTATGATTGTTTATAAAGGGACAAATTGTCCTGTTTGATTTTAATTGCCTTGACAATGGAGCTTACCCCACTTGATGTCTAGTTGTAGTCACTTATCACCCATAAGTGCCTAAGCAATGGAATGATTTCCATCTCATAGTAATGCTTAGTTATAGCAATCTGATCTAGATTACCTTGGTGCCTAGACAGTAGATTCCCCATGAGGTCACCCATCTTCTTGCCTAGTTTTGGATGCCCCTTGAGGTCACCCATAATTAAACAGGCTTTGCCTTGTGTGATTGTTATACCAACATTATTGGTTAAGTTATTGATACTGACCAACCGTAGTTGGTGGTTGTTGATATGCCGACCAACCTTAGTTGGTGGTTATTGATGCTGACCAACCTTAGTTGGTGGTTGTTGATATGCCGACCAACCTTAGTTGGTGGTTGTTGATATGCCAACTAACCTTAATTGGTGGTTGTTGATGCTGACCAACCTTAGTTGGTGGTTGTTGATATGCCAACCAACCTTAGTTGGTGGTGGTTGATGCTGACCAACCTTAGTTGGTGGTTTAGTGTGTAGCACGAGTACTCCGAAAAATTTTGAACAAAAAGAACATGGAGAAAATATCATCTTTATTCATATTGAAAAATGTGTTACATATAAATCTTTATTACTGATAATATATGCGCAGGTGCTCCGCCTTCCATGTATTTTTGAATTCTTCACCTTCTAAGGTCTCTATTCTGTAGGTCCCAGGTCGAACAACCGTAGTTACCCGGTAGGGACCATGCCAGTTGGACTCTAACTTATTATGCTTTTGAATCACCTTATTGAGCACATAGTCTCCCTCCATAAGATCATATTTCTTAACTCTTTTGTTGTAGAGCATGGCAGTTCGTTGCTGGTAAGCTACGTTCCTGATTACCGCATCTTCTCGCACTTCCTCTAGCATGTCCAAATCCAGACGTCTCATCAAATCGCTGAGAGGAGAATTGAAATTGAGTACCCTGTGACTGGGTAGGCCCAGTTCAGCTGGTATGACTGCTTCACTTCCAAAGGCTAGCATGTAAGAAGAATCCCCCATTGTTGTTTGGGGTGTTGTTTGATAAGCCCATAATATAGAATATATCTCGTTAATACAATTTTCCTTTGCATCATCCAACCGTTTCTTTAACCCATTCAGCAGAGTCATATTCATTACTTTGGTTTGACCATTGCTCTGAGGATGGCCTGGTACGAAATGGATCTTCTGGACATTGGACTGGTGATAATATGTAGCGAACTCCTCATTGTCAAATTGGGTACCATGGTCAGTAATGAAAGCCTGCGGCAGGCCATATCTGCAAATAATATTCTGAAAATAAACTTATAAACTCTTTCATATGACATGTCAATAAAAGGTTCAGCTTCCACCCATTTAGTGAAATAATCAACAGTGACCACTAAATATTTGAACCTCCCTTTGGTAGTCGGCAGAGGCCCGACTAAGTCTATACCCCACATGGAAAATGGCCAAGGGGAAATGATAGGTGTTAACAATGCTTGGGGAGTTCTTCAAATGGAAGAGTAACGTTGGCACTTATCGCATTTCTTTGCCTAAGATGTACAGTCAGCTCTCATCGTTGGCCAATAGTATCCAGACGTTGTTATCCTTTATAAAAGAGTTCGACCTACTATGTGAGCTCCACAAGAGCCTTCATGAATTTCTTCTATCAGATCTTTAACTTCTGAAAGGTGCACACATCTCGGTTGACCTGCTATGATACCCCTTCTATACAAAACTCCATTGTTCAGTACATACTGAGCAGCTTTAAACTTCAGTCTCTTGGCTGTAAGTTGGTCAGTTGGTACCACCCCTTCTTCGATATACGCCCTGATGGGGTCCATCCAGGATGGTCCCATATTCAATGTGATGAATCTCACCATCAAATCTTAATCTATGCTCCTGTCAAGCAGAATCGCAATAGGAATCATTCTTCGTAGCTCGGTGCGAGTGGCTCAGGCTAACCGAGCTAATGCATCAGCTCTCGCATTCTCTAATCTTGGTATTCTGATCAACTGGACTACTGCAAAAGTGAACACAATCTCCATAGCTTTATTGTGGTACCTTTACATCAAGTCTTCCTTCGCTGCATATAACTCGAGAATCTGATTTACAATTAATTGTGAATCACTAAACACGATAACTTTCTCTGCATTTAGTGTTTTGGCAAAACTGAGGCCCACAATCATCGCTTCATATTCAGCTTTATTGTTGTAATCTTTGAACTTGAAACGCAGTGCATATTCTATATCCAATCCATTTGGGATGTGAAGAATTATACCGACTCCGCTGCCTATGGCATACGAAGAGCCATCAACATACAAATTCCATATGGGAATACAATTATCAAACTCTTGGTCTGACAAAGTTCCCTGATGGAATATTTGGTACTTCCTTTTATCATCTCCTAACACTGGGTTGTTATCTGATGATTGTTGTTGCAAGGTTCTTGTCCCCTCCGGCAGATCTTCTGGTAGGCTTTGATCAGGGACAGTCTTTGATGTTCCTCTAATATCCGTGGGTTGTTATGCATTAGACCCCTGTTGGTTGGAGGTATCTAGGTAAGTGAACTCCGTAATGAAATCTGCCACTGCCTGCCCCTTGAGCGAAGACCTTGGCTCATAAACAATATCATACTCACTTAGTTCCACCACCCAATACATCAATCTTTCAGATTTCTCCAATTTGTGCAAAGACTGTCTGAGTGGCATATCGGTGTATACCACTATAGTATGAGCCTGGAAGTACATTTTCATCCTCCAGCTTGCCTAGATCAATGTTAGTGCCAGCTTCTCCAACCTTGGATATCTAATCTCTTCTCCTCGGAATGCCTTGCTTGTATAATATACCAGGTTTTCACCCCATCCTCTACTCTTATCAATGCTGAACTGACTGCACTTTCTGAAACAGCCAAGTATAAATATAACTTTTCTCTCGTCACCAGCCTGGACAGCAAAGGGGGTGTCCCTAAATATTGTTTCAACTATTGGAATGCATTCTCGCATTCATCATTCCATTCAAAAGTTTTTCTGAGTGTTTTGAAGAATGAAAGACATTTGTCTGTTACTCGTGAGACAAACCTGTTGAGAACTGCGACATCCCTCGTGAGGCTCTGCACCTCCTTCTTTGTAGCTGGAGATCGTAGTTCCAACAGAGCTTTAATCTTTTCTCGATTAGCCTCAATGCCTCGCTTATTCACAATATACCCAAGGAACATGCCTTCTCATACGCCAAAAACACACTTAGTCGAGTTCAGCTTCATCTGATATTTCTCAAGCTAATCAAAAGTTTGGCTCAGGTCAGCTATGTGGTCTCCATCTTTCTTGATCTTCGTCAGGATATCATCGATATAAACCTCCGTGTTATTACCGATTTGTTCTACGAACACCTTATTCATCAATCGCTAGTACATTGCAACTTTATTTTTTAGACCAAATGGCGTAACATGGTAGCAGTATTTACCCCTTGGGGTAACAAAAGAAGTACTCTCCCAATCTTCTGGTTTCATCTTAATCTAGTTGTTGCCACAATAAGCATCCATGAAGCTTAGTAACTCATGCCCCGAGGTAGCATCTACCAGTTGGTCTATTCGGGGTAGGGGAAATGATCTTTTGGGTAGGCTTTGTTGAGATCAGTGAAATCTACGCACATCCTCCATTTTTTATTATTCTTTTTTACCATGACTGCATTGGCTAACCATTCAGGATATTTGACATCCTCAATGAAATAGGATTTTTATAGATTCTCGACCTCCTCCTGAATGGCTTGGTTCTTCTCTGGGATAAAAACCCTTCTTCATTGTTTCACCGATTTGATCTCCTTATTAACATTAAGCTCGTGGAAGAGGAAGGCTGGGTCTATCCCCGGCATATCTTCATGAGTGCACGCAAAAGCTTACCTTTTGTGCCTCAAAAAGGCCACTAACTCCTGCTTTGTCGCCGGATCCAATAAAGTGCTAATTTGAGTTGTTCGTTCTGGTCGTTCGTCATCCAGAATAATGTTCTCCGTTTCTTCCATGACCTGACCCTTCACGAGCTTTGACTCATCTCTAGGGTCTAATGTCTCAATCTCTGCATCTTCAGACTCATCCACTTAGTAGGTGGCGGTCTTCTTACAGGCTTCTTCCAACTCTTCCTGTTTGGAAAATGAATAATAACATTCCTGAGCTACTTTCTGGTTGCCCTTAACAACTCCAACTTCGAACTTGGTCGGAAACTTTAAGCATTGATGTACCGTGGATGGCACTGCCTCAAACTTTTTCAGCCCTACCCTTCCCATGATTATATTGTAGGTTGATTGGATGTTTTTATCCATTACAAAAAAATGTACTTTTTATGTTCTGCAGGCAGGCCAGGTACCAGTAAGTGTATCCAACTTAATCATCCCAAGTGAAAAGACTTTCTTGCCAGTGAAATCAAGGAGGGGCCTGTGATATGGCTCCAACTGGGCTAGCTTCAAATTTAAACTGTCAAAGCAAGGGTAGAACATGATATCTGCCAAACTACCGTTGTCTACCAATACTCTTGAGATTATCACATCCTTCATCCTCATCTTGATCACAAAGGGGTCATCGTGAGGGTACAAGACGCCTTCTAGATCACTTTTGGAAAAAACAATGATCAGTTTATCCTTGTTGACCTTCCTTGGGCGATCTTCTTCTGCCAGATTTATTCATTGTATATAAGAGCAAGCTTAGGCCTCATTGAGGTAAGCTTTACTTTCAGCAATAAGATCCCCACCTCTTGCATCTCCACCTGTAATCACATTACATTCGAATGAGCCAAAATGGATTGAAAATACCTCGCATTCTGGTTGCCTTGGCTTTTTGGGGAGGTCGGGCTCATCCTCCGGATCATCTTTATGGTCCCTCTTCTTGTCATCTCTTGTTCGGCGAGGAGATTTAGACATTTTCCTTGCTCTGTCGTTGGTCTTCCCATCATTCTGGTGATCAACAAACCTGTTCAACTTCCCTCGTGGAATGAGTGCCTTAATTCCATTCTGGAGAGTTATGCACCGCTTAGTCGTGTGGCCATGGTCTTTGTGGAACTCACAATACTTAGACTTATCCCTCTTTTTAGGGACTATTCTCAACTTCTCCGACAAATTTAGTTCTTCGTTGTTCTTTATCTCCTCCAGAATATGGTTTATATCCACCTTTAAGGGAGTATAATTCCCATACTTCCTCAAGTGCTCTATCATCTCTTTGCCTTTCGATTTCTTATTACCCCCATTATGCTTTTGATCTTTCTTCTCAGATTTACCTTCAGCTTTAGTCTCCACTTTTGTATCAGCATTTGACCAAGCGTAAATTCTTCTGAATTTAGCCCCTTAAGTTAGTGATTTTAATATCTCGAACAAGGTAATTGAACCATTTTTATTCCATATCACTCCATTGATTGTTTCTAATAATTTTCCCAAGTTTTCATGTATTTTTGATGGATTTTTCAGAAATGGAGTTCAAGAAAGGAGAGAAAGAAACCAGAAGAAAGGAGAAGATGAAAGGAAGAAAGTCAAAGGGAAGAGGCGTAAATTCCTACTCAGAATTCGAATCCGACACCTAAAGGGAAGTTGAAGATCATGACTTCACAAGAGCATCGGAAGAAATGACACTCAAATCGGAGTTCGAGATCAAAAGTTATGACCAGTCAAAGATGAAAGGAAAAAGTCAACATGGAAGAAAAATCGGACCGATCCGGTGGGAACCGGACCGATTCGAAATGACCCAAATCCAGTAGACCCCGAATGGATGACAAACCGATGATAGCAGAACCGATTCGATAGGGACCGGACCGATTCGGTAGAATAAAAAAAGAACCGATCCGATGGATGAAAAACGGACCGATCCGAGGGCTATCCGGACCGGTCCGGTCATGCGAAATCCTGGAATTTATTGTGAAGATTTTGACGTGCATAGCTGGTGAAAACTTGCGCAACAAGCGATTATGGCTTTAAAATTCGAGCTATAAAAGCCCATGCCCTACCTCATTCTAAGGAGGTCAAATTCTAGGTTGGTTTTTGAGAGAGTAATTCAGAAGTTAGAAAATTTTCACTTTCTTCGATAGGAGTTATTCATGAACCCTAGTTTGTAAGGATTTCTGGATTCCAATTCTTTTCCTGTTGTTGAATTCAAGTAAAACAATTTCATTCTCTGGTTTGATTGTTTGAAAATTATTTCCAATGTTTTGTAGATCTATAATTATGTGTATGAATTTGTCTTCTAATAAAATCATGTCTAGCTAAATTCCCAAGGGCTGGGGTACATGAACTCAATCCGAGGCAAATTATTTATATAGAAAATAGAGGGTAAATTAAATTCCGACCGAATCGTGAATGAGAATTATACAAACATAGTCAATCTTTTAATCTCTCTTGCCCTAGGTACTTGAGATGTTTAAGAACGCTTTGCGAGTATAATTGTCCATTCACCGCTTTATATTTACCTTTGATTTCATATGATGAGGGCTAGATCCTTCATATATGTAATGCTTAGGATTTATAAAGGTTGGATTTAGTCAAGAATTTTAATTTTCAATTCTAGTATTCTATACGGTAATTCGTTAAGGTTTGAGGTATTATATCCTACCCTATTTTCTCTCATTTGTCAAATCTAAGTTCTTCACAATTTTTAGTTTGTTTTTCTTGAGTAAAATTTTTATTTCACTAGAAATTTCTCAATCATTAATCATCTTTTCATATTTCTTTTGAGGAATCATTTCAAGAATTAATAACTTTCCCTATTAATAGTGCCAATTTTTTATCCCTGTGGATACGATCCCGACTTACCGGGTTTATTACTTGAGCGATAGGCTTGCACTTGAGCCTAGAGAAAACGCACTTTTGAGACAAATTCTTAGTCGCGACAAGTTTTTGGCGCCATTGCCGGGGATCATCAATTGGTAAAAATTAGGAAAGTAATTTTAATCTACAAGTGATTTCGAAAAAAAAAATCTTTTTACATCTCATCTCTTATGTGCTTATATACAGAATTCATCTTCCACCCAAGTTCACGAGAATCCTATTGCCGAAGAAAATTCTGAAAATTATCATACCACTGAGTCTCCTCATTTTTGGGTTCCACCTCCTTTGCCTAATAATTCAATCACAAGTCGTTCATTGAGTCAAACACTTAGTGAGAATTCTGAATCTTTTGATAGCAATATGTCGGAGCACGGTAGTGTTGGTGTTGGTGCTGGAGAGGATGAGATACCATACCTTCCCATGAAAGATTTGTTATTTCCAGAGAGAACTGTTACCCCTGGTTGCATTTTACTCCCGTATAATGCTGGTCAGTTCCATTTTCGAAATGGTATGATTCAAATTCTTCCCACATTTCACGGGATGGATTCTGAAAAACCATATCTCCATCTTAGAGAATTCGAGGAAGCATGTGAGACGTTTGGTGACCAAGCTTGTCCATAAGATGTAATTCGGTTAAAGCTTTTACCTTTTTCCTTAAAGGATAAAGCTAAAAGTTGGTTATGGTCCCTACCCCCATATTCTGTGTTATCTTGGAGAGATATGCAAACCAAGTTTCTCTCCAAATTCTTTCCACAACATAAAACCAATTATGTTAAAGCCCAAATTCAAGCTTTTCAACAAAATGAGAATGAGGCTTTTGATAAATGTTGGGAGAGATTTCAGGAGTTAGTTAGTGCTTGCCCACATCATGGATTTGAAAAGCATCATCTGATTTCATTTTTTCATCAAGGCCTTACTCTAGCATCCAAAAAACTTGTTCAAACTATGTAAGAGAGACCTTTTTGGGAGTTAGATTCAAGCGATGCTGAGGCTCATCTGAAATATGTAGCAGATACTACACAAGCATGGGATATTTCTGATCCCAATAGTCAAAATTGAAATCAACAAGTGCCTAATTTGCCTGTTGTGTCCGGTATTTATCACTTGGACAAGGACACTTTGTTGGATCAAAAATTTGACCAATTGGAGAAGAATTTCAGAGATATGGTTGAAGTGCGTTTGAGAGAAGTAGCTGGACCCGTGCAAGACGAGAAAGAGAAAGTGTGTGCCATTTGTACTATGGGTCATTCTACCAAAGGATGTCCTACCATCCCTGCATACAAGGCAATGTACACTGAACAAGTTGAGGCAATAGGAGGGTTTCGTGGAAATTATAATGCACAGCAAGGGAATGTATACAATCAATCATGGAGGAATAATCCTGGGTTCAATTATGGACAACCCCAATGGGAGATGGCTCCTAACCCACATATGACTCTACCACCACCTCCTCAATTTCAGCAAGTGGCTCCTTCAATGCCAAATCCTATGCAGGTACCACCTCCTGGTCCGTATGTCTCTCCACCTAAGCGATCTCTTGAAGATAACCTGAATCAATTCATCCAATCTCAAAGAGAGAGCAATGCTAAATATGATCGAATGTTCACTGAAATTCATACTAGCATCTCTAGGTTGCAATCTGCAGTGAATACTCAGTAGAAGGGTAAATTTCGAGCCCAAGGCCAAAGACCTCCACTTCAAGGACAACCCACGGTTAGCTCCACATCATCGGATTTGCAAGAACAATGTCAAGCTGTTACTACTCTTCGTAGTGGCCGCGTAATTGATCTAGCACCAAAACTTCCAAAGGACAAAGATGAGGGAGTTGAACCTGAAATTCCCAAGCAATCTTAAACTTCCGAGCCTGTAGAGACTCCGTTGGATACGGAATACAAAGATGAGGGAGTTGAAACTGAAATTGAAGTCAAACTGCCCACTGCTGCTCCATTTCCTCAACGCTTAGTACCACCCAAAAAAGGGGCTTCGCGTACAGAAGTGTTGAATGTTTTGAAGCAAGTTAAATTTAACTTGTCGTTTCTTGATGCTATTCAACAAATTCCAGCATATGCTAAGGTCATAAAAGATCTTTTGACTGTTAAACGATGGCTCAAGGTGAAGAAGAATGTTTTCTTGTCACAAAATGTGAGCTCGGTCCTTCTCAATGATCTTCCACCAAAATTCAAGGATCCTGGTGCACCTACAATTTCGTGCGTCATAGGAGAAAAAAGATTGGAAAAAGTATTGCTTGACTTAGGTGCGAGTGTAAACACCCTTCCATACTCCATCTATAAGCAGCTTGATTTAGGTGATTTAAAACCTACCCGAATCACTCTACAGTTAGCGGATCGAACAGTGAAAGTGCCTCGTGGGGTTGTAGAGGACGTGATAGTTCAAGTGGACACGTTCTACTTTCCTGTTGATTTTGTCATTTGGGACACTGAGCCTGTTCCCCATGCGAGAAATCATATTCCAATAATATTGGGCCGTCCATTTTTAGCTACTGCTAATTCTTTGATCAATACACAGAATGGCCAAATGCAACTCACTTTTGGAAACATGACTCTCGAGACCAATATTTTCAATGTCGCTAACCAAATGGGTGATGAGGATGAAATTCTTGAGGTTGACCTTATTAAAGAAGTGGTGGATGAGTACATCGAGAAAATTATAGGAGGAGATGCATTGGAAGTGTGTTTAGTGCAAAGTGGTGAGAAAAAGAGTCCTTATACTGAGTTTGAGCGAGTGGTGGAAGAGTTGGAAACTTGGTTACAAGAGGAAGAGAGTTTTGAGAGTTTAAGAGATGTTGACTTGATTTCTAGGTTTGAAGAATTGCCTCCGAGGGAGACAACCATGATTCCCTCTGAAAATAGATTTCCTAGTCTTGAGTTGAAGAAACTACCCTCACATGTCAAATATGCTTTTCTGGGAGAGAATGATACATTTCCTATTGTTGTTTCTTCCCGTTTAGAAAAAGGGCAAGAGGGTATGTTGTTGGATGTGTTACGGAAGCATAGAAATGCTTTTAGTTGGACTATAGCAGATTTGAAAGGTATAAGTCCATTGATTTGTACCCATAAAATCCATCTTGAGGAAGAGGTGAAGCCCTCACGTGAGATGCAAAGGCGATTAAACCCAACCATGAAAGATGTAGTCAGGGCGGAAATCATCAAATTGCTAGATGCTGGGATTATCTATCCCATTTCTGATAGTAAATGGGTAAGCCCAATTCAGGTCATTCCAAAAAAGTCGGGCATGACCGTGGTTGAAAATGCTAAGGGAGAATTAATACCTCAACGCACCACCACAGGGTGGCGTGTTTGCATTGACTACCGAAAGTTCAATGCCGGAACTAGAAAAGACCATTTTCCCTTACCATTCATCGATTAAGTGATTGAACGAGTGGCAGGCCATCCTTACTACTGTTTCCTAGATGGGTATTCTGGTTATAATCATATTGAAGTGGATGTACTTGATCAAGAAAAGATGACTTTTACATGTCCGTTTGGTACGTTTGCCTATAAACGTATGCCATTTGGGTTATGTAATGCGCCAGCAACTTTTCAAAGGTGCATGCCAAGTCTCTGTAGTGACATGATTGAAAAAGGTCTTGAGGTGTTCATGGACGATTTCAGCGTTTTCGGTCCATCTTTCGACCAATGTTTAGCTAATCTTGAAAGAGTTCTATTCCGGTGTGTGGAAAAAGACTTAGTCCTCAATTGGGAAAAATGCCATTTTATGGTTACCGAGGGCGTAGTTTTAGGCCACATAGTCTCATCTAGGGGGATTGAAGTTTATCGAGCAAAAATTGAAGTAATAGCTGAGTTACCCCCGCCAAAATCACTTAAAGATGTGAGGTCCTTTCTAGGCCATGCTGGATTTTATAGGAGATTTATCAAAGACTTTAGCGCCATCGCTAGACCTTTGAGTAATCTTCTCATGAAGGACACTCCATTTGAGTTGAATAAAGCATATCAAGAAGCTTTTGATAAACTTAAAAGCATGCTTATTTCCGCGCCTATCATGCAAGCTCCTGACTGGTCACTACCATTTGAGCTTATGTGTGATGCAAGTGATTACGCGATTGGGGTCGTTCTTGGACAGAGAAAAGACAAGAAAGCTCATGTTATTTACTATGCTAGCAGAACATTATCTGGCCCTCAGCTTAACTACTCTACTACAGAGAAAGAGTTACTAGCAGTCGTTTTTGCTCTCGACAAATTCCGCTCTTACATTATTGGGTCGCCTATCATTTGCTTCACTGATCATTCGGCCCTCAAATATCTCTTGAGCAAGAAAGATGCCAAACCCCATCTAATCAGGTGGATCCTACTCTTACAAGAGTTTAATCTCTCGATTCAAGACAAGAAAGGAGTAGAAAACGTCGTTGTTGACCATTTGTCATGCCTCTCGTCCGACGTACCTATTGGTCCCATTCCCATAGACGAGAATTTTCCGAATGAAAATCTATTTGCTACTTCTTCTCTCCCCTGGTTTGCGGATATAGTCAATTATCTTGTCACTGGAGTTGTTCCATCTAATTGGAATTCGTAAGATAGAAGGAAGTTCATTACATGGTCACGCATGTTCTTTTACCATGATCCATATTTTTTCAAGTATTGTGATGATCAAATCATCCGAAGATGTGTACCTGATGAAGAAATCCAAGGGGTAATTCGATTATATCATTCGGAAGCATGTGGAGGTCATTTTTCCAAAAATAAAACTGCTACGAAAATCCTTCAAAGTGGTCTCTACTGGCCCACAATATTCCGAGATGTGAATACTTTTTGTAAATCATGCGATAGATGCCAAAGAATGGGAGCTATTACTCGCCGTGACATGATGCCATTAACCCCAATTCTAGTCTTGGAGTTGTTTGATTGTTGGGGAATTGACTTCATGGGGCCCTTTCCACCTTCTTTTGGTTTTCTATACATCCTCGTCGATGTAGACTATGTCTCAAAATGGGTAGAGGCGATAGCTACAAGGATGAATGACAATAAGGTGGTGATAAAATTCATTCAAGAAAACATACTTTCTCATTTTGGAATGCCTAAGGCCATAATCAGTGATAATGGAACCCATTTTTGCAATAAGCCCATGGAGAAGCTAATGCGAAAGCATGGAGTTGTCCATAAAGTTGGAACAACTTATCACCCTCAATCGAATGGCCAAGCTGAGCTTGCCAATCGGGAAATCAAAAATATCTTGGAAAAGACAGTCGAACCTAATAGGAAAGACTGGTCTCTTAGATTGAATGATGCGCTTTGGGCATATAGAACCGCATACAAGAATCCCCTTGGGATGTCCCCATTTCGATTTGTGTATGGCAAGCCTTGTCATCTTCCGGTTGAAATCGAACACAAAGCGTATTGGGCTATCAAAAGGGTGACCTTCAACATGGACAACGCCGGTGAAACACGTAAACTTCAGTTGAATGAGTTGGAAGAAATACGCAATGATGCGTATGAAAGTGCTAAAATATCCAAGGAACGAATGAAACGAGCTCATGACAGAATCATTCGTAGGAAAGAGTTTCATTCGGGGCAAAAAGTACTTCTCTACAACTCGAGGTTGCACTTGTTTCCCAGAAAATTGCGGTCAAGATGGTCAGGTCCATTCATTGTGAAAGAGGTATTTCCCCATGGATCTTTTGAACTCAAATATGAGAAAGTGGGAAACACATTTAAGGTTAATGGGCATCGTCTCAAGCCGTATCTGGAAGCGATCGTCAAGGAAGCCGACACAATCTGGTTGTCGGACCCCATTTATGGGGATTGACTGAAAAAGGAAGTTGAGGTCGTCGCACCCCCAACATGTATGGGGTGATGGTTGTACATAAGAGTCTTAGGAGTTAGGAATCGTAAGTTTGTGTCAGTCCCGGGGTTAGGAATCCGACGTGTTGAAGGGTGTTGAGGTTTCGATGAGCATTGAGGGAATTTTGAAGTGTGAGGTATTGTAAAGGAATCATTGGAATGGAGAAAAGGAACATAAATAGTGAAAGGAATAGAGAGAAGGAAATTCTAAAAATTCAGCAGACCGGACCGGTCCAGTCCGGAATTAAAAGAACCGATCCGGTTAAGGCGGATCGGTCCGGGTGAAAATAAAAAGAACCGCTCGGTTAAGTCGAATCGGTCCGGTCCTACAATCGGATCGGTCCGGTAATCTGCAGAATTTTACTTCTCGAGGTTCACACCTCTTCAATCCAAACCAAATTCATTCCCCCAATCCCCTCTTTTCCCCCAAAAATTCGTCCCCCCTATTTCCCCCCATCCATTCCCTCCTATTTCATAATCCATCCTATAAATACATCCATCCCACACCCCATTTTCTTCACACCTCCATATCTTCTCTCTTCTCTCTCACTTGCTGTCTACTTCCTCCATATCTATGGCTGCTCCCCAGAAATATACCTCCATTGAAGTCCTACCCGACGGCAATGGCGAATACCGTTCTCACCGTGAAGCAAATTGGTGCAGTCGGTTTTTCAGTCCGACAAGAAAAATTCACATTGAATGTCAAGTGTTGTGGGATCAACTGCCTAATTCTGTCACAGCCATGTTCATGTCAAGAGGCTGGTGCAGATTTTTCAATGAGCCCTATGAAGCTGTTTGGGAGAATGAAGTGCGTCAATTTTACGGTTCGCTTGTCCGTATCGCTGAATTTGAATCCCAAGCCTTTATGGATTCCACACCTATACCGTTCTCACTTGAAATTCTGGCTCAGAAACTCGAGTCTTATGGTGTGAACACTCCGGATCAATTTGATTATCCTAGTCCCGATCCCGTTCTCACCAAAGAAGTTTGCATATCAAGAATCGAGCCCGATGCGGTTTGGACTACCGAAACCTTTCCCGTTGGTCGGTTATCCGACAAGGCACGGTTTACTTTTCACATTGTTTGTCCCAATATTTTGCAAACCTCCAATGATTCAGCAATGTAGCTGCGTCAAGCTACTATGATGTATCACTTGTTTGACCATGCCACTGTTATCAATTTGGCACGCACATTTTACAATGATATCCTATTTGTGGCCTACGACAAAAAGGGTCGGGCACCTTTTCCTTATGGCCGTCTCATTACATCCTTGCTTAACGATGTCGGGATTGAACCACCACAAGATCTTATCAACTTGCCTATGCCTTTAGGACAAGAGTCCCGCACTCGAAGTGAAAGGCAAATTCAGCTAATCCATGCAAGGCGCGACGGCGATTCGAGTGATGAAGAGACGGATGAGGACGAGGACGTTGCTGATGAGGATGTTGAGATGGAAGAAGGTGAGGAGGAAGAATATGATGAAACAGCTGATCCGAATTATGTTCCGGTTGGTACGGACTTGACTGAGCGCGTTCTCTCTCTTGAAACGCGTTTTGACGGGTTCGTGACGTCCTACGAGAGGGACATGAGTTTGGTCCTGCGTATGCAGGCGGACTTGTACCATCTTCAGTTGGGTCCCGAGGCCCCCCCTTCCTCCCTACTACTACAATCCTTATGATCCTGCTCCTCCCGGACCTTCCTATCCCCCACCCGCCCCTTAGGATCCCCGCTACCCCTTTCTGTTTTATTATTTATCTTTGTGATGTTTTTTTTTACACAGTGGTGTTGTCCTATACAGTTTCATTATGATATTTGCTTGTTTTATTTATCGCACTACTCATGTTGTCTTCTTTATCTCCTTCGTCCATTTGATTGAGGACAATGCAAATCACTAAGTTAGGGGGGATAACAGGTGCGTATTTATAAAACTTCGCATATATGTGTATCTAAAAAAAAATTGAAAAATTTTGAAAAAAGCCAAAAATATTTTTGTTCCAAATAAATAAAAATTAGAATTTAAATTTTTCAAAAATATCACCTTTATTCTATTTAAAGTCTCAAATTGTACAATTCATAATGCACTAAGCCAAAATTGACCAAAGATGGAAATTAAAAGAAAATTGACGACTTTACGAATAAGTGTGGAGATTGATCAATCCCGGTGAGATTTCGAGCCTTTCAATTTTTGTGAGTTTTTAAATCAATCCGATTTTATGATTAACTCAAAGTCCTTTTCAACATTTTAATGAGTCATTGATGATCTCAATCCTTTGTTTTGATCGGTTATGGGAAATGTGTGAAATGTTGTCTCGAAATTCATGCTAAATATATCTCTAAACTTAATTAATCTCGAGATGCATATAGTTATGTGATTAGAAATTTGGACAATGAAGTAGGCGCTCATTTGTTACCCAAAAATATTAGCCATAATAAATTTGTGAAAAAATTATCCCTTTGCAACCCAATTTGAGCCTAATAAAATATTTCCCTTTCGTTTGATAACCCGAAAAACCCAAATAGCCCGGAATTGTGAAAATTGCAAATTTATCAAGTAAGTCCAAATTGTGCTATAAAAAGGGGCAAGAAAAGAAAAATATCAAGAAAAAAAAAAGAAAAAGAAAGAGAAAAATGATAAAATGCCCGAAAAAGCACTGATGGACGTCATAAGGATATTTTCCAATTCCGAACATTTCGCCCATTCCCATTTTTTCCCCTTATACCTTAAACCCCGAAAAGTCCTAACCGAGTTCGAATGGCGAAATTGATTACTTCATGGAGAGATAAGACATGAAAAGATAATATGAGAGATTAAAATGGTGTGATTAAGAGGTGATATTAAAATGGTGTGATTAAGAGGTGATGTTCCCATTTCCTAATAACTGTACTCCGATGATGAGATCTTTTCACCATATAGTTCCTTCTTTTCAATTTTGTATGCATGAATTTGTGTCCATTATATTTACTCTTTATATCATGCATACTGAGAGAAAATAGCCACAATCCGAGTGATTCATTTGTGAGTGCATCCGTAAGAATTTGAATCAAGACTAATTTTCGAAAAGTAACGTAATGCTCAATCGGTGGAAATTTGAGGTTGAATTTTTGGCTTTGCACACACACACTATGGTTTGAGGCATTTGAATATGAATTTATGGTGATTATTTTTCGAAAAGTTTAAATTGTACAATTTTTAAATATTTTGATATTTATTTGAGTCAATAAAGAATTTTGTGGGTGTATTCACTGCAAACCCTCACGAGACAAAACTCGTCCTACTATGGTAACCTAGGGGTTTAAAGGCTTGTTGCATACGCTAAATGCAATCGCTTGCCTGCGAAAAAGGTATTCTATCCTAATAAAAGAATTGAGCTTTAAGCTAATTTCAGTTACATTGCTAGGGACGTGCAGAGTCCTAAGTTAGGGGGATTTGACCAAGCGTAAATTCTTCTGAATTTAGCCCCTTACGTTAGTGATTTTAATATCTCGAACAAGGTAATTGAACCATTTTTATTCCATATCACTCCATTGACTGTTTCTAACAATTTTCCCAAGTTTTTGTGTATTTCTGATGGATTTTTCAGAAATGGAGTTCAAGAAAGGAGAGAAAGAAACCAGAAGAAAGGAGAAGATGAAAGGAAGAAAGTCAAAGGGAAGAAGCGTAAATTCCTACTCAGAATTCGAATCCGACACCTAAAGGGAAGTTTAAGATCATGACTTCACAAGAGCATCGGAAGAAACGACACTCAAATCGGAGTTCGAGATCAAAAGTTATGGCCAGTCAAAGATGAAAGGAAAAAGTCAACATGGAAGAAAAATCGGACCGATCCGGTGGGAACCGGACCGATTCGAAATGACCCAAGTCCAGTAGACCCCGAATGGATGACAAACCGATGACAGCAGAACCAATTCGATGGGGACCGGACCGATCCGGTAGAATAAAAAAAGAACCGATCCGATGGCTGAAAAACGGACCGATCCGAGGGCTATCCGGACCGGTCCGGTCATGCGAAATCCTGGAATTTATTGTGAAGATTTTGACGTGCATAGCTGGTGAAAACTTGCGCAACAAGCGATTATGGCTGTCAAATTCGTGCTATAAAATTCCATGCCCTACCTCATTCTAAGGAGGTCGAATTCTAGGTTGGTTTTTGAGAGAGTAATTCAGAAGTTAGAAAATTTTCACTTTCTTCGATAGGAGTTTTTCATGAACCCTAGTTTGTAAGGATTTCTGGATTCCAATTCTTTTCCTGTTGCTGAATTCAAGTAAAACAATTTCATTCTCTTGTTTGATTGTTTGCAAATTATTTCCAATGTTTTGTAGATCTATAATTATGTGTATGAATTTGTCTTCTTATAAAATCATGTCTAGCTAAATTCCCAAGGGCTGGGGTACATGAACTCAATTCGAGGCAAATTATTTATATAGAAAATAGAGGGTAAATTGAATTCCGACCGAATCGTGAATGAGAATTATACAAACATAGTCAATCTTTTAATCTCTCTTGCCCTAGGTACTTGAGATGTTTAAGAACGCTTTGCGAGTATAATTGTTCATTCACCGCTTTATATTTACCTTTGATTTCATATGATGAGGGCTAGATCCTTCATATATGTAATGCTTAGGATTTATAAAGGCTAGATTTAGTCAAGAATTTTAATTTTCAATTCTAGTATTCTATACGGTAATTCATTAAGGTTTGAGGGATTGTACCCTACCCTATTTTCTCTCATTTGTCAAATCTAAGTTCTTCACAATTTTTAGTTTGTTTTTCTTGAGTAAAATTTTTATTTCACTAGAAATTTCCCAATCATTAATCAACTTTTCATATTTCTTTTGAGGAATCATTTCAAGAATTAATAACTTTCCCTATTAATAGTGCCAATTTTTTATCCCTGTGGATATGATCCCGACTTACCGGGTTTATTACTTGAGCGATACGCTTTCACTTGAGCCTAGAGAAAATGCACTTTTGAGACAAATTCTTAATCGCGACAGCATTCTTCTTCGTAGCCATGGCTTCTTCGGCGTTCATAATTTTGGCTGCCTTGGCCATTAATTTCGCCATATATTTGGGGGGATCTTTAGCCAAAGTATAATACAGCTTGTTTGGTAAAAGACCACTCGTTAGAGGTGTGATTGTTGTCTTCTCTTCGTAGTCAATGACCTCAAGTTTCACGTTATTAAAATGATTGATGTAATCCCTGGTGCTCTCTCCTGATTTCTGCCTCACACTCAACAAATGTGTTACTCTCTTGACTGGTTTCGCGCCAAAATAGAAATTTCCTATAAAGATCTCTACCAATTGATGGAAAGTAGCAATCCTCCCCCAAGGAAGATTGTTGTACCATATTTGAGCTGATCCAGTAATGGTTCCTAAGAATGCCCTGCATCTCATCTCATCAAGGACTTCATAGATATCGGCACTAGCTTGGTACTGCTCTATCTGGAGGACAGGATCAGTTTTTCCATCATACTTCGACGTAACTACAGGAGCTTTAAACTTTGGTGGTGTGGGAAAATCCATAATTGTCTATACAAAGGGTGATCCCTTGATAAAAGTTCTTTAGAGAGGGTTTCTGGCCTTAGCCATTTCCCCTAACCTATCTTTTATCCTTTGAATAGAGCCCTTCCAGACGTCATTTGCAGCCTTAGATATATTTTCTTAAATAACAGATCGTGTTGAATTCTCTTCTTAGGATCTTTCAGTGCGAGCTGCCGCGCGCGATTGGACAGAACCCTCCCTTAGATCGTTTGGTCATTAAGAATTTCTCGATGCAATCCTAGGGGATTTTTATTCCTCATAGGGACCAAACAATCAAAAGGGGAGACTCTACTTAATCTCTCCAGAGCGCTAGTTCGTTCCGCAGTTAAAGTAACATTGGCTTGAGAGTCCACAACCCTTATGGGAGATGTCCGACCAGGATGATATGAGGGATCATTGGACCTCTCAGTATGATGCGATTTCGCATGTCTGGACTGAGAAACATTTAGGAATAGAGTACGCCTGGTTCTTGAAGATGGCAAGTGAGTGTTTCTTTGAACGCTTCGTTGACCTGATTGGGAGGCGTCCCGTTCCGAACAGTTTGAATGAGTTGACGCATGGTCTCTTGCATAGTTGTTTGCCCTTGGGCTAAATTGGCCATTATGCCTGTAAGATCTTAGATAGTTGGGGGAGCAGACGGATTGGGAGGGAAACGGTCGTTGTTCCTATTACTGGATTCTGGGATCTCAGCCATGTATGATGAATGTTTTAGTAAAAAACTCTACGTATAGTCGTTTCCCACAGACGGCGCCAATCTGTACATTGAGTAGCTCGTCAAGGTGAGTAGCTCGGTGAATATACATTTTTCCACGTAAGATGACACATATCTTCATATAATTGGTCCACGTCATCTGACTAATTTTTGTATCAACAATGGGTTTATTGAAAGGTTAATTTCAAGAGAAAAATAAAAAATTTAGAAAAATAAAGTTTTTTAGAGCTTACAACTAGGTGTGATGTATGAATGATGTATAGAGCATGATGTAGGTGAGAATTATCGTATGTATATATATATATATATATATATATATATATATATATATATATATATATATATATATATATATATATATATATATATATATATAGAGAGAGAGAGAGAGAGAGAGAGAGAGAGAGAGAGAGATTGTTAATATTACTTTTGGAATATTTACACACATATACGAACTATAAGAAATACACAAAATATATACGTATATGAAATATACAAAATATATAAATTATATACAAATATAAAATATACGAAAAATAAATATATACATATATGAAATAAACAAAAACATATATGAAATATACGAAATATTTGAAATACCTAAAATATTTAAAAAAATCATGAAATATACGAAATATTTAAAACAATATACAAAATATACGAAACATGTGAAATATACAAAATATTTTTAAAAAAATATATGAAATCTATAAAATATACAAAAAAAAAATATACGCAATATACGAAATATATGAAATATTTAAAAAATATATACAAAATATATAAATATTTAAAATATATATATTAAATATACAAAATATATCAAATAAAAAATATATACGAATGTATAAAATATATACCTATACGGTATATATTAAATATACAAAATATAAATATATATTAAAATATATGAACTTTATAAATGTACAGACTATATAAATATACAACAAATATTAAATATACGAAATATATACATATACGAAATATAGGCACTATGCATATATACAAAATATATAAATATATGGAATATATATATATATATATATATATATATATATATATATATATATATATATATATATATATATTAAAATTTATGAAATATATAAATGTACAGGATATATAAATATATGAAATATATAAATTTACGAAATATAAATATACGTGTGGGTACCCGGATTTGCCATCACATGCCCAGACGAGTAGCCTAATAGAAACGACCCAAAGTCTGGGCCCTCGCATATCAAATAAATTCAGTTAGGACTTAGTCCACTCCTAAAATCTCGTAGAGAGATATTCTAGGAGTAGAAGATGGACGTGGGGGAGTCCAACACCCCCACTCCCCGAGAACAAACATGTATATAATAAACCCTAAGCTTGGGGCAAAAGGCACGATTTGTATTCTCTGAAAACACTCCCCAGAGTATATAGAAATAATACTGACTGCACCACAGTGGACGTAGGCATTCTTGCTGAACCACGTATATTTTTTGTTGTGTGATTCACATTCATCATCTTTTTTATTTATTTGAGTGATTGCGCTTTTATCATTTGTTTGTGTTGAATATAATTGTCACCACAATTGGCGTCGTCTGTGGGAAACATTTGTCTTCCTTGAGAAAGCCCTCACCAACGAAGAATTTGAAATGTCGGGTCACAGCAGTAATGCCCCTCAAGCAGGGGATATCCAAGAGCAGCCTGCCCCCCATAGGATCAGATCTGAAATTCAACGTTCGGATCAAAGGGCTCGCCCTGAGCGACCAGCCTCAGAGGAGAGCCAGGGACCAGCGAGGTCCACACAAATCTCAAGATTGATTGATGCCTATGAGGCAAGGCTCCAAGAGCAAAAAGAGTTCGCTCGCAAATAAGAGGCTGAAAATGCTCGCCTCAAAAGGAAATTAGAAAAAATGGAAAAAGAACTCCATCGCAGCACTAGGCGGCGTCCATACCACACTCCTAGCCCTCAAGCGAGCAAGTCTCGCAGCCGAGGAAGGAGCCCTAGACGTGGATCCCAGAAGATTGAGAAGCAAGATTCAAATGATGACTCGCTTGAGTAACAGCGACCAACTCGCCGTTACAGGAGCCCAGCTCGAGGTAATGGACTAGCACCAAGCACATCGGGGTGCCAGATCAACCAGAGAGCTTTCTCAGTGAGCTCTCAGGACTTAGATGAAATCACCTTTCTCAAGATAAATAGAAGAAGAAGAATCCCCCAAGAAGTTCGCAATTCCGAGATTTAAGATCTACAACGGAAAGACTGACCCTATCGATCACCTTAGGTAGTACCGGCAAGCCATGACTCTCTGGAACCACCGGGATGCACTAATGTGTCGGATTTTCCCCTTGAGCCTGCACGATGTGGCCCAGAAGTGGTTCGAGAGGCTCCCTCACAGGTCCATCAGGAGCTTTGAGTCCCTTACCGAGATCTTCACGGCTCGCTTCATCACCAGAAGCTCCCATCCTAAGAGGATGGATGCTTTGCTAATAATAAAAAAGACGTCATAGGAGAGCATTCGGGACTATGCAAAGCGGTACTGGTAATTGTTCAACGAGGTCGAGGACTTCTCGGAGCAAGTAGTAGTAGCCTCTTTCAAGATCGGCCTACCAAACTATTGCCTTTTGCACCAATCCCTGACAAAGAAAGAGGCCACAACCATTGATGACCTGATGGCTCGCATCGAGAAGTATGCCAAAGTGGAGGATGTGACACAACTCAATACAGGGGAGAACGGTCGGACCAAGATTGCTGCTAAGGGCAACAACAAAGCTGAGAACCAGAAGAAAGGAGGCAAGAATGGCTCCAAGAACGGAGGCAAGAACGATGTTTCAAAAGCATTTTAGGCAGTGAACACTGTCTTCAAAGAACCAATCTACAAGATCCTGGCGAAGCTCAAAGACGAGCCATTTGTTAAGTGGCCCAGAAATATGGGAGGAGATCCCTCTAAGAGAAATAACACACTGAGATGCCCTTTTCATAAAGCGGGGGGACATAAGACTGAGCACTGCAAAGCTCTTAAGTCTCACCTCGAAGAATTAGCCCAGTCTGGGCACTTGAACGAGTTTGTAGAGAAGAAGGCAGAGAAAGTTACTACCAATGGAGAAACAAGACATGACAACGTACTCGAAGATGATGCTAGCCATGAATTCACAGTAATTCATGGGGCATCTAATATGAAGCAGATTCAAGGGAATTCAGCTCAGATGGAGGTAAAAAGCTTACAGGAGTAATGCAAGCTTTTCAGATCGATCTAGCAAAGACACAATCAGGAAAGCATCGATGAGCTGATGACGTCAACTATAGCAAACATATCATGTTCACATATGAAGATCTAGTGAGGGTGAGAACCCCACATTATTACGCCTTGATTATTATGCTCAGGATAGCCAACTACGACGTTGACAAGCTACTCGTCGACCAGGGAAGCTCATCCGAGGTAATGTATCTCAACCTGTTCAGGAAATTAAAGTTAAGCGTTGCTGACTTGAAGGAACCCACTGTCCCTCTAGTTGGCTTAGCTCGAAAAGTGAAATTCCATTGGGAAAGATCGTGTTACCGATAAGGGCAGGAATTGTCTCAAAGATGATCGAGTTTTTGGTGCTCGGCATTGACTCGCCATATCAAGTTATCATCGACAGGGGGTGGCTACATGCAATGAAGTCAGTCCCCTCGACCTAGCATCAGAAACTCAAGTACGTAATCGAGCGAGGAGTGATGAAGATTCACGGAGATCGGGCGATGGCAACAAGGTGCTTTATAGCAGCCATCCGCCTAAAACCAGAAAAGAAGGCGGAGAAGGCCAAAGAGAATGTCGAGGAACAGGAAGGGCTGATACCTTCAAAATAGCAATTAAGATATGGAAGTCCCAGAGTGGAGGAGACCAGGCTCCTCCCCTCTGAGCGGGTCGTCGAGAACCTGGAGGAGATAACAGCCGATGGGAGCAAGAAAGATAGAATTTTCTTGATCGGGACTTCTCTAACAGATCAAGAGAAGAAAGAATTGATAGTGCTACTGAGAAGCAACCTAGATGTTTTCGCGTGGGAACCTTAGGAGCTGCCTGGAATTGATCCCAGTGTGGTTTTCCATAGGTTACACGTCGACCCCACTTTCATGCCTATCGCGTAGAAAGCACAGCGAACCGCGCCCGAGAAGGCTAAGGCCGTGGAGAAAGAAGTTGTAAAGTTATTGGATGCAGGATTCATACGGGAAGTTCAATTTCCTAAATGGCTATCCAACCCAGTAGTGGTTCCAAAAAACAATGGGAAATGGAGAGTCTGCATTGACTCCACTGACCTTAACAGGGCATGCCCGAAGGATAGTTTTCCTCTCCCAAAGATCGACCAACTGGTGGACGCCACAGCAGTTCACGAAAGAATGAGTTTCTTGGATGCATATTCGGGGTATCATCAGATCCCTTTGTATGCACCAGATCAAGACAAGACTGCGTTCATCACTACTGTCGAATTATACTTCTACAGAGTCATGCCCTTTGGGCTCAAGAATGCAGGAGCAACTTACCAGAGGCTAGTCACTAAGATGGTCAAAGATCAAATGGGAAATACCATGGAGGTATACATAGACAATATGCTCATCAAAAGCAAACACAAAGAGGACCATCTCTTAGACCTATCAAATACCTTCGAGATCCTCAGGAAATACCGAATGAAACTCAATGCGAGCAAGTGTTCTTTTGGTGTCCAGTTAGGAAAATTCCTCGGATATTTGGTTAGAAAGAGAGGCATTGAAGCCAACCTGGACTAGATCAATGTGATCAACAGGGTACAACCGCCTCACACGATACGGGACGTGCAGAAGCTCACAGGCATGCTCACCGCTTTGAACCATTTCATTTCAAAGTCCTCTAACAAGTGCAAACCATTCTTCGAGCTCTTGAAAGGAAACAAAATAGTAGAATGGAATCAAGATTTCTCGAAAGCATTGGAGGAGCTCAAGGCCTATCTTAGTAAGCCACCTTTGCTCGTCATACCTTAGGAAGATGATCCCCTCTACTTACACCTCACCGTCTCTAGCCACACCATCAGTTCTGCACTAGTGTGCGAGGAAGCAGGAATTCAGCATCCAGTATACTAAGCGAGAAAAACCTTATTGGATGCCGAGCAGCGGTACCTACCACTGGAAAAGCTCACCTTTGCACTAGTAATAGCTTTAAGGAAGCTAAAACACTACTTTGAAGCTCACACTATCATCGTTCTTACATCACACCCCCTTAAAGAGGTGCGGAAAGCGGATCTATCTGGGAGACTATTCAAGAGGTCATTCGAACTCAGACAATTTGATATCCAATTTTAGCCTAGGAACGCAATCAAAGGACAGGTCCTCGCCGATTTCATCACAGAATTCACAGGCAACCAGCCTTGCGACCAACCTCAACCCACAAACTAAATGGAAGATTACCCACCAGTAGGTGTCTGGCAACTTTTTATCGATGGAGCCTGCAACTCAAAGGGGGCAGGAGTAGGTATTGTGCTCGTTACTCCAGAAAACACAATCCTCGAGCAAGGAATCAGGCTTGGATTTGAAGCCTCCAACAACAAGGCGAAATACGAAGCTTTGATAGCCAGCTTGCAGAAGGCACGGACGCTGGGGGCAAAGCAGTTGTAGGTGTTTGGCGACTCACAATTGGTCTCAAACCAGATAATTGGGGACTTTAACGCAATAGATGAAAGGATGGCAGCCTAGCTCGCCTTAGCAAAGAAGCTAATGACTAACTTCGAGGAAGTCAGTGTCCAACAGTTTCCCCGAGGACAGAACAGCCACGCCGATGCCCTAGCAGCCCTAAGTTCTACAATCAATTCCAATTTAAAGAGGACGATCCCCATCAACTTCCTTATTGGTCCAAGCATCAACCAAAGCGACGAGCTACCAAATATGGAACATATGATCCAGATCGAGTCAGCTCCCTGTTGGATGGACCCTTTGAGAGACTACTTGAAAGATGGTGCACTTCCAGAAGACAAAAAGTCCGCTCACTAGATAAGAGTCAAAGCTTCTCTCTTTCACTTATCTCCTGAGGGAAAACTATACAAAAGATCATTCACCGGCCCTTACCTTCAATGTGTCCACCAGAAGGATGTCGAGAAAGTCCTACACGAGCTTTACGAAGGAATCTGTGGAAGCCATATTGGAGGGAGGTCACTAGCTTTCCGAGCAATAAAGGAAGGATACTGGTGGCCATATATGCAAAGAGATTTGGCAGTGTATGATCGCAAATGCGAGACTTGTCAACTACATGCACCTATAGTCCACTAACCTTCCAGCGACCTAAGATCACTAACCATCCCATGTCCCTTCGCTCAGTGGGGAATGGACATCATAGGCCCTCTCCCTATCGCCGCTGGCAATCACAAGTATCTGTTGGTTGCAACAGATTACATTACCAAATGGATCGAGGCCGAACCACTGGCGAACATCAGAGATGCAGATATGATGAGATTCATATGGAGAAACATAATTACCCATTTCAAAATCCCCAGAACCATCATCACTGACAACGGAACACAATTCGAAAGTGACCTTTTCCAAAAATTCTGCAGAGAACATGGGATCCGACACTATTTCAGCTCGGTGGCCTACCCCCAGAGCAATGGCCAAGCCGAAGCCTCCAATAAAATGGTGATAGATGGGTTGAAGAAATGACTAGAGCTAGCCAAGGGTGTATGGGTGAACAAGCTACCACATATTTTGTGGGCTTATCGCACTACCCCTCGACGAGAAACTGGGGAAACCCCATTCTCAGTAATGTATGGAATGAAAACAATCATACCCTTAGAAGTTGGTCTATAAATAATGAGAACCGCCCTTGTCGACCAAGGCCGGAATGATGCAGCATTACTCGCTAAACTTGACCTAGCTGATGAATGCAGAGAGCTAGCCCTAGTAAAGCTGGCGAGTTATCAGCAACATCTCGTGAAATACTATAACCAGAAGGTTAATCCAAGGACATTCCAAGTTGGGGACTACATCCTAAGGAAAGTCCTTGGCAGCACAGTAAAACCATCAGACAGCAAGCTAGGGCCGAACTGGGAGGGACTATTCAAGATAACAAGAGATGATCTACAAGGAGCCTATCACTTAGAAACGCTAGAGGGAAGAGAAATACCCCGAGCATGGAACGCAGCCAACCTAAAGAAATTCTATTTCTAGTTTTTTCTTTGCTCTTTTATCAAATTTTTGGAATAGGCAAATCATTTTTTATTTACTCGTGAATTAATTAAAGATGTTCGGCAGTTACATTCTATGAAGTGTTAATTCTTTATTGATAACTTTATAACTTGCACACCCTTTCCAAGTAATAGGCACCTTGCTCAAAGCATAAAAGTAGGGTATCACCCTCCTCAGGTATTCGTTATGAAACACGAACAACCTCCTAGATTTTCCCCGACAATATATGAAGCCCTACAGGGGATCCTTAGGCAACTAGACCAAAAATGAATTGGTCACCAAACTATGTTTGGATCAAAAAACCTGCTCGAATATAACATCCAATGCCATGTGTGTCCTTGCCATTGCCACACTTAGACCTAAGGGAGTGTGACGACACGACCTAAAAGGTAAAGTGAGGCAAAATGGTATCTTATAAGCATACTGGACTGGGAGGACACTTACTCAACAATGCAACCCTACTAATCTAGTCGGCCATACGGGGCCCAAGATAATTAAGTAAGAAATAAATGATATAGAAGACATGTTTAGTCAGCGAGGTCTCCCAAAATATAGATACTACATTACTTTATCACAGTTACAATGAGAATGTACAACCCGTGTTTAGTCGGCAAGATCGCCCAAAGCATCAATATTACATTACTTCATTAAATATATACAAAGAGTTACATCTGGTAAAATCTTAATAAGGTTGAGGCCTCTGAATAAGATAGTCAGCCACTTGTGCTCTTCGACCGTCGTCCGGGTGAGGAGCCATTTCCCCCTCGACCCTATTTTCATCTGACTCTAACAGCTGCCTGGGGATGGCATCGATAGGGATCCACTGGTCGTCCCTCCTGAAAGGATTAGGCCTCAAAGTTGAAGGAGATATCTCATGACGGTACCAGAGTATAGAGTTCCTTGGAACTTACAGCTCCCTGAGGGCACTCAACCATCCCCTAATAAAGGCGAGCTCTTCAAACTCTGCTAGCCTCGTCGGAGCATCTGGCCAACCTTGGTGGTAACCATCATCCCACACTCTCTGAGGTCCTTTTTTGAACAGATGCCTCAACCGTGTGATATATCTTTGAAGCCCGGCAGTAATCACGTATGCTCGATGAACATCCTCTCGAAGCTCGTCCATCTCCCTAGCTATACCCCTTGCATCTAGACCAGCCAGTGGAGCGGCCGATGAGGTAGAACCTCACAATACTATAGGAGCACCGCTCAGCCCGGTGCCAGCTCACGAAATAGTCGACAAATAGGAACCTCATAAAATACGAGGTACGACGCTCGGCGCATGCTCCCTAAGCTGTGACACCTCTCTCCTCAGAGTCTCATTTTCCTGTTGCAGAACTTCTATGACTTGGTTAATCTTAGTGGCATCAAGGAGTCTAGCTCTCAGTGTATTTACTTCCTCTTAGACAAAGGCGCCAACTTCTTCCATCTCCTGAAATCTATCCTTTAATTTGGCAACGAGCTCAGACTAATCCTTAAAGCTCTTATTTCTAGAACTGAGAGACTTGCAAATCCTAACAAAGTCTTGACGAACTTCGATGCTCGCGTTAGGACCAAGGATCCTTCCCATTTAAGAGTTAGTAGGTATATACTCATCTACATCTATCAACTACAAGCCATAAAGAGCAGTAAAGAATAAAATGAATTAGTACGCTGAAGGAAAAAGTCTTTTCATTTCATTCAAACATAAAGGATCAAAGTACATTGGGAATCAGAAAGGAACATTACAAACCAATCAAAAATACAAATAAAGTCCTAAGAGCAGGCTAGTGGGCAACCTCAATCTGTTCAGAGGTAGATAGTAGCTTTCCTTTGTCGACAGCACTGATAGCACCTCCCTCGGATGGGGAAACTGTTGTTCCCTAAGCAGGAGGCGCATCAATAGGGGAATTTTGAGAAACAGGGACTACGCCTTTAGCGATCGGGGCAGGCATATCATCCACAATGGGATTTGGTCCTGGGTCATGCTCATCAAACAAGGGTGAGTCAGTATCCACCCCAGCAGCCAGAAGGGCCTTGTTCCAGCCCTTCTTGAAGTTCAGTCGGTTGATATAGTCAATCTGAACATCGACATCTTCATATCACGGCCCAACCATCATTGTAAGAGCTCTCCTTCAGAACAGCTGCCTCAAACTCCATCTTCTTCAGCTTCTCTACCAGTACCTTATTCTCCTCCACCACAGCGAGCTTGCTAGTGCAGATCAGGTCATAAGACTGCCTCAGCTCGTTCAGCTCCTTCATTGCTGCCTCTTTTGCTCTATCGACTTTAATAAGAGAAAGATCAGATAACTTTTGGGCCTCATTAGTATCCTTTAAGTTGGAATCCAGCTCGATATTCCTCCCATGCACTTCGGCATTATGTCTTTCCAAATCAGCCTTTGACCTTACCAGCTCGTCGCGAATACGGTACAGGACAGCAAAGTCAGTCAAAAAATGCAAGGAAAAGGAACATTGAGCAGGAGGTTGCAATAACAAAAAATAATTAAATTGTAAAGGAAAGAAGAAGACTTACTAAAGCTAGCCTCTGGCTCGCCTCCAGAGCTAGCTGAACAGCCCCCATCTCCTTCTGACGATCAGCAGGTAAATTGCTCGCTCGAGCAATGCCGGAGCCAATTGAGGAGAGAGGGCAATATATGCAACCTCTGGCAAAGTGGACACGAGTACCAGAGCATGCCTAGCCTTCGTCCTTGCCTCCTTTTTCCTTCTCTCTTCTTCCCTATCCTTCTTATCCTTCTATGCTCTCCTCCTGTCCTCAGCTTTCCTCTTCTCCTCCACCTCTTCCCCACTTCCTCTCTCTTTCTCTCTTTCTCTCTCAACAGCTCCTCTTCCTTCCTTTTCTTCTCCTGCTCATAAGCAGCAGACTGATGACCAGTGGCAATAGCCCTACTGCCAGACTTTTACTACTTCGACCGCTGAGCGAGAAGCACATCATCCTCATCATCATCATCACGGATCAGGTTCCTCATGGGGAGATCCATTTCCTCGCTAGAACTGCTAGATGTACTTGAATATTCCTAAGCCTCAGAGACCTCATCGGAGCAGGAAGACTCTTCATCACTAGAGCTCGCCTCGCTGGAACCACCTTCAGCACCTCCTCTAATATCACTTTCAGAGATACTCTCTTCCTCGTCCAAGTGGATGGGGTCAGCAGTAGCTTCTTTAGTAATATCTAAGTCGGGAATGATGTCCACAGGCCTCGCAATGAAACTAGACCCAATGTTTTTGTACTCTAGAAGAAAAGTAGCTAACCGGGGATGTTCACCATCAGCCAAAGACTCCCTGATATTCCAAGATTTAATCAGCTCGGCAGCTCGAACCTCGCTAAGGGCAGGTTCTAAGATCTTTGTCCTCACTGAAAAGAAAATAGGAAAGTATCAAAAAAATTAAACATTAACAGGAAGACCAATGAACAGAGTGAAGATTACCTATGTACTCCTCCCCATAAAAGGGGACTGTGAATCTATCCGACCTCTCCCCCTCAGTATAGGGGGAGAACTGCTGATTCCTAGCAAGAAAGCCCTCTTGCCAATAATCCTTATGGGAATCAGGTAGATTTACTACCAATACCCTATCAGGACTCCTGGCCTTGAGGTAAAGAAGGCTAGATCTAGTTCGAGAGAAAGAATAGAAAAAATAGATTTTAGCGAGCCCTAAATTGGTGCCATAGAGTTGGTTTATTCTATGAACCCCATAGACTATCTTCCATACAGTTGGCGAACACTGTGCGGGGGCGATGTTGAAATAACCAAAGAAAAGCAAAAACAAATTACTTGGAGGAAAAGTAAGACCCCCTTGGGAAAGCAACAGGACGTGAATCTAATAAGCGCCTTCTATCTCTCTGACATTCTTAGGGACAGAGACGCACTCAATCTCTACCCATTCTGGGATATTATAAAACTTCCTAAACTCAGGCACTGACCTATTACCTATCTTCATCATTTATAAACCCTTTATTACAAACTTGAAGAAAACCTAATAGAAAAAGCATAAAGAGAGAGCAAAGGGGACTTACGAGATGAAGGTTTGGCTTGGACAACGCAAGATCACAAGCCCAGATGATGAGGGAGATTGAAAGCAAAGAAAATGAAGACCTGGAGAAGAGGGAGCAACGGCTAAAGCTTGCAGAAGATGAGAAAATGTTAAGAATCTTGAAACGATAATATAAAAATGACACTCCAATAACTTCTTAAACGTTTTCAATTATGATGCACAGGACACGAAGCAGGCTGCCGCCAAAATCAAGTAGAGAGCTACAATATTGGAAAATTTTACACAATTCACAAAAGAGCCATTATAACAAATCATTTAAATTTATTGAGCCCAAATTGTGGCCCAACAACTTTAGGGGCAATTGTGGGTACTCGGATTTGCCATCACAGGCCCAGACGAGTAACCTAATAGAAATGGCCCAAAGTCTGGGCCCCTCGCATATCAACTAAATTCAGTTAGGATTTAGTCCACTCCTAAAATCTCTTAGAGAGATATTCTAGGAGTAGAAGATGGACGTGGGGGATTCCAACACCCCCAATCCCCGAGAACAAACATGTATATAATAAACCCTAAGCCTGGGGCAAATGGCACGATTTGTATTCTCTGAAAACACTCCCCGGAGTATATAGAAATAATACTAACTGCACCACAGTGGACGTAGGCATTCTTGCTGAACCACATACATACTTGTTGCGTGATTGACATTCATCATCTTTTTTATTTATTTGAGTGATTGCGCTTTTCTCATTTGTTTGTGTTGAATATAATTGTCACCACAGTACGTAATATATTAAATATACGAAATATATACATATATGAAATATACAAAATATTTAAAAATATATGATATATACGAAACATATACATATATGAAATATAAGAAATATGTATTTTTACAAATTTACGAACTATATATATTTACGAAATATATAGAGTTTTTTTAAAATTGCCTTCGAGTGATTTGCCACCCAAAGGTGGCAAACAAAATCTACTACCCCCCCCCCCCCCCTCCCACACAAATAAAAAAAGAATTGGTTTCCACTTTAAGGTGACAAATTGTGCTTAAGTGTGTTGTACACGAAAAACAAATTCCAAGGCAAATTTAGGCTATCAAATGGCCTAAAAGTTGGAAAAAATTTTAAATTTACTAACTTTTTGAAATTTCCCTTGGAATTTAAGTGGTATCAAACAGGGGCTTATGTCTCAAGTCTATCCACATTGGGCTATCTCATGTTAATAATGCAATATACATGTCTTCAGTATATGTAATACACAAATTCGAGTCATAAGTATATAGGTAGGCATCCCTACTATAAGTCATATACATCTCTAGTATAGCACATAAACCGGTATAACTATCTCTACTAACTTCACACAATAATTACACATGGTATGAGAAAGACAATATTTACATCTAACATCCTCACCAAGGCACAACCCCACATATAAGTAAATGGACATTTCGCTCACCCGCACATAACAAAGGCGTATCGCTATTACCTTTGGAGATCACTCGCGTGTATTAGGTATAGTCTTAGGCTGCCCCAAACCTAATACCTCATAAATATCAAGGGATAAATTTCTATGCCTACACATCATAAGTATAGACTACCATACCCAAGACCCTACAATGAACTCTCTATATAAAACCATCTCAATACACAGATACCTAGACGTAGGAATTTTGAGTAAAATGACTACGGTTCCATGAATTTACTCACCAAGACACCATCGCGATCGACATGACATGAGCTCTATAATGAAATCCCTCTAATACGTTCGCCACGAGCACTCACACGTGGTATTCATTACTAATAGAAACACATGTGCATTTACAACCCTTACTTATGTTTTTAAGTGATCACATACACAACCCTCACTGACGGGTTAACATAAAACACATACACATTCTGACCCAACATTACCGGATCACACTTAGCATTGTCATGGTAAGAGGTAGAGCACACCTTTAACCTTATATTCATCACCTATAATACATTAAACCTAACACCCCAAGGTTCCTGAATTTAGGTATAGTCTCACCCAGCTATACACTAAAATCTGCACATCAACTATATTCAATCTCAAATAGCCCTAGTCTAATCTCCCAAGGCATCGGGTATAGATATTAATCCACACATAATTTATATAAAATCATCGAATATGATAACTAAACCACTTAGGGGTTTCTTAACTTAATCATAATCTCACCCAAATAATAAAATCCACACTAGACTATCACCAAGACTCAAATAATCCCGGCCAACAATCCCAATTCATTAAACTTCCAAAATTCCAAATAAATAATCCATCTTACTCAAATTAATTCTCTATACTCAAATTATCCCCTTTCAACCAACTAATTTCATAATTATCCAAATAACCCAAACATCAATTTTCAACATCTCAATTCATTATAACTCATCTACATTTTAATAATAAAATAAATATAACTAACTCATCCCATCCTTAAGACCCGAAATCCAATAATACAACCAAAACAACAAAACCCACACTAGGACATATATGAGACCATCAATTGATAGATGTCCTGGGGTCGATCAATCGATCGATGGCTTGGAGTCAATCGATAGATCATCCCAGAAATCGAGCATTTTCCCCTCTTACAGGATTCCCCACATTCAAAACCCACTTTCTCATTCTGAACCTCCATCAATGAACTCAAAAGCTTCATTCAATCCCCCTAACCAATATCCAAATGATAAAACCAGATCATATAATTGATTGGAACATATTTCTAACATCAAATCTCAAGTCTACATAAAGATTCAAAGGACAAATTCAATTTCCAACAAAGAACCCTAGATTTGTCAATTTCTTCAATTAACTAATAATTTCAAGGGATTGATACACATAACCATATGAATTTTAATTAGTTTACAATAGAAAACATATTATAATCATTTTCTAACAATCTCATTTTCAATTCATGAGATAATCAATCAAACTAAGAAGGAATATAACCTAATTACTATCTTAATTAGGTTAATACAAAATTAATCATTTTAAATCATTCAAATTAGATTTATGACATGATTATTTTGAGATTTTAATGAATAGATATAATCTTAACACACATGCAATCATAATATAATTCTATAAACTTGCCACAATTGATTTTATGAGAAAACCATGTCAATAACCCCAAATTCATTCGCTTCTCTTCAAGTTCCTTCTCTCTCATCTCAAGGAGCTTCCCCAATTATGTCATGTGACTTATGAGATCCCCATATGACTCACTAAAACATTAATCCACAAAATTAGGCTTGGACCCTAAATGGACCTCACTTAAAAGAACTCCAAATCACCTCTGAATGACTTAAAGCATTATTTAATCCTTATGTCCATCTAATAGGCTTAAAACCAAACATTTTAAGATAATAATGGACATTCTATGCATCCCAAAAGTCCAATACAAAATGTATCAAACTAAATCACTCAAAACCCAATTATTTAATAATCAACTAGTACGAGTCCAAATATCAAATTATTTAATTTATGAATTAGTGCATATTAAATTCAATTTCAAATACGAATTAAATAATGCATACACATTTAAATAGTGACATCTCATGTCACAACCAAGCATGCGTAATTAATTTTCATAAATTTTCATGATTAAATCACATGCATAAAAATATAAGGTATTATATTCAGTGGTGGAGAAATGTTTCTATTCATGGGTGATCATCACAAGGCAACAGTACTATGAATAGCAAATTTATTTTTAAATTTTTGTGAGTATAATAAGTTAATATTGGTAGATCACTTATATGTTCCCAGGATTAGAAGAAATTTAATTTTGGTTTCGAAGCTTGCGATGAATGGATATTTCATTTATTTTAATAAAAGAGTTTTTATCAAAAATGAAAAATCTCTTATTTTTTATGGTAAATTGTAAAACGATATTTATATTATAAGACACGTTTCACCACTAGTGCTTAATACCGAAGTGAGTACATTAAATGGAAATAACCTTAAAAGAAAGCAACCTTTTAATTTGAACCTAAAGTATCTTTGGCACTTACGTTTAGGTCATATCAATCAAAAAAGGATACAAAGACTGGTTTCAAATGGACAATTGTGTTCATTGGAAGTGGAAGCACTTTCAATATGTGAATCCTACTTCGAGGGTAAGATAACCAAGAGCTCATATCAAGGATGTGTTATAATTCGTTCATTCTAATTGGTGTGGACCTATGATTATTCGAAAAAGATTTAGTTACGAGTCCTTCATCACTTTTATCGATGATTACTCGAGGTTCGTATATATTAACCTTATGCAGCACAAGTTTGAACTTTGATAAGTTCAAAGTGTACAAGTCGAGGTGGAGCGTGGGTGTCACACCTTGATTTTTGGTATGAATGAACAAGAAGTACACATAAAGCAATGAATTAAAGTTAAGGTGGAATAACATAACTTTATTCTTTATTAAGTAGGTTTACATAGGGTTGTACCACTGTAAGGGTGAGTTACATTTTTTTAGTACAAACTATGATGTAGAAAATCGAAAAGCGCCGTTCCTTACTCCCATCTGGCTTATTCTCTACCCACACAATCACATACGCAAATAGATGATTGGTATCGATCTCCAATAGGGAATAGATATTATACTCTTTCTTCGGGCTCATCTGAAGAAAAAAGGAATTAGCACAAATATGCTAAGTAGGTTCTACTAGTTCTATAACAAGTATATATGTATTGGTAGGAGTTGGAGTGTGTATAGAATCAGGGTTTTAACAGTGCTAAAAATAAGTTGATAATCCCATGCTAATTATTTTATAAATAACATTAAATTTCTAGAACTAATAATCCCATATTAACCAGTTCATTTAAGAAAATGAGGTTTATTATAAGTTTATTAAGGATCATGTAAAGAAGGTCAAGTATTCTTGAACTAATAATCTCATACATATCAGTTCACTAAGTGGTATAGAAATAATTAAGCCATTAGCAAAACTAAAATAATAATAATCAATAATCAATCCAAAACTTTTGGGAAAAACTAACCGGCTAGGCACATAATTAAAGTGGAACTCATACATATGTAGCAATAATCAAGGATCTCAATCATCTGAGACCATTAGGCCAAATAGAAAGTTCCGTGGGATAACACGTTAGTCTACTTCCTAGTTAATACTGGTGCTTATAATAAAATGGCACACAAGTGCAGGGGTAACTGAATCAATATGGAACATAATACTAGTTATTAGGTGAGAAGGGTTAAAGTTGATCCATAGTCAAATTCAAATATTAGTGATAAATTCAAATATCGATGATATGTAACAAAATATGTAGTATGGAAGTATAATAACATGCACACAAAAAGAGTAAATAGAAGCTATCACATAGTGATATCAATAGCAGTGTGCTAAATATCGAAAGTTTACTATTTAAAAGGTAGGAAAAACCTACTTTCTCGGTATCTCGGTCGGCTTTATATATCAGAAGAGGATATTAAGAAGAGATGGTACTTGATTTTCCTGTATACAATATTTGGGTATGTAAGTATTTAGGATTAGGTCAGTCAATTTTGTACTAAAACTGTATCTTTTAAAGTTTTGGGGGTTTAATTATAAATATTTTGAAACTTTAAAATACTGGACTCAAGATCATTATTAAATATTGGTGTAAGAGACTTTTTGTCTTAAATATTTTAAAGTATTCATAAACAAAGTTTGGGGATCAAATTCATAAGTTGAAAAGGTTAGGAGGGGTCAATTTGTAATTTTGGAAAAAATTTCTTAAGTAAAACCTCATTTTTCTATAACTTAGGCTAGGTTTATCCAAACATGTCCTTACCTTATACCATTTTAACCAAATAAATAAAATAAAAATATTAGAAAAAATTTCAAAAATTTCAGATTGGCCACGCACTCTCACGCGCGTGGTCAAGTTTTCTGATCAAAGTCTTCATCTTCAACCTCTCGATCTTAACTTCTAGGGTTTCAAAATTTTGATTTCTCCTTCATTTCTATACCATTTGAGATGATTTCTTAACTAACTAAACCTAATTTTTCATAAGGAAACCAAATATATAGTTTTGTGGATTGATATGCAGTGTATCTCAAGTTCTAAAACTGTGTGTTTCGCCGAACCTAATATTCATGGATTTATAGATTATGGCAAGAATTCTTATGAACATGGATTGTATTCTGCTATATATAGGAGTAGTTTTGTTTTGATTTCAAATGTTGAGATAGATTATACATGGAGTATTTCAATTTTTTTTGTTTTCTAGTTCAAAATACACTTTCAATCGATTTGAGCTTAATAGACACATTCATGGTTTTTTATCATTACACTCGAGATCCTTAGGTTGTAGTGAAGTTATATATAGATTCAAATCAAAGTTTGGAGACTTATATTAAGATTCACCATTGAAGCTCAAGCTTTAATGGTGTATCTTCATTTTTTTCTATCCTAGACTGTTCTACACGTAAAAGCTTTCATATTATGATTAGTCTATGTATACTAACTACACATAAAGCAAATGGACTTGAAAGAACTGAAAATTACTCATAAAATCATGGTGTACCTGGTTTGAGTGGAATTTTGAGTTTTTAAACTAAAGTTTGAGGTGTGTCTTACCTAATGAAATGGTGGGGTATTTATATTAAATACTCAGGGAATTCGATTGGTGGATTGGGGGTAGTAGATTTGAGCTAATTATATGAAGTTTTCAAGGTTAGTAAGTGTAACTCACATGTGTGCATGGTGTACACATGTGCTTTTTAACTTTTTGTGCTGATGTGGTGCACTAGGTGGACAGGGGGGTTATTGAAATTAATGAAACTTGGAAGTTTGGTCCTTGGTTGGACTTGTAATTACATTTATAGCTTTAAAAGTACAATTTTTATAATATAGGGGTAATTTTATAATTTTAGAAATTTTAAAGGGTTGTAATTGTGATTTTATATTGGTTAGAGTCTAAAGGATTAATTTTTATCTTACATTGAAATTTTCAAAGACTTTTTTTTTAATTACTAAAACTTTAGGGGGACTAAGTTAATTCAGTAAAATTGTAGATTTCTAAGTATACTTTCTTTCTTCTTTAGAAGACCCTAAATTTTGAACACTTTATAAGGGTTTAAACAATATACGTAGGTATTTAGGGTCGAAAAAAATCCCGGTTCTTACAGTTTATCAACCCAAAAAAAATTGTCTTCAAATTTTACCTTGAAATAAGTCGGAGTATTGATCTTTTAGTGTTTGATTTGGTTCCCACGTAGCTTCTTACTAATTCTAATTCTCCCAAAATACTTTAACTTAGTTAATTTCCTTATTTCTGAGATACTTCACTTAACGATCCAGAATTTCAACAAGGCGTACTTCAAATTCATGGTTGGGTCTGACGGAAATGTTTTTCCATGTAACGGTGTGAGATGGATCCAAAATATACTGGCATAACTGTGACACATGAAATACATTATGAATGTTGGATAATTCCACGGGTAATTCTAATTGATAGGCTATAGAGCCAATTCGTTTAAAAGTTGTGAAAGGTCCAATATATCTGGGGGGGCTAGTTCTCCTTTCTTTCCAAGGCGTAAAATTCCTTTTTGAGGAGAAACTTTCAGGAATACTTGATCATTAACTTAAAACTATAAGGGTTTCTGACATTGGTCTACATAACTTTTATTTTGGTCTTGAGCTATCTTTAATTTCTCTTGAATTTGTTGTATTCGTTAAGTGGTTTCTTGGATTATTTTAGGACTAAATTTTTTACTAATTTTAGATTCTATCGAACATGCAGGTGATCTACAGGTTCTTCCGTATAAAGGTTCAAATGGAGCATCTTTAATACTAGTTTGATAACTATTGTTATATGAAAATTTGATAAGGGGTAAATATATATTCCATTTGTTAGACATATCTAACATACAAGCACGTAGCATATCTTCTAGGGTTTGAATTGTATGTTCTTATTATCCATCCGTTTGTGGGTGGAATGCAGTACTTAAATGAAGTTTAGTACCCATTGCGATTTACAATGATTGACAAAACTTTCTTATATAACGGGAATCTATATATGATACAATGGATAAAGGAATTCCATGTAATCAAATAATTTCTTGAAGGTAGAGTTTGCTAAGCCTTTAGAACGAATTGGTGGTCTTTGAAGGTAACAAATGAGCACATTTGGTAAGTCGTTCTACTATTATCCAAATTGATTATACCCTTGGAAAGTACGAGGTAATCCTCTAACAAAGTCCATGGTAATATGATCCCATTTCCATTCGGGAATTGGTAAGGGTTGGAGAAGTCCACTAGGGTGTTAGGGTTCAATTTTTACTTGTTGATAAGTAAAAAATTTCCTTACAAAATTTTCGATATCATTTCTCATATTTGGCCACCAATATTGCTTCTTTAAAGTGTGGTACATTTTCGAACTTCTAGGGTGAATCATAAATTTCGAACGATGAGCTTCTTGAAGTACTTCCTCTCAAAGAGATGCGTTATTAGGTACATACAATATATTTATAAATCATAACCCTGTTTCTTTATCGTATAAAAACTCGGATTTTTGTTCAAAAAGTTTTGTACGAAAGAATCTTGGGTTTGTTAAAATAAGATTTTCTCTATCAACTCAGGATAACCAAAGAATTTTGAAAAGGTATCAACCAGAGGTCATATTGCTCTATGGTGGCAGCAATATCGTAGGAGATTAAAGTGTGGAGTCTTCCTAATGTATTTTGATTTAAAGCGTCGGCTACTACATTTACTTTGCCTAGATGGTAATTTAATTCAAATAGGTAATCTTCCAGACATTATATCTAGCGTCATTGTCTTAAATGTAAGTCCTTTTGGGTAAAGATAAATTTCCAACTTTTATGATCTGAAAAGACTTGGAAATTTACACCATAAAGGTAACAACGCCAAATTTTTAATGCAAAAACTACAGCAGCTAATTTGAGATCATGGACAAGATAGTTACGTTCATGAGTTTTGATTTGTCGTCACCCATATTATATAACTTTATCATTTTGCATTAACATACATCCTAACCCTTGTGATGAATCATCAGTATACACATCAAAGCTTACGTCACTAGAAGGAATAGTGAGGATAGGAACAGTAGTTAGTTTGTCCTCAACACTTGGAATGATTGGTTACATTCTTGAGTCCATATAAATGGCCTTACTAGTTAGTTTTAAAAGGGACAGAGCAATGCGAGAAAATCCTTCAACAAAACGACGATAATATCCAGTTAATCCTTAAAAACTTTTTATTTTGGTAATATTGGTAGGACTTTTCCATTCTAAAATGACTGAAATTTTGGCTGGATCGATGAAGAGACTTTAAAAGTGTCTATAGTGCCTACTTATATTGACTCCAGTGTAATTTGGTCTCTCAAGTAATAATTCGGTAAAAATGGGTATCGAACAAAGGGACTAAGATGAAGAATCGTGACAGCGGATAGGGATGATAATTAGGCTCGCAGTCGACTCTAGAAAAGAAGAAAAGATGATTACTATGAGATTTGTTAACTAGCTAAAACAAGTAATTTAAGCTAATGACTTGACTACGCATGCAATAAGAATGAAGTGGGTTTAAACTATATGATAAAATGGAGTTAGGGTACACTCCCCTGAACTGTCGGTAATTACTTAGAACATAAAAACTTCAAAAACCTAATTCTCAATTCAAAGAGACATCAAATACTTTCTAAGCATTTAACATATGCGGAACATGCATGGGAACTTTAGAATCCCAGAAAAATAATTAAAAACATGCAAAGATGGAGAATATTCAAGAACAAGATAGAGAGGACAAACTTGATATTAAAACCTAGAGAATTGATCCAAAATTATGTAGATTTAGTGCATGAATTAAAACTAGGGTTTTTTAGTCTTTATCCCTCTAATTCTCTATGAAAAAACAAGTTAAACTTTGTTTAATATCAAGTTATAACATTACATGGCCGTTTTTTAAGGAGTCTAACCCTAATAAAACTTTTAAAACACAATAGCAAATAAACGATTTTCGCGTGTCAGGTACCCCGAACTGGTTTGGAAGTACATGTGAACCGGTTTGGGGTACGAATCGATTTGGAGTGCGTTTTGGCTTTTCGTACTACCTTGGTTGCCTCTTTTCTTTTGGGTTTCGAATTTCTTTCTCAATCTTCAAACTTGCGTAACTTCTTCATCTTAGTTCGAATTGGGGTGCCATTTTTTCCAGTATTCTTGTAATTTCAAGATATTCAACTTTCTAGTTGGCCCCACCTCCGAACTAAGGCTGAAAAATTATGAAAATTCCCTTCAATTCTTCATTTCTTGGATTTCTTTCACTATTTCGAGTTCTTTCGCACTAACTTGCATGAAACACCTGTAAAATACATAAATGATACACAAAACACGAACTACTTTCCAAGTAGAGTTAGTAGCACTAATATGAGATAAAACCAAGTGAAATGCAATGCACAAGATCATAAAAAGATCTAACTTAGGGGAATAAATATGGAATATTTATGCCTAATCAATCGACTTGGATTGCATTTTCAGAAGTCACATGTCCTAAAAATTTGATTTCTTCTTCATTGAAAAATTACATTTTCTCTTTTTAGCATATAACTGATGGTTTCTAAGAATGCTAAAGATCGCTTTCAAATATTGTGCATGTTCTACTAGATTCTGAGAATATATAAGAATATCGTCAATAAAAACGAGAGCTGGTCAAGAAAAGGTCTGAAAATTTTATGCATTAGATCCATAAAAGATGAAGTTGAGTTTGTTAACCCAAACAAAATTACTGGTAAATTCAAAATGTCCATAACAAGTTCGAAAAGCAGTTTTTGGAATGTCTTCCTCTCTCACGCGTAATTGATGATAACCATATCATACATCTATTTTAGAAAAGACCCTCGCTCCTTGAAGTTGATCAAATATATCTCCTATTCGGGGTAAAGGATACATATTCATAATTTACGGTAGTCCATGCATAATCTAAAGCTTCCATCATGTTTCTTGACATATGATACTGGAGCTCCCCAAAGTGATGAACTTAGTCGAATAAAACCTTTCTCAAAAAGATCATCTAATTGGGTACGGAGTTATCGAAGTTCTAAAGGAGCCATTCGATATGGAGGTATCGAAATAGGATGTGTATTGGGATAAAGATTAATACTAAACTCAATTTCTCTTGAACGGGGTAATCCTAATAAATCCATGGGAAAAACATCTTCGAATTGTTCCAACAAATTTGGAATTAAAGAAGAGATCAGGATTTGGAAACTTGACGTTTCTAATGAACCTGATCCTTGATATATAAAAGGACAATTATCTTCATTTCGAAAATAAATTTTCTTAGAATGATAATAGATATAAGCATGATGTCTTGATAAAACATCCATTTTGATTATAATAGTGAAACCACAAATATCTAAAATTATCAAATTAATAAGGAGTGTTCCTAGACAAAGCTGAATTCTAAAATTTCTATACCCTTGCATTGGTGTATTGATTTCACCTGTTGGTAATTCAATATCTAATGGATCAGTTAAAGATGTAGGTAATAATTGCAATAATTTGGCTAGTAAAAGAATGTGTTGATCCTGAATCAAACAAAATATTTGCAGAAAATTGTTGAAAATTATCATACCTTATATCACGTCATGTGTATTTCGTGTAGGCATCATAGCGTAATTCTTCCCACTAATCGGGATTGGTTTAATTCCTTTAGTAGAGTTTGTCTTGGATTGATTCGGGATAGGGCAGAATCTTGGATTTTGTGAGGGTTTATTTGACTGACGATGGATTAAAATAGATTTTATCTTAGGACACAGTGGACGAATATGTCCTACTACTTGACACTCATGACAATGGATTGTTGAACGTGTTGTGTTATGATGAATCTGGGAATAAGCTTATCCACTCGAGTTTGAATAAGAGTGAGGTCTATAATGTGATGGAGTTCTAACGACATTATTATTCCTGATAGTAAGGGGCCAAGATCGAATTTTGGTTGAAGAATTTTGTTCCATATTGGCCGCAACATTAATCAGTTGAGAATACTTGCGAATTTGTAAAGGAGCGATTGAATTCTTAACTCTCACATGTAATCCTCTTTCAAATTTCTTGTATTTCTTTACCTCGGTATCTACATATTCCAGAGCGTAACGAGATAATTCAGTATGCGTGGCCTCATATTAGGCTACTGATAGGATATCTAAATGTAATTTTAAGAAATCAACAGTTCGTTGATCTCACTAAGTCTCGGGAAAATACTTTTTGAAGAAAATTTCCTCAAATTTCTCCTAAGAAAATTAACAACATTCTGGTTACGTGACACTGCTTGTCACCAGAAATCAGCTTCACTTTCAAACATATAGGCTGCTAGAGTTACTCGGAGACTAGAAGCTATGCCTTCTCCATTTAGAATTTCCACAATCCGGCGCATCCATTTCTCAGCGTCCTTGGCACATGGCTTTCCAAGAAAATATAGGGGTCGTTACCTGAGAAATACTTTAAGAGCATTCATTCTACGAATTTCTTCGAAAAATGTCCTTTGGGGTAAAACGAGTTGTTTCTTATTGTGAGGCTAAAGAAGTAAGTTCCTGAAGACATCGCATGATTCCTTCAGTTTGAGTCAGTTCAAGTTGAGTTCCAGCGGAGGGAATTCGATTACTAACCATCCTAAAAGTATAACAATTTAAATAATAAGAATCATCAGCAAAAATAAGCTACATGCATAATGAGTTATATGATACATTAGCATTACATATCACAACATATATTAGTGCTGCTAAAGTTTTAGTATAGCATACGATTTACAATATTTTACTATGTGATCCATACTAAGACAACTTTTACTTTGGATTATTTAGGTATGGACAACAGCTTTATAACAAAAGCTAGACTCTAGACTGACTAAATAATCTCCCTGGTTTGAACCATCCGCTGAGTCATCTGTAGTACCAGGAGAATAGTCATCATGTACTTCACCATTGGATGTGTTATCGGGTTACATCGGTGGAGTGAGCGTCTCATCTGTAACTGCGAGATTTATAGCCTCTTGAAATATTACCAGATCATTCACGTAATCATCCATTTTCCTCATGACTTGCATTTCACCCAGAACTCTATTTGTCAGTACTAGTCTTTTGACATCACTACTCGCGCCCGCCCGTTCCTCCTCGACCACACGAATCATTTCTCTTAATTTTGCTAATGCTTTTTCTCTAACTCGAGTTTCCCAGCGATTATCTAGTTCGATGTCTATATTGAATAAGTACGTGTCCCATGTATCCATGCTGCAAAATGGAATTGCCATATAATAATAGTAATAAAAGAAGTTACAAAAAGGTAAAATAACTAATATCTTATTTTCTTTCCCTCATAAAATGCTAACTCGGCGATATGTTTAGATTTAAAACATGCTCTGATATAAACTTATCACACTTAGATTTTTGGTATGAATGAACAAGAAGTATACATAAATATAACATAACTTTATTCATTATAATGTAGTTTTACATAGTGTTGTACCACGATAAGCGTGAGTTACATTTTTTAGTACAAACAATAATGTAGAAAATCAAAAAATGTCAATCCTTGCTCCCATCTGGCTTATTCTCTACCCACACAATTACATACGCAAACAGGTGACTGGTATCTATCTCTAATAGGAAAAAGATATTATCCTCTTTCTCCAAGATCATATGGAGAAAAAAGGAATTAGCACAAATATGCTAAGCAGGTTCCGTCAGTTCTATAACAAGTATATATGTATAGGTGAGAGTTGGAGTGTGTATAGAATCAGTATTTTAGCAATGCTAAAAATAAGTTGATAATCCCATATTTATCAGTTTATAAAGAACATTGAAGTTTTGGAACCATTAATCCCATACTTTCCAGTTCATTTAAGAAAATGATGTTTATTACCAGTTTATTAAGGATCATGTAAAAAAGTCAAGGATTCTTAAACTAATAAACCCATACTTATCAGTTCTCTAAGTGGTATATAAATAATTAATCCATCAGCAAAACAAAGATAATAATAATAATCAATAATCAACCCAAAACTCTTGAAAAAACTAACTGGCTAGGTATACAATTAAAGTGGAACTCATACGTATGTAGCAATAATCAAGGCTCTCAATCATCTGAGACCAGTAGGCCAAGTAGAAAGTTCCATGGGATAAGACGTCAGTCTACTTCCTAGTTAATAATGATGCTTATAATATAATGGAACACAAGTGCAGGGGTAACTGAATCAATATGGAACATGATACTAGTTATCAGGTGAGAAGGGTTGATGAGTGCATTATTTTGTATATTTTATATCCAAATATATACTTTGTTAGTCCCATTTTATTTTATTTAATAAGTTCTTAGGATAATTTTATTAAAAAAGGAAAAAAATGCAAGAATGATTGAATTTGGATTGAAAATGGCAATTTTAAGTAAAAAATGGGCACTTCGATAATTTTATAATGTTCTTGTCCTAATTTTTGAAAAACGTTGCCTAGTGAAAATTTTGCAGGTAATGATGGAATTTGGTGAAAATTGATGACCAACTCGAAAAAGGAGCAAAAAGCAGATTTCTAAGATCGTTCGAAAAAAAAAATCTTGTGAAATCGTAAAAAAAGTCGGGCATTTTTATTCTCCGATTTGGACGAAATTTGGCATGCGTGTTCAGGAAGGAAATCTAAGACTTTTTGAGTGGGGGGGAATTCGGTCCCTTATCCCGATCTAAAGATTTAAGAGGTGGAGTGATAAGTTTTAACACGTTTCGACCAATCAGGAAGAGTTCCACCAAAACCCTAATACCTCATTCTTAAGCCTATAAATAAGACCCTTGCGCTCATTATTTCGTGTGGAGAAAAAATTGTAGAGCCACTTGAGAACAATTTCTGGTAGTTTATTTTGGGAGTCTTATTTATATTTGAGGGTTAAAAATTGTATCTTTGTGAGAGGAATTTTGTCAAGATTATTTGTGACACACAATAATTGTAAGTTTGTTTTATTAATGAAAATTAGTATAAATTCTTGCAATTTTATTATGTCTTCAATTATGCTAGCTTAATTTCTTTACTATGACTAGGTGAAATTTATCATGTTTGATTAATATTGTGCGTGATTTAAATTCGTATTTGTTCCCAATATGTGCTAAAGGTTTTAAAAATTCGGTATTCATTTAAAATGACACGGGAGTGTGTTTTAATCCTTCGACTTTGTTTGAAAATAACATTCATATTTTTATTATTAAATGTGAGTATTTTTCGATAGATTATGCTTGCACTCGATTGTTTTGATAGTCTATGCTTAAAAACTATACTTCAAAATTTAAAAGTGAACTTTTGAGGGAATAGGGATTTCAGCCGTCTAAATCTAGAGACGCTAAATTTTAATGTGAACGTAACCGTGTCATTTTCCGAAGTAAATGTGACGAGAGTCGGTTTAATCTGAGTTATAAAATTGAGAATGGCGAGTTTAAATTACTGCATAGTAGTAGTTAAACGTGATAAATGGATCCAACGTTCTAGTTTTCATGCTCTCTTGATTATATCTCTCGTAGTTATACCTTTTATTTGTGTTTGCTTAGTTTAATATTACATCTCATCTCGAAACCCATTTAGTTTAGTTGGAAAGTTACAATTATTTTGAACGAAAAAAATTAATAAATCCTTATGGGTTCGACCCGTAGTTAAACTTGCTATTCTATAATAGCCCCTGCACTTGCGGTATTTTATAAAATTGACAATAAGGGTTAAAGTTGATCCATAGTCAAATTCAAATACTGGTGATAAATGCAAATAGCGATGATATGTAACAAAATATGTAGTACGAAAGTATAATAACATGCACACACTAAGAGTAAATAGGAGCTATCACATAGTGATATCAATAGCAGTAGGCCAAATACGTAAAGTTTACTATTAAAAGGGAGGAAAACCTACTTGCTCGGTATTTCGGTCGGCTTTATATATCACAAGAGGATATTGGAAAGAGCTACTACTTGATTTTCTGTATACAATGTTTGGGTATGTAAGTTACATTTACCAACCTTGAAAACTTCATATAATCAGGTTAACCTTGAGGATCTTTTTACAAAAAGATTATCAGCTGGAACTTTTGACAGTCATGTAGAGGTAATGGGAGTCAAGTGCCTAGTCACATGGCTTTAAGACTAAGCGAAAATTTTTGGGGTTTTATTCCTAAAATCGTGTAAAAACATTTTATTTTGATCAATATATGATTGTTTTATTCATTTTGAAATAAGAATCATGTTTGTGAGAACTTTTTATATTTGTGTAAATATATTGTTTCATATTATTATCGATCAAATAGAGCTTAGTAGGAATTTCGGTGAATTGGGTTCAGCTTGATCACAGGAGATCGAAATTCTGATTCTAGCAATATTGAAACGTTTACAACCTAGATAGGGAGTTAACATTTTATCAGAACGATTATAATGTAATCTAAGTAGTTTATCTCAAACTAAGGGAATCTTTATGATGGTTCAAGAACTTGTCTGTTAATTCAATAGAAACTACACCAAAATGGTTGAATTGGAACCCTTCAACCGGCCAACCTTGTCACGATCATTGACCGTGACAAAAAAACATGTGTTTTTTATCACGATCAATGACCGTGACAAGCCTATAAAGTTATCACGATTAAGGACCGTGACATGTCCGTGACAATTCTGTCAGTAAAAAAAACCTCCCTCTTCTTTTTTCCCACCGATTTCTATTCCCTCCATTTCTCTCTCTCTATCTAAGCGACTGCACTCTCTCTCTCTCTATGATTTCGGTACATTTTCTCTCTCTATTTCTTCTCCATTTATGTATATATGTGTGTATATGTGCGTGTGTGTATATATGTGTGTATAAATGTGCACGTGTGTGTGTGTGTGTGGTGTATATATGCGTGGGGGAGGGGGCAGGGCTGGGGGGAGGGGAGGGGGTGTATATATGTGCGTGTGTGCATAGGATGATGGTAAGATTTAATTTTACTATAATTACGGAATTATATTATTCTGCATTATTTTACTTTGCGATGCCGATACTAATTTTGCATTATTTTATTTCAGGGGACAGGGAGTGGCCCTGGGGGTAGGCCACATAGGATCGATACTTATGTGGCTATTCGGACGAAGAATGAGAAGGATAAGGAGGTTTCCCAGAGCGTCGCGGCCAAGATTGTAAGTAATCCGACTGTTTACTTTTTATTAATTACGTTATAATTTTTTAATTTACTTATTTAACTAATCATGTGCTTTTTGTCATTTCAGGCAAAGCTTAAGGAAGTGCATGAGTCGCAGTCTGATGCCGATAAGGCATCTTTGTCCACAGACGCACTCAGTCAAGTGGTTGGCGCTGATCGCAAGGGGAGGATAAGGGGGTGAGCTCGCGGGGGGTCAAATCTAGGATCATCAAATTAGAGATGAGCTACACCGGGTTGGCTCGAACGGTGGACTCCCAGGACGTGAAGCTGTCCCGTTTGGTGGCGACGGTCCAAGATATGTTCTCATTCATGAAACCATAAGGGGAAAGGAAAGGATAAGGTGGTGGAGGAGGAGGTGGTGGAGGAGGAAGTGCAGGAGGACGAGGGTGTGGACCTTGCTGCTTCATCACCGACACGTGCGGACTTTGATGATTCAGTCCCCTATTTGGCTCCCTTCGACCGACCGATGTCGATAGTTGGTTGGTTGGGCTGTTTATACAGGACATATTTGACTGCAAGCGAATAGGGCGGGGGTTGAGGGACCCGAATACCGTCCAGGGTATGCCAGTTCATGGACGTTTACATCAAGACATCGAGTCCAACATGCTCGTCATGCATGTGATACCCGGGAAGTAGAACTCCCCATTTTGGTTGCGCGAACAATGCGGCACAATGTATATTACTGAGGGTATCAATTCGTATATCGTGTGGCCTACTCACCTACTCAGACCTACCCCAGACATGTAGTGACATTATTTGAATTGAATTGTTTTAAGTTGTTACATTAGAATTATATTTGGATTATATCGTGATGCATATTATTTTGAATGTATATTTGCATTATCTCTATTTTATTTGGATATATGACGCTTGAACAGGTACAACATTGCCATAATAGGTACAAATATACTGCTGAACAGTGGTAGTGGCCATACTGCCCAGCAAATTTTTTTTTCAATTCTGCCCGGAATTATCACGATCATTGACCGTGACAAAGGATAATTGTCCTGGACTTGTCACGGTCAATGACCGTGACAATTTTTTAAGATTGTCACGGGTTTGTCACAGTCCTTAACCGTGACAAAACCTGTCAAGGTCAAAGATCGTGACATGTGTAAGGCCCTAAAACATGATTAGGAAGGTTAATTACCTGATTAAGTATAAGTTATTAGTTATTATTTATAAATTGTTTATGTGTGTTAAACATGTTAATTATCATGTTTAAGGGATACATACTCATGTGATATGTATGTTGTTTGCATTAAATGCGAATCGAACTTATGATTAAGGATAACATGTTTAGGGCATGTGATTAGTTTTGTGGTTAAATTCATCATGAAAATATGTTTCTAAATGCATCATTATGTTTATAAAAGTAAACTGGATTATTGATGCGAAAGTGGCGATGTTTGGTCGCCAAATGTGAAAGTTATGAAATTTTGAGTAAACTAATACTCTTCTGTTCGAGGCCAAATTAGGCATATTAGTTTATGATTTTGGGAAAACACAAAATATGAAAGTTTTAGATATATTAATTAGGGTTGTTACACAACAAACGGTGTGTTAAACGGAGGTTCGAACAATAAGTTATACCAAAAGTACGAAACAAGGGCAAATATGTCCATCCCTTAAGTGATAATTGTCTTATTAGCACAATATGTGCTATTTTTTGATTGGTTAGAGGGTAGGTTATGGTTTGGCCGACTTAAACCTTTTAAAACATCCCCCTTACTCATCCAATTCAGCCATTAACAAGAGTTTTGCCTAAAGAGAGAGAAAGAGAAGAAAGCTACGGAAGAAATCTTTGGAAAATTTCTGTAAATTGAGGAATCCTCATAAGGTAATTACTTCTTTATTAAAGTTGATCACATGGATGAGTTCTACACTTGGCATATTTTTATTTTTTATTTGGATAAATATTTTAATGATACCCATATTCTAAATTGTGTTGGAACAAGGATGGTTTAAGAACATGTGTAAGAACGTGTATTAGGATCATAAATGTTAACTTTAATGTCCAAGATTTAAATTCCCTCCTCATGATGCTTTTTAATTTAGTAAATTCAGGTTTTTGATGTGTATATATGTTCAAACATGTTTATTATATGTTTTCATGATTGATACCCAAGTTGGATGTTATGTGTGCTTAAAAATGTTAAGTTATGCTTTAATGTTCGTTTTCGACCTAGTTGTGCTAAAAATATCATAAATCATGGAATACGTATCGGAATTAGGTTATTCTAGTTGGAGAGTAAAATAGACTCATATATTTACAACATAGCCTAAAATTGTGTAAAAATACCAAGGAATGAACCTTTGGTGATAGTTTGAAGTTCGGTTTAAAATCTTCCCTAAAGGAGCAAGAATGCATACCAGGTGTTTGACGTTTTGCATAACATAGCAAATGAGCCTAAAAATTATGAAACATTAATATTGTACTATTCAATGTGTTTACTGATATTGGGTGGAATAACATGCAAAGTTATGGTGTATAAAAATTATGAAAATTCCAGGAAGTTGAAGTTGTGTTGCTGTTTTTCTTGAGAAATGATTTGGGAAAGATTGTAATAAAATGGGCATAACTTTGTCTAACGAATTCGTAATTTAATTCCATAAATTGTGCAAGAACCCTAATTAAATGGGTGGTATAGAAACATGAAGTATCATATTTAATTCCTACTTAGTTATTTCTGATTGACCAAATGATGTGATGTATTACTGGGTTTGATGTTAATCGGTGTATTCAAATATTAATGACATTGACTTGTTAGGTGGGGAAGCAGCTAATACTACCATACCAAGGAAGTAGTTTTGTATTAATTTTAGCACCAAATACAAGGTTAGTGACATGTCCTATGAAATATAGATGCTTATATGTTCATATGAAAATGTGTAGTTAAACACATGTGTTAAAATGCTTATGGAAGTGATGTTGTATTTAGGAAACATATTCATATGATTAAAAATGTTAAGAGATGTTATATAATGATATGGACTGGTGAGTCCTTTATCTAATTTTCAGGACTGGTGGGTCCTATGGGATGCATCGGCCCCGTTAATCCAATTTAAAGGTTTGTTGTACTCGGGCCTAATTAGGGGATTTGGTGTTCCCCATTAACTGGGAGTTAATTGGACTGGAGGGTCCAGGCTTGCGAGAGTTACACAATTCCTATTGGGTATAACATTAGAAAATAAAAAAGGTTATTTGAATTGGTTATATGTGTGGAATATGGTCATTCGCTAAACTTGTGTTGCTCACACTCCTATAGTGTTATGTTCCAGGTATGCCTATCATTTGAAGTTCACTGCCAGGTTAGGACCTTATACCAGGGGAGTGATTGATATATAGTATGGTTTGAATATCAAGAATATTTTGTGTAAATATTAAACTAAGAATCTTGGTTATGTAAAGTTGTGTAGTACTTATAAGTTACATGTAAAGGTAGTTATGTTTTCATCTACACATGCCTGAAAAAGAAACAAATCTTATGCTATTTTCCCTCAGAGATTTATATTAAAGCATTGTTTATTGCTCAATCTAATTAAAAAGTATAAGTTTAACTTAATTAAGTCGGGGCGCGAAAACTTGGTAGCAGAGGGTGGTTGTTAGGTTTTGGACAGGGTGTGAGGGTCTAGATTGGCAGTGGACACTAAAAAGTCCGTTTGCTATGTGTCTGGATTTTGAATAACAATGTTAATATTAAACTGCTCCTATTATATTTTGTTTAAGTTAATTATATTGCAATGATTGATGAATCCACACGAGCCGTATGATAGAGCAGAGGGTGAGGCATCCTATGTACCTAATAGTCAGTAAGGATATAGATTTATTGAAGTGGATGAACTAGAGGTGCAACAACAACCTATTGATGATGTGAGAAGAATATTACGTGGTGTGGCACAATTGGTGGAAGAAGCAAGAGGTGGAGTACATGGCGGTGATAGGGATAAATTACATGAGAGGTTCATGAAGTTAAGTCCTCCATCATTTACGAGGACTACGGATCCATTAGTGGCGGAGGGGTGGATTACAAAAATGGAAAAAATATTCAAGATGATGGAAGTGCGAGATAAACATAAGGTTTTGTTAGCAACCTTTAGATTGGAGGATGATGCAAAGTTATGGTGGGATGTTATAGAGAGGTTACTTACTATGATTGGGGGACTAGTTCCAGCAAATCCTCCACCAATTACATGGGAGAGGTTTGTGAATGTGTTCTTTGAAAAATACTTCCCAAGACTTTATAGGAAGGAGAAAGAGGACGAATTTATCATGTTGAAACAAGGGAACCGAACGGTGGTAGAGGATGAAAATTTGTTTATATCCTTATCCAGATTTACACTTGATCTGGTGAGGACAGAAGAAAGTAAATATGATCGGTTTTAGTCTGGGTTGAATGTAGAAATAAAAAATATGGTTACTAATATGAAGATCACAGATTATGTGGATCTGGTGGACAGGGCTATGGTATCTAAAAAGTCAATGAAAGAGATGCAAGACAAACATTAAAAGAAATCTAAACATGATAGTATGAAGTCATATGGATGGGAGACGATAACCTCATCTCAAGGTGTAGCACGAGGAATATAGAAGGGACAAGAATTTAAAAATAATAGAAGTGCACGTGGAAGATTTCATGTTCGAGGTTGAAGGAATGGGATGAGTCGGTCAAAAAATGAATCTGCGATGGGACTGAGGGTCGTGTTTTGTTTTAGATGTGGTGGTCAAGGGCACATGTCTCGGGAGTGTACAATAGCTGAGACGACACCTTTGTGTTTCCATTGTCATCAATTGGGGCACTTACGAAAGAATTGTCCAACGATGAGAGCTACAACTTCAGTTGGGAGTGTGACAGTAGCAGATAGGATTTCTACACCAAAAGTACACAGGGGAGGTAGAGGAGGCGTGTCTCAAAACCAAGGCCAAGGAAAAGTGTTTGCATTGACGCAATAAGATGCATAAGCTATGCCTAACGTAGTGACAGGTACACTTTCTATTTGTGATAAAGATGCTTACATGTTGATAGATCCTGGTTCTACACATTCTTTTGTATCGCTTATTTATCTATTGCATATTAATAATCCATTATCATCGTTAGAGTTTGGTTTAGCGATCATTACTCCAGTGGGGGGATTGGTTTTTATTGATAAGGTGTATAGGGAGTGTGTGGTGCGAATAGGTGAAAAGGAGTTATTGGTTGACTTATTACCTCTCAATATGCGCGACTTTGATGTGATACTGGGTATGGATTGGTTAGTCTCATATCATGTATGTTTAGATTGCTTTAAAAGGAGGTAGTGTTTCGGTTACAGGGTGAACCTGAATTTAAATTTATTGGGGAACAAAATGTCACTCCAACTTATTTGATTTCTTCTACAAAATGTTATGAACTGCCAAGGAAAGGATGTGAGGGTTATCTTGCTCATGTGGTGGACACACGGCAAGAGGGGGGAAAACTATGAGATATACCAGTAGTTAATGAATTTGCAGATTTATTCCCAGAAGAACTTCCAGGATTAGCACTAGATCGTCAGGTAGAGTTTGCGATTGAGTTGGTACCAGGCACTACACCAATATCTATTGCACCATATCGTATGGCACCTGTAGAATTAAACGAGCTAAAGATACAGTTGCGAGATTTATTAGATCGTGGTTTTATAAGGCCTAGTGTATCACCGTGTGGATCCCCAGTATTGTTTGTGAAAAATATAGATGGAACCATGAGACTGTGCATCGATTACCATCAATTGAATAAGGTGACTATCCGTAACAAATACCCACTTCCCAGCATTGATGACTTGTTCGATCAGTTGCAAGGAGCCAAAGTGTTTTTCAAGATTGATCTCAGATCTGGGTATCATCAGTTGAAAGTAAGATACTATGACATTTCTAAAACTTCTTTTTGTTCCAAGTATGGACATTATGAATTTCTTGTCATGCCATTTGGGTTAACAAATGCACCATCCGTATTCATGGACTTAATGAACCACATATTTCATCCATGCGTGGATTCTTTTCTTATCATCTTCATTGATGATATTTTGATATATTATCATAGTAAGTACGAGCATGAGCATCATCTGTGTATAATTTTAGAGATTTTGTGAGAGAAGCAGTTATATGCTAATTTTTTTAAATGTGAATTTTCGCTAGACAGGGTAGTATTTTTGGGGCATGTTATTTATGTTGATGGTATTTGTGTTGATCCCAAGAAGGTAGAAGAAGTAATGAATTGGGAAAGACCAACTAGTGTGACAGAGGTACATAGCTTTTTGGGATTGGCGGGATATTACAGGAGGTTTATACCTAGGTTCTATTTTATTGCATTACCATTGACTAAGCTTACCAGAAAGGAGAACAAGTTTGTGTGGAGTGGTGATTGCGATAAAGCTTTGAAAATTTAAAGGGCAAGTTAACATCAACTTCAGTATTGACTATCCCAACGGGTACAGAAGGTTTTGTTATTTATAGTGATTCTTCGTATCAAGGACTTGGTTGTGTATTAATGTAGCATGGAAAGGTAATTGCTTTTGCTTCTCAACAGTTAAAGATACATGAACGCAACTACCCTACTCATGATCTTGAGTTAGCTGCATTAGTTTTTGCATTAAAGATCTGGAGACATTACTTATATGGTGTTAATTGTGAAATTTTTATTGTCCATCATAGCTTAAAATACTTGTTTACTCAAAAAGACTTGAACTTGAGGCAAAGAACGTGGATGGAACTTATAAAAGATTATGATTGCAATATAGATCACCATAATGTTGTTGTTGATGCTTTGAGTAAAAAATCTCTAGGAATAGTATCTTGTATTTATTATATTCGAGTTGACCTGCTGAGAGAGTTAGCTTTAATGGGGGTGGAATTAACTTTGAATGAGTCTTATGGAATAGTAGCACATTTAAATGTTAGACCCACGTTGACAGACTGGATAAAATAAGCAACGGCAGGAGATACCGAATTGGAGAAAGTTGATAATATGAAGAAGGGTAAAGCAAATGAATTTTCTATTCGTGATGATGATGTTGTTATGTACGGTAATCGTTTGTGTGTACCTAATGTGCCTGATTTAAGAAGAACAATTTTAGAGGAAGCCCATTGTTATTTATATGTTATGCATCCAGGGAGCATGAAACTGTATAGATATTTGAAACAATGTTATTGGTGGTTGGAAATGAAACACGACATTGAAGATTTTTTTGCTAAATGTCTAGTTTGCCAACAGGTGAAGACAGAGCATCAGAAGCCAAGTGGTTTACTACAGCCCTTACCTATTCCTGAGTGGAAATGGGAGCATGTTACTACAGATTTTGTTGTAGGTTTACCAAAATCATCCCGAGGGTTTGATTCTATTTGGGTTGTCATTGATAGGTTGACTAAGTCAACACATTTTCTTCCTGTTAAAACTACTTACTTCATGGATAAATATGCCAAATTATATGTGGATGAGATTATTAGATTGCACGGTGCACCTATTTCCATCATTTCGGATCGAGATCCTAAGTTTACTTCTCACTTTTGGCCTAGTTTACAACAAGCTTTGGGGACTAAATTGAAATTTCGTACAGCTTTTCATCCTCAGACTGATGGGCAGTCAGAAAGAACGATCCAAACATTTGAACACATGTTACGAATTTGTGTATTAGAGTTCAAGGGCAGTTGGGATGAAGACTTGCCACTAATAGATTTTGCTTATAATAATAGCTATCATTCGAGTATTGAGATAGATCCTTATGAAGCTTTGTATGGGAGAAAATGAAGAACTCCAGTGTGTTGGACCGAAGTAGGAGAACGAAAACTACTTGGGCCAGAAATTGTGCAGCAGACTACTGAAAAGATAAATCTTATTCTTAATCACTTGAAAGTGGCGCAAAGTAGACATAAAAGTTATGCAGATAACTGAAGGAAAGAATTGAAATTTTAGGAATGTGATCAAGTATTCCTACGTGTTTCGCCTTGGAAAAGAGTTATGAGATTTGGGAAGAAGGGAAAGTTATGTCCCAGGTACATTGGCCCTTAGGAGATAGTGAAACGGGTTGAAGTTGTAGCTTATAAGTTGGCATTACCACCAGAATTATCTCGGATACACGATGTTTTCATATATCTATGTTACGGAAGTATATGGATGATCCCTCACATGTGTTTATTTCACAATCGATAGAGCTTCAAGATGACTTGACCTACGTGTAGGAACCCATTGCTATTGTAGATCGAAAGGAGCAAGTGTTACGTAATAAAACCATTTCACTAGTTAAGGTGATGTGGAGAAGTCAGAATGTGGAGTATGCCACCTGGGAAGGAGAGAATAACATGAAGAAGTAATATCCTCATCTGTCTGATAACTTTCATATGCATTAAATTTTGAGGACAAAATTTTTATAAGAGGGTAGAATTGTAAGGCCCTAAAACATTATTAGGAAGGTTAATTACCTGATTAAGTATAAGTTATTAGTTATTAGTTATAAATTGGTTATGTGTGTTAAACATGTTAATTATCATGTTTAGGGGATGCATACTCATGTGATATGTATGTTGTTTACATTAGATGCGAATCGAACTTATGATTGGGGATAACATGTTTAGGGCATGTGATTAGTTATGTGGTTAAATGCATCATTATGTTTATAAAAGTAAACTAGAGTGTTGGTGCGAAAGTGGTGATGTTTGGTCGCCAAATGTGAAAGTTATGAAATTTTGAGTAAATTAATACTCTTCTGTTCGAGCCCAAATTAGGCATATTAGTTTATGATTTTGGTAAAACACAAAATATGAAAGTTGTAGATATATTAATTAGGGTTTTTACACAACAAACGGTGTGTATAACGAAGGTTCGAACAAGAAGTTATACTAAAAGTACGAAACAAGGGCAAATATGTCCATCCCTTAAGTGATAATTGTCTTATTAGCACAACATGTGCTATTTTTTTATTGGTTAGAGAGTAGGTTATGGTTTGGCAGACTTAAATCTTTTAAAACATCCCCCTTGTTCATCCAATTCATCCATGAACAATAGTTTTTCCTAAAGAGAAAGAAAGAGAAGAAAGTTAAGGAAGAAATCTTTGGAAAATTTCTATAAATCGAGGAATCCTCGTAAGGTAATTAATTCTTTATTAAAGTTGGTCACATGGATGAGTTCTCCACTTGGCTTATTTTTTTTTATTTGAATAAATATTTTAATGATACCCATATTTCTAAATTGTGTTGGAACAAGGATGGTTTAAGAACATGTGTAAGAACGTGTATTAGGATCGTAAATGTTAACTTTAATGTCCAAGATTTAAATTCCCTCCTCGTGATGCTTTTTAATTTAGGAAATTCAGGTTTTTTATTTTTATATATGTTGAAACATTTTTATTATATGTTTCCATGATTGATACCCAAGGTGGAGGTTATGTATGCTTAAAAATGTTAAGTTATGCCTTAATGTTCGTTTTTGACCTAGTTGTGCTAAAAATGGCATAAATCATGGAATACTTATTGGAATTGAGTGATTCTAGTTAGAGAGTAAAATAGACTTATATATGTATAACATATCCGAAAATTGTGTATAAATACCAAGGAATGAACCTTTGGTGATAGTTTGAAGTTCGGTTTAAAATCTGCCCTAAAGGAGCAAGAATGCATACCAGGTGTTTGACGTTTTGCTCGACATAACAAATGAGACTAAAAATTATGAAACATTAATTTTTTATTATTCAATGTGTTTACTGATATTGGGTGGAATATCATGCAAAGTTATGATATATACAAATTATGAAAATTCCAGGAAGTTGAAGTTGTGTTGCTGTTTTTCTTGAGAAACGATTTGGGAAAGATTGTAATAAAATGGGAATAACTTTGTCTAACGAATTCATAATTTAATTCCGTAAATTGTGTTTCTATACACCCCATTCTGTTATTCATTAAACTCTCCTTAGGTCCCTGCACCTCCCTTCATCACTACAAACCCAGTTCATACCCCGAGTACTGACCTAGAAGCCATCGGGCGCTCCCACGCTCCGTTTGACCAAAAAGTCAAACTCTTCAGCTCGACCGAGACTCAATGAATCTTTAAAATGAACTAAATCTCCTTTCCAACGATTTGTCCGATGCGCGATTCCGACATACCATACGGACGAATGACCCAAATGCTTCCAGGGACCGGTTGACCAAAGTCAACTCCCCTAACCGGGTCAAACTCTTTGGAATGTTGAAGTAAATCTACCAACCTTTCCAACGGTCCACCCCATGTGCGATTCGGACATACCATGCGGATGAACGATCCGTCTGCATCCGACGATTCCCCGTCCAATGGACCGACGAGCGCTTCCGAGCCACATTTGACCCAAAGTCAACTACCAAACCCGGGAGTGGTCCAAAGGACTTTAAAAGGTATCTGAATTACCTTTCCAATGCTCTGCCCCGTGCACAATTCAGATCAACGATTTGCGCTCTGCGACCAATTTTTCGAAAAGGCCAGAAAGACGCTGCCAAACGGTAGGTCACAGACCCTGCCTATCGGTAGTGTGCCTAAACACACCTGTCGATTGGCAGGACCAGGGCTATGCCGATCGGAAATTCCCTGGGCCTATAAAAAGGAGGCCATGTAATCATTGCAAAGGAGAGCCCAGATCTGATAGACATCAGTCTCAGCAAATCTAGAAGACCTCTCTCGAAGTCAGCGATGATTTCCACATCCAAATCCCTTTCCAACCTTCACTTTTCATCATCCTTTTCATCAAACTTGGTGAATTAATTACCCTTCATCATCATCCAAGTGCAAGGGTTGCTCTCCAAAATTCAAGATCAAGCTCAAGATCTTCAAGAAGGTCCAATTTTCTCAATTCTCTCCTTAAATTCCCATAAATTCATATCTACTTGTTTTATTACTTTGCACTTTTATTCTACCATATCAAATATCCTAATATACTTTTTATTTAGTATTATTGCACATCTCTTATTTTCATATAAATAAAAACCCTAAAAAAAAAGGGTTTGCTCATAAATTCCAAACGGGAATTCTCTCATTTTTCTTACACTTCTCTCACAACTAAAACACTTTTTCCACACACACACACACACATGCACAAATAAGAGAATCCCCCGATCGGATTTATGGGATAAACGCCACCCCTCGTTTTGCATACGAACTAGGTGGACTTTGATGCCTCTATAGGCTACGTAGGCGTCTCGGGGTAAAACCCGAGACTCGGGTCCTATTTTTTACTCTTTTTCCCATTTTCTATTTTCTCTAAATTCAATTCTCTTAGATTACATATATATATTTGTTCTCAGTGGCGTATTATTCCACATACGTTATCGTTCCATTATAACGATCAACGTATTGATGATTGCGCAAATCCTATTTTCTAATATTATCTTTACATTCCTACGGATGACTCGCTTTATCTCTTCCATGGAACAAGTCGATGACTCCTATCTCCACTACATATACACATACACACATATCACATGTAAAATAAAGGAAAATAACAAAAAACCCATGAGAGATCGAAGGGAGGAGTGCCTAACACCTTCCCATTTCGTAACTTATCTTCGGACCCTTTTCGAATCATTTTGGTTTCGTATGCATCAGTATGTCTTTGGATGCTGTCCTTCGGGATGGATCCCCGTCTTTTGTCTGTTTTGAGTAAAATAGACTAGCGACTCCTTATCTCTACATTTTTCACTTCATTCAATGACGACGGTCGAATCGCTCCCGAGAGGGAAGCGCGGGACCTAGGATCCTCACGCTACCTGCCCGCCACGAGGATCGGGGATGGCCACAGTGGCGACTCCGCTGGGGATATTATTTTGAGGGCTAGACTCTATTTACATGGGTGTTATGTTTGTTTATATTTTCCCCTATTTTTGCATGTTTCCCTTTTTCATGTGTATCCCATGCTTATACTTCTATTCACGCACTTGTAGAAAATTCTTCATGTACACCTCAAACTACGTGCACCTAGGATCACAGATATCCTCATGTTGCAAGCATCACCCATACTTGGTATACCATTGGTACTTATACTTTTCTCCCTATTTGGCATGATCAAGAAAGACATTCTCATAAGATACTAATAAAAGAATCATGCATGATTCACATGACATCACCAAAAAGCATTATGATTGACCAAATTTTGTCCAGTAACTGGAGGGTCACTTCGTGATGGGCGCTGGTCCGGCAGGGCGTAGTGAGCCTAAGCGATATGACTATCATCTTCCATTGGCCAAGTACCTTCGACGTATATCGAACGGTTCCCCCGCATCGTACCACTTGACCGAAGTCATGACGGGAGGTATATCGCAGGGAACTCGTTCACGTACGCTGAGTATATCGAATTTTCTCTCACACATAGCGTCCCCACGAGGTATTTTGTGAGGCAATTTACGTACACTCAGGTATATCAAATGGCTTGTCCACACGTACCGATTGCCCACAAGAGCAAGACGTATATCGTGGAAGTCACGCCAAAGGGGGGAACCCTTTTCGATTCACCCAACCAACTGCATACCCGCATATAGGTGTCAAGCCTAGGATACCCATATAAAATTGTCGGTTTCAACCCGAAACTCTGCCGAAATTCTGGGTCGGCCTGCCGCCCGAATTTTCACGCATTTTTAAATGGGACCCTATCCGTGAGCCTGGTCACAAGTCCATCCATAGCTTTGCATATATTACAAACCCAATTTTTCCAGGCTCGGTCCCATCCGGCATTTCATTTTTCCTTTAAGAGAATTTAATGCAAGTGAGAACATAAGAATCATAATAATCATGCTGAGACCGTCTCAAAAAAAATTATTTCTTTATTAAAAATCTATAAACATTTCTTCTTTACTTATCAAAAATCCAAAAACATTTCTCCTTTTCTTTATCAAAAAGCCAAAAATATTTTGTCTTCCAATCTCAAAAAAAATTGTCAAAAATATTTTCATCCTTTTTCAAAAAAATAAATCTCATTTTGTGCCTTCTTAGGTCGATCGCAAGCCCTTAGCCTGGCTCCTTATTGGCTTCGGCCTTCAGTAAAATCACCCTGGAGTTTTTTTCGTTCATCTGTTACTTCTTCCGAGTTCAAAATCCATCTGCTTTCTATGGAGAACACAGATCAAGTACCCGTTGTGCAGTCGGATATGACGACAGTTTTAGCTCAGCTCGTCTCCAAGATTGATAACCTTCAGACTGAGGTCCGAGAGATGCAACGAAACCAGGTTCCCATTCCTCAAGAGCCCGAGGCCCTGTTCCCTCGTGCTAAGGATCCACCCGATCCTATCTGGGTTCCCTAAGAGTATCTACACGCTCCACGTGCCCCTCCTGTTAATCGGTCGCCGCCTGCCCAGCTTCCTATGCCTAACCTTGCCCAACCTGGGGCCAACTTACCTATGGTCATTGATCCGAAAGAGGAAGAGTTGAACAAAGTCAAAGAAGACCTCAAGATGCTCACTAATAAGTTTGACCAAGTCAGAATCTCTGCGAATTACATGGACTACACCTGTAATACCCCGTGATTTTAACAACTTTTAAAATGGGTTATATTTTAAATTAATGGATTAATTGGATTTTTTACTATAAATTAATTCATTTGGGTATCCGAATTGTGGATATTAAAATGAATGATCCTGAATATTACTTAAAGATATTTAGGTAATATATGAATGTGATGTTATTGATATTACGGTGAGTTATTAATTCCATAATTTGAATTTTTAGTCGGACGCAGTATGGGACATGTCGGGGCTAATTTGTTAAATTAAAAAGGAAACTTATTTTTACAACAACCTTATAGTCATTTATATTGCGTCGTTGCGTCTGGAAGGGTTGAAATAGTCAAAAAAGTCTATTTGGATGTTGGTTTTGAGTCTCGGGTCATTTGGAAATGAAAAGACACCCCAAAATGGCATTTTAGTTATTTTTACATGGGGATGAATAGTGAATTTGAATTTTGTCTTATTATAAGTATTTGGAGATTAATTGTACGTGGGTTCATTCAGCACCTTGTCTTTACTAAGAGAGTAGATAAGTAGACTTTTATTTGAAATCGATAAAACCCGTAGAGAGGTTATAAACTATTAACTAAGGACTTGAGGAGTTTTGATGACCGACTACTTTAGGTAGTAGTGTATCGGGGGGGTTCCTTGTTTTAATTTCGCTTGCGAGACAACCCACGCATGAAACTAATAAACGTTGGGAGTCGAAATAAGTTAGGTCTTTAGGATATGAGTTTATAACCTTTGTGATAAATATTATAATGAAAGATGTATGATAGGGTGTATGGGCGCCCTAGATGGTTGGATTGTAGTAGTTTTCATAATTTCGAAACTGTAAGTAGTTGTGACTTCAGAATTTGTATGTTTAATACGTGAGGATCATTTTTCCCAAACTTTGTCACGAGAATGGTATAGGGAAGATTGCATAAAATTTAAATTCGATTCAGTTGAAACTATATGGTGAGGCTTGGCGTATAACATCAATGGGGGATTTTCGTTAATGTACTGTATGGGCGGTACGACATAGATTACTTGCGATGTGAGATTTATACTCAGAGTTGACCTTACCAGTATTATTTGTCTTTCCGAATTTCGGGATGAAATTCTATTATAAGGGGGGAAGTATGTAATACCCCATGATTTTAATGACTTTTAAAATGGGTTATATTTTAAATTAATGGATTAATTAGATTTTTTACTATAAATTAATTCATTTGGGTTTTATCCGAATTGTGGATATTAAAATGAATGATTCTGAATATTACTTAAAGATATTTAGGTAATATATGAATGTTATGTTATTGATATTCCGGTGAGTTATTAATTCCGTAATTTGAATTTTTAGTCGGACGCAATATGTGACGTGTTGGGGCTAATTTATTAAATTAAAAAGGAAACTTATTTTTACATCAACCTTATAGTCATTTCGAATGCGTCGTTGCGTCTGGAAGGGTTGAAATAGTCAAAAAAGTCTATTTGGATGTTGGTTTTGAGTCTCGGGTCATTTGGAAATGAAAAGACACCCCAAAAGGGCATTTTAATTATTTTTACAAGGGGGTGAATAGTGATTTCGGATTTTGTCTTATTATAAGTATTTGGAGATTAATTGTACGTGGGTTCACTCATCTCTTCTACACAAAATTTAAAAGTCATCTTCCTAGAGAGAGTGAAATGTTGCTTGGGAGAAGAAAAGCTTTCTTGGAAAGGAGGAGAACCAAATACCAAAGGTCACCAACAGCAACCACCACCGGAAGTGACCAAAAAAGAGGAGAGCCACCTGTGTTATACAACCCCAAAGGATCAGACCTTCATTAGAGGCAAGTGTTTGATAATTGCAATCTAAGTTTGTATGTTGTCCATGTTAGGATAGTTATAAAAAGATGAGATTTTTTAAGTTTGGAAGATAAAGAAGAGTTATTACTGGATTTCTGAAAAATGAAAGTTTATAGGAATCAAAATCATGATGTAGGTAGATAGTAATCCACGAAATAATCATAAATCTGTTGAAGAAATTCTGAGAACCTATGGTGTGTTCTTGAAGATATCATGTTTATAATTTTATGGAAAAATAGGATGAACATATGCTTTTAATTCAAACTCTTGATGATTCTAGGATGTTTAGAGCATTAGATATCATTCTTATATATGTTGCTATATCATTTAGTAAGGTTTATAAGGAATTTGGGTAGTTAATATGAAGTTTTTTATGATCAAAAGTGATGAAACCCGTAGTAAAAGAATTGCAGAAAAACTAGGTTGTTATCTGGGCGATCGATCGATCGACCCCCTGCCTTCGATCGATCGACCTCCCCAAAATTGTTGAAGTTGTTTCTTTTTAGTGTTTGTTATTAACCCAAACCTTTTTTATATCTTTGATGATGATTAATTGGATATTATGGGACTTAGGGAAGATAAGTAAGCCCTAGATAAGCATCGAATGAATGTGATTGGGATTTAATTGATTAGAATTATGATAATTAATTTGGAAGAAATTTTGGTTGCTAGATTCATGTGTTGGATTCTAATTGGTATGCATGAGGATTAAGGATAGGTAGAGTAGGAGAGATTTAATGTAACACCTGGGTAGCCTTAGGGTTACAATTTGAGCATCAAGGACTGAGTTTAAGCTCATTATTGATTGTGCAAGGATTGAGTGTAGTACAAGCGCTTAGTGGTATGGCTACTGGATAGAGATGGGAGTTCATACCACATTTGGTTGAAAGAGGGTATGAGGTTATCTCGGTTGTGTATTTGAAGTTGATGGACCTCCACGACCGACAAAGTTAAAGTAATAGTGTATTGGAGGGGTTCCTTGTTTGGATTTCGCTTTGCGAGACGCTCCGCGCATAAACCTTAACGATGTCGGGAGTGAAGAGATGTTATAGGATGCGAGGACGTTGATTTTGTTGATAAGTCATATAGTGTGAATGAAACACTATAGATTATGAGCCATGTTATCATGGTATTCAATCCTAGTTGATAAGAAGATGTGAAACAATCGGTTTTAACCCTATTTAAGGGGAGTTTAATTCGTAGTAATTCGGGAGATAAGATGAGGTGGACCAGTAGGATATTAGTGATTTTCTTACTGAATAAATATAGTGAGGAAAAACCTTTTTGAACCTTGAGTAATGAGTGAGACTCTGGAATAATTAAATTAAGAAGTGAAGTTATAATATTTTAATACGTACAATTTGAGAGATATAATGCTACGTATGGGAATTATCGTAGGGTAGTGTGATTACCTTGTTGATATTATTTCTATAGGTAGATGATAATGCCTATTTGATTAATTGATGATTTATGTGTATGACATACCTAGCTTACTTGCTATCGACGGGAGGTTTGCGCATGAGGGCAGTCATATCCTAATGAATCCATGGGATTTTTGATTTGTCGCTCGAGAACATAGGTCTATGAAAGACTGATCGGGGAGTTGATAAGTCCGCTGACTATGGGAACGTAGGTATGTGCGTGGACCGTGGGTATGAGAACTATGTTCGCCTCCAATTTATGTGTTGTTGTTTATGGTTCAAGGAATCCTTACCGAACCTTTAGTCCCGTATTCGGCGACCAGCGATATTGGGACATGATAGCAGAGTAATGCATTTCACTGCAGCTGTGTCTCGGGGTGTCGTATTATATATATATATATATATATAATGAATTGTATGAATGTGTATATAGTGATTAAATTATCTATTATGTGATAATTGTAGATAACGGTTAATTGAGATAAGAATTGAAATTGCTTAATGAATATTTATTGAAGAGATTAATTCATATTAATGAGAAATGATTCATGTTAATGAGAAACGTATATGAAAGATTATACTACGTATGGTATGGGACATACGGGGTTATGATATGGGATATAATCATATTATGGAAACTAGTTAGGAAGAACCGTTACCTTGGAGGTTAATAGAAAACGTTAAGTGTGCACTCTAGACGAGAAGTGAGAATAGCAAGTGAGAGTTGGATACTAACATGTACATAATAAATTCTTTATTTCACTTGTTAAATACTTGTTGTTTTCAAAATCATTTTCACAACGGGCTCTGACCCGTTTCCTTGCATATTCTCTTTTCCATTGTATCTTCTATATCAGGTGTCCAGCAGCAGGGACGCCAACCTTATAGAATTATACCGAGCTATGGAATATTGCTTATATGCCTATCTTCATTTGATTCATAGTGATCTTTTATTTAGGGCATGTCCCCAAAGGAATTCAGTTATCTCCTTTCTATCTGAGTCATATAGTTTTGTACTCGTGTCATTTTAAAACTTTTGTTATTGTTGGGATTACTGTATTTGATTATTATGTGGGAATGTTTATTACAATTCCATTTAAATTCTTTTGAGTTATCTAATCAGTTATTATTGTGTTAGAATAAAATGTGTAGTGTTATTCGTAAACTAAAAATGAATTTTGTTGAATTAAAATTTGGAAAGTTTTTAACACCAGCTAATTGGGTATTGGGTGATTTGTAAATGTTTTCGACAGTGATGCTAATAATGAGCCAACTGTATATTCTGTTTTAATTAGGTATGGGACTGGCCACCGGGTATTAATTAGGCGGGGTGTTACAGGTGGTATCAGAGTATCAGGTTTTAGTGTCCTTTAGGGTCTGTACGGCTTACTGTGTTTTTAGGTTAGCGTTATTTGATGTAGATCCCTATGTTTAGGATTGTTGATTTCCTTGGTGAGATTTCTTTCTCCTTCTGTAACGTATATATTAATGCATATTATTTGCGTTCGGACGTGTTCGTACTAGAAGTTTGGCAGATGAGGGTCAAATGGACAATTGAGGAGAGTCATCAGTAGAAGTTTTTGAAATGCGGGAATTGTGTGTGTTACATAACGAAGGCAATATATTCAAAGGCTTGGACATATAGTGGAGTGCGGTTAACTAGAACTGAAAATTTGGGTTAAAATTTTTCTTGACTCATCGGAGCAAAGTTATAATAGTGGTAGTCAACAACCACCACCCGCGAATGAGGGTACGTTTTCTAACTAAGGAATTATGAGGTGCATACTGATTTTTATAGCAATTGATATTGTATGGGCAAAAGGGTTACTAAACTTAGCCTATAGCACTATTATTTTACGTAGACTCACCGAGGGGTCGTGGGAGACCTATATTTTTTCATGTCATCACGTGGGTCTGATTTTTATCACAGAATTACTTACTTTAGGCATGTCCGATCATGATGTGACTATCGGTGTGAATTGACTTGTGGTATATGAGAGCATATGTACTACTATAGCCAGCACTTTGTCTTTACTAAGAGAGTAGATAAGTAGACTTTTATTTGAAATCGATAAAACCTGTAGAGAGGTTATAAACTATTGACTAAGGACCTGAGGAGTTTCGATGACCGACTACTTTAGGTAGTAGTGTATCGGGGGGGTTCCTTGTTTGGATTTCGCTTGCGAGACACCCCACGCATGAAACTAATAAACGTTGGGAATTGAAATAAGTTAGGTCTTTAGGATATGAGTTTATAACCTTTGTGATAAATATTATAATGAAAGATGTATGATAGGGTGTATGGGCGCCCTAGATGGTTGGATTGTAGTAGTTTTCATAATTTTGAAACTGTAAGTAGTTGTGACTTCAGGATTTATATGTTTAATACGTGAGGATCATTTTTCCCAAACTTTTTCATGATAATGGTATAGGGAAGATTGCATAAAATTTAAATTCGATTCAGTTGAAACTATATGGTGAGGCTTGGCGTATAACATCAATGGGGGATTTTCGTTAATGTACTGTATGGGCGGTACGACATAGATTACTTGCGATGTGAGATTTATAATCAGAGTTGACCTTACCAGTATTATTTGTCTTTCCGAATTTTGGGATGAAATTCTGTTATAAGGGGGAAGTATGTAATACCCGTGATTTTAATGACTTTTAAAATGGGTTATATTTTAAATTAATGGATTAATTGGATTTTTTACTATAAATTAATTCATTTGGGTTTTATCCGAATTGTGGATATTAAAATGAATGATTCTGAATATAACTAAAAGATATTTTGGTAATATATGAATGTTATGTTATTGATATTGCGGTGAGTTATTAATTCCGTAATTTGAATTTTTAGTCGGACGCAGTATGTGACGTGTCGGGGCTAATTTATTAAATTAAAAAGGAAACTTATTTTTACATCAACCTTATTGTCATTTTGACTGCGTCGTTGCATCTGGAACGGTTGAAATAGTCAAAAAAATCTATTTGGATGTTGGTTTTGAGTCTCGGGTCATTTGGAAATGAAAAGACACCCCAAAAGGGCATTTTAGTTATTTTTACAAGGGGGATGAATAGTGATTTCGGATTTTGTTTTATTATAAGTATTTGGAGATTAATTGTACGTGGGTTCATTCATCTCTTCTACACAAAATTGAAAAGTCATCTTCCTAGAGAGAGTGAAAGGTTGCTTGGGAGAAGAAAAGCTTTCTTGGAAAGGAGGAGAACCAAAGACCAAAGGTCACCACCACCAACCACCACCGGAAGTGATCGAAAAAGAGGAGAGCCACCTGTGTTATACAACCCCAAAGGATCAGACCTTCATTAGAGGCAAGTGTTTGATAATTGCAATCTAAGTTTGTATATTGTCCATGTTAGGATTGTTATAAAAAGAGGAGATTTTTTATGTTTGAAAGATAAAGAAGAGTTGTTAATGGATTTCTGAAAAATGAAAGTTTATAGGAACCAAACTCATGCTGTAGGTAGATAGTAATCCACGAAATAATCATAAATCTGTTGAAGAAATTCTGAGAACCTATGGTGTGTTCTTGAAGATATCATGTTTATAATTTTATGGAAAAATAGGATGAACATATGCTTTTAATTCAAACTCTTGATGATTCTAGGATGTTTAGAGCATTAGATATCATTCTTATATATGTTGCTATATCATTTAGTAAGGTTTATAAGGAATTTGGGTAGTTAATATGAAGTTTTTTATGATCAAAAGTGATGAAACCCGTAGTAAAAGAATTGCAGAAAAACTAGGTTGTTATCTGGGCGATCGATCGATCGACCCCCTGCCTTCGATCGATCGACCTCCCCAGAATTGTTGAAGTTGTTTCTTTTTAGTGTTTGTTATTAACCCAAACCTTTTTTATATCTTTGATGATGATTAATTGGATATTATGGGACATAGGGAAGATAAGTAAGCCCTAGATAAGCATCAAATGAATGTGATTGGGATTTAATTGATTAGAATTATGATAATTAATTTGGAAGAAATTTTGGTTGCTAGATTCATGTGTTGGATTCTAATTGGTATGCATGAGGATTAAGGATAGGTAGAGTAGGAGAGATTTAAGTAACACCTGGGTAGCCTTAGGGTTACAATTTGAGCATCAAGGACTGAGTTTAAGCTCATTATTGATTGTACAAGGATTGAGTGTAGTACAAGCGCTTAGTGGTATGGCTACTGGATAGAGATGGGAGTTCATACCACATTTGGTTGAAAGAGGGTATGAGGTTATCTCGGTTGTGTATTTGAAGTTTATGGACCTCCACGACCGACAAAGTTAAAGTAATAGTGTATTGGAGGGGTTCCTTGTTTGGATTTCGCTTTGCGAGACGCTCCGCGCATGAACCTTAAAGACGTCGGGAGTGAAGAGATGTTATAGGATGCGAGGATGTTGATTTTGTTGATAAGTCATATAGTGTGAATGAAACACTATAGACTATGAGCCATGTTATCATGGTATTCAATCCTAGTTGATAAGAAGATGTGAAACAATCGGTTTTAACCCTATTTAAGGGGAGTTTAATTCGTAGTAATTCGGGAGATAAGATGAGGTGGACCAGTAGGATATTAGTGATTTTCTTTCTGAATAAATATAGTGAGGAAAAACCTATTTGAACCTTGAGTAATGAGTGAGACTCTGGAATGATTAAATTAAGAAGTGAAGTTATAATATTTTAATACGTTGGATTTGAGAGATATAATGCTACGTATGGGAATTATCGTAGGGTAGTGTGATTACATTGTTGATATTATATCTATAGTTAGATGATAATGCCTATTTGATTAATTGTTGATTTATGTGTATGACATACCGAGCTTACTTGCTATCGACGGGAGGTTTGCGCGTGAGGGCAGTCATATCCTAATGAATCTATGGGATTTTTTATTTGTCGCTCGAGAATATAAGTCTATGAAAGACTTATCGGGGAGTTGATATGTCCGCTGACTATGGGAACGTAGGTATGTGCGTAGCCCGTGGGTATGAGAACTATGTTCGCCTCCAATTTATGTGTTGTTGTTTATGGTTCGAGGAATCCTTACTGAACCTTTAGTCCCCTTTTCGGCGACTAGCGATATTGGGACATGATAGCAGAGTAATGCATTGCACTGCAGCTGTGTCTCGGGGTGTCGTATTATATATGTGTGTGTGTGTGTATATATATATATATATATATATATATAATGAATTGTATGAATGTGTATATAGTGGTTAAATTATCTATTGTGTGATAATTGTAGATAACGGTGAATTGAGATAAGAATTGAAATTGCTTAATGAATATTTATTGAAGAGATTAATTCATATTAATGAGAAACGATTCATGTTAATGAGAAACGTATATGAAAGATTATACTACGTATGGTATGGGACATACGGGGTTATGATATGGGATATAATCATATTATGGAAACTAGTTAGGAGGAACCGTTAACTAGGAGGTTAATAGGAAACATTAAGTGTGCACTCTAGATGAGAGGTGAGAATAGCAAGTGAGAGTTGGATACTAACATGTACATAATAAATTCTTTATTGCACTTGTTAAATACTTGATGTTTTCAAAATCATTTTCACATTGGGCTCTCACCCGTTTCCTTGCATATTCTCTTTTCTATTGTATCTTCTATATCAGGTGTCTAGCAGTAGGGACGCCAACCTTATAGAATTATGCCGAGCTATGGATCTATGGAATATTGCTTAGACGCCAATCTTCATTTGATTCATAGTGATCTTTTATTTAGGGCATGTCCCCAAAGGAATTCAGTTATCTCCTTTCTATCTGAGTCATACAGTTTTGTACTCGTGTCATTTTAATACTTTTTTTATTGTTGGGATTACTATATTGGATTATTGTGTGGAAATGTTTCTTCCAATTGCATTTAAATTCTTTTGAGTTATCTGTTCAGTTATTATTGTGTTAGAATAAAATGTGTAGTGTTATTCGTAAACTAAAAATGAATTTTGTTGAATTAAAATTTGGAAAGTTTTTAACACCAGCTAATTGGGTATTGGGTTATTTGTAAATGTTTTCGACAGTGATGCTAATAATGAGCCAACTGTATATTCTGTTTTAATTTGGTATGGGACTGGCCACCCGGTATTTAATTAGGCGGGGTGTTACAACACCCACTTGTCTCCTTATCCTAAAGCGAGGTTACCTAAGAAGTTCAAGATGACAAATATTGAGAAATTCGAAGGAAGTGGACCCCCGATTGTTCATCTCTGTAGTTATCACCGTTCCATGACTCTACTAGGGGCTTCTGAAGAAGGGATGGCCCAAATGTTTCAGCAAACTTTGAAGGATAGCGCCCTTCGATGGTTTTTATCTCTCAAAGATTCTAGAATCCGTAGCTGGGAGGATGTGGCTCAAGAATTCATGTCGCAGTACAAGTACAAAGAAGAGCTTGAGGTCACCCATCGTGATTTAAAGCTTCTCAAATAGAACTCTGGGGAGTCAGCCAGTAACTTCATAGCCCGATGGAGGGAAATAGCAGCTACCATGACCAATTGGCCTTCCGAGGAAGAATAAGTCAGCATAGTGAAGAAGAACTTCTTGCCCCATGTCCGAGCAACCATGGGAGGACAATATTATCCCCACTTCCAGGCTCTCAGATAAGTAGGAGTAGAGATCGAGGAAGGTCTTGCTAAAATATAAATTGAATCGAAGAAGGTGTCCGGACAGTTCACCCCCAGAAAATATGACAAACATGCCGGTGCCGCGGTCTCAACCATCAACAACATCTCTCAACCAACCACCTTATAAGCACAAGAAAGTCGCCCTGTCCCAGTCCGAAAAGAATACACCGAGCTCCATGCTCCCCCTCTCCAAAGTTTACCAGGTCTTGTTAAGTCGAAACCTTATCAAACCCTTGGATACCCTTCCTTTGCCAAATCCACTCCCAAGAAACTTCAAGGAAGATGCTCATTGCGCCTTTCACAAAACTGTTGGCCATACCACCGACCAATACTTTCACCTTCGAAATGTAATCCAAGGTCTAATTGATCGGGGTACCATCGCCCCACCAGCCAATCCTAAGCCAACCACTACTCACAACCCACTCCCAAATCATGCCAATGCCATCTTCTTAGAAGAAAACCCATAATTTGATCCCTCAACACAAATCACACCCATATACTCTCCTCAACATCTCCAAGTCTGCCCATATTTCCTCTTGCATCCTACTAGCCTCGTTGATCAGGCGTTGTCACTCCTTACCAGAGCATGCATCGTTGTCCATACCCGTTCTTAAAATAGAGGTTTGGAATTATCAGAAGTGTTAAACCTACTCTTAGATTCCGGGCTGAAATTGCCCTCACAGATGATCATTGATTGCCAGTGGTTCAGCACGTTGTTCTTGAAATCACGAAAATGGGCTCGAGAGTCAGACAGTTGGGTAGTACCAACCGATGAAGTCATCTTAAATGATGTTGTCCAGGTTATAGCAGAGATATTCAGGCGAACCAACGATATCTGCAGTATGACTGAGTTACTTGATACCCTGAAGCTACAAGGGCACCTGGTCCCCTCACCCTTACACATCCCCACGGAATGGGAAGACCTGTATGAGGAAGCCATTGAAGTTGTGCAATGCATTGACTTTACATGGAAAGACAGAATTGTTTCCACCGGATGGGGGGAAGAATTCGGAGATTCGAATGAAGAACAAGCTTCAGAGAAAACTGGCCCGGTAGCCAACATGTATGGGATAATATCATTTGAAGAACTGCTCGGAGAAATAAACAAGGTGGCAGAACAACCCGAGATTGACGAGGAAACGGGATTCATGTTTTTCCCTTTTTCAGTAAATCATATGACCAGATCAGGAGGCATTACCAGATTCCAAGCTCACTACCAGCCAATAACAAAGGGAAGGGCATTGAAAACCTTTCTATGTTAGAAATAACCATCGAGGAAAGCAAGATCCTCAATAAACTAAAGAAAACTCAAGCTAACATCACTCTATAGGGACTTTTCATGTCTTCTCAGCTGCACAGAAATGCTTTGATCAAGTTGTTCACTAGACCTATAGTTCCTCCTTCTACCACACCAGAAGAAGTAGTAAATTTGGTCGGATCCTTGGCCTCTACCCAAGTTCTATCCTTTTCCGAAGAAAAAATCCCCAGAATTGGGCCAAACCACAATCATGCACTCAATATCTCCGTCGAAGTTGTGGGGAAGGTCGTACCACTCTCTATTGTCAATAATGGATCCGCCTTGAATGTTTGCCCACTAAGAACCTTCAGGTATTTAGGACTGAAAGAAAGAGACCTCGCTCCAACCTCCGCTGTTGTATGTGCCTACGATAATACTCGTCGGGAGGTGATGGGATCCATAAAGCTTGAAATATGGGTTTGCCCTATAAACCCTGTACTCGAATTCCAAGTTATTGACATCCCAGCTTGTTTCAATCTATTGCTAGGACGACCTTGGCTCCACAGTATCAAAGGTGTGCCTTCCTCACTCCATCACAAATTAAAGTTCTTCACCAACGGACGAGTCATCACCATTTTGGGTGACGACGACAATGCCGAGGGTGCAAGTACTAGCAGTCCAATTCTTGAGATACAGCACGGGTCAAATAAAATGGTCCTATCAGGATTCTGAGTTGAGACACCTCTACTCCCGGCAGGGGATGGCTTTAAGGAAAGGGTTTGTCCAGAATACGACCCTCATGGCAATGTTAATATGATTCAGATGTTCAAAAACATGTACTTCATGACCGGACTAGGGCTAGGACAAAGACAGCAAGGTATACTTGATCCCATTGAACTGAAAAAATCTCTCCCTCCTTGTGGTTTGGGGTATCAACCATCAGAACAAGAGCTAATAATGATCCGCCAGTCTCGACTAAAGAGAGGACTAAACTGCATCTAGACTATCCAAGTGACTCCTTTAATGGACGATTCATCAAAGAGGGCGAAGACTTCCCCTTTTACGGCATTCCAGAACCATGGTATGACCATACAGACAAGAAGATGAAGCCTGGAATGGAGATCTTTTTCTAAGATAGCTACCCATGGGCCGAGAGTTCCCAACACCATGTACAACCTCTCATCAAAGATACCGAAGAGACTGAGAAAAGTGACTCCGAAGATTCCTTCAACTTACAGACACTGGGGCTAACACTCTGCATGGTTCATTCAAGCACTACATCATCAGATCCATCCCAACTGATTAAAGTTGCTGATATACCTCTTCTTAACTAGCATGCTGCGCCTGTTCTACCTATTGAAGTCCCTCCTAATCCCAATGTTTACCCCATTTCTTCTCATATTGTCTATCCTTGTTCAAATGTAATCGAGTCCTCCTTTGATGAGGTTCTCAATGCTATTTTTCCTATCAATGAAATAAACGAAGATTTTGAGTATATTGATGTGCCTTTCATTAACTGTTTGGATTCTAATCAAACTTTTGATGATGATGATTTTGCAAATGAACAATTCTTAATTGATCTAAATAAGGTTAATAATAAACAACATAATCGTATTCAAGTTAATGAAGAAGAGACTGTTGTTATTAACCTCGGTTCTAGTAGCCAACAGCGTGAGATTAGGATAGGGGCTAATCTTGACGAGCATGAGGGTGCATAACTCGAAGAATTTCTAAAGGAATTTGTGGATGTCTTCACATGGTCCTACGATGATATGACCGGCATCGATCCCGAAATTGCTCAGCATGATATCCCCACTTTTCCAGATTACAAGCCAGTCAAATAAAAGTTGATAAAGCTATGCATCGAATGGTCTCTCAAGGTCAAAGAAGAGGTGGTCAAACAGTTGAATGTGGGCTTCATTCGTGTGATCGAATATCCCACATGTCTAGCCAACATAGTGCCTGTGTCGAAATCAAGAGGGAAGGTTTGGATGTGTGTAGACTATCGGGACTTGAACAAAGCCTCTCTAAAGGATGATTATCCGTTACCCAATATCGACATGATCGTGGACAACACAGTCAGTCATGCTCTCAAGTAATTCATCGACGGGTTTTTCGGATACAACCAAATCAAAATGCACCCAGACCACCAAGAAAAGACCGCGTTCATCACCCCATGGGGACCCTTTTGTTACACTGTTATGCCATTTGGTCTCAAGAACGCTGGGGCTACCTATTAGAGGGTTGTCACAACCATCCTACACGATCTAATTCATAAAGAAGTTGAGGTCTATGTGGATGATATTATCATCAAATCCAAGACTAGATACGGTCATGTTCCCGCTCTCCGAAAGTTCTTCGAACAAGTGCGATAGTACCAGATGAGACTCAATCCACAGAAATGCGTCTTCGAAGTTACAAAAGGAAAACTCTTGGGATTCATGGTCAGTGAGAAGGGGATAGAATCAGATCCTTCCAAGATGAAAGCCATACTTGAGATGCCACCTCCCCAAACAAAGAAAGAAGTCCGAGGTTTCCTTGAAAAATCGTAATCCATCAGCCGGTTCATCAGCTAGCTAACCTCCATCTGTGAACCTATCTCCAAACTCCTCCGAAAGGATTCAACTAAGGTTTAGAATGAGGCCTGCTAAGAAGCTTTTAACCGAATCAAACAATATCTGACCCAACCCTCGGTACTCATGCCACCACAGCCTGGTCTCCCCTTACTCCTATACCTAACCATAACCGACACTGCAGCTAGGGCTTTTCTAGCCCAATACCTTAAAGATTCCCGCAAAGAAAGAGCCATCTATTATGCCCGTCACAAATTGGCCGAATACGAGGTCAACTACACTGCTTTGGAAAAGGCATGTGTCGCACTTGTTTGGGTCACCCAAAAGTTGAGGCACTACATGCTCGCCTTCCTCATCAAACTTGTATCCCGAGTGGACCCCATCAAATATCTGCTTAAGAAACCCACCTTGTCCAGTCGAATGGCCCAATAGTTGATGCACCTAGCCGAATTTGATATCGTGTACATCACGCAGAAATCCATGAAAGGAAGATCCATCTTGAACTACCTCGCTGATTACCCCATGGATGAAGCCGATGTCTGGATCTCCGAATTCCCAGATGAAAACATCCTCTCCACTGCCCAGGATAATCTCCGATGGTAAATGTTCTTTGACGACGCTGCCAACAAAAAGAAATATGGCATTGGGATACTTCTGATCGCCCCAGATGACTCCCACACTCCCATCGCCATCAAGCTGGATTTCCCTTGCACCAATAACATGACTGAATACGAGGTGTGTACGGTAGGCCTCAAAGTTGCTCTCAAGAAAGTTATTCAATGCCTAGACGTCCACGGGGGTTCCTCCCTCATTATCGGTCAAGTGCTCAGAAAATGGAGAGTTAAGGACGAGAAGCTCCAACCCTTCCATGCCCACTTAGAAGAACTAGCCTCCTAATTCTAAGATATCACCATCCATTACCTACCTCGAGCAAAGAATAACCAAGCCGATACCCTTACTACCTTGGCCTCCATGGTCGACATGCCTAAATAAATCACCATGACCCCCTTCCTTATTCAAAAGTAGACAAACCAACCCACTGCTACCACATTGTGCTCGTCATCACAGAAGATCCCGAACTAGCCAATTGCTAGTACTATGATATCTGGTGCCTCCCTAAGCATGGTAAGTATCATGAGGGTTCCAATAAGAAAGATCGAGCAACCCTTCGAAGACTGGTTGCTCAGTACATCATCTCTCACAAGGCACTGCTCAAAAGGAACTTCGATGGAACCCATCTACACAGTATCGCAGGGGCTGACATTGAAAAGATAATGCAGAAGATCCACAAAGAGGAATGTGGACCCCACATGAACGGTCACATGCTTGCCAAGAAGATCATTCAACAAGGCTACTATTAGACTACAATGACCCAGGATTTCACCAGCTATGTCCGGAGAGGCCTCAAATGCCAACAATTCTCCAACCTTGAGCATCTACCTCCGCATAAATTATACAACATGACCTCTCCCTAGTTGTTCTCCACCTGGGGTATCGACATCATAGGGAAAGTTACACCAAAGGCTTCCAATGGGTATAAGTTCATCCTAGTTGCCATTGATTACTTCACCAAATGGGTCGAAGACGAGTCATATGCAGTGCTGAGCGCCAAGAAAGCGGCCAAATTAATTAAGAAAAATATTATTTATCGATATGGGGTCCCGCACGAGCTAGTATCAGATAACGGGCTGCATTTCGAGGCAGAAGTCATAGTGGTCAACGAGTATGGAATTCAGAGACACAAATCTTCTCCCTACCGAACTCAAATAAATGGTACACTCGAAGCCGCCAACAAGAACCTCAAGGCCATCATCAGCAAGATGACCGAAAGTTGTCGAGATTGGGCCGACCAGATCCTGTACGCCCTCTAGAGCTACATAACCTCAATTCAAACCTCTATTGAGGCTACCCATTACTCTCTAGTTTACGGCATGGAAGCAGTCCTACCCGTGGAGCTGGAAATACCCTCACTGCGCGTCATGCTTGAAAACAAGGTCAGTGAAGAAGACTGGTGTCAAAGCCATCTTGAAGAGTTAACCCTCCTAGGTGAAAGGAGATTAAAAGTGTTATACTACATACAAGGGTACCATCATCGAATAGCGCGATCATTCAACAAGAGAGTCAAGGACCGTGGTGTTAGAGAAGGGGACCTAGCCCTCAAAGAGATAATAGAACCCATCTGGGACCCTAGAGGGAAATTCAAGCCCAATTAGAGTGACCCATACCTTGTGGAGAAGATCATGTCCGGTAATGCCGCCATGATCACCGACTTAGATGGGGAGGAGATGGCTCACCCAGTCAACCTAGATCGTCTCAAGAAAATTTACCCCTAGTCCAAAATCTCAGCGCGCTACGACTTTTCACATCTCCCTTCTATTCTAAAAAAACAAATCTTCATTTCCCTCTATCCAGAACTACGTGGGCCTGATCCTTTGCAAAAACCATTTTCAAGAAAATATTTCAAAACCCCAGTGGTACGTAGGCAGATCATACATTTTATATGAGAATGGCCCTTTCTTTTTCACAAAAAACTATCATTTTCTTATCTTAGAGAACGACAGTTCATTCTAACATATACTTGAACAAAAGGATTATGTATGCCTTAGCGATCGTTATAGATAATTCAAAAAAATACAAACTCATCAAAGGCATAGCTGGATGATCAAAAACTTATTTATTTCACTAATAATAAATTGCGGTACAAATACATAAGAAAAGGAACGGGTAACTCCCTTCCCCCTACCTTCCTAAAAAAGCCAAAATAAAATACCCACATTTATTCTCCATTACAAAATAAACTCTCCAAGAGTCCTATCCACAGCTACCAGAGTAGCCCGCTCCATCATCATCATCTGCATTATGGGGTCCCCAAACTTCCCCTGCCTAAACAGAGAACCGCAGGCTCTCCATGGATCGATAAGCCCAAACTAGCTTCGAAAAAATCACAAAACCTCCCTCCATGGTATTAAATAAGACAAGCCACCTTTGTCCAGTCTCCACTGCCAACATCTTAATTACCACTCTCCTCCACAACCATTTCATATAATCCCCGGGGACGTGCCAAACTCTCCCAACAGATTGAGAGGGACGAGTCGACGGACACCGACTCTCCCACAAAGAGCCAAGCCATATGCGCGGACGCTCAGTCAAATCTTCTACCGAAAAGAAATCTAGTGTCCGAGGTGGCACAACCTTCTCCCATCCAAATTGACACAGAAGCCGCCAAGGTAAATAGAACGAGGTCTGTCTGAGGCCAACCAGCCGAACATATGGGTATTCTCCCAGCTCCAGAATAGGCAGCAATTATCCCCACCAAGGCACTTACCAGCACAGATTTAGAGCCCCATGCTCCACAAGCCAGTTCTCTCAGCTCTCAATATCCAAATCAACGTTGCGTGAAAAAGAAGTTGGGTACAACCGACAAAGGGTATTTCGAAGGAGTCACCAGGCGAAGTCTCTCAGACAACCACATGAATAGCATCACGGGGCTACCCCTCAGAAAGTCAGAACGACCTTCTCTCCAGGCATCTAAACCATTCAGAGTCTTCGCCAGTATCACTGTCGTATGATTGCGATGGTATGACATCCATGAAGTAATGACTGCAAGTTATGGGTCCACCAGCAGCTCTCCAATAACCAGCAGTAATTTTGATACTAAGCCCAGAACAACGACTCCAGCGTATCCAGCATCGCCAGCCTCCTATAAATGCACGGATTGTAACACCACCGAAAGGGAGATCATTCCCCCAACAACCAGTGGTCTAGACGCCGAAGGCGAAATATGAAAAACCCAGCCAACAAATCCCTAGGAGAACGGGAAAACTCGGGCAGAGCCGCGGCAACACTAGGATTTATCCCCAGCATGGCAGAAAATTCCTCGTAGGTAGGACAAACTTCATCCAACCCAAAGCGGAATACATGGTCGTCAGGGTACCAAAATTGTACCGCCGCCATTAACGTGTTCCACTCAATGGGTCGGTTGCACCACAAAGAAACTCGATGCATATTGAAAGCATCATAGAGCTTCCAAGGCTTCGAGGTAGTTAGCAAACTCAATGCTACTAGGGAGAGCCATCTTGCAAGACTAAGAAATAGTAGGAAAGTAAGTAAGAATGTGAAGGTGTGATGAAAACACTCCGCCCTTACCCCTTTTTATACTTGAAAACCCTCACAAAAAAACATGACCCCTGCAGAAATCGGAGGAAATCCAACCCCACAAAGTACAAGAGGCTGAAGAGGGCACTAATCAAAGATTTGAATTAATGGGACTGGACTTGACTGCCAATAGGCAGGACAAGGGTCGTGCCGATCGACAACCCCTTATTTTTGGAAATTTTCCTTTTTCCTCTTTTGTCAAAATCAGAAGCTCAATAAAAAATAAATTGATATTATTCTCAAACAGAATTTTAAAAATCCTATTCCACCCCTATATAATTTCTCATTTTTAACACTTTCCTCCAAATCCCAAAATAGCTCTTTTTACGGTCTCAGCAGCAAGTAAAAGCGCATGTGCATGCATTCACCATTAACAAAAGATAATAAAAAAAACATCGCATTGCATATATATATATATTCTTCTGTGATACATCAAATTTTGCAGGAAATAAAAGAAAAGCAAAAACAATGGGACTTAGCCCGAACCCACATTCTCTCTCTCCCTCTCTCTCTAAGATCTTCCACCCCTGCGACGCGCTCTCTTTCCCCTACGGTGAGACGATGCACCACCGCTACCCGAGCCAGAGCCCTCCCCAAACTAAGCAGAGGGCACCAAGAAAGAAGGAATCGGGATATCCAGTCCCTAATGTCCCTCAGCCAAGTGGTCGACACCCGGACTTGCTGCAAGTAAATGGCAAAATCAGTATCAAAGCAAAAAGGATCAAAACAGAAAAGAAACCAAAAAGAGGAAAAGAACATAAAGGTATACCGTAGGATGAAGAACCTCCTCTGTCAAAACCAGCTCCTCCGGATCCATCGCATGAGGACGGTGCAACATGGGGATCATACCTCCATCATCCCATTGAATGTTGAATGAGGGAGTATGCAATCGAATGAAGGGAACCTCTGAAGTCACCGCATACGCCGACGGACCACCGCCGCTGTGGGAAGACCCCACCGCCCGACTTGAACCCGCAGGAGGGAAAGGCAAGGCATCATATATGCTAGGCACCATCAACCATCTCGTCACAAAGTCCATATAGTCATACCGCACATCCGTATCAGTGTACAATAGGTAGGACTCGTCGATCATCACCGCGATCCTTGCATCCTCCGGCAACAGTCGCTCCCGCCTCATGGACGTAGGAGGCTCCGCAGGTGGCACCATCACCTCCTCCTCGGTAATATGCCGAACCACCCTCTCCCCAAGATATCAAGAATATCCAAACTCATGCGCCATCAAACGCCTCATCTACACGTTCACCCAGTCTCCCCCGTATCCTGAATGGCTGTCCCCCAAGGGTAAAAAGTCACTTGAAAATCCCCGAAGAGATTTAGAACATTTTTCTAAGAAAATTTCACATTCCCTCAAGTGAAACCCCTAGTTCCCCAGCGGAACTCTCAAAAACCAAGTGAATCTCCTCCCGAAAAAACCCAGGAGGATCTCTAAGGATCACCTCCTATGCCCCAAGGGTCTCATACCTCCCCGAGCAATACGTCCAAAACCTGGACCACGTAATCACTTCCCGAGTGGAATTTTGGCTAACCCTCCACAAAATCTCCAAAATCACAAGAATTTCCCCAGCCATCAGCTCCCCAGGTCAAATGAAATTCACAAGGTAACTTCCCCGGTAGAGTTCCCCGAGAACATCTCAACTTAAGCCCATGCTTTGGTCCGCAGAATTGTTCATCTCACCTAAAGCCCGCAGAATTGGCTTTGACTCACAGAATTGGTCATCTCAATCTAAGCCCGCAGAATTGGTCATCTCAACTTAAGCTCGCAGAATTGGCTTCGACCTGCAGAATTGGTCATCTCACCTTAAGCCCTCGAAATTGGCTTCAACCCGCAGAATTGGTCATCTCATCTAAAGCTCGCAGAATTAGCTTCGACCTGCAGTATTGGTCATCTCAACTTAAGCCCGCAGAATTGGTCATCTCAATTTAAGCTCGCAGAATTGGCTTCGACCTGCAGAATTGGTCATCTCAACTTAAGCCCGTAGAATTGGCTTCGACCCGCAGAATTGGTCATCTCAACTTAAGCCCGCAGAATTGGCTTTGACCTGCAGAATTGGTCATCACAACTTAAGCTCGCAGAATTGACTTTGACTCGCAGAATTGGTCATCTCAACTTAAGCCCGCAGAATTGGCTTCGACCCGCAGAATTGGTCATCTCAAATTAAGCCCGCAAAATTGGTCATCTCAACTTAAGCCCGCAGAATTGGTCATCACAACTTAAATCCGCAGAATTGGCTTCGACTTGCAGAATCGGTCACCTCATCTTTAAGCCCTCAGAATTGGCTTCGACCCGCAGAATCGGTCACCCTCATCTTCAATCCCTCATAATTGACTTCGACCAGCAAAATTGGTCACCCTCATCTTCAATCCCTCAAAATTGGCTTCGACCCGCAGAATCGGCCATCCTCAGCACCTCCTTAGGAATTAACCTAAACCTTTCCTCCAAACCATCCCTAGTATTCTCCCCTTAGGTCCTCAGAAACGGCATTGACCCTCTGAATTGGTCATCCTTACCCCCCCAGGTCCTCAGAATCGGCCTCGACCCTCTTAATTGGTCATCATATTTTCAAAAGCATCACGCGGTGTCTATTTGACGGCTATCGTTTGTTCCAAACTCACCCGTCGAGGGGCTCTGTAGACACCCCACTCTGTTACCCCTTAAACTCTCCTTAGGTCCCTAGCACCTCCCTTCATCACTACAAACTCAGGTCATACCCCGAGTACTGATCGAGAAGCCATCGGGCGCTCCCAGGCTCCATTTGACCAAAAAGTCAAACTCTTCAACTCGATCGAGACTGAATGACTCTTCAAAGGGGACTGGATCTCCTTTCCAACGGTCCATCCCGTGCGCGATTCTAACTTACCATGCGGACGAATGACCCATTTTCCCCGAAACCTGATCTAGTGGCCACCGGACGCTCCCCGACTTTGTTTGACCTAAGTCAACTCTTCAACTTGACCAATACTGAATGAATCTTCAAAGGTCACTCAATCCTCTTTCCAACGGTCCGTCCCGTGCGCGATTCCGACTTACCATGCGGACGAACGATTCGTTTTACTCCGAGAGGTCACCAAATGCTTTTAGGGACCGGTTGACCAAAGTCAACTCCCCTAACCGGGTCAAACTCTTTGGAATGTTGAAGTAAATCTACCAACCTTTCCAACGGTCCACCCCATGTGCGATTCGGACATACCATGCGGGTGAACGATCCGTCTGCATCCGACGATTCCCCGTCCAATGGACCGACGAGCGCTTTCGAGCCACATTTGACCCAAAGTCAACTACCAAACCCGGGAGTGGTCCAAAGTACTTTAAAAGGTATCTGAATTACCTTTCCAATGCTCTGCCCCGTGCGCAATTCAGATCAACGGTTTGCGCTCTGCGACCAATTTTTCGAAAAGGCCAGAAAGACGCTGCCAAACGGTAGGTCACAGACCCTGCCTATCGGTAGTGTGCCTAAACACACCTTTCGATTGGTAGGACTAGGGCTATGCCGATCGGCAATGCCCTGGGCTTTTAAAAAGGAGGCCATGTCCTCATTGCAAAGGAGATCCCAGATTTGATAGACATCACTCTCAGCAAATCCAGAAAACCTCTCTCGAAGTCAGCGATGATTTCCACATCCAAATCCCTTTCCAACCTTCACTTTTCATCATCCTTTTCATCAAACTTGGTGAATTAACTACCCTCCATCATCATCCAAGTGCAAGGGCTTCTCTCCAACATTCAAGATCAAGCTCAAGATCTTCAAGAAGTTCCAATTTTCTCAATTCTCTCCTTAAATTCCCATAAATTCATATTAACTTGTTTTATTACTTAGCACTTTTATTCTCCCATCTCACATATCCTAATATACTTTTTATTTAGTATTATTGCACATCTTTTATTTTCATATACATAAAAACCCTAAAAAAATAAGAAAAGAGGGTTTGCTCATAAATTCCAAACAGGAATTCTCACATTTTTCTTACAATTCTCTCACAACTAAAACACTTTTTTCACACACACACACAAATAAGAGAATCCCCCGATCGGATTTATGGGATAAACCCCACCCCTCGTTTTTCATACGAACTACATGGACTTTGATGCCTCTATAGGCTACGTAGGCGTCTCGGGATAAAACCCGAGACTTGAGTCCTATTTTTTACTCTTTTTCCCATTTTCTATTTTCTCTAAATTCAATTCTCTTAGATTACATATATATATATATATATATATATATATATATATATTCGTTCTCAGTGGCGTATTATTCCACATACGTTATCGTTCCATTATAACGATCAACGCATTGATGATCGCGCAAATCCTATTTTCTAATATTATCTTTACATTCCTACGGATGACTCGCTTTATCTCTTCCATGGAACAAGTCGATGACTCCTATCTCCACTACATATACACATGCACACACATCACGGGGAAAATAAAGGAAAATAACAAAAAACCCATGAGAGACCGTAAGGGCGGAATGGGTGCCTAACACCTTCTCATTTCGTAATTTAGCCTTCGGACCCTTTTCAAATCATTTTGGTTTCATATGCATCAGTATGTCTTTGGATGTTGTCCTTCGGGATGGCTCCCCTTCTTTTGTCTGTTTTGAGTAAAATAGACTGGCGACTCCTTCTCTCTTCATTTTTCACCTCATTCAACAATGTCGGCCGAAGCGCTCCTGAGAAGGATGCGCGGGACCTAGGATCCTCACGCTACCCTCCCACCGCGAGGATCGGGAATGGCCACAGTGTTAGAACCTAATTAATTGGGTGTTATAGAATGTGAAGTATCATATTTAATTCCTCAGTTATTTTTTATTGACCAAATGATGTGATGTATTATTGGGTTTGATGTTAATCGGTGTATTCAAATACTAATGACATTGACTTGTTAGGTGGGGAAGCAGCTAATACTACCATACCAAGGAAGTATTTTGGTATTAATCTTAGCACCAAATCCAAGGTGAGTGACCTGTCCTATGAAATATATATGCTTATATGTTCATATGGAAATGTGTAGTTAAAAACATATGTTAAAATGCTTATGGGAGTGATGTTGTATTTAGAAAACATATGCATATGATTAAAAATGTTAAGCGATATGTTATATAATGATATGGACTAGTGAGTCATTTATCTAATGTTAAGGACTGGTGGGTCTTACGGGATGCAGCGGCCCCGTTAATTCAATTTGAAGGTTTGTTGTACTCGGGCCAAATTAGGGGATTTGGTGTTCCCCATTAACTGGGAGTTAATTGGACTGGTGGGTCCAGGCTTGCGAGAGTTACACAATTCCTATAGGATTATAACATTAGAAAATAAAAATGGTTATTTGAATTGGTTATATGTGTGGAATATGGTCATTCACTAAGCTTGTGTTGCTTACACTCCTATAGTGTTATGTTTCAGGTATCCCTATCATTTGAAGTTCATTACCAAGTTAGGATCTTATACCGGGGGAGTGATGGATATATAGTATGGTTTGAATATCAAGAATATTTTTGTGTAAATATTAAACTAAGAATCTTGGTTATATAAAGTTGTGTAGTACTTATAAGTTACATGTAAATGTAGTTATTTTTTTCATCTACACATGCCCGAAAAGGAAAAAAATCTTATGTTATTTTCCCTTAGAGATTTAAATTAAAGCATTATTTATTGTTTAAGGCAATTTATCTATAATTAAAAACGATAAGTTTAACTTAATTAAGTCGAGACGCGACAACATGGCCGTGACAAGTCTAATGAACTTGTTACGGTCAATGATCGTGACAAGTCCGTGACAAAAAAAGTTGCCACCTCCAGACTTGTCACGGTCATTGACCTTGACAAGTTGGACTTTCACGGTCAATGACCGTGACAATCCGACAGATTTGGTGTAGTGAGAGGATTGTGATCAGTACATCCCAGAATGTATTGAACACAACCACCCATGGGATTTGTGTCCCAGGGCTGTCTTGATTAGACTCAGACAATCTCACACCATTTGCAAATGGTGCGTAGATTCTTAATACCAAGAATTATGAGGATTAGAATGCTTATATGATTGTTGATTTAATTGTTATGGGTGTGATTTAATTTTGGATTGAATCAAATGATCCCCGCATATCCGGTTACAATTATGTGAGTAGGTCGGAGATCTTAATTCGAAGGAATCCGCATACGAGGATACTTTGAATTGTGATACCCCCTTGATAAACTTATAAGATTTGTTTGCACTAGTTAAACTTGATTAGTGGATTATTTTATAATCCCGTTGGGTAACAAAATAAATTTAAATTTGAGAATCAAGGGATTGATTCAATGTTGGGTAAAGTCAATTAGCGCCAAATTAATTTGACCAAGCGAGCATCGTAACGTTTACGTGAAAGATCATATTATGTACCATTATCAACTTTGTAAATAAAACCCCATTATATCTAACTGATTTCTAAGATAAGTTGAATTGGACGCAGAACTTATAATTTGGAATTTTCTAGTATTTATGTAAAAGTCAATTTAATTATTTGTCATGGATCCTTAGTATAATCCACATACCAAAGTAGTTAGGCCCAGATACACAAAGAATCCAATTTGGCCCAAACCCACCTTTTAAACTACTATATATTAGTTTAAGTTAGGGTTATAAGCTTCATGATTAATTATTAGGGTTTTAGAAGGGCAAGAAAATACTATTCACATTTTTGTGGAGGAACCTAGAGAGACGAGATCATATCTCACTCAAAAAGCAAGAGTTTTCATCTCAAAAGATGACCACGCACCTATAACTTTCGGAGGATAATATACTAGAATATCCAAGCATTACGGAAAGTTATAGCAAGCTTTTGAAGGACCAAAAGAAGGCAACTTCGAATCTACATCAAATATTTTTCACCCCATCGAATTGCGATCGAAACCGCAAAGGTATTGTATTCGAAACCCTATGTTCGTTTTTCGGACCTAACTTTTCAGCTTTGTTCTTATTATTGCATAATCATTCGAAGATTCTAGGGCTGAAATTTTTATTTAGCATATATCAATCCCCAACATTAGCATCATGTGATAATCATCTATTATAATATGAAAAAATAAGGTAATGAACAATCAACTCGAGTCACAAATTTTGTGGTTAAATTCTTATTAGCACTAAAATGATTGATCATTCGTCCCAGAGATTGTTATATTAAATTCTTACTCTCGACTCCTGAGAACACAATAGTTGACCCATAAAAGCAAGCAAGTTCTCATTCATTCATAAAGATACTTACGCATACAAGAACAAATAAGGACTAATCATTTCTCAACATATATATACATACACATATATAATGCACGTGTGTATAATATATTGACTTATAGAAGTAACTGAAAGCTTCAAGCATCATTACATAAATATGTGAATATTAACAGCCCAGAGTTACTGTAATGTGAAGATTAATAGAATTCGCGATCAGGGAAGATCAAAGGGGCCACGAGGGACCAGACGTATAGAACAGCAGTGACCCACTCGGTGCAGATACGGACCCAAAGTGAAGTCCAGCCCACGTCTATAAGGTCTGAGCTATCGGAGCTGCTGGTCCAACCCGAAAGAAGCATGGCCGAGTACATGCTAGCCAGAGCAAATATAAGATGGAAGAAGGTGTATGAGTAACTCACTGGATGTGCTTCTTTTTCTTTCGTTCCTTTCCCAGATTCCAACTCTTCCGACTCTAAAAGAGGTTTCTTGTCACCTGTAATGGAAGATTTTGAATATGTGGAAAAAACTTCAAAATCCAACAAAGTTAGAGCAAAAATTTAGGAATCCTTTAACTTTACTCCCCTGTTGCTAAATGCTCAACACGGGGGTAATTGTGATGATTATTGATAAATTTTTACAAAGGGAAAAGACAGAAAACCTGTAATTATGCAGTTTTTGTAAGAGCCCCCCCTCTTGAACTATTTTTAATGCTAAAACACCACTGAACTATGCATTTTGTTACAGAGTCCTTTTCTGAAGATTTCTCAATGCCACGGATTATTCCAAGGGAGATCTTCCACTAGAATAGTTCAAGGGACATTCTTGCAAAAAACTGCATAGTTTACTTCTTTTTTGTTTGCACTTTACTCCTTTTTTCTACTACTTCAGAGTTTGTTTGGTTCAGAGTTTCGTTCTTTTTCGGAACACCATATATAAACCTTGAGCTTTATATGTGAGTTTAAACTCTTAATATGAATGATGGAATATTATATTTTGTATGTGAACTTACCAATCTAGAACGAGGAAACACAAAATTCGGACCAAACGAGCACTTAATGGACGGTAAGTCTAATGACGATGAAAGTGTCTGGGGGACTCCAAAGCTATTAGCAACTTGGCGGGTAAGTCAAAACACCCAAGAAAAAAAAATAATACTGGTAAACATAGTCTATTCTGGACCCTAGTCAAGACACCCAAAAGGAAGCCGTTGAATCTGTTCAGGAAAAAAATTAATCCACTAGGAGTTAGCTTAGAGGTTGTACCTTGGTGCGATGGCAAGTGCCCTCGCCCAAACTACGGTTGGTCTCGAGTTCGAGACATGGGAGCAGCCTCTCCATATATGTATGGAGGTAAGGCCAGCAGACATTCGCCTCTCCCACACCCTGCAGTTAAGCGGGAACTTTGTGCGCTGGGTATGACCTTTTTTTAGGAGTTAGTGTTAGCTGCAATTGCAGCAAATAGGTTGACAACCAACTCAGTCAGGAAATCCAATAATTTCCTCTGACTGATTTCAAAATATATCCTGATATATGAACAATAATGAAAAATTAATCGGGAAAATTCTTTACTGGTTGGTGCAAGTAATCTGAGAATTTTTTTAGATACTATAGCATTTTGATCACCAAATGTATCAACTAGGCTATTTTAGAAAGTGGATATTGATTTGGACGAACTCCGAACTTTTAAGTAGTCAATATAAAAGAATTATTCAATTTAGAGTTGGACTATTGGGTACCTGATTTGGGTGAGGATGGTGGGGATAAAAAGGTTGTGGAAGATCCAGCTCGCAGAGCAGAATATAGAACTGAAAGAACTGTCGTGAGCATGCCAAGAATGAGGGTACTTGTCGAGACCACTTTCGATTTATTGTGGAGACCATTGCACACATAATCTCGAGGTTCAGAAGAGAGACCCGTATAACACACGTAAGCACAATAAATGGAAACCACAGAAGCAGGCAAGAGGCTGCCATTCACCTGTTTAACAATTAAAAAAAAACGATTTCTTAAGGAATAAATTTGATCATAATAACCAATAATAGTGTGGGTCCTCCCAGATATGAGTCTCTTTAAGTTAAGCTATTTTATTTTTATTTTTATTTTTATTTTTCTAGATTACATTTTAATTAATAAAAGATGATGGGCTACACAACTGGGGATAGCCCTACCCATGTTAAACTGCCCCAAAGAGTTTTGATCCCTGATGAGCTTTAGTTCACATAGTATGACTTCCCACCTTCTACAGAGGTGGGCAGATTTCAAATCCCTGCTAGGGACAATTTCACATCCTTTGGAGCTAATTTCAAATGAGGAGGGTCTCCTAAGTTGTGAGCCCATCACCGTTCCATTAATAAATGTGTAACTCTACCTGAAATTTATTTCCACCTAGAGTTTCGGGGGGGGGGGGGGGGGGGGAGGGGACCTACTAGGCCAGGCCCTTCGTTGATTGGCCCATTGATTTAGTTCCATCATTAATAGATTAAAATCAAATTAGTTTTTATCTGGAGGTACATTCATTTTTTTAACAAGAGGGATTTTGTATTAAAATCCATTTGCTCTGACAGTGAAAAGAGGAGGAACCCTCAAGTATTGTTCTTAAAGGTGTGGAAGAACTAATATCAACCCTTTAATATGTAATCATATGAACATATGTAATTATATATTAAAGAGAATACTCGCGTGTCACAAGCCCTCGTCTGGGGGAATAACTAATAAAAGCAATATGGTCAATTCCTCATTGGGATTGTCAATTTTCCCCGTTAGTTTTCTACACTCGTTCTTTTGTATCCTCCCTATTCATAAGGTAGGTCTCCAAGATGTAATACTCTGTATGATTTATGTGCAACCAATGCCATAATTGATGAGAAAGACTGGTTGAGTTATTCTGTTCATTTTCAACTAACTTGTTCCTTTAACATAAAGAGCAAGAAAACACATTGGTGGATAACAAGACGAAGATACCAAGGTGCCATTTGGTTCTGCATTACTTTTATATTAGTGAAAGGGATTTTAACCTGCGTGTACACGCTATACTCATGTCACAACGGAAATATGATGGACGAAATATGACTCCGAAATTTGGTACAGGTGAAAATACTTCTAGCTATTTTACATTTTACCTTGCTGAAATAGATTTCACCCAAACAAAACGGAGCCTAAAGCAACGAAGAACAATAGAAAAGAGTTGTTCACCTTTGGATGCAATGCGATAACACCAAATGAAAATGCAAGAATCATGGTCATGACAATGAAGAAGATGTTGAGACCACAGTCATGGCCAGAAGGATTGAACCAAATAAACAAAATCCCCGAAAATATAAATGCAGCAAGGTAGCATGTCACTGATACAGCAAGTAAAGCAATATACCTGAAAAATCCCCGTTTTGACAGTAAAAAAAAAGGGATTAGAGACACAAATAAAACATATTTTAGGAAAATGACTAGAGATAACAATTTGAACCAACCACTTTTGTTCGTCTTTGGCAACCCAAGCATCATTCCATGAGTGTGTAGCATCTAATAATATAATTACTTGGGCCAATAAAAATAACCCCGCTCCAAATTTCGATAGAGTTTCTGCAGATTGGGGAGGCTGGGAACAATCAATCCATGTATTTTGTGAATAACAAGAAAGATGATTGCATAGCTAAGAGTTGAATAAAAGGAACAGGCATAAATATTTTTTTAAAATAATAATAATCATCATGGCATTATGCCCAATGGTGAGAAAAAGCTGTACTCCTTGAAACAGCGCAAGTGGCATGTGCTGTCTAACAGGACTAACCATTCGGTGGAACCCACCAATAAAAGTGTCATGGTCAAAAGTTTAGTTAATTAACACTGATTAAAAAATGCAAGATAGATCAAAAAATTAAAAAGGATAAAAGACGAGATAAAAACTTCAATGAATTTCGGGGTAAAGCTGACCGTATATCGAAATGACAACATTTGGAAGAAAAAACATTAGGATGATAAGCAAAACCCAAATCACAATCTTAGCAGTCCATCCACCATGGTGCCAGGAATCACGTTTGTCATTTTGATCCTTCACACCAATCATTATAAGGGCAAGTATTCCAAAAAACAAGAAATTTCCCAAGCTGACGCGAAGAACTGCTTCTGCTTGAAACCATTCGTTCGATTTACCAGTAGTGTTTATCCCTGTAGACCAAAATTAAAAGAATGTTTTGTATATAATCAGGAAAACCAGCATTTATGCTTCAATAATTGCAAAATAACAAATATTCTCTGGATGCAAAAATTGAACAAAAACAAGGGAATGTGGGGAATACTTATACACTGCAATTCAAAAATAAAGAGAAATGAACGAAAATGAAGGCAGGTGGGGAATATAGATACATTTTTGTTCATAAACAAATTAAACATCATATAATAGTTTCCTTCTGAAAATAACACAATTCACGGATTGTTAACATCCCCACCACACCCCCACCACACACACACACACACGGATCAAGCTCAAGAAGAAAAAAAATAATAAGAATTAAATTTTTCCATTTCAGCAGCGCAAACGAATGTGAGCTGCTATACCGAATCCCCGGCTGGCCATCAGGGACCGAGTGGTAAGGCCATGATCTGCAGGGGAACGGATCACCCATTCTTCCATTGGGGACATGTGCACGAACGACAACGCCAAACGTAATCCATCACCGATCATGTAGCTTGAATACTAAGAGAGAGAGAACATTACTTATTTATAAATATTTACGCAACTTTATGACGTAAACTACACGCCAAAAGGCTCAAAACTAAACAACCAACAAATTTAGAGAGAGAGTCTAAGAATGTCTTGTATTCAAAAATGTAGAAGTGTCTCAAATGAGGACGACATGTGAGTATTTATAGCAGAGAAATTACTTGCTAATCAAGTAATGACCCAAATGACAAAAAAGGACAAGTACTAACTAAAAAAACCTAGTTAGTCCCAAACATGCTTGGAGGCCAATTGAAAGAAATAAAAGGAAATAAAAAGAACTAAATTAAAGGAAAACTAATAAGACCCATTCCCATCACTTTAAAGTATGGGATCAATATGTTGAAATTCCTTAGTAGAAAATCCAGGTTCTAAATCAACATAACACTTGACGGGACTAAACACTTCGCAAAAAAGAGATTGTTTGTGGCCAAAACAATTGGCGTCGTCCACTCAAATCTCAGACTCGAATAGCAACATTCAATTTGTAGTAGTTTTTCAGAAATGAACAATCTTGCTTTGTGCTCTAACCATAAGATAATTATAGCTATTTCTATATCCTTCTCTTTTTTCCTTCTCTCTATGAGTAAGACTTCAGTAAACAACAATGAATGCTCGAAATTAAACACATAAACAAAAGCAGGAAAAGAAAAAAAGAAATTGCCCCATACTGAGCAATGAAAAGGGGAGAAAGTTGTTTTAACTTCTATACCAACTTGAAGCATCAAAATCACTGGTGAAAATAAAAGAAATAAATATTGGCAGTACAATGAAAGTAAATACTTCGGGAGTATGTCTCTCAATTTACAAAGAGGGAGCTCCTATCTTCCTATGAATCTGTGAATTCCTCTATTAGGCATGGAACATATAATCAATGGTGAGTAAACAAACTGTGGGAAAAGGTTAAACATGGACCAAACACAAATTGATAGGGATGAGACCCCAAAGCCTATGCTTGGAAGCAAAAGAAAAAGAGAAAACCCAATATAAACATGGGACCAACAATAGGTTTTTACCCAACTTATAGTTGTTGGGCGATTTTCTTTTTTGAAATTACTTAAGTCTTAAAAAGTCTAGAAGATCCTTTGTCCTCTACAGAGCTTTCTGAACTGAAAAGGCTATATATGTTGAAAGACTGTAAACTATGTGATGTGAACGCAGCGAAATAATAACGCACAATTTAAGCTTCACCTCTCAACCCTCAATTTTAATTCATCATATCAATAATCTGAGTACAATGGGAGGCCAAGGGCCTTATTTATAATAAAACCTAGACTTGGGGGGCAAGACTCCAAATTAAAAAGGAAACTAAAAGATAAAAGATAACGTAATTAAAATAGGTAACTAACACCTAATAATTATCTCTAATAATAATAATAATAATAATTAATATCCTCTTAATAATAATCTACTAATTATTTTTAATAATACGATAATATATTTATATTTTTTTTTCAATCCACACCATTCTCCCCTTCTTTGAAAAGCTCGTACCGAGCACTAAAACCTTGAACGTCGAAGATGCTAGATAGGTAGTGCCCTCCCCTTCTTTGAAAAGCTAAACCGGGAACCATAGAGGAGATTGTAAGAGTCCATGCCATACCCACAAGTACTTTGAATATTTTCGACTTTTTTTATCTTTTATTAGGGGTGAAAAGGATTTTTTTTAAACTTTTGAGGCCCGAATAATATATTTTGCAATATTTTAAAAATTGTGGGTTGCTCAAATTTTCACACCAACAAAATTAATTTTTGGACCATTAACCTCCAAGCAAGTGGTTCGTCTCTAAAAAAATGGGCCAAAGTCAAATAAAAACCTATTAGCCAGCCCATTATCCTCAATAGCTTCATGGCCCACTCCTGGACTTAAAAGCCCCAACTCATTAAAGTAAACCTTATCTTCCCCCTCCTCTTTACAAGCCCTAGCAGCCACTTCTTCTACACAAGCCCCAAACGACTCCTCACCCAACCCAACCACCAATGGGGTTGTCGGAGGCCAGACGACCACCGCTGGTGGTCGAAAATCATCGTCGGAGGTCAAAAGGAAGAACGGCCGTTGGTTGTGCTCGGTAGGAGGTCCGTGGGACTGATTTGGAGCCCCGATCTGGTCGGATATGGGTCGGAGGGACCTGGAGTAGATCGGGTGGTCCATTTTAAGCCGGCGAGAGTCGCCTTGCTCCGGCAAAGGCTCCCGACCCTCTGTCAGGTTAGATCTGGGGGGAACGAGGTACGTTAGAGGTGGTTTGGAGGCTTAGGGGGGTCACTGCTATTGGTTGGAGACCAAATCTAGGCGAGATTTGGTCGGGAATGGAATGGAGTTGGTCGGAAGTTGCTGGAGGGGTGTACGGGGTGGGTTTTTCAAAGGTTTTCTAGGACAGTCGGGTTGGGGGGGTTAACGGGTTGTTATCGAGGGTTTGGGTTTGGGGGTCACCCACAAAAGGTGGGGTGATCAGAGGTGGTGGTGATGAATGAGGAAAATCTTTGGGACGGCTGGCATGTTGTTCAGTAGGAGATGATCTTGAGGATGCATTGACGATGATCAATGTTTAAAAAGGCGAAAGGCGAGGCAAGGCATTTTAGTCGCTGCGAGGTGAGGCGTAAGCCTCGAGGGGTTTGAGGCGTAAGCCTCACCGAAAAGAAAAAAAAAAGAACAAAATAATATTAAAAAAATACTAATAAAACCATAAAAATAAAATAACAAAGAAATATAAAATAAAACTACAAAACAACATCCTTCAGGGCTTTCTCACATAGTTTGATATTTTTTTGTTTCCCCGAGACAACTTTTTTTTAAAAAGTAATATGAGAATCAATTTTAACATATTGGTTATTTTACAATATGACAATAATTAATCAATGCAAAATAGTATTGGCAAAATCATTTTTTTAGCTTCATTCACATATGGGTTATTTTATAATATGACAAATTAATCAATGCAACTTAACAAGCAAATTTATTAAAAAAACATTGATTTTCAAGCTAAGATTTAAAAAACAGCAACTTTATTAAAAAAATAATAAAACATATCAACCTAAGTTTATTAAAAAAAAAAAAAACTTTAAAATATATTAGTCTAAGTTAAAGAAAACATATTAATCTAAGTTGAAAACCAAAAAACAGAAACCTTATAAAAAAAAAGTCATATTGAAGTTAATTTAGTACATTTATTCCAAACAAACTATATATTTATAATAAATATATAGTTTCAAACAAATTTATACACTTACTTCAAACAAATTAGTAAAGAAAAACAAAATTAAGTACAATTTTTAAACAAAAAATAAAGAAAGAAAGAATAAGAGTTAGTAGATTAAAACAACATTTTTTTAAGTACAATTTTAGAAAAATGAAGAACTTTAACATTTAAAAAACAGACTTTGTGATGAAAGAACAATAAAAGTTTTTTTTTTTTCGCGCCTCAACAAAAAGGTGTGAGGTGCATCGAGGCGTGAGCCTCAAATTCAACCCTGAGGCTTAAGCCTCGAGGGTTTTTTTCAGTGCCTCGCCTCGTTCCCCTTTTTAAGCATTGATGATGATGAGCTGTTTGAGTATCGAGAAGCAAAGGATCATTCGCGAAAGAACGATACTCCAATTATGGTGGCCAATTTTGGAGTATTGATCGTCGTTGAGTACATGGCATACGATAGGTTGCTCTGAGCTCTTGCCATCGATCGTTACCTCGATACACACATATACTTGTATGGAAAATCAGGAGCGAACGCGGCTCTGATGCCACATCTGATGTGAACATAGCGGAATATTAACAACACACAATTTAGGGTTCACCTCTCAACCCTCAATTTTAATTCATCATATCAATAATCTGGGTACAACGGGGGACCAAAGGCCCTATTAATAATAAAACCTAGACTTGGGGAGCAAAACTCCTAATTAAAAAGGAAACTAAAAGATAAAGGTAACTTATTTAAAATAGGTAACTTAAAACCTAATAACTATCGCTAATAATAATTTAAATAATAACTAATATTCTCTTAACAATGATCTACTAATTACTTTTAAAATTACAATAATATATTTATATTTTTTTCAATTCAAGCCAACATGGTACTATATAAGCAAGTCATTGTGAAGACAATTCAATGAAGTGATCACATTAAAAAATATGCAGTTTCTCTCTCTTAATGATGAGACAAAACACAATCACAAATCTGAAATTCATATTAATAAGCCAAAGAATAATGAGATCTCTATTACACCATTACCTATTTATACCTGTAGTAATCCTACTCTAACTAGGAAAGCATTAAAAGACTAAGATACCCTTCACTTACTCTAAATTTTCTAAAGAGACCTAAACCCCTTTTATTACATTTAAAACTAAAAATTAACAAAACTAAACGCGAATGCTTTCATATCTATGGCGAATGAACTTTTTAAGACCACAATGAGAAACTTGGGCTGATAGAAGATCAAGATTTCCATGTACAAGAAGAAGAAATGCAAAAGGCTAAAATGGGTGTTGATAGGGTTAGTTTTAGGTCTCTTCTAGTGCCAACTGTTAATGAAACATATTGATTGGGGATTGAAAGTAATAAATAATTGAAAAGGGGGATGAATATGACATTTTAGTTGATCAAGAAAAAGAAGAGTGTCCTGTCCAACAACTGGATAGGGATGTGTATGCTAACTTGGTTACTGCATCACATAATGGGCATTGACATTGACATTATTGGGGAGTTAACACCAATAACAGTATACTGTCCAGCAATATAAAAAGTTTATAGAAGTGAAATGGATCACAAGCATAACTTATTTTCCATTGATGAGTTTCTTGAGTCCATTCCAATTACAAAGATGAATGTTCAGCCATTGATAAGAGTGTCATCTACAAACAACAACGATGACAGTTATTTAGTGATCTCCAATTCTAAATCTTGGGCATAAAATAAAAATTCCTTTGATTTTATAATTATCCAAATGTTGTTGCTAAATAGGAAAATTGCACAGAAATTTTTCTATGTTGTATTTGACCCGGGAGGCGCTATTTTATTCATGTGTACAATGCTTCCCCATTGTATTTAAATCCTTGAGGACAAGTGTCAGGATCACCATAAAAACATGTGGGTCTTGTGGTTTAGTCTAGTTAGTGGATAATTGAAATGTAGGGTTAGTAGTAGTTAGTTGCATGCAGTGGATTCGGTTTAGGGCTTGTATTAGAGGGGGTATTGGTAGAAAAGAAGAGAAACCCTCCAATCTTGACAAGATTGGGGTTCCTTCGATGGCTGCAATTCGATTTAAGAATTGGAGGTTTGATTTATCTTCTTTGGATTCATTAATGGAGATGCAATGGGAGGACACACACCCACACACCATGAAGCTCACCTCGCTCTTATACCAATTAGATGCAAACACCACCAAGGATCCAAAAAAGAGACAAAACATAAGCACAAATCTGAAAATTGTATTGACATCCCAAAGAAGAATGAGATATCTATTACATCATTACCTATTTTTACCCGTAGTAATCCTACTCTAACTAGGAAAGCATTAAAATACTAAGATACCCTCCAATTACTTCTATATTTCCTAAAGAGGACTAAGCCCGTTTTATTACATTTAATACTAACAATTAACAAAACTAAACAATAAAGCCTATCTACATCAGCTTCTCTCTCTTAATGATGAAACTCCTTTAATTCTTTAAGAATTTAGCGAGTTTATGATGCTTTCTTCCCTCCTTTGTCCCTCTCGTCCATACCTTTTCAAATTTTGCCAACTTTATACCTATCTATTCAGCCCATAAAATACCAATTCATAAAGCCCAATCCTCTCCTCTTGCAAAAACTCAATCCTAGCCATTTCAATAACCCTAATAAACACATATTACTGTTTACAGCCCCGGAACAACTGCCAGATATTGCTTTTCTATTTCTATAATCTTAATTTTATATCCTTAAAAACACTATTTTCTTAACCACATTAATTTTGGACTCAGAACATAAGAGTGTATATTCAAAAGTGGCAAGGTTTACACATTAATGAATAACAGTGGCCGGATTGTGATTGATAAAATCAATTTACCAGCAACTAGATTCTTGTTGCGTCATTTGATTGACTAGTAGACTGTTATATATAATAATGTAATGGAAATGGGCCCCATTTTAGGGCTTATTTTCTTTCCATTTTTTTGCATTTTCTTTTATTATTTTCTTCTAATTGTATTTCCTTTTTGCTTAGTATTTAGAGTTAGAGGTAGCAAAAGGCTCTTAAGGGTATTTTTGTAATTAGAAGAGTAGCTTAGAGCCTAAACTACTTCCCCCTTTAAATACCCCTTTGTATTCTTCATTTGAGGACACTCCATTTCGAAATATAAGAAATATCTTGATTTCCTCTCCAAAAGTCAGAGTTTGGTTTATTTTATAGGCCATTCACGTGTAGTTTACATCAAATTGGTATCAGAGCGAGGTGTCGTTCCCCAAGTGGTGTATTGGTGCGTTGGTAATCAACAACAAATCGTACGCTACATCTAATGGCCCTGAAAAAATCAAATTGTTATCAAGAAGAGGCCAACCAAGAGATGATGCGACAAATGGAAGAATTGAAACAACAAATGACACAAAAACAAAAACAGCAAACCCTAGATCTCAATTAAAAATTTGAGACCATTCTTCATCTCCTCTACAAGGCCACCCACCACCCTATTCCCCCCTCCTAAACCCACCCTACCCCTGGCAGCTTACCCCCAATAGCCCTCCCAGCCCGGCAAACTAAAAAAAAAGACCCCACCCCAACTGACCTGGCCCCGATCTGCCCGACCCAACCCAGAACCCAAAAAAAAAACTAGGCAGACCAATTTCTGACCTAAGTAAGACCCCTCCCCTTCCGGACGCCCACTTGGAAACTCGCCCCTTTTCCTACCGGAGTCCCCCGGTCGGCCCAAAATGAGGCCGTAAACCAACCCCCCTCCCCAACTTCCGACCCCAACCCTCGACCCATGAACCCCTCTACCCAAACCCGTTTGGTCCAAAAACCCATCCACACCTTCTCTACCCTACCCTAACCCTAGCTTCCCCATCGAAACCCTCACCCCCAAAATCCTCTACTCCGACCCGTTATTATGGCTTTCCGGATCCTCTACCTTACCCGGAAGCCCTCCCGTGCCCAACCCGACTCAGTTCCCACCCCTAACCACCTATTTCCAACCCCCTACCTACTTATCCCAACCCAGATCTTCGATTCAACCCTAGCACGTCCCACCCCCTCAGCCCCATACATTTTTCAACCCCCACGGGTTTCCCAACTATCCCGGGAGCCTCAACCATCATATAAAGGCCCACGACCTTTCCCTCGACCCCGACCCACTATCCCAACCCCACTTATACAACCTTACCCACCACCGTACGTCCCACCTCCTCCACCGTCACATCATACTCCTTCCCATCATGATCTATCCCTACTATATACCGACTCTTCCTGATCCTCCGACGCCAAGGATACCCACAGTAGCATCTTAGAGTGAATTCCCCCTCCCTCGCCTGGTCCTCCTCGCTTTCGTACCACTACGAGACCACCAGTGCTTTATTGTGGGGAGCATGGTCACCTGATTGGGACATGTCCCCATCGCGGCCCCCTACCACCTCTCATGGCTTCACATGTTAATCCTCCTCATCCACCACCTGTCCGGATGTCACCGGGTGATGTGATGGGCCTTGAGGCTCGTCAGGATGGAGACCACCTATCTACGGCACTTCAGTTGCTTTCCCGAAAGTCTTCAGGGGGATATACGCATTAACGTTCCTATGTTTGATAGACGATTCTCCTCGGATGCTATAGTAGATTAGTTGGCATTGATTCAGACAGTTTTTATTACAAGCGGGTTCAAGGCTGCTCTTGTGTTCTCCTGACAGCCACTGGCCGGACAACAGCGGGACTGTCTCCTATCCAGACATTGCCAGAACCGAAGGACGCGCTACAGGCTTCATTCATATCGCCGACCTATGAACGTGACCTCTTTGCCTGCGTTCAGTCCCTTCGTCAGGGTTCATCTACAGTGGTGGAGTACACGGAGCAGTTCCAGCTCCTTTGCACCCGGGGTCGCCTCCCTGAGACTGAGGACCAGCGACTGATCAGCATTACATTTAGCACGACCTCGGCTTGCGGGAGATATCGACCTTTTGAAGGCGATCGAGTATGCGACCAAGGTTGAGACCTACCACACATCTCCAGCAGCTCTTCCGACCTCACAGACCCCACCTACGTCAGTCTCCGCTTCTGCTCTTCCTCCAGTATTGGCTTCAGTCTCTACTACCACCACTGTCGTTGCGCCTCCTCGGGGTCCTCCTATATTCTGGTGCTACAATTGTGGCAATGTTTGCCACCGAGCTTCTGACTGCTCTCTCCCGCAACGTTGTGCCCTATTGGCGTTGGAGCATCCACCTGACTATTTGGACTCGTCCGAGGAGCTTCCCCAACATGCTCTGATCACTATTTGGGAGGGTGACTCCGTGGGTCTCCCACGGTGAGCTCGCTCAGGCATCTATTTTTGAAATTTTCACTCGAGTCCTCTATTTTTGAACGCTCGAGGACGAGCTTAGTTTTAACTTTAAGAAGGGGAGAGTGATGGAAATGGGCCCCATTTAGGGCTTATTTTTGTTTGTATTTTCTTTTATTATTTTCTTTTAGTTGTATTTCCTTTTTGCTTAGCATTTAGGGTTAGAAGTAGCAAAAGGCTCATAAGGGTGTTTTTGTAATTAGAAGAGTAGCTTAGAGCATAAGTTACTTTCCCCCTTTAAATACCCCTTTGTATTCCTCATTTGAGGACACTCCATTTTGAAATATAAGAACTCTCATGATTTTCTCTCTAAAAGTTAGGGTTTGGTTTATTTTCTTGGCCATTAACGTGTAGTGACTTTGTATAATTTAAAGTTTCTCGTGTAATTTTTTATGGGCATCATTGTCATGATGAAAATTGATATTAAGAATTCCCGAGAAAGAAATAATCTGACGTAAATGATGTCAAATGGGAGCAAGAAAAGATATTTCTCTCTCTATTCACAATCTCCCAAAATTAAGGAATGACTCAAATGAGCCTACAATGGGGTATTTGAGGGGGGAAGATTGCTTGGCCACTAAGCTAAGTGCCTAATTACAATTGTGCCCCTAAGGCCAAATAGCCTTCCTGCCTCTAAATACAAAAGAAAATGAAAAATACAATGAATACTCAAAATAGAAGAAATAGTAAAAAGAACTATAAAATGATAAAATGACAATTACGTCCCTGATTCACATCACTCTCCCCCCTTTGAAAGAGTTCGTCCTTGAACTCAGAGAGGAAGGCCTTCAGTGTCACCATCAAGGATCGTAACAAGAGCTAGCTGCGATGGTATCTCCGGTGCCTCCTCAATTTAGTCAGGGTCCCCAGAAGCTAAGAGAGCTCGACGGCGAGGGAGAGAACAATCGGAGGAGCGATGGCCCATCACCCCGCAACTGTAGCATTAGAAGGTGACCGGATGAGCAGGGGCAGGAACCATGGCAGCAAGAGGAGCAGTGGTGGAAGGAGTCCTAGTAGGTGCAGAAGTCACTGGTGCTGGAGGAGTAGGCGTGGAGCGACTACGTGGTGGAGGGGCAATCTGGTGGAAGGACTCCATTTTGGTGGCATACTCCACCGCTTTGGCAAAGGAGGTGACCTCTCGCAAAGCAAGATCGCGCTGGATGTAGCGCTGAAGGCCGAGAATATAACGGCTAATGCGCTGCTCCTCACTCTCGCCTAGGCGGGCGCGAGTACATAAAAGCTGAAATCGCTCAGTGTAGTACAAAATGGAGTCCTGGCGAAAAAGTGGCTGGAACAAAAACGGGGATCAAATGTGCACAGAGCTCGGTCCAGAACTGGATGGGGGAAAGACCCTCAATGGCACGGCGCTGCTCCAAGTCATTCCACCACACACTAGCGTAACCCTGAAACTTGGTTGCTGCTAGAAGAACACATCTACGGCCCTTCAGCCGTTTATACTCAAAAATCCGCTCCATGGCGGCAAGCCAATCAACCACTGCATCAGGCTATAGGTGACCATCAAACATGGGAACATCCACTCTGATTTCACCCTGCATACTCCGTGAAAGTAACTGTAGGGCCAACTGAGTGATGGCATCACCACCCTGGAGATCTAGGGTATCCTCATCAATATCATCATCACCAGGCGGAGACTCTGTAAGTAAGGGGCGCCGTGACTGCCCTCGAGGCGGTGGATGAGGAGGGTCAAGAACTAATGGGTGAACTGATGTGGCAGGAGGAGGGGTGTGAGGTGGTAAGTCTCACGAGGTGGGGAAGGAGGTGGCGGTGGAACCAATGGCTAGCGGTAGGGGCACTGATTCATTTGGTGCCCTTTGATGGCAAACAAAGCAATGGCGCTCAGAGATGGGAACATAGGGGGTCATCTTGGGGTGTAGGGAATCAAAGGGGGAAACATCCGTGCGCCACTAGGTAGGAGGGGGTGGCTCAAACTCAGGGGCAAAGTGGGGACGGGGGGAAGGAGGGTCGGCATGGGGAGGTATGGTAATTCACTCAGGTACACGTTCATACGAATCAACGGGTGCGGAGTAAAAGGAACGGGTATCCCATGGGAATAGATGATGAGTGGTATGAAGAGGGTGTCCGAGTGGGGGAAAGGTGTGAAAATTAGGTGGGGGTGGAAGCGTGGGAAAAGTGGAATGGGGCGGGTGAGGGTGTTTGGTAGTGGGGGGGACAGGGAGTATGGGGGGGGACTATTCAAGGTATTTTTGCGGGTGGTGACGAGGATAAATGGAGATAGGGGGCAAGGAGTAGTGTGAAATCAAATCCCCCGATTTTAATCTTCTTTAAAATCCTAGATTTCCTTGTTATGAAATAGATATGCAGAAGCGTAAAAGGTGATGGTTCAACTTGAAATAACAAATTTAATTTCTTTTTCAAATTAAAATTAAACCCAAGTGAAAATTAATTAAACACACACAAATATTAATTTCACTTAAACCAAATTAATCCAAGTCCTAGAATTTGCCTAAGTCATATTTATCAATATTATCAAATTAGGCCAAACCAGTTTTAATCAAAAGACTTGAATTAAATAAACTTTACCCAATATTTAATTATGCACCAAATTAAATTAAGTGTGACAATTAAAACCAATTTTATCTTGAATTATCCTAAGCATGAGTTCTAAGTCATTGAACATGATAAAATAAATAAATCACACTACGCCGCGATGTACGAGGAAAAACCCACAATGGGAAACAACCTCGGACGGCCCTAGCCCCAAATCCACTAAGTATGGAATTTACAATTACAAGACAAAAGACTTACATCACACGACTCGATCCCTCTCAAGCCTCGACGCTCGTTCTTGCAAACACCTCCACTTAGCAAATAACCCCGGAGCTCCACCACGGTCTCGGAATCCACCGATCGGACTTTATGCGGTCACCGTCACCCGAACTAGGAGCCTTTCTCCAAGTAGGTAAATCACGAAAAACCTCTTCTTCTTTGTGGGATTTAGAAGCAAACCCAAACTTCTCTTCTTCAATGGTGTAGAGAAAACCGGTGCCAAAACTCCAAGAAAGATGTATATATATATGAACTTGGATAAACTAAACTATGGGTGTAAACTAGAGTGATAAATGATTTTCTCCTTGAAAATTAACACTCAAAACAATGAACTTTTCCCTAAAACAATTTCTCTCTCAAAACACTCTAGAGGTTGGTAGGATGTGAAAAGTTAGATTAGAAAAATGGTTTCCCGCACATAATTAAGTCTGAGAAAAATCAGTTAAGAAACAAGTGGGGAAGTGTGGGAGAAAACTGCTTAAAACTGCCAAAAAAACTGTTCCCGCCAAATCTCGTTCGAACGAGATTGTCGTTCGAATGACATTCTCATTCGAACGAGTCTTCTAACGAAGTTACAGTATGAACTCGTTAGAAGCTCGTTAGAAATTTCGTTAGAACGACCATCTCGTTCGAACGACATTTCGAACGTAGTTCCAGTATGCCATAATGGGAAGTCGTTGGCAATCTCGTTCGAACGACTTGTGGTTCGAACGACAATCTCGTTCGAACGACATTTCGAACGAACTCACAGAATGTTCAAAAAATTCTTTTTAAGCCCAGAAACATTATATACTATATATATAAGTTTTAATAGAAAACATTCTGAAAACAAAAACAGTTTTAAAAACCTAACACCCAATATAAACCGTTCCAAGCTCTTATAAATATATATATGTAATGCATTCATACCTTGGGAGCATGGAACCACTATTGATGACGTAGAAACGAGGCACTTAAACTCGGCATTTTGATGAAGCTTTATACCCTTGGCCGCTACGTTTTCAACAAACACGTCATAGGCTTGAAAGATGATCAATATACTCTATCCTATAACTCAAACGTTTTTGTCCGGAATTGAGCCAAAACTACAAAGTACTCAATTGGAAATTTGCATCCTTACAAGTAGTCATGTTGGGGTAGAGTGGAATATGTGGGTGGATGTGGTGGCGGAGAGTGGAATGGAATGAGAATACGGGGTGGGGGAAGGTGGGGAGAGGGTATTTGGGGGTGTGGTGATCTGTTTGGTGGTGGAGGGGGAGGTATAGGGGGTGGGGGTGAATTTTGGGGATGAAATTGTTAAAAATGTGGGAGGGCAAATTTTTTTTGGTTTGGGGTTTAAGATTAAGATTTAGGTGTGGGTAGGGTTCATTAAAAATGGGGAATGACATTAAAGGCTGAATTTGGGTTGATTTTGAACCTTTGGCATGCCGGCGGCAAGAGTCGGAGAGTGTGTTTCCATCATTGAAGGTGGTCTTTGAGTACAAAGGGGAAAAAGAAGGGCCGGACCAAGTTCTTGTGACTGAGAAGGTGAATGTGGATTCTTATGGGCTGCCTCAAGTCTGTTTGGAGGGTTGTTCATGCCGGAAGGCTCGACCAGGGCAGTCGGCGATGGGATTAGGACTGTTTGGTCTGGAATCTGGGTCGCCCGACTTCAGAGGTTGTACCCGGAAGGTTGGGGAGGATTTCCGGTGGATTTATGCAGCCCTAGGGCAGCAGTGAAAGGGTCAAGGGTGTTGGAGAGTGCGCCGGGGGGTTTCGGGGGCAGGGGAGGGGCAATCGGGTTGTTAGGGTTTGTCGGCAGGTAGCGGGTGGAGGCGGTTTGGGGTAGGGTCAGGCCTGGAGCAGCGGCGGGGGTGGTTTGTTGAGGGCAGGGGGAGGGCTTTTGGGTACGCCTGAGTGTTTTTTTGTTTTTCCGATAGATGGGGGTGGTGGTGCAGCGATTATTTGGGTGGTGACTGCTGTTGGAATGATTAAAGGATTAGGGTTTGATGAGCTAGGGTTTTGTTGGGGTAGAGGTATAGAATGGGTTGACCTTGGAGAACTAGGGTTAGGGTTTTGAGATGTCACCGGTGCGGTGTGAGGGCGGTCCGTGGTGGTTACCGGCGAAGAACTACAGGCGTCCATCGCATCAACTCGGGTCGTCAATCAATTGAGGGCCTCAAGAATTTGGTTGAAAGGATTTGCGTCGGAGGAGTCCATCCTTTTTTTAACCCACCGTAACGTTGTCTACGCGCTTTTGTTTTACAACTGTAGGGGGGCTTGAAGATAATCTCGAAATTAGAGATAATTCCCCTAGCTAATATAACAGACTCAAGGGATTAAGGCAGTGTGGTAGCTCAAGCGATGCAGCTCAGCGAGGCATCTCAAGCGATGCAGCTCAGCGAGGCAGCTCAAGTGAGGTAGTTTAGCGTGGCAGCCCAAGAAAATCTTCCAGTGAAGAAACTGGCCGAGAGAGCTCATCCTTTAGTTCTATTGTTTTACTTAGTCTTGTTGTATCTTTTATTTATATTGACTATGAGCTGTAACGATTATAATGTTATTTAGTGTGAGGTCAAACGGTACTCGTGAGAGACCAGACCTGACAGGGCTGGGAGAGCTTTCATGCTCTACCGAATGACCTCGCCACGAAAACTTCAGAGGAACTTGGTTTGGAGGATTGAGATGTGAGGCGGCGTTGGGTCTTGTCCTGACCATCTTAGATACACCTGGTAAAACACCAAAAGACCTTGACCGTGGGACCTTGGGCGGAGCAGCCTTGAGTCCCATCGTGCGTTGAGTTGTGAACCACCGGTGCCTTCTACTTAATATCACATCTACTGTAGGTGATGTCACTAGCTAGCTAAGCAATGTCAAATCCGCACTTGAGTAAACCATTGTGGTATTTAGAGGTTGTCAGACAGTTGGTGAACCACCTCTGTGATGACAGCCCCCTGACACACAGTGATTAGACAAAAGGCATGTCTTGGCATTTAATGCTTATGACGTGGAGTTGACTAGTCCATCAGACATTTAATGTTTGTGACATAAAGTATGAAGGATGTCTTTCACAGTTGTAAAGGACTAGGGCATCTCGGGAGTGGTGTGGGGGTTATTTATTGGCCTCAACCACTTCTAAGAAAGAGAGTTCTTTTCTAGAGATTTTTGGCTAGAGAGAGTATCATCAGAGAGAAAGAAGTTATTGCAAAACCAGAGCTCTTGCTCATCCACCATTGATCATTTAATACGAAGCTTTTAATATCTGACTGGAGACCTTTGAGGGTTGGTGTGTTTGGCTGCCTGCCAAGGTGTATCTAGGGTGCTTACTTCTCTCTCACTCTAAATGAGTCACTCTTGAGTTCATTATCATCTTCTGAGTTATACACGAGAGATTTGTGAGTTCAAACTGAGTTTACCTTCACTAGGTTGTGACAGTGTGTCTTGTAATTAATCAAGAGTGTTCCCGGTTAACTTATCATTACTATACTCAAAAAGGGGTTACACCTCCATCTAATCTAAACTACCCTCTTACAACAACAACAACAACTGGGTGTAGCGACGAGTCTTTGATACCAATTGACGTAAATGACGTCAAATGGGAGCAAGAAAATATATTTCTCTCTCTATTCACAATCTCTAAAAATTAAGAAATGACTCAAATGAGCCTACAAAGGGGTATTTAAAGGGGGAAGATTGCTTGGCCAATAAGCTAAGTGCCTAACTACAATTGTGCCCCTAAGGCCAAATAACCTTCCTACCTCAAAATACAAAAGAAAAGAAAAAATACAATGAATACTCAATATAGAAGAAATACTAAAAAGAACTAAAAAATGATAAAATGACGATTGCGTCCCTGATTCACATCATAATCCATCCATTGTCAACGATTGATTATGGATCCACCCAACTTTCTTACCATTTAGTAATTTGGGTTCTCTGGCAAGTCACTTTATAATGTCATTTAACCTTAGACCAAAGGAATCAAGCTTACACTTTCCTGAAGATGTTTGAATGGAATCAAACTCAACCAAACTTTACTACTAACCGAACAGGGCCCAAAAGTAATTCTACCTACCCAAAGTGAGTTCGCTTCATAAGGGGCCAAAAAGAGTCTGCTAAGTTAGATGATGTATTAAAATCATTAGAAGAGGCCCAGTACCGATGATGATGATGGCGGAGGCGGTAGAAGCAATATAGAATGCCCTTTTATTAAGCCAAGTCAGGACTACGAAAATGAAGGTCCTAGTAATATGATGGGAAATTGAGAGGGCAAGAAACAGAGGAGGCTTATTGTGGTGCAAACACAGTTGGGCCATGGAAACTTAAAATATCTATTGATACAATGAAAATGTTGCTTAAAGTTCAACGATTTCTATGGTAATCAGGGAGCCTTTTTTTAGTGGATAGCACCCATAGAAAATTATTTTGTTTGTGAAGGTTTGATTTGTGAAGGCAAAATAAAAACGGACAGCGCATTTATGGTAGTATAAATACGTCGATTATCTCTTTACAGTATCACGAGGTTTGGGAGCAGCGAGGAGAAGATTTAGCGTGGCCCTTTGGCCATGCTAAAGCTCAATGATGGTAACATAACAAGCCAAACTGGCTCAAAGAAATTCACAAACAAAGTCTGATATATTTTGTGATGCGTAGCAACACATAGCGTGCGGTTGTACTTCCGGGAGAAGATTATCTTTTATTTTGTATTTTAGTTTAGGGTAATATTGTCATTTCCTTTTACTTTTAGTCTTTAATTGGTCTCCAAGCATGTTTGGGACTAAATAGTCATTTTTAGTTATTAATTATCCTTTTTAATCTTTTGGGTCATTACTCGGTTACCAAGTAATTTTTCTTTATAAATAGATCACTGGCATTCATTTATAATTACACTTGAATATTGAGAAAGAAAATATATAGAGAGAGAAAATATATATAGAGAGAGAGAGAAACCCCTTTTCATAGTTCAGCTTTATTTGTTGTTAATGGTGGTGTTGTGTAGTTAGTAATTGTTGTGTAGTTGTAATGATAATGATTGCATTCGTAGATTCACATCAAATTGGTATCAAAGTTGCGTTTCTTCTTAGTGTTCGTCGTGGTGCATAAAGTGGGTATCGAGCTGTGGTTCCAGCTCGAGCAACCCTTCAATCGTTAGATTGATAAATGTCTAAATAGGAATGGGTTGAATGAAAACCCTAGATTCCATCACCGCTAATTGGGGAGATACCAACCCTTTTGGCCACCACTTTTCCACCCTATACCACCTCATCTTCCTCCACCATCACCACCTCCTACCGCCACACAACTACCACTACACTCCGAAATGCAACCCCATCTTCTTCCCCACCCTCTGAAACTCTCCTCCACCCTCCTCTTTAGCCCTAAACCTTCCCACCACACCCAAACCCTAACCTCCAAGTTTTACCCTAATCTGACCTAACCTTTTTTAACCCTATTTTAACTCTTTTTCCACTCATCCATGTCCAACCAAAATCAAACCCAATCAAAAACAGACCAGCCCTACTTTGACCCGATCCCCTACCCCCTATTTGACCTCAAATCCGGTCAATATTGGCCTAATGGCCTATTTTTGACATAACTAAACACTTCCACGAAAAATGCGTCCCACTTGAGATCCATTTCCGACTATTTGCCATTTTTGAGTTCGGCTTTTTGGAATGTCGCCATCTTCAGTCTTCTTGTTTCGCCATCGTACTCGCAAAGGTGCGGTCGCCGGAGTTTCCATTCGGTCAGATTCAAGGATCCACCAAGCCCAGTTGCAACCATGTGCTCGTGATGTAAAGAAGGCGGATATGGTCGTCAGGTTTTTGGTTGCTCGGATTTTGTAGGAAACATTGTCGGGATTTGGGTATATTAGACCCATTATTGATGAGGTTCATACGAATGGGACTAGTTAAAGTTTGGGTAGCCCACTTTTGGTTGATTTTGATTGGGGTCCGAAATTTTTCGAGGATTATATCATGTGGCCTTGATGAGTCACTCTACACGCTCAAGGACGAGCTTTTCGAAGACGGGGAAAATAATGTATTTTGTGACACGTAGCAACACGTAGCACATGGTTGTGCTCCCGGGAGAAGACTATTTTATTTTGCATTTTAGTTTAGGGTAATATTGTCATTTCTTTTTATTTTTAGTCTTTAATTGATCTCCAAGCATGTTTGGGACTAATTAGTCATTTTTAGTTATTAATTGTGCTTTTTAGTCTTTTGGGTTGTTACTTGGTCGGAATTGGTCGGAAGACCCTAGCAGTGGTACGTGTTATTACAAAAAAGACGAAAAGGCCCTTATTCACATCACTCTCCCCCCTTGAAAGAGTTCGTCCTCGAACTCTGAGGTGAAGGGCTTCAGCGTCACCATAGAGGATAGTAATGAGAGCAGACTGGGGTGGAAGCTCTTGTGTCAACTCAAGATACTATGGATCGCCCGAAGCTAAGAGCGCACGACGACAGGGAAGGGAACAATTTGAGGCTCTATGACCAATCACCCCACAGTTGTAGCATTTGAATGTTACAGGGTAAGTGGGTGCGGGAAGAGCAACCGTGGGAGTAGGGGTAGCTGCAGTAGGCGGAGTCACAGGAGGAGCAGAAGTCATTGGTACTGGAGGAGCTGTAGTGGAGCAGCCACGGGAGGAGCAGACTGATAGAAGGACTCAACTTTGGTGGTGTACTCCACCGCCTTGGCAAAGGAGGTGATGTTTCGTAAAGCAAGATCACGCTGAATATAGCTCTAAAGGTCGTGAATATATCGACTGATCCTCTGTTCCTCGCTCTCACCGAGGCGGGCACGAGTACAAAGAAGTTGGAAGCGCTTGGTGTAGTCCAAGATTGTGGTGTCCTGCCGAATAGACTGGACTCGCAAAAAAAATCTCGCTCGTAGGTGGCGAGAACAAAAGCGGTCATCAGTTGTGCACGAAACTCTGCCGAAGTCTGTATAGGAGGCTGGCCCTCGAGAACACGGCGCTGCTCTGAGTAACTGAAGAGTCAACTGTGTAATGACATCACCACCCTGTAGGGCCACGGCATCCTCATCTAGGTCATCATCGTCTGGCGAAGGTTCGGGAAGTGAAGCTCATTGTGGGCGTCTCCGAGGCAGTGGATGAGGGTCAGGAGTTGGTGATGGTAACGGGGCGGGTGGAGGGGGAGTATGAGGTGGAATGGTGTCTCGTGGTGGGGAAGGAGGCGAAGCTGGGACCAACGGCCGACGGTAGAGGCAGTGGTCCATCTGATGTCCTTTTGGTAACACAAAAAGCAATGGCGCTCGGAGAGAGGTACATAAGAAGTAACCTTCAGACCAGAGAGTCAAAAGGAGAAACATCAATGCGCCACTCAGTAGGAGGAGGTGGCTCAAATTCTGGAACGGAGTGGGGTCGGTGTGAAGGGGGGAGGTTCGAGGTGCTTTGTGGGTGATGTCGAGGGTAAATAGAGATAGGAGGTAAGGGGTGGTCATGGGGAGGAGGTGTGGAGTAGTTGTGGAGGTTATGTGGTGGTGAATGAGAGGAAACAATAATTCGGGGTGGAGGAAGGTGTGAGAAGGGTACATGGTGGTGTGTGGGCGAATTTTGTTGGGCGAGGGTATTGAAAATGTGGGAGGATTGAAATTCTAGGGTTTGGAGTTCAAAATTTGGGTTACATGCAGGGTTCATTAGTTACCAGAATTGTTACCTTTGCTTGTGGATGAGTTGAATGTACTCTTTCGTGTACCGAATGTCACGAATCATGTCGAAGAGTACATTCCGATCATGGGAGGTGTCATTTGGACGCAAATTGGAGAAGGAATGACTGGACAAGTCTCTTAATGGATCGAATATGCAAGATAACCCTCGGTGGGTGCCTCCTGCCCTCGGTGGTGGCGGAATTGGTCGGAAGACCGTGGCAGTGCGGTCGGCGGCTGGGTTGAGGCCATATGGCTTGGATCTGAACTATCTGGCTTCGTAGAGAGTATCCAGCGGTCGGAATTTGATTTCCGGTGGGTTGGGATTCCGTCGAGTGTATGGTGGGTTGTTCTTGGGTTCGGGTTGGTGCAATTTGGTTTTTTAAAGGCTGGGTTGACTGTTTTAGCGTTGGGTATTCCGGCTAGCGAATTGTGGGGGTGGGATACCATCCTCGATAGTGGTGCTTTCTTGGTTGTGATTGGGGTTAGGGTTTGTGAAATTAGGGTTTTTTTGGGGTAGGAGTGTAGAATGGGTTGATTTTGGGGAATTTGGGTTAGGATTTTGAGATATTACCGGACGGTGTGGGGGCGGTCTGTGGTGGTTGCCGGCGGTGGATTTCACGCATGATCTCATTTATTTGGACCTTCAATTAGTTGAGGGCTTCCATGATTTGATTGAAAGGGTTTTGCCGCGGAGGTGTTCATCTTTCTTAGACCCACGTGACATTGTTTACGAGTTTTTGTTTTACAACAACAACCGGTGGAGCGACTAGGCTCTGATACCAATTGACGTAAATGACGTTAATGGGAGCAAGAAAAGATAAATCTCTCTCAAACTCTCTCAAATCTCTATATCTCAAAATGGAAGAATGCCTCAAATGAGGCTACAAAAGAGTATTTATGGGAAGGAGGTTGTTTGGCCTCTAAGTAAGAATATAATTACAATTATGCCCTTAAGTGTCAATTAACCTTCCTTCCTCTAAATACTAAGCAAAAGGAAAAATACAATGAATACTAAAAATATAAGGAATACTAAAAAATGACAAAAAAGACGAAAAGGCCCTTATACACATCGCATTCATTTGTAATTACACTTGAATATTGAGAAAGAGAATATAAAGTGAGAAAGAAACCCATTTTCTTAGTTTAGTTTTATTTGTTGTTGCTGGTGGTGTTGTGTAGTTAGTAGTTATTGTGTGGTTGTAATAATAACGCTTCCGCATTCATAGATTCACATCAAAGTCTCTCTTTCTCTCTCAGCTAAAACATATCTTATTAATGAAGCAAGTACAATCTATTCATAGATGAAATTAGCTTGCTAATCAAGCTTAACCTATAAAATGTCTAAACTGCCCTTCATTAATCCTAATAGATGTAGGTGTAGGGGGTATAAGTCAACCTCAATATCGATAGTCAAAATAAGCATAGCTAAACTGATCACAAAAAAACCAAAATAATAATTAAGACAGCTCTAATAACTGCATAATGAAGATCGATAGTAAAACCATGGAAATCGATACCACTATCTACAGTCGATACCTATCGAAGGAAATATGAAGATTCAATAACCATCGATGACTTAACTAACTACAAAGGGGGCATCTATATCAACAGTCATTCAGATCATCATTCACACTCAATAATCATCGAAGGCAATACTAACATAGAACCATTAACAGTACAACCAGCAGCCAACAATTATAGAAAGAAAGGCAATGTCCAATAATTACCGGAAGCAACATCGATATCCAAGCAAGCGGCAAAAGCTAAGGTACATCTACTGCACTTTAACTATCGATCTCCAAAGCAACGGGACATGAGTTAGGCGGAAACCATGGGAACCACAAGATTCGATAGATAGTCACTTGGGATTCTTACGGCACTGATTTGGAGGCCAGAGAGTAAAGTTGTTCGGCTTTCACATGCCAACCATCCTAATATGAGAGTAAAAGGCGCCACTAATCCCGATAGCCACCCTCACATGACAACCACATATTGCCACTTTTGTACCCAATACATTCTTGAGACAAACTGACACTTTCCATAACAAGCACCAGAGAGTGACCATATAAGCCACCCAACAAACCACATTTTTCAAACCTTCCATTTGGTACTGTTGCATGATATGCTACCACCTCATATATTATCCCCCACGCCTCATTAGTGTCAGATGACTTGCACCCAAGCACAAAATCAAGGGCTGAGATCTTCCCAATACTCACTATATAAAGTCACTTACCCTCATTTACTTGAGTTACTTGGGACAGCCTTCATTATCACCTGTCTAGTATCAACCTTGAAAAATTCATATCATAACATTCTCTTTGTCAATGTCACAAATATCCTAGTATCACTTATTATTCCCACGAGAAGATAACCACCATCCCATAATCATTGCTTAGTGAATCATTGGTGTTCAGGCTGCTAACTAGATTTCACACTCTAAACAGGATATTCACTCTCTCACCCTCCATCCCAGCACCCCCATGAGATTCATTATCATTATTTATTATTGTTGTATTGCATGTTTATGTCATTACTATCATTTATTATTTTGTGGTCTCCTAAACAGATTACACCTCAATCCTTAAGGGACAAACTCCACAAACCCAACCCACCACTAACAACCCTCCTACAATAGGAATATTAGAATTCCAAAAACATCCTTTTATAGGCCAAGTGCTTTACGTCTGTTAAAAAAAAGGTCGTACCTAATGCAAAACTCTCTCGCTTAACTGTAGGGTTTGGGAGAGGTTGATGTCAGCTGCCCTTACCCCCATATATGAAAAGGCTGCTCCCATTTCTCGGATCCGAGACTAACCGTAACTTGGGCAAGGGCACATGTCCCTAATCACCAAAAGATTACTAACACGTAAAAATAACAAAGGTAAAGAAAACCCTGAGTCTAGGGTGCCAACTCCATCAGATTGAAGAACAGTTCTTGTGGCCAAACAAAAAGATGGATGAGTTGGCAACTATCAAATTGATGTGCACGAGTGACATGTGGTGCCACCCGATGTTTAAAAAGGCGCGAAGCGAGGCGAAGCATAAGCCTCGAGGCGTATTGAGACGCAAAGCCTCACCCTAAAAAAAAGAGCAAAATAATATTTAAAAAATACCAAATTCTAAAAGGCACAAAACGTGGTTGAGGTGTGGAGGCCGAGCCTCAAGCCTTAATATTTACTTAAATATTATTAAAAAATTTAATAAATCATAAAAATAATGTAACATTACAATTATCACAATAATGATGCATATTTAATATCACCAAGGGCAAACCCAGTGCACGAGGCTCCCGCCACTGCGGCATACCGGGGGGGGGGGGGGGGGTTGGAAATAGTGAATCATCATCGAGAAATTAATTATTTAGTATATGTTGATTAATTATTGTGTGCAAATAAATATGTAAATCAATCTTCCTTTGAATCCTTAATAAAGTTTTAAACATCGTACAGTCCCAGCAGGTAGTGTAGTATGTGGAGTTCCAAAGAAAGAGAAATCAAATTTTGAACTATCCTACAGTACCTATGGTAGAGTACAGTCATTCATCCGACATATTTCTGTCATCAGTAGTGTAATACGATTTTCCAGAGATGAGGAAAAAGCAAAAGGAAAACTTCTACAGCTCTACTTCTCTTCATTAGCTCAAAATAAGCTACTTCAAAGTAGGTTTTCCGATGCAAATCAGGTTCATGCTTTTATTTTTGCCACTCTCTCTCTCTCTAGCATCTTCTTTTTCTGGCTTTCTACTTCATTTCCCATCATCAACAGAACTGTAGTTTTTTCTTTTCTTAAAACATTAGAATAACGATCCAAATGAAATAAAATGCCTCTGCGCCTCGCCTCACAGCGCCTTGAGGCGCACCGCTTCAACCCATTGAGGCATAAGCCACTTGTAAAGCACCTGAGGCCTCAATGCGGTTTTCCCCCCTTCGCCTCGAGGCGTGCACCTCAACTGCTTTTTACATTGGTGCCTCCTAGAGCTGGCCGAAAGCAAAATGTGGGGGTGGTGAGGGGATATTTCCGTGTTTCTTAATTACACGGATTATTATTAATTTAAAGCAAGGTTCTAAAAGGCGTGAGGCGTGGTCGAGGCGTAGAGGTCAAGCCTCAAGCCTTAGGAGCCTAGGCGCGCCTAGGCGAAGCCTAGGCGTAAAAAGGCGTTTGTCCTTTTTTTATTATTTTAATTATTCTAAGGCTAGTAATATAATAAAATAGTACATACCTTGAATTTTGAAAATATATCCATATGTTTGGTAGCCATCTTTCTCACATTCATGCTCCATAACCAATATTTGTCAACTAATCCTTTGTTTTGTTTAAAAAAAGTGCGCCTTAAGCCTTTTACTAAGAATAGGGGGTAATAAGGCGTAATAAGGCGTAGGCGATGCGTTTCTCTCAAGCCTCAAGCCTAGGCGGGCATAGGCGGAGCCTAGGCGGGCATAGGCGGAGCCTAGGCGGGCCTTTTAGAATAGAGATTTAAAGATTAGGTATTAGAGAATTATCAGCACTTATAATATGATTAATTAATTGTTTAAATTAATTAGATGACTTGCTTACCAAGACTTGTAAGCTCTTTATGTAAAGCATTCCTTCCTTTTTATATTCAATTGACTACTTTATGAATGATATGAGAATGGGCTAAGGAGAGAAACCTTTTTCTTTTACATGTGTGTAGTAGTGTGTACCGAGTGCTTCTACCGTTCACATCACAAACATTGCTTACGCGAATTGGAAGTGAGAAAAACCCATCACCGAGGCTAGTAAGGATTGAGGAATTTGGTGCCAACACAAGTTTGTTCATGAAAAGACAGAGCTTAAGGCAGCCTAAGGCTTCATTAATGAACTCGTTAGGATCCGTGAGGGTATTGAATTGGTAGCTACAAATCGAGGAAGTGTTGGAGATCCTCTAACCATCCAAGTATATACAAGAGACACCATTAGGAACTTCCTTAAGAAATCCTGCATGCCTTCATCGAATACCTTCTGTTTGTTTGTCTTTATATTAGAAATAAGAGCTTCTGAAAAAACTGAAAATGCACATGAGGTGGATTAAAAAAATCCACAATATAGAAAAAAGAGAGAACAAAAATATGGAAAATGGTAACAATATAGGAAAATTAAAAAGAGTTACAAAAGAATTCATCACCTCGGAGCAACCCAATAAGAAGTTCCCCAGAACAGTCACTCAACCAAAAGACCCACCCAAACCAGGTCCAAATAGCTCAAGGGACTCATGCAATAGTATCTATCTAACTCGGCCACAGTAGAGCCAACGAGTGATTTTTGAAAGGTTTCATTGATGATGCTCGGAAAGTGGCCTTGAATTTAATCTGATCGGACAACCAATCGTTATCCTCTCCCTTCACTTCAAAGATTTTTTCATTATTCTCGGTCCATATGGACCATAACAATAACACAGCTCAGATAATACAACTCAAGAGACATCTAGCTTTGGAGGGCTCCCCTTTGTTCCTCATATTCCAAAGCAATTATTCCAATCCTTCTTTAGGTAAAACTCCGTAGAGATTCAGCTCCTTGAAAACTTTAGTAAACATAAAATGTGAATATGGGTGTAGAAGCAAGTGATTTTACTCTTCTCAATTACCCTTACAAAGAAAACCCCAATACGGGGAAATGTATTTGAAAGACCTATTGGTGTGTAGCTCCGCGGAAGCGATTGAAACAAACTACATAACAATAATATTTAGTAAGAACTTCCTCTCTCTAATTCTCATTCATTTTAAAAGTTATAGTAGTGAGTACAATGCTTGGCCAAGGATCTTATTTATAGCCAAAAGGTATATCACTAGCCAAGATAAACTAAAAGGTAAAATGAATATAGAGAACACTAGAATATTCCAAGGGAATTACCCTTAACCTAATATACTAACTAAAAGAGAGAAATAACTGAACAAAACACGAACATAAAACAAGTAACGGTACAATTAAATCCCTCGGGCCTCTCGTACACATCATCCTCACCCACTTTATAAAGCTTGTCCCGAGCGTGGGAGGATTGCAACAACAAAGCAAAACAACCACCAGTGGACTACCCCACTTGAGAGGGAAGTAGTCCTTGAACATACCTACTAGCAAAGAGGCAATTGAGGAGCATTTATAAAGACCAACCGCGTACGATGAACAAGAACTAGGTCCCGAAATTTTCCCCAAGGGGTACCAACACATAACTATCTCGTATAAAACCAATGATGCCAAACAATGGCAAAGTCATCCCTGATGAAAATTCTCGAGGCTAGGCACTGGAATGCTACTAATGCGCAAGCTCATCCACATACTCGCAGGCAACCATGTCAACAAGTGGTCTTTGGATACCCCGAATAACTATGAGAAGAATCAACCACATAAAAATTATCTCCATTCCCAAAAAATGGGAAGAAATCAGCAATAAAATTCGATTCCACATCACAAAAAATGCGTGTGGATCATCCATCATTCCTCGAAAAAGATATTGAAGAAGTCTTTGATACACTACCTAACCGCATCTTACTCGAAGATGAGGCAAAAGTCCTTGAGCGCAAAAACCTCTAAACCTCATAATTGAGCACGAGTAATCCGACAGTCCTCAAAAAATGGAAAAAAAAAACATAAAAAGAACTAGAGATCCATACAAGCCCTAGACATCCTCGGGCAAGGCATCACAATGAGGAATAGGGCAGCGAACGCCATCATCGTCGCACACAAATCAGCATAACTAGGGAAGTTGTCAAACTTGAGGACATGTAGTCGAAGTATCGAATCAAATGACTCGCTCGCTCGCACATTGAGAGATCGTGCGTTACCTCCATTTCAATAACCTCCTAATGGCATTGACTTAGCAGGCGATTGACACTCTCCATGTTCAACGTAGTTGGAACTGAATTGGTGACTCCCTATATAGTCCCTACACGATTGTCGACGCGAGTTTGGATTTCCTCAACGGTCGCACAAGTTACTCAAATTCCGCATAAGCTACCAGCCCCATATTCGATATCACTATCCTCGTCCCTCATCAAATTGGAGGGTAAATAAGTGTCAAGTACTGAAGTCAAGGTTTTAGATTAGTGGTTTGGGGAAGTTTAAGGATTGATTTGGAAATTTTAGAAGGGCGAAGGAGTAAAATTTAGGGTCTTTTACTAAGTCTTGTTTACTAAGTATGTAGTCAAATAGATCCTATGATTTTTTTTTTGCTCTAACAAGTCCTATGAAAAAAGATTTTTGCTCCAATAGGTCATATTTGTTAACTGGTAGTGAATATTCACTATATGTATAAAGAGGACCTATTGAGGAAAAGTTATTTTGATAGGACCAATTAGGAAATGTCTTATGTAAATGGACTTATTTGTCAAGCTCCCAATATTTTAATTATAAAAATTCTCACGGCTGATTTGGGAATTTCGGAAAGTTCAGGGACTAAATTATGAATTTCGAAGGTGGAGAGAGGGAATTGGAGAGACTGGGTTTACAAATATATTTTGGGGTAATAAGGGAATTGAGGAAAGTAATAGTGAGGGTAGGTTGTAAATTTTAGAATGGGATTGTTTTAAATGTTTCGCGCAACTTACCAGACCTGATGGGTCAGACTCCGATTTATATTGGTTTGATCTTGATGAAAATAACCCATCGATGTGGGGCCCCAGATCTGGGAGAAGATCGACGTAATTTAGGGTGGGGTTTGGAGGATATTTTTGTACTTGTTTACCGGGAGGGGAGTGGTTTGGATTTTATTGCTCATGTGGTGGATTTATAGGCATGCCTCAATTAAGAGGACTTCTAGTAAACGATAAAACAAAATTGAATTGAAGAAAGATAACTTGATCGAAACAAACTTTCATTAAATCTAAATGACAAAGAAAGTAAATATTACGTAAAATGAAATGTTGAAAATTAAAGAGAATACATAAAGGATATGATGAAGTGTAAAGACATAGGTATGTTTGATTTGTTTCGAATGTCTTTCCTCCATAGTTGTATCTCAAGATACGCAATACATATCCTAATACGATACACGATACATATGTAAAACGATAAGAATCACGTAACGCAAATGTCTTATATCCCAAGCGTATCGTTGCGTATTGCGATACGATACACATATCATACAATACACGATACACATACACAATTGCATTTAAGATGAAATTAATATAAATTCGCAAAACAAGTGGTGTGATTACAATGAAACACCATGTCAATACGTGCCAAGAGAAGGAGATGATCATAGTAAAAGATGAAGATTAAGAGGATGCACTAATCCTTAATAAGTGATGATGATATATAATAATTGATGATTTTTTTATATATTTCGTTCAAGAATTTGAGAGTATATTTATAAAGGCATGCAATGATAGAAAGACAACCTACTAAGCCTTACGACTCTCTTTTTTCTGCGAGTCTATGATTTGTCAAATTTTTATAAGTTTAAGATGCAATGTTAACTCTTTACCATGGTAAAATGAATTGAAAGTCCATTATAATTAACGTATCCTTATATTTCATATCTATTTCATGTAGCAACATTAACACAAAGGCAAACTTCTTAACATTAGAAAATGTAATCGAGTCATAAAATTGGTTTATAACCATAATGTGTTGCATAATTGATCATAATGTGTAATATGTAGATTTATTTAATTTTTACAAATTTTTACTTTTTGTACCGTATCTTACAATATGTATCTCAAAACGATGCACGATATGTGATACATAGGGTTTTCAATACGCGATACATATCCCGTTTTGACAAATATGTTTTCCTCTCCCTTAAGGGTTAAATTTATAAATCTCTGCAATGATTATAGATTTATTTAATATTTACTTTTTGTACTGCATCTTATGATATGTATCTCGATACGATTCACGATACACAATACATAAGGTTGTTGATACGCGATACGCATCCCGATTTGACAAATATGCTGTCCTCTCCCTAAAGGATTGAATTTATAAAGCTCTACAACGTTTTCCCCTCTTTAAATATTTTCTTTGACTCGAGATTTTTTCCAGCTTTTCCTCGTACATCCGGTGTTATGTGCCTTTTTATCTTTTCCACTTGATTTATCATTTAAATGTTTAACAATATTAAAATTTAAACATTATGGTTAATCATTGATAGATTTTATCACATAGATCGTTAGGGTGTTATTTGTGTTTGCACTATTAAAATTTCACAAATAATTTTAATTGGTGCATCTCCATTGAATCGTTACATAAAGTGCACTATCAAGGAGGAACCAAAGGCAAATTTTCAAGCCCAAGGAAGGAGATTACTATTCATAGTGGGGGGAATCCCTAAACGTTTATTTCACAATAATTAAGGATTGACAATTGAGTATTTTACTCAATAGTGGGGCAACCCATGAAGGACTATTATGCTCTAAAGAGGATCATTGATAAGCAAGTCAAGTTTGATTCGCTCGAAGCTTAACCCTCAATAGAAAATGTCAATACAAACCAATTTCCATCCTATAACTGAGGATATGCTTTAACCACTTTGATATGCGATGATGAATACCGACTAGTGCACGTCAAGATATTTGCACAACAAAAATAAAGAGGAAGACCGATACCTGAACCATGCAATTGCGAATGGTCAACTTATATGAACTTCAAATGGTTATCATATATGTCTCTCACTAAAAGTGCGCAAGGAAGCGGCTCTCACTATAATGAACATTGCTCATGCCCAATCGGGCCTGCGCTATATTGATGAGTTCGTTCTCTCGCTTAACTTGAGGAAGCACATTAATGATAATCTTCTCGAAGGAAAAAAATAGACACTTTCCTCACTTTCTTAACCAAATGCTCTATGTCACGACATTCATCAGTGGAAGGTATTCTGAAAAGAAGACTCTCCTGGGTATTGAAATTTTCGGATTTGAGAACAAAGCTTTGATCCATAGGCTTTATCAATACCTCCATTCTTCTTGGCAAGATCCGACCTCAATCAAATTTCACTTTATTGAGAAAACGACCTCCTACCAGTTACTCATCGACCGGAGTTGGATTTATATTCATAAGATTGTTCCATCAACATATAAACAATGTGCAAAGGCGTTGATTAAAGCCACGGAGATCGCCATACCAACCATTTCTTGTGGATGGGTGTTTTTACAAAGAGTTCAACGAAAAGTATAGTTCCCAATTAACTTTGAGGTGGGGTGGGAGAAGGTGGAGAGTAAACATCATCCCAACTTGCCATTAAAGGAAGACATCACCTCTCCCTCACGAAAGATACAAGAAGCTCATGGGAGCATTTGGAAAACTGCGACATAAGCTATGATGATGTGGGTGAAAAACGTTTTTTGAAGGAAGATGCATCATAATCAATGAATCACTTGTGATAGAATACGTTCCAGAGCCTAGTGGAGGTATTGACAACACCACTCTTCCTAAGAAGGACAATTCTTTGTGTGGACAAGAATCACCTAGGTCTTATGACCGCTTGTTCCACAAGCTTGAAATTTTTTATCTCCAGTACCAAGTTTAAGGTTTGAGGTTTTAACGTTTTCAAATTGATTTTATCACCCTAAAAGAAATCTCATGTCTACAGAGCAGAACCTTCTTTACGGGTGAAAACTCTTTGTAACATTTTAAAAGAAGCATTGAAGATTTTATTTGTTCTTTAAACCTAAGTTTTGTTTTATTCTTGAGTGATTTCCCTCTTTTGAGTTTTATACACTTGTGAGATTTTGAGTTAGCCTATATATTTTCTACATCATCAACCTTTTTTATATCCTCACATATTCTAAGTGTTAGTTCCATTAGCTACTATCAGTTCCTTTACATTGGAATCAAAAGATTTCAGAAGATCTTGTTCGAAAAGGTTCAAGGGGAACAAGGTTGGTCGTTGATGAGGACATCGAGATTCTGAGATACTCATCAACATTACAGAGTTCTCCACTTACTAAGATTGGTGCAAAAAAGTAAGTTGTCGAGGTAGAGCTAAAAACATTAATCCCATATTTAAGTATTCACTGAGATTTAGTGAGATTGTTGCTTTGGTTCGATTTTTTTTCCTTGGATATCCTCATACATCAGCCGGAGAAAGTAATGAATTTTCAATTACGGTAGGTCTACACCAAGGTTCAGCATTAAGTCCTTATCTCTTTGCGCTTGTTATGGATGAGTTAACTGGACAAATACAAGATGAGGTGCCATGGTGTATGCTATTTGTAGATGGTATTGTTTTAGTGGATGAGACTAAGACAGGGATTAATGCTAGGTTGGAATTGTGGAGAGAAACTTTAGAAACAAGAGAATTTAAAATAAGCAGAACTAAAACAGAATATGTGGAGTGCAATTTTAGTAGTAATAGGAGGACAAATGGAAATGTGGTGAAATTGGAGGGTCAAGAGATACCTAGAAACGATCATTTTCGTTATTTAGGATCGATTATCCAAAAAGATGGAGATATTAGTGATGATGTTACTCATAGGGTTAGAGCAGGTTGGGTTAAGTGGAGAAGGCTGGGTTAAGCGGAGAAGTGCTACCGGCGTTTTGTGTGATAGGCGTATACCTTTGAAGTTAAAAGGTAAATATTATAGGACGGCCAATAGACCCGCCATGTTATATGGGACAGAATGTTGGGCAACCAAGAAACAAAATGTGCAGAAATTGAGTGTGGCGGAGATGCGAATGCTAAGATGGATTTGTGGTAAAACTCGAAAGGATAAAATTAAAAACGAACAAATTCGTGAAACGGTAAAAGTAGCTCCTATAGAAGATAAATTGAGAGAAAATCGACTTAGATGGTTTGGACACGTCAAGCGTAGACCAATGGATGCTCCTGTAAGGAAGAGTGATTTAGTTAGTATTGATGGTAATACAAGGGGTAGAGGTAGGCCTAAATTGACTTAGTGGGATATTATAAAAAAGGACATGATGTCATGTGGTTTAACCGAAGATATTGCACTGGACAGAATGGAATGGAAAAATATGATTCATGTAGCCGACCCCAAATAATTGGGAAAAGGCTTTGTTGAGTTGAGTTGAGTTGAATATCCTCATACATCCGGTTTTATATGTCAATTTATCTTTTCCGCGTGATTTATCATCTATATATTTTAAAGATAAAAATTTAAACAATATGGTTATTAATCATAGGTAAATTTTATCACATAGGCCTTTAGGGTGTTCTCCGTGTTTGCACTATTAAAATTTATAAAATAATTTTAATTGGTGTATCTCCACTGAATCGTTACACAAAACAAAACGCACTCTCATAGAGGAACCAACGGCAAAAGCTCAAGCCCAAGGAAATACCACCCAAATTACCATTTATAGTGGAGGTATCCCTATGACGTTTATTCCACAATGATTAAGGATTGACGATTGAGTCTATCACTAAGCAATCAAACCAAGAAAACCCCAATTAAGCTATACAATGCCAGTTTTGCGCATTACATAAAGTAACTAGACAACCCATAAAGGATTATCATGCTCTAAAGAGGATCATTGATAGGCAAGTCAAGTCTGATTCGCTTGAAGCTTAATCCTCAATGTCAAATGTCAACACAAACCTCTTTCCATCCCAAAACTAAGGATATGTTTTAACCATTTTGATGCCTGAAGATGATGAATACGGGCTAGTTCACATCGAGAGATTTCCGCAACAAAAATAGAGAGAAAGACCCCATACCTGAACCATGCAATTATAAATGGTCAATTTATGTGAACCTCAAATGGTTCTTCGATGAGATATGCCTTAAAGTGCGTAAGGAATCAGCATGTGTTATGATGGACATTGATCATGCCCAATGGAGTCCGCGTTACATATTGATGAGGTTGTTCTCTTGGTTAATTTGATGAAACACTTTAATGATAACCTTCTAGAAGGAAAAAGATAAACAATTTCCTCATTTTCACAAACCACTCTATTTCACGACATTCATCAATGGAAGGTATTTCAAAAAGAAGACTCGTCCGGGGTACTGACATTTGCGGATTTGAGAACAAAGCTTTCATCAATAGGCTTCGTCAATACCTCCATTGTTCTTGGCAAGACCCCGGCCTTAATCAAATTCCATGTTATTGAGAAAAGGACTTCCTATCAGTTACTCCTGGAGTTGGATGTATGTTCACAAGATGGTTCCATCGATATATCAACAATGTTCAAAGGTGCTCATCAAAGCCAGAGAGATCGCCATACCAGTCATTTCATGTGGATGGGTGTTTTTACAAAGAGTTCAACGAAAAGTATCCTTCGTTATTAACTTTGAAGTGGGGGCGGGAGGTGGCGAGCAAACATCATCTCAATTAGCCACTAAAGGAAGACAACATTAGAGATACAAGAAGGTCATGAGGGCATTTGGAAAACTGTGACATAATCTATGACGGTATGTGCAGACAACATTCTTTGGAGGAAGATGCTGCCCAAAATATGATTGCTTCATCCTCAATGAATTTACTTGTGACTGTATATTCTCGAGCCCATTGGAGGTATTGACAACACCACTCCTCCTAATAAGGACACTTATTGCTATATGTTTAACGTGTCCAATCCATAAGACGACTACACAACTACTTTTACTTTATTGATTCACAAATATGTCCATTCACCTTTTCAATGTTACTAAACATTCCTATCAACATACGCATCTCCACCACACTCCATCCCAAATTAATAGTCCGTGTTTTTATTTTGTATAGAAGATTAACACTTATTCACCAACATGGAACTTGTATTCCTCTTTACTTTAGAATCCCTTCTTCCGACTTTGGATTGCCTACCAAATGGAGCTCGACGAAGTCAAGACCAGGCAGCCCTTTCAAAAGAGCCAGTGGGATTCCCTTTCCCAAGCAGAAGCAGCCACCAATTCAAAAGAGAACCCAAAGAGATTGAAGCGGATGCGTGTATGGAACAATAAGTGGGAGCAAACCATCATTTCAAAGTTTCAAGCAAAAAAAGTAGAAATTGCTTCAAGTAAAAGAGAAATTATTACATAAAAAAAGTAAAAGGGAGAATATAGTATAATAAAAGAGATGGGTATTAAGGAATTGGACTAACATGGGATTTTCTTAAGGAGAGGAGTGGCTACTTCTCTGAGAATCCAGGAGACAATTAAAGAGAACCCAAATAGGCCGCAATAACCGAGTCTAGCTGAGAGTTTTGTGATCCCGGAGGCCACCGATGTGCACAACCCGCAGGTCAACGACGCACAACAAGACGCCAAGCAAGACATCTGCCCGTATCTGTATCTCTGTCGCTGTGTGTGTCTCAAAGGATTAAGGTAAAACCGTGAGACTGTTTGTTGTGTTTTGTGATTTGTACTTTGGTTTCCCACGTGTATTACGTGCTTGTGTTTCTATCTACTTTCACCGAGCAAAAGAGGCTCAATTACGAAGGATGATTTTGTTTAAACCCACAAATCCGGTCCCATTCACTTTTTTAAAACTTTGTTTTGAGAAAAACTTAAAAAATGACAACAATATCCTATTATTAAAGCATAAAATACTAAAAAGTCCCTCAAATATTTTTTAATACATATTTAGTCCAAGTCTTTTATTTTGTATCAAAAAGTCTCTTATTTTCTTATTTTCAAAGGTTCGCGCCAGCGGCATAGTAAAGTTTTTTTGACATGGTGAAGGATTTTTTGGTGCAAAATAAAAAGGCTTGGACTAAACGTGTATTAAAAAAAGTTTGAGGGACTATTTGGTATATGCCCATTTATTAAACTCGTTAAAAACTTATTCAGTTAAAAAGAAGTTTCCCGTTTAGAAACCAGACAGTTATTTTCTTAAATACACATAGGGCCAATTCCATCTTTAATTGCACAAAGTCTGTTCAGCTAACTTTTAGTGGAATCTAATAACATAATATAATTTTGGTGTCTCCTTTTAGAGGATTGACACGTGACAACACTAATTAATGTACTATTTTCTTTTTATTGATATTTGAAGAAACCCAATAATCAAGGTTCATGTATCCATAGAAAATCAAGAGTTTTTTTCATTTCAAGTTCATGAATAATAGTGGCAAAATGGGCCCCAAAGAATAATTATATCATTATCTAAATTTTATGATCATGGGCTTTGGTAGGGCAAATTCAGAGAGTTTTATGATGAACAGTTTTTTTTCTTTTGACATGGCTCATGGTGGAGCTGGTTTTGGTATAAGTTATCTATTGGCCAAGGTTTTTTTATCATGTCTTGAAAGATTCCCACATCTTTATGGGAGCGATGGTAGGATTTCCTTTTGCTTGGCAGAGCTTGGAATTGTATTGACCCATGAACCAGGTTTTCATCAGGTATTTTTTTTTTATATCTTTCACTATTCACTGTCTTTGTAATGGTGAAACTTGATATGGGTTTGGGTTAACTTTTTTTTTAAAAATTTTGGACGTACAGGAATAAAAATCAATTCAGCATTAGTCGACTTTGAAAAATGACAAACGGTATTGAATAGATTGGGGTTTTGAATATTTTGCCAGTAATATTAATTTTATTTTATTTTATCAGTACTTATAGATAATTATATTGTACAACCTTCCATATTTTTTTTCTTATTTTGATTTTGCTATTTTTTTTCAATTGAAAAATATTATGATTATATTGAGTATTGACCCGTGAAATATTATAATTACACTCTATGTCATTTTAATTACACTCTGTGTCATTTTATCTGTGAGAGGTTATACTTCTTCTTTTTTTCAATTCCAAATACCTTTTTACTAAGAGGGCACCAAAAAGTCATGAGTATAATATATCCATTTAAAGGTAATATTATAATATGAGTTTAATTTGTACTCAACATTCTTGATGTTACCTTTAAAGGAAATTAATTGTTTCTCTGAGTCTTTTGCTAGGTTACGATAGAATTTAGTTATCCCAATGTTTGTGTCATTTTTGTATAAATCGAATGGAGATGCATTGTAAATTAATAGTTTTGATTTATTCCTTTTTTTTCTATCGCCTTTATAAAAATATTTATTCTTAATGACTTTTTTAGCATAAAAAATTATATTGTTAACATATAATACCGTATTTACATAGGTTCCGAAATATAGTAACGTTCTCTATTTTTTAAAAAAATTATAGTTATACTTGAGATATTACCACATTTTTGAATAAGTTGTATCTAATTTCATTATACGTTCTACATGTAGAATATATAGTTAGTATGCATTTCTTCATTTCAAAGCACTACAAGAACTACAAAGCGTTCGCGCATCACGCGGGGCTAAAACCTAGTAATTGTTAAAATACACATGTATACCTACTTATTGACCCGTTAAAGTTTTCATTGAAAAAAATCTTGAAACACGTTCAGTCATGCTCGTCTCCTGCGAAACATCATCCTTCCTGCAAAACTTATCCTTTTCTTGTGAAGAAGATGGAATAATTATAGTGATTCGTTCTGGGTTTTTGAACAGGCTTTGAAATTTTTTTATTCTTGAATTTACGAGTCTGTCTCACTAATTTGGGTTTAGGATGTTTGACCATGTTTCACATTCCTAATTTTAAGTATAGAGTTCTCATTTTAAAGTTAATTAATTCAGATTTGAATGTTATTTTCAACAGATGAATGTTGGTATTGATTAAGAATGTAACCAAGTATCAGTTTTCAAAAAACTAAAATTGTTAGATTTAGAAAAATTTTAACTTACGAACGATTTCTGAAAAGAAAAATGTAAATGTATAATCTATATGTGCCCCAACCCAACCCACGGTGCATTAAAAGACTTTCAACCAAATATTGTGAGTTTATTAATAATTGGGGGTAGAAATAGGATAGGTGGGTTCAAATAAAAGCACCCATTACAAAAGGGTATAGTCTGTCATCCCAAAATTTTATCATTCACCCAAACTAACTAAAAACTTATTTAATGTGTCGCCAAGAATCAAAACATAAATAAAATCAATTTAACTAAAAATCACATTTTTTTCCTTTCCCATTCTCTTTCCAAATCAAAAACACTAATAAAAGAAGGTTAAGCTTGCATATTAATCTAGAATGTTATTATTTTTTTATTAGTTTAACTATTCATTTGTTAACTTGTTAAGTCATAAAAACTCTTTGTTTGTATGTAAACTTATTAAACCCTAAGCATTGTATGTAAACTCCATTGCATATAAACAACTTAACTTGTAAAACCCTATTATTTGTATTATAAACTAAACGAATAGAATAATCATCCAAAATGTGAACACAAACCCTTTCCAAACTTAAAAAAAATGAAGAAGAAAAAAATGTGAAACTTTTCTGCAATCGCGGTCCCCCGTCACCATAAAACACGACTTCTCATAGTAAGTTCCAACCATTTGTTATTAACTAATAACAGTAAAAACATTTATATATCGGTTTGCCACCATGGATGGGATATACACTTAATCTTCAACCGTCACATTTGATTGAGTATTCATGGTGACTTGTGACCATTAAATTTGTCATATGGTGTTTTGTCACTGTGGCTTATGTAAAAAAAAACGATCAAATGTCATTGTGATTTGTTATTCACTCACAGTGATAACCCACAGGATATTTGTAACATATTTTTGTTTGATAGCTTGTCTTTGGTACATTGATATTTTTATTTATTTGCATAAGCTAATGGGAAGAAAAAAAAGATTTAATGGCTTCTGAAAACATAGGTTGGAGGTTATGCAAATAAGGGTGAGGGAAAAGAATGAGAATGAGGATAAAGAACAAGGAAGTCCATCAACCAGCGATGGTGATGAGCAATCGAGGAGTAGTAAGAGTAATGAGGGTGGTGAAAAGGGAGGAGATAGTGCATCACATAGTGAGGTCCCGGAACAAATGAATAAATAAGGTATATTGATGAGGAGGTTGGGGAGGCAGGTGATAAAGTGGAGGGTGTTCATGGAAAAGAGGTGAGGAGGAGGTTATGGAGGCATGAGATAAAGTGAGGAAGTTCTTGAGAGTACAACAAGTTTGGGGAGGAACAAGGAGTTGTTGTTGACGATGATAGTGATGATGAAAATGAGGATGAGGTAGGGGAGGAGGTATGTGAGAAGAAAATTAAAGAGGATTATGTTGAGAAGAACAATGAGGATAGTGATGAGGAGGAAGTTATGGGAAGAGAGACAGAAAGTAGTGATTCTACAAGCCAGGACGAAAAATTATGGCAAGCTTGCATCTTCATCAAATCTAAAGATGAAGAGAGAGGCAATATGAAATGTATTTATCACTACAAAAAAAATTGAGTGAAAATTGAGAAGGAGGACCCGCGCATCCTATAACTAGCCCAAGAATCAGGGTTGTGGAGCATGGGTAAACATTCCTAGCATTGCATTGATCACATTTTAGTATGCGCTTTTATTGAATGATGGCAACAAGAGACTAATACCTTCCACATGCCATTTGGTAAGATGACCATTATACTGAATGACGTGTACCATCTATTTAAGATACTAGTGTAGGGGAAGTGTTTGTATGTTAAGGTTGTTTAGAAGAATGCCGACAATGCCAATGTGATTAAGAGGTTAAAGAAGTTGGTTGGATGTACGGAGGAGGAGGCCTAGAATGAGTGTAATGTGTTTTTATCTGTCTATATAGACTGGCTCATGCAACAATGCAAGGGGAAGGTGAAGAAGTTGGGGGAGGATGCTACAGAGTAGTATATCCATCAGTGTTCCCATGGATATTTGTTGTTTTTATTATTATTTTTTTAATTTTCAGACAACTTCCGTAATAGATTTTCTTTGAATTACCTTCAACCATTAAAGGAACTCGACAAACGTCGAGAAAATATTTTGGGTATTGTTTTCTTGTCCCATATATACAACCAATTGGGCATGGCATCACTGGTTGATGTTCGACAGGTTACAGGATGTCTCCCCCTTGGTGAAGAAGTTCTCTGTTTGTCAAATTTCCATTCCTATACATACATACAACGAATTTTAATTAAAAGATTATATTATTGAAGGCGTGGACTTATGATCATTTTAGTATTAAGCAGAGGGTTGATGAAATGCAACCCCGATTGTGAAAATTGAAGGTGCTAACAGTATTTGCGATGCATTTTCTGAGATGATTGAGCTACGAGAGACTATTGATGATATATATGAATCTCATGTAAGTTCAACCGTATGTATATTTTGATCATTATCACATTATGTTCGTTATTGATTAACATTCTAAAATATATAGCATTTAGGTTATTTAGGATACATATAAGGAGAAGATGGACATATACCCATTTCAGGAGGTGTCATTTTATAATGGCATCTTAATTTTTTATGATATGGTTAAACCGTACTATCCCAAGTGTGTGCTTCGATAAGCCAATCGAGTTCAGACCATTTTTAGGCCACCAATAATACTGTTGCATGAGGAGAGAGGTAGGTCCCAAACTCAATACAAATTTAGTTATGACAATGAAAAATAGCACCACGAGAATTAGGTGAACCGCTAATTATCCAAAAGCAGACGTTCATTCCAAGTTCAACATTATCCATGGGAGTATGTGAGTGACTACATGGATTGATTCTTGGAATGTTCCCACCCTACCGTGAAAAAATTCGGGCTATAGGTTAATGTAGAAAAAGGTTAAAGAATTCGACGAGTTAGTTAGTAATAATTAAGTAATAAGTTATTTTGGACATGCTTGAAATTTATATTCCCATTCTCTAACAAATTATGCATTTGTTAGGTTAATGCAATTAATGTAGTTGTCAAACTGTTGCAATATGCAATTGACACCAAAGAGGAACAAGATGCTGCAAATATCATTGAATGTGCAAGAGGAGCAGTAAACGTGCTACTTGAAGCTAAAGGATCCAAGACAATTCAAGACAAGGGTAAAGGAAAGTTGTTTAAAAAAAATACCCGTAAAAGAATCAATGATGAAGGCTCGATATAATCAAATGTCAAAGAACCCATAAAGGATATAATTTGGCTTTTGTTTTAGTTCTGTTAAATTGTAATTGTAATTGATGGATTGAACAACAATTCTTTGTGCTTTGGATTGTTAACATACTACTTTGGTTTATCCGGAGTTTGTAATATGTTTTGTCAACTTTGATCGATTTTTCACCATATGTTGTTAATTTTGTCTTTTTGGTTTGTTAATTTTTTCGTTTGGTTTATTTACTTATTAACTTTGTCATTTGTTATGTTATTTTTTATAAATTTTACATGATAATGATCTCACGGCCACAAGTCACCATAGCATTGATCCTACAACCACTAACCACTATGATATGGACCTTACGGCCCCAGTCATTATGGTATTGATCGCATGACCACAAGTCACTGAACATTGCAACATGTCAAATTTATATGGTATTTCTCACGAACATTTTTTAACATGATAGGGACCTCACGGTGATATGTCACGGTTACATGTCACTGTGGTATTGTTCTTATGTCCACAAGTCATCATAATTTTTTATCCATTTGACACTGTTCGATGAATTGAGGTCGTGAGATCAATACCATGGTGACTTGTGGTTGTAAGGTCCATATCAAGGTGTTTAGTGGCCGTGAGAAATACCATCTTAAATTTTACATGTTGCATTGTTCAGTGACTTGTGGCCATAGATTTAATACCACAGAGATTTGTGGTCGTGGGGTCAATAACACTATGACTTGTGGCTGAGCGAACTGTTTTAAGTATGGTCTTAATAAGAACATTTGACGATAGATGTTATGTTTTAAAGAACACGGTTACAAGTCACCGTGGTATGTTTAATGGTTGGAAAAATCCAGGTACATGTTTAATATTCAATTTCATTTTTATTGACTACATGTCCGGACTTTTTGAGGTGAAAGGTGGGCGTTTGTGTAGATTTCTTTTCAGGTCTACCACTGTTGGTGCACCGACCTCCCATGCCAAAAGGTAATCAGTTTATTGAGTTTGCATTTATCTTCTCACTTTAGCTCATCCTCTTCGTCTTTGGCCTACCTTTTTATTTTTTGAGGTAGGCTCCATCAATGAGGTAGATGATGGAGTCCCAATTTCCATTAAGTTATTCAAGATCATCTTTCATTCTGCCTCATCAGCCTCACCCTATTGTTTATTGAACATTTTCATTTTCGGTGTATAATTCACATCACGATATTTGGGATATTTGGTACAATAACAACTTTTCACCAGTGACCATCCAAACCCCAAAAGGAATTGGATTTCCATCCACCTCATATATTACCAACTCGTGCACATTTGGTAACCCGTACACGGTACGCAAGAGGTGAGTTCATGACAACTCTGTAAAATACTTATACCTAACACTGTGCACGATAGTCATCCGCATGACCTCCATCTACTAGTTAATAATGTCCAAGCCAAGTGGGATGCTCGTCCGTAAATCTCTCTCAAGATTGGGTCATCGTGCGTATGCTTGTTTATTTCAAGTGAATATTTAAATTTGACAGTTATCTCGGTCACTTTTAAATCTAGTAAAGCATCCGTACCTTTTCAGACATTCGCGAATGAACCAGTGCTATTGTCAAAATATTTCTTGATTTTTGAATGCGCACCCTCCTCCATGTTTTTCATTAGGTTACCCTTATGCATAACCTTGTTAGTCTAAGCACAAGCAAATTGATGGTGCACCGACATCCAATTTTTAGTAATATAGGCGATGATATTTGGAAATCGTGCCTACACTTGTGCTAGACTTTTCCAATTTTGATTAAAGGCCTGGATTGTGTCGAACTCTATGACCCCTATCAACCCTTGAATGAACAGTTTCTTATCCTACTTCGTGATACCATACTTTAATAAAGCAAGTTCCATGTTCTTTTACACTTGGAACAAGCAAAGAAATGTGTCCACGATAAGAAGTATAAATCAAAACGCATTCAAACACGATTGTTTTTATCAGACATTATAACTTGCGATAATGATTCTGGCTCGTATAGACTACGCAAATGACCTAACACCCACTAGAAATTTTCCTCCTTTTACACTAAGAAAAAAACAAACGCGATACAAAATGACTGACCCGTGTAACTCAAACTAATCATTTCAAATAATGGCATGTTGCACCGATTTGTCTTTAATGTGGAGTCAATAATCACCACGGTGGGGTAACTCTTTGCCAACAAAATTGATGTAGGGTGAGTAAAGAATACATTCTCTACAATATTTATACGTTCACATATGTTTTGCCAATATACATAGTTCTTCCCATAAAGAAAATACAAAAGTTGTTGCATTGCATTGCAGCCTTGCATCTCACAGGTCTTTATTTTGTATTTGGCATTGCATACTGCTCTCATCGTAGAATTTTTTTTGGTGCACCTTGTTTTAATATGGTCAATACCTCTTTCGGTTCAACATCTTTTGCCACCAACTCCTTTGTAATTTTCCACTCCTCCCAGGTTAACCGGTCGGCATAGGAGTGACCAACGAATGTCCTTTGCACGTCATGATTGTGAAAGTCGCATAAGACTGATACCTACTAAGGATGTGGTAGCACGTAGTACTTCAGGATAAATTTTGAGCAACTTTATGACCCTTCTAGAACCTTTGGACCTCCGACAAGGCTCTTGCTAGCGATCTGACAGGGTAGGTGAGAAGCAAAAATACTATCCCACCTACCACCACTACCTAACTACACTTGCATTGAATTATCCCAGCAATATTAAATACACTCAACAATCATCTTACACAACCCGTAAATACTTTCCTCAACACTCTACCACCTTGTTGACACCAGCTAACCTCATGGACACCCAAACCAAGTTACATCAGTTCGCTCATTCCTTTTTGGGTATTTTTTATAAATAGAAGGACGGTATAAAGTGAAAGGGGACTAATATTGAGCATTCAAAGAGATTAAGGCATTCAATCAATCATATTTGCAATAGCTCCAAGCATACATAAGTGTTTACACTTCGTTCTACTCTCACAACCCACTGTTTAAAGATTATATTGGTAACATGGATCATTTCCATTTCTTAAGCAACTTGTATATCTTGAAGATCCTTAAATTAGTACACAGGCACCTTTATATAAGTAATTTAATTACTTTCTAAGGTCCTTTGTATTATTAATATAGACCGTAAGACCTCAGACTCTCTTGACCAAAACCCAAAAGGTCTCCTAGACTATAATACATCATTTGCAATCTAATAAACCAATGAAACACCATTGTTAGTGTATGTAAGACCCTCAGATGAGGTCCAAACGACTTTAAGCAATTATTTATTACTTTTATATTTCTCTCCTCTTACCCGTCTAAGGTCTAAGTGGGAGCACCCGTGAGTCTAAAGTCACTTACGATTTGAACACCCATCACTTTGATGCCATCTGTGTGAATGAAAAGTTATATTTCTCTTAAATACACGCCTTGATAATTTCAAAATGATTACTAACACTACTTTTTCTCTTTTCTTGAAAGATATGAAAGCCCAATATAAAATGCTCCAAGATAAGCTAGCCACCATTCTAAGAAGGTTCATTTTATCGCCGGTGGTAGAGGACCAGTTATACTAGAACATAGCGGTACATGGGAGGGCATGAGCCCAACTTAGAAGGAGAAAATCATATAAAGGGTGTGCAGAGGCCCCCTAGTGATGAAAGACTTGTATTACCATCAAGGATAGGCTATACCTCCCTAGAGACTAGTGTTAAGGAGGTTTCAGAGAAGCTAGACCGTGGGAAGGAGAGATAAAGAAAATGTAAGACCCGTTGAGGAATTTCCTCAACCGGTATAAAACTCAAATTGCTAACACCGTTGAGTTGTCTCTTCAAAAGATGTTCACTACAACAAAACGCGCTTTAGTAATGGTATTTTACCATTACTAAAAATATTAGTAATAGAATTTTTTTCATTTAAAAAAAGGCGCGAGGCACAAAATTAGTAATAAAATTTTACCGTTACTAATAGTAACAGTAAAATTCTGTTACTAATTTTGAATTTACTAACAGTATTTTACCGTTACTAATTCTGATTTAGTAACGGACTTTTGTGTTACTATTTTAAGCTTATTACACCATTTTTATAACACTTTTGTCTGATTTTGTAGTGGTAAAGGTCCATTAGTAATATTAATACATATTTAATATATATATATATATATATTTTTTAAAATCCAATATCCTGAATTTAAACAAATTCAATTATTCTTACCACACTATTGAAATCCTAAGAGCATATACAAAAATAGTCCACATAGACAATGACATTATATTAAACATTTACATTTTATATAAGCCTCCACCATTTATTACAAAAAGAAACTTAATAAACAAATGAAACATCATAATACAATCATCCCAAAAGTTACATTATTTTCATAAATGCATTCAATATAACATCCTAATAATTATTCCAAAATGAGATTTTTTTATACTATAACCAAGTAAATGAAATATAAAAAAGAATTATGTTGTTGTTGACTTTCAACTTCCGTTATGTTATCATCCCCATCAACGCCGCAACCCACACCGCTAAAAACTTGATGAGCATCCCAAAAGGACATTCTATCAAACAAAATAAAATTATCATATTAATTATAATATCAACATTTAGTCATAGAAAATTAATTTAGTATAAAAAATTATCCACCAGCAAAATTAATTGCACAAACACTGCAAAAAAAATTGCACAACACTATGTCAAAAAAAGGGCGAAGGAAGACCCAAAAAAATTGCTAATTATCGACATGCACGTGGTTCTGATAATGACTTCTATGGATAATTCTCCTGTAAACATTTATTATAAGTGTAATAAGGCTAGATGTCAACTGTTTTAAATAGTTATGATGCCATGATAAATAAAGCTTAACAAACGTACTAAGGAGATGGAAGAAACTGAGATGGTGTCCATGAAGCCTAACCTCAGTTAGTTTGTTTTAGAAGAGTAACTTATCTTAATGAAATACAAACCACTTGAAATGACATCAGGCGAAAAGATATCCAGAAGAAAAAAAATAAAAATTCAAGCACAAGATTTCAATTATAAAAGACAGCATAACATACAAATTTCAATTATACATCTTTTACTCTACTTTTCAATTGCTTCCAATCCCTATAGTCATCCCCAACAACTTTGCTCGTAAAATATATTCCTTCAAAACCTTAATAAATTAATCATTTTTCGAAATATCGAACACCAGTTTAAGGACTTTCCCCCTTGCATTAAAATGAGTTATTTATATCCCATCTCTCTTTTTCTATCCTCCTCCTCTCTTTATCTTTTTTGATTCATGTCCAACAACCTTACATTGGACAGACCATCACTTAATATGACATCATAGATAATTCCACATCAGCTTTTAGTTACTCCTGGACTGGCCTAAATCGAACTTTCCAATCCTATCTCACCTTTAAATCTCGACCATCGCTCGACTCGGTCTCTTCCATCTATGATCTCCTCTCTGTTGATCGGACTCAACTTGCTCAACTCAACGCAGTTGTATAAAATGTAAGATTTCAAATAAACCAGATGGTGCTTGTACCGGTCAACTTCTCTTGTTCAGGCGACTACTACCAATCAAACACATCTTATATTCTCAAACACAAGCTACAATATGCGTGACATCCATGAAGTGACCAGAGCCTCGAGCTTCATGATATTTGGATGGTTGAGTCTACGCAAAATACAAATTTTCCTAGCCATAAAATGAACACTTTCTATATCCATGTTAACAAATCGTACTTTCTTCATTGCAATAATTTTATTGGTGTTAAGGTCACGGGCCTTGTAAACAATACTATAAGTTCCTTAGCCAATCTGCATAAATAACATATTTCACGAAACTAACATATCAATATCGTCAACTTATCATGGAATAAAGAACTTATTTTCCATAACAATATGTAAAAGTCAAGCTCACACTCATAAACTATGTACTACAACAAATATATAGTGCATTGTGTGCAAGAGCTTAACCAAAAAAATTGATTAGATAATGTTAGCAATGGCAAGTTCATTCTAATTTTAACCATGTAAATGGAGAGAAGTCACATTTATTTATATTAAAACTTCTAGTCATCCTATCCAAACTAGTATAGTTAAACATATTATTTTGATTATGAAATGAATCATATTCCTAGTTAATTTTACTTCAGAAACTGTAAGGTGTAAATTTATTGAGTTCAATAGTTCAACACTGATAAATAGTTCAATAGTTCACGAAACCACATTAAACTCACATCAAAGAAGCAAGTCAACATTAATCCATACTTTTCATATTAAGCATAAAGAAGAACATAAATGAAAATGATACTAGGTAGGACCAGTCGTGCTGGTAATTTTCTTACAAAGAAAATAATTCAGGGGAAAAAATTTCCACATTTAATAAAGTGTTAAAACTGATTGTTCCACTCACTATGCTACATATGGATGATATGATTATTAGAATTGAGCTAGCAGTAAAGCAGTAGGAAAAAAAATAAGAACGAGATGGTATGATCAAGTTAGAGATGAAGGTCAAGGGGGAATTAGGACAGGCATAATGGCAATATCATATAACATGTGGCACGATCGGTGTAGATTAGCCATACTATCGTGAAATTTGTTTCGTTGATTACCTTGTAAAAAAGGATGTGGACTCAATTTGGGAGGTCTCAAAAAGGAAAGCATAATGTGGGACAGAGGTGGTAAAACAGAAACTTCGGGAAATAATTTTTACATAATAATATGACAGTGGAGTATTCAACAATTAATGAATGTTAATAGAATACGAAAATGTTAACTTATTATTAACCAAAATCCATTTTCTATAAAGGAATCCATTAAAAAAAAGTAAGTCACTAATGCAAATGATTATAAATAATTGAAAATCCACATCATTTGATGGTATATAAAATTATATATATATATACACACAATTGCAAACCCCTAGGTGAGAAGATGCTTTACAGATCTGGATATTCAAGAACACTAAAAAATTAATTACATTGCACTACTAATACCAAAATATGAAGAGCATATAAAGATCTAATCTTTGGATTTTCTTAAAAGCAAATCGAACCACGAATATATAAAGAAATAAAAAAATGGATTGCGTTTATCAGGAAAAAAAAGCCCTCATTTGGGACATGCTCGAGGGAACAATTCTTTCTAAATAAAAAGAAAGAGAGGATTAAAGGCTTTGTGGGAGAGTCCGAAAACATCAAATAAGTTCTAGCCCTTCATAACAAGATATTTTAGATCGTCCTGTTCATGACCAAGAGCAATATTTTTAGATCGAGGATCTCCTGTTTACATAGGGTGAGAATAATATTTTTTTAGTATGGACACGACACGAGAAATAATATTAGCATAAATACAACACGAGTCTAAACACAAGTCAGAGAACAAATCATGACACAAAAATAATGTAATAATTATACATAAATGTAAGTTAATATAAAATATCTACATGTAGATCCCTTGCATAATTTTTGTACACTGGCATCACTCTTACGAAATGATTATTGGTGGTTTTAGGTAGGTATAAAGCCAAAATTATTTTATTTTTGTTGTTCCCATTCTGAGATGTGAAATTATATCTTGTTATGTGGAGGTTTATTAACTCATGTTTAGATATATTTATACTAATATAAAATGCTATACAAGATACAAAATGCTCCTTTTTTAAGAAGTTGTCCTCGTGGCAACAAAAATTAAAATCAAAGTAGTTGGGTATTCCTAACATCTGATACATTTACTTAATGCATTAACCAAATAAAACTCTCGGCTCTTCCTCTCCACTTTACACCCCTTACATCTTATGATACATTTATTCAACTCACTGTTACTTCTCCTTCCTCTTTCAAGACCATTATGCAGAGTATGTATCTCTATTGATTTTCCAATGTAAAAATCCCTGTACATTTAATGTGTTCCCCCCCATCAACAAAACCTATTTCATATGTATTCGTTCATAATTTATTTTGTAGATTTTAATTTCTATTTCCCTGTCCACTTTACAATTGTACAAAACTGAATATATTATTATACTTATGATTTTGGTAGGGATTGCAATATCAATTTTACTCAACCAAAGCATTCATTGTCATTGTTAGAGGAAGCAGTGAATAGATATGTTAAAAAACAAATTCCAAGTTCTTTTTAAAATATTATGAAAAATATATGAATTTTGATGAATTTTTTATTGTGTCATATTTTATAGTTCTGAATTCGGATGCACATTTGATTATATGTTATAAGATAGCGAAATAGGAAGTTGAATGTGATTCGTTATTCTTATGTTGCACATTAACAGTTGTTAAAATTTCCTAAAGAGGAGACCATTATTTTTTTTATCTACAGTTATTTTGTTCAATGTAACGGGGTTATATAGCTTTACCATCATGGATTCGTAATTTTTTTTCGTAACAATTGAATTAATCATTGATAAGAGAATTAAAAAGTTATGCACTATTTTTAGGAGTAGCTCTATTTGGGGAATTGGGGGTGTTGGTGTTGGTATAATAAATTATTTTTGGGGGCTTCTCCCATTAAGTCCAATTAAATTGTATGTAATCTGTTTTTGAACTCTGCCTTTAATGGCAATAGGTACAGGCTTCAGGTAAGAGGATTATGTCGTTATAGATTTCAATTTGGGGATTTGGAGGTATAGCAGGAAGTTATATTTTGAGCTACGAATCTAGGGGTGGCAATTCGGACCCGAACACGACAACACGACACGATCCAACACGAAATTAAAATAGCTTTTCGTGTTCGGGCCTGGTTTTTTAAGCCCGTTAGCGGGTCGTGTCGTGTTGATGCCAAGAAATTGACACAAAATTGGCCCGATAATGACCCGTTAGAGCCCAATTGACACGACCCAATTATAACCCAATTTAGACCCAATTTAGACCCAAATGGACATAGTAAATTGACGGGTTATCGTGTTGTTAAATTGATAAGTTATCGTGTCGCACCGTGCCAATCGTGTCAAATTAACATGATTTTTTTTATTGTGCTATATGTGTCGGGTCGTGTTATTAACGGGTCATGTTCGTGTGGTAAAAATAAACACGACGTCGTGTCATGTCGTGTTCGGGCTGGATAAAATCGAGTCATGTCATGTCAGGCCAGATCCAAACACGACCCATTGGCCCGAATTGCCACCCCTATATGGATCCAATGTGTTGAATTTTTGTTGTGCTTGTTATAGTTGTGAAAGAGTTTGATGGCAGTAGGTATAGGAAATTCTGATTGATATATTTTTGGTTTTATTTTGATTGTTTTGTTATATAAGAGCTTTCTTCTAAGTAGAATATTCATAAGTTTACCTACTTCTTCATTTTATTTTACAAATTCATTAGCATTTAAGCCATTTATACATCTTTAAGCAATTGAGACATAAAAAAGATATAACGTAACACATTACTGTCTAATGTTTTTTTCTTGAGAATTAATTTTATGAACCAGTATGTTGACATCTTTGTCTACATCTTGAGGGTTGTAAAAACGATGCAGCAAAATTATGCTAACATGGACACTAGAGTGAACACTGAAGGAGGCAATCAATCTGAACAAAATGTGAGGAAGGAAAAGGACAAATCCACTACAATTAACATGGGAAATAAGGTAGGCTGATCATCTATAAATCATGTACTGCTTCTCATGAACTATTTGAGGTTATAACTAATATAATTATGTGTTCCATAAAAAGAACGGTTTGCTTGATTTTACATTAAATTGAGTTAAACAACATTAATTGATCAATTGTGCCTTTGTTTACTTTGATACATATAATACCTTATTTTTTATTATGCTAAGAAATGGGAGATTTTCTATTTCAGATACCTTTTTATGTCCAGTTTGTTTAATCCTTTTAGTTTAATTGAATTATTATTAAAATTTCTTCCATTAAATTGATGTTGGTAACTATCCCACCATTGAATGAAAATAATGTCATCTTATCCATACTTAATAAAACAACTACAAGCATGTGATCATGAAACTTCCTATTCACTATATATGTCATTATCTTTGTTGATATAGTGACGTGATCACTAAATTTGCTTAATTTTCTTGGGATCCAGGAAGTTTCTTGCTAATACATAATTTTAGCCTGTTATTTTCGAATGCCTCAGTTTTATTCGTGCACCAATATTTCAGATTTCATTTTATGCTTAGTGTTTTGTGAATTGTATAATTTTGATGGAGTTTAGGGGTTTACACTTGACCTGCACTATGTCTAATCTAAAGTTTGTTCATTTAATCTATAGCATGGTCAAAGATGAAGTTGTTTAGTTATTATTTAAGTGCTAAAAATATGTCTTACTTTTTCAATTAGTACTTATCTATTGATTTGATTTTTGGTTTTGGTGTTTATGGCTTTTCGCCTGATCTCAGGGGTGTTTTCATGTATATGTTTATATCATCTAATGATAAAAAGTTCAGATCTCTGTCCTTGACTATCCCAGTTTAATGATTGTTCATTAAAAAAAATTGTATTACCTTTATTAAGATCTAGAGGAATATGATTTTCTTGGATATTTGTATTGGGGTTGCATGTCCCTTATACGGTATGTCATTGTCTTCCATGCCCATGTTGTCCCTACAGTTTTGTGATCTATTAAAATATGAGATGATGGAATTGAATTTACTTGATCTAAATTTTTTATCAATGTTTTTTCTTATTACTTATGTGTCGCGCATTGTGCCTCGCTCGCGTATTACGCGGGTTTACACCTAGTTAGATTTAGAATACATAAATTAATATTGTTAATCTGAAAGGTCCATAAAAGATACAAAATCGTATAACTAAATAGTGAAATAAGAAATACATTAGATGTGGATGATTAATACTATCTTATATAATGGTAGCTCATTTCAATACATGAAGGTCACCACATAACCCGCAAACAAGACGAACACTTTGAGTAAAAACCCTGGACCATATCATAAAAATGAAGCCTAACACTCATTTTAAGAAACCGATAAAAAGAAAAAGAGAGGATAAAATTCATGAAAATAAAAAATGAAATTTGCCTCGGTCTTGAACATGACAAATGGGGAAGACGCTGAGGACTGTACGAGCAGGATGATCCGTGTTAGTAGCGCCGACCTGTGTGATGTGTTGACCGACCGGACGAGTGGACGCGATGAACTGAGGTTGGACGATCAGAATAAATAAGGAGCGTCGAGTTATGTGATGTGTTGAGGAGGAGAAACATTATGCGATGTGTTGGGGCAAATAGCCATGTTATTTGGTCACAGGACACAATTTGGTCAATAGCCATGTTATTTGGTGTTGTAGTGTGCAAAAAATGCATGATTCTTGATTAGTATATTATGGAGAGAGTATCTTTATTGATGAACATTATACTAAGCAGGGGATAATGTACAAGTATAAAGAGTAAATCTAGCATGGAGCATGAAGATTATATTAAGCATGGATATGTGAGAGCGAGTGATGTGAGGATATCTACAAGTGAGTGTGTGGTTGTGAAACTAAGCATGGATCAACTACAAGTGGTGTGTGACAAGTGTGAGTGAGCATGGATATATATAAGTGTGATAAGTGGAGGTGTGTGTTAGTGATAACTAAGCATGGATTTTTAAATGGTGTGTGCAACATGTGGATATAAGTGATCCTAGGTGCACGTGGTGTGAAGTGTACATGGAGAGTATCTATAAGTGTGTGAGTGAGTAGTGATATAAGCATAAGGTTTTTATGTGCAAGAAATAATAGATGAGAAAAAGGGGACATACAGATTGGTGCATACGCACACAAGCAAAACAAAACACCAATGCAAATAGAGTTTATCCCTCTTATGGAAATTATCCCTAGCGGAGTCGCCACTGTGCCCATCCCGATCGCTAAGATTCGCGTGTCCCCTTCCTTCCCATCTTTCTACTTATTCCCAAGAACGGGGGTTGGGGAAAGAAAGGGAGGATGAAAGGACTCACGACCTTTTTGATTTAGGAGCGCTTCGGGTGTCGTCGGTGTGGGTTGAATGTAAAAAGATGGAGTCGCCAAACTATTTTACACAAAACAGGCAAAAGAACATGTCGCCGCTTCGAGAGAGCGGCATCAAAGACAAACTGATGCTTATGAAACTTATAGTTCGAGGGGTTCAGGGGCTAAGTTATGGAATGGTAAGGTGTTAGGAACCCATCCCTCCCTTTCGGTCTCTCATGGGCTTGTGTTATTGTTTTCCTTTATTTCTCCGTGAAGTGTGTGTGCGTGTATATATAATGGATATCGGAATCGCCCAAATCATACCATAGAAGGGATAAAGTGAGGTCATCTATAGGAATGTTCCCAAAATATTCTATATAAAATACGATTTAGGCATTTGTCGTAATGTTGATCGTTATGGTGAAACGATAATATGTGTTAGATAAAATGCTAACAAGGATTACAAACATAATATGTATAATAATGCAAGAATATGATAAATGTGAAAATGGGGGATGCAGGAAAATTAATTTTTTTTGAAAATTTGGACTCGAGTCTCGAGTTTTAATTCGAGGCGCCTACGTAGCCTATAAAGGCATCAAAGTCCACATAGTTCTCATGCAATCATAGGGGTGGGGTTTATTCCATAGATTCAAACGAGATTTTATTATATGTGTGTGTAGAAAATATGTTTTAGTTTTAAAAAAGTGTGATGGATAATTCTGTTCAGAATTTATGGGGGAAACCACTTTTTATTTTATTTTTTTTTTTTATAGAAAATAAAGTATATGAAATATACCAATAAAAATGTAAGATGTTAATGTGTATGAACTAAAGTATGAATCTATTGTAGTTAATGCAAAAATAAGGAATTTAAAGAGAGGGAAGGATTTGGACCTTTTTTGAAGCTTGATCTTTGATCTTGGATGAACTCCCTTGAATGTGAGATGAACATTGGACGAGAGAGAATAAGATTTTGCTAAATTGGGTGTGAAAAGGATGGGAATGTAAGATTGAATGGAATTTCACATCAAGAAACTTCGTTGATTGCAAGAGAATGTTGATGAGATCACTGATGGATATGAGGTGTGATTTGGGAGTGAGGTCATGCCCTTTAGTGCTGATAGGCATGCTCCCAGCCCTGCCAATCGGCAAAAAACCCTAGACACACTATCTATAGTCAGGGAAATGTACCTGCCAATTGGTAGTCTCGTGCAGATTTTTTTGAAAAAACGATCATAGAACACAATCCGTTGATCTGAATCGTTCACGGGGAATATTGTTAAAGGTAATTCAGAGACCTTTAAGAGTCATTTGGACTGCTCCCGAGTCCGGGAGTTGACTTTGGGTCAAATATGGATTGGAAGCGCATTGGCCCTTTGGAAGGAGATTATTGAACGAAAACGGATCGTTCATCCGAACAATAAGTCAAAATCGGGAACGGGGTGGACCATTAGAAAGTTTAGCCAATTTACTTTGACATTCCAAAGGCGACGATCGTTGGAAAAGGGTATTTAGTGCCGTCGGAGATTCATTCAGTCTTGTTGAGTTGAAGAGTTTACCTTAGTCAAATTGAACGTGAGAGCGCCCGGTGGCCTCTGAATTAATTTTCGGGGGAAAATAGGTCGTTCGTCTAAATGATTGTACCATTTCATGCATGGGGCAGACCTTTGGAAAGGTTTTTTAGAGTCCTTCAAAGATTCAAAGAGTTTTTTCTCTGATGATGAAGTTGATTAGGGGAAATCGAGGCCTGAGAGCGCCCCGTGGCCTTCAGATCAATTTTCGATAGTAAAATGGTTCGTTCGTCCGAATCGGTATGCCGTGTCATGCACAGAGCGAACCGATTGAAAGGGGATTTAGAGACCTTTGAATATTAAAAGAGCTTTCGCTCTGACGATGGAGTCAACTGGAGTCAAACGGGGCTTGGGAGCGCCCGATGGCCTCCAGATTAGTACTCGAAGTATGACCTAGGGTTTTTAGTGAAATGGGGAGGTATTAGGGACTTGAGGAGGGACTTAAGGAGTCCTAAAATATGGTGTCTACACTCCGAACCCATAAAAGACTAGAGGAATTATTGATATTTTCATCCATAATTCCAAAAAACTAAAATCTAAGGACAATTAACATCCCATTTGCTTATATCAAAACACTTTCTTTACCACAGAGTTATACGAAAAAAGACATGTAAACCTTGCCCCCCTCGAATTTATATTTTTAAAAATGTTTAAGAAAAACTTATGTTTTGAAATTTTTTTGGGTGCTAAGTGTTCAAATACAATTTTTTTCCAAAGCTTCAGTTTTTAATAGAGAAAGTGTGTAAGGCTTAAGGTCTTGAGGTCAAAGACCCCTATAAGGACATTAAATTCTAATTATTTTTAAGTCCAAATGATTCAAACCCCTATAAGTACTTCAAATTTCAAATCTTTCTCAGTCCGGAGGTCTCAAGACCTTTATAAGGACTTTAGATTTCAAACTTTCCAAGTTCATAGATCTTAGGGCCCTTAATGTGACTTAAAATTCAAGTTTACTTAGTTCATAGGTCTTAGGACCCTTTAGGGGACTTCAAATTTAAGTTTACCTAAGTTCATAGTCTTATGAACTTTTGCGAAACTGTTGGTTATAATTTTACTAAGTCTGAAAGCTGGACGCTCATTTTACAAATTTCTAAATCCGAAGGTCTTAGGACCCTAATAAGAACTTTATATTTCAAAAGTTTAAATACAAATTTTAGGCCTAAGGTCTCAAGACCCCTTATAGGTGTCATTTTAAGTCTTTATGCACACATTTTTTTTGGCTAAGTGTTTGTATAAAAATTGTGGGAATTCATTTCTAAAAAGTATAAGTACCAAGTATTCCATATCTAAGGTCTAAGGATTACGGGAACTCATCCCAGACTTCAGAAACTTCACAAATGCAAGGCTTCAGGTCTTACAATCCTAAGGGATGCTCTAAAAATTCACAACTCAAGTTGCTTTGCTTTACTTAATAATATTGGGGGATAAGGGTTTACTAATTTCTAGGCAAACTTCAGATAGACCTCAAGAAATGCAAGTGAATGTAAAAAAAATTACTTAGCAAAGCAGTAAAAAGTAATGAAGTAGAAATTTAAGAGAAAACATTCCATGAATTTAAAACCACCATCTCATTAAGGGTATAATAAAAATTAGAAGAAATGTCCCATGAATAATATATGGTTTACAAAAATAAAAAAAATGACATAAGGTCCTTTCAAGGCTTGTGTGTCTGGGGGTCCACAAATGCTTCACTTGTTGAAGGCAGGGAGGAAAAAAGTCAATTTCCTAGGATCTTCCTCTTAGGATTTTGTAGCGAAGGCATCTTTAACATTATCACCATAACTTCCTTCATCATTCGAGCTCTCTTCCTTTAACTGATGTGCTACAAGGAATGAATAAAAAACATCCACCCTCAGAAACAACGCATGGACCTTAGCATTGAAAGCTTCAAAACCAGAGCTGAAGTTCTAAATGGTATACCTATTAAAAACCTCAAACTCTTGATAGGAATCTATCTGGCTCTGCACCGTAGTACAAATCTATATTTAAAATGCTTCATGCTTGACCAAGACCTCACCATGGCACATACGTAGGACTTAACCTTGGTAGATCAGCTATTCCTTCTTAGGATATAACTTTTTACTGTTTGATTTAAAAGTGCCACCTCACCATTGTAACACCCCGCTTAATTAAATACCGGGTGATCAGTCCTATACCCAATTAAAACAGAATTTATAGTTGGTTCATTCTTAGCATCACTATCGAAAAACCTTTTTTTATTAGTAAATTCACCTAATATCCAACAAAGCAAGTGTTAAAATTATTCAAATTTTAATGTAAATAAAATTTCCACTTTTAAAACGTAAACTACTTAACACAATTTGTTCACACAATGAATAATAACCGAGTAACATCAAAACTAAATTAAATGCAACTGGAATAAAACTCTCTAGTCTAAATATCATAATACAATAATCACATCACAAATTAAATGTACCAAAACCAACATAAGAACTTAATCTGTCTATAATAGAAAAGAAAATGACTAGAATCCTCTTGGGCGACATGCCCTAAATGAAAAATCAACTACAGAGTATTAATCAATGAATATGAAAGCGTCTAAACAAAGTCCAACTCCATAGCATCCTAGCATCCATAGCTCGTAAAAAAATCTCAATCCTCTACGGTTGATGTCTATGCGGCTGGACACCTGATATAGGAGATACAAGAGAGGAGAGGATATGCAAGAAAATGGATCAAGGCCCGATTGTAAAAATAGTTTGAAAACATCAAGTGAATAAATGTTATGTTCAACAATTGTTATATAAATGTTAGATTTGTTGGAATCTCTCTTGAGATTCTCACCTCTTATCTAGAGTGCACACCTAACGTACCTTAAAATCATACTAGTTACTATTCCCATGCTAACTAATTCATATCAGTGCCAACTAACCATAGCCCATATCTATTCCACGTATTCCCTTTGCAGTACATGTAATACATACACATATATATATATATATATATATATATATATATATATATATATATATATATATATATATAATTTCTCTATAACATGGTTAAGCCTTTTTTTAATTTAATATAATTAAGTATTAACTTACTTAACTCTTTTAAGATTTCATTACCTTTCATGTCTACTTAATTCACATAGTACATAATATCACAAGTATATATACACATTCACTTTATCATATATATATGTATTAAACTGCACCCCGAGGCTTAGCTATGGTGCGTGTGTACTCTGCTATCATGTCCTAGTACATCTCGTCACTGTATAAAGAACCATAGGTTCGATATTTCCTATGAACCATAATTAACAAATCACAAACAGTGGAGGCAAACATAATCCTAAGCCTTTGGGACATACCTACGCACCTAAAAGACCGTTTAATACCATTGTTCTCACTAATGGAAATCCAACCTAAGTTCTATGTTCTGAGGCGACAAGTCAAACATCCCCTTTAAGTCTCATCAGGATATCACTACCCTCTACGCGTAAACCTCCCATCGATAGAAACTAGGCTAGGTATGTCATACACATAAATTAAACAAGCAATAGGTATACACATCAACATATATAAAATTCGGTACGCACTCAACCAATATCATATTAGGATTTCATCCCACCCCAATTACCTGTCGTGTTTATCAATACCACCCATACTTGTTAATCACGATTATCATCTTATATGTATTATATAGTTGTCACTCACATAATCCCAAGTACCCACACACACACACACACACACACACACACACACACACACACACACACACACATATATATATATATATACAGAAGGTCTCCCATAAGGACTTTTTATGGTGCAGACCCCGGTACATACCATTTTTTTAAAATAGTAAAAATATGAATTTTTTTATGAAACTTTATGGATATGATCTCTACGGTGAGAAGATCATCTGCAATTTTTTTTCGTCAAACAATTCAATAAATAAACCATTGAGATGAGGTGATATGTAAAAAATGATATAAATATGCATTTTCAACTGTTGAAATGTTGGGTCGGCACCGACCACTTTATTGATTGAATTTTTTTATGAAACTTCATGAATATGATCTTCTCACTATTGATATCATATCCATTAAGTTTCATCAAAAAATTCAATCAATAAGTCGGTGAGATGATCCTCAACATTTCAACAGTCGAAAATGCATATTTATACCTTTTTTTTGACATATCACCTCATCTCAACGGTTTTTTATTGAATTTTTTGATGAAAAAAATTGGAGATGATCTTCTCACCGCGTAGATCATATCCATGAAGTTTCATCAAAAAATTCATTTTTTACTATTTTAAAAAAATGGTATGTATCGGAGTGTGCAACATAAGGAGTCCTTAGAGGAGAGGGTCTCTCTCTCTCTCTCTCTCTTTATATATATATATATATATATATATATATATATATAGGGAGAGGTTCACAAGTGGACCAAAAGAATGGACTTTTTAATGGACCTTAACAAAAAACACATAATAACACATTAATTTTAATTTCTATAGTGTAATTGGTCCGCGCCAGCGGCACCCGAGACTACACCTTCACTCCACTAACCCCCCACCCCACCGCCCCCCCAACCACCACCATCACCATAGCAGCCCTTGTGGCAGCCCTTATGACAGCAGGGCTGCCATGGGGGTGGGTGGGGGGGCGTGTGGGAGGTGGGGGATCGATCGACACGCGTATTTGGTGCCGCTGGCGCAGACCAATTACACTATAGGAATTAAAATTAATGTGTTATTATGTGTTTTTTGTTAAGGTCCATTAAAAAGTCCATTCTTTTGGTCCACGTGTGAACCTCTCCCTATATATATTATCCCGTACATGACCATGACGATTATTTTTCTCTTAATCGTAATATTATTATGTAGATCTCTCTCACATAATTTTATTCCTCAATTTCATATAATTTTCCAACATTAACCCAAGTCCCTCAAGCCTTGTTAATGTACCAAAATTATTCAGAACTTACTGTGGGCTACAAATACAATTTTTCAAACTGTTCCGGGTTAAAAACAAAAATTCTAAAATCTCGTCAGAAACTCAGAAATCTCGTTTGAATGAGATGACACCTCTTTCTAACGACAACATGTCTCGTTCGAACGAGAACAACGTCATTCCAATTTGTCTTCAACCTTAGTTTTTTGCGTTTTTCTAATTGTTCTTACACCCAAACCCTTATGGATTTCATTCTACCCAAAACCCAGATTTGTTAAAAGTGTTTTAACATGATTTTCACATAAGAATAACATCAAATTCATATGTTCATAAGGGTATTATCAACAAACCCATCAAATCCTTAAAATCCCAATTCATCTAAATCCTCCATTTTTATACCTCTTAAAACCCAGAATTTAGAATTATAACTTCATAACTAAATCATCAAATTTCCATATTCAACAAGAGTAGAATTTATCAACATGGAATTCCTATGATTATTTTCATATCATCAATAAACAAATAAATCCTCTACATGTATAACCTATCCATTTTCATGTTCATTGTCTCTACATGTATATCCATTTTCATGTTCATAGTCTCTACATGTATAAATATCCAACTACATGAATTTGCCTATCCATTATACTTAATTTATCAATCATTTTAATCCCAAATTCATAAGGTCATCAATCCAAAACGAAATCCTATTTTAACATGGATAATATAAGCACCAAAATAAAGCAAGAATTACACTTGCCTTATGTGTAGGTATGAAATTTTGATGAAGACAAGTGTTTGGCACCTTTTATTTCTTTTTTCGAAGACAATCTGGTGGTGGTGCAAGGTGTAGAGATGGTGGTTATCCCCTTAGTTTTCCCTAGATGACTCTTCCTTTCCAAGCAACTCTTCCTCTCCTCAAGATAACCTTTCACTTTCTCTCTAAAGCTTTTCACTCTCTCTCAAAAGACCTCACTTGTGTTTAGATGAAACGAATCTTATGTACACTCTAAACCCACATATATAATAAGTCTCCAAGGTTAGCTAAAAGACAAAAAACGTAGGTACTATTCATCTCCCAAGAAAAATGTCAAAAATGCCCCTTCGGGGTGTCTTTTCATCTTCCAATTGATCCGAGACCCAAAACAAATCCCCGAATAGACTTTTCTGCCTATTTCGACACTTTCGAACTCAACGGCGCAGTCAAAATGATCATCCGAATGACTTAAAAATAAATCTCATTTTATTTCCCAACTTTAGTCCCGACACGACTTATAAGCGCGTCCCGACTTAATTTCTATTATTATCATATTTGTAGCTCCAGATAATAACTATTATATTCACATATTACTTTTATATCACTAAGTAATATTCAAAATCATATATTACTTTTATCTCAAGTAATATTAAATTCGAATTAATCCCAATTAATATTTCATAATTAATTCCAACTAATCCCCATTTAATTACCTCATTAAATTTTGATTAATATCATATTAAAAGTCATTAAAATTACGGGGTATTACACACTTCCCCCTTACAACAGAATTTCATCCCGAAATTCGGAAAATAAAAGCATACCTGGTAAAAATAACTCCGGGTATTTATCGCGCATCTCATCCTCGCGCTCTCAAGTAGGCTCCTCAATGTTATGGTGCTCTCACTAGACACGCACCAACGGAACTACTTTCGATCTCAAGCGTCTATCACTATTGTCCAAGATAGCTATCGATCTCTCCTTATAAGAACTGTCTGGATACAAATCGATCTCCTCTAATCTAACATAAGTGTGGACCAACTCATCTCGGATGGATTGCCTCAGCGAAGAAATATGGAATACATCATGTATCCTATGCAAGTGCTCTGGCAACCCCAATCTGTAAGCAATCGGTCCAACTCTCTCAATTATGGAAAATGGTCCTACATATCTGGGTGCTAATTTCCCCTTCTTTCCAAATCTCATGATCCCCTTTACAGGAGATACCCGCAATAACACTTGGTCCCCCACACTGAATTCCTGGAAGAATCACTTCACATCGACGTAGTTTTTTTGTCTATCTTGGGCTACCCGAATACGACTCTGAATCATTTCAATCCTGGCAGATGTGTCCTAAATTATGTCTGGCCCAAGTAGCTTATTGTCCCCCACCTTTAACCAACATGCAGGAGAACGATAAGGTCTACCATAAAGTGGCTTAAATTGAGACATATCGATGGTGAACTGATAAGAATTATTATACGCAAACTCCACTAGTGGATGGTACTCCTCCCAACCTCCCCCAAAGTCTAGGATACACTTACGTAGCATATCTTTTAACATCTAATTTGTACGTTTTATCTGCAGGTGATAGGCTATACTCAAATTCACCTCGGTACCCATGGCCTCGTGAAAATTCTCCCAAAATCAGGATACACAAATCTTGTCTTTATCGGACACAATATCAAGTGGTTCCCCATGTAACCTCACTATCTCGGCTATAATAAGCTGGGCGTACTATCCCGTAGAGTAATCAGTCCGAACTGGAAAAAAGTGAGATGCCTTAGTCAATCGATCCATAATCACCCATATGGAATCATGACCCTTATGAGAAGTAGGTAGCCCTGTGATGAAGTCCATAGAAATACTCTCCCATTTCCACATTGGGATCTCTAATGTTTGAAGAAACCCAACAGGCTTCTGATGGTCCACTTTTACTAACTGATAAGTGGCACATTTAGAGATGAACTCAGTAATGTCTCTTTTCATCATGCTCCATGACGCGACTGATAATGTGTCTCAGAAGTGCGTACTCTCTAGGCTCAAGTGCAAGCCTGTCGCTCAAGTAATAATCCGATAAGTCGGGTATCGATCCTCAGGGAAATAGGACAATGGAATTGTAACGACGTTGGACAGACGAATGAATCCTAACTCTGAATTTAAAGAAAAGGAAAAGATTAATTATTTTGAGAATTGGCTACAACTAATTGCAATTTTGAAATTTTTTAACTAATGAACTAAAGTATGAATTAAATGCAACTATTCTAAATTACCTAAATTACTGACAATGAATGATTTAAAACTCTAACTAGATGATGAAGAAAACAGGACGGGAATACAATCCCTCAATCCTAGTATATTGATGATATAAAACTAATCGTAAATTTAAGTGATTAATTAGACCCAGAATTTAGTACTCCCAAGAATTACGTATATGAGGTTCAAGCCCGCACCATACTTAATCAGAGGACGAGTAAATCGGTATTGCGATAGTTACACTCGAATTGCATTTTGAAGCATCCTGGTTACCCTGAAGCAAACGAGATTCAAAGATCTACAATTGTCGTATTTTTATGTAATACGATCGTAATCAAATCATTAGATTTACAGGATTACTTTTATACACATGCAACTACCACATCGGGTTGGGTTTATGCATCCCGACCTTAGAAAACCTAGCCTAACATGCTGAAATTAATGAAAATGATTTTTGAATCGCAGAAAATCATGATTAAACTAAGGGAGAATTAAAAAATGAGGTAGACGGAAGATTAGACAGAGGAAATTAATCAACTAACTCACCAAAATATTGAAATCATCAACTAAAATTACTTGTAATCACAGAAATATGAACAATCTTCAATCTTGGAATTAAAACTATAATCTATCTTCAAACTAGGGTTTCACTGAAAAGAATTGAAAATTAGATAAATTCTCCATTTTTTAGAATGATAATAAATCGGTTTTTTATACCCTACAAGTCTCCAAGAGTTTTAGCTGAACTAGGACTCTCCATTAGAGGAAGAGTAAAAAATCAAAATTCGACAATCGGATCGATCCGGGCCTTCTTCGGTTCGGTCTGGCTTGAATCCAGATCGGTTCATTTATTTCTTAGTCGGATTGATTCGGTACGTATCGGTTCATTTATTTTCCTTCAGCATCGATCCGTCTTCGGTCCAGGGTTCTCTGAAAATTGCCATTTCGGATCGGTCCGAGATTCCTTTGACTTTTTCTTAAAGCTTTTACTGCTCATAACTTTCACACCGGGACTCCGATCGAGGTGATGTTTCTTCCTATGTACTTGTGAGCTTAATATCTTCAACTCTTGTTTAGATGCCTTATCCGAATTTCGGGTAAAAATTATAACTTTGCCCTTTTGACTTTCTTTCTTTTCTTTCTCGATTCTTTCGATTTCTTTCTTTATTGATATCGAATACCTATAAAAAATAGTATGAAAAACTAGAAACTCGATGTACTCTTTGGAATAAGTTAGTAGTAAGATTATGAGATAAAATTAAATTGATTACGTTGTCCGAGGTGCTAAAAGTAAGTAAATTAAAGGGATAAATTTGGAAGAATTTATGCCAAATCACTCCATCAATACTGCCGTCGCATATCTTGGTACATCTTATCCCTATCGGGATGTACCGTAAATCTAGATCCATGCGACTCTAGCATTATCGCATGCTGTAAATCCACACCCTGTGGAACAATCAATCTACTGTTGAAGCACAAGCCCCCATCTGAACTCACTGAGTAAAACTCTTCTCCGTCGGCTAAAAGTTGTCAAATTTTTTCCTGATAAAATAAATCTGTTGCCTGTGCCTGAACTACCCTTGTCATAATCTGAGGTTTATCAGTCATGAGTGACATAAATGATCGGGCAACAGCATCCTGATGTCCCAGGTCCTTCTATTTCCTCTTCCATACTACGGCCAACTCAACTACCAGCCTTCGGCTCAACGCGTCTGCTACCACGTTTGCCTTCCCTGGGTGGTAATGTATCTCAAACTGATAATCCTTCACAAACTCAAGCCACCTGTGATGACACATGTTCAACTCCCACTGAGTGAACAAATACTTAAGTGACTTATGATCTGTGAATAGGCAACATTTCTCCCATAATAAATAATGTCTCCATAGCCGAAGAGCAAACACGACTGCTGCAAGCTCCAAGTCATGGGTGGGATAATTCTTCTCATGAGGCTTAAGATTTCTAAAGGCAAAAGCTATAGCCTTCTCTTCGTGCTGTAACACCCCACCGAGCCCCTGTAATGACGCATCAGTATAAACCATGTACTCCACTCCTGGCTTGGACAGTGCTAGTACGGGTGCTGAAGTCAACTTATCTTTAATCTCGTCGAATGCCAACTGAAATGCATCATACCAAACAAATGGTACGTACCTATGAGTTAGATTTGTCATCGAACCCGTAATCTTAGAGAGACCCCAGATAAAACGTCTGTAATAACCGGCTAATCTTAAGAAACTACGCACCTATATCGATGTCGTGGGTTGGCCCCACTCTCTCACCGCTGATACCTTGCTAGGATCGATTGACATTCCTATCTCAGACACAATATGCGCCAGAAACTGAACTTCCTAAAGCCAAAACCCACACTTCTCATATTTCGCATACAGCTGATGCTCACGTAGTGTTTGTAGGACCTACCGCAAATGCTCGGCATGCTCTTCTTCAGTCTGAGAATAAATCATAATGTCATCTATGAAAATAATGACATACTGGTCTAAGAACTCTCTGAACACCCTCTTCATTAAGTTCACGAATGTCGCATGCGCATTAGTTAACCTAAACGGCATAACTCGAAACTCATATGATCAATATCTGGTCAAGAAGGTAGTCTTTGAAACGTCCTGCTCCGTAATACACAACTGATGATAACCTGACCTTATGTCTATCTTTGAGAAGTAGTCTGCTCCTCTCAGCTTATCAAATAAGTCATCGATTCTAGGAAACATATACTTATTCCGTAACGTGATTTTGTTAAGCTCCCGATATTCCACGCACAGTCGTAAAGAACCGTCTCACTTCTTTACAAATAACACCGAGGCACCCCAAGGCGATGTACTCCTGCCGATAAACCCCTGCCCTAAAAGTTGTTCTACTTGGTCCCTGATCTCCCTCATCTCTGTTGGAGCCATACGATAAGGCGCACGAGCCATAGGCTGAGTTCCCGATGCTAAATCAATCACAAACTCAATCTCCCTACTGGGAGGTAATCCCGGTATCTCTTGGAATACATCTGTAAACTCACAAACTATCAGTATCAAATCAAGGGATATTACTACTCCCATAGCGGTCTCCTCCTCTATATAATACAAATGAGTAGACGAACCTTCCTCAGAACGAGGCATCGCCACTAGGAACATCTCATGTCCCGGAATAGCAAAAATAATACACTGACTATAAGAGTTAATAATGGCCTTATATGCAACATGCCAATCCACGTCGATAATCGCCTCATACTCTAACATGTCCAATATACGTAAATCCACCGATAAAATTAGACTCCCAATCTCTATACTCACTCTACGACATATAAAGAAAATAGGCATCCCACTTAGACCTGGCAAAATGAGGCACGACACGATAACACGACACGACACGACACGAAATTATAAGTTAATGGGTTTAGTCTTATCGGGTTTGGGTCATTAACGGGTCAACACGGTAGAACCGTTATCATAACGGGTCGTGTTTGGATTTTTACTATTACACGATTAAACCCGTTTATACCCATTATCACCCGTTAGTGGTACCGGGTTTTATTGGGTCGTGTGACCCGAACCAATATTACACGGGTACTAACGGGTATTAACGGGTATTAACGGGTGCTAACGGGTATTAACGGTTACTAACGGGTATTAATGGGTTCTAACGGGTAATAACGGGTCACCCAACCCGTTACCCGTTTAGACCCGTTAATATTAACGGGTGTTAACGGTTCGGGTCGTGTACCCGTTAATATTAACGGGTTGTGTTTGTGTATTATAATTTGACCCGTTAGTCTTAACGGGTCGTGTACGGATTAAGGGTGTTTTCACCCGTTAACCCGTTAACACGACCCGTTAACCCGTTAACACGACCCGTTGACAGCTCTAATCCCACTACCCATCGGTGAGTCTGCAAAAGTAACGGTGTGATCAACCAAGTTTAGCAACCCTATGGCCTATACAAATCTAGTGGCTATAAATGAATGTGAGGCCCCCGTGCCAAACATAATGCGCTCGATAGCCCCATAGATAGAAAACATACCCTCAATTACGGGCGGTGGCTTCTGAACTGCTGCCTGATGGGCGTTATATACACGCTCATACTATCCCTGTTGTGTTGGAGCTACTGGAATGGCAGGTAATCCTGGCACCCGAGCTGGTGCTGGCAGAGTGGCTGGTGGAAATACTGATCTCTGTGGCTCTTGACGAGCTCCCTGCTTAGGAAATTTTCCCTTATTAGGACCATCATGTATCTCGTGGCCAGTATTGCCACACACGAAACATCTGCCAGTAAACTTTCCCCTATTTTGTCCCTACTGGTCGTTACCACCTCTCCCTTAGCCCTGCTGCTGACCCTAATGGCTTTAGTGTCCCTGCCTATTACCCTTGCCCAAAATGAAATCCTTAGGATTGTAAATGTTTAAATAGTCCCATAGTTGGAAACCCTGCTCCCCCTGACGCTGTTGACTCTGGCCTGGCTGTGTCCCGCTAGAACTGCCCCCACCAATCTTGCCCTGCTGGCTCGACTCAATCCCTCGCTTGCCACCCTTAGCATATAAGTGATTATCCTGTCAGTAAAGCATCATAACACTAAGAACATCTATGTAAGTATGTAATGAAAGATTGCCCAATAAGTGTAGGCGAATCTTCCAATTCAGGCCATCTGTGAACATCTGAATTCTCTTTTCTTCGATAGGTACCTCTCCTGGCACCAAATTATTCAGCCGAGTGAATTCCTCCTCATATTCTACCACTGTCCTTCCTTCCTCGGTTAGGTCGAGTAATTTTTTCCTTATCTCAGTCTGTACAGTGGATGAAAAATACTTACGATCAAACCGTACCCAGAAGTACTGGATAGTCATAATGTCTCTCTCCTCTATGGTGGTAATGGATTCCCATCACTGCAGAGCTACCCCGACTAGATTAAATGTAGCTAGTATCTAACGCTGAACCTACATGCATTCAACTATTCACAAGTGCCTCTAGATTTCCTTCTTCCATTGAATAACAGTCACAACATAAGAACCTCCCTGAAACTCGAGTTGATGCGCATTTTGAAATGCATCCCTAGCATGTTCCCAAGCAGTAGGAAACGCCTACCTTGGTGCTGGTGGAACAGCTAATGCCTGTGCTGGTGCCTGCTGAGCAACAACTAAAGCTGCGTTGACTACTTGAGCAACAATGGCAACAACCTCTGCAACATTCATTATTTCCTGAGTTCGGGCAGGCTGAGGTGCACGTCGAGGAGGCATCTGGAATAAGAGAAAAATTTCCATCAGTATTCAATTTAAATATCAAAGAATAGCTAAAGATCGTATATGCGCTAATAAGGATACAACAGTCTTAATAATAGGGCTCTACATCAAAGAACGCTAAGCTGAAAGCATAATGAGCCGTTCAAATCCTAAAAGACTCTAGAACCCGAGGCTGTGATACCACCTGTAACACCCCTCTTAATTAAATATGGGGTGATCAGTTATATACCCAATTAAAATAGAATTTATAGTCGGTTCATTCTTAGCATCACTGCTGAATTGTTTTTATAAATTAAATCACCTAATATCCAACTAAGCATGTGTTAAAATTATTCAAGTTTTAATGTAAATAAAATTTCCACTTTTACAACATAAACCATTTAACACAATTCGTTCACATAATGAATAATAACTGAGTAGTATCAAAACTAAATTAAATGCAACTGGAATAAAACTCTCCCATCTAAATATCTCAATACAATAATCCTCACAAATTAAATGTACCAAAACCAAGATAAGAACTTAATATGTCTATGATAGAAAAGAAAATAACTAGAATCCTCTTAGGCGACATGCCCTAAATGAAAGATCAACTCCAGAGTATGAATCAATGAATATGAAAGTGTCTAAACAAAGTCCAAGACTCCATAGCATCCATAGCTTGTCAAAAAATCTCAATCCTCTACGGTTGGCATCCCTGCAACTGGACACCTGATATAAGAGATACAAGAGAGAAGATGATATACAAGAAAACGGATCAGAGCCCGATTGTAAAAATAGTTTAGAAAACAGCAAGTGAATAAATGCTATGTTCAACAATTATTATATAAATGTTAGATTTATCGGACTCTCTCTTATTATTCTCACCTCTCATCTAGAGTGCACACCTAACGTACCTTAAAATCATAGTGGTTACTATTCCCATGCTAACTAGTTCGTATCAGTGCCAACTAAGCATAGCCCATATCTATCCCACGTATTCCCCTCGCAATATAGGTAATACACATATATCTAATTTCTCTATAACATGGATAAGCCCCTTTTCAATTAAAAATAATTAAGTATTCACCTACTTAATTCTTTTCAGATTTCATTATCTTGCATGTCTACTTAATTCACACAATAGATAATATCACAAGTATATATACACATTCACTCTATTATATATATATGTACTAAACTGCACCCCGAGGCTTCGTTGTTGTGTGTGCGTACTCTACTATCATGTCCCAGTACATCTCATAACTATAACACCCCGTATTTTTATTCATTTAAATAATTATGGGAGTAATTATTATTGTTGGATTAATTGAATTAAAATGTGAGATTTAATTGTTAATTAATCCGGATTAAAATATATTGACTAGTGTGCCAAGGGTTAATACTTATTGATTGAATATTACTGTGTGATATGTAATATCTTTTTGATTGAATATTACTGTGTGAATATGTAATATGAGATTATGCACTTTGATAAATTGTAAAGAGTGAGAAATAGGACAGTTTGGTAATTCAAGTCAGACGCGCGTATGAGTCGTGTCGGGACTAATTGATTGGAATAAAAAGAGAATTTGTTTTTATTAACTCGTATGATCATTTAGAGTGATCCGTTGAGTCCGAAAGGGTCGAGATAGTCAGAATAGTGTACCCGGAGGTTTAGTTTGGGTCCAGAGGATATCTTAGGCCTAACCGACGTCCCAAGAGGGCGTTTTGGTAAATTGCATTTTTGGGTTAATTAATGGACGAAAATTAGAGTGCTTTAATATCCCTTACGTAGTTACAGTTAGGGTTTTATCTGTAAAAGAAAAGAGAGAGTCCCAGAGGAAGGATAAGAAGAGGTTCATAGGAGTTCCAAGGCCAAACCCAGTCATCTTTCACCAAAAACATCATCAACGCGTGGATTGGAAAGAGGTGAACACATCTATACCAATTTCAAGTGACGAATCAAACCTTCATAATCAGGCAAGTATTTATTACTTCATTTCCTTTAGCAATACTCATGTTCATGTTAGTATAGGAATGAAATACCAATGAATTGTTAATAAAAGTGATGAAAATTGGAGATTGCATATACATGAATAGAATATGAGATTAATTTAGGTTGAACCATTAATGTATGTAGATTAGAAATCACGTATAGATGACTCTCTGTGATGAACAAATCTAGAAATTTTATGTCCTTGGATGATAATTGGAAGAACTAGGGTCTTATTACTTATTTGGGAATTCTAGATTACAATGATGATTGGTAATGAATTAATGATGTTATATTAGTGAAAATCATTCATACATGTTAAGAAATTGATTTAGAAGGATTGATCGATGATTGGAAATGATCCGTAGAGGTTATATGTGTTGAATTGGTGGACAAAAAGTTTTTGGGTAAATCTGCGTCGAAAAGGGTAGCGGTCCGGACCGTTTTTCATAAAAAGGTTTAGATCGTTTTTAAAAACAAAGGTACGGATTGTTTTCTTAGTGGGTTCGGACCGCCCTGCTGTATTTTCCAGAATTGAATAGTGGACCTTTAGGACATCTTTCGGGACTTGTAATGCAGGAATTCTAATGAAGTACACTGATATTTGAAGTGATGTTGTATTAAGGCAAGTGTGGCGTAAGACTTGGGCATATGTGAGATGTATTAATCTTAAGAAATTTCGAGAGAGAATACTTGAAATAATTATATTCAGAATAGTAATAAGAGATTTCAATATGTTAAAAATATACGTTTGGGTTGGGAGAATACCTATTAATTTGTAATAAGATGTGTATTTGCCTATTATATGATATTATTGTTGCGTGCACTAATGAGTGTTAAGTCGGGGGTGCATGGATATTATTGTTAAGTTCACTAATGGGTGATAACTTGGGGTGCAAGAATATTATTATTAAGTGCATTAATGGGTGATAACCCGGGGGTGCAGGAATATTATTTGCAAAGTGCGCTAATAGGTGATAACCTAGGGGTGAAAGAATATTATTAATGAGTGCGCTAATGGGTGCTAACCCGGAGGTGCAGGATTAATATGTCTAGGTACGCTAATGGGTCTTAGCCCGGGGGTGCATAATTAGTATATATATGTATAGGGATGCTGTGACTACATTTATACATACTGGAACTAGTAAATCATTCTACTGTGTTCAGTTAGTAGACATGGGAATATTGATATATAATATAAATCTTAGCATGTAATGGATTTATTATGATATTGAGAAATATGTTAACTACCTATTCGGCATAGACTAATTTAATAGCGTATTGTATGGGTGATACGGAAATAATACTGGTGAGTATAGTTAGTATTAGTGTGACTTCGAACTAGTTAGGCTGGGTGGCATAGCTAGGTGGGATTAGATGTACGTTAGGCATGAACAATAGATGAGAGGTGATAATCTCATGTGAGAGTTCGATATCTAACATGCACATAATACTTGCTTTATTGCAGTTTTAAATAGTTACTAAATCATTTTTAAAACATCGGGCTCTGACCCGTCTCTTGCATCTCTTCTTTCTTTTGCAATATATGTATTATTTCAGGTGCTCAGCCACAGGGACACCAGATTTAGAGACTTGGATTACTTGGCGTGCTGCAGATGTTGTGGAAGCTGTAGGTCCTTGCATTAGACGCCACTATCATTTTCATTCAGTTCTATCTAGACTTTTATTTAGGGCACGTGTCGCACATCCTTAGTCATTTTTATCAGAGATTGTATTCAGATTACTTTTCGATTATTTTAGTTGGATTGGATTTTACTATGGTTCTTTGCCCTGAAAGTTTGAACTGGAGTATTTTATCCAGTCTTATTTATTTTAGTATTTAATTCAGGCTCAGTATTTATTATATCCATGATTACGGTGAATGGTTTATAATTATGTATTAAGAGGTTTTACTTGTTAAATGTTTTTTGACAGTGATGCTAAGAATGAACCAACCGAACATTCTATTTTTAATTTAATAAAGGACTGATCACCCGGTATTTAATTAGGTGGGGTGTCATAGGTGGTACCAGAGCATCAGGTTCTAAAGTCTTTTAGGATCTGTGTGGCTTATTACGTTTTAGCGTAGCGTTCTTCGATATAGAGCCTTACTATAGGATTGTTGTATTCCCTGACGTGTGCGACTTACATTCTCCTGCTATGAATTATAATGTATGCGACTCATTATACGAACTCGTGTGTACTTCGAGCCCAGAACATTATAGGACGACCAACGAAGGCTATAAGAAGGATTGCAGGAGAAGGAGCCCGACAGAAGATATAGAGTAATCTGGGAATGGTAACCGTGACTAAAGTCATCGGGGGTGATATTTAAGAGATCTATAATTGAATTATCACTCGAGAACAGTAGGTTCCCCATGCACAATCGTAGATAACGGTGGAGTGATTTAAGTACCACCTAGCATAGTCGATATGGGGAACTCAGAGGTACATTATTTAAAAGACATTGGTGAAGATGTGGAGAAGAAAAAGAGAAAGTGAAACAGGCCAATGGAAGTAGAAAGTCTAAAGGCAATTGTGTAGAGTGGAGTGCAACGACACTTAGAATTAAATTGGGAGTTAAAATTGAAGCTCTTAGGAGAGACATAAAGTGATTAGAGTCAATCACCACACATAAAGTAACGTGTTTGAAATTTAAAGGGAAATTGGATACGATTTGATCGTCAGGTCTTCCATTCGATGTTGTAACAGAGAGCAAGTGGAACTTTAAAACTTAGCCCTATGATAAATCTAATAAGGATGACTAATGTTGATATCGTCAAAGTTATATGTTTGCAAGTTATTTCAACTTTTTCAGAAGAAGTGAGCCAGCAGGGTTAGAGAATTTGACCGAAGAGCAAAGTTGGACTTAACGATGTTAGTGAAACACCACATGAGAGTATCCCAATAGGGAACTCATTCATATCATTTTAATTGATTAACTTCCTATAAAGTAAAGATGAAGTCAATCTGGGTTGTAGAGGCCAGTAATAGTCCCGAGAGGCCACCATTGCCAATGGGACAACGAGAGAATAATTGGGAGATAAGACTGCCCGTTCCGAGAGAAGGACATTCCAAAATGGTCACTGGGACCACTAAAGGGAAATGGCTCGGGAAATTTCCCTATGTGTAGAGAGTGGGGCTACTAGTGTCGAATGTGTTCACGTTGAGAAGTGAGATCGATAAGATTGGAAATGGTAAATCGTGCCAGCTAGGCATAACAACTGGAGGAGTGAGATTTCCAGCGGAGAAATTAGGGTCAAGAGAATTTAGGCCTAGGAATTACAACCCGAGAGGGATGAGTTCAGGCAGGACCAATGGATTCCTCGGTAACAGTAGCATACCATATTTCAGGGCCGACGGGGCCCAGGAAAAAAAGAGGTCAGTAAAGCCAAAGTTGAGACCTTGAGATTTTGGGCCAACGTTCCAATAATGGGTGCGTAAGCCACTGGAAGGGATAAATTGTCCACAGTGGGAGGGGATAACTATTGAATGAAATCTTAGAGGTATAACGAGTGCAGATGCTCATGGGCTGTTTTGGTAGCCACGTGCTGAGACGCTCATGGGCCATTTTGGCAGCCACGTGCTGAGACCCTACAATTAGGCGAGATTGGTGAAGCTTTGCTTCGTCCTTGTTAGTAAAGGATTAATTCCAGTGACACGGGTGTGTTACAACTTATATATAAATTTTAAACTCTAAACTTTGCGTGCGAGTCGAGTTTAGTGGGAATGATGGTTTAACAGTTTGTTTACAGACGTATTTCTCGTTGAGGGCAGGCTTTTTTATGTCGCCCATGAGTGAACCGGGTGGGTCCTAAGAGTATATTTCATTGTTATAATTTACTACTGTATTGAGTTAGCAAAGTAGAGCTTATTATGGCAATGTGTAGTGATTAATTACCGAATGTTTGAACGATCGTAGATTGAGTGATACGATTATCGTAATGGACACTCCAGGGGGAGTAATATTAATTTTGTGCGGTGCCACCTGATATAGGGTTGCCCCCCATATATATATATATATATGTATGTATTCATGGTATCATATACCTCAGCGAGTAAGTTGTCTAGTTATATGTGATCCCGGTGCGTGGGGATTTATTTACTGATGTGACTCTGGATGTTTATGTCCTTTATCGAGCAGAGAGATATTTCTCGTTATATATAGATATCGCACTAAGTACTTGGGATAATGAGAGTGCCATGTTTCATATTATCTTTAAGAGACATTAGAGTGGACGAGTAGACTTTTATGTAAACATATGGGGATTGTTGGAAGGTACAAATTATGGACTGAGGAACTTACGAATCTCGATGACCAACTAGGCTAGGTAGTAGTGTATCGAGGGGGGGGTTCCTTGTTTGGATTTTTCTTTGCGAGACATCCTACGCATGAAACTGGCGAATGTAGGAAGTTGGAGCGAAGTTTGGACGATAGAACATGAGTTTCATACCTTAGTAATTGTACATTTATGAGTATATAACTGAGAGCGGACGATCCCTTTATGATTTAAGGCCGGTAGATCTGTCTAGACCTAGGGGTGGACAAAAAAAGACCGACTCGATTGAACCAAACCGTACCGGACCCACTTTAATAGGATATTTTATAAATCGGTCATAATTCGGTCCTAAATTAAGAGACCCGAATATTTTCAGTTCGGTCTAAATCATCTCCTTTTAATTTGGTCTTAAGACCGGACCGGACCATTTATTTTAATATTATATAAAATATATTTATTTTATATAAAGATATCATATATGTTTGTTTAATAACTAAATCCTGAAAAGGCACAACAAAAAGAAAGATACACGCCCGCACATACATATTAGCCTCTCACTTCACTGCCACTTCACTTCTCCCATTTACACCCCCAGCTACACCTCTAGCGACACCTCAACTCTGAACTGCTAGGAGGATCCGGCGCACGCCCATAGCCACACCGCAACTCTGGTTTGAAAGACACACCGCAACTCTGGTCCTGCGCATACCTCAATGCACCATAAGTTCCTCAACCCACATGGAAATGGCGACTAAAGATCCGACAGTGGCGCACCTCAACTCCACAAATCTGGAGACTAAATATTGAAAACCAACGGTATATGTTTTTTCTTAATTTTTCTAGTGATTTTTTTATTATACTATGGTATATTACTCTACTTTACTGAAACTATTGTGATGCGTGATTTTTATTTGTTGCGATTTTTACTGAAACTACTCAACTATTGGTTTAGGAACTGTAATCCGTGTTTAGTTATCACCGTGGTCTATGAGTTAGTGTTAGTTTAGGAACTGTAAAAAAAAGACTTAATCTTCAGTGTTGGTTTAGTTAGGAACTGTAAGAAAAAAGCTTAATTTTTTGTTTAGAAATAAATTTTACTCGTTGCCTTGGCAAGCTGTTATTAATAAACAATGGGGTTCTTGATTTAGAGTAATACAATAGAGTTACGATATATTTTTCTGTGGCAGGTGTTATATTTTTTTGATATATTTTTCTATTTGTGGACCGATTATTAACCGAACCGAAAATAGCCTAGACCGAATAAATAGGCTAAACCGATTAAATCGGTTCGAATTCAGTCTTTTTAAATATAGGACCGAATGATCCGGTCCGATACCAAAAATTGCTAAAAATCGGACCGGATCGGACCGCGCCCACCCCTACCTAAACCTGTTATGGAAAACCAGTATGGAATGGTTATGTTATGAATCGATCAGTATGATTAGAGTTCGAGAAATGATTTCAGAAAAGAGTATTTCAATTATAATATAATACTTGAGGCATAGGGTGTATGGGCGCCCTAGGAAATTGAATTTGGTTGTTGTCCCCATTTTTCGAGGTATGGGATAAGGAAAATAGATATAGAGGTTCAAATATCGGGACTTAGTGTCTAATCATTTATGATGATTAGGATTATCTTTCTCTAAATGTCCACGAGGGTGGTATTGTAGTCGGGAATGTAACATACATGTCAGGTGAATTCACTAACGTTTAGCCGGGGAGGTTGGAACTTATTCCACAATATCTTCCAGAGGCCTACGTTTCATAAGAAATTAATTTTTGAATAAGGGAATGACTTGTGCCATATGGAGAGATAAGTCACATGGATCACGATTAGAGGTACATTCGGGTGAACATAAAATGTATCAGGCTATAAATAACCAGTGGTGGCGAGATTTAAAGAAGTGAGAAATTATTAATCCGTTCTGTAGTGGACCACCTGTCTATTGTTAAAAGGGGTGGACCCTTCGAAACCAGTTGAGGTTTCTGAAACCATTAGGATTCCCAAGAAGTAATGGGAGAACAGTCCTAAGAATTTTATCACGAAAGTAACTAGTTCATTGAGAAGTTTCCATCCTATAGATAATGGATCGGTTGACCGATGTAGCACATGTTAACAAAGCTAAGAATAATCATACTATGGGACATCATGCACCGACCTTTATAGCCAAGAGAGTGAGGTTATATGGGGTACCGCTTGGTAGCGTGTTTCGTCTTTCGATTTTAAAAGAGTGTTCAAGAGGCCATAGGTATCGAGTTGTAATTGAGTACGGCCTATCATCCATAGATGAATGGGCAGAACAAGCAGACTAATCGGATGTTGGATAATAAATTATATGTATACCCTTGGATCTTAGGGGAAGACGAGAACAGTTCTTTCCAGTAGTGGAGTTTGTGTACGATTACTCATATAAGCTCGGTTTGGGGATGTTGTCAATTGAGGTATGGTACTGTAAACCTTGTTGCTCTCATGCTCGTTAGTTAAAGGTGGGGGGACCGGGTCCTATTGCAAAGATCAGAGGTGAGTTGATATTTATGGTATATAATGTGTGTAACACATGTTGCGCTAATAACCTACCTGTGTGCAATCGTTGTGAGACAAGATCGCATGTAGCTAAAGAGAGAGTAATTTATCAAGGTACGAATAATCAAAGGATAGGTTGTGAATATCTAAAATAAGTTTAAGTAGTGAAACTTAAATGGTCAAGTTTGGGCAAGAACCTACGTGACAGGGTAACCTGGAGTTTAAAACAAACATGTGTGGAGTGTTCATTATGAAGCGTATTCGATAGAGTACTATATGGGTGGTACTTAGTAGTTTACTTAGGAGCGCATTGATGCGATGCGCAACATATATACAATGTTGGTTGTTCCTAGTATACTTTTTTCGAATTTCATGACGAAATTCCAGTGTAAGGGGGGAAGTATGTAACACCCCATATTTTTGATGATTTAAATAATTATGGGAGTAATTATTAATGTTGGATTAATTGAATTAAAATGTGAGATTTAAATGTTAATTAATCCGGATTAAAATATATTAACTAGCGTGACAAGGGTTAATACTTATTGATTGAATATTACTGTGTGATATCTAATATCTTTTAGATTGAATATTACGGTGTGAATATATAATATGGGATTATGAACTTTGATAAATTATTAAGAGTGAGAAATACAACAGTTTGGTAATTTAAGTCAGACGCGTGTGTGAGTCGTGTCGGGACTAATTGATGGGAATAAAAAGAGAATTTATTTTTATTAACTCGTATGATCATTTCGAGTGGTCCGTTGAGTTCGAAAGGGTCGAGATAGTCAGGATAGTGTACCCGGAGGTTTAGTTTGGGTCCCAGAGCAATCTTAGGCCTAACCGACGACCCGGGAGGGCATTTTGGTAAATTGTATTTTTAGGATTAATTAATGGATGAGAATTAGAGTGATTTAATATCCCTTACATAGTTACAGTTAGGGTTTTATCTGTAAAAGAAAAAAGAGAGTCCCATAGGAAGGAGAAGACGAGGTTCATAGGAGTTCCAAGGCTAAATCCAGTCATCTTTCACCAAAAACATCATCAACGCGTAGATCGTAAAGAGGTGAACACATCTATACCAATTTTAAGTGACAAATCAAACCTTCATAATCAGGTAAGTGTTTATTACTTGTTTTCCTTTAGCAATACTCATGTTCATGTTAGTGTATGAATAAAATACCTGTGAATTGTTAATAAAAGTGATGAAAATTGGAGATTGGATATACATGAATTGAATCTAAGATTAATTTAGGTTGAACCACTTATGTATTTAGATTAGAAATCACGTATAGATGACTTTATGTGATGAAAAAATCTGGAAATTTTATGTCCTTGGATGATAATTGGAAGAACAATACTTATTTGGGAATTCCAGATTACATTGATGATTGGTAATGAGTTAATGATGTTATATTAGTGGAAATCATTCATACATGTTAGGAAATTGATTTAGAAGGATTGATCGATGATTGGGAATGATCCGTAGAGGTTATAGGTGTTGAATTAGTGGTGAAAACGTTTCTGGGAAAATCTGCATCGAAAAGGGTAGCGGTCCAGACCGTTTTTCAGAAAAAGGTTTGGATCGTTTTATTTAAAAGGTTCGAATTCGTTATTTTTAAAAAGGGTCCGGATCGTTTTCTTAGTGGGTCCGGACCGCCCTGCTGTATTTTTTAGAATTGAATTGTGGACCTTTAGGACATCTTTCGGGACTTGTAATGCGGGAATTCTAATTAAATACACTGAGTTTTGAAGTGATTCTATATTAAGGTAAGTGTGGCGTAAGACTTGGGCACATGTGAGATGTATTAATCTTAAGAAATTTCGAGAGAGAATAATTGGATTAATTATATTCAGAATAGTAATAAGAGATTTCAATATGTGGAAAATATACGTTTGAGTTGGGATAATACCTATTAATTTGTAACACGATGTGTGTTTGCCTATTATATGATATTACTTGGCATGCTGCACCTATTGGGGAAGCCGTAGGTTCTTGCATTAGACGCCACTATCATTTTCATTCAGTTCTATATAGACTTTTATTTAAGGCACGTGTCGCCCATCCTTAGTCATTTTTATTAGAGATTGTATTCAGATTACTTTTCAGTTATTTTAATTGGATTGGGTTTTACTATGGTTCTTTGGCCTGAGAGTTTGAGCTGGAGTATTTTATCCAATCTTATTTATTTTAGTATTTGATTCAGACTCAGTATTATTATATCCATGTTCATGGTGAATGGTTTATATTTTATTACTTGAATTGAAAAATGTATTATTTTGCTGTGGTTTTAAAAAGGAAAATATTTTTGACACTAGCTTAATTATGTATTAGGTGGTTTTACTTGGTAAATGTTTTTCTACAGTGATGCTAAGAATGAACCAACCGAACATGCTGTTTTTAATTTAATAAAGGACTGATCACCCGATATTTAATTAGGCGGGGTGTCACAGTCACTGTATAAAGGACTATAGGTTCAAAATTTCCCAGGATCCATAATTAACAAATCACAAACAGTGGAGGCGAACATAGTCTTAAGCCTTTGGGCCACGCACCCAAAAGACCGCTTAATACCATTGTTCTCATTAATGGAAATCCAATCTATGTCTTATGTTCTGAGGAGACAAGTCAAAGATCCCCCTTAAGGCTCATCAGGATATGACTGTCCTCTATGCGTAAGCCTCCCATCGACAGCAAGTAGGATCGGTATATCATACACATAAATTAAGCAAGCAATTGGTATACACATCAACCTATATTAAATTCGGTACGCACTCGAATAATATCATATTATGATTTCATCCCACCCCACGTACCCGTCGTATTTATCAATACCACCCGTACTTGTTAATCACGATTATCATCGTATATTTATTATGTAGTTGTCACTCACATAATTCCAAGTTCCAGTATATATATATATAGGCTCTCTGACGGGCTAATTTAACGGGCTTAAATGATGGGCTTAATATCATCAACACGATTTTAGGACCACTTTTATCTTTTGGACCACCTTTTGGGGACCGCTTTGTCTTTTTATGCCTTTGTCTTTTTCTAATGTTATAGGAATATAAATTTGTACCCCAATAATTTCTAGATTCTTAAACTTATTTTTAACCTCTAAATTATTCTGGGAGTCTAAGAGAAGTTTCAAAGCTGCTACTTCTCCGGCATCTTCCATCACCACCGTGCTGAAATTCGAAATAATGGGGATTATCTATATATATATTTTCCTCAAGGAGTCTAGAAATTGCAAGTGGTTTTGATGGAAAATATTATAGTCTTAAATACCTTATGCGATATTAAGGTTTTCTTAGTCTTGTTTCTTTATATTTCTGATTAATAAAATCGATTATATCGTTATTTATAAGTTCGTCTAAATCATTGTCACCATAGGATGAAAAAAGATCTACGATACGTTATAGGGGCAGCTGTCTCTACATTTTTTAAAAGAGGATAGATTCCTCCTGATCTAATTAAAATAGTTCTTGTTTCAGCTAAGCTTTTACATCTAATATATTTTAATACGTCTATACTATCTTAAAGTATTCTCGTGTATTCTTGATATTCTTCCGTTCTTGAAAGTACTTTTGCGAATTCTATAGTTCTTATCTTTTGTTTAAAGAGATCACGGATCCCTATTTTAATTATTTCAATTCTAGGTACCTCACATACTAACCACTCAATAACCTGATCTAAATATTTAAAAGTACCACCTGCATATGTTAAAGCAGATTCTATAAGTTCTTTATCTTTAGGGTCTGTAAGACTCCACTCTTGAATTTCTCTTGTTAAGTCTGGATTTGTTTGATTAACAAATGCTAAAATGTCTTTAGTGATTTATAGGCTCATGCAAGTTTCTTTTATAACAATAATATGTAAAATAGTTAATGGTTTGGTTCGAGTTATACCTTCCTTCTGGTCTGCAATATCTTTATCTTCCTTTCTTCTTCTCTTTAGCTTTATTCTTCTTCTTCTCCCGTCTGGGCCTCCTCCAACTCTCTCTTAATGTATCGCACCTCAATCCACTAGTTTGGTGTTGTACCCGTTTCCTATTTGTACGCCTTCACACCTAATGCCCACTTGGCTAACGGCTCACGAAAAATCGGCACCTGACGACGGTTCAATAATATAAAACCTCGTATGCTATACCAGAGATTCCACACAATAGTTCTCTATGAACAAAAAGTTGGAGACAATTGGAAAATAATAACAATTCAACATAAGAGATTTCTGGAAAAAGAAAATACTTTTATTGCATAGCATAGGTAAATACAAATCTCCCCTTTCCTCTAACTATGAGAGGTTTACTCACTCATGTACATATTACTCTCTTTAATCTTACTCACTCTCTCTCACTTCTAATCTTCTGTGCCTTACATACAACCTTAACTGTCCTTTTTATAGCACAAGGGAGCTTACAAGATGACTGGAAATCTGAGGCTAAAAGCTAAGCGATTAAAAGCATACAATAATTAAAGCAAAATACAATTATTAAAGGTCTATAACTTTGGCATCTTTTGAGTCTTTAACATTTCTGCCTTTTCCAAAAGCAATCTTGGCATCTTGTGAACCTAATGTCTTTGGCCGTCTCTTTCTTTTTTATGAAAAGAAGCTGTCTGGGTCCCATATGGGGCAGGTATGAGCTTTCTTCATCTTTATAATGCAAAGGAATCATCATTTTAGATAATTGAGTCTTCGGTACTTAATAATTCGTTGAGTAGGGTAGGGCCCTTCTCTGTTATATCTTCATCTTCTTCTGCCTCGTCTTTGTCTTCGTCTGATAGATAATTATTATTGAAGAATTCATCAATGAGGCCTAGCACTCTAAGGCTGGATGGCAAAGCAATGTCCACCATTTCCTTAGATTCTTTCTTGAGTCTTCCATTAAATGGCTCATCAGCCTAGATAATGAGGTCTTCTTAATGGTATGTAGTATACCATCTGTGTTCACCTGTTAACAGTTCCATCTAGCTACCAAATTATGTTTGAAATCTATCTACAGTCTATTCTTCACGTTCCACCATATAGCGTCTATAAGAGTATTTTCATCATCTGAAAATTCTCGTCTAAATTTGATCAAGTCTGGATATCTTTGATCAGGTCTATATTGGGGGAAATACGTCTTCCCAATGAGTCTATTTTGAGAAATAATCTCATGTCTATATTTTCCAGGAGGAACTAAGATATCATCAAAGTTCTCTTGGATTGGTCTTTCTTGAGAGTCTTGAATATGAGTCTGTCTTTGCGTTACACCAGTATTTGGTCTTACGCATCTAAGATAGTCTGCAACATCTTCTTTATTCAGTCTATTTGTTCCTGTGGAACTCATGCTCTCTAAGTTTTCTATTTACAACATAAAACATGAAATCATATTAGTGTTAGCAAACATTGGTTCTTTTGATATAATGTATGGAATGGTATTTTTATTTCCTTTAATATGTATAATAGAGAAGTCATAACCATTAAGCAATTGCTGCCATCTAATAAGTCTATTAGCCCTTGATTTGGATAAGTCTAAATCTCTAAATTTTACTGCATAAGAAGAGTCAGTATACACAGTAAAATGTTTAGGTCTAAAAAAAAGCATATATGTCTCTATTGCGTCCTTACTATGGCTAAAACTTCTTTTTTATGGGTAGTGTAACTTGTTTCTGGATCAGTAAAGGTTCCAGAACTATATCTACAAAGTTTCTTCTTTTTTTGTCTGATGATCATTGGCAAAGTATACTGCTCCCCATTATTTATTAGATGCATCTGTCTCTACTATAAATTGGTCTTCAGCATTGGCTAGTTCAAGTAAAGGGATATTTTTGACTACTTCTTTAATATGTCTTATAACTTCAAAATCACCGTTAGTATAATAAAAAGGATTAGTCTTGTCTGTTCCTTTTAATTTGGAAGCTAAGCTTTGTCTTTTTGAAGCAAGGTCTTTAATAAAGTCTGCTGCACAATTAAGCAATCCTAAAAATGATTGTAATTATTTTCTATCTTTGAGTTGGTCTGGAAATTCAAGAATCTTTTTGGTTATGTATTCTGCTAAGGATATTTTTTCCTTATTAATATACAATCCCACAAAGTCTATTTCAGTCTGAAACAATTGCATTTTCTTTTCAGAAATAACAATACCATTTTTATCTAGTTTTAAAACAATCTTTTTAAGATGGTCTACATGCTCTATCTCAGTCTTATTGGCTACAAGAATGTCATTTATGTAAACAAGACAAAATTCTAAATAAGGTCTAAATATATTATCCATTCTTCTTTGGAATACTTGATGAGCATTCAAGTATCCAAATGGCATTACTAGCCATTCGTATTTTTCTTGGGGGACACTAAAGGCTGTCTAAGTAATACTGTCTAGATGCATCTTAATTTTCCAGAAGCCTGACTTACAATCAAACTTACTGAATATAATTATGTCTTCAATTAAATTACTCTTGTTTAGTATCTTATAAGAGTTAAATTCACAATTATTATTTAGTTGTCTATAAGCTATAACAATCCGTCTTTTTTCTCTTTTCATTTTGAACATAGAAGGCGAGGCTATTATGTCTACTTTTACTTTCTCTAATAATGCCTAACTTAAGAATTTCATCTATGTCTTTTTTGAATTCTTCCATGTCTTCTTGTGAATATTCTTTCTTATAGGTTCCACTATTAATAGTGGTATCAGGGTTAATAGGGTTAATTTCACAATAACTTTAGTCTGTATCCCACTTAACGATGGGATATTCTCCTAATGTAGGTTTCTGCTAATTGACTAATCTTTTCTTTTTCTACCTCTATATCCATTTTCTTTGGTTTGGATATAGCTTGAACCTGTAATAAGGTGTGCTGGGCTTGATCTAGAATGTCTTGTTGTATAAACGCTATTTGCTTATAACACTTTTGGTGTGGACACTTACAGTCTTTTTATAATGGTTTAGTAATTTCTAGGGCTTCTTGTTTTGTTGTAAGTCTAGGTCCACCATGCTCATCTAAAGAACTCTGATGTTTTATGAGTATATAATTAGGTTTGACCTGCATAAGGTCAAAGGCAGTCTTGTGATCTATTAGAGGGCCTTTAATATTAAATTCCTCTTTATAACTAATTAATATCTTATCGTTATATTGATTATAAGGATGATATTTACTAATAATTTTTGTCCTAAAATAATGTTTCCTGTGAAACTAGGACAAGAATCCATTATCCAAAACTGTTGATTTACAGTTTTGTTAGTCTGATTTCCTAATTTAAAATAAATAGGAATAATTTGAAAGTATAAGGTAAATGGTTCTCTATTATCTACCTTACCATGGATCTCCTTCTTACTATCTAGAAAATATTCTTCAGGGAAGGCATTAGCCTTGCAAATACTCTAAGAGCATTCTGTATCTATAAAAGTTGAAAGTCTTTAGGATAGCCTTTGTGTTGCACGAATAACTCTACAAAACAAGCATGTGGTTTAGTAGATATTCCTAAATTATTCTTTTCTAGAATAGATATTCCTTTTTGAGGTTTATCTATAAAATCTAAGGATGTTAGGTCTTCTGTACTACTATCAGAGCAGTTGTCTTATGAGTCATAGAAAATTCCATTATATTTTAAGTCTTCATTTTCTTGTAGTCTTTTAGCTATATTTCTATCAATATCTTGATAATATATTTTGGTATCTAGTTCTATTTGAGCGTCATACTGGCTAGTATAAATAACTCTAAATCTAATTCTCCAACAGTTTTCATGGTAGTGTAATTGATAAATGGCACAAACTATAAATAATTCTATTTGTATGGTCTCAAAGCATTCTACACATCTAAAGTCTTTCTTGCAACATGTCATTTTAAATGTGCAATAATGTCTCTCATCAAAGTAATATCTAGGTATATATGTTCGTAACTCAGGATTACTAACTGTCCATCTTTTCTTTAAAAAGGGGATTAATATACATTTATACCAAGTTTCTTCAAAGTATATATATTCATCATCTAAATCGTCTTGATTAGTTTACGTCATATATAAATCTAAAGTATCTTGGGAGTATTCATACTCATCAGTTTCATTATTATAATCTTCTGAATCACTATCTGTATATGCACTATAGATACTAGTATTGTCATCATCTTCTATGTCTGATATTTCTATAGCATATAGGATATCTAATTCTTCTTAATCTGCATAGTCTAATATTGTCTTAATAATCTTAATACCTTCTTTATCTTTCTTAATAGGGCAGTCTTTAGCAAAGTGTCCTTCTTTGCTGCAAGTCCAACATTCTTTGATGGCAATCTTAGATTGAGCTACTTCTTTTTCTTTCCTATTATTAGGAACCTTCTTATGCTTACTAGTGTTCTTTGGTTAAATCTATTTTTCTTAGTCTTAGAGTTCCTTTCTCTAAAGGTAGTAGATGGTCTAAATCTATATTTCTTTGGAAATCCTAAAGGTTTAGTCTTAAACTTCCTATGTTTCCATTCTAATTTCTTTTTGAATTTCTTAGATTCACTTCCACATCCCCATTGGATTGGAGCGATGTCTCTTTCGTCTTTGATTGTAGGGATCTGCTTGAAAGTTTCTTCTATTAACTTTTCTTGAGTTATATCACGTCTCTTAGATATGATATAGTCTTTGATAAAATTGATTCTTTGACCAAGGGAGTTATTTTTAACTCTAGCTACTCCTGGCTAATTCCTATATTCATTAATTAGGATTTGTCCTATGGCTGATATCTTTTTAAAGTATTCATCTTTTAAGGTCTCTCTAAATTATTTAATTTGGTAATATAGATGCTAATAATTATTGCTATATTCTTAATCTTATCTAATTTGCAAATGCTAAGGGGGTCTGACTTAGTTTTTGCTAGGTCTTGTTAATTGATTTGAGCTAAATGTCCAGCTCCAATGAATTCTGATGTGAACAATTGAATATATTCTTCAATTGATCTTTCCTCTAGGGTCTCTTTCATTTTCTCAATCTTAGCTAATGAGTCTTCATCTGTAGCCTTTCTTAAACTATCTAAATAATCTTTTGCAATAACTGTAGTGGATTGCTTAGCGTATTGTTTACATGAAGTTGCATCCCATTGTTCCTTAGATACAAAATACATGCTCATCTAATTATGCCAGGCGTCTAAAGCCTTCTTTCTATATTGGACGTTGTCTAAGTTAAGGTATATCCCAACTGGATTTATGGCTTAACTTGCCATGGTCTTAACAGGAGTAAATCTCTTGTCACTAGTTGGAAAGTCTTTGATATAATCATATTTAGTCTTTACCAACATATTTGAATAAATTGGAATGTTTATTCCTATTATTTCACTAAAAAGTCTAGGAGCATCTTCTAGCCTACTACTACTTCCTATCTCTTGCTTATTAGGACCTACTTGTGTAGCTGGCATTAGTCTTTCTTCTCCATCTTCTATTAGTCTTAAATTTCTAAGAAGTTATTTAGTATTCTTAGATTATTTTAATTTTAATATACGGTCTTGAGCTATCATATTAAATCTATCTATTTCTAGGATCCTAACAGAATGACTTCTATTAAGAAGTTCTTTAAATGTCTTCATAACCAATTCTGAGGGATTATGTCCAAAGTTTTAGATTCTAGGTTTTTCTCTAAATAAATCTTTTTGTTCAAATGATCTTCTAGGTTTAATTATCGGGGCTTGTCTTAGTAAACTAGAACTAGTCTTACTACTACATTCTCCTTCAGAAGGATCATTAATCATGGCTTCTCCCATATTTCTAAATTAAACTTCTTCAGTCTGGATATTCTTATTGATAATCTTAGGAGGGCCAAATTGGATAGTAACGTTTCCAGTGACATCGTCTTGATTAATAAACAAAGGCTTATTTTGTATAGTATTTGTTTCTTAAAATTCTGACCATTGCCAAAGGGTTTTAGCTTTTTCTTTTATAGGTCCAGTATTCATAATACTGTAAGTATGATTGCAGTTTTCAATATTGGTTCTAATTAAGATTTCTTCATTAAGTTTACCGCTAGGAATTCCCAATTGCATTCCTTTATAAGGAAATTGGGAGAACTTCACATAGCTTTGTAATTCTATATTTATATTAGCGTCTGGGATAATATAGTCTTCATAATCACTAGCATATAAGATTAACTTAAAATATTTGGCTGTGTCTATGGTTACTATAAATGCCAGGATGACAATAAAGTATCCTATGTTGTCTGACATTTCTAATTGGGCTATCCCAATAAGTATTTTCTCAAAATCTTTCCATATTTTATCCATTAAACAACACAATATGTTGATATTATTTTGAGGTCTATGTAATCCTTGGATTCTCGCTTGAAAGAGTCCAAAGGTTAGGAATTAGAACTTCCTATAAGTTCCTCTAGTTCTAAGCCATTCTCAGTCAAAAACTTGAAGCTCAGTATAGGATTTATCGAACACATGATTTTTACAATGATAGGTCATGTTATAGTTAGGAGTCTTAGCAGTGTCACCTTGTTTAAACAAGTCTATGCATCTAACAGCTGGAAGTTGTCCATTATGAATGGAATCTTCAACAATCTTCTAATCAACTTTACCCCATTCTTTCCATTGGAAAGGATTGGTGAAATTTCTCTCCTTCCACCATGTCCTAACATTGGAGGATGAATCTTTAAGTATTTGGAGCATACAATTACTATGTCCAATATTTGGGATATGGCTAACTATCTTACTAGTCTTATCTAATCCATCATTTATGATTCTTCTAGTTATGGTCTTTCCTTTCTTAGTTCCTATATAAGGAGATTCTCTAAATTTATAGGTGGTTTACTGTTTTTGTTCAAGTCTTTTTTCAATCATTTCTAAAGAGTCTATATAATGTGTTTGTCTTTTTATCTGCCTAAGGGTTTCTTCATTAAATGTCTTATTCTCTTTCCTTACATTATTGTTAATATCTTCATTATTTTTAACAAGAGTATTAACAAGAGAATTAGCGATCTTATTAATATAGTCTTTTATCTCATCTTCTTTTTCTTATTTTTGCACATCTTCGTGTGCCATTCTAGCTTCTATGGTTTCTATAGTTTTTTCTATTTTGTCTAAACGAGTTAAAATAAACGGAGAGTCTAATTCTTCTTGGGAGGGTTTATTATATATAAACTTAATTGCCTTTATAACTTCTTCATATTTTTCTTCTACTTAGGCCATGTCTAGTCTAAGTTCATTAATAATACTATCCATTTTGGATAGGTTATGGCCTTCCATATTATTAAGATAATTTGCTAAATTTTGTTGAAATTTAACAAAATCTGTGTAGAAGGTGATTAATCCTTCTATCTTAGCTTTTAAATCTAACTGTAAGTCTTTAACAAAGCTACCGTTACAGTCTTAGCTAGCTGCTATAGATGTATAAATTAAATTTAATCTTTCTAATATGAGTCTAGTTGCTTTAGCAACGTTGGCAATCTCATTTTCATTTATCTTATAATAAAATCTATCTTCATTTATATTTTCTAGAATTCTTTGTTAAAAATCTGCTAAGGTCTGAATGGAGAGGTCTCTAGGTACCTCATTCTAGTCTGATCTAACTATCTCCATTAGGTAGATAATTGTCTAATCTAGGAATACGCTTAGCTTGTTCTTTGATGAGTTTAATTACCTCACTGTCTTGATTTTTGTCAAAGTTTTAATTTCTAAAATGTCTTTGATAAGGATTTCTATATGATTAGTTTTAAGATTTATTTCTTATAAAACTTGTACTAGATCTATTGGGATTTGGTTGTCTATTTCTTGTATTTTTTAGAGATATTTTTTATCTCTGTTTCTAGGGTTTGAGAGTCTTTTATTAATTGTCTTAAAATAAGGAGTATGCACTTATTTTGGTCTATTATGTTACTAATAGCACTAGCAATAACTTGTCTACTGTCTGCGTATTTTGCTGGGATGTGTTCAGTGTGTGAACAACCGTCTATATGCGAGGTTAAGCAACCTTCTAGGTCTAAATCAATTATAGGTATAGGCTGGTAGTCTGGGTTGGTTCCAAAAATATCTTTGTAAATGTGAGGGATAAATACCAGGGGCATTAAAGTCTTTTTACTATAAGTCTAAAAGGAGCATCTTACGGCTTTGATACAAATTGTGGGATTGGGTCAGAATTTGGCGGGATTCTAAAACTCTTAAAGGTCTGATACTAATTTTGGGTCTAAATTGCAATTCTAGTAATTATAGTCTTAATATAAGATTTTACTATAAGACAAGAGGGGACTATTAAGGAGAATAAAAAAATGGTCTTTGGGACCACGTGAGGATAAGGACAAAAGTTCGTTAATCCGTTCTTTAAGGAGTCCGCTTAAGAGAATATATATATCACCAATATTATCCCGTACTTAACCATGACGATTATTTTTCTCTTAATCGTAATATTATTATGTAGATATCTCTCATATAATTTTATTCCTCAATTTCATATAATTTTCCAACATTAAACCAAGTCCCTAACTCCTTGTTAATGCACCAAAAATTATTCAGGACTTACTGTGGGCTAAAAATACAAATTTTCAAACTGTTCTGGGCTAAAAACAGAAATTCTAGAATCTTGTCAGAAACTCTTAAATATCGTTCAAACGAGATGGCACCTCATTCGGACGACAATATGTCTCGTTCGAATGAGAACAACGTCATTCCAGTTCGTCTTTGATAAGCACCCAAAACTGTACATTTTATACCCCGAATAGACGTACTTTAGTTGCTAATTCTCGACAATTTGGGTCTTATACGCTTGATTGTTCAATATGCAGGCTTAATTGCAGTTGCGGTGTCAAAAGTTATATTTCGGAGCAATTTGCAGTTAAAATGGAGCTAATTACCAACCCCGTAACCTAACCTGAGCCTAAGCCTACCCTAAACCTACCCTAAACCATGTGTGTGTTTAGTTTGTGTCCTTTTATTATTTTTTAGATTTTTCGTTTGAGTCATTTTTATTTTTAGGATTTTTAGGTTTTATTTACTATTTTAATATTTTATTAGTATAATTTTATTTTATTTTGATTTTTATAAGTTTTTAGTGTAGTCTTATTAGAATTTATTTTAGGAGTTTATTTTTAGTTTATTAGATTTTATATTTTAGGACTTTTGTTTTCATATTTTATTAGATCTTTCATTTTTTATTTTGTTATTTTAGTTTTTAATAGCTTAGGATTTTATTTTTATTTTTAATATTTTATTTTTAGTCTGTTTTATTTTTTTTAGTTAGTTAGATTTTATTTTTTAGTTTTAGTTTTATTAATTTTAATTGAGTTTTTATTATTATTTTAGGTGTCCAAATTAAACTCACACATACTCTACTTCTATACACACTAAACTACACCTAACTAAACCTTCACCCTTACCCAACTTACCATACACCCTCAAACACCCAAACCCCCACATCATCTTCAACCTCTAACCCACACACACACTCTCTCTTCTTCCCAACAACCCATCTTCTCTCTCCTAAACCCCATAACACCAACCAACCTCCGAACTCCCATCAACCGTCAGGCCACAACAGACCCCGCCAGCGTCGTTCCTACTGCCAGGCAGTGCCCCTCCATACCCCGCCGGCAGTCAGCCCCGGCGTCCCTCTACCCAGCGACTCCGGCGACCCTGACCCCCTCTCCGGCAGCAACCCCCCTTCGCCCGGAAACCACCCATTAAATCCCCATCACCTCCGGCGGTACCTCCCTGCCGACGCAACCTCCTTACCCTCTTCGTCCCTCCCTCGCTGGACTCGCTCCTACCCGCGATCCACAACCCCTAACTCGCTCCTACCACCGGCGACCCTACACCAGCACCATGAATCCATACCTACCTTACCCACTTTCAAAAGACCAAACAACTCAAAGACCCAAAAAACCATTTCTTCAAAATCATGTGCTGCTAAGTTCCCAAGACAAAAAAACCAAAAATAAAGACCAAAACCAACTAATCCCACATGTGACAAAACCCCACTTAACCCTCTTTTACCTAAATACCCCCAACTACCTAACTTTAAGTCATTTCCAAAAATACCCATAAATCATATCAGATTTTTATCCCCCAATTCCCTCACCCATATACCTTCCTTACCTCACACATTTGCCATGCAAATGTGCACTTCCATTACCCAATTTACCCCCATGTGCACACTCCCCATGCTCTTGCATCTTAATTCTTCCAACTATACCCCCATGCTCCATCTGCCTTACTATAAATGAAGATGAATACTCCATTTAGAATTAATCTTGGAGATAGGAATTTGTAGAGAGAGAAAATACCATTTTAGTGTAGTTTTAGATTAGAATTTTTATTTTATTATTTTTAGATAGTGAGGAGAAAATAAATTGTTGTGAGGATTAAATTGAGTGAGATTCTTGATGTAATTGTGTTTGAATCATTCAAATTAAGGGATGTGAATTTCAACTCATGGATTGAAGATCAATTAAGCATCAAGAGATTGGGGTTTGATTTTTCTTTTCTCTTCTCATTTATTTTATGCCTTTGATTATTAATTTGTCATATTTCATATCATGTTTGGCTAAATCCCCTTTCAAGGGGTGGGGTAAAACCCTTATTTGATGTTATTTTATTTTAATTAGTTTAATTACTTGAAAAATCCCTTTGAATGTTAATTTTGATCCCTCACCCTTATATTTACGCCTCGAGAGAGGGTAAATGATTTTCGAGAGAAAATCGAAATTCTAATTATAATACCCATTTTAGATTCGAACTAGAGATAGGGGTTTCTTAAGTGGGGTATTATAACTTGAATTTCAACTCTAAATTTATTTTATAAGATTTACATAAATTCTAATTGATCGATCCTAGCGGGTGATTAATTATAAGGAGTGTAGATCTATTTTTCTAGAGTTGTGGGGGTGTTAAACTTAACTTTCTAAAAGATTACTATTATAATTAAACTTGCAACGAGAGTTGGTTTATAATTTTGATATTAATTTGGGAGAATTCAAATAATTAAATTAATTAATTAGAATAACTAAAATTTGTGGTGTAATCCCATTACTTGATTGTTCTCACAATTATTTACCTCACTTTATCTCTTATTTTAGTGTTAGACTTTGTTTTCATTTTAGTCACTTTCTAGTTAGTTATTTTCATCTTAGTTTAGTTGAGTTTACAACCTCACCTCACCCTATTGTTTTAATATTGAAAAAGCTAAAAAAAATTAGAAAAAGTGAAAAAGCACAAAAAGAAAATAAAAAGTGAATTACAATTTTGTTCCATTTGCTTTACAACCTTGAAAGTGGATTGATACCCTTATTTACTGCTACACTTGAGTTTGATATATATTTGTAGGTATTTGAGGTTTTGACTAACTTGGCTTTCAACAACGACGATATATACAAAAGCAAAGTTATCAGTCTTCAACCTCAGTTTTTTGCGTTTTTTAAGTGTTCTTACACCCAAACCCTTATGGATTTCATTCTACCCAAATTCCAGATTTGTTAACAGTGTTCTAACATGATTTTCACATAAGAATAACATCAAATTCATATGTTCATAAGGGCATTATCATAAAACCCATTAAATCCTTAAAATCCCAATTCATCTAAATCCTGCATTTTTATACCTCTTAAAAACTAAGAATTTAAAATTATTATTTCATAACTAAATCATCAAATTTCTATATTCAACATGAGTAGAATTTATCGACATGAAATTCCTAACATCATTTTCATATCATCAATAAACAAATAAATCCTCTACATGAATAACCTATCCATTTTCTTGTTCATTGTCTCTCTCTCTATATATATCCATTTTCATGTTCATAGTCTCTACATGTATAAATCTCCAACCACATGAATTTGCCTATCCATTAAACTTGATTTATCAATCATTTTAATCCCAAATTTATAAGTTCATCAATCCAAAAAGAAGTCCTATTCTAACATGGATAGTATAAGCACCAAAATAAAGCAAGAATTAGACTTGCCTTATGTGTAAGTCTGAACCTTTGATGAAGACAAGTGTTTGGCACCTATTCTTCCTTTTTTCAACGATAATCCGGTGGTGGTGCAAGGTGTAGAGATGGTGGTTGTCCCCTTAGTTTTCCCTAGATGACTCTTCATTTCCAAGCAACTCTTCATCTCCTCAAGATAACCTTTCACTTTCTCTCTAAGGCTTTTCACACTCTCTTAAAAGAACTCACTTGTGTTTAGATGAAATGAATCTTACGTACACTCTAAAACCACATATATAATAAGTCTCAAAGGTTAGCTAAAAGATAAAAAAAATATAGGTACTATTCATGTCCCAAGCAAAATGACTGAAATGCCCCTTCGGGATATCTTTTTATCTTCCAATCGACCCGAGACCCAAAATAAATTATCGAGTATTGTCCCATAGAGTAATCAGTCCAAATTGGCAAAAAGTGAGCTAACTTAGTCAGTCAATCCACAATCACCCATATGGAATCGTGATCCCTATGAGAAGTAGGTATCCATATGATTAAGGATTTATTGTTGTTACTACCTCCAAAAGTTGAGATGAGGGTAAGAAAAGTTGAATGCCCAAGACAAAGAAAGTCCAAGCTAGTGATAACATTAAGTAGACTATCACAACCATTACAATCAACCAAATGGAATTTTGCTGATGTGGTATGTGGTCAGTAAAATTTATTTCTATTACATTTGTGGTGTTAATTATAAACTGCTGTTATTCATACATGGAAAGCTACCTTTAGAGGAGCCATCAGACCCTAAATAACTTGTGATGTATACCTTGCTGAGATACCCTTATAGTAATAGTTTTGTGTTGTAACGATAAGACTTCATTCATACCTCCCACTTCACAATATACTCTTTTGAGAGGGTAATGCACTCTGTTGTATTCTATTCTCCCGTTAATGTTTATATCTTTCTGTGTTTGTTTCAGTGGTCTGAAAGGAGGAGGTTCGACATTGCTGGATTAATGTCATTCGTTTTAAGAGCTCACTTACATTCATATGATCCAGTCTTTTCGATGACAATGAGATATTTAATAAGGTCTCACCAACTTTTCATATATTTACCTAAGTTACACGACAACAACCCCCTAAAAGATATATGTAACCATTCTCTTTTCTAATGTTGTCCATATGTACTGCAGCAAACACAATGTATTCAGAGGACCACTTATTCGCGATACTATACCACTTACACGACACCCCCCCTAAACTCAGGTTTTGTGCTTAAGGACCACTTATTCGCGGTACTATACCTCGACCAGTGACACATCATCCCATTTTATTAGAGGAAGAACTTTAAATGCAACGTCATGATATTCGGAGGCCCTTGGGCGAATTGCTCTACACCTGAAGTTACTAAAGAGGAACTTAATTGAATGAATCTCGCCATTGGTGATGTTCGTGTAGAACAAGAATCGCATTTGAGAGAGCTTATTGAAAGGGGTTTAAATATGGAAGTTGATGAACTGAAGCGCATTCGAGAGAGCTTATTCTATGTTCATTTTGTATCTGACGCCCAAGATGGGTTTATTTGATGTTAAATTTAGGTTTATATAAGTCTGATGTGTACAAGATAATTGGAATGTCAGAAATATGAAGTTTTGTCGATTTTTTTAGACCTTTTATCATGATATTTATTCCACTCTCATTATTTTATCATTTTGTGAAAATATAAGATATTTGTAACAACTCTAACCACATTTAACAAATTTAACTTTTATAACCTCTAATAGCAGTCACAAATTTGTCACTACCGTCAATTTTATAATCGCTAATAGCAGTTACAAATATAAGATTCAAAACTTCTAACAACAGTTATAAATATAAGATTCCTAACTGTTGACAGCAGTAACAAATATTATATTCGTAATCGCTGACAGTAGTTATAAACAACAGTTACAAATTATGGTCACCAGTCATAACCCCCATGTGACACCCCGACTAATTAAATACCGGGTAGCTACTCCTTTATTAAATTAATACAAAATGTCAAGTTGGTTCAGTTAATAGCATCACTGTCGAAAACATTTTAATGATTACTAACCACCTAGTATTTAAAAAGTGAGTTGCTAAATTTTAATTTAAATCTGATTAACATGCAATAAGTGAAATATAAAAGAATAACATAACCATTCACAATAAAGTCACAATAGAGTAACCAACAAATAATAATGAATCCGGAGCAAATACTCCTCATAACAATCCCAATACGGAAATAAATAAAATAAGTCTGCCATCTAAATTAATTACAAACCAAAGTCTGAATAACTGAAATATATAATGTCTCTAAAAGAAATGGGCGACATTCCCTACAAATGGTGAAACTGGATATGGAGTCAAGCCTAGAAAAGGAGGCGTCTACTGTCAAGGCCCTGTAACTTCCACAACAGCTACAGCTCGTCACCTGAATAGAAATCCTATGCATGGTGTCCTTGTGGCGGGGCACCTAAAAAGGTTTGTACAAAAAAATAGATTTGAAAGCAAACGGGTCAGAGCCCAAAAGTGGAGAATATTTTAAAAACAACAAGTGCTTTAATAACATTAAAACAATGAATGCGAAATACATGTTAGGACGTGCTCTCGCATGAAATACTCACCTCTCGACTAATTGTGCACTCCTAACGTACCGTACCCATTAAGTGATTCTCATATCTAACTAAACCGACATAAGTTTTAACGTTTCTACTCGATTACCACTATACATTCCAATGTTATCAATTAAATAGAGAGCTTTACTTAAACTCGGATTCTCAATTATTAGCAATACAATTTACTAGAGGTTATCCCACTTTTTATCTTCTCAATACATTACTATGATTATTCTCACAATTCAAACATAACAATTCTTCATTTAATAGTATATTACACTCATCATAAATATACAATACTAGCACCCCGAGACTAAGCTGCGGTGCTCACATACTCTGCTATCCATCCTGGTACATCACGTACATAAGGATCACGCATTCCGAATCTCTCAGGAATCGTTCTCAGATAATAGCAAATCACAAACAATGGAGGCGAACACAGTCACATCACATGGGTCACACACATACCTATGCTCCCATGATCAGCAGACTTATTAACTTCCCAATAAGTCCTTCTCTGACCTATGTCCTCGAGGTACCAATCTATATCCCCCCCGTAGGCACACAAAGATTAGATGGTCCTAAACGAACGCAAACCTCCCGTGATAACAAGTATGGTAGGTATGTCATACACATAAAATCATATATACTAAGCATGCACACATCTTAGTAATTACCTTAATTTATTAGCGGTATACTTCTAGTTCTTATACCAACTTTTAATGTCACACAAATCATATATCCCCGGTTTATATGTATTTAAGTCATTAATTATTCTCACATCGTGATTAATCACTCGCGCCTTAATCCACAAATATCATTTAGTTCAAACCACTCTTCTATATTTTACTCCTCAATATAACCCAAATCTCCCAACTATACCATTTATTTAACAAGGGAAAGTTATCTCTACAATTAAACAAGGTTACGGGACACTAGAAATCAAATCAGGCTAAAAAGGCCAATCTGTCAACTCGTTAGAAGTCTCGTTCGAACGAGGTCGTTCGAACGAAAGGGGCATCTAACAAGAGTTCGTTCGAACGAAGGGCATCGAACGAACATCCAAATCGTTAGAAGGAGAACTATCACCTCGTTAGAAGCTCGTTCGAATGAGCTCGTTCGAACAACCTGGGCAGGTCTTCTAACGTGATGGCAGTTTCGAGCCCAGAATTTTCCTATCTCGTTTTTCTCAATTTTCTTCTCCTCTAATCTCTTCTAAACATCATCCCAACAGTATTTCAAGGTTCCTCAACATTACTAAACCTAACTAGGTCGTATTTTAACATATATATAGGGGCCAATCTTCCTAAACCTCATCTAATTATCATAACTCCCCAATTTTCCCAAATCTTATGAACATGAACCCTAGAAATTTCAAGTCATCAATTTCCCTTAATAAAATCCATTTTTGCATCATAAAAGTCGTATTTCTATTAGTATAATCACCCAATTACAATTCTACATCCAATCCCTATATCAAAACCTGAATTTACAACTCCAATTTCATGGGTTTTTATAAATCTCCCAATACAATGCAATTATATAAATTTCTAAGCATGGAAGAAGCATTCGTTTGAAATTCACGTAATTAAACCACTTGCCTCGGATTATTCTCTGAATTTTCTGTTGAATTGTTGAAGGTTGCTCTCTCTCTTTCTCTCCCACGGTTGAATGTTGAAGATGGAGGTTAAGGTTTTCTCTTTGGGAACTTTTCTAACTTCCTCCTCTAACTCCCGTAGCCTTCTAATCAGTTAAGTGATGGTAATGGCTTAGTGCGTCATTAAATTCCCTATTTTTAATTCCCAAAATTCGTTGGTCATAAATCCCAAAATTCCAAAATTACCAAAATACCCTTTTAAGTTGCCGGTATGGCCTAAAAATGTCCCGGGACCCAAACTAAACCCCCGGCTAGTGTTTTCTGACTATTTCGACCTTTCCGGACTCGTTGGCACACTCAAAATGACCATACGGTTGATAAAAATAAAATTCACTTTTTAATTAAAAATTACATTCCTGACGCGACTGTCACGCGCGTCTCAACAAAATTTCCCAAATTGTCGTATTTCAATCTCGCAACAATTTCAATATTTTCAATATTCATATATTGCCATAAATACACATTATAATCAAATACCAACTCACATCTCGTTAGTATTTTATCCGGATTAATTTCCAATTAATTCACTTTTAATTTAATTAATCCCATAAATAAATATCAATAAAAGTACGGGGTATTACATACTTCCCCCCTAATAACAGAATTTTGTCTCGAAATTCGGAACTAGAAAGTACCTGGTAAAAATAACTCTGGATATCGCTCGCGCATCTCATCCTCGCGCTCCCATGTGGTCTCCTCGGCATTATGATGCCGCCACTGAACACGTACTAACGGAACTATCTTTGACCGCAGTTTTCGCCCACTTCGGTCCAAAATAGCAATCGGCCCCTCCTCGTAGGAGCTATCAAGCTGGAGATCGATGTCCCCCAAAGCAATGTGAGTATGAGCCAAATCGTCTCTAAGATATTTCCTTAGCGAGTAAATATGAAACACATCATGAATTCTGTGCAAATGCTCCGGTAAACCAAGTCTATATGCAACAGACCCAATCCGCTCGATGATAGGAAATGGTCCCACATATCTCGGTGCCAACTTTCCCTTCTTCCCAAATCCCATAATCCCCTTCATAGGAGATACTCTGAGTAAAACCTGGACCCCCACTTTGAACTCCCTGAAGAACCTCTTCGCATCAGCATATCTCTTCTGCCAATCCTGAGCTACCCGAATGCGACTCCGTATCAATCTTATCCTTGCCGAAGTATCCTGAATCACTTCCGGCCCAAGTAGTTTGTTGTCCCCCACCTCCAACCAACATGCTGGGGAACGACAAGGTCTACCGTACAATGCCTCAAATGGAGCCATGCCAATGGTGAACTGGTAGTAGTTATTGTAAGCAAACTTCACCAGTGGAAGGTACTGCTCCCATCCACCCCCAAGGTCAATGATGCACATACGCAACATGTCCTCCAACATCTGATTTGTACGCTCAGTTTGCCCATCGGTCTGTGGGTGATAAGCCGTACTCAACCGCAATTCCATGCCCAAGGCCTCCTGAAAACTCTCCCAAAACCGTGAAACAAATATCTTGTCTCGGTCAGACACGATATTTAGGGGTACACCGTGAAGTCTCACTATTTCTGCAATAAAAAGCTAGGCATACTGTCCCGTAGTGTAGTCTGTCCTTACGGATAGAAAATGAGCAACTTTGGTCAACCTGCCCACAATTACCTAAATGGAGTTGTGACCCTTTTGTGACGTAGGTAACCCCGTGATAAAGTCCATGGAGATGCTCTCCCATATCCACATCGGGACCTCTAATGGCTGTAGAAGTCCTGCCGGTCTCTGATGATCCACTTTTACCAGCTGACAAGTGGCGCATTTAGAAACAAACACGGCAATATCTCTCTTTAGCCCGCTCCACCAATACTGACGTCTCTTGTCTTGGTATATTTTATCCCCACCGGGATATACCGCGAATCGTGAGCCGTGCGACTCTGCCATCACCTCGTGTCGTAATTCCTCCCCTTCCGGAACGACCAGTTTTCCATTGAAGCGTAATCCCCGATCTGAGCTAACGGTATAAGACTCTGCTCCCTATGCTAGTAATCGAACTATCTGCTCTTGACAGAACGAGTCATTTTCCTGCGCCTTCACCACTCTCGTGACAATCTGCGGTGTAACAGTCATCACAGACATGAATGATCAGACCACGGCATCCTGGTGTCCCAACTCTTTCCACTTTGCCTTCCACACCTCGGCCACCTCATCTACTGGCCTACGGCTCAACGCGTCTGCTACCACGTTAGCCTTCCCCGGGTGATATTGGATATCGAACTGATAATCCTTCACAAACTCAAGCCACCTCCGTTGCCGCATATTCAACTCCTTCTGCGTGAATAGGTACTGTAGGGACTTGTGGTCCATGAACAATCAAAATTTCTCCCCCAGAAGATAATGTCTCCAAATCCGAAGGGTAAATACAACTGCCGCTAACTCCAAGTCATGGGTGGGGTAATTCTTCTCGTGAGGCTTAAGCTTATGGGAAGCATAAGCTATGGCCTGACTCTCTTGCTGTAATACACCTCCAAATCCTTGTAAGGACGCATCGATGTAAACTAGATACTCAACTCCCGGTCTCGGCAATGCTAACATAGGTGTTGAGGTCAACTTGTTCTTCAACTCATCGAATGCCAACTGACAGGCATCACTCCAAATGAACGGCACACCTTTACGTCAGATGTGTCAAAGGGCCTGCTATCTTTGAGAAACCCCGAATTAACCTCCTGTAGTATCCTGCTAGGCCCAAAAAACTACGGATCTCAATCGGTGTCGTGGGCTGTCCCCACTCCCTCACCGCGGATACCTTCCCCGGATCAACAGATATCCCCCAATTCGAGATGATATGCCCCAAAAACTGAACCTCCTTCATCCAAAACCCGCACTTCTCATACTTTGCATACAGCTCGTTCTGACGTAGTGTCTGCAAAACTTGCCTCAAATGCTCGGCGTGCTCCTCTTCTGTCTGGGAGTAAAACAGAATGTCATCGATGAAGACAATGACGAACTGGTCTAGGAACTCTCTGAACACCCTATTCATCAAGTCCATAAACACGGCTGGAGCATTGGTCAAACCAAAAGGCATAACTCGAAACTCGTAGGAACCATATCTCGTTAAGAAAGCAGTCTTTGAGACGTCCTCTTCCATGATACGCAACTGATGATATCCTGATCGCAAATCAATCTTTGAGAAGAAAGAAGCTCCTCTCAGCTGGTCGAATAAGTCATCGATTCGGGGCAACGGATACTTATTCCGGATCGTGATCTTATTCAACTCCCGGTAATCTACACACAACCTCAATGATCCATCCATCTTCTTTACGAACAACACAGGAGCACCCCACGGCGAAGTACTCCTCCGGATAAACCCCTGACCCAACAACTGTTCAATCTGATCCCGTAACTCTCTCATCTCAACTGGAGCCATACGGTAAGGTGCGCGGGCAATAGGCCGAGTGCCCGGCGTCAAATCGATCACAAAATCTATCTCTCTACTCGGAGGTAATCCAGGTATATCCTGATATTCATCGGCAAACTCTCGAACAACCGGAATCGCATCAAGTGGTATCACCACTTTCTTAGAGGTCTCCTCCTCTATATAGTACAGGTGAGTGGACGATCCTCCCTCAGGACGAGGCATCGCCACTAAAAAAACTCCTGCCCGGGAATGGCAAAGATAATACTCCTACTAAAACAGTCAATCATGGCTCGGTACGCAAATAGCCAATCCATACCAATAATGGCATCATACTCGGTCATCTCTAATACTAACATATCCGCGGGTAAAGTAAACCTCCCGATCTCTATACCCACGCCTCTACATACCAGGGAAATCACGAAACCCCTACTCAACGGTGAATCTACACAAGTAACCGTACTCTCAGCGGTGTCTAACAACCCAATGGTGCGTGCAAATCTCATAGCAATATTAGCAGGAATACCTCTTCCCCTTAAAGTGGTCATCATATCGAAACTATTTATCTTGTCCATCTAATTAAGGGAATCCAAAACTGAGTTATAAGGTTATATCCTCTCAACTGAGGGAGGACTCGAGTATCTCTTCCCCTTTTATGAACTAGGCACCTCAACCGCACATTTCAAACACCCACCGAGAGGGAACCACTTTATCCATTAATTCTCTCTATGAGGAAAAGGGTTGTGAGTCCATTGGAATAAAAGAACCTTCCTGTGTTTCCCATAAATCCCACATACCCCCGATTTCTCTTGTAACAAGGGTAGGGTTTTATCAATCTCCAAACATGAGCCTTCAACATGGACAAACCAAGGGTTGACCTCCTCTACCAGCTTGACACTAAGAGTTGGAATGACCATTGAGTCATGGAACTTCAATCGCTTGGTGGTCTTAGATCACCTATTTTTGTTAACCACGACCTCAATAAAGATCCCCCATTCCTCTAGTTCATCCATTGGATAAAACAAAGGTTAGAGTCAACCATCAGATACCTAATAAAGATAGTAAAAGGAAAATGGTAAAGCTACTTAGAAAGGGACTATTCGAAAGTAAGAATGGGCTCATCATCTGAGGTAGAGACCCTTTCCACCTTCGAAGGGTCGGTCTTACCTTAGTCTAGTCATCCCTAAGTTCGAAGGCCTCGGGACCTCCATTGGGGATTCATATGAAACATTCCTCTTTTAAAAATTTAAGTCATATGGATCAGCCTCTAGTGTGCCGCCCATAACAATCTTAAGAGCCTTAAGAACTCCCACAAATGTTAATGGCTTAGGCTCAACCCTAACCCAAGGTTAAAGAGGCCCTGATAGTAACAAGGATCTCGATAGGAGTATAGTCCAACCTGTGATCATCAATAATCCTATTAAACTCCGATATGATGGGCTCATGAACCATTACAAAAGGGAAATAAAAGTTTCAAATCTCATAATAGAGTTAAACCTGAGTGATGAAATAAAAGTGAAACTTCAACATATCTACTGACAGCGGGGTACGCCAAAGAGTAGGGTAGCCAAGTAGGTGAGGAGGATCTGTAGTGGCCTAAACTCCTCCAACGAAGAATAATATTTCTCTCCAATTCTTAGGAATATTTTTCTTGTCCCTTCTAAAGGTCACCACGTTGGGCCTAAGGGATAGGCACTTTAAACCCTTATTAGTAGGATTCTTGTGCTCCTGAACCCTATATATCTTGAAGAACTTGGGATGGGGAGACATCACACTTGCCTCATTGGCCTCCCTAAAGGCCAAGAAAGTGACCATCAAAGACCTCCATGAGTTGGACACCAATTGATAATGGTCTATATCAATAGCCATAAGAATCTTGACCACGACCATGTAGTGGGAATTTGGCCCATATTAGAAGAAACACTCATTAAAACACATATGATTGGATAACATGGATCAATACCTCTCATTAATATTTTCAACCCTCTAAATTAAATTCTCTAGAATTTGATAAGTCTTTCGAAACTGGGCCAGATCATTCTTAGTGATTCACAACGTAATGTGAGCCCCAATATCAAAATCGGGGTTGAATATTCCTTCATAACTCATCACCTTCACGCCATGTGGAATTTTATCCACTGGAAGGTAAACCGAGGGTTCAATTTTTAAATTCACTATGGGCATAAGTGAGATGTGGGGCCCAATAATAGCAAGGGGTATGGTACAGGACATTAGAGGGAGAAATATTTCAAGAAGACATTATGTGCTTGATGAAAGAAGGTATTGTTTTCTAAAAGAAGATATAAAAAGTAAGAGAGAAAGTTGAAGTCATTTGTGAGTAACTCAACTCGTCCCAAGTGTATATTTTATTGCCCCTAAGGATTAGGGTTCCAACCATTTTTATCTCCAAGATCGATACCTAGGTCACATCAACGGTTTCAGTCTCCAACAACTTTCTTTAGCCACGTCTGAGCTCTTCCCAACACAATCTAATCATGACAGAAATACCAGTGGTTAGTTATGAACATTCCCCATATTTTTATAAAGTATAAGTGTTTCCTCCTTTAACCTTTTCAATAAGCTGCAAAGGGCTATCTATAAAACCCTATTGTGACACCCTTCCTAATTTAATACCGGGTGATTAGTCCTATATCCAATTAAAACAGGTTTCTCATTTGGTTCATTCTTAGCATCACTGTCAAAAACTTTTTAAAGCATTACTAACCACCTAGTATTCAAAAAACCGATGTCAAAATTTTAATCTTTTTATTAAAAAATCAACAACAAAACATTAATACATAAATACACCCCATGCAAAAGTAATATAAATCCATACACAATATAAAAGACTGGAATGAAATAATACCGAATAAACCATCGGTTACAAAATCCAACATAAATTCCAACCTGAATAAGAGTCTGAATACAAGGTCTGACCGTCATAAATGAAATAACTGTGGGCAACATGCCCGAATAATCTAAATACAATGTCTGACTGTCATAAATGAAATAACTGTGGGTAACATGCCCGAATAATCTACTACCCTGCACCCTACACTAGGAGTGAAGTAACTGAATCATCTAAGTCAAAATCCTGCAAGCATCCACAAGTGCTGCAGCTACGCATCCCTAGAATAGATCATCCTGCTTGGCATCCCTGTGGCTGGACACCTAAAAGGTTTGGGAAAAAGGTTTTGCAAGTACGGGTCAGATCCCAAGTAAAAATCATTTAAAAGCATTTAGTAAGTACTTAAATAACAATTTAAATGAACAGTTATTAGATACACATGTTAGGTTGCGAACACTCCCTTGAGTTCCTCATCTCTCATCTATAATGCACACCTAACGTTTGCTACTTAACCCCACCTAGTCAATTCTAGCCAATCTAACTAGGCAACCATTATCTAATAAACCCAAATCAATATAGCTCCTCCGTACCTCCCATACAGTACGCTATCGAATACCCTTAATAATTAGCATCTCTCTTATGTTATTATTAAACCCCAGTTACCCTTTCTACGTAGGTTATTGTTCAAACTTTACCATTTAAGTTTCTCCACTTAAACTTTATTTTATATATTCACTAACTATCTTCCTACTATTCACACATTAGTAGCTTCATCATTATATAGATATACCCTATCTAAGCTCCCTACTAATTACTCTTTAGTAGATTAATCGTTCTTTAGATACATACTATCTCGTCTTTCTACTATCACACATAAGTAGATTATTCGTGTAGTATATATATTTACACACCATATATAATGTAAGTACACGCTCTGCTATTATATCCTTGTATCACACATCAAGGGCTATCAGTTCGTAATGTTACCCCGACCCTAATAGTTATTCCATATGTATTGGTCCGGAATGTTACCTCGACCACAATATTCAGATTACTTTTAGTTTAGATACACACAACTATCTGGTTTGAAATCATAAGTCTGCTACCCATAACTCATAGCGTCCACCCCTATTTCCATGCAAATACATTTATTAAATATATATCCATTTCTCTTTAATATGGGCAAGGCTTTTGAAATTTTAGGATTTAGTGTTCACATACTTAACTCAAATAAGATTTCACTATCTTTCTCATCCATTAATTTTTACACAGTAGATAACATAACAAGTATATATATATTCACAATCTTTAATATATATATATATATATATATATAACACGGCACCTCCCAGACCTAGCTGCGGTGCATACGGTAAAACATCTCAAAGGTGTATATACTTATCATTCATTATATCTATACTAGTAAGGCACCCCTAGGCACAGCTGCGGTGCATGCATACTCTGCTATCATGTCCGGGTACATCTCTCATTGTACAAGGGACTATTGGTTCGTCTTCTCTCACGAACCATATATATCAAATCACACATATTGGAGGCGAACATAGTTCACATATCCATGGGTCACGCACATACCTACGCTCCCACAGTCAGCAGACTTATTGACTCACAGATAAGCCATTCACAGTCCTATGTTCTTGAGGTACCAAATCTAAAATCCCCCCGAAGGCAACACAGGATAAGATTGTCCTCTTTCGAACGCCAACCTCCCGTGATAGCAAGTATGGTAGGTATGTCATACACATAATAAACAATAATATAGGTACACATTCCACTTATATAAATATAACATCAGCGAGGTATTCACACAACCATATAATAACGAGGGGTATTCACTACACCTATATATATATTTATAATAACAATAGGGCACACACATATCCCATATCACAAGCCTCATATATAGTATATTTATATCCCGAATATTCTACGTATTCCATAATTTATAACTTCGTTTAGTACCATACATTCCCTAGTATTTCTCACCACTCGAAGGGTATCCTTTATTCCACATACAATATCGGAAGGTAAACTCTCTACCCCCTAATGGTCTAAGTCCGCGTTCCTCTCGAATTCTCTTAACTCGAACTATCCTTCAATTTAGATTTTTCCTCTCTATTAATCCAAATTAATTTAGCCCTTAAACTTCCCTCGTAGGCCACGACTAAAACCAAAACTAGGCCTACTGGTATTTCAATATAATTCCCTTATATTAGAAATTAAATCCCACAAATTAATTCCAAACGATTTCCAAAGGTCCTAAAGAAAAGGAATTTTTTGGCCAAAACTGAGCAACCGAATCGATTAGAAAATTTTCTGGCAGATTAAACACCCTGTAGTAAAATTTCGATTACTCCCTCTACAGAACTCCGATTGACCTGATTCAAAGCTCATTTGAAAGATAAGACATAGATATTTCGAAGAATGTATGGATCTCATTCTAATTCTAAGTATAATTTAAATGGCATATGTTTAAAGTTACGTAAAAAATTTTGGCAGTTACTATGCTGGTAGATCAAACACCCTATAGTAAAACATCGATTTCTCCCTCTACGGGACTCTGATTGACCTGATTCAAAGCTCATTAGAAAGACAAGACATATACCTTTCCAAAAATGTATGGATATCATTTTAATTCTAAGTAAAACTAAAATGGCATACGTCTAGAGTTACATAAAAAATTTTGGCAGATTGACATCTTATGTTCATCAATTAAACCCTAAGTCATTCAAGATTCATGTTCTTCAATCATTAACCCATCAAGATTCAATATTAATCATCAAATATACTCTAATATCAGTTTATCTTCGTATGGAGATAAATTTCCAATGAAAATTTATAAAAAAAATCAAAGATTCAACCCAAGAATAAGATTCTCCTTTAATTAACATAAAACCCTAATTTTCTCATGTTCATCAACTTTATAAATCAGGAACTCAGATTTATCTCTTATTAATCAACCCAAACCCACTAATTTCATATTATCATCATTAAGGAACATCTCTAGATGCATTCCCACTCTAGTTTATGAGTTAAACCCTCCCAAATTCATATAAAACTTCGAAAAGCATGAAATCAAACCCTAATCTACATGGGTATGTATAACATGCTTAATATAAATGCTATTTAAATACTTGCCTCTCAATAGCAGGTCTGAATTTCATTAATATGATGGTGTGGTTGTTCTCCCCTCGCTCCGATCTCGATTCCGTTGCGTTCGGGGCGAAAAACTGTGAAGGAAGCTTTGGCTTTCTCTTCCTCTTCCTCTTCAATGGCCTCTCTTCTATTGTGATTGTGTTAACTCTAGCCCCTTCTCTCTAATGGCAGATATACACTTAATATTTTCGGAGTTCTCTAAACCTCCAACTCCCGAATGATCGAAATACCCTTAAACGATGCCGGGTTGGTCCAAAATCATCCCGGGACCCAAACTGTACACCCGAGTACATTTTTTCGACTATTTTGACCCTTTCGGAACCAACCGTAACCTCAAAATCACCATTCGAGTCACTTTATAAAATCCTCTTATTTTACCTTCAAATATGCCACGTGTGAAATTAATTAGAGTGAATTAATTTAATCTGAATCATCGAATTAAATAATTTCTCCTAATTAATTAAATTTTTAGGTCATCAATTTAATTAATTTCTATTTTCTCCAAAAATATGGGGTGTTACATACTTCCCCCCTTACAAAGGAATTTCGTCCTCGAAACTCCAAGGTCTCTACATGTCCTGAATCCCATACTCTCAAGATCATCACAATTATTTCTACCCCTCCCAATTGTGGGTTATATAAACATCTCCACCAACCAGGGCGCCCAAACAACCTATAAATATGCATAACTTCGTCGATGCTACTTGGCTCCACTAGCCTCTCATTATCGTATAGTTACTATCCTTTAGATATCACTTTATAAATAAATCATACTCAAGGTACTAAACCCATGTCTTAATGGCTAATCATCTCCCCACTCCCAACATTGTACTAATCTTCATGCTTGGGATGTCTCGCAAAGCGAAATCCAAACAAGGAACCCTCCCGATACACTACTACCTAGCATTGTCAGTTATTGTGATCTGTTAAGCCCTCAGTCCATATTACGTACCCTCAAATACCCATCTTTTGACATAAAAGTATAATCGTATACTCGCATGCTACACAAGACAACATATATCACGACGCCTTTACTATCACTAGTTTCTTAGCGCTAAAAAGTCACGAGCTATATCTCTCCGCTCGTCAATAATCCTTTCTACCTTGAATCACATCAGTAACCGTCCCTGCACACCGGGATTAATTATGACTAGATAATATACACAGAAAAGTCTACTACACAATATATATAATATATATACTCATATATATAGGATCAACCCTCTTTCAGGTGATACCTCACAAAATAAATCATACCCTGGGACAGTAAACACGAGATCTCACTATCACAATCTATGATCGCTCAACCCATTGCTAACCAGTCAACTCTCGTAAGTAGTTTACCCTATTTTCATAACTCTCAAAAGCAGTAAACTAATACATAATATAAATGTCCTCTTAGTGCATTCTCTTATCCCAATTCCTCTATCGAAAATCTCACTCCTCAGACGGTTGTTGTGCCCTACTGACACAATTCTTATATACTTTTCTAGTCCGAGTAGTCTCACTTTCTCACTGTGGACAAGTTCAATATAGGTGGTCCAACTCTTCACACATAGGACACCTTTACATACCATACCCTATCTCTAGCGCCACTGACCATGTCGGTGTGTCCTTTTCTCAGACCTGGTAAACTTAGCCTTATTTTCTACCCCCGTAGTCCCTTTAGCTCCGCTGGCCCTATAGACTCATTGCTAGCCTCGAAGGGCCTAATGAAATCCATCTTCACTCGGCAGGAATTCAGCAGATCCGAATCATATAAATGGGTCCCCTAATGGGTATACCCTCCTGTGGTGTTTCAATATTGTAAGGACATTTTTGTCCATTATCAATTTGTACGTCGTACGCCGTTACACCGTTGAAGAAACTCAAGATCGCATCCACATCAACGAATCCGAATATCAAAGCGTCTTCAACATCATAGCCTCTGCGAGAATGAACTTGGTAAAATTTTGTTTTTACGTTCCTTAAAGTTCATATTTAGTATTGGAAATTTTTTTATAAAATGTTTTTTTATAAAAATAAGAAGTAAGTTTTTTTCAAGCAAAATGAGGCTTTTAAAAGGATTTTATTTTTTTGGGAAAAACGGACCGATCCGCCCCATACCGGACCGATCCGCTTGCTGCAGATCCAGTATACCCCGGACCGCAAGCGAACCGATGGAGGCCAAAAGTAAAAGAACCGATCCGCTTGACCGGACCGATCCGCCTCAGAACCGGACCGGTCCGACTGGGATAAATTCGGCCAGATTCGCTGCAGATTTTTTAGGCTAAAAGTTTTCCTATTTAAAGCCAACTTCGGGGAGTTATTTTTTAATACTTTTAAAGACGATTTTCAGAGTCCTAAATACTCTAAGTCTTCACCTTTTTGATGTGCAAAACATATTTTTGATTCACACAAAAATCCCAATTACTTTTGTGAATCTTGTGGAACCCTAGAACACAAGCTTTGCTACTGTTCATCTTTGTGGGGAGATCTTTGCAACCGAGGGCTGCGTGTCATTGCTGAGGGAGTCTCTACAAAGTTTTATGGCTGCGTGTCATTAAGGAGAGCTGCGGTTCTTTTTTCGTTGTTTGGGCTGCGAGTCCTTGGAGGGTGCTGCGTGTATTCTCTTGCTGAGTTCAAGACTGCGTGTCTTTGTGGGTTGGCTGCGCGTTGATCCATTATAGATTTCTCTATGTAATTGTAAGTTGCGGCTTGTATATTCATAGTGAAATAAAGGTTTTACCCGAAAGGGTTTTTTTCCTGAAATCTGTGTCTCATCATATTTTTTGTGTCACATGCTTTATTTATGGTTTGACACACACACGCACTTTAGATGCATGATTAGGGGATGAAATTAAATAAGTGTGCTATATTAGAAAGTTGTGAAGTTAATCAATTATCACACGTAATTCTTGGCTTTTCAAATTGGTATCAGAGCGGGTTACGCTAATTTATCACGTGATCCTGATTTTTCGAGGATTTTTTTTTTTTATACAATTTGACTTCTCACGTCGTCAAATTGGTATCAGAGCCTGTTGCACTAAGTTATTGTGTTTTGATCCTGATTTTACAAAAATGGCTTTTGATGGTTTTGATGATCTTCGATGTCAAATTTTTGAAAAAATTAATTGGAAAATTCACACGAACTCTTGTTTTAAATCTTCTGTTGAAAACGAATCTGAGAGGTGTCCTTGTTGTGAGGGTGTTGGTCACACGTTACATGAGTGTACCACAAATTTAAAGAAGAAATTGAATAAACCGATTTCTCATGTTTCTACCCTTAGTGATTGTGATTCGGAAGAAGAAGTTTTTTATGCTTCTAGGCGAATGTTTCCCATCCATGTGATTAGTGATAGTGAAGGTGATGGGAGTGTGGATGAAAGTGAGGAGGAAAGTGTAGATGAGCATGAGTTGCAAACTGCTTTCAATGAACTTTATGCTGAAACTTTGAAAACAAAGAAAGAAAATTTGAAATTGAAAGCTCAATTGAAAGAGTGTGCCATAAAAAATAATGATTTTTTAGTTGAAGAACTTAGGGCTCATGTGAAAATTTTGAAAGAGAAGCTTGAGTACGTCGAGGGTGAGAGAGATAGTCTTAGAATGTTGATGGAGACTATGAAAAAGGATCTTTTAGAGTTTGAGGATTCTAAACGAGTACTTGAATCTAGTATAGGTGAACTTGAGGTGAAATTGAAAGATTCAAGTAAAGTGAAATTTGATTTGGAGTCTAGGTCTGAAAAACTTGATAAGATTTTAGGCACAGTCGAGATCAAAACGGATAGGGGTGGGATTGGTCTTGAAAAATATGTTGAAACCATTCCCACATGTGTGAGAGAGACTCCTAGGATTGTTAAGAAAGAGGCACCTAAGTTTGTTAAAAAGGCGCCCCATAGGAACATCGTGAGAGAGCCTCCTAGGATCTTTAGGAGAGATCCACCTAAGCAAATTCAGAAAGCGCCACCTAGGAATTTGAGGAGTGGGCCACCTTTAGGTAACACACACCGCCCGATTTACACTTGCACACATTGCGGTAGTCGAGGTCATCTTAGGCGATTTTGTTACAAGCTTTTAAATGGACCCAGGATGGTTAATGAAAGAATAAATTCGATTCCCAAAACCCCCACACTTCGTTACAAATCTATTTGGGTTAGAAAATCGGATTTAGAGGCTTATGGTTTATTTGTCCACGATTCCCGTTTGCTTGCACGTAATTCACCCCATGTCGAATCTTTTGGTTAATTGTGATTGCATGTTTGTCATACACTAGTTGTGGTTTCATGATATATTTTTGCTAGCGTTGTGACATGTACTTTTTGTATATATTTTTTTGAAAAATACAAAAAGATTTTTTTTTGTTGCACCGTTTATGGATGAACACTTTGGATGACCGAGTCACAACATCATTCCATTTTTTCATGTGAATATTTGATAGTGTTTTGAGACAATAGGTCAATTCATCCATGTGCTTTATAATGTTTGGAGTCATTAAGATGTAATTAAGTGTTACTTCCTACATGTTTGACTCATATTTCCTTTATTGCACACATGCACGGATTTGTTTGATTATTGTGCTTGTCTTATCACATGTTGGTTGGGTGTTTTCACTTCAATCCTGTCCTTAAAACGAACAAAGCGCGATAAATTTTGATAAGGAAATTGTGCATATAAAAACCGTTTTGTGAGTTTGTGTGCTTTATTTTATAATGGGGAGGGGCTGCGAAAGGTAATTATCTATCCTTTGCGCAAAAGCCACCGTTAAATTGGACCTAAAAAATTGAGGAATTTTATTATCCGAGGTCCAAAGAGGTTAAAAGAGCCCGAAAAAATTTAAAGGCAATAAAAAGATATTCATGCCAAAAGGGGGCCATTTAGTTTTTTGCACCAATTCTCCAAAGTTTGAGAATTTAGATCACCTCTAATAGAATATATATATGAGGGAGTTTGGTTGGAGAATTTAAAACGGGTTTGCACGTCCTTGAATTGCTTAAAAATGCGCTACATAGTTTTGGACGTTATTAGTGTGGAAATCACTTTGACTTTGATTTGTTGATTTGCATAAGACGATGTCATCTAAATTCAACAATTTTTTCACCTAAGGATACTTTTGATGTTCATTCGTTAGGGGTACACATATGCATCGTGCATATATGATTGATTGAGTTGATTTATCTATCGAATGTGTTCACACCCATTCATTCCATTTCCATGACTTGGTTGTTTGAGTCTAAATCCATGGTGTGATTTTTGTATCATATTTGTTCATATTGGTATCCTATCTTTGTATGAAAAATTTTGAAATATTCAAAAATAGTTTCTGTTTTTTTTTGTGTACCGTGACACCCCGATTTTGCTTATTTGATTCATTCTTCTCATTTGTCTATTTGGGGTCATCATAAAAAGGGGGAGAAAGAATTATCATGTTATGGGGGAGTTTGAATTTTGGGGGAGTTTTTGAGATATAGCTTATGTTTTTATCATATATTGGTATCCATGTTTATCTCATTTCAAACTCGATATGTCACGTGGTATTTGCTTTGTCTCATGTGTGTAGGTATAAAGATTGACGATCAATATGTTGCACACCCTGATGAGAAAAGATTTGAGATTTGATGATTGTTGAAGATTGAAGAACAAACGATGAAGATTTATACCTTTGTATCTTTCCATCTTTAGGGTTCATGGGAGGGTAGATTTGTATAGGTCATTAGTTGATAATTCGGATATTTTTTATGTATGTACCGTCATAGACATAGGGGGAGATTTGTAAGGACATTTTTGTCCATTATCAATTTGTACGTCGTACGCCGTTACACCGTTGAAGAAACTCAAGATCGCATCTACATCAACGAATCCGAATATCAAAGCGTCTTCAACATCATAGCCTCTGCGAGAATGAACTTGGTAAAATTTTGTTTTTACGTTCCTTAAAGTTCATATTTAGTATTGGGAAATTTTTTATAAAATTTTTTTTATAAAAATAAGAAGTAAGTTTTTTTCAAGAAAAATGAGGCTTTTAAAAGGATTTTATTTTTCTGGGAAAAACGGACCGATCCGCCCCCTACCGGACCGATCCGCAACCGGACCGATCCGCCCCATACCGGATCGATCCGCTTGCTGCAGATCCAGTATACCCCGGATCGCAAGCGAACCGATGGAGACCAAAAATAAAAGAACCGATCCGCTTGACCGGACCGATCCGCCTCAGAATCGGACCGGTCCGACTGGGATAAATTCGGCCAGATTCACTGCAGATTTTTTAGGCTAAAAGTTTTCCTATTTAAAGCCAACTTCGGGGAGTTATTTTTTAAGACTTTTAAAGACGATTTTCAGAGTCCTAAATACTCTAAGTCTTCACCTTTTTGATGTGCAAAACATCTTTTTGATTCACACAAAAATCCCAATTACTTTTGTGAATCTTTTGGAACCCTAGAACACAAGCTTTGCTACTGTTCATCTTTGTGGGGAGATATTTGCAACCGAGGGCTGCGTGTCATTGCTGAGGGAGTCTCTACAAAGTTTTATGGCTGCGTGTCATTAAGGAGAGCTGCGGTTCTTTTTTCGTTGTTTGGGCTGCGAGTCCTTGGAGGGTGCTGCGTGTATTCTCTTGCTGAGTTCAAGACTGCGTGTCTTTGTGGGTTGGCTGCGCGTTGATCCATTGCAGATTTCTCTATGTAATTGTAAGTTGAGGCTTGTATATTCATAGTGAAATAAAGGTTTTACCCGAAAGGGTTTTTTTCTTGAAATTTGTGTCTCAGCATATTTTTTGTGTCACATGCTTTATTTATGGTTTGACACACACACACACTTTAGATGCATGATTAGGGGCTGAAATTAAATAAGTGTGCTATATTAGAAAGTTGTGAAGTTAATCATATATCACACGTAATTCTTGGCTTTTCAAATATCACTGTTAAATCCAATCTTACTCTTCGTGTAGATTCTCTCACCCTCTTAGCTCCCTTCTCATGGAAGCGTTAATGCAAACTCGTAAACATATACGACTTTTGACGACCTCAAAACTATTCATCCTAACCGAATTTCTCATCCATACTTTTGTATTCTACTCATGAGTCCATTATCAACATAAAGAACCTTTATTTTCTTCCTATTCCCATTCGTCGAGTAAGAAGTTCCCTTACAAAGTCAGCTCCTTTCTCATAATCGGCCTATAACTCGCTCACTTGTGATAAGTTTTAAAACTTAATTAACATCTATGTTCAAATAGCAGATGGAATATCTATCAATCAAATTTCACTCAAATTTCTTGTTTAATCCCATATACTCCTTATATGTGGTGACTAACTCTCGTCACTTTATAGTGCCCCTAAGAGCTCAAAACTTTTCGCTCGAAATTTTAATCTCGGGTGTTGCTACACTCCACTCTACACAATTACCTGTGGATTTTATCCTTCCATTGGCCTATTACTCTCCTTTTTTTAGATGACTCTCCCAAAGAGTCCCTCTATTTTTCCCCCACCTCTTATCGACAACACTGGGTGAGTCTAAAATTTGCACCAACATTATCTATAAAAGTTCTTGGGAAAACTTATCCTTCCGAGTGATTTTCCTATTGTCACCATCCTGAACAATAATCATAATGACTTCCATCTCAATCACCTTTCCCAGAATACTATAGGTCTTTCTACTGAGCCTCTCCTCCTGCAGTCCTTCTAACGGCCCTCACTGGTCGTCTTATAATGTTTGGTGTATGACGCCCAACCGAGCTCGTATATGAATCACATATACTATATATAATGGCAGGAGAACGTAATCTCATACGTCGAGAAATACAAAAATCCTATCATAAGGCTCTATATCAAAGAACGCTATACTGAAACATGAAAATCCGCACAGATCCTAAGGACACTTGAACCAGATGCTCTGATACCATCTGTGACACCCTGCCTAATTTAATACCGGGTGATCAGTCCTATATCCAATTAAAACATATTTCTCATTTGGTTCATTCTTAGCATCACTGTCGAAAACTTTTTAAAACATTACTAACCACCTAGTATTCAAAAAGCCAATGTCAAAATTTTAATCTTTTTATTAAACAATCAACAACAAAACATTATTATATAAATACATCCCATGCAAAATTCATATAAATCCATACACAATATAAAAGACTGGAATGAAATAATACCGAATAAATCATCGGTTACGAAATCCAACATAAAGTTCAACCTGAATAAGAGTCTGAATACAAGGTCTGACTGTCACAAATGAAATAAATGTGGGCAACATGCCCGAATAATCTAAATACAAGTTCTGACTATCATAAATGAAATAACTGTGGGCAACATGCCCGAATAATCTACCACCCTGCACCCTACACTTGGAGTGAAGTAGTTGAATCGTCTAAGTCAAAATCCTGCAAGCATCCACAAGTGCTGCAGCTACGCATCCCTAGAATAGATCATCTTGCTTGGCATCCCTGTGGCTGGACACCTAAAAGGTTTTGGAAAAAGGTTTTGCAAGTACGGGTCAGAGCCCAAGTAAATATCATTTAAAAACATTTAGCAAGTACTTAAATAACAGTTTAAATGAACAGTTATTAGATACACATGTTAGGTTGCGAACACTCCCTTGAGTTTCTCATCTCTCATCTATAATGCGCACCTAACGTTTGCTACTTAACCCCACCTAGCCAATTCTAGCCAATCTAAATAGGCAACCATTATCTAATAAACCCAAATCAATATAGCTCCTCCGTACCGCCCATACAGTACGCTATCGAATACCCTTAATAATTAGCATCTCTCTTATGTTATTATTAAACCCCAGTTACCCTTTCTGCGTAGGTTATTGTTCAAACTTTACCATTTAAGTTTCTCTACTTAAACTTTATTTTAGATATTCACTAACTATCTTCCTACTATTCACACATTAGTAGCTTCATCATTATATATATATACCCTATCTAAGCTCCCTACTAATTACTCTTTAGTAGATTAATCGTTCTTTAGATACATACTATCTCGTCTCTCTACTAGCACACATAAGTAGATTATTCGTGTAGTATATATATTTTACACACCATATATAATGTAAGTACACGCCCTGCTATTATATCCTTGTATCACACATCAAGGGCTATTAGTTTGTAATGTTAACCCGACCCCAATAGTTATTCCATATGTATTGGTCCGGAATGTTACCTCGACCACAATATTCAGATTACTTTTAGTTTAGATACACACAACTATCTGGTTTGAAATCATAAGTCTGCTACCCATAACTCATAGCATCTACCCGTATTTCCATGCAAATACATTTATTAAATATATATCCATTTCTCTTTAATATGGGCAAGGCTTTTCAAATTTTAGGATTTAGTGTTCACATACTTAAGTCAAATAAGATTTCACTATCTTTCTCATCCATTAATTTTTACACAGTAGATAACATAACAAGTATATATATATATTCACACTTTTTAATATATAAATATATATATATATATATATATATATATATATATATATATATATATATATATATATATATATATAACACGGCACCTCCCAGACCTAGCTGCGGTGCATACGGTAAAACATCTCAAAGGTATATATATTTATCATTCATTATATCTATACTAGTAAGGCACCCCTAGGCACAGCTGCGGTGCATGCATACTCTGCTATCATGTCCGGGTACATCTCTCATTGTACAAGGGACTATTGGTTCGTCTTCTCTCACGAACCATATATATCAAATCACACATATTGGAGGCGAACATAGTTCACATATCCATGGGTCACGCACATACCTACGCTCCCACAGTCAGCAGACTTATCGACTCACAGATAAGCCATTCAAAGTCCTATGTTCTTGAGGCACCAAATCTAAAATCCCCCCGAAGGCAACACAGGATAAGATTGTCCTCTTTCGAACGCCAACCTCCCGTGATAGCAAGTATGGTAGGTATGTCATACATATAATAAACAATAATATAGGTACACATTCCACTTATATAAATATAACATCAGCGAGGTATTCACACAACCATATAATAAGGATAGGTATTCACTACACCTATATATATATATATATATATATATATATATATAATAGCAATAGGGCACACACACATCCCATATCACAAGCCTCATATATATTATATTTATATCCCGAATATTCTACGTATTCCATAATTTATAACTTCGTTTATTACCATACATTCCCGATTATTTCTCACCACTCTAAGGGTATCCTTTATTCCACATACAATATCGGAAGGTAAAATCTCTACCACCTAATGGTCTAAGTCCGCGTTCCTCTCGAATTCTCTTAACTCGAACTATCCTTCAATTTAGATTTTTCCTCTCTATTAATCCAAATTAATTTAGCCCTTAAACTTCCCTCGTAGGCCACGACTAAAACCCAAACTAGGCCTAATGTTGTTTCAATATAATTCCCTTATATTAGAAATTAAATACCACAAATTAATTCCAATTGATTTCCAAAGGTCCTAAAGAAAAGGAAATTTTTGGCCAAAACTGAGCAACCGAATCGATTAGAAAATTTTCTGGCAGATTAAACACCCTGTAGTAAAATTTCGATTACTCCCTCTACAGAACTCCGATTGACCTGATTCAAAGCTCATTTGAAATATAAGACATAGATATTTCCAAGAATGTATGGATCTCAGTCTAATTCTAAGTACAATTTAAATGGCATACGCTTAAAGTTACGTAAAAAATTTTGGCAGTTACTATGCTGGCAGATCAAACACCCTACAGTAAATCATCGATTTCTCCCTCTACGGGACTCCGATTGACCTGATTCAAAGCTCATTAGAAATCCAAGACATATACCTTTACAAACATGTATGGATATCAATTTAATTCTAAGTAAAACGAAAATAGCATACATCTAGAATTGCATCAAAAATTCTGGCAGATTGACATCTTATGTTCATCAATTAAACCCTAAGTCATTCAAGACTCATGTTCTTCAATGAAGACCCCATCAAGATTCAATATTAATCATCAAATATACTCTAATATCAGTTGATCTTCGTATAAAGATAAATTTCCAATGAAAATTTACATAAAAATATTAAAGATTCAACCCAAGAATCAAATTCTCCTTTAATTAACATAAAACCCTAATTTTCTCATGTTCATCAACTTTATAAATCAGGAACTCAGATTTCTCTCTTATTAATCAACCCAAACCCACTGATTTTATATTATCATCATTAAGGAACATCTCTACATGCAATTCCCACTCTAGTTTATGAGTTAAACCCTCCCAAATTCATATAAAACTTCTAAAAGCATGAAATCAAACCCTAATCTACATGGGTATGTATAACATGCTTAATATAAATGCTATTTAAATACTTGCCTCTCAATAGCAGGTCTGAATTTCATTAATATGATGGTGTGGTTGTTCTCCCCTCGCTCCGATCTCGATATCGATTCCGTTGCGTTCGGGGCGAAAAACTGTGAAGGAAGCTTTGGCTTTCTCTTCCTCTTCCTCTTCAATGGCCTCTCTTCTATTGTGATTGTGTTAACTCTAGCCCCTTCTCTCTAATGGCAGATATACACTTAATATTTTCGGAGTTCTCTAAACCTCCAACTCCCGAATGACTGAAATACCCTTAAACGATGCCGGGTTGGTCCAAGATCATCCCGGGACCCAAACTGTACACCCGAGTACATTTTTTCGACTATTTTGACCCTTTCGGAACCAACCGTAACCTCAAAATCACCATCCGAGTCACTTTATAAAATCCTCTTATTTTACCTTCAAATATGCCACGTGTGAAATTAATTAGAGTGAATTAATTTAATCTGAATCATCGAATTAAATAATTTCCCTAATTAATTAAATTTTTAGGTCATCAATTTAATTAATTTCTATTTTCTCCAAAAATATGGGGTGTTACACCTATTTCACACTTGGTATTTTGAAGATCCTCGAACTCCCAATCTGCCTCTCAGGCAGGGCAGAGATCCCAATGATAGCCCTAGAACTCAGACATATCGCTACTTTCCTTATAGAACCGCCGCTACTCTTAGAGGAGAGCTATGGTATTATATCATACCTCGTTCTCATTAAAAAAGTGTTTATAATTTTTTGGTTATGTACTCAAATGGAGAAATTATAGATTAAGTCATAAAAAGCCAAATTGAATTTAATTCAATTTTAATTAAAATAATTAGGTGAAACTAAACATGCAGGGTATATGATATAAATAAAAATCAAATAAACCACAATAAGATATATGAGGAAAAGCCCATTTTTTAGCATTATTATAACTAAGTTATTACAGAATGACACAGACAGACTTACAAACTTAGACTTCACTAAGTATCACAATTATGTCTCCTTCCTTATTGATAATAAAAAACAGTACAGATCCAGGAATGCTCCAAATAAAGATCCACTTTCCTCGATAATCACCGATCAACCTTAGTAAACTCATTTCCTACCAGCAATAGTGAATAATGAACTCCACGAGTATTAGAACATATGATGTGTTCTTCAAGGTTTGATAAAGTAATCACAAAACATCCAAGGGGTTTGGATTTGAAAATTTAAAAATTTTGATCACGAAAAGTGTTCTAAAAGGTTTGTAAACAATTGCAAGTTCATACCTCTTAAATAGGGAGAAAAATCTCCAAGAGATAGAATTGAAAAGATTGCGTTTGAAATCGAGTAATTTTTTTTCCACATGCTTGTTCAAACTTACTGGACCTATTTTGAACAACCTATGCCAATTCATTTTAATGAACATCAAATGAGATATCGAATAACATTCCAGAGTGATGAGAAAAATGGGTCATTAGAAGATTTTTTTGAACTAGATATATCGAACGAGCTAATGAACCTTGTTAAAATAACCTATGGTACCTCGTTCTAATGAGCTTCCTTAAGAACATTTTTTTGATTAAAAAGATTTTGAAAAAATATGTTATGTTTTCAAACACTTTTAAAATACCCCTGAACATAATGATTATACAAAATCAAACTCATATATCTTCCCTGATGATTTTAGTGATGATCTCAACTCTTCGATCTTCGATTGTCGTATTCGTTCATTAACTTGTCTTCGATAGAAGCTCTTGAGAATGTATATGATGATGTAGAGGTGTAATAGAATATTCAAAACTTAAAAACATAATGATCAATCATAAATCTTGGTTTTATAAATTGGGCTATTTCCGGTACAAAACATAATACTGAAAAAATAACCCCATAAATAAGTGAAACTAATATCCCTGCCAAACCTAAAAAGGAAAAGACACTTGTAACTTTTTTTTTAATTGAAAATGTTCATTGCATAGTCGATGGTCTCATCAATGCAATAAAGACCTATACACATGAAACAAAGGATACACCATGTTGCATGGAGTTTAAAATAAAAAAACTCCCCCTCAATATGTTTCCCGCCTTTTTGTCCGACATAGACAGAGGGTTAGTAGCTAAACCTGTAAATTTAGCATCAAGAGGAAATGAATTTGAAATATCATCACAAAGTATATATAAATAAGCATAAGCAATGAAACTACAACAAATAAACAAATGATTTTTATTTTTTTTTGAAATTTCGAGTATAAAAATATACATATAAATACAAATAATCACTCCATGGAGTAGCACGAAAACTTCCGAATCATGGACATAGAATGAGTGGGTGTGAACTTAATGCATGATAAAGTCAACATAAGCGTATGTAGAGATGGTTCATGAAGTCAAAGAGACTCTCCTTAAGAAAAAACTCAATTCAATCTTTTGTAAAAAAAATTGAATGAAGTCAAATTGACCCAACTCATACAAAATATCACGAATTTCAATGATTTTTAAATCAATACTGATGAACCATTTAACGTTTTTGAAGTAATTTATGTGCAAAGATATTGATCTTAAACTTTTAACACTCTCAAAATCTCACATTTTAAGCATAAACTCTCAAAATTTTGTGAAGGAATCATATTACTCCTATTAAATGAAGCATAAATGAAACAAATTGGCTTTGGCCCTTGTGTTTTTATGTCCTGAAAATATCTTTAAGGCTATTGCCAATGGTGGCTTTTAATGCAAAGAAGATTGCTCCTTTCATAGCCCTTTTCCATTCCTTAAACATGTAACAATTAATTTTTTGGTGAAAAAATTGGGGCAATGGTTTTTACATACACAATTGGTTTCTAGTACGTTTTGTTCGTTATTAGGCAAGATTGACATGAGAATATCCTATTAAATATATGAAAATCAAGTATAATATTAAAAAGTTTGTGCATGTGTACAATCAAGGCGATATAATGAGTTTAACATGAAGGTAGTAATCAACACTGAATGGCACAATTCTAAACAAGCATTATTAATAACAAAAAACTAAGCCAAGTATCATGACACCATTATTAAGTCACGCGAATATATGGAATGAGATTTTGATTCAAACATCTCAAATGCGCATACATATATGGTGTAAAACTAAATACAAAAATATTTTTGAATTTTTCAAATTTTTTATTAAAATTAAATCTTTTTGAAAATTTATGAAATTTTTCTAAAAGAAAAGAAAATCTTTTGGATTTTTGAAAATATACACATAAGAATACAAATTAGTTAAAGGGGTGAATGATAGAAACATGAAAATTACCATAAACTAGAAACAATACTCCGACTCAATCAGTGGAATAAATACCGAAAGACTCCCTAAGATCCTCAAATCTAAAAGCATATAAAGGTCTAGTGAAAATGTTAGCCAATTGACGTTCGGTACTCACAAAGCTTAAGGAAATGATCTTTTCTTTAACAAGATCATGAATGAAGTGCCCAAAAATCCTAATATGATTCGTACTATAATGTTGGATGAGATTACGAGAGATATTGATTGCACTCTGTGGGTATCTCGATTATTTGTCCTGGCCCAGATGAGTAGACCGACGAAGCCCTACCAAAGATAGGGAAAGTCTGGCCCAAAGCCTAAGGTATCGATGATAACTAATTCAGCAGTGACCCATTCAACCCCTAATATCTCTCAAGAGATATTCTAGGGATTATGGGATAACATGGAGGTGCCCAATACCCCCACTCTCCGGGAATCACATATATAGATTGAACCCTCAGCCCGGGGCAAGGGGCATGTAATTTTGTAAACACTCCCCTAGAGAAAAGAGAAATATAATCAGAGAGCACCACCGTGGACGTAGGAAATTTTTCGAACCACGTAAATCCTGTGTCGCGTGTGATTGCAACTGTTCTAATTCGCGTTCTTTATTAATTCTGATGATTGCATTTGCTTATAATTTGTGTTGAGATTTATTGTTACCACAATTGGCGCCGTCCGTGGGAAGCGATTGTTCTTCCTCTAAGAAAGCATTCACCAACAAGAACCCATAATGTCTGGTCACAGTAGCAACGCCCCTCAAGCAGGGGATATTCAAGAGCAACCCATTCCTCGAAGGGTTAGATCTGAAGTTCGATGCTCAAACCCAAGGCCTTACCCAGAACGGAAGGCCTCATAAGAAAGACAGGGACCAACTAGGTCCATACAAGTTTCCAGGTTGATCGACGCCCACGAGGCCAGGCTACAAGAGCAAGAAGAGGCTACTCGCAAGCAAGAAGCCGAGAATGCTCGTCTAAAAAGAAGATTGGAGAAAATGGAGAGAGAACTTCCCCGCAGCACAAGGCAACGTCATTAACGCTCTCCTAGCCCTAGGAGAGAAGATCTCGTAGCCGAGGAAGGAGCCCAAGACACAGATCTCAAAGAATTGAGTGACACCGGTCAGATGATGACTTGTCTGCACAACAATAATCAGCTCGCCGTCACAGGAGCCCAGGCCGAGGAAATGATGACATACAAAATTTGGTCTGGAGGGAAATGGACCAACACTCAGCACATCAGGGTGCCAGGTCGAACAGAGAGCTAGAAAGGCGAGTTCTCAGGACCCAGATGAAATACCCTTTCTCAAGGGAGATAGAAGAAGAAACCCCTAAGAAGTTTGCAATGCCTAAATTCAAAATCTACAATGGAAAGACTGATCCTATTGACCATGTCAAGTAGTACAGGCAAACCATGACCCTTTGGCATCACAGGGACGCATTGATGTGCATGATCTTTCAGTCGAGATTATACGACCTGGCTCAAAAGTGGTTCGAGATACTCCCCCACAGATCCATCAGGAACTTCGAGTCCCTGGAAGAGCTCTTCACAGCTCGCTTCATTACCAGCAGCTCCCACCCGAAGAGGATGGATGCTTTGTTGACTATAAAGAAAAAGCCTTAAAAGAGCCTCAAAGACTACGTGAAGAGGTATTAGGAACTGTTTATTGAGGTCAAGGACTGCTCAGAGCAGGTCGCCATTGCATCCTTTAAGATTGACTTACCCAGTTCTTGCCTCTTACACTGGTCCCTCACTAAGAAGGAGGCCACGACCATTGACAACCTGATGGCTCAATACGCCAAAGTTGAAGATGTGACTCATCTCAATATGGGGGAAATGGTCACGCCAAGTTCGCCAGTAAGGACAGGGACAAAATTGAAAATCAAAAGAAAGGAAGTAAGAATGGGGGCAAGAGTGGCCCTAATAATGGAAACAAGAATGATGCCTCGAAGGCATTTTAAGTAGTGAACACAGTTTTTAAGGAGCCGATCTATAAAATTTTGGCAAAGATCAAGGACGAACCATTCATCAAATAACCCAGGAAGATGGGTGGAGACCCTTCAAAGAGGAACAACGCACTGAGATGTGCTTTCCACAGAGAGGGAGGGAACAAAATCGAGCACTGCAAATCCTTAAAATCTCACCTTGAAGAGTTAGCTCAAACTGGACACTTGAGAAAATTCGTGGAAAAGAAGGCAGAGAAGCTAGCTGCCAATGGAGATCAAAGGCCTGACAACGTGCTGGAGGAAGATACCGACCATGAGTTTGCAGTAATTCATGGGGCGTTCGACCTCAAACAGATTCAAGGGAACACGACCCAGATGGAAGTCAAAAAACTTACAGCAGTAATGTAAGCCTTTCAAATCGATCCAACAAAAATGTAAGCAGGGAAGCATCAACGAGCAGAGGATGCCGACTACAACAAGCATATTGTGTTAACGGATGAAGACCTAGTGGGAGTAAGAATCCCACATGATGATGCATTGATCAATACACTCAGGATAGCTAACTATGACATCGATAGGTTACTCGTCGACCAAGGTAGCTCATCCGAAGTAATGTACCTTGACCTGTTCAAAAAGTTAAAATTAAGTGTCGCCGACCTAAAGGAAGCCATCGTTCCTCTAGTGGGATTCGCTGGAAAAATAAAAATCCCCTTGGGAAAGATTTTCCTGCCAGTAAGGGTAGGAAATATCTCGAAAATGATCGAATTTCTCATAGTCAATATTAACTCCCCATACTAGGCGATCCTCGACATAGGATGTCTGCACGCGATGAAGGTCGTCCCCTCCACCTACCATCAGAAGCTCAAATGTTTGACTGAATGAGGATTGGTGGAAATCCATGGAGATCAGGCGATGGCGAGAAAGTGCCTCATAACAACCATCCATCCCAAGCCAGAGAAGAAGGTTGAGAAAATTATAAGCAAGGATGAAGAGCAGGAGAGGCTAATGCCCTCCAAATAGCAACTAAGATGTGAAAGACCAGGAGTGGAGGAGGCCAGGCTCCCCCCCTCTGAAAGAGTCATCGAGGACCTGGAGGAAGTCACAACCAGTAGCAGTTCAAGTGAAAGAAAGTTCTTAATCGGAACCTCACTCACCGACCACGAAAAGAGAGAATTAGTCACTCTACTTCAGGGTAACCTAGATGTCTTTGCATGGGAGCCTTACGAGATGCCCGAGATTGATCCAAGCATAACCTGTCATCTGTTGCACATCGATCCAACATTTAAGCCAATTACACAGAAAGCTCGCCGTACTGCTCCAGAAAAATCCAAGGTAGTGGGGAAGGAAGTTGAAAAATTACTGGACGCAGGATCCATACGAGAAGTCCAGTTCCCAAAATGGCTATCCAACCAAGTGGTTGTCCCTAAGTGCAACGAAAAGTGGAGAGTCTACATCGATTTCACTGACCTCAATAAGACTTACCCTAAAGATAACTTCCACCTCCCAAAGATTGATTAGCTGGTAGACGCCACTACATCACATGAAAGGATGAGCTTCTTAGACGCATACTCCGAGTATCACCATCTCCCTTTGTATGAGCCGGATCAAGACAAAATAGCATTTATAACCACAATTGGGTTATATTGCTAAAAAGTTATGCCTTTTGGGCTAAAAAATGCAGGAGCAACCTACTAGCGATTGGTCACCAAGATGTTCAGAGACCAAATGGGAATCACTATAGAAGTTTACATCAATGATATGCTCGTTAAGAGCAAGATCAAGGAATACCACCTCCCTGACCTACCAAGAACCCTCAAAATCCTCAGGAAGTACCGAATGAAGCTCAACGCGAGTAAATTCTCTTTCGGTGTCCAATTAGGAAAATTTCTTGGGCACTTGGTCAGTAAGAGGGGTATTGAAGCCAACCCAGACCAAATTGACTCCATCAGTAGGGTATAGCCCCCCCGTACGATACGAGACATGAAGAAGCTCTTGGTGATGGTCGCCGCCCTAAATTAATTCATCTCAAAGTCATCCGAAAGGTGTCTGCTGTTCTTCTAATTGTTGAAGAAGAGTAAAGATATAAAGTGGAACGAGGATTGATCAAGGGCATTAGAGGGGCTCACAGCCTACCAAAGCACACCACCCTTTCTCGTAATCCCTCAAGAGAATAATTCCATGTATCTGTACCTTACAGTATCCAGTCGTGCTGTGAGTTTTGCACTGGTATACAAAAAATTGGGGATCTAACACCTAGTCTATTACGTGAGAAAGAATTTTTTAGACACCGAGCAGCGATACCTACCACTAGAAAATCTCGCCTTTGTGCCAGTGGTAGCCTCAAGGAAATTAAAGCATTAATTCTAAGCCCACTCCATCATTGTAATTACATCCCACCCTCTTAAAGCAGTCCTGAGAAAAGCAGATCTGTCAGGTAGACAATCAAAGTGGTCGGTCGAGCTTGGGCGATTTAACATTTAGTTCCAGCCGAGGAATGACATCAAAGTGCAGATCCTTGTCGACTTCATCGCAGAGTTTATAGAAGAACATCCTAGCAACCAACCCAACACTATTCTTCTGAATGAAGTTCCCCCGGCATCAAGTGTCTGGAGACTATTCGTTGACGGAGCCTCCAATTCCAAAGGGGCAGGAGCAGGCATAGTGCTGATTACCCCCAAAGATGCAATACTCGAGCAAGAAATCAGGCTTGGATTTGAAGCCTCCAATAACGAAGCAGAATATGAAGCACTAATTACAGGCCTACGAAAAGCACGAGTGCTTGGAGCAAAGAAACTCCAAGTTTTTGGCAACTCATAGTTGGTCTCTAACCAGATAAGTGGCAATTTCAATGCTACCTTGCCAGAGAAAAAAAAATTGATGGCCGACTTTGAACGAGTCAGCGTCCAACAGTTTCCCAGAGGACAGAACAGCCATGCTGACGCCCTAGCAGCCTTAAGAACAACAATCAATTTTGACTTGAAGAGAATGATTCCGATTGATTTTCTCGCCCAGCCAAGCATCAACCAGATCGACGAGGGTCATATTCTCCATATTTAGATAGCCCCCAGTTAGACCCCCTTAAGGGATTATTTGAAGGATGGGGCACTACCAGATGGTAAGAAGATCGCTCACCAGATAAGAGTCAAAGATGCTCACTGTCACTTATCTACCGAGGGTAAGTTTTACAAGAGATCTTTCACTGGTCCGTACCTCCAATGCATTCATCCAAAGGACGTCGAGCAAGTTCTGTACGAACTCCATGAGGGAATCGGTGGGAGTCACATTGGGGGCAGTTCGCTAGATTTTAGAGCAATGAAAGAAGGCTACTGGCGATCGTACAGGCAGAAAGACGCTGGAATATATGTTCACAAATGCAAAAAGTGACAACTTCACGAACCTATGGTTTACCAGTCTGCAAGCGACCTGAAGTCACTTACTAGCCCATGGCCTTTCTCCCAATGGGGTATGGACATCATGTCCCCCTACCTACCGCAGCCAGGAATCGTAAGTATTTGCTGGTCGCAACAGACTACTTCACCAAATGGATAGAGGAAGAGCCACTAGCAAACATTAGAGACATATATATGATAAAATTCATATGGAGAAACATTGTCACTCATTTTAGGATACCCAAGACTATCATCACTCATAACAGAACCCAGTTTGAAAGTGGCATCTTTTAGGGTTTCTGCAGTGACCATGGTATCAAGCATTACTTCAGCTCTATGGCATATCCTCAGAGCAACGAACAGGCTAAAGCTTTCAATAAGACAGTGATTGATGGATTAAAGAAGTGCTTAGAGTGAGCTAAGGGGGTATGGGTAAACTAATTACCCCACATCTTATGGGCTTACCGTACCACCCCCACGACGATCAACTGGAAAGACACCGTTCGCACTAACGTATGGGATTGAGGCATTTATCCCCTTGGAAGCTGGTTTCTCTACCATGAGGTATACCCTAGTAGACCAAAGCCAGAATGATGCAGGATTGCTTACTGAACTTGACCTAGCTGAAGAACAAAGAGAGTTGGCTCTAGTGAAACTAGCGGCTTATGAGCAACAACTAACGAAGAACTATAATAAAAAGGTCAATCCGAGAGCATTCCAAGTCGGGGACTACATCCCGAGGAAAGTTCTTGGCAGGGCTGTGAAACCATTAAATGGAAAGCTAGGACCAAACTAGAAAGGTCCATTCAAGGTGATAAGATATGACCTACCAGGAGCCTATCACTTAGAAACGCTGGAGGGCAGGGAGATACCTAGAGCTTGGAATGCATCCAATTTAAAGAAATTATACTTGTTGATGCCGATAAGATAACATGGATGCTATTTCTAGTCATCAACTAATCATCAACAATACTTCTAGTTTTTCTTTTCTCTGTTTAGACTCAATGTTGAAATTTTCAATTCATTTTTGATTAATAAAGATTTGTTTGGCAGTGTCATTCTATGAAGGTTTGATTTTTCTCTCTACATTATAATTCGTGCACCCTTTCCAAGTCACAGGCTCCCTTCTTCAACTAAGATCGCGAGAGACTTATTATAGTAGGGTCATTATGAATGACCCTCTTCAGGCATTCATCAACAAACACGAATGACCTCGTAGCTTGCCCCTGGAAAAATATGAATCCCTATAGGGGACCCTTAGGCAACACGACCAACCCAGGTTGGTTGCCAATATTGTTTGGCTTAAAAATCCTGCTCGGATAGAACATTCGATACCAAGGGTATCCTCGTAATTGCCTCACTTAGGCATAAGGAAGTGTGATGACACAACCTAAAAGGTAAAGTAAGGCAGAATGGTACACTAAAAGCATACTGGACTGGGGGGAGACTCACTCAATAAACCAACTTTACCTAAATCAAGCTAGTCGGCTAGAAGAGCCCAAGATGGTTGAACAAGAAATTAATGAAGTAAAAAATATACAACACATGTTTAGTCAGTGAATCGCCCAAAACATAACTATTTTATTACATCTTTACATATACAAAGAGTTACATATGCTGAGTAAATTAAATCCTAATGAGAACTAGGTCGATGAGCAAGATAGTCATCCACTCGCACTCTTTGGCAGTCGTGTGGGTGAGGAGCTAATTCCTCCTCAACCTCGTCTGAATTTGGTTCCATGAGATGCCTTGGGATTGCATCAATGGGAACTCATCGATCATCCTTTCTGAATGGATTCGGCATCAAAGTTGAAAGGGAGATCTCATGTCGGTATCATAAGATAGAGTTCCTAGGGACTTGTACCTCCCCAAGAGAACTTGACACCCTCTTATGAAAGATAGATCTTCGACCTCCTTCAACTTTGTAGGAGCATCGGTCCAACCCTGGTTATAACCATCAGCCCACACTTATCGAGGACCTTTTTTGAGTAGATGCCTCAGTAAAGTAAAATCTCTTTGGAGACTGACAACTATCACGTACACACTGTGAACATCACCTTGAAGCTCAAAAATCTCCCTAGCTGAGCCACTATCATTAATGCCAAATCGTGGCCCAGTCAATGAAGACGAACCACGCAGAACTCGAGGGGCAATGCCCGATCCATTCTCCCTAAGTCACGACATTTCTCTCCTTAGAGCATCGTTCTCTTTTTGAAGTACCTTTTTAACTTGATTAACCTCGGAGGCATTTAAAAGCTTAGCCTTCAGATCATCCACTTCTTCTTGAATAGAAGCGCCGACCTCCTCCATTTCATGAAGACTATCTTTCATCTTGGCAATGAGCTCTGTCTGATCTTTATATTCTTGATTCCTCGACCTAAGAGACTTACAGATTATTACATAGGCACGACGAACTCGATTGCTCGCATCAGGACCAAGAATTTTTCCTAGTTGAGAGGTAGAAGGAATATGTTCCTCAACATCAATGAGCTATAAACCACATAAGCATTATAGAATAAATAAATCAGTACGTGGAAGAGAACATAATTTCATTTCATTAAAAGTAAGTTCAAGTACATTAGAAAAAGAAAGAACAACAGAGAAAAAAAATACAAAGGTCCCTAAAAAGACTAGTTAGCAACCTCAGTCCGCTCTGAGGACACTGGTTGCTTCCCCTTATCCATGATAGCTCCAGATACACCTCCCTCAACTAGAGCAGTCACCATCCCCTGATCAAGGGGAGCGTCAGCAGTAGTGGTCGAGGAAATTGGGAACCTTCATTGGCAGCAGGAGGAGGCACCTCATCCATAATAGGCTTGGGTCTAGGGTCGTGCTCGTTAAAGAGGGGGGAATACACATCCACCTCGACAGCAAGAAAGGCCTTGTTCCAACCCTTCTTGAAGTTGAGATGGCCAATATATCCAATCTGATCCTCAATATCCTCATACGTTATAACCCATCCAGTATTATATGTGCTCTCCTTGAGGGTGGAAGTCTTAGATTCCACCTTCTTTACCTTCCCAGCAAGCACCTTGTTCTCCTCCACCACCACTAATTTTTTTATGCAGACCAAGTCGTAAGACTGCCTCAGCTCCTCGATCTCCTTGGACGTCGCCTCTTTTGCCTTGTTAGCTTTGGCCAGAGCAAGGTTAAAAGATTTTTGAGTGGTACTGAAAGCCTTCAGAATCGCCTCCAACTCAGCATTCTTCCTCGCCAGGTCATCGCAGCTGCGATAGAGGATGATGAAATATGATACAAACTACAAAAAGAAGAAGAACATTAGCAAAAATAGACATTAAAAGAATAACTGTGGCAATTGAGAAGTAAAGATAGACTTCCCAAGGCTAGCCTCTGACTTGCCTCCCCATCGACCTCTGGTGATTAGCTGACAAGACTGCTCTCTCGAGCCCCATCGGAGATAGCTGAGGGGAAAAAGCAACAGAACCCCCTCAGCCAGGGTAGACACGGGAACCAAAGACTGCCCCCTCATGGTCCTCACTTCTTCTCTCCTACTCTCTTCCTCTCTCTCATTTTTCCTCTCTTCTTCCTTCTCTCTTTCTCTCTCTCTCTCTCTCTCTCTCTCTCACCAATGCCTCCTCTTTCTTCTTCCTCTCTTGCTCATGAGCAACAGTCTGGGAGCTAGTGTCAGTATCACGACTCCCAGACTTCTTCTTCTTTAACTTATGAGTAAGCTCCACATTGTCTTCATCATCATCGTGGATCAAATTTTTCCTAGGAGGAGCCATAATTACCTCACTGGAGCTATCCGAATCCTCTTAGCCTTTCGAAACCTTTGAACCCGTAGAGCCCTCTTTTGAAATGGAAGATTCTTCACAGCTTAAACTCTCCTCACTATAATCACCCTCATCTCCACCTCTGTTAGCTCCCTCACTCACTTCACCAGAGCTGCTCTCCTCCTCGTCTAATTGAATTGGTTCAGTGATAACCTCTTCTGTGATATCTAATTGATGAATACTATCCACAGGTTGGGTAATGAAGCTGGACCTGATGTTCTTGTACTCCAAAAGGAATGAAGTTGATCGCAGATTCTCACCGTCAGCCAAGTACTCCCTGATCTTACAAGCCTTAAGTAGCTCAGTAGCTCAAATTTCACGAAGTGCTGGTTCTGAATTCTTTGTCTTCGCTAAAAAATAGGAAAGAGGAAAATATAAGAAAGAAAGTACGCTAACAGAAAATCAATAAGCTGAACAAGAGATGTTCCTACCTATATACTCCTCCCCATAAAAGGGAATCATAGGTCCGTTCTACCTCGCCCCTTCAATTTGGGGAGGGAGCTGTCAGTTCCTGGTAATAAATCCCTCTTGCCAATAGCCCTTATGGGAATCAGGTAGGTTGACTACCAATACCCTATCAGGACTCCTAACTTTCAGATAGAGGAGACCAGAAGTTATTCGAGAGAAGGAATAGCAATAACAAATTTCAGCAAGACCTAGATTGGTGCCATATAACTGATTGATTCTATGTACACCATTGACAATCTTCCAGACATTTAGAGAGCACTGTGAATGAACTATATAAAAATAACTAAAGAAATGAAAAAATAAGGGATTTGGGGGAAAAGTCAGACCCCTTGGGATAACAGAAGAACATGAATCCAATGACCATCCTCAATATCTCTTACATTACGAGGAACAGGGGCACATTTAATGTCCACCCAGTTTGGAATGTTGTAAAACTTCCTAAACTCAGCTATCGACCTATTTCCTATTCTTGTCATCAGAAAAGAAAAACACTAGTAGCAATAATGAAGAAATTCCAACAAAAAATAAAGGAGAAGAAGTTTAGAGAATTTACAAAGTGAGAATCAACTTGAGACGATACAAAGCCACAAGCAAAGAAAATGGGAAGATAAGGAAGACCTCGAATAGGAAAGAAGAGACATGGAGATGAGAAAATGTAGTAAGAAACAGAGGATATCTTAAGAATTCGAGAGTTTATGAAACGACACCAAAAATGGCTTCGTCAAAACAATTTTAAACCATCTCAATAATGATGCACAGAGAACGAATCAAATCTGCCGCCTGAATCTGCTGAAGAAGGACGTTTTGATACCCAAAGCATTATGCAATTCAAAAAAATACCATCAGGGTTATTATTTAAAATCATTGAGCCCAAATTGTAACCCAGAAATTTTAGGGGCAATTGTGGGTACCTCGATTATTTATCCTGGCCCAGATTAGTATCCTGACGAAGCCCTATCAAAGATAGGGAAAGTTCAGACCAAATCCTAAGGTCTCGATAATAACTAATTCAGTAGTAACCCATCCAACCCCTAAAATCTCTTAAGAGATATTCTAGGGATTATGGGCTAATGTGGAGGTGCCCAACACCCCCACTCTCCGAGAATCACATATATAGATTGAAACCTCAGCCCGGGGCAAGGGGTATGTAATTTATTAAACATTTCCCTGGAGAAAAGAGAAATATAATCAGAGAGCACCACCGTTGACATAGGCAATTTATCGAACCACGTAAATCTTGTGTCGTGTGTGATTGCAACTGTTCTAATTCGTGTTCTTTATTAATTCTGGTGATTGCATTTGCTTAGAATTTTTGTTCAGATTTATTTTCACCACACACTCATATTATCACAAGAATTAGTCACCGTGCATTGAGTAATTTCATAATCCTCCAACATTTGATTCATTCATAAGATTTGTGTGTAATAACTCCCGGTGGCTATGTACTCGGCCTCCATCGTGGATAAAGAAATGAAGTTTTGCTTCTTACTCAACCATGTGACAAGAGCACTCCCAAAGTAAAAGCATCCACCTGATGTGCTTTTACAACCATTAATATCCCCAGCACAATCGGTATCCGAATAAGCCGAAAAACTGTCATCAGTACCAAAGGAATACCAAATACCATAAGTAATAATGATAATCACGTATTTAATGATACGCTTTAGTACAAGAAAGTGTGAATCTTTTGGGGATGCTTCGTAATGTGAAAAAACTCCAACAATAAAGGAGATATGGGGATAACTAGTGGTCAAGAAGAGGAGACTACCTATCACACTCCTATAAAGTGTTTGCCCTATGTCCTTTCCTAAAGTGTATTTGCTAAGATTTATCGAGGAACTCATGGGTGTGCAATAGTGATTAGCGGAGTCCAAACCAAAATTCTTCACTATATTTCTAACATACTTAGATTGATATATAAATATTCCATTCTCAAGTTGACACACTTGGAGATCTAGGAAGAAAGTAAGTTCACCAACCATACTTTTCTCAAATTCACTATTCTCTACTCCTCAAAAGTGTGAGCATGTTGGTAGAACATTGATCCAAAGACTGTGTCATCCACATAGAATTGGGAAATCAAAATATCCCCACCTCTGTCCTAACAAACAGTGTTGTATCAACTCACTCTCTTAAAGTCACGATCTAGGAGATAATAGGTTAACCTAAACCATACAAAGTCTTATTCAGATAAAAGATGTGTTTCGAGTGTTTTGGGTCTTCAAACCCCTTTGTTGTTCCATGTACACCTCCTCTAAAAGAATGCCATTAAGAAAGACACTCTTGACATCCACTTGGTAAATCTTAAACCATAAGTGACATGCTATGGCGAGTAATAAGCGGACAAACTCAAAACTAGCAACATGAGAAAAGGTCTCATTAAATTCCACATCTTCAACTTGTGTGTAACGATTAATGGCCAACTTAGCCTTATTTCTAACGATGGTACCATTCCATTCCATTTTGTTTTTGTACAACCGCTTGGTACCAATCACATTAGTCTCTCTAGGTCGGTGGACTAATTCCCAAACTCCATTCTTTCAGAATTGAACTAACTCAAATTTCGTAGCACTTATCCAATTATCATCCATGAGTGCTTCCTTCACATTATTAGTCTTTAGTGTGGAAGTGTAGAAAAAATAGCTAGCAATATTCCCTAGTTGAGAGCGAGTCCGAACACCTACTGTGGGATCACCAAGTATGTCGATAGGGTCATAACTCTTTCGAATCCAAGAGGGTGGATCCTATTTTTCAAGAGTAGGGTCCATCGAGGTGGTATAAGGAACAATGGGAACATCAGGGGGGGGGGGTCTCTCTCACACAAGATCACTGTTAGTAAATGTAGCAGATGCATCGTCTCTAATCATGACGTTTATCGATTCTATGACCTTAGAATTTTTAAGGTTATACACCCTATAGGCTCTACTAATCGATGAGTATCATAAAAATATTTCCTCATCGCTTGTAGAGTCAAATTCTACCAATTGCTCTCTATCTCTAAGTATATAGCAAGGATTATAAAAAATTGGGAAATACGATAGATTAGGTTTCTTACCAGTCCACAACTCATATGGAGTATGCAGTGTGTGTGGACGAAGATAAACACTATTTATCGTGTGCTATGCGATGTTAACTGCTTCCACCCTAAATCATCTAGGCATATTTATACCAATAAGCATAGATTTCCCCATCTCTTGAATAGTCGTCTTCTCCTCTCAGTAATCCCATTTTATTGAGTCATGCCTACCACTCAAAAGTCATGTTTGGTCCTTATAAAATCACAATATGCACCAACACAGGCATCGATAATATTCATGCCATAATTAGTTCTCAATATATTAATGGAAACATTGTGTTGATTTTGATGTAGATGACACTTGGTTGTAAGGAGCTAATAAGCATTTAACACTCCCTAAGAAATCCAATAATGGAATATCTCAAAAAGTCATCAATCATCACCAAAAATATACTTCTTACCAACAATACTCTTGGTGCGCATTGGACCTGTAAGATCCATGTGTATCAACTCTAACAAACATGAGGTTGTAATATAATGCAAATTCCTATATGGACTCTTGATTTTTTTTCCTTGTTCTAGGCCTTTTTTGAATAACGTCGTAGGATCTCTAAAGTTGACGTATCCTAGTCATTGATGCCAAAGGTCCATGGTGGAGAACTTAATACTATTATATACTAAATAGGAGTTGGGAATGATACCATATCAATTTTCGATAGGCCTCACACTTTGTATAAATTTTTAATTGAATTATTAAAGGCGTTATATTCAGATCGAAGGAAAATTACTTCCCGAGGTCACCCTAGCCTCATGACTAGAATTTGACGTTGTGTAGTACTTCAGATATAATGAATCTTTCAAATCCCTTGGACCTCTAGTAAAACTCTTGCTTTTAATCTAACAAAGTAAGTAAGAAGAAAAATACCATTACATTTACTACCACTACCTATCCCCAATTGCATTGAATTATCCCATCAATATTAAATGCTCACAACAACCACCTTACATAACTTGCAACTACTTATACTAACACTCCACTACCTTGTTAACACCGGCAGACCTAAGGAACACCCCAACCACACTATGTTATTCCACTCGTTACCTTTTTTGGTTATTTGTGTGTAAATAAAAAGATGGTAAAAGGTGAAAGGCGAATGATCTCGAGCATTCAAAGATATTAAGGAAATTAATCAATTAGACTTGTAAGAGTTCCAAGCATAAACAAGTGTTTTCGCTTCGTTCCATACTCACAACCAATTAATGTGATATTATATTTATAACCTTGATAATTTTCATTACTTATGAAACTTGTATATCTTGTAAATCCCTAAATCAATACCTAGTCACCCTTAGAAAAAGTCCTTCAGTTACTTCCTAGGGTCCTCTCTATTGTTGACAAAGGTCGGAAGACCTAAAAATCTCTTAACCAAAGCTCAAGAGGTCTCCTAAACTGTAATACGTCATTTGTAATCTAATAAACAAGTGAGACACTATAAATTATTTTCTCTTACTTTGACTCTTCTCTCATCTTACCCATATATGGTCCAAAGGGGAGTCCTTTAGGTATAAAGTCACTTACGATTTTAATACCCTTCATATATTATACATCAATGACCATTTTCTCATGTCTCTGACACAATGGGTCAATGAGATTACTTCATTAACTATTAAATAAAAAGTAATCACCCGCGTATGAAATAATTTACAAGTTAAATAGTATTTTACCGTACTACTATTAAGAATTACAATTTGAACTCAATGACCAAAATTAAAGATAACATTAAAATAACTGTGATTATATCATCTTTCGAAATCATAGAATATAATCAAACAATATATATGAACAAGAATCGCCTCAAAACCCAATTATGCAGAAAAAATAATAATTACCATCCTAACAATATTAAATATTATTGAATTGTAACATTAATTTCATGATGTAAAACACAATAGCACCCATATCCAAAAAAATGAAACTCATATGAACAAAGAAAAAAAATAATTGAATTATAAGTAAACCATAAAGACATTAGTAAATAAACCCGTGTAAAGATTTTTATTAAAAATCTCAAGTTTGAAGCAATTAGGCAGACAGCCCAAAAAAATATGAACCAAAAGATAAGAAATGCAGTTGCTGAAAACCTTTTATGATCAATAGGAAACTGAAAAAAGAATCAACAATCCCCATGACACCTAAAATAAAAAAAAATTGCAAGGAAATGTTTTATAAATGTTCGGTGTTGAATCTAGAAATTTTCTAAGTGTCCTAGATCACAATTTAGTATGTCTGATACCGCTACATTTGACACGTCTCCACGATCATCCTCGACGGCCTTGATCTGAATCCATGCATCCATCATCTTCATACGTACATCATGACTCAAGCAAAGTCATCTTCAACCGTTCCCACTACTCCACATATTTATGGTAAAATATTTTTAATCGGAGTTTTTATTATTTGCATAAATAGTTGGGAATATTTTTAAATAAATTTTGAAGTCTGAAAATGTTTATCACTTAATATCTTTTTGTAAAAAGAAGAGGCAATTTTAGACATGTCACTGATATCGTTCAAAAGACATCGTATGTCATTCGAACGAGAGCTTATTTTGTTCAAACAACATCGTATGTCGCTCGAACGACCCACTGCCTCAAATTGCGTATTTATACAGTGTTCATTCTGCACATTTTCCTAAGCCTGCACACCTTCGTTTTCTGCATAACAATAGCAATTTTCAGACTTCATTTTTTAAGATGTTCATACCTTTTTGATTCACAAACAATTCCCAATATTTTATGTGAATCCTCTAAACCCCAAAAAAGATTGTTCTACTCATCTTGAGTACACTTGTGGAAAAGAAGAAACTTTTCCATTGCTGACCAATTAGAGTTCTTGCGGGATCTCTTGCTGACGACATCGAACCGACGCCTGCGAGTATTTCGTATGTCACTTGTATTTTCATTATAATTCGTGTAAACCGATATTTACAAATTATAGTGGAAATAAGATGGTTTTTCCCCTGTGGGGGATTTTTCCTCATTTGTGATTGTCTTGCATGCTTATATTATGTCATTAGTCAATCACGTTTGTTTGCAAGAGTTAAGACTTGTTGGGACTGAAATTGGAATTTAATTATATAAGTTTGACATTGATTGCTCACGCACCCTCAAAAATGATCTTTTATGGGTACTTGGAACCTATTTTATATGTAATCAAGAAATCTAAACTCAAACATCTGTCACATACAAAAAAACACTTAAAAGAAAAAAATAATGTAAAATTAGTCTAATCAATAATAGAAGTTACTATACAACTTTATGAATGAATTGTATTTAATAATGTGATCCTTAATATAAATTAAAAGAAAACTTTATAAAACTAAAAATTAAATCCTATTTTAAAAAGCTTAAGGTTCCACAAAATCAATGATCAACTCATAATCATAAGTGATATATTATTTATATGAAGATACAAATTTTAAGGGCAAATTTTCAATCGAGTCAATTGATAGGTACATTGACTTTAATCCATTTGGACAAAACTTTTTTGAGTCATAGTTTAAGAGTTGATTTCAGTTTGTCCTTCATGCCTATAATGCGTATTGAAGATCGTGGTGAACAAGTAAAGTGACATCGACATCATTTCAACTTTTGTGTCGAGTTTCGTCTTCAATATCTATGGGATCTTAAGAGATATCAATGCATATTATGTTATTATGTTTGATCCTTAGATATATTTGTGTGTTAGTGTTATAAAATATTTTTTGAGGTCTTTTTATATATTATTTTTTAAGAAAATGTTTATTTTTTACAAGTAGTTTGAACGATTTTAAGGGCTTCATTCAAATGAGTGTATCTTATCATTCGAATGAGTTTACTTCACATAAGATATAGGTTTTATTTCAAATGAGATTCAATAGAATATTTATGTTTTAGTGAAAGATCTCATGAGAAGGTTGTTTAATACTCATTCAAAAAAGTTTTAACTTTTTGGTTCGAATGAGTTCAATTTTGGTTCGAGTGAGAATGATTAATTCGTTCGAACATCCCTTATGGTTTCGTTGGAATGAGTTTTCTAGGGAAGAATGTTGCATTTTTAATTGGTTTTCTATAATAACGAGAGCCCGACATTAGGTATTAATGATAGAGGTTTGCAAAAATGATTTTTGGAGTCAAATATTGAGTCTTCCAAACCATAATTTAAACCAAAAGTTTGAGATTCTTATTTTCACATCTTATGTATATTTGATATCTCTCGTGTAATATACTAATGTTGTTTTGTATAAATATTGAAGAGTGTCTCAAAGAGGTGGATACCATGATTGTATTATGCAATGGCTGGACCAGTCAAGCGGTAAATAAGACCCCTGGGATACCGAGATGTGGGAAAGGGCCTCTGTTTTGTTAGCGATTAGAAGGCGTCCAACAGTGGTTGCAAAGAAGGTGACAAAGAACAATGAAGCGTGCCAAGGATTGAAGGCATCGATTTTATTATTATATCTAAGTTTCTTTTGTGCATAGATATCGTATTGGACTTGTGTGGCTTGGCCATCTGAGATTTTTCTCATTGAGGGTTTTCTTCGCACATCTTTGTATTGTGGTTTGCTTTATTTTATTCTTTCTATGTCACCTAAATGCATGCTTAGGTCAAGATAAAATTGGTAAACTACTTAACACAACACTTTGGTTTAATTGATGCACAGTTTAAACCGATTTAATTAAAATTTAGAAAATTAAAAATTGGTATTTATTTGGTAATTCGTATAACCCATAGGTGCGCTAATGTCTTTTATAAATAATCTCCAGCATCTTCCACTTGTCTTTTAGATTCATGACTAAATTGAAAACACAATTTGCTACTCCATTTTTTTTACATAAATTTATTTTATTTCTCATATGTCTTTGAATTTAACATATGGTAAAAATAATTAGTAAGTACTTCTTATCGTCTAAAATTGGTTTATGGGTTTATGGTCTTAGTTGGGAAATTCCAATAATAAACAATAACAAACAAGGAAATTATAACTGCAGACTTGCTAATTTGGAAGGAACAGAGTGAGATGAGAGATAAATAAAGAAACTAGGGATTTATATGGTTTGGCCCAATGTGATTCCTATGTCCACAGGTGCAGTGTTAATTCTATGTATTTCACTAGGCTATAGCAATGAAAGTCGAGGATATAAGCTTTGTAAGTTCTCTCCTTTAGGTTTGCTTATAGTTGTTTAGTAGAATGATTTTAAATATCTTATTCTATGGAATCGAGTGCTAGTTATAAGTAGTTATTAGAGAGATAATATAATGAGATAAGTTGAGTGACTTTATAAGTCTAGCAGTTAGATCTTTTACATTATAGGGGACAAATAATGATGAGTTTGTAATATCACGATAAATGTGGGGTAGTATGTAACTTTTTCATGTGTACAAATAAGATAAACATGACTGTTGATATTCCACCACATGCGCAAGTTGGCGTGAGGTTGGTGTTGACAGGGTTAATTAACATTGTTAACTAACAACATATTAATTTTAGTGATATAATCAACGAAATGGTAGGGACGAGCATATTTATACATGAGCCGACCTCATTTCTCATGGCCGAGAAAATTTTATATCAAGAGGACCTCCCTTTCTATCCTTAATGAGGACACGTGTTACCTCTTGAGAGGCCCACATAGTGTCCAATATTTATGGTATAACAAATCCCTCGATACTTTCCAGCGATAAAGAGAAACGAGATAAATTTCCTTCAAGTGTTTGTACTCTAGGGATGTTTGTAGAGAAGATTTTGAGAAAGTGAAGTGTCAACTGAGCAGAATGTTGTCAGCCTTGATAATTATGGTCTTCCATGGACTATTCTTGACCTAGGCTGGGCAGAAAGACTTATAATATTTTGCATAAATGAGGGGAATTTCCACGTGTCATGCTCTGGGTTTTTAGCATAGAGTAGTCATTACACGTACATGGAGTGGCGCGCGCACGTTTAATTTGATAATGTCTTTTTGCTTTTCCAGTTGTGACATTATGTTTCATGATTAAAGGCTGCCACCATTTCTTTTGGAATATAAGTAACCATTTCAAATCATTTTTTCTTTTCCTCAATCGCTTTTCCTATTGCGTGTATTAGAGATAGAAAAAACTCCCTATTTCCATAACGTTTCCTTCTTTAACCTTTCTCTTCCACTATAACTATTAGTGTTCCAGGCATCTCGTTTTCTTAAGAGTTTGAGACATCTTTTAATCAGCTTCAAAACTCTTTAGGCTTTTTAGGTATGCCTTCCTTTCTTTCTCTACAATTCTGGGGTTGTTTCTTCTTTTCTTTTGTAGGGAATCCACTTGGATTAAAATTTCATCCATTTTAATTCGTTTGTGGGTGAATTTCTGGTTGGTGATGTTTAAACGTTACTGGGGAATTTCAATCGTCTTAGGTGGCGATTGAGTTGGTTTACCTAGGGTTCTGCCATTTTTAGTTTCTTTAGGATTTTTAGGTTTTGGGGTTGCCCAATTACTCGTTTTCTACATTTGAATAACCTCTATGATTTTATATTTCAAACAAAACTCCATTTTCTTTTACCTTGATGAGCTACCCTCCTCATGTTGAGCTGTTATTTAATATTTTAGATGAGTTAGAGCCTACTTGCTCTACTATTACTTTTATGAGGTTCCGAATACCCATCCAAGTTGTCCATTTTAAAAGACTAGCCCAAACATCCTAGGTATACCCTCGTTGTAGGTTCATTTGGTGATTTAGTGTCTTTGCCGTCAGATATGGAATTTTACGGTCTCGAATTTATAGGACTTGAAATTTTTGATTGATCTCATCCCCATCTGGTGTTGGCCCTTTTATAAACACCGTTTATGATATGTCTGTCATTGAATTGTATAACCCTACTGGGATAGTCATAGCGGATGAGACCTCAACATCCCCCTTTCCTGAGGATATAATATTTGATGAGAAAGGCACTTATAATGGGTTTGTTGATTCCTATGATCCCTCCACCACCAACGTCAGGTGGAATGGGTGTGATGTTCTTGAGGATGGACTGGATGATCTGAAAGAGATATCGAATTCTTATTAACATTACGACCAGGCTACCAAACTGCAATGAGAGAGTTTATGATCATCGTAATTCTGATGAGGTTTGTCTCCCTCTGTGGGTTTTCCAAGTTGGGCTTCGCTTACCACTGCACCCTATCATAAGATATATCCTAAAGGGATATGGGTTACACTTACTCAACTCCCCCAATGATTATAGGAACATTTTAGGGTCAATGATGTTTTGAAAAGAAAACACTAGTTTTGACCGTTCGAGAGATGTATTTTGTTATGTCAATGTCTTGAAGGATAATGCCAAAGCCCCTAGGTATTATTACTTTTGGCCTAGGAAATACAACCCGAGGATGGTCCATATGGTTTAGACTAACAACCATATTTGTGTAACAACCCGTATTTTTATAGAATTAAAAAATGAAGTAAATTGGTTAAAATTAAAATTACACGTGTGATGTAATTTAATAGAAATATGATGGGTTGGCTAAATTACTAATTGGAGAGAAATGATTAATGGTTATTGAATAAAATTACTAAGTGAATAGTAATTATAAAATTAAAGTCACAACGAATGACAGTGACATGACAATATGATATCTCAACCGAATCTTATGAACGGACAAAATAAGGTAGAGATAGAAAATAAATTATGAGTAACTCAGATGGTAATTTTGAGGTTAAGGTTGAGTCCAGAAGGGTTGAAACAATCAAAATAGTATATCCGGGTGTGTAGTTTGGGTCCTGAGATAGTTTTAGACACAATTGACAACCCGGGAGGGCATTTTATTAATTTTATAACCTAGGGTTAAGGGAGTTTTGGGATTTTGAGTATTATATATAGTTGTGTCGATGTGAGGTTGGGGTAAAGAGATTAGAAAACAATTGAAGGCTAGTAAAAAGGAGAGGAAGAGTTTTTCTTGGAGCTCAAGCAAGGGTTTTGGAGAATTCAATTTCAATTTGACATCTTAACCACTCTTGGAGAAAGGATTTGAAGAGAAGCTACATCAAAGAGGATCAAAATTAGACCACTCCAATATTTGTATGAGTTATAATACCCATGTAGAGTAGGGATTTTGAATTTAGTAAAACTGATGATATTTTGTGATTTGATGAATATACCTCATAATTGGGAATAGGGTTGCATGTAGAATGACTCCACTTGTATAAATAGAACAAAATCAGAAGTTATGAGATTTAGATCATGAGACCCTCCATATAGATACAAATTCAATAACATCATTCTAGGGATTGAATCGTAGAACAATTTCTTAAATTTGAGAAGTCTATGAAATTGGGTAAATTAGGAATCATTTAAAACTTGAACTCTCATCTTAAAAACTGTTTGCACTGTTTTGGTTTCGAAAATGGCTTTTTCGTACGAGTTTCCTCGTAGAAAATCTTATTTTCTGCATTTTGTTCACTAATACGTTTTCTCCAAACACGGCTCTGAAATGCCTCCAAGCTGCATTTTAAAAATCTGGGCAGATTCATAGGGAAATTTTTAAGAAATGTTATTTTTGGTTTGTAGTTCCATTGGAGGTTGTCTCCATTGGTTGATTGTGATTATTGTTCTATACTTGGATAATGAACTACGAGGTTATTTTAAAAGGGTTTGAACCTCAAGAAAGTGTAAATTGTTCGAATGAGATTGGTGTGTCACTTGAACGACCCTAGGTTTTAGGTCTTGGAGATAGATCTTTTCGTTGCCAACGCGTGGCCGCCAATTCGTATTTTAAACTAGCGATATTAATTATGGAGTAAATAGGAACCTTAAAGTAGTGAGATATAATCGAAATGATGTGAAATGTAAGTTTAATTAAAAATTATGGTACGTTGAATATACGAGTGAAATATATACTACGTACGAGTTGATGAAATTAGGTTGTGTGTATACCTACTGAATAATATATAAATAGGTTGTGTGAAAACCTATAGATATGATTTGATTATGTGTGTGAACATACCTATTCTTCCTTCTATCAAGAGGTTTACGCGCAAAGGGCGATCTCACCTTGATGATTCCAGTGAGGTCTAGATTAGTGCCCCAGAGCATGGAACTTAGGCGGTCCATTATGTATCATGTATTAATAGGATTGGCAGGTCATTTGGGTACGTTAGGTATGTGCGTATCCCAAAGGCTTAGAACTATGTTTTCCTCCACTATGATGTTAATTTATTTTGGTTTCGAGGAAACATGTCGAACCAATAGTCCTTCATTGAGTACGGGAGGTACATGAACTTGATAGTAGAGTATGCCAGCATCACGAGGGACCATTATGGGGATACTATATCTGTGTATATATTGTATGTGTGATGAATATATATACCCATGTAGTATACCTACTTATGTGAAGCAGTAGAATTGATAGATGATGAATATCTAGAAAGAAAACTAAATGGTGAAATTTAAATAAGTGGCTCAATAATAAAATGAGAATAAATAATTTATTATTAATACCGTAGTATAGTAAAGTATGGGGATATACGTGAGAATTATACTTATCGAGAGTAGTCAGATACCTTAGCTAGTTGGACAGGGGATACTAGTTAGGTAGAATATGTTAGGCGTGCATATTAACCGAGAGGTGAGAATTTCAAGCGAGTGTACGTGAATAATAAATGTGTAGTAAATAACTAATTTAAATTGTGATTTAAATACTTGCTAAATATTTTCAAAATGTTTTACTTGGGCTTTGACCCGTGTTAAAATATTTTCAAAACATTTTATGTGTCCAACCATAGGGACGCCCAACTTAAAGATCCTATCCAATGACATGCAGCTTCAGTAGTGTGGAGGCTTGCAGGATATTTTCTTAGACACTTAAGCTCATTCTTTCTAGATAGGAGATTTCATTATCAGTTCATCTGGCATTTTGCCTTCATATTATTTATTTATTTCAGTTATGCATCAGACTGTATTCATATTTGAATTACTCATTTCAGATTGTGGTTGGATTATTTTACTTAGAGAACCGATGGTTTATTCTGTCTCCTTTAGTTAATTATTTATATAGTTCAGGGATTGTTCATATTAGATTCATGTATGATTGGTTTAATTCATTTAAATAATTATTGCGTGTGTTAATAATAAAAAAAATTGGCACCAACTTATTTTGACATAGGTGATTAGTAAGTAAAAAGTTTTCGGTAGTGATGCTAAGAATGAAACCTTTAATGATTCTGATTTAATTTGATAATGCAATGATCACCCAAGATTAAAATTGGCGGGGTGTCACAACCTGTAAGAATCAATTTTTTTTTCATGAGAGGGGATTAGGATCTTACATGCCATGAGAAGGAAAAATATTATAAAATCCCTCGTGAATGGGTTTGAATGAGTAGAGTCGATAAATACCTTTAAAAAATATAAATTTGTTGGGAGAAGAGTGAATAGCCCTCTCTAGGTGGATTACAAAGAAGAGAACTTAAATCAATATATACATCTATAACTACTTAGAGGAGAATTTAAAAAATCTATTCTAAAAGTTATCTTAATGTGTCTAGGAATTTCTTCAAATTCTATGAATGTTGAAGAATACTTTTGAGAAGAACCATATCTAGATAGAAGAGTAGCCACCTTATTCACATCTGAAGAACAATAAATGAGGGAGTAGTTAATTCCTTGGAGAAGGACCTCAATGTCTTGAATGCTAGATTTAATCCACTAAGGAATTGATTTTGAGGTTGGTAAAAGAATTTCAAAAATGATCTTGGAGTCTATCTTAATACCAATTTGATAAAATTTCTTTTCTATACAAAAATTTATCCATCCTTGATTACTTGAACGTGAGATTCAATAGTGGATCCTTGAACTAAGAATTTTGAAACAACCCAAATAAATCTTCCCTTGTCATAATTTAATTATCACCCATGAGCCCTGAAAATTATTAGAATCAACGCTTCTTGAGCAGTAACCTTTAGTATCCCTCTTGATGGTTTCTTCTAGGTTATTGAGTTTATGAGTCTAGAGGTAGGTTGTTAAATAGAAATGCTAAAAGTTCTCAAAGGTTCCTGACAGGTATCTTTAAATCCTCCTTTAAACCTAATATTTTGGCCTAATTCTGAAATTTCAGAGATCACCTTATCCACAACGATATAGTGTTTCATTAGCTTTGAATCAAAATTTTCCTTGTTTTTACTTAGCTAAATTTCACACATTATACTCATTGGAATAGCCTTGAATAACCACTTTGAAGCGTTAGAATTACCTGATTGAAGCCACCACTGAATGACTGTTCGACGGATTGTAGGAGGCAAATGAGTGATTCCCATTATTCTATTAAACACTTCCCCAACTTTAGTTGCCATTGGACCTGATCTAAAAAATGGTTCAGAGATTCTATTGAATTAAGGCAACATTGACATAGAGTGGCCAATCTGACACCAACCTTTTTGAACTTGCACATCTATTGGAACAAACTTTGATAGCACTTTCCAGACAAAAATATAATTATTGCGAGGAATTCTTGGATTCCAAATAAACTTACAAGCCAATGAAGATAATTTAAAGGGGCTTGATAACTCATTTGCAGAAGCAAAATATAATTTTTCATTGTATGAAGGCTTCCAAATCATCTCATTATTAATATTTTCATTGTGAGTTTCTATTACCTCCCAAGATGATTTAATTCTCTTAAAGCTTTGAGAACCATTTGGGCTCACCCTATTTTTGTATTTTAAGTTCATGAATCTGGCCTATAGACATCTACCTTGCTTGAAATTCCATGTTAACTTTAAATTTTAATCTTCCATAACAGTAGACATGTTCTTAATCACAAAACCACCTCTCTGATAAGGAAAACACAGAGAATACCAATTTTCCAATGAAATTTCTTACCATAGTCCTTGTTGACCCCCAAAAGAATGAATTTTTAAGCTCGTTTATGGATTTAAAGATTATTTTAGGAGGATTTAAAGCCAACAGAGAGTACATAGGCATAGATCTAAGGACTGATTGGATTAAGGTTATTTACCTCCCATGGAAAGGAACTTAGACTTCCAATTATGAATGTTTGAGTATATAGATTGTACTAGAGGACCAAGATAAATATCTTTGCTTCTACCTTTGAACAAGGGGTAACCTAAGTAGTTTAAGGACCATTTCCACTTTTGAAACATATAATAGCAATAATTTTGATTTTTGGAAGAATTAAAGGCTTTAGAACTCAACTTGAAGCAAATTTTCTCCTTACTAATGAGCTGACCTGATTCTGTTTCATATTTCTCCAAGAACTTCATAAAGTTTTTTAGTCTACTCTTCAAGCCACTTGTGAATATTAAGTGACTAATCTTGTATGAAAGAAGGGAATTATGGATTCACTTAACATTTGATTACTTAAACCTCTACTAAAAGCCTCTGCCATGATAATGAAAAGTCTTTGGGATGTAGGATCCACTTGCCTTATACCCTTTCAAGGTTGGAAGAATCCCATTAATTGATCATTAACTATGATTACAAACTAGGTAGATGACAAACATCTACAAATTAAATCTATAAAGGTCTCTAAAAAACCAAATGCTCTTAAAGATTTTATTAAGAATTGACAAGAGGATTTATCACAAACCTTAGACATATCAAGTTTTAGAATCACATTACCACATGTAGCCTTCCTATCAATCAAATGAATCATTTCCTGAGCCAAAAGAATGTTATCCTGAATACATCTCCCTTGAACAAAACTAGATTGGTTATGAGAAGTTATGGATGGAAGTAGAGGACTAATCCTTGAATTGAGGATATTTAAAATCACCTTATAGATAAAGTTACATAGACTGATTTGTCTGAAGTCGTTGCAAAGGATGTGTGTAGAGCTCTAAGATTTTGGGATATCAGCTCCTAAAAAGAAAGCTTGAAAAGCATTAGTGAAATTATTTTTGATAATCTACCAGCAATCACATAGAAGTAGCCATTAAAACCATCTGCTCCTACTGAACTGTTTTGATTCATCTCCATGATTGTCTTTAAAATCTCCCCTTCTTCTGAAATTACTTCATTTTTAATTAAATGAATCCATAAACACCTTCTTTTTGTTAAACTTGAGTATGATAAAACTTTGTATTCATGTCTCAATTTATAATCCATTCACTCCTAGATTTATGGAACTAATACTTCTCTTCCTTAGATAATGCAGAACTTATGTCTGCTTTAGCTTTTGAATATTTTTGCCTCTGATCAACACTTGAATCCAACTCCAATTTTAAATCCTCCTGCATTAGATTGTCCTCAAGATGATTGATTTCCTCAAAGATAACAAACCCTTCGGATTGTTCCGTATATATCTCTTCATCTAGGTCACCATTAAAAAAATGTTGTTTTAACATCCATTTGACGCACAAAAAAATTATAAATAGATGCAATTGCCATTAAAACACGTATGGATGTAATTCTAGCAACACGTGCATACGTATCGAAATAGTCAATCCATTTTCTTTGTTTAAAACCGTTCTCTACCAATCCAGCCTTAAAGGTTTGAACAGAACCATTGGTATTATATTTTCCTATAAATAACCATTTACTACTAATAGGTTGTGATCATTGTGGCAATTCCACTAAAACCCATGTCTGATTAAATAGAATTGAATCCATCTCATCATTAATAGCTTCTTTCCAAAAGAAACATCTCTTGAAGTCATTCCTTATTTAAAGGTTATAGGATCTTCTTCTATGATAAGTAAGATAGGTATTTTCTTAAGAATATTATCTTTATCTCCTTTAACCAAAAAGTCTAAGGCTTGAGATGAAATAAAATCAAGGCCAAATATTTTTCTTTTCTAGCACGTTGACTTCTTTTAGGTTCTATTTCTGTTCTGTGTTCCTTACTTTTATAATTAATTGACGTTATAGGAATCAAACTAGTGGATGTATCATAATTGACATCTATTTCGGGAAATGAATCTTTATAAAATTTATTTTCAATAAATTCAGCATTCCTTGATTCAATTACAACATTAGAATTTGAGTTTAACAACCTATATGCCATAGAATTTTTCGTGTATCTTATGAAAACACTTTTAATTCCTCTTGAACCCAACTTTGAACTTTTTGGGCCATGAACTCTATAAAAAGACAAACAACCCCAAACCTTTAGGTAGTCCAGATTTGGTTTTTGATTCGTCTACACCTCATATGGAGAAACATGTGTTTTTATGAATGGAATTCTATTATGTAAATGACAAGCAGTGAGAAGATCTTCTCCCCATAAATTTTTTGGTAATTTTGAATTAATCAACATAGAGTTAATCATATTAGTAAGAGTCCTATTCTTTCTTTCAGACAAACCATTTTATTGGGGAGCATATTGGGCAGGTCTTTGATGAATATTCCAAGTTCTTCACAAAATGAGTCAAATTCATTTGGAAAATACTCTTCCCCTCTATTACTACGAAGAATTTTAATTTTTTTTACTTTTGATTTTTAACTTCTGCTTTAAAACGTTTAAACATTGAAAAAGCTTCATCCTTATGACTTATCAAGTAAACATATGTGAATTTTTAACAACCATCAATGAATGTAATAAAGTATCTTTTTCCTCCTTTAATAAAAATACCATTATATTCCATATTTCAAAATGAACTAATACTAATAATTCAGTACTTCAGTTGGCTTTAGGAAAAGGTCTTTTTGTTAATTTTGCTTGTAAGGACATAATTTTATAAATATCCGGGGTAGAATCTAGGAATTTGCTGTTTTTTCCTAAAACATAGTTTGTATGTCTGATACCGCTACATTCGGCACGTCAACACCATCAACCTCTACGGACTTTATCCGAATTCAATGCATCCATTATCTTCACGTGCATCATGCTACATGCGACGTGCTGCTCAGCTCATTCCCACTACTTCACTACGCTTTATCGGTAAAATGTTTTATTGGAGCTTTAAATATTTGCATAAATATTTGGGAAATTTTTTGAAAATTATTTTTGAAGTCTTGATTAATTTTTTTATCAAAAGTAGAGTTTTTTCTAAGTGTAGAAGCAAATTTTCTTGAACGACGAGCTCGCTCAAACGACTTTGAAAGTCGTTCGCGCGAGATAGGCATGTCGCGCGATCTCGTTCGAATGACTTTTGTCCTTCGTTCGAGCGACATGGTTATCTCGTTCGAACGAGCCACCGCCTCGATTTTTGTATAAATATCCGTTCTCCTTCTACACGTTTTTCAAGTCTTTCTACAATCTCAAAATTCTGCAAAAATAGCCCAGAATAAGACTTCATCTTTTTAAGGTTTTCTAAACCTTTTTGATTCACAAAACCGTTCCCATATATGAGTGTGAATCTTTAAACCTTCAAGAGGATCATTTACTCATCTGGAGTAATTTGTGGGGAAACTATTCTCTTCTTCATTGCTGCCCTACTGGAAAGGGATAGTTCCAGCCGTCAACATCAGAACCGACACCCGAGGGTATTTCTGTGTCACTGTATTTTTACTGTAATCCATGTAAGCCGTTTTCTTACAAAATTATAGTGAAAATAAAAGGTTTTCCCCCCGTGGAGGATTTTTCCTCATGTGTGTGTTTGAATGTTCTTGCTTGATTTTATCATCATCAATCACACCTAGATGCATGTTTAGGACTTAATTGATAAAAAACTGTGTTTAATTAAATAACTTTCTTATTTGAATGCAAGTGCACTCTTCTCAAATTGGTATCAGATCCAGTTACACAATTTTACGGTGTAATTTTTTGCAATTTTTTTTTAAGATATCAATTTTCTGAAAAATTGAATTTTGAAGACGAGTGTGTTCATAATGGAGAAGTTATATAATAAAATGCCAATTTTTGGCGGGACAAACTATGCATATTGGAAAGCCCGCATGAGATTTGCATTAAAAACCATTGATGAACATGTTTAGATTTTGGTTGAAAGAGGGTGGACACCTCCCTCCGTCACTGTTAATAACGTGATTAGTTTGAAACCTGACACTACACGGACTGAAGAAGAATTTAAATGGTCATTTTTTAATTCTAAGGGTTTAAGTGCTATTTCTGGATCTGTCACACCAGATGAGTTCAAACGCATAATGACGTGTACCACGTCAAAAGAGGCATGGGATGTTTTGCAACTTACCCATAAAGGTACTAATGCCGTGAAAGAGTCTAAACTGCAAAATTTAACAACTCAATTTGAAACAATCACCATGCTTGAATCTGAATATTTTGATGAATTTTAGGCTAGACTGTCTGATATTGTTAACACTAGCTTTAATCTTGGTGAACATATTCCTAATGCTAGAGTTGTTAAAAAGATTCTTAGATCATTGCCTAAACGTTTTATCCCTAAAGTCACTGTGCTAAATTCTATGGGTAATTTAAATACGCTTAAATTGGAGGAACTTGTAGGAGACTTGCATACGTATGAAATTGATATGTTTCCTAAATCTGTTAAGTATAAAGATAAGGGAATTGCACTTAATGCCTAGGAGAGAAAGAGTGAGGGGTCGACAAGAAAGAGGGGAGAGTCATCTAGAAAAAGAGAGACAAACACGTAAGATTCTGAGTGTGATTTTGACTTAGATGATTTGGCCCTTTTTGCTAAAAATTTCAAAAGAATTCTCAAATTCAAGAAAAATAGCAATTTTAAAGATAAAAAGGAGTTTGAGAAAAATAAGTTTGAAAAGAAAAATGCAAAAGATTTTAAAGATCATCCTAATAAGGAAAGTGAGAGATGCTTTGAGTGCGACGATAGGGGTCATAGAGCGTTTGAGTGTGCTACTAGGCTGAATAGAGAAAAGGGAAAAGTTGTCCTTAATGCTACCCTTAGTGACGACAATGAGGTAGAGTCGGTGGATTCTGGAGATGAATCACCGGATGAGTGTAACTTCACCGCATTCATGGCTAGTCATGTGAGTACTTCTAGTGCTCCTCACGACGATGAGGATGCTACTTCATAGGGACACCTCAACAATGAGAGCGATGTGAGTGAGGGGGAGGATGACACAAGTGAGAGCGAGAGTGATCTTCAACGGGCCTATGCTGAGCTTTATTCTGAGTTTTTTAAAACTAAAAAGCGTAACAAAGCGTTAGTTCTTAGGATCACCGCTTTAGAGGAAGATTTAAGAAAAGCGAGAGAGAGAGAGTCCTCCACCTGCACTACCTTAAGAGAGAGAGAGTCTGCCTGTATTGAGAAAGAGAGTTTGTTTAGAAAAAGAGAGAGCTATTTTGAGAAAGAGAGAGGGGACTTGACTGAACAAGTGGCTAGTCTTACGAGTGAGCTCCATTCCTCCGTGGAGACTCGGAAGAAACTTAAAACCCTTGTTGCCCAGCTTACTCATGATCTGGAGAGAGCATGGGAAGTCAAGGTATAAATCGAGGATAGATCTGGGAAAATGGGAAAGATGCTCCTCGTCCCCGCTTTAGGTTTTGGTGATAGGCAAGGAATAGGCTATGATGGTGCTTCCACGTCCCAAATTTCACCTGGACCAGTTCTTGAGTTTACTACGACTCCTTTTGGCCATCGTCAAAAACCTCGACGGAGAGTTCGACCAAGAAAAGCAAACCAAGGTCCGCCTTTGACTATGCTCTTTTGTACATATTACAAAAGAAAAGGTCACCTAAGGGAGTTTTGCTATAGTATGGGTCGGACACGACGTACTACTGCTCCACCACAACATACTGATGATTTTACCAGTGTGAGAGAGAGAGTTGAGTTTTTAGCTTCCACATCACAGAGTTTGATGGAGGAATTCCGAAGGATGTCTTTGCCGTCAGCGAATACTTCTCACATTCCGTCTAAAACCAACAACAAAAAAGGTAAACAAAATATCACCACTTCATGGGTACCTAAGAAAGATAGAAAGGCCTTTGTTGTTCATTTCGCTCTCAAAGAACATAATGCCTCACAGTGGTATTTTGATAGTGGGTGCTCCAGACATATGACAGGTGATGCCTCCTTTTTTACTTCTCTAGAGGATTATCAGGATGGTAGAGTCACCTTTGGAGATGGGAGCAAGTCTAGCATTGTAGGACGTGGTACTGTAAAGTTACCAGGATTTCCTAAGCTAGAGAATGTTTTGTACGTCAAAGGTTTAATAGTAAACCTTCTCAGCATTAGCCAGCTGTGTGACGCTGACTTTGTCGTAAAGTTTGATCGGAACGCATGTAATGTCTATAATCAAGCCGGTAAACTTTTAGTGCGAGGGGTGAGGACAAAAGATAATTGCTATGGGACTGAGCCCACATCCTCACTTGTCTGTAACATCGCCACGATCACTCCTATGGATCTGTGGCACCAACGTCTAGGTCACATGAACGTTAGAGATCTAACTCGTTTAGCTAAAAAGGACCTAGTACGTGGTTTACCATCTCTTGGAAAGCCAACTTTGACGATTTGTGGACCTTGTCAGTTGGGAAAACAAATTCGTAGCCCCCATAGGAAGTTGCATTCCATCACCACCTATCGTGTACTTGATCTTATTCACATGGATCTTATGGGTCCTACTCGTACTGAGAGTCTCGGTGGTAAGAGGTATATCCTCATGAGGGTGGTGTAATACCCCGTACTTTTGGCTATATTTATTTTTGGGATTAATTAATTAAATGCGTATTAATTGGAAATTAATCCGGGTTATAAATACTAATGAGATGCGAGTTGGTATTTGATTATGTGCATATATGATTATATATGAATTTGGAATTATGAAATTTGTCGTGAGATTTATATACGGCAATTTGGAAATTTTATTGAGACGCGTGGGACCGCCGCGTCACGGTGTAATATTTTGTTAATAAAAGTGAATTTAAAATCTATAATCCATATGGTCGTTTTGACTGCGCCAACGCGTCCGGAAGGGTCGAGATAGTCAGAAAACACTAGCCGGGGGTATAGTTTGGGTCCCAGGGTATTTTTAGGCCATACCGGCAACTTAAAGGGTATTTTGGTGATTTTACATTTTGAGGAATTAAAAGTGACGAAAATTGGTTAATTAAATCTGATGTGGATTTGACCCACTAAGCCCATAACCAACCCATATTAACCTAGAAGGCTACGTAGGTTATCATTTAGGTTTTCTAAGTTCCCCAAATCAAACCCTAGCCACCATTGGAGAAGGAGCTTGGAGAGAGGAATTTCTGCAGAAAACTTCATCAAACCTACACCAAAATCAGAAAGCAAACCAAGGCAAGTGATTTAAATTACATTCCTTAAGTAGTGAATGCTTCTTCCATGTTAGAAACCTTGATAATCAATCTTATATAAGAGTTAAAAGAAAACCCATGAAATTGGAAGTTATTATTTAAATTTTGGGATAGGTTTGCATGTAGAAACATTGTTTGAAGATTGAATTCAGAGATTTCATATCTATGTGATGTATAAACGGATTAAAATCTGGGAAATTATGATGAGAAAAATCTAGGGTTTGTGTTCTTGAAGAAAATTAAGGAATAATGTAGAAACTTGTGATTTATTGATGTTTAGAAGGTATTAAACCCTTAAAAGATGTTAGTATATCTCCTTAGTATGTTTGAGGATGGTTAGAGAACTTAATACATGGTTGGAACGAAGTTTAGAAGAGATTTGAGGTGTTAAAATGGATGAAAACGAATTGGGGAAAAATCTGGGCCGAAACTGGTCAGTCGTTAGAAGCAGTCCCCAGGTCGTTCGAACGAACTCGTTCGAACGAGCTTCTAACGAATTGACCAGTCGTTGCTAACGAGTAGGGATTTCGTTCGATATCTCGTTCGAACGAGATATCGTTAGAAGGGACAGTTCGTTCGAACGAACTGGATCTCGTTCGAACAGCCTCGTTCGAACGAGACTTCTAACGAGCTGACAGTCCAAACTCGTTCGAACAGTCTCGTTCGAACGAGACTTCTAACGAGCTGGCAGTTTGGGCCATTTTGGACTGTTTTGATTTTTGGAGTTTCGTAAACTTATTCGAGGATATAGATATCATTCCGTAGATGTAGTAATGATAGAATTGGGACATTTGGGTATTTATGAGAAGGAATTTACATACGAGAGTTGTATTACATGGACGGCTTGGGTTGAGACGTGAGTGTCTACTACGACGTGAGAAATTATGGCGCGTATGATTACAAACCGGAATAGTACAAATTGTAACAATTATAGTTAGTACGAGAATGCGATATGTACTACGATTAAAATACGGTATTACTAAGACGTGTGTTTACTCAGTATTGGTATATGAATTGTATGTATGACATACCTACCATACTTGCTATCACGGGAGGTTGCGTTCGCTTAGGACCCTCTAATCCTTGTGTGCCTACGGGGGGGATATAGACTGGTACCTCGATTAACATAGGTCAGAGAAAGACTTATTGGGATGTTAATAAGTCCGCTGATCGTGGGAGCGTAGGTATGTACGTGACCCATGTGATGTGACTGTGTTCGCCTCCACTATTTGTGATTTGTGTTATCTGAACTATTCCTGAGAGATTCGGAATATGTGATCCTTATGTACGTGATGTACCGGGATGGATAGCAGAGTATGTGTGCACCGCAGCTTAGTTCTCGGGGTGCTTATATTGTATATTTATGATGTGAATAATATACACTTAATTAATAAGAACATTCATGTTAATGTTGTATAAATAATTACGGTATTGTTTCGAGAAACATAATGAGTTAGCTGATAGAGAAATATATTGCATATTGAGCATCTGAGTTTACATTAAATCCCTATCTAATTACGAGCGTTATATGTTAATAGAACCGGGTAATAAGGATAGGAACTATTACAGTCTAGCTAGTGGTTTATATCATTGTAGATGGGTACTTACGTTAGGAGTGCACAGTTAGACGAGAGGTGAGAATATCATGTGAGTGTACGTCCTAACATGTACTTTGCATTTAATGTTTTAAATGTTTTTAAAGCACTTGCAGGTTTTTAAAATAACTCCACATTCGGGCTCTGACCCGTTTGCTTTTCAAATCTTTTTCTTGTAAAACCATTTTAGGTGCCCAGCCACAAGGACACCAAGCATAGGATACTCATTCAGGTGACGAGTTGTAGCTGTTTGTGGAAGCTACAGGGATTTGCATGTAGACGCTTCTATCTTTTGGATTCCAGAGTCACTACCTATCAGTTGTAGGGCATGTTGCCCCTTTCTATTTAGAGACATCTTTTACATTTCAGTTTTCAGACTTTAGCATGTATTATTTCAGTATTCGGTTATTTATTTCTGTTATGGGATTGTAGTGAGGAGTTTTCCTCCAGACTTTATTTACTCTATTGTGATGGTTATTCATTTTATTTCAGTATGGTGAATGGTGTTGTTATTCGTTATTACACTTGTTGCATGTTAATCAGACTTTAAATAAAATTTGGCACTACTTTTTAAATACTAGGTGGTTAGTAAACATTAAAACGTTTTCGACAGTGATGCTATTAACTGGACCAACTTGGCATTTTGAATTAATTTAATAAAGGAGTAGCTACCCGGTATTTAATTAGTCGGGGTGTCACAGGTGGATGATTTCTCCAGATACTCGTTTGTAGGTTTTCTGTGGGAGAAATCCGATGCTGTGGAGTTTTTAACGACCAAGTGTCGTCTCCTACAAAAATCAACACGGAGTCAGTATTAACAGGATACGTAGTGACAACGACACTGAATTTAAGGAAGAAAATGTAGATCTTTACTATGATAGCATTGGGATCAAATATGAGTTTTCTACTGTGAAGACTCCTCAGAAAAATGGGATTATTGAGAGAAAGAATAGGAAGATCCAGGAAATGGCTAGATCTATGCTTCTAGGTCATAAGGTTTCTGGGAGATTTTAGGCAGAGGCAGTGTCTACTGCATGCCAAACGGTGAATACGGTTTACCTGCATCCACACACACTTAAGACGCCTTATGAATTGTGGACTGGGAAGAAACCCAACCTTGCACATTTTCGTGTTTTTAGGAGTAAATGATACATCCTACGGGATAGAGAGCAATTAGGAAAGTTTGACTCCCGAAGCGACGAGGGAATACTGTTAGGATATTCATCGAATAGTAGAGCGTACAGAGTTTTTAACTTGAAGAGCTTTAAGGTTATGGAGTCAATAAACATCACCATATAAGATGAAGAACCTTCGGCATTTATTGATTATAGCCTTCAGTGTGAGGATGAGGATGTTTCTGGCAGTAATTTATTTGTACCTCACCCACACACTGTGGACCCTACTCCCGTGTTAGGGGACACACCTACTTGGGTTCGTAAAAGTCATGACCCTTCTGCCATTATAGGTGATCCCACTCTAGGACTCGCGCTCAGCTCGAGAACGTTGTTAGCCACTTTTTCTACACGTCCAAAGTCGAGCCCAAGAATCACAAAGAAGCACTCAAGGATGAACACTAGATAACTGCTATGCAGGATGAGTTTCTTCAGTTTAAAAAGAATAATGTCTGGAAACTTGTCCCCTGACCTAGTAAGACTAATGTGATAGGTACCAGATGGATTTTCAAGAATAAAATGGGTGAAAATGGTACCATAATCAGAAACAAGGCTAGGTTGGTCGCTCAAGGGTACACACAGATAGAAGGTGTAGATTTTGGGGAGACATTTTCTCCTGTTGCGAGGCTTGTGTCCGTCTGCTTACTACTCGCCATCGCATGTCATCTGCGCTTCAAGTTATATCATATGGATGTCAAGAGTGTCTTTCTAAATGGTATTCTACAGGAGGAGGTTTAAGTGGAATAACCAAAAGGGTTTGAAGACCCTAAGCACCCGGAGCACGTTTACTATCTGAGGAAAGCCTCGTATGGTTTGAAGCAAGCACCCTGTGCTTGGTACGAGAGGCTTACTTCCTATCTCTTAGCCCATGGCTTCAAGAGGGGGAGTTGATAGACGTTATTCGTCAGGAGAGATGATGATGCTATTTTGGTTGCCCAGGTCTAAGTGGACGATATAGTCTTTGTATCCACGTGCTCCCAACATGCTCATCACTTTGAGGAGGAGATGAAAAGTGAATTTGAGATGAGCATGGTTGGTGAGCTTACTTTCTTCCTCGGTCTCCAGGTTCGTTAGCTAGAGGATGGGATGTTCATCTCCCAATCTAAGTATGCTACAGACCTAGTGAAGAAATTTGGATTAAACTCCGCTAAGCAAGCACGTACACCTATGAGTACCACTACCAAGCTTAGTAAGGACACTTCAGGCAAGGACGTAGAGAAAACCTTGTATCGGAGTATGATAGATAGTCTTCTCTACTTGACTGCCAGTCGTCCCGACATAGCCTTTAGTGTTGAAGTCTGTGTGTGATATCAGGCGTCCCCAAAAGAGTCACACTTACTCTCTCTAAAACTTATTATCAAATACGTGAGTGGGACTCTCTCATACGATATTTGGTATTCCTCTGATATCAATGACCGTTTGTCTGCCTATTTGGATGCTGATTTGGCTGGGGATGTAGATGGTTGTAGAAGAACTTCTTGTGGGTGTTTCTATTTTGGTTCTGCTTTTGTCTCCTGGATGAGCAAGAAGCAAAATTTCATCTCTTTGTCCCCTGCGGAGGCTGAGTACATTGTCGCCGGGAGTTATTGCACGCAACTCTTGTGGATGAAGCAAATGTTGGAGGATTATGGGATTTCACAGGACACCATGACTATTTCTTGTGATAACACGAGTGCGATACATATATCCTGTAATCCAGTCCAACATTCGCGCACAAAGCACATCAGGATACGCGAGCACTTCATACGTCAGTTAGTTGAGGAGAAAGTCGTATCCCTGAGTTTCGTACCCACCGACAGTCTGTTAGCTGATATTTTCACGAAACCTTTGGATGCCCTTAGATTTGTGAGTCTTAGGAAGTCTTTGGGGATTTGCATAGTTGATTGAGGAGTTGGTCTGTGTCTAGGATATGATGCTTCTTCATGTTCATATCATATGCTTCCTATTGCTAGTTTGTGTTATATGTATTATTGCTTTGTTGTACAGATTTATATTTATTTTTATAATTTTTTTTTTGAAAAATCCAAAAAGATTTTCGTTTTTATAAATTTTTTAGAAAATCACAAAAAGATGTTTTGTTTTTTATTTGCACCTTTTATGGATGAGCATTTAAGATAGCTAAGTCACAATTTCATTCCATTTATCCATGTGACTGTTTGTTAGAGATTTGAGACGCTACATCATTTCATCCATGTGCTTTACATTATTTAGAGTCTATGAGATGTAATTAGTGATATATTCCTACATGTTTGACTCCTATCTCCTTTATTGCACACATTCACGGCTTTATTTGATTATTTTACTTGTCTATCACATATTGACTTGAGTGTTTCCATCTCAATTCTGTCTATACAACTAACCATATGCGATAAAACTTGACAAGATTGGAATGCATGTTAAAACCGTTTTGGTGAGACTGTGTGTTTATTTCACAATGGGGATGGGTTGAGAAAGGTTCATTTAGCCTTTGAGATTCTAAGACACCGTTAAAAAGGACCTAAAAAATGGAGGAATTTTATTATCCGGGGTCCAAAGAAGTTAAAAGAGCCCGATAAAAATTAAAGGCAATAAAAAGAAATATATGCCATCTATGGGCCATTAGGTTTCACCATCAATTCTTTAAAGTTTGAGAATTTAGAACTCCTCTATTTAAAATATAAATATGAGGGAGTTTGGTTGGAGACTATAAACGGGTTTGCACTTCCTTGACAGTCCTGAAAAATCATGAAATAGTTTTGGACATTATTGGTGTGGAAATCACTTTTGAGCTTTGATTTGTTGATTTGATTGAGTCAATGTCTCATATTACCACCTTTTTACACCAAAGGAAGCATTTGAGTTCATTTGTTAGGAGTATTCGATATTCATCGTGCACATATGTCATGTTTGTATGCATTGATTTTCCTATCGAATTTGTTCACACCCATACATTTACGCTATCATCGACCTAGATGTTTTTGTGTTCTTTCATGGTGTGATTCTTTGTTGTATATTATGTGTGAAAATTTTTGCAAAATACAAAAATAGAAGTTTATTCCCGTGTGTCATTCTCCATATTCATTTATCTATGCTTCTCATATTTGTCTACTTGGGGACATCATAAAAAGGGGGAGAAGAATTATGGGGGAGAATTGTTTTGATGTTTGGTTGATTTATGAATGATTTTCTTTAGCTTAATTGATCATCAAATTTTGCATATCATTATATTTCAAACTGTTGCTTGTCACGGGGGTATTTTCTTTATCTCATGTGTGTAGGTTCAATATTGTTCATTATTGGATTGCACACCCTAATGAGAAAAGCTTTGGAAGTTTCTGAAGAGCTGAAGATTTGAAAGACATGTCATTTAGTATTCTCAGTTTGAGGGTTTAATGGGGATATTATCTTGTATGTCATTTGATTGCATAATTCGGATTTTTATGTATGTACCGGCATAAACATAGGGGGAGATTTGTAAGGACATAATTTTATAGATGTCCGGGGTAGAATCTAGGAATTTGCTATTTTTCCCTAGATCACAGTTTGTATGTCTGATATCGCTACATTCAGCACGTCAACACGATCAACCTCGATGACCTTTATTCGAATTCAATGCATCCATTATCTTCACGTGCATCATGCTACATGCGACGTGCTGCTCAGCTCATTCCCACTACTTCACTACGCTTTATCAGTAAAATGTTTTATTGGAGCTTTAAATATTTGCATAAATATTTGGGAAATTTTTTGAAAATTATTTTTGAAGTCTTGATTAATTTTTTTATCAAAAGTAGAGTTTTTTCTAAGTGTAGAAGCAAATTTTCTTGAACAACGAGCTCGCTCAAACGACTTTGAAAGTCGTTCGCGCGAGATAGGCATGTCGCGCAATCTCGTTCGAACGACTTCTGTCCTTCGTTCGAGTGACATGGCTATCTCGTTCGAACGAGCCACCACCTCGATTTTCATATAAATATATGTTCTCCTTCTACACGTTTTTCAAGTCTTTCTGCAATCTCAAAATTTGGCAAAAATAACCCAGAATAAGACTTCATCTTTTTATGGTTTTCTAAACCTTTTTGATTCACAAAACCGTTCCCATATCTGTGTGTGAATCTTTAAACCTTAAAGAGGATCATTTACTCATCTGGAGTAATTTGTGAGGAAGCCGTTCTCTTCTTCATTGCTGCCCTATTGGATAGGGATAGTTTCAGCCGTCGACATTAGAACCGACACCCGAGGGTATTTCTGTGTCACTGTATTTTTATTGTAATCCGTGTAAGCCGTTTTCTTACTAAATTATAGTGAAAATAAAAGGTTTTCCCCCTGTGGGGGATTTTTCCTCATGTGTGTGTGTTTGAATGTTCTTGCTTGATTTTATCATCATCAATCACACCGAGATGCATGTTAAGGACTTAATTGATAAAAAACTATGTTTAATTAAATAACTTCCTTATTTGAACGCAAGCGCACTCTTCTCATTGATTGAATACAGATTTCACATTTATTATGATGAGTACTATCACATGATATTAATTTATGTTTAGACAAATATTTCAATGATCTAAAATTTCAATGCGCTAATCTAGCATGCCAAACATCAAAAGACTCAACAATATAAGCGTAATTATTCATATTATCAATAATATTACTGAGTTTTAACATTCCATCACAACCATACCCTTTCCCAATGAATGCCCCATTCTTAGACATAATTAATTATCATACTCAAAGATGGATTTGATGCCGCTTTTACAAATCAGACTTGCAGACACTAGATTTTTTCAAAATTTTAGTACATGTAGAACATTTTCCAATGTCAATTTCTTCCCAGATGTGAACTGCAGTTCAGTGTTTCCTTTTCCCAGAACCTTAACAGAATTATGATTCCACATTAGAACCTCTTGACTGTCCTCTTCTTTTTCATATGCGGAGTAAAATGATTTATCATTCCATACATGTATGGTGAAACCATAATCGAGTAACCAATAAGAAGACTTCATTATTGCTTCCATGCCCAATTCGGTAATCATACCAATTTGCATATCCGATAACATTGCTACAAGATCATCGATCTTATTTTCCACAATATTTGCATTATTTGTATTATTGGATTCAATTGCATCTATATTTTGTTTCTTGTTTTTCCAATCACGGTCATAGTGGCCATTTTTGCCACAATTGAAATAATCCCCATTGGACTATTTCTTGTTGGAATTAATTTTCTTAAACTTCTTACCATTAGGTTTGAAGTTCTTATGATATTTATTTCCTTCAACAAAGTTAACTTTGGTGGAATTCTTAGAAACATTCGTTTGACCACGGGATTTGTTTTTTTCTTCAATTCTTGAATGTTTCTATAATTCCTTAAAACACATATCGTCTTTCCTATGTAGGAGTTTCTTATGACAACCATTCTAATTTGGTGGTAATTTTGCAATAATTGCACCAACTTAAAATGATTCAAAAATATCTACCTTTAATTCACAGATCTTTGTGACAAAAATTTGTAACTCATATACTTGGTCTAAAACAGTTTGGTTAAAACTTCTTTTAAATTCGAAATTTTTTAGAATTAAGAATTTATCCGTACCTTCTTTCCCTATTTTGTATTTGTATGCAAGAGCATTCGATATTTCTCGCGTAGAGTGCATCGAGTTATAAAGATCATATAATCGATTAGACAGTGTATTTAGAATATGACCAAGACACACCAATTCGTCTTCTTCACATTTCTTTTGTTGTGCTTTGACAATTCCATCATCATCTTCTTTTAGTTTCAGAATTGCTTCTAGTTTAGGATTTAAAACATATGCAATTTTCAAAATGGTGAGAAAAAAGAATAATTTTCGTTTCCATCGAGCGAAATTCATTCCATCAAAGCGGTCCAAATGAAAATTGGGATTTAGAAACATATTCATATTCTTTTCTTCCTCCATTAATAACACCTTAAAATTGTTGATAAAATTTAAGAATGTAGAAAATATAAACAACTGATTGGATTTGTGGCGTAATAAACTACTGTCCTTACAGTATTATTTGCCCCCACTCGTATAAAGTTTCCTAACGAGTATAGGAAAATTACCTTTAAGATACAACAAATCCACGAGTTTTTTCAAGTAAGAAACTTTAAGAATAACCCCAGAACACTCTTATGAAATTGGTAAGATGAAATAAGAGTGAGATAGAAGATTTCAGAGTTAATTATGACATGATTTGGTCTGATATATATATATATATATATATATATATATATATATATATATATATATATATATATATATATAACCTCTAGTGGTGTCTGTTCATGAACAAACATTTATCCAAAGGTCATTTAATCAGGCCCTTGGATATATATAACTATATTTGAACGTTCCATATTTGAACAAAAAATATGTGATTGTACGGATAAACTATTCACTAAATATCGCTAAAATGCGACGGTTCAGATTCACTCGCGCCATAATTATATGTCATTTATTGCGTGTTTAATATGGAGCGTTTGATCTTTTGACTTTGTTAAAAATCAAAGGCTCCTAGTGATCCTCATGACTATGCGTACGTGCGAAGTGCAAAGTGCGCGTCTAAAGGGTCCAAAGCCCCCTAAACGCCCAATCGCACTTTCACACATGCGCGCGCGCGTGTGCGTGCGTAGATCGTGCAAAGAACTATATTTGGACCTAAGGTGTACACTGGTATCATACACTTCAATACACACAAATAATCTTTTATAACACAATAACCTTTATTAACCCACTCACTTTTTCACACTTATCTAAGGTGGGACTTTGGTTTTCCCACTTCCCTTTGTCTTTTCTTATTCCAAATAATTAATGGTTTTAACCTTTAATTTTCTCTAACGATTAAGACACACTAATATTGAAATCATCCAGTAAGAGAAAATTTGATGACATACTTTGGCTCAAGAGTCATTTTAACTCTGTGAGCAAACTGGTAAATGTTATCTGATTTGTCTACCACTTAAAAGTATATGTGCATTGGCTACAATAACTGCCTACGAGCATAAGCAAAAGTCATAACCATTGCAGTTCTAATTTATTATATGACTTTTATTGAGCACATCCACATATGCCAAAATATATTTTTTTTTGTAGCATTGATGAGCAAACACCAAGTACCATCTGCCCTACACATATCTATATGTACTCTAAAATGGTATACAAAACTTAAGGCTTCTATTTATTTAGATTGTCCACGTGGATTATTATCACTTCCAACTAATTGTAATTACTCTTTACGCATTTTTTATCCCCCACCAAACCCCTCCCATGAATTCATTGCGCCTCCTGACTTCTCATTTTCCAATTCAATTTTCCCTCTCTACGTTATCTTCCCCTCTTCATGACTTTGGCCCTGCTCAACTCTATATAAGTAATGGAGAAGCATTTACTTGATGGGACACAACTTTGAAAGTTGGATTTAAGCTTGGAGAATGTAGAATAATTCCATGTGAAGCAGGAGTTAGGCATAGGTTGCAACTCAACTTTCCCACTAGTGATGTGATCTTGCATTCAAAGATTGCAAGGATCTACCTTAGTTGGCCAAATATCTGTGATTGATGACTTGATGAAAAGTCACAAACAATTCTTCTGGTGCGGGTTGAATTTTTATTATTTTTCACTACATCTTCACAAATTTATTTATTATCGAACTTTAGTGAGGACTACCAATTTTTTGCTATGATTATTGTTCTTGAAGTTTTGACCTTGAAATGTTCATTAAGAGAAATATTTATCCTCATCTGAGGCAAAAGGTATCAATCACTCCATTATAACATGCCCACATTCCATCATTTTTATCTCACAAAACACAAATCTTATCTTTTTTTACACACTCGATAAAATTGTTCAGAGCAACGTTACCACAACCTCTGATTAGTAGAGGGATTTTAATTTCTTCTTTTTATAGAGCCTCCTCGATGATCCTACAATTTCACCACAATTATCAGACTTCCTATATATTTGTTAAAGTTTAGGATCAAACTAGATTTCTCAAACTCATTTTTTGTAAACTGGGTTTCTCCATATTATGGAATGTTATATTGATCAATCAAAATATTAGCGATTTATTAGGTGTTTTTGTTTATGTAATTATGAGAGAGAAATTAATCGATGTTATTTAAGAGAGAGCTTCAAACCACTTTTTAATATTATAAATTTAGAAGATGAATAGATTACACAACTCGAAAAGATGGTTCATAATACATTTGCTATATATTTAATAAAATGGTGCTTTCATCTTCGTTCTTTATTCTCAGATTAATATGGTCTAAATGTGGAGGTATCATGTATGGTTATGCTATGATATTGCTTCTTTCATTTGTTTATTCATACATCCCTATCCCATATAACTTTATGTGCTGTTGGTTTCCAAATATATTTAGTAAATTACGAGTTGCTAACTAAGTTTTTCAAGAGTTTTTAATATTGCAAGCTAACCATTTGGTTAAATGCCATGGAAAAAAACTTGAAATGTATCGTAACAGTTAATCAATGTTTATGTTGTGATGGAGAATACATCCTTTTGGTTCTGTATGCTTGATTAATTTTGTAATTTATAGAAAAAATTGTTGATTATTTTGTCAAAATTTATAATAAGATTGAAAAACTTACAACTAAATATGTAATGTAACCAAACAAATCCTCCATACATTTTTCAAAATGAATTAACTTTTCGAGATGTTATGTAAATATATTTGTTTGACATGTTTTGGAACCAAAACTCCTAAGAAGTTTTTAATCAAGTTCATATGTTGGTTTAACATGTTTTTTAATTCCTCATTTGTATATCCTACTCTAACATATAACCCGCGCATCACACGAGTTTCTAACTAGTTGATAATAATTACAAAATATAGTATGCTTTATGAGTAATGCCAAATATTTATTATAATCAGAGATATATTTAATTACAGTTTTGGGAACTTTAAAATATCCCTAACAGTTCTTTGGCTAACCTATAAACTTGGGCCAAGGTACTTTTTCTTTGAGTATACGAACTCTAAAGCCAAGTTTTGCAAAAAATGTGTATACTATTAATAGTATACTGACACAAATGTAACAAAATTTTAGTTGAAGCATTACAAGTCTCATGAATGTTGGGGAGGTGTTTCGAAAATTCTTTTTAACAAGCTGTGTTCAATGGTTTATGATTAATAGTTGCTTTTTGAAATATAATTAAATTATCAATATTTCGCAATAATAAATCTAAGAATGAGAAATATTTTTCTCGCGATAAATTTTTCGACAAGCACACTAGTATATGTGTAAGTACATATGATTTCATATAAGCTATGTTGGAACCTGATAAGCATGTTTTTTTTCTAATACTTATGGGCGTAAATATATATGAGATAACATTAATAACTTAAATGTAGATGTACTCTCTTGATTATGATAAAAGTGTATATATGTACAGTTTATATATGCTTACTCCAGCATATATACACATGAATCATCTATCATGATATTTGAAAGGAGAATTCGCTGATAACTTAAAACCATTCGATACACCTGTAATATGCAAAATAATAAATATATTGTCCATAACAAACTGAGTAACCTTGTTAAATGAATCAAATATATATTTCCTTATGATGGTATGTTATCTTTGATTCAAACATCCCAACCACACAAGAAATGGTGAATACTTGTTTCACTTTCACTATGCGGAAGTACTTATTTTGATATATGTACCACTGTCATATGGTACTACCAAAATTGATATGATAAATCCATGAGTTATGTCTATGATCCAAGAAAACTTATAATATAATTAAATCCGGTATATACATTTATTTTATTAATAACGAGATGGATAAATCATAAGGAAGATTCTTATAGGTATTTAACGACATTTTCAAATATTATTCTACGGTTTTACATCATATTCATACATTATGATTCGTATACAAAATATTTGAGTATGTTTTACAACTGAGCAATGACCTTTAGATTATATTCTAAGGAAAATTTTTCAATCGAGTCAATTTCCTTGTAATTGTTTAATTACGAACAAAACATTTGAGTCATATGTTACGCTTTGTATGCGTAAGGCCAAGTTTCAAAGTGGATACACATCGTGCTTCATTTATCTTCATGTTTATCGAGGATATTATAAGGAGAGGATGCATTTTGATTATGATCCTTGGATATATTTTTGGGTGTTTATTTTTAAAAAAATCGTTTGGGACTGTGTTAAAAATATTTTTTTAAGAAAATTAATTTTTTGTGTATGAGTTCATTGGAACGAGTTTTGTACCTTGTTAAAACAAAAACTATTTTCGTTCGAATGAAGTTTCAACCTTGTTATAATGAACCTCAAAAACTCGTTGGAATGGACATTTACCAAACATCGAATGATGACTCTCTATCAAGCAGGGGATAACTCATTGGAAGCTTGTTAGAAGCTCATTTGAATGGGAAAGCTTCTTCGCTGAAACAAACTTCAGTCTCATTGGAACAAAATAGGATTTTCTTTCCAACAAAATATGTGTTTCATTCGAACAATTTGACCGCCTCAAAATTCATGTTTTCACTATTTAAGGCGTGCTGGACTTAGTTTTATGAAGAACTTTTGGAGAAAAACATTTTCTTACCTGTTTACCAAAGTTCTAAAACCCTAGTTTCACCCATTATGTTTAAAGATCAAAGTTTACATATTCATATACTTTGAGATCTTTCGTTTGGGCACCAAAGTTTGTTTTTATACATCTTGAGAGAACTTGTTTCATACGATCGACTCCGTATTTGTAATTTGTTGTGTTGTGGTGAAGAAACACTGTTCCGTGTTTTCTCTTTATAGACGGTTGTTAAGACTTATTAGTGGATACCGAGGTGTGTGTAGATACGTGCATTATGGCATGTGTGGGTGGACTCCTACATTTCACCTTGGAAAAGAGGTTAAAGATGGAAGATCATCAAGGCTTGCGAGGGAGATGATTCATTGAGTAATTCTACTATCTAGTCATTATAAAACCTTATCATAGTGAGCTATTTGGCTGGGCCATCTGAAGTTTTTCCTTTTGTGGATTTCCTTGTGCATCGACGTGTGGATGATTTTTTTTATTTTATTTAGTTATCACATAACATTTTTAGGTTAAAAAGATAAAATATGGTATATCATTTTTTCATAATTTTTTTTAATTTACTGAGCATGTTTTTATTGACTTTAAATCTGTTTAAAGTTTTGTTCTTTAAAATTGAAAAAATATAAAAATAGAACTTTTGTTTATGACCATCACTGCCTAAGCACCATAGGGGCCTTATCCAATTGGTATTAGAGATAGAACACTTCGTTTTTGTGTTTTTATCTCGTGTTTTTATGCTTGAAGTTTGGTGATTTTGATGGTATTAGAACCGATATTAAATGGGCCAAACTACACATACTAGAAAATGCATATTAAACTAGTACTTAAGGCTATGGATGAACGGGGTTCATTATCACCCAGTGGAGTTCCACCATTATGAATTATGAGACGTATAAAGATTCTCGAGACATAATCTACTCACCCATAAAGGAACTAGTGATGTTAAGACTTACAAACTCGAAAACCTAGCCACTCAGTTTGAAATCACTAAGATGCTGGAGAGTGAGACCTTTGATGAGTTTTACGCTAGACTGTTCGACATAATTAGATACGCTAGACTGTTCGACATAATTAACTCGTCGTTCAACTTGGGTAAGAAAATACTCGACAACCAAGTAATAAATTAAATCTTAAGGTCTTTGCCTAAAATATGTAATTTAGAAGTGAATGTTTTGAATTACTTGGGTACTTTAGATTTTACAAAACTTGAAGAGATTATAAGTGACTTACAAAGTTATGATCTTGATATGTTTTCATCCAATACTAAAAAGAAGAGAAAAAAGATTATTGCTTTAAAATTATGGAAGGAGGAAACACCTGTTTCAAATGATGAGTCTGACATTGTGTAGACACCCCATCCTAGTACTCCTCCTAAGTACCTTCTTAGGTCCCTAACACTTCTCCTCCCTCTTTAGACCCTAGGTCTTACTTCGAGAACTGATTTGGAGTCCATCGGGCGCTTTCTAGCCTTGTTTGACCTCAGTCATCTATCCAACCCGAGAGAAGCTCAATGAAACCTCATAGGGATCAAAATTCCTTTTCAAAGTATCCATACCATGAACAAATTGGCCGTATGGTTCACGAATGATCCGTTTTACTTCGAGAACTAATCTGGAGGCCATAAGATGTTTTTGGGCCCCGATCGACCTTGGTCAACACCTCAATCTGAGAAAAGATCAGTGAAACCTCATACTTATTTGAATCCCCCTTCTAACGGTGCAAACCTTATGTGAATCAACCACACGGTTCCCACAAACATGCCTTTTTACTCCGAAAGGTCATCGGACACTTTTGAGCCCCGTTTGACATTGGTTAACTCTTCAACCTAAGTGAATCTTAATGAAATATTGTAAGTACATGAATATCCTTTCCAACGGTCCATACACTGCACGATTCGTGTGAACGACTATTTTTACTCCGAAATCCCCTATCCCGAGACCATTGAGTGTTTTTGAGCCCCGTTTAACGCCGATCAACTCCAAACCTGAGAGTGGGCCCCTAATCCACATTCCAATGATCCCGTTCATGCATGATTCGGACTTATAATTTTCATTTTATACCCATTTCTCCAAAAAAGTCAGCTCCAAACTACCTATAGGTACCCCAGGCCCTCCCCTATTGAGAGGGAGTACTTTTCTCGACAAGCAAGGCAGGTGCTATGCCGATAGGCAGGACAGGTTCCATGCTGATTAGCACCCCCATAAACCCTAATTTACACTATTTAAGGAGACCATGACCTCACTCTCATAGACTTCTTTTTTAAGAAATCGGAAACATTCTCTCGAAATCAGAGCGTCGTCATTCCCCAAAATCCTAATTTTCCAACATTTCTTCCAATTCTCTAACCTCAATTTCATACCTCCTTTGTCGACTTACCTCACCCTACTTTATCACCATTAAATTACCATAAAATCATCTTATTCTCCTTCAAAAATCAGTACCATATCTTCTATGAGGTCTATTCCTACTCTTTTTATTTTATCTTACCTCTTTTAAGTGTTTTTTATTCACCTTAATTCCATTTTGATATCTTTTAGTCTTAATTTATTATCTCACATCAACCAATTATTTTTTTATTACTAGTATTCACATAACATGTTTTTATAAAAATCTAAAAAGACAAAAATAGGGTTTACTTATAAACTACAAAAGTAAGATTTTCTCCATTTTTCACACTTTTAAACTTAAGCACACTTTCTTCAAAAAAAATTCAAAGAGGAGTCTTAAATTTGGGTTTATAAGTTTGTAGACACCACATTCTGGGACCACCTAAGCAAATTCTTTGGTCCCTAGAACTTCCTCGCTCTCCATAAACCTTAGGTCATACTCTGAATACTGATCTAAAGGCCACCGGGCCCCATTTAACTACTGATCAACTCTTTCACCTAAGCGGAAGCTCAATGAATCTTTGAAGGGCTTTGAATCCCCTTTTCGATGCTCTACCCCATGTGCAGCTCAACCTTATGGTTCGGACGAACGATCTGTTTTACTGTCAAAAATCGACCTAGAAGTCACCTAGCGCTCACGGGTCCCATTTTGACCCCAATCAACTTTCTCGCCTAAGAGAAAGCTTAATGAATCTTCTAAGGGCCCTGAATCCCCTTCCTAATAGTTCGTGTCATGCATGAATCATCCTTATGGTTCAGACGAACGAATCATTTTCCCTTGAAAACTGATACGGAGATCACTGGGAGCTCCGGATCTCCATTTAACTCCCATAAATCTTTATATCAAATGAAACTGAATGAAACTTTGAAGGGCTATGAATACCCTTTTGAACGATCAATCCTGTGCGTGAATTAGCCTTACGTTACAAACGAATGACCTGCTTTACTCCAAAAGGTTAATGGGTGCTTCATGCCCCCGTTTAACCAAGGTCAACGCTAAGCTTTTTGGAACATTGTAGGGCCCTGCATAAACTTTCTAATAGTCCATCTCGTGCATGAATTGACCTTATAGTTTAGACGAAAAATTCATTTCTCTCTTGTCTAAAACACCATCGGCCATTTCTAAGCCCCGTTTGACCACAGTAAATTCTCGAACCAGGGAGAGGCCTATGGAATCTTAAAAGCCTTTGAATGCCATTTCCAACGGTTCGCCCCGTGCATGATTTAGACTTATAAATTGCATTTTACAATAGTTTTTCTGAAAAATCTGCCTGAGACCACCGAATGGAAAACTTATTTGCTTCCCTGTCAACAGTGTGTCTGGGGTTACGTGCCGATAGTCATGTCAAGAACAATGCTGTCAACAACCCCTTGACCCTATATAAAGGAAGGATGATCTCATTTCGAAAGGCACCTCATAAATATCCCTCTTAGTGATCTCAGCAACATTCTCTCGAAGTCAGTATGGTTTCCATATTGAAACCTCTCCCCCACATTATATTTCAATCCCTTCCTTACCCAATTTCAAAAATTCCATTCCCTCTTCTCTTAACACCTTCACCAACTTGCAAGAGCAGGCCTTTAACAATCAAGATAAACCTTAAAACTTTTCAAGAAGGTCAAAACCTTTCACTCTCTCTTTAAATTCTCTTATTTTCTCATTATTTATTTAATTCTTACTATAGAATTTCATCTTTATTAGATCACATATACTATTATCCAATATTTTTAATATTAGTATTGCACATACTATATTTTAGATAAAAAACCTAAAAATAAGAAAAATAGGGTTTTCTTGTAAATTCCAAACGTGAATTTCTCACTACATCTTCTCACACTAAAACATCATTAATCTACACACACACACACACACACACACACACACACACACACACATACACACATAAATTCCCCAGTTGAATTTATGGGATAAACCCTGCCCCTATGTTGCATGAAAACTACGTGGACTTTGATGCCTTTTTAGGCTACGAAGGCGTCTCGAGTAAAATTCGAGATTCGAGTCCTCCTTTACTATTTTTGTTTATATATTATTTCCACATTATATCTGTGATTCATGCTCGCGTTTTGTCTAATCTATACCATCGTTTTTCTATAAACGATCGGTGACCCGACAAATGCACACATTATATTTTGAATTACTATTTTGGGAACACTCTTATTGATGACCTCACTCCAGCTTTATCCATGACACGCGTTGAGTAATTCCACTCTCTATTTATATATACATATACACACACTTCATGGAGATATTAATGCAAAGAATAACACATGGCCATGAGAGACCTAAAGGGTGGTATGGGTTCCTAACACCTTTCCATTCCGTAACTTATCTTTCGAATCCTTGAGCTAATTGGTTTCGCAAGCATTAGTATGTCTTTGGTGCCATTCTCTCGAGGCGACAACATGTCTTTTGTCTTTTTTGTGCAAAATAGGTGGGCGACTCTATCTATATACATCACCCCAATTAACAACGACCTCCAAGTAAGGGCACGAGACCCCCGCGCACGCTTGGGGTGACAGGTACGGGTGGCCACATATTCAAACCCCACCTTTATGACATATCGAACTATGTAGGCATCCTAGGACAAATTGGATTCTAGTCCTATCTTCTCTATTTTGTGCTTTTATACTGTCTTGTATTTATCTTATGAATCACGAATGCCTATATATTTGTGTCTCGTTCGACATGCACATTTTCTTTTCTATAGCGACTGTTGATTTGAAGGACACTCACATTATATGTTTATGTCATTTTTGGGTACACTCCTTAGGCTGATTCCGTTCCTTTTTTTCCCATGATGTGAGTCGGATGATTTCCTTCTCCCATCATTCAAACTATGTACATTTATTCACATATCACACTTTGGAGAAAAGGAGAATATTAACATAGCCCATGAGATATCGAGAGGACAGACTGAGTGCCTCACACCTTCCCATTCTGTAACTTAGTTCCTAGACCATTGATTCATTTGGTTTCGTATGGATTAGTATAACCTTGATACTGTTCTTATGAGACATCTACATTTATTTTTCCCATTTTAAGAAAAATAGACTGGTGACTCTATTCTTTCATGTTATCTCCTTTTGACAACAACCGATTAATATATGAGGAAGACTATGAAGATACTAATGCGAATGGAAAAAAGAGGACTCCTATATCCTCGAATCGCCTGTACGCATATGGTGGGAAGAGATGAACTTCTCTGGTTTTCCCTTCAGTACCAATTTAGGGTCCGACCCGTGCAGAAGGAATTTGACCCGGATGGCCGTTGTGGTGACTCCGCTGGAGATCTTTTTAAAGGTCTAGACTCTATTTTCACACGGGTTTCATTTATTTTCTCTCATACTTTTCTATACGTGTACATATGCCCTCACTTTTATGTTCTTCTTATTCTTATGCTTACATCTTGTATATATATCTCATCCTTATCATGATGATTATCTCCAACATGCTTGTTTTAATCACATGTATATATCACCTTCTTATCATCTACTTCACTTTTTACTTAATTGTATATATCACCATGTTTCACCATATGCTTAATTATATATATTCACTATGCTCACTTCACACACTCACACACTTATATAGTCTCACCCTTACTTACATGTTTCACACATCACTTATATATTATCCATGCTTAGCTTCACTAGCATACACCCTCAATTTTTTCTTGCTTGTATATATCTCCGTGCTCACCTACACACACCTCACACACCACTTGTAGATTATTCATCCTTAGACTCACCAACACACACTTCTATATTTCACTAATTTGTATATTAACATGCTTTACACATTATATCTATCCCTATGCTTTGTTAAGCCTCCAGGCACCATGTATATAATTGCTAGTTTTTCTTTCCACGAATATTCCCCCTTTTATCTCATGTTACTTGTACACTATATGCTCTCCCTTAGAGTGGTAGTATTCCTTCTATTAGAAAAAAATAAACTCTCCATAAGATACTAATAAGACTCATGAATTTTTGCACACCACATCACCTGAGCATGACAATATTGACCAAAATTAAGTCCCATACTGGGGGGTCACTTCGTGATGGGTGATGGTCCTGTGGGGAACAGTTAACCTAAGCGATACGATTCTCACCTTCTATTGGTCTAGTGCCTATATATATAAAACGATTCCCCCTGCATTGTACCGCTTGACCGAGCTCACGATGGGAGGTATATAGCCGGAAACTCGTTCATGTACATCGAGTATATCTAATTCACTCTCACACATATCGTCTCCACATGGTATATCGTGAGGCAATTCACGTACACTGAGATATATTATATTTCTTGTCCACATGTACCGATGAATGATTTCCCTTGTAGGCAAGAAGTATGTAACACCCCGCCCGCCCGGGGAGAGCGAACGGAGCGCTACTCATCGATAAACTAAATTCAAATCCACAAATCACAAGGTATAGAGCATCTAAATCCCATAATAGAAAAGAAACCACTAATCTCATCTTCAAATTAAATACAACAATTCTCTCGAAATAAATCAATTATCTAACTCAAAATAAAAATACAAATCTCCAATGCTCTATACATCAAAATAAATACAAATCTTCCAACTTGTATTTTCGAATCTTTCCAAAATAATCCTCGCTAAAATCAATCTCCATAGCGCCCCAAAATCCGCGCTGACCTGCCACTAAAAGAAAATATGAGGAAGTACACAATACGACAGGAAAGATGCTCAACAAATATTAGCGGTGAATAAAACGTCACAATACGAGTACGAATATTCAAATCAAATGCGAATCTCATAAGAAATTATATCACTATAATTTCTCAACAACACATTAACCGGGTCACCAAGCCTCACCACCGTACCACGCCTATGCATTTTTCTAGCATATCCGGAAAAAGGAATATTGGCGGGTGCCCAACTTCAGTGCCATATTAAAATCTCATGACAACATGCTCAACACCAAATATAATACCACATGAATCGAAATTAGATTCCAATAAATATTTTCAGATTTCCAAATGAATTTATCAATTCAAATATGAGTCAATAATCACAAGAAAACAACGAGTATAATACTCGCGAGATTTAGGAGCATATTGTGTAAAACCCCATACCTCAAAATCATCACATAATTCAGCCTCAAAATCTAATCACACCATCACGTTCCTCTCACGAAAATAATCAAATCTCGTCCTAGCCCAAACTCGAGAAAACACCAAATAAGCCTTCTAATCTAAGGTTGAAATCTTGAATACGTTTGGGGCTATGGTTTGTATATGAAAGGGAGTAATTTTGGAGAGGTCTTCTGGTTGAAAAGTTAGAGAAAAAGTGATTTGAAAAGTCCATCCACGAATTTGTTGATATATAAAGGATTAAGAGTTTGATTAAGAAAAGAGTTCTAATCAGATACAAACACTAAAACATTTGTTCCGGATGATCGGACCGTTGGAATTGGATGAAATTTTACAGAGAATTAGCTGAAGACGAGAGAAAGCTACAGAAAACTTTTTAGCTCGATCGGACCGTTCAATATTTTTAAATATTTTTTTTTGTTGCTAGAGAGTTTTATGTTTTCAGGACTCTTACAAAGTTTTATGTTTTTAGGACTCTTCTATATAATAAAAATTCAATTAAAACTCCATTTTAATTCCGATTTCAAAACCGTTTGAAATTCTCACATTTAAAAATAATAACCAACATATTTGAGCAATAAAAATAACTTTACCAAAAACTTTATTTTCCTCTATATTTTGAAAATACCCCAAAATTACGCGGGTTGTTACAAAGTATATCGTGGAAGTCATACCAAAGGGGTAACCCTTCCACTAACCCACCAAATGCATCACCCTCATACAGGCATCTAACCTAGAACACTCATATTTAGTTTTTCGGTTGTGAAGCAAACCTGTGCCAAAATTCCGGGTTGCCATACCACTAGAATTTTTGTGCTATTTCGCTCATTTTTAAAATAGGTCCCTATTTGTGAGTTTGGAAATAAGTGAAACCGCGTCTTACATCACGGACCCTATCTTTTCCCCAAGCTTGAGTCCCGTTCGATATTTTTTCTTACATCTTAGGCAAACATAAAACAAGTGGAACCCAATTATAATAACCATGCTGTGGATTTTCCCCTTTCCATCTTTTCAGAAAATACCAAAAATATTTCCTCGTTTAAAAAAGCAAAAATACCAAAAATATTCATTTTCCCACAAATAAATCAAAATCATTTTTCCTCTAAGGTGTGATCGCGTACCCTGATTTTGGTTGGGCTCCCTATTAGCTCCAATCTTCCATTAAACCATCCCGAAGCTTTACTGCTTTCTCTGTTGCTTCCACCGAGTTGATATCTCCCTCCGTAAGTTATTTATGGAGAACATAAACTAGGTTGTAAATGTTCAACTAGATCTGATGACTCTCCTAGCCCAGCTCAATACAGAGATTAACAACCTACAAGCTGAAGTCCAAGAGATGAAATAACACAGGATGCAAACTCTTGAGGCTCGTGAAATCAAAATCCTCTTTCCCCATACCATGGGTCCACCTACTCCTACACCAGTTTGGTTTCTAGAAGAATATCAACAGGACCCACGTGCCCTACCTTCAAATGGGCCACTATTAGCTCAACTACTAATTTTAAATCGAGACCAGGCAACGGACAATCTTTCAATGCCCTTAGATCCTAAGGAGGAAGAACTAAACAGAGCCAAGGAGGACCTTAAGATTATATCAAAGGAATTTAACCAAGTATATATCTCAGGGAATTACATGGACTGCACTCACAAGTCTCACTATTCTAAAGCTAGACTGCCAGAGAATTTCATGATGCCAGACATTAAGAAGTTCGGAGGCAGCGAACCCCTGATTATGAATCTACGCAGTTATTACCGTTCCATAAATATTCTTAGGGATTTAAAGGAGATAATGGCTCAAATGTTTTAAAAAACCCTAAAAGAAGGTGCCCTCACGTGGTTCCCTCCCCTCTAGGAATCCATTATCTACAGATGGGAGGACGTGGCCAAAGATTTCATGTCATAATACAAGTACAACGAGGAATTGAAAATTACATACAGAGACTTAGAACTACTTAAGAAGAATTCTGGAGACTCAGTCAGTAGTTTTATCGAAAGGTTGAGAGAGAAAGATGCAACTATTACCAATCGACCATTAGAAGAAAGAAAAATGAGTATAATAAAGAAAAACTTCCTGCCCATATTCGAGCATCTATGGGAGGTCAATACTACCCTAATTTCAGAGCCCTTTAGGAAGCTGGTGTAGAGATTAAAGAAGGGATTGCTAGTCATATAGTGGAATATGAACCAAAAAGGTTGATCGAGCAGTTTGGGCCGTGAAAATATGACAAGCTATCTAACACCTCAATCTCAACAATCAATAACATATCCTAACCTGCTTCTTGGGCACCTAAAAGTCATCCTAACCCTAATGAAAAAGAGTATACTGAACTCCACGCTCCCCTATCTAAAGTGTACCAAGTCCCGCTGGCCCCAAACCTCATTAATCCATTAGAATCTCGATTCTTTCCCAATACCCTTCCCTAGAACTTCAGACATAACGCTAACTGTGATTTTCATTAAATTGCAAGACACGCCACTACTCAGTGTTTCCACCTAAAAAATGTGATCCAAAGTCTCATAGATCAGGGCATCATTGCTCTACCAGTTAATCCTAAACCCAACACCATTAATGACCCTCTCCCAACACATGGAATTGGGGTGAATGCCATCTTCCCAGAAGGAAACCCAAAATTTGACCCCTTTACTAAAATCATGCCTTTTAAAACACCCAATATAACTACAATCTCACCGAGACCCCTCAAGGTTTGCCCATCCTTTCTCCTGCATCCTATGAGATTTACCGATCAAGCTCTATCACTCCTCACCCGATTCGGCATTGTCGTTTCTACCAAATTAGAAGGGGTGGCATGAAACTACCTGCAGTTCTAGATCAACTCTAAAATTTTGGGCTAAAATAGCACACAGAAATGACTATTGATTGTGGGAGGTACAACAATTTATTTATGAATGCTCAAAAGTGAGACCGAGAATTAGATAAAAGGGTTATGCTCATAGAATATTTTAGTTTAGACGACATTGTACAAATCATGTCAGATTTGTTCCTACAAAAAAGGTATATAGGTAGTATCCCTGAGATTCTTATAGTCTTGAAGCTCCGTGGGTGTCTGGTCCCTTCATCCCCTCACTTCCTCGTTGAGTGGGAAGACTTATATGATGAAGTTGTGGAAGTTCTTGAGTGTGTTGACTACTCTTGGCTGGATGATATCACTGCCACTAGTTGAGGTGATGATTTTAAGATCTCAAACAACGAATCAGAGGGCGAGGGTTTCCCCTTTTGTGGGTTCCCTGAACCTGGTATGACCCTATTAATAAGAAGATGAAGTCGGGGTTAAAAATATTCTTCGAGGATGACAATGCCTATGATAAGGATTAGAAACATGAGGTAGAACCTCTGATAGATAAATCCATAAAATCATGAAAAACTCTAGGGATAGGGACACCTAAGAGTCATTCAACATGCACATACTGGAGCTAAATATTTGCATGATCCTCTAGGAAGTCGCGCTATCTGACCCTTCTGATAAGATCTCCGCTACATAAAAAAACTCCACTCAACTGGCATGCCATTCCAATTTAACCTACTCAAGTCAATTGAAGCCCTACTATCCACTCTCATCAAGAGATGCTTGAGCTTGTTACTATTTATCCTGTATTTGTTAACATTGTAAAGGAGTCCTCCTTTGATGAGGTCGTCAATGCTATACTTCTTGAAAATTCCTTTAATGAAATAAACAAGTATTTTTAGTATCTTGGTGTGACTTACATTAATTGTCTTGATTCTAATCAAATTTTTGATGACGATGACTTAGTAAATGAAAAATCCTTAACTTATCTAAATAAGGAAAAAAATAAACAACATAACCGCATTTACACTAATGATGATGTGATTGTTGTTATTAATCTTGGTTCGAGTAGCCATCTACGCGAGATTAGTATAGGGTCTATCCTCGATGAGCATAAGTGGGATCATTTTGAAGAGCTTGCGAAGGAGTTCATGTGCTTCTTTACATGGTCCTACGATAACATGTCAGGTATTGATCCATAGATGGCTCAGTATGAGATCTCCACATTCCCATAGAGCAATCCCATCAAGAAAAAACCGAGGAGGTTTCGAACAGAATGGTTCCTTAAGGTCAAAGAAGAAGTGGTAAAATAATTGAACTTAGGCTTCATTTGCAAAGTCGAATACCCTACATGTCTTGCAAACATCGTCCCCGTGCCGAAACCATGAGATAAAGTCCGTATGTGCATCCACTATCGAGATTTAAAAAAATCATCCTCGAAAGATGATTACACTCTGCCCATTATCGACATGATCGTAGATAAGATGACTAACCATGCTATCAAGACATACTCCGACTGTTTTACTGATTATAATAAGATTAAAATTCACCATAACCACTAGGAGAAGACCACCTTCATTACCCCTGGGGAACCTTTTATTACATTGTCATGCCATTTGGTCTCAAGAAGGTATGGGCTACTTACCAAAGGGACTCCACAACCATCCTACATAACCTCATCCACAAAGAAGTCTAGGTCTATGTCGATGACATGATTATCAAGTCCAAGATTCGATAAGGTCACATTCCTTCCCTGAAGAAATTCATTGAGCAACTACGATGGTACCAAATGTGACTCAGCCCAAAGAAATGAAAAAAGGATTGAGTTAGACCCCGCCAAATTAAAAGCCATACTCAAGATTCCACCACCCAAACGGAGAAGGAAGTACGAGGATTCCCGGGTAAGCTGCAATACATCAGTCAGTTCATTAGTCAACAGACCTCTACATGCTAATCCGTTTTCAAACTTCTTTGGAAGAACTCAATTACAGTTTGGTATGAGTTGTGCTAATAAGTCTTTGATCAGATCAAACGATAACTCACTCGATCTTCGGTGCTCATGCCTCCATAACAAAATCTCCCCTCCTTCTATACTTGACTGTCACCGATACTACAGCAGGGGATTTATTGGCCCAATACATTAGGGAATCTCGTAAGGAGAGAGCAATCTACTATACTAGTTGAAAGCTAGTTGGGTACCAAGTGAACAACATGATAACTAAGTTTTTGCATGTATGGTCGTTGTCTTTAAAAACCAGTCTCAAAAAATAACTCGTATTGCGGTAAGTATGGGTGCCAATCCAACTTTCAAGGTGAAACAATTAACGTGGATGCTTGTAATTTCAATTTTTTTATTAATTTTTTTTAAAAACAATTTCAAGTGAGAATTCACTAGCTAATGTTAAAAATATGAAATGACTAAATAACTAAAAATAATATGCAACCGAGTGTGATAATTGTGAAAAGGTTCAAGAGATGAGATTACACTGCGTGTTCCATTATTTTAAATTTCATAATTTATTTAACTGAAATATTTTAAGATAATATTAAATTTATAATCTAACTCTCGTTACAATCATAAATTCAATAATTTTTTTGTTCAGAAAAACTCATTTAAAAATATCACTACTCTGCAAAATGGATTTATACCCTCTTTAAAGAAATCACTCGCTAAGATCGATTTATATAAAAAAAAATATGAATCCAAGAATCGCAGATTCGAATTAATATTCAATTTAGAAAAAAATATCTCTAGTTCGATTAAAAAATTAAATATTAAAACAAAATTAATTCACTATCTCTCGATACATAAATTAATGTGTGGCAGTTAAAGATGAATTTTCCATAAAATATAACAATCAATAAAATTAATCAATTAAACTAGCGTCCTACACAGTTTCATCTCACTCCTTGACCGAGGTGACTAGCGAAATATATTTAAATAATCATGCACAATCACAAAAGCATCAATAAAAATTAAAATAAGAGGGAAAGAATACGCTACGCAAAGTCTCATTTCTAATCGTATTTCTTGAATCGCGTTTTAATTTCTTCACAATCAACACTTGATTACACAAACAAAAAGAAAAATCAAACCTAAAATTTATTCTAAGGCCAGACTATTTTTTTTATAATTTTTTGATTTTATTTATTTACAAACTATACAAAAATTGGATTCTCTCTCTCTCTTCCATTTTGCAGTGTGTGAGTCAGTTGTGAGAGTCTTCCCCTTATTTTAAAGCCACGATTCTTCATTTTTTGTTGGAGGATTTTGTGGGATTTAAGTAGCTAAGTTGAGATTTATTTCAAATCAGTTCTACTTATGCACGTGAGTTTTAGAGCTATGGTAGGTGGCAGTCAAAGGAAACTCCGAATTTTTGGGGATATTGGGTTCATGGAGGTATTGTGTCGGACTTGGGGTGACCGGATTTGTGGGTTGATGGGTTTGATGTCGCCTATTTTTGGCCGGAAGTGGGTTCAGGCGACTTCGGGTTAAAGGTCTGCTTTTGGATTGGGTATAGCAGGTCTAGAGGTTCGGCTCGCCGGTGTTGGTGGGTTTTGGTAGAAACCGGGCTGGAGAGGTAGTTGTGTCGGAGTTAGGAGTGGAGGATCTCACCGACGGCGGATCTATGGCAGCTAGGTAGCTCCGGTATGGGATTTTGGGTTGAGGAGCTGGTTGGATTTAGGCTTGATGGAAGTTAAGGAGGTCGCCTGTGAGGTTGGTACGGGTTGGCGGTGTTCGGGTAGAATCTGGGGTTGAATGGGTATGTAAAGTGAGAGGAGAGAGAAATGAGGTGGGTGTAGAAGATGATGAGGGAGGTAATGGTGTGTGTGAGGGTGTAAGGGTTTAGTGCGTGTGTGTTTATTTTGTGACTCTAAAAAATTTAAAAAAGAAAACTACCTAACATTTAAGACTCAACTAAAATAATGTAAAATTAGCTAAAATAATGTAAAATTAAAATTAAAAACTAAAAATTTAAATCCTAATAAATATTTTCAAGTCTATAAAATAAAACTAAAAATATAAATTCCTAACCTAAAAAAATAAAAGACTCAAATAAAAGTAAAATAAAAAACCAAACTAATAAAATCAAATCAAATAAAAAAACTAAAAACAAATAAAATAAAATAAAGAAAATCCTAAAATAAACAAGCATATAATAAAAATACTCTATGCACAATAACTATACGGACCATACTATTTACAGTTATACACATAAGAATAAAATATAAAAATCCTAAAAGTTATATACGACTCAAATAATAATCATAAAAAAATAATAAAATTACAAACTAAATACACACGAGGCTCTGATGATGGTTTGGGCTCGGTTTAGGCTTAGGGTAATTGGTAGGCGACTGAGCTCAGGGTATTGAAACTCATCGGGCATGCTCAAACGGGACTTCAGTCTTCACAACTACTTTCTTCGTTTCATGATTTTTACTGCTAGTTTGTCGCAATTGATTTGATTTAGCATTATTTGATGTTGCGACTGCTGATGGACCTAAAAAATAATAAAATACAACATAAGGCCAATTTTCGTAAGAACGAGCGACTAAAATGCTTCTATTTGGGGTATAAAATCAACTCTTTTGTGTGCTTATCACAACACTACCTTGGAAAAGGCATATATCGCCCTAGTCAGGGTCACACAAAATCTACGACACTACATGCTGACATTTTCCATCAAACTAGTATCCCGAATGGATTCCATAAAATACCTGTTAGATAAGCCCTCTCTGTCCAGTCGCATGGCGCGCTGACTAATGTTACTAGCCGAGCTCAACATTGTGTATGTCACATAAAATTCTATGAAAGGGAGAGCCATATCTTATTATCTTATCGACCATCCTATAGAAATGACTGAAGTTTGGATATTATATTTCCCAATTGAAGACATCCTCTTCACCTCTCAAGACGACCTCAAGTGGTAGATGTTTTTTGACGGAACTACTAATAAGAAAAGGTTTTCTATTGGGATACTCCTGAACACTCCCGATGACTCTCACACCCCCATTTCCATCAAGGTAGATTTCCTTGTGCTAATAATATAACAAAATACGCGACATTCACCACAGGGCCAAGGATCGCTCTCAAGAAAGGAATCAAACACATAGACATATGTGGATACTTGACCCTCATTGTTTGGCAAATTCTCAGGAAATAGAAAGTCAAAGATGATAATCTCCAACCCTTCCATGCCCACTAAGAAGGTCTTGCCTCTCACTTCAAAGATGTTATTTTCTATGAACTTCCCCTCTCAAAGAATAGCCTAAACGATGAACTAGTAACCTTGGACTCCATGATTAACATGCCCGAGGGTATAACAATGGCCCCTTTTCTGGTATAGAAACAAGTTGCACCCACTCACTGCTACCACATCGAGATTGTTACTGAGAAAGATGCAAAAATGGAAGGATTATGGTACTACGACCTTTGGAGACTTCTTAAACATGGTAGGTATCCCTGAGATGCGGAAAAAGAAAGACCGTGCAACCTTTCGCAAGTTAGTTTCCCAATACATCATCTGTGACAAAGTGATTTTCAAGAGAAACTTCAATGAAACCCATTTGCATTGCACAACAGGGGCTAGAATTGAATAAATTATGCAGAAAATTCAAAACACAAATGCAGAACCAAATGAACGGTCACATGCTTGGTGAGAAAATCTTCCGTTTAAGGGTACCACTGGACCACCATGGTCCAAGACTACCCCGCGTAAAAAAATCTTACTAACCTTTCCGTAATACCCCGTAATTTTTCATGATTTTTAAATTTGGGATAAATTTAAATAATAGGAAATTTAAATTGGAGATTTATCGGGATCAAAATAAATATTAATTAACGATATAAGAGATAATATTTATTTATATTGAATATTACTTAGTGAATGAGTAAATATAATGATGTGAGAAGATTAAACTTGTCGTGAGTGACAAATATGAAAATTATGATAAATTTAGTCGGGACGCGCGTGTCCGTCGTGTCGGGACTTAAATTGGAAAATAAAGTGTAATTTTATTTTTGTGATTCATATGGTCATTTTGCGTGCGCCAGTGTGTTTGGAAGGGTCAAAATAGTTAAAATTTTGTATCCGGGGGTTATGTTCGAGTCTCAGGGCCTTTTTTAGATTAATTGGGACTTATTTAGATGACTTTTGAGCTTCTTAATGGTATATTAAAAGGAAAAAAACGGGATTACACTTATAAAATGAAAGGTTTGGGCTTAGGGAAGAGTCATTTTTACAAAACCAAAGGTTAGGTGAGTCATATAAAGAGTTAGAGAGAAAGTAAAGAAAATTGAAAAGGAATTTCAAGAGTCTAAGGGAAGATTTGAAGAAATTGTGCAAGAACATACTTGGAATATCATCATAAAAGTGTAAATCAAAGAGAGAGGACTACAACCATATATTTCTTCTTCAACGGATCAGACCTACATTAAAAGGCAAGTGTTTATCTTGCTGAATTTTAGTTGAATGTCATATTCATGTTAGAATAGGATGTTTAATATTTTGGAATTCATGAAAGGTTATGATAAATTGAGGAATTGAAAATTATATTTTTGGGAGAATTGATAGTAGTATATAATTCTTATGTTAGAAGATGAATATTGATGAAATCGTAACAATTAAAATTGGGAGAAATATGGGTTTTATATCTGTTCTTGATGATAAATGGTAAAATAATATTTTAGAGAACAACCAAGAATTAATCCAATTTAAGTTGAGTTTTTGATGATTTGCTAAATATAAAATATTAGAAATCATGTAAATAGATTAGTATACTGTTGGAGATATTCATTTGGGAGTTTGAAGTTGTAGAATGAAAAATTGAACATAAAAAATGGTGGAGAAAATGCATGAAAAATTACTTTAGAAAAATGACGAACATTGTATGATAATTTGAGGACTATTTTAAGCGGAAATTGGCAGTGTGCTCACAAATTCTGGTATAAAATCTTGTTCTTCATAACTTTGTAGTTTTAAGTTTTTTTCAAAATCGGATCAGAAAAGCCTCAAATTATAATTTTATATTTCTGGGCACAATGTAACTTTATCGAGAAAAAATGATTATTTGGAATTAAAATATAATCCGGGCTTGTCATAATGAGTCTGTGTATATATATATATATATATATATATATATATATATATATATATATATATATAACCCGTCCTTGACTCTAGTATACATATATACTCTATGTATATATCATATACATTCATAGAGTATATAATCTGGGCTTGTCATAATGAGTCTATGTATATATCATATACATTCATAGAGAAAAAATGATTATTTGGAATTAAAATATAATCCGGGCTTGTCATAATGAGTCTGTGTATATATATATATATATATATATATATATATATATATATATATATATATATATATATATATATATATAACCCGTGCAAATTAGATGTAAATTATATATATATATATACTCTATGAATGTATATGATATATACATAGAGTATATATGTATACTAGAGTCAAGGACGGGTTATATATATATATATATATATATATATATATATATATATATATATATATATATATATAACCCGTGCAAATTAGATGAGAAGTGAGTATCTCAAGTGAGAACACATGAACGTAACATGAATATAGTATTTGCAAATTTTGCATTTAAACACTTGCTAAACTTTTTAAACTGTTTTACTCGGGATTTGACTCGTTTTTCTCCAAATATCTATTCTTTTTTTAAACCATTTTAGGTGCCCAGCCACAAGGACACCATGATTAGCAGATTCTATCTTTTAGCATGCTGTAGCTGTGATGGAAGTTGAAGGTTATTGATATTAGACGCCTCAGTATTGATTTAGTTCTTCATTATGAACTTTCATTCTAGTCATACATATTTCCCATTTTTATTCTATTGTTATTCAGAGATGTTGAGTTCCATTACGATGTAATAGACTGTGGTGTATGGATATTTAGACTGGATTGTATGATTCATATATAATTATTATTCTGTCATTATTTATTTGTGAGTGTGATATTTAAATGGTAGAATGTGATATTATTTGTCATTTGGTTTTATGTTATTTAAAAAAAGAAAAAATTTAAAATCAACTTTTTATATACTATGTGGTTAATAAATAAAAGTTTTCGTTCTAAGAATGAACCAAATCGATATTCTGTTTTAATTTAATAAATGAATGATCACCCGGTATTTAATTATGAGGGGTGTTACACCTTCTCTACCTGGGAAATAGATATCATAGTGAAGGTCACTCCCAAAGATCCTGGTTGCCATTGAATACTTCACAAAATGGGTAGAAATCGAGTCATACGCCTTTCGAAATGCAAATAAAGTAGCCATGTTCATCAAAAAGAACATCATCTGCCACTATAGAGTTTCCCATGAGTTGGTGTCAGACAATGGACTCCACTTCGAGGCGGAGGTCATAGAGTTAGTCGATGAATATAGAATTAAAAGGTACAAGTCTTCTCCCTACTGACCACAACCCAAGGGCATTGTTGACAACAAAAGCCTCAAAACCATTATTAACAAGAAGACTGGAAGCTATAGAGAATGGGCTGATCGGATCCTATATGCCCTCTGGGGCTACCGTACCTCCATTAGGACAACCACTGGAGATACCCCTATTCTCTAGTATACGATATGGAGGTAGTTCTCCATATCGAATTTGTATTACTTTCTTTTAGGGTTATGATAGAAAGCAAGGTCAGTGAGGAAGACAAGTATCAGAGACGCTACGAAGAACTCTCGTTCCTAAACGAAAAGAAATTAAAAGATTTGTACTTCATACAAGGGTATTATCGCTGGATCGCGCGACCATCCAATAGGAAATCCAAGGACCGTAGTTTCCAAGAAGGAGATCTTGCCCTCAAGGAAATTGTGGAACCCGTTTGGGATCCGAGAGGAAAGTTCAATCCTAATTGGAGTGGCCCCTATATTGTGAAAAAATCCTATCTGGTGGTGTTGCTATGTTCACAGATTTCAACGGAGAAGAAATGGCATGTCCAGTCAACTTGGGCAGTCTTAAAAAGTTTTACCCTTACTTCGAGTTCTTGTCGTAGTACACATTTTCTCACCCCCTTCTATTCTATTAAAAAACTCTTCTCTCCCTCTTACTTAGAACTACGTGGGACGTGATCCTCTCAAATCCCCCTTTTAAAAAGAAGAAGCTCACAAACTTTCAAACCCACAGAGGTACGTAGGCAACCCATAAAAATATATGGGCGCGATCCTTTCTTTCTCACAAAATGTTATTCTTTTCTCCTAGTAGAACGACGCCTCCCTTATTATTTAAATGAATAAAAGGATTGTGTATGCCTTAGTGATTCATATAAATAGTTCAAATACAAAATTCATCAAAGACACAAAAAAATATCAAAATCATTGTTCTTTCATTAAAATTAAGAATATGGCTATTACATATAGTATTAGTGTGTGTGTGTGGGGGGGGGGGGGGGGGGGCAAAAAACCCACACCCTTCCAAACCCTCATATAATATAAAAACCCATACCATTAACAGCTTCACAAAATATCCAAATACCTACCCAAAACTAGACATAAATTTCCAAAAACCTACAACTAACTTCTCAAACCTTATCTTCAAGTACTTGGTGGCCCCCCGTCATCATCATTACCTGTCATTGAAGGTCCTTAGGAATTCCACTCCTAATTATGGCTTCGAATGCGCTCCATGAAATGATGGGCCTTAACGATCTTAGATAAGACCACGAAACCCTCTTCGAAGGTGTCAAACATTATGAGCCATCTTAGCCCAGTGTCTTCCACCAGAATCTTCTCAACCTTTCGTTTAGACAACAACTTCAGATAGTCCTTTGATATGGACCCAACTTCTCTAATAGATTGTTATGGAAGAATAGATGGCCGACGATGTTGCCATAAGGGTCCCAATATCATTCTCAAAGACTTGGTGAAATCTTCCACTGAAAAAAGTTAGTTATATAAGAGGATCAATCTGCTCCCATCCTACTTGGCACAAGAGTCTCCATGAAAAGTACAAAGAAGTCTGGTGAAGACCAACTAATGGCATATATTGGTAGTCCTCTAAATTAAAAAAAAACTACAGGTTCCCCCACTACAGTATAGACCAGCCAAGGCATTGGGCCCCATGCTCCACAATCCAGTTAAGCCAATTTTCCATCAACAGGCAGAAACTAAAGAAGGGCCTAAAAACAAAGTTGGGAATGCCTGGAAAAGTACTTATGAGGGGTTTTCAGACGCAGTCTCTCAGATAACCACATAGACATAAATAGTATGACATGAATCCCCTGCAAGAAACCAATCCTATGCTCTTTCCAAGTATCTAGTCCATTCAGAGTTTCTTCTAATACCCCCACATCCACATCGCTATTGTGGCTACTTAAGGGTCAACCATCAGATTGCCTGTCACCAACAAAATTCTGGAAGTCAAACCCAGGGCCACAACACTAGTAAAACCATTATCAGTACAGTCTCTTTGATACACTAGATTTAGTAAAATGCAACAAAGGCAACTAGTTCCTCATGACATCAAGCTTTCTATCTCCTTATCCATGGGCCAACCAAACCACCAATGTTTTTTTATAAAAATTTGAACACCAAGAATGCAAAAAAAGTGCCATAAAAGATTAAGAATGAACTTACCTGAACTAACAAGATGACAAGTAGGTCAGGGATATGTCGATCATACCCTATTTGGGAAACCCTCATTCCTCTCTTCTAACACTTTCTATTTCAAAATATGTCCTTTCAAAGGTATGATCTGTGCAACTAACCCTGCAAGGCATTCCTCTATCTAAATATACCACAAATTATTCAAAACTTACATAAAAACTCATTTTTCCTACTTCTTCTAAAAAAAACAGCAACAAAAAATTATAGTGCATATAGAGTAAACCATTGAATCAAGATAATCAAGAAAAAGATGCATATTTTTTTTTTCCTTTTTGGGTCTCTTCTTAGGTACAAAGAGAAGACAATAATCAAGCATACAACATGGTCAATGCCAAGCTCCTTCAGTCACAACAATGGATTTACACAAGAAAGAATCAGAAATGGATGTCACCTCACCCTCCATAACCTGCCTCATAAATATCTTCCCATGTACTGAACGTTCCTGAACTCATGCACTGATATCTTTCTCATCTATGCTTGAATGCTCATAACCCTTAATCCCTTGAAGACAAACACCAAGGGTAGAATTTCACATGTTTCCTCAACAAGAGTCAGTAATCTACCAAGTGCAAATCAAAGTTTTGAAACCACTGAAAAGATAGAAAAAAATAGTGAACTTTCTCCTTCCCCGAAAAGACTAAGAGTTTGTGCCCTATGTCGATGGGCACCTCCACAGCGTTGCCTATTAGCAGTCCCCTAGATTTTCGTTATGAAAATGTCAAAAAAATCCAAAAACTCTTCGAAAAGTTCCCGAAAAATCCCCACGAAGTCAAGAACGTCATTACTACTAAAAAAACCCATCGTGGAGAACCAAACAGGTACAAGCCCTCATTAATCCCTAGCAGGATCATTGTCACTCAGTCTCATTACCAACATACTTCTTAATGGAATTAAATCTGACTTGCTCCTATACCCACAATAATCTACACCTTCCCTGACGGGACCTCCAATTATAAGCGCTCACCGTAAACAACCTTAGGTTCATAGAATCAATCTCGATCCTCTGAATCGACCATTTCAAATATTTGGTCCAAAAAATCAACCTTGACTCGCTGAATTGGTCATTTCAAACCTTAGGTCCACTAAATCAACCTCGACCCATTAAATCGATCCTTTCAATCTTTAGGTCCACATAATCAACTTCGAGCCACTGAATTGGTCATTTCGACTCCGTAGGTCCACAAAATCAACCTCAACTTGCTGAATCGATTATTTTGAACTTTTAGGTCTATAAAATCGACCTTGACCCATTGAATTTCTTTAAATTCTTAGGTTCTCAACCCACTGTATTGATCATTTTAAACCTTAGGTCCACAAATTCGACCTTGACACTCTGAATCGATCATTTCAAACTTTTGTTCCACATAATTGACCTCGACCCACTGAATTGGTCCTTTTAATCCTTAGGTTCGTAGAATTAATCTCGACCCTTTGAATTAGTCATCTCCATCCCCTTGGTCCACAGAATCGACCTCAATTCTTTAATTATCCACATTCTCAAACATCAATGAGGTGTCTATATTTCGACGAACTTCGCTTATTCCATGCCCTCATGTTGAAGGGCTCTGTAGACACTCCATCCTAGTACCCCCTAAGTACTTTCTTAGGTACCTGACATTTATCCTCCTTCTGTAGACCCTAGGTCATACGCTAAGAACTGATCTGGAGGCCACTAAGCAATTTGGGGACCCTTTTGACCTCAGTGAGCTCTCCAACCCGATCAAAGCATAATGAAACCTCGTAAGGCTCTGAGTTCCTTTTCCAACAATCCATACCACATGCAAATCTGCCTTACGGTTCGCATGAACAATGCGTTTTGCTCTGAGAACTGATTTGGAGGCCATTTAATGCTTCTAGGCCCCTTTTTACCTTGGTTAACTCTTCAAATGAACAAATATCAATGAAACCTCATATGGCTCTGAATCCCCTTTTCAATGATCCATACTCTGCACAAATCGACCTCACGATTTGTATGAATGTGTCTTTTTACTCCAAAAGGCCATCGAGCATTTCTGATCCCCATTTATCCTTGGTCAAGTCTTAAACCCAAGAGAAACTTAATTAAATCTCATAGGCTTTGAATTCCCTTTGCAATGGTTCATAAACTGTGCAAATCAGCCTAATGATTTGCATGAATGACCCTTTTTACTTTGAAATGCCCCGACCAAAGACCATTTGGTGGTTCTGAGCGCCATTTGAATTCGACCATCATCTGAACCAAAGAGTAGCTTAGTGGATTATTGAAAGGATCTTAATCCCTTTTCCCATGATCCTGATCATGCACTTACGGTTTGCATTTTATGCCTATTTTTTCAAAAAAGTTCGTTTCGAACTGCCTATAAGCATCCGAGGCCCCCTACCTATCTGCAGGGTGTACTTTCTTTCGCTAGGGGCCATGACAATTGCCAGCCCCTAAATCCTAATTAAGTACTATTTAAGGAGTCCATGACCTCACTCTTTGAGTACCTCTTTTTGAGCAATCAAAAAATTCTCTCAAAATCAGAGAGTCGTCATTCCCAAAATACTCAATTTTCCAACATTCCTTCCATTCCCCTTATCGCACTTTCATAACACCTTTGGCCACTTACTTCACCCTACTTCACAACCATTACATCACCTTAAAATCAATTCTAATCTCCTTCAAAAATCAGTAGCAAAGTCATCTAGGAGGTCTATTCCTACTATTTTTTAGCTTATCTCTTTTAAGCATTGTTTATTCACCTTATTTCCATTTTTTGATATATTTTAGTGTTACTTTATTATCTCACATCAACTAATATCCTCTTTTATTACTAGTATTCAATTAACATACTTTCATAAAAATCCAAAAAGATAAAAAGAGGGTTTACTTGTAAACTCTAAAAGTAAAATATCCTCCCCTTTTCACACTTCTACACTTGAGCATGCTTTCTTCAAAAAATATTCAAAAAGGAGTCTTAAATTTAGGTTTATGAGTCAAGCCCCACCTCTATGACATATCGAACTACATGGGCTTTGATGACCCTTGGTCTACGTAAGCGTCCCAGGCCAATCTTAGGATTTGAGTCTAATCTTTCCTATTTTTTTCTTGTATACACTCTTGTATTTATCTTTTGAGTCACGAACTCCTATATATCTGCGTCTCATTAGACATGAACATTAGTTTTTCTATAGAGACTTGTGATTCGATGGACACTCACATTATAAAATTATATCATTTTTGGGTACGCTGCTTAGGATGATTCCGCTCTTGTTTTTTCCATGACGCGAGTCAAATGATTTCCTTCTCCCTTTATTCACACTACACACATATATACACAAGTCACACTTTAAAGAAAATGAGAATATTAACATAGCCTACGAGAGATCGAAGGGAAGAATGGGTGCCTAACTTATTCTCATTCCGTAACTTAGTCCTCGAACCATTGTTTCATTTGGTTTCGTATGCATCACCATGACCATAATGCTGTGCTCTTGAGACATATACATTTTTTTGCTTGTTTTAAGACTCCATTCCTTCGTGTTATCCCCTTCTGATAATAATCGATTTATATTTTAGGCAGCTTGTAAAGTTATAAGCATGAGTAGTGGAAAGAACACTCCCATATCCTTAAATCACCCGCATGTGCATAGTAAGAAGAGATGGGCTTATCCAATTTTCCCTCCCATCCCAATTTTGGGGCTGGCTCGCGCCGAAGGAATCCGACCCGACGACCACATTTTGAGTCCAATGATATGTCATTGTTGTAAAATAAATTCAAGAAATTTCTCAAATTCTAAAATCAATTTAAAGATGTAATAAGTTTTGAGAAAAATATGCACAACAATTACAATCACTTCCTTAAGAACCGAAATGAGAATTTTAAGAGGGATGAGTTAAAAATATGTTTTGATTGTGAGGGTTATGTCCATAAGGTAGTTGAGTGCCCCACTAAACTAAGGAGGGTAAGAAACTAAAGGTGTATAATGCCACCCTTAGTGATAGTAATCCAGAAGAGGGATCCAATTCCCCCATTGAGCGCCACTTCACCGAGTTAATGGATAGTCATGCGAGTTATGGATGAAAACCCATGAAGACCTAACTTTCGGTAGTCCAAACAAGCCCAGCACGCTGCCCAAGTCAAATTTAACATCGCATTGATAAATAAGAGAATATATCACGTGGATAATTGAAGACTCATTTTGGTTACCCACATTATTAGAGGAGATAAGCAGGAATCACCAATAAGCCAATAAAGAGCTAGAACAGTTTACATAATGGGACATGTAATTTTGAACCTTTAAAGAATTAAAAAAACCCGAGATACCCTCCTTGGACATAGGCAATTGTGGAACCACGTAAATATTGTGTGTAGTGACTAATTCTTACTCTCTTAGTTCTTTTGTTCTTTAGAATTATTAATTATGATTTCTTGCACTCACAATTGGTGCCGTCTAAGGGAATGATTCTCTTTTCTAAAAAGAAACTTGGATACAAAGAATGAAAATACTATCTCATTACCCACACAATGCACCCATTGCTGGTGACTTATGAGTTGACATGTCCCTTCTTAAGGTCATATTTGATGTTCATATATACAAAAATCCCCAATTTCGCCCAAAGAGCAGCCTTCTGAGTAAAGTAATGAAAACACAGATGAACACAGATTTCACAGATGGTTGACGCTTACGAGTAAAGACTCCACCAATAAGAGGATGCAACACGCCTTCAAATGTAAGAGAATGCACGTCTCTAGTGATAATTGGAGAAGATGATAAAATAACTCCCTTAGGGAAACTGCAATCACCGTGGTGGGATGCCTAGCCCTTAGGGGAGAAAAACTCAAAGTAGAGGAAGGAATACTATCCATGAGTAGTATTATTCAGAACACGGGAGTTATTTGATAAGACAAAACTTAGATGAAAAATATCACGAGAAAGATATATAAAGACTGGCCTGAAGTGAGATTGATCAACACCCAACTCATTGTGTGGATATATCCACAAAAGATCTAGCAAGGTGGAACCTCATCACACATATGTAGTCCCCCTTCTTAATGTAAATTAAGGAGGAGGTGATGAGTGCATTATTTTGTATAAATTATGCCCAAATCTAGGCCTTGTTAGACCCATTGTATCTTAAATAATGAGTTTTTAGAGTCGTTTTCAAAAAATAAAAGAAAAATGCAGGTTTGAATAAAATCCGAGTTAAAAAATACAATTTTAATAACTCCGGGGGTAAAATTGTAATTTCAAAAACTTTATGGGCCTGAAAATAATTCTTAAATGTTTATCTAGGCAAAATAAAGTTCCCTCTGAAATTTGGTTGAATTTGGAGTTAAAATGAAAAAGTTATGAATTCCGGGGTCAAAAATATAAATAAGGGTAAATTCATAATTTTCTAAACTTTATGGGGCTGAAATTGAATTAATATAAGTTATTTTATATTTTTGCAGGTACCCCTGAAGTTTGGTGAAGATCCGAGGTGATTTAGTGAAGATATGAAGATTGTGGGAATAATTTAAAGAAGTACAAAGTTAAGGGGCCAAAGTGGAAGAGTGCAATTTCTGGAAATGGGAATGGGTTATGTATTATTGAAGCAGCTATTATTACAAGAACGCTGCTTGGTTCAGTGGTCCACGCGCGCGCGTGGAAGGAGAAGGTCAGGGGTTCGATTCTTCCCCCTGACCTTAATTTTTTGGTAAAAAATTCACAAGCCCAAATTGCACCCAAACGCAGCCTTAAAGAGATAAGGTTTGACAGCTTCTTAGTCCGAAAATCAAGGGATTTGGAGCTGACCATTACGTGATTTTCAAGATATTCCGTGGGACTCTTTTTTTTGGTTGATTTTTAGGAATTTATAATTCATATAAATCAATTAAAAGGGTGTTTTACACCAACTAAAATACCCTAATTCTAAGCCTATAAATAGGACCCTTGGGTTCATTATTTTGGGGGGTGATAGAGAGAGCTTTAGAGAGGGCCTATAATTATGTTGTGGGTGGAATTTTTGTCAAGATTATTTGTGACACATCAATTGTAAGTTTGTTTATTTAATGAAATTGAGTATTCATTCTTGCAATTTTATTATGTCTACAATTATGCTAGCTTAATTTCCTCACTAGGACTAGGTGAAATTTATCATGTGTGATTAATACTGTGTGTGATTTAATTTCGTCTTTATTTCCCGATATGTGCTAAAAGTTTTAAAAATTTGGTATTCATTTAAAACGACACGAGAGTGCGTTTTAAACCTTCGGCATTATTTGAAAAAAAAAATCATTTTTATATTTTAAGTATGAGTACTTTTTGATGGGTTATACTTTTATTAAATGATTGATAGCCCATGCTTAAAGACTATATTTTAAAATTTAAAAGTGAACTTTTTAAGGGAATAGAGTCTAAATTTAGAGACGTTAAATTTTATTTTGGACTTCTCACGTATTATTTTCCGAATTAAATACGACGAGAGCCGGTTTAATTTGAGTTATAAAATCGGGAATGACGAATTTAAATTATTGCACAGTGTTAGTTTAACGTGATAAATGGATCCAATGTCCTAGTTTTCACGCTACCTTGATTATATCTCTCGTACTCCTATTTCTTGTTTGTGTTGCTTAGTTTAATAATACATCTCATCTCCAACCCAATTTAGTCTAGTTGGACAGTCACAATTATTTAAAAAAAAAAAAAAATGATAAATCTCTGTGGGTTCGACCCGTACTTACACTCGCTATTCTATAATAGCCCGTGCACTTGCGGTATTTTATAAAATTGACAACAAGTTTTTGGCGCCGTTGCCGGGGATTTGTTCGTTTTTTTTTTAAAAAAAAAAGTTGTGATTTTCGGACTAGTTTTTTTTTTTTTTTTTTTTTTCCGCATCTTTGTTAGTAAAAATTCATTAAAAAAAACAAAAGTAAAAATTTCTGGAAAAAAAAAAAATTGTTTCGTAAGTGTTTTTTTTTTCTTGTTAAATACACCACTAGTGCGTGTGTCGTTTTTTTCCCTCTCTTTTCGTAATTTTTTTTTTTGCATGTGTCGCACTTTACGTTTGGTGTAGTTTTTTTTTTTTTCTTCAGGAGCATATAAAAAAAAAAAAAAAAAAGTGACGAAAAATCCGAAAAATTGTCCAACGGTGCGCGAACGCGAAGAAAAAAAAATTGTGCAATCTTGCCACGGGCACAAGGAACTCTCGGGGACAACTGAAACGTAGGCGGCGTTTCCCTCTGATCGACGTCAAGTTAAACTTCGGCCCGGCGTAAACAAGTGACTGTAAAAAGTCCACGCCGGAGGTACGTTTTTTTTTTTGGGTGCTCCTACGTGGTTTAATTTCGCATTTAATTTAGCACGTTGCATAAATTGACTTAAGGGCAAAACCCGTGTGAAAGATAAGGTGGGGATCTAATCACCTCTCATTGGCCCGAAAATCACTAATTATCCAAGCATTTGCATATCCCGAGCCATCACATTTAATTTAAAATCAATTAGACATTGGCCTTAGGATATCACATAGCTCATAGGAAACCTCTTAACAAGGCTAGAGTTAAAAGCTACTCCAACGCGAACTTGTCAAATCAATTCCGTTTCACCTTGTCTAGGATTGGTGGTTTTTAATGTGTCTTCGTACCGACCACCTACCTGGAGGAAAAAACGGGTTTTGAGGCGATAACCGTAGTTGGTCGTCTTTTAGATTCTCCTTTGTCAAAGAGTAGGAGCTGTCTAATTAGGGAGATTAATTTGGAGACCCTTGTTGTCGTCAATTAATCTCGGGAAAACTAGATTTTAAAATTGAAATTCCCCTAACCTAAATTAGATAATTCAATTTGCTGTGTGTTAGCTAGGAATTACGTGGTTTGAGTCATATTATTTTTCATCACATAAAAAAAAAATCGAGTGAGCTGAGTGCATGCGAAGTTGGTTTCGAAATCATACCGGTCGTTTGTCAAGTGTGGAGTCTAGCATTCCCGATACCTACGTAGGTAGATTTTCGATATTCACCGAGATGGGAGACGAGTTAGCACCACGTGCCCTTAAAGACTACCTTTATCCAACTAGGTCTAGTCAGCGTTCATGCATACTTCTCCCCGATCACAATGCAAATAATTTCCAATTCCATTCGGGAACAATCCAACTGTTGCCTGTGTTTCGGGGTACTGAAAAAGAGGATCCGTACCTTCACGTGCGTGAATTCGAGGAGATATGTGGGACCATTAAGTACCAACAACTCTCCGATGAGATTGTTAAGCTTAAATTGTTCCCGTTCTCGTTGAAAGACAAAGCTAAGAGTTGGTTTAACTCGTTAAAACCTGAATCCATCACCACTTGGAACCAAATGAGTGTCACCTTCCTACAAAAATTCTTTCCTAACCAAAAGACGGCGTCGATACGTCACGCCATCAACACATTTAGCCAAAAGGAGGGAGAAGCATTGTGGATGTATTTGGAGCGATTCAAGGACTTGCTGCTGCAATGTCCACACCATGGGATTGAGATGGGACGCCAAGTCCAAATTTTATATGAGGGGTTCGATTGTAATACCCGAACTATGCTCGAGTCACTATGTAATGGTGATTTTACCGAGAAGAGTGAGGTCGATGCGTGGGCATTTCTAGAAGTCATAGCCAAAAAGTCCCAGCGATGGGCACCCAATAGAGAATCTAGATCCACCACCTCCAATGAGGGGTTCTCTCACCAAGTCGAACAAAGTTATGATTTAAATGCCAAAGTGGCCAAATTGGCCCGACGTTTAGAAGCTTTAGAGACAAGCAATGAGGGAAATCGAACCGCATCTGCGGCCATTCAACATGTAGGTTCCCCTATGTGTATACTTTGTGATGCATTCGACCACTTAGTCGAGAATTGCCCTGCCCTTCCGGCCCACAAGGCACTCACCGAGCAAGCCAATGCCCTCTACCAAAATAGGCCAAAGTATGACCCATATTCCAATACATACAATTCGGGATGGCGAGACCACCCCAATCTTTCATGGTCCAAGGGTCAATACCAAGGAAGTGGAGGTCAATCTTCCGATAACCCACCCCCGGGTTTCCAAAAGAATGCCACTGCACTCTCGAATCCCTCATCCCAAAAGATTCAATCTTTAGAGGATTCGATGAACCTTCTTGCCCAAAGTACCCTTCAATTCCAGCAAACCACGCAAAATGTCCTCCAATCTACCCAGCAAAGCATGCACGCAAATACGCAAGCCATTACCAAACTCGAGGTCCAAATGAGCCAACTAGCTAATGCATTGAGTGAGAGGAATAAGGGAACATTCCCAAGTCAGCCCGAACCCAATCCAAAGGGTAACATGCCAAGGGGTCAATTTCTTATTCAAGGCGACACGAGCGCATCACACCCCCAAGAGCATGCAAAAGCCATCATCACGCTTAGGTCTGGCAAGGAAGTAGAGACAAACATTTCACCACCTACCGAGAGTGAATCCGAGAAAGGTAAGGCAAAGGAAGATCCACCCGTGTCTCCAACTTCATCCTCACCTTTACCTTCCGAGCCATCTGTAGATACCTATGTACCAAAAGCTCCATTTCCACAGCGTTTGGTGCCACAAAAGAAAAAGGCACAAGTTGATAAGATGTTGGAAGTATTCAAGCAAGTACAAATCAATATCCCACTGCTTGATGCTATTCAACAAGTCCCATCCTATGCGAAATTTCTAAAGGACCTTTGTACCTTCAAGAGAAGCACCAACGTACCCAAGAAAGCTTTTCTCGCCGAGCAAGCAAGCTCGATCATTTCATATCGAACTCCCATCAAGTATAAGGATCCCGGTACTCCGACGATCTCTATAAAGATAGGGGAGTACCTCATCGAGAAGGCACTTCTAGATTTAGGAGCAAGCGTGAATCTTCTGCCGTACACCGTATACGAGAAACTAGGTTTGGGGGAGTTGAAACCGACTAGGATTACCTTGTCCTTAGCCGATCGTTCTGTGAAAATCCTGAGAGGTATTGTTGAGGACGTCCTAATTAAATTGGGTGACTTTATATTTCCTGTCGACTTTGTTGTCTTGGACACCCAACAAGTGCAAAATCCTATTGCACAAATCCCTGTTATTTTGGGTCGTCCTTTCCTCGCCACATCTGATGCCGTCATTAGGTGTCGAAGCGGCCAATTGAACCTATCCTTTGGGAACATGACTATGGACCTTAATGTGTTCAATTTGGCCAAACAACCACTTGATGACGATGAACCCGTGGATGTCGACATGATTGATAGTATTGTTCAAGAGACTTTCGAGCAAACTTATAATGACGACCCTTTAGCTTCTTGTCTTGCTTTTTTTGGGTCTGAATTTGATGTCGAACAGTCCATCGAAGAAGTCAATGCCCTCCTCGACTCTTCCCCTATCATGGAAGTAGGAAATTGGAAGTCTACACCCGAGCCCCTCTCACTTTCCTCATCACATATTCCACCCTCGATTGAGAAAGCTCCCGAGCTTGAATTGAAGCTATTGCTTGAAACGCTCAAGTATAGGTTCTTAGGACCTTCTGAATCCTTACCTGTTATCATCGCGTCTGACTTAGACAAAGAACAGGAAGATAAATTGTTGCGTGTTCTCAACGAACACAAGGAAGCCATAGGATGGACCATAGCCGACATTAAGGGGATAAGTCCCTCAGTGTGCATGCATAGGATACACTTAGAAGACAATGCTAAAAATTCTTGTGAAGCACAACGTAGACTTAATCCCAATATGAAAGAGGTCGTCCAATCCGAGGTGCTAAAATTGCTCGATGCGGGTATCATTTACCCCATCTCTGATAGCCAATGGGCCAGTCCCGTTCAAGTGGTCCCTAAGAAATCTGGTGTTACGGTGGTGAAAAATAACGATGATGAGTTAGTACCCACAAGGATTCAAACCGGTTGGCGAGTGTGTATTGATTATAGGAAGTTGAACGCTGTTACAAGGAAGGATCACTTTCCCCTTCCTTTCATAGACCAAATGCTAGAGAGATTATCCGGCTATCCATATTACTGTTTTCTCGACGGTTACTCTGGATACAATCAAATTCCCATCGCTCCTGAGGATCAAGAGAAAACCACCTTCACTTGTCCATTTGGTACTTTTGCCTACCGACGCATGCCCTTTGGGTTATGCAATGCACCCGCCACCTTTCAGCGGTGCATGATGAGTATCGTTTCGGATATGGTGGAGCGGTTTCTCGAAGTCTTTATGGATGATTTTTCTGTATTTGGGTCTAGTTTTGATGAGTGCCTCCATCACCTCACCCTCGTTCTGAAGAGGTGTAAGGAAAAGAACCTTGTGCTTAATTGGGAGAAGTGTCACTTTATGGTCAAACAAGGCATAGTGCTAGGTCACATCATTTCTGAAAAGGGTATCGAGGTAGATAAAGCTAAAATAGATCTCATTGTTAATCTCCCACCCCCTAAAACTGTGCGTGAAGTTCGATCATTCTTAGGACACGCCGATTTTTATCGGAGATTTATTAAGGATTTTAGCAAAATCTCTCTACCCTTGTGCAATCTTCTTGCTAAGGACACACCCTTCGATTTCACTAACGAATGCGTTCATGCCTTTGAAAGGCTAAAGACGGAATTGACCTCTGCACCTATTATGAGATCTCCCGACTGGAATCAGCCGTTTGAGATCATGTGTGACGCTTCCGACTATGCCATAGGTGCGGTTCTAGGTCAGCGTAATGAGAAACTTCCTCACGTTATCTATTATGCCAGTAGAACTCTTAATGATGCCCAATTGAACTATTCCACGACTGAAAAAGAGTTTCTCGCTGTTGTTTTTGCTCTTGAGAAGTTTAGGTCTTACTTGATAGGATCCAAAGTTGTCATTTTCACCGATCACTCGGCCCTGCGATACCTTTTGTCTAAAAAGGATGCTAAGGCTCGTCTCATTAGGTGGGTCCTATTACTGCAAGAGTTTGACCTTGAAATTCGGGATAAGAAAGGGTGTGAGAATGTAGTGGCGGATCATTTGTCTAGGTTAACCAATGAATCTTTCGATAACCTGCTGCCACTAAATGACTCCTTTCCTGATGAGCAACTGATGCTTGTTTCTCAGCTTCCATGGTTCGCCGATATTGTGAACTATCTTGTGACAGGTGAAATGCCACTGCATTGGTCTAAGCAAGATTGTTCCAAATTTTTAAAGGAAGTTAAACATTTCTTTTGGGATGACCCGTATCTTTTCAAGTATTGTCCCGATCAAATCATTCGAAAGTGTGTCCCCGATCACGAGATTCAAAGCGTAATCTCTTTCTGCCATGACCAAGCTTGTGGAGGTCATTTCAGTGCTAAAAAGACCGCTGCAAAAATCTTACAGTGTGGATTCTATTGGCCCACCATTTTTCGTGACTCGAATGATTACAGTAGGAGTTGTGACCGTTGCCAACGGTTAGGAAAGATCACACGCAGGAATATGATGCCCTTAAATCCCATTCTGATTATCGAGGTTTTTGACTGTTGGGGCATTGATTTTATGGGTCCATTTCCAAATTCCTACGGAAATCTCTACATTCTTTTGGCAGTTGATTATGTGTCTAAGTGGGTAGAAGCCATACCATGTAGGACGAATGATCGCCACGTGGTGGTCAAATTCATTCGAGAAAATATTTTCTCCCGTTTCGGCACGCCTCGAGCCATCATTAGTGATCAGGGAACCCATTTTTCTAATCGATCCTTCGAAAGTCTTATGAAAAAGTACTCGGTCACGCACAAAGTAGGGTGTTCTTATCACCCTCAAACCAGTGGTCAAGTTGAAGTTTCCAATAGGCAAATCAAGCAAATCATCGAGAAGACAGTGAATCCAAACCGAAAGGATTGGTCCTTAAGGTTATTGGATGCATTGTGGGCTTATCGCACTGCCTACAAAACACCACTTGGTATGTCCCCGTATAGGCTTGTCTATGGAAAAGCCTGTCACCTTCCGGTAGAGTTAGAACACAAGGCCTATTGGGCCATTAAGACCTTCAATTTCGATTTACCTGCTGCGGGAGAGGTCCGAAAACTACAACTTAATGAGTTGGAAGAGATTAGGAATGATGCGTACGAAAATGCAAAATTGTATAAAGAGAAAATGAAAATGTTCCATGACAAGTCCATCCTACGGAAGTCATTCGAGCCTGGACAGAAAGTTCTCTTGTACAATTCTAGATTGCATCTCTTTCCCGGTAAGTTGAGGTCTAGATGGTCCGGTCCCTTTATTGTTAGGATAGTCTACCCACATGGGGCGGTTGAAATAGAGAATCCCAAAAATGGTGAAATTTTTAAAGTTAATGGTCAAAGGTTGAAGCCATATCTGGAATTGAGAGATCGGGAAGTGGAGGATATTCTCCTCCGAGACCCTATATACCACGAGTGAACATGAAATTGGGTCATTGTTGTTGTATCATACTTTTTGTTTTACAGGAATTGTGCGTTGGAAAAAGTCCCTCATTATGGTAAGATCTTTCATATCTTTCCCACCTTTTAAATTTTTGTCGTGAACATTGAGGACAATGTAGAAATTAGGTTTGGGGGTATTGAGGTCATTTTTCTCCGCTTTGTAAAAAAAAAAAAAAAAAAAAAAAAAATCAAAAATCCAAAATCCAAAAAGATTTTCAATATAATTGAGTTTTGAAACAATTTCTTAATATAGAATTAATTCATGGATCTCTCATCTTATGAAATTTTTACACATTAGCCATTAATATGATTGACAATGGATATTGAGGCGAAAGTTAATATGCTTAACGAATAAATGTGGAGATTTTAACCCGATGAGATTTTGTGCCATTCATCGTTTTTGAGAGATTTAAATCAATCCGAGTTAAAATTACTCAATCTTTCCTTCAGTGATAAATTCATTGATGATCTCAAATTCTTTGTTTTGTTCGATTACTGAAAACAAAAAGTCAAAATGTGAATCTTAAGCACTAGAAGTCTTAGTAAGTCGTCTTGAGACACAAATCAATTTAACAGAACTTGAGAAATGAGATTAGGCCATCGTTTGAAAGCCCAAAAATAAGCTTAACACCAACCTTTTTACAATATTCCGTTGCAAGCCCATTTGAGCCAAAAAGAAAATAAGACTTTTGTTGAAAACCCATTATACTACCCAACTCCAACTGGGAGTTTAAAGCCTAAAAAAACAAGCCATACCTATTTTCTGAGAATACTAGGGTAAAATTACGGTAGAAAAAAGGCCAAAAGAAAATGAGGTTGCAAGAATGTGAGTATGAAAAAAAAAATGTGAGCTTGAAAAGAAAAAGCAAAAAGACAAATTGAGGTTAGAAGAAAAAGTGCTAAAAGTCAAAATATCGAAAAACCTCTATATTCTCAAAAATTTTGAAATCCAAAAATAGCCATTCTTTCTAGCCAAAATTCGAGCCTACAATACAACCAAAGAAAGTCCTAATAGATCTCAGGAGAAGTTAGTTATAGTGTGGAGAGAAGACGAATAGGATCTATGGTGTGATTCAATGTTTTCAACAAGTAATCGATTTTCTGTTCATGAGATCATATTCATCCATTGTATAAGAATCCATTTTTGATTATGTATATGTGAAATTTGTTCATATAAATTTACTCTTTTATTCACATATACCGAGAGAAAATGACCCATTTCCGAGTGTTCGATTGTGAGTGCATTCTGTGAGATTTTGAAATCAAAACGAACTTTCGGATAAGAAATGCAACGATCAAATCTTTTGAAATTGACGGTTATATTGGCTATGCACACAAAGACACAATAAGTTGAGATTGAGAAATGAAGTTCTACTATATTTATGAAGTTTGCATTCAAACTCGATTATATTACTTTTGTGTCTTTTGTATTGAGTCAAGTTTTTGAATTTTGTGGGTATATTCACTGCAAACCCTCACGAGACAAAACTCGTCCACTAGGGTAACCTAGGGGTTTAACGGCTTGTTGCACATGCTAAGTGCAATCGTGATTCCTACGAAAGTGAGTTAGATTTTAAAATTTTAGTTTTGCTCGAGGACTAGCAAAGTTTAGGTTTGGGGGTATTTGATGAGTGCATTATTTTGTATGAATTATGCCCAAATCTAGGCCTTGTTAGACCCATGGTATCTTAAATAATGAGTTTTTAGAGTCGTTTTCGAAAAATAAAAGAAAAATGCAGGTTTGAATAAAACCCGAGTTAAAAAATATAATTTTAATAACTCCGGGGATAAAATTGTAATTTCAAAAACTTTATGGGCCTGAAAATAATTTTTAAATGTTTATCTAGGCAAAATAAAGTTCCCTCTGAAATTTGGTTGAATTTGGAGTTAAAATGAAAAAGTTATGAATTCCGGGGTCAAAAATATAAATAAGGGTAAATTCATAATTTTCTAAACTTTATGGGGCTGAAATTGAATTAATATAAGTTATTTTATATTTTTGCAGGTACCCCTGAAGTTTGGTGAAGATCCGAGGTGATTTAGTGAAGATATGAAGATTGTGGGAATAATTTAAAGAAGTACAAAGTTAAGGGGCCAAAGTGGAAGAGTGCAATTTCTGGAAATGGGAATGGGTTATGTATTATTGAAGCAGTTATTATTACAAGAACGCTGATTGGTTCAGTGGTCTCGCGCGCGCGTGGAAGGAGAAGGTCAGGGGTTCGATTCTTCCCCCTGACCTTAATTTTTTGGTAAAAAATTCACAAGCCCAAATTGCACCCAAACGCAGCCTTAAAGAGATAAGGTTTGACAGCTTCTTAGTCCGAAAATCAAGGGATTTGGAGCTGACCATTACGTGATTTTCAAGATATTCCGTGGGACTCTTTTTTTTGGTTGATTTTTAGGAATTTATAATTCATATAAATCAATTAAAAGGGTGTTTTACACCAACTAAAATACCCTAATTCTAAGCCTATAAATAGGACCATTGGGTTCATTATTTTGGGGGGTGATAGAGAGAGCTTTAGAGAGGGCCTATAATTATTTTGTGGGTGGAATTTTTGTCAAGATTATTTGTGACACATCAATTGTAAGTTTGTTTATTTAATGAAATTGAGTATTCATTCTTGCAATTTTATTATGTCTACAATTATGCTAGCTTAATTTCCTCACTAGGACTAGGTGAAATTTATCATGTGTGATTAATAGTGTGTGTGATTTAATTTCGTCTTTATTTCCCGATATGTGCTAAAAGTTTTAAAAATTTGGTATTCATTTAAAACGACACGAGAGTGCGTTTTAAACCTTCGGCATTATTTGAAAAAAAAAAAATCATTTTTATATTTTAAGTATGAGTACTTTTTGATGGGTTATACTTTTATTAAATTGATTGATAGCCCATGCTTAAAGACTATATTTTAAAATTTAAAAGTGAACTTTTTAAGGGAATAGGGATTTTAGGCGTCTAAATTTAGAGACGTTAAATTTTATTTTGGACTTCTCACGTATTATTTTCCGAATTAAATACGACGAGAGCCGGTTTAATTTGAGTTATAAAATCGGGAATGACGAATTTAAATTATTGCACAGTGTTAGTTTAACGTGATAAATGGATCCAATGTCCTAGTTTTCACGCTACCTTGATTATATCTCTCGTACTCCTATTTCTTGTTTGTGTTGCTTAGTTTAATAATACATCTCATCTCCAACCCAATTTAGTCTAGTTGGACAGTCACAATTATTTAAAAAAAAAAAAAATGATAAATCTCTGTGGGTTCGACCCGTACTTACACTCGCTATTCTATAATAGCCCGTGCACTTGCGGTATTTTATAAAATTGACAACAGGAGGAGTCTCCAAATAAGTTCACAACCCTAAGGTTCAATATATATGATGTAAATACTAACCCCATAGATCATGTGCGCCATTATAGACAAGCGATAACTCTATGAAAACACAGCCAAGGTCTTATGTGTTAGATATTCACATCCAGTCTAGGTGATGTCCCTAAAAAGTGGTTCAAGAGGCTTTCCCACAGGACGATTAAAAGCTTCAAGTCCCTTGTAGAGGCATTAACAACTCGCTTTATAATCAGCAGTGCACATCCAAAGAGGATAGACTCTCTCCTTACTGAGGATAAAACCATAGGAGAAATTACGGGAGTATGCCAAATGTTATTGGTAAACCTTCAATGAGGTTAAAGATTACTCGGATCAGGTTGATGTGACATTATTCACGATTGGCTTTCCCCATAACTCCATGATGTACCAGTCCCTCACAAAGGAGGAGGAAAATACTATGGATAGTATCATGTGACGTATTGAGGAATGTGCCAAAGTGGAAGACCTAATCAACCTTAGCCAAGGAGAAATTGGTCACACGAAGGCGACCATAGGAAACGATGAGGAAAATACCATAAAGAAAGGAAATAAAAAGCAGAACCAATGAGCCAAAAATGAGAATAAGGAAGACTTAACCAAGGAATTCCAGTCCATTAATATGGTCTTTAAGGACCAGTTAAAAAATCCTTAGCAAGATCAAGGACCAATTATTCCTTAAGAGGACGAATAAGATGGGAGGTGATCTGAGGAAGTGGAATAATGAACTCAAGTGTTCCTACCACAAGGATAATGGACAGAAGATAGAGAATTACAAGGCCCTAAAATCACATCTGGTGGAGTTAATTTAGGTGGGGAATTTTAATGAGTACACGAAATGAAAGTTGATCAGGTTGCCACCAATGGCGACCCAAAACCATATAACATTATAAATGATGAAGTATGGCGTGACTTTGCTATTATTCACGGGGCATATAACCACCAAAAGATTTAGGGCGATGCATTTTGTATGGAACTCAAGAAAGTAATGACAATTATGGAGGCCTTCCAGATTGACCCCAATAATAGACAAGCTAAAAAAATGCAGGTGACCAGAAGATGTGGACTATAACAAGCACATAGTCTTCATGGAAGACGATTTGATCGGTGTGAGTGCCCCACACTATGATGCACTAGTAATCACTCTTAGAATTGCAAACTTAGATGTGAATAAGCTACTAGTTGATCAAGGTATCTCTTCTAAAGGAATGTATACAAGCTCAAACTAAAATGATGAAATTTAAAGGAAGTGACCATTCCACTGGTCGTCTTTCATGAAAAGAAGGAAAAGTAGTATTATTGGTAAGGACAAAATATATATCTAAACTCATCGAGTTTTGGGTGGTGGACATTGAATTTCCACACCACACCATCCTAGGAAGATGGTGGTTTCACGCCATGAGGGAAATGCCCTCAACCTATCATAGAAAACTCAAGTATATTACAGAGTAGGAAATAATAGAGATGAGGGTCAACTGGGCCATTGCTCAAAAGTGTTACATTGCTGCCATCAAGCCTAAGTAAGAAATGGATAAAGAAAAGGAAGCCATCTGCGAAACATCTCCGGGCGGAGCCACTCCATCCATATAACAACTAAAGTATGAAAGGCCATAGGTATAAGAGACAAGAGTTAACCTCACCGACAGAGTTGTGCAAAGACGAGAGGAAGTATCTTTTGATGAGAGTTGACCAGAAAGGAAGTTCCTAATAGGCACAACACTGTTAGACCAAGAAAGGAAGGAATTAATCGCTTTCTAAAAATAAAATCTAGACATATTCACACTGGAATTGTACGATATGCCTTGGATCGATCCCATAGTCACTTGTCATCACCTTCACGATGACCCATCATTTCCATCGATCACACATAAGGCTCATCGCACTTCCCTAGAAAAGGCCAAGGCAGTGAAAAAGGAGTTGGGGAAACTTCTGAAGGCAAGGTCTATCAGAGAAGTTCAATTCCCAAAATGTCTCTCAAATTCGGTGGTGGTACGAAACAACAATAACAACTGGCGAGTATATGTGGATTCCACTGACCTCGATAAGTCTTGTCCCAAAGACAACTTCCCTTTACCAAAGAGAGATCAGTTGGCTGATGCTACAGCAACCCATGAGTAAATGAGCTTTCTCTATTCCTACTCAGGGTACCACCAAATCCCACTATATAGACCCGACCAAGGAAAGACTTCATTGATCACTCCTATGGGTTTGTAACATTAAAAGGTCATTACTTTTGGTCTCAAAATTATCGAGGCCACGTACTAGAGGTTAGTCACCAAAATATTTAAAAAATAGTTGGGAGAAATTATGGAAGTGTACATTGACGTTATGCTCGTCAAGAGAAGACGCAAAGATGATAATCTTTATGACTTAACAAAGATATCTAGAATTCTCAGGCATTACCAAATAAATCTCAACATGAGAAAAATCTCCATTGGTGTCCAATTCAAAAATTTCGTCGACTATTTGGTTAACAAAAGAGGGATTAAGGTCGTGATCAACAACATTCACCCTCCAAGGACACTGTGAGAGATTCAGAAGCTAACTTGGATGCTGGAAGACTTGAATAATTTCATCTCTAAGTCAGCAAAGCAGTGCTGACCATTTTTTAAAAGGAGAAAGGCCTCACTTGGAACGACGAATGCTCAGAGGACCTCGAAGAAATAAAATCCTATTTGAGCATAGCTTATCTATTGGTCATACCAGACCAGGGAGACCCTCTTTATCTCTACCTAAAAGTTTCAAGTCACGTGATCAGTTCAACCTTGGTTTGTAAAAAGGAAGGACAATAGTCCCCCCTTTATTACATTAGTAAGATGCTCCAAGATGCTGAACAACGCTACCTCCCAATGGAAAAATTGGCCTACTCTTTGGTCATTGCGTTGCATAAATTAAGTCACCAATTTAAGGCTCATTTGATTATAGTCATCACATTATTTCCCCTCAAAGTTATTCTTCACAAGGATGACCTATCTAGACGTATGTCCATATGTTCAAGTGAAATGTGGAGGTTCGACATACACTTCCAACCAAACATAGAAATTAAAGGGAATGTGTTGGTTGATTTTATCATAGAGTTTATGAGAAATAAATGCCTAGTAACCAACATATTTTCGATCTGATAAACTACCATAAAATTTAATAATCATGAAAATGGTTACTATACTGGATGGCACTTCTAACTCTAAGGGGGCTAGAGTAGGGATTGTTCTTGTCACATCAGAGAACACTATGATCGAGCAAGGAATCATGTTAGATTTAACGCAATAAAATTGACCATGAAGCCCTCATAGTCGATCTACATAAGGCTCATATGTTAGTGGAAAATCACCTTGACGTATATTTTGATTAAAATATGGTGTCCAACCAACTAAATAAGGACTTGAATACCAAAGATTAAAGGATGGTTACGTACCTATAGGATGCTCATGGCTTGATGTCAAAATTTGAAGAAGTCCACATTAACAAGTTCCCTCGGGGGCATAGTTACCACGTTGATGTCTTAATATCCCTAAGTTAAGTAGTGAAATCCAATCTAAGGAGAACAAATGATGTGAAATTATTTGACAAACCTAGTAATATGAAGCTAGTGGTCTTCAAGAACATTCTCACTGAGAAAAAAAGTCTGAGCTGGATGGGTTCGATAATTGCCTATCTTTAGAATGATATCTTGCCAATCGATAAAAAGTAAGCCCATCGAGTCAGCGTAAAAGCTATGCGATTTTATTTGGGACCTGAAGGAAAACTGTACAAAAGGTTATTCACAGGACCTTTCTTCCAATGCGTGTATCCAAATGACGTCGACCAAGTTCTTTACAAACTATATGATGGGATTTATGGGAGCCACATGGGCGGACGGAGTCTTACTTTTTGAGCAATCAAAGAAGGGTATTGATGGCCATATATGTAGAAAGACACACATACATACTTATGTCCAGAAGTGTGAAAAGTGACAAAAGTTTTTTCCCCATGCTTCACTAACCAGCTAGTGAATTGAAGTCACCAACTTGTCCATGCTTGTTCGCCTAGTGAGGGTTGGATATTGTAGGTTCACTCCTAACAACATTAGGAAATCGTAGTTACCTCTTGGTCGGCACATATTATTTCATAAAGTGGAATGAGGTAGAGTCGATGGAAAATATTAGCGACACTGATATGATTATATTAATTTTGGAGGAATTCCATAACATGCTTTCGGGTACCCAGGACAATCTTCATGGAAAATTGCGCACAATTTGAAAGAGGACATTTCTAAGGATCTGCGATGACTATGGAATCAAACACCATTTCAATTTTGTGGCCTACCCAAAGCAATGGCAAATCATAGGCTTATAATAAAATGATTATTGACAGATTAAAAAAGATATTGGAAAGAGAAAAGGGAGCTTGGGTAGATGAGCTTCCCATAGTCTACGGGCATATCGTATTAAACTTAACAAGCCCTCTAGGGAAACACCCTTAACTCTAACTTATGTAGCAAAAGTTATGATCCCCCTGAAAGCTATTCTACCAACCATGAGGTCCTCCGTTACTGAGCAAGGTTTGAATAATAAAGCTTTAAGCGTTGAACTTGACCTAGCAAAAGAACGAAGGGAGCATGCCAGGATAAAATGGTTTCCTACCAACAATAGTTAGCGAAGCAATACAACAAGGGAATCAATCCTAGAGAATTCCATGTTGACGATTATGTTCTCCGAAAAGTCCTCGACAGTGCTAAAAAACCTTGAGATGGCAAGTTAGGACCTAACTGGGATGGACCATTCAAGGGGATCAGAGACAATCTGTAAGGAGCCTATCATTTAGAAATAATGGAGGGCAGGGAGATACTCAGGGATCGGAATGCCGCTAATCTCAAGAAGTTTTAATTTTGAGTTCACACTTGCGTAAGTTTATGTTATTTCTATAATATTTATTTTTAATTTTTGTTATTTCAAATCTTATAATTCTCATAGTTTGGTCTAGAATTTGTAATAAAAGCCCAAGTGGTTCATTATTGCTTAACATTGTTCCAAAATGGCTGCTGGTTACATTTAAAACTAACGATTTTAGTATCAATTAACATAACCTTAGCTTGATTACAATTGTGAATTGGTTGATTATAATTAAACCTAAGGTTCCCATATCTTAGTCATGAAAAACACAAAGACCTCAAGAATTGCCTCGAAAAACAAAAGACCTACGGGGGATCCCTAGGCATTAAGTGAACCCGATTTTGATCGAATAAAATCTTGAGTGGGTGGATGGCCCTAAAACGAGGTGTATTTTTTTCCATAGTCTGTTCTTGGCCTAAGGTAGTGTGAAGACACAACATAAAAGGTAAGACAAGACAATCATTTACATGCTCGCCATAATGGAATGCAAAAATGCAAAAGGATTATATTGAGCAAAACAACTTGTTACAAAAAGTTATAAGTTACACAAATATAATTTACAACAACAAAAGTACAAAAGAGATAACAATTATGATCAGTTGGAGAGAACAACGACAATGGATCTTCTTCACCTGTCATCAGGATTTGGTCGAAACTCATCGTCACTCTCATGAGAGGAAAAGTAGTCCTTAGCCAACTAAAGATGAACAGTGTCTACCAAAACCCATCTTTCTTCGCTACCAATGTAATTCCCCGCCCTACAAAATAGGTATTTAACGTTATTTGAATTGTTTTGTCCAAATGAAAATTCAAGAAATAAATAATCCAAGTGTAAAATGTCAAGTAATACATAAGGTGACGTATTACGTAAAGAGTTTAAACGAGAAAAAAAATCCACGATGCATGTGTCACATGAATGCGTATTAAAGCTCTAATAGTATTATCTAGGATGCCCGTTAAGTTTGAGGGAAAAATATTAAGGAATGGAGGTGACATGAAAAAGGTTTATACGACGCGATATTTAAATGGTATGAAAAGTAAAGTACCGTAATATGGTTTAAAAAAGAAATTTTTATGTTTCATGGTTCACATGAGTTTTATTTTGAGTTTATATAATTACTTTAAGTACTTCGGCTAAGTTTCACGTGATTTCGACAAGCAACGAGCGCTACGTGAGCCTGTGTATAAATTATCTGACAGTGTGCGACACTACGAAAATCTAGTTTTGTGCAAATTGTTTAGGACAATTGGTAATTCAAAAAAAATATTCTGACCATATATTTAGACTCATAAAAATATAAGAAATATTATTATGAAGAGGAAAATAAAAAAAATACTTTTGTGCGAAGGCTCCGTTTCTTGCGCGTATTGTTTAGGACGCCTCAGAAGGTCAAAAAATATTGTGAATATATTTTTTGACTCACAAAAATATAAGAAATATTATTATGAAGAGAAAAATCGAAAAAAAAACTTTTGTACGAAGGTCCTGATTCTTGCACGCCTTGTACAGGACAATCATGGAGGCCAAACGACTATTATAGATATGATTTTTTTAGCCAAAAAATACAAGGAATATGAATTTCAAATTAAAATTTTCGAAAAAAAAGGAGAGAGAAAGTGATGCAAATGATTTTTTTAGGCATTTTGAATTGATTTTCTTGTTAGATGCTGCTTGGTTGGCATGTGTAGTCTCTTTCAAGCCGCAATTCAGACCTTGGTAGACTCGTAGTTGTCTCTTTAGTGTAATAGAAGAGTTGCAACCTTGGCTAATGAATTAATATTGGTGTGAAAATGACTTATAAGACACACACACACACACACACACACACAGAGAGAGAGAGAGAGAGAGAGAGAGAGAGAGAGAGAGAGAGAGAGAGAGAGAGAGAGAGAGATGGGTCCTTTTGTGTCCATATAAAGATACCAGCTTTTCCCCATTGTTCCACCCTTTCTTGAGATCTTGCAAACCAAAACACATTCTGAAATTAATAGCTCTATCTCCACCTACTTTTTTCCTCACCCAAACTTCAAAAAAAAAATCTCCAACCTCCATTAAAGCTCCATCTCAAAGTTGGACAACTTGTAGGAGCATTTGAAATGGGGTTTTAGGATCTAGAAGAGGGTTCTTTGGGATCTTTTTGGTGTGGAACTAGGATCAGCATTTTCACCACCATCATCATATATACATTTCAACATCTCATTTTCAGGTGGGGTTTTCCTTTCTTAAACTTATGATTTTCAAGTTTGAATTCATGTGTAGGAAGTAAAACTCATGCTAGATAACGTTAATCTTGCCTATTTTCTAGTATGTTAAAAACCATGTCATTTTATGTCAAAAAAGTGAACTAAATATGGTTTAGTAAATTTCAGAATATAATGTTAGATTTAATGTATGTTCATAGCTTGAAAAATGCAAGAAATGTGCTAAGAATGAAATACTACTTGTATATGACTTGCTAGGATGCATTCATTTGGGTTTCTTGGGTAATATCCCTCTTTCATGTTTATAACCATGTAGTAACTGTTGTACATGCTAGATGATATGTTTTATGATGAAATAAATGAATTTAAACATGTTTTAAACAAATGGGAAATTTCAGCTCTCTTTTTAGTGTTATTAGAAAGTAAGGCTAAAGATGAAGAAGAAGATCCATTAAACTTCATATTAAAAATTCTTATGAAGTTAGTGATATTAGCTGATATATTTTTGTTAAAAAATGTGTATAATGCGGTTAGAAACATTAAAGAGTGAAAAATTTAAGTTAATATGCTAAAAAAAACCCATTTTAAATGGTATGTTTTTGTTAAAAATGGCAGATTTGGTAAATATGTGGAAAACTAGTGAAATATGACATTCTTTACTTAGAAAATGCTTAGAAAACTCTTTTAAAGATATAAAAGTGTGGTAATGCATTTTAGAAGAAATAAAGTAAGGAATGATGAAATATCGGTTAAATGGGTGTTAAGATGTAAATCCCAAAAATAAAGTGTGTTTGTAAAAAATGTGGCTTTAATATATAAAATATGTGAATTTATATGTTAAAGGTGTGTGAACTAAAAAATATGAAAGTTGAGTAAAGTACGCTAATAAGCAAGTGTTTTTAATGGTTAAATGTGTTTAAGTGTTGAATTAGAAACTTAAACTACCTTTTTGAAAAATGACACTTGTTAAAGGACGAAATTGTAAGTTTTGGCAAAAAAGGGTAAATTGGTAAATTTACTTAAAGTAGAACATTTTTATGAATTAAAAATGTGTAACAACCCGGATTTTTTAAATGAGAATTTTTAAATTAATTTTGGAAATCGGAGAAAAATGAAATTTTGGATTTTATAAATTTTATAATTTAAAATGTTGATTTTTATATTTGAAAAATAAATTTTCAAATGGAATTGGAATTGGAATTAAAATGGAGTTTCAATTGAATTTTTATTATATAGAGGAGTCCTCAAAACATAAAACTCTTTAAAAAAATAATATTTTTAGAAATCTGACCGTCCGATCAAACTGAATTTTTCACAGCAGTCATGTCTCGCCGTTTAATACAACATACTAAATTTTCAAGCAATTCTGACTGTCCGATCACCCGTAATAATTTTTCGAGTGTTGGTATTTGATTAGGACACAAACTCTTTTTGGTACATAAGAAAAGTGAAAAATTTAGGACTTTTAAAAACACATTCTTCTAAACCTTAACAACAAAAATCTCCTCTTTTACATCTTCTTCCTCCCTCAAAACTTTAACTCCATTGGAGAGCTATTTTCAATCCAAGTTTTGAAGCTTTAAACCGGGTTTTATTAAGATTGTTCAAGAATGACTCTTTGCTAATTTTTCGAGAGGAATCCAACCGTCGACTCAGATTTTATTCATCTTAATCAAAGGCATGAATACTCTATTCCTTTCCTTTAGTATTATGCATTTTAAGTGTTACCTAAACTTTAATCTCATGTTTTTCTTAAAACCAATTAGCAATCTAATTAGGAAAAGTGAACACATAAAACTTGAGGCTATTTTTATGAAATCTCTTAATATGAATAATATTCATAACCCTTGGGTGTGTAGGATTCATGAGTGAATTTTGAGTTTTATTGGTGTAGGTTGCATGTAGAAAAATACTAGTTTTGAAATAAATGAATTTGGGGGTGTATAACTCACGTAATTTGTGTTAAGGTAATGAAATTGGAATATTGTTGTATTCGTGATGAAACCTTGGTGTATTTAATTTCAAATAATTAAATGAGATTAATTGGGTGTTTATGACGAGGTGATAATTAAATTAAGATTTAATGGATTGGACTATCATGCATAGTTTGGAACATTGATTTATTATGCATATTTGTGTGACTTGTTGGTTTTAATAAATTGCCATTGTAACGATGGGTTGTTGGGTATTTATGCTCTCCCTTTATTTTAGGATGCCTTCTAGGTATGGGACTAGTGGATAGGCCTTTTGTTATTTATGCCTTCTAGGTATGGGACTTGTGAGGGTAGATTATTGCGACTTTAATATTTAGGGGGTGGGTTGATTTTTGATACTTTATCGTCGTTACGCTAGCCTAGGTATGAGACTAGGTTGAGGTTTATGTTAGAAATTCATCCTATACATAGGGTAGGACGTATTGATAACTTGGGGACCCTTAGGTATGGGACTAAGGGGTATTTTGAGGATCTCACATCGATAAAAGGGCGGGGTAATTTATAATTTGTGAAATTGAGGATTAATGCCTAAGATAAAAAATGGTATCAAAATTTGTGGTAACATAATGTGTCGGGGCCGATAGTTTAAACGGGTCAGAGGGAGATTTATGTCATATCGTGCGTAGAATCTTGTCATGTGTCGGGGCCAAAATTTTGGTGTATTACCACCCGGGCGGGAGGACCACCATAATAAAAAGTGAGAACAATAATAAAATTGGGTTTATTAAATAAAGTTAACTCCGTGGGGCTTGGGAATTTAAAATTATATTGGTGTGTTCTTCTAAAATGGGGATATCTCGGGTAGTTAGTGATTTATATATATCGCGGTTAATTATTCGTTTAATTAAAATACTCTATTGTGATATTTATTGCGTATAATGCTATTGTCTGGGTTCACGGACCCTATTTGAGGAGAGTAGTGTGTATTCATGCTCGGGGCTCTGACCTTTTGCGTTGACTAACTTTTCAGGATAAGATTTGGAGAAACTGCATAGGATTATTGTAGTTATCATTTGGAGGTGCAGATGGAGTTATTCATTTTATAGCATAGTTTAGTTAGACTTTTCTTTTCAGTCGTATTTAATTATGAGACTTCATTTGAGTTTTAGTGGGCCATTCGATTCCAAAGTTGTTTAGAGGATTTCTGTTGGATTACTCAGATTTTATTTAATCATTATTGGAGATTGGATTTATTCGGAGTTAGCATGTGATGAATCTTTTATCGCTTAGTTGTTTATGATCATTTGAGATTGATTCAATTACTTATCTCATGGACTGATTTATTTTTGTCTCATATCTGTCTCACGTTAAGAATGGTATTCATTTTAGTTCACGCCAGGCTTAGTTTTGGTGGTGGCCGACGCCAGAATTGAGCGGGGTGTGACAAAATGTTGATGAATGTTTTTACACTAGTGTGGGTGAAAATGAATTAAGTTCTAAAGCGTGAATGATTTTTGGTATAAAATCAATGTGTGGGTGAATAAAGGACTTAAAAGAGAAAATAATAATTTTCAAGTGTTAATGAAAAACACGAACGATTAAGTTCGGGTTTTTAACTTCGGTACGTAAATATTGAATAATGTGAACATTGGAATAATGTTGAGCACATTGAAAAGATAATAATATTGGATGATGCCGGGTTAAGAAATTAAGCAGGGCTATGCTGTCCCTATTGGTTAAAGACCCCAAACCAACTGCAGTTTACTGGCACTCGTTGCCGGACGAAGAAATTTCGTGAAACCGTGGGTGTGCGTGTGTTGTGATGGGTGGGTGTGTTGCTGGAATCCCTAAAGAAAATGCTAGGTAATGAATTGAATATTCATGAAAGAGGCATAAATGAATGGCATTAATTCATTGATTTAGTTATGCAAAAATAATGCATTATGATCTTAATATTCATGTGGTAACATGGAATGGTTTAATAAGATGATATAATGATGTTTAAGATACCTAATGAGGTTTGAACCATAATGAACACAAACGTGTGTTATGTACGATTTTAAAAAGGAAAATGAGTATTCTTCTAAACACGGTGTGTGTGTACGTTGAAAGCAAGTCTTAAGTAATGATTAATAACTTGGCGCGAGTTAATGAACGTTGGGTAATAAACGTTTAAAAGTAAATGAAAGATGTTTCCCAACAATTGTTAATTGTTAATTGTTTAACTGTGTGCGTTAATGGGAAGGAATGCTAGTTTTTAGGCATAATGATACAAAATTATTCTTTGTAAAAATAAGGAGAATAAATGGGTTGAATGACTGTTTTGGAATAAAACGGTTTAATACATTGGGATATGTATTTTCAAAGGTATATATGTAGATACATACACACTTTCACATGCATGTAGTGTAGCGTGTGAGTATTCTTTTCTGCTGTTCGTTTCTATACTACATTTGTACAGTTCCCATTGAGTATTCGGCTCACCTCCTTCCTTTTGTTACCACAGGTTTCATGTTGGTCCGTAATTTGAGAGCGTTATACAGGTAAGAAATTATTTACATTTATGACTAGTGGCTCTTTTTACTTGGACTTGGGGGCACTTCCCTTGGGTCCTAACACGTAGTTGACGAAAATTGGAATCGCATGCTAATAAGAGTAATATTAAATAATAATAAACTGGACTAGAAATATTATTTAGGTTTTTTCACTGCACTTCAGACTTAACGTACGAACCGGATTGGGTTGATCCCTTATTAACCCTTAAATTCGGGTCGGGGCGTTACAACCAATGGGTGGATGCCTTTAAGCCAGACAATAAACTTGGTATATATACTAAAGCTTAGAGTCTTTAGGAACCTTCAACAACCCTAAGGCTTTCAACAAAACATGATTATAAGCTACTTACTTTGCCTCATTCAACCTTACGGGGGCATCCATCCACCCTTTCGTAGATCCATCAGGCCACGTTGCTCGAGGACCCATCCTAAAAATATAGCGCTGTTTGATGATGTCGCAACTGAGACTTATCATCATAACATGAGCACTTTTGCAACAATATTCTGCCTTGGCAAGTTTCTTCTTAAGGGAGTCATTTTTAGTTTGGAGAAGGCCCCCAACATCTCCAATATCGTTTGTCTCAGCAAGATGCTCTTTCAAGGAATTCACTTCTTCCTCCATAAGAGTGACCATATCTCTTATCTTTTACATTATCAATCAACTTGGGGAACTAGGGCAGACTAGTTTTTGTACGCACCAGTTATTTTATTCAGGGCCTTGTGAACATAAACAATTGCACGATGAGCTTGAGCTTTTGCATCCGACCAAGGATGACATTGAGGTTGCTAACAAAAGAAGGAATATCCTTGACACTATAAGTATACTAAAGAAAGTACGAGTAAAGGGGGAGTATTAACCAATAATTCAAAATAGATTTGAAATTTACAAAAGTCCTTCATCAATAATCAAAATGGGAAAAGCCCATACAAATTGAACCGAGGGAAAAATACAAGAGCATATAAGCTAATCATTCCTAACTAAGTTTACATTCTCTTCACCTACTCCTGGGTCTCTAAGGCTTTGCCTTTGGTAGATGCTGAAGAAGTTTGGTTGGATGGAGAATTTGTGGTAGCCTCTTCATCAGCTTTTGGAGGGGAACTAGGGTTATGCTTGCTAAAAAGCTCAGAGTCAGAAAGGACATTCGCCCTTACTAAGGCGGTGTCCTGGCCTTTCTTGAAGATTGATTTTATAGTATAGGCCAGTTGGCGCTTGACATCTGCAAAGTCCTCAATGTATTCTTTATCATAATTGGCCTCCTTGGCCATAAAAATTTCTTCACACTCTCTTCTCAAATGATCATGTTCGGCCACAAGCTGGTCATTGGCGACCTTCAGTTTATCATGTTCGCACTTTAGTGTGTGCATAACATCATTGGTAGACTTCTTCTTCTCATCATAAACCCTCTTGTTAATAACGAGGGCCTCAATGGATATGTTCAAGGTCACTTTCAGATCATCATTTATTTTTTACTAATCTAACGAGTTATCCAAGATAGAGTCAAAATTCATCACAATATGCAAATAGGTAAACAAGAAGCATGTTAGGAACACAAAAGAGGAGACCAATTACTTCAGAATAGAATATAGAGAATTTTTGGCTTACTAAATATTATGATTGAAAGGCGTGGGATAAAAGCTAGTGTAAGGAAAGATGTTTGATTTTCTCATAATTATAGACGAGCGTTTCCCCTTTCAGCAAACCATAGGCTAGTGAAGGGTTTTTATCCACTAACATCACCTGCAAAGTTCTCACACAAGTGGGGGAATCACACTTATTAGAAGGTTGCAGAGGCATGGAGGAAGAGGACTTATTCTTCTTACCTTTCTCTCGAATTAGTAAATCTGACTCAATAACTGAAGGTCCCTCTTGCTTAAAGGACTTTATCTGTGGGGAGGGGGAATTGATATCTTCATCATCAATAAGTAGTATTATTCTTTTGGGAGACATTAAGTATTATTACTTGGTAGGAATTAACTCAACGTTTAAGAATTCAAAGGTTGATGATGTAGAACCTTCCTCTCTTGGTGAAGGAAGTGAAGTGTCAGGAATTCTGTCCACTGGACGAGCTGTAAAACTACCACTAGAATCTTTGTACTTTAGGATAAAGGATGCTTGAACTAGGGTTTTCCTCCACTTTTAGAACTTCAAAATCTTTTTTGTGTTAATATTGGCAAGAGAAAGATCTTTCTTTATCGATAGAGCTGCTAATTTTTTTTTATCTGAAACAACACATTTAAGAGAAAATTCAAAACCTTGAAAATAAAGTATTAACCTATATCACTCCCTGTGACACCCCGCCTAACGAAATACTGGGTGATCAATCCTATATCAAATTAAAACAGGAGTCTCATATGGTTCATTCTCATCATTACTGTCGAAAACCAATTTAATTACTAATAACTTATTAGGCTGACGTCAAAATTTTATATTAACTAATCTTTTTAACCAAACCAACTAAATAAAACATTAAAAAAAGTTTATATACACGAAATTGAAATAAAAATAACCGAACACTCTGTAACATAATATAACCAAATCAAATGCCGCACTAAAAAGGCGGCAAAAGAATAAATTAATACAGTTGGGCTATTGGACCAAATGTTACTAAAATGCATCCTATCTAGATCACAAGGATAGAAGCGTCTAAAATAAACCTGCCGGCATCCACAGTTGCTGCAGTAAACGTCTGACTCGAAAGGATCATCATCCAGGCATCTTTGTGTCAGGACACCTAATATATATACATATATAGCAAGAGAGGAAAAAAATAGAGAAACGGGTCAGAGCCCGAGTTTTTGAAAATATTTAGCAAGTGCATAAATGCCCTATTTTAAAAATAGGAAATCTCTCATATTTAAACTGGTATCGCACTCCATGAGATACACCGCACCCTTATTCTAATAGTGCACACCTATCGCATACATTTTAAACAACCTAGTTAAGCTACCCCTCCTAACAAATCTCTTTCACCCATTTTCTAAATCCTCATAACTATCACCGACCTTGCGTAATATAATATACGTTATACCGTAAGCTATCACATAAGATTAAATTAATGTAGTCCTTGATGTGATATATATATATATAGTTACTCTCCCTACTCCTCAAGCCAGGGGATTCACTCACATCGCGCAACCTCCCTGGATAGCACTAGAGAAAAATATAATTTGGTTGTCCATCCCTATGCCTGTGGAACCAGCCTTTAAGATATAAATATACCAATCATACACAGATATATTTATTTCTATATCGTAACATAAATATACCATAACAACTCCCGTATACATAATATATATCACTTCCTAATATATTATGGCTATAATTGCCAAACTTTTATAGCGATAGCCAAAACCCCGAATGTTCCCATTCGTAATAGTATATAGGTATTTACACACTTAAAATACAAAACCTATAAGTGTTATCTTACTTTAGATTATTCCACACCTTAGTCACTTCTAAGGATTTATATATAATCATGAATATACCAATTCGTAATAATTAAATAAGTATACTATCAACTTATCTTAGTTCCATAGGTATCGCATCACCTATAATAATAATCGTCAATAGACGTATCAGATAGCCGCTTAAAAATCTTTAGCCCATAACCTAAATTCCATCCTAATAGCATTTTAGGATTTACTCAAATGCATTCAACCCATATTTATTCGAACCGCATAAATATCTCTATACACACTTGCCGAAGACCTCTCTCTAATGTTGCACGTCCTAACCATTCATTAGGTCCATACCCCAGATTATACCCTGAACTAATCCAGGGTTATCTCTTTCAATCCAAGGTTTAATCACAGTCCTAATATCACATCTTTAATCCCCTATAATAATCTCCAAGTTATAATTTAACTCGCCATGCACTTAAGCGAAGAAAATTGATAAATTCAGCAAATGAGAATCGATTTTCCTTTAATGCGAATCGATTCGGGATAGAGAATCGATTCGTTCTCAATCCAAATTGATTCGGAAAGTGTTCTGGAAGTAGGTCCTCAAAGGAGAATCGATTCGGTGTCAATTCGAATTGATTCGGCCTAAGACAGCCTTACAGGTCCCCTTATGCAAATCGATTCGATCTAGACCCAAATTGATTCACCCTGATTGGAGCTCATTGTTTGGGCGATTTCATCTTCTCCAAAATACCCAAGTATCAACCCATTCTCCATTTTATGGTTTCTAACCTCAACCAAAGACACTATAATCATCCTAACACTTATTTATAACCAACACATCGATTTATTTGTGGTATTAAACCATTTCTCTAAAATTTAAACCCTAAAACCACTAAAATCCTAGTTTATCATTTCTTCCCATTTCTAACCATTTCTACACCCCATTAACACGGGTTTAACACTAAAAGTCATTAAGAGTTAACAAGACCTCAATTTGTAAACTCCAAATCAATTTTCCCAAATTTATTTTAAGGGTTTCAACCCAAAATTATCTAGTTTACCAACTACAATATGAGATACACACACTACATTCAATAAAACAAGTAAACACTTGCCTCGTGGATAAAATCCAACGACATAGATTCGAATCCCGCGGAGTTTGGGCCGAAATCCCCTTTCTCTTCCTCTTTATCCTTCCTTTCTTCTCTTATTTCTTTTCTCTCTTTTCTTTGTTCTCTTTCTCTCTCTCTCGTGCCTTATAAGAGAGAAATAAGGGCTTGTCCCTTATGAACCCAAAAATGACTCGTTTACTCAATTGCGAGTCCCTACTAGTCCAAAAGTCCCTGGAACCTAAACACTACCCCCGGATACTCTATTCTGACTATCTCGGCCATTCTAAAACTATATGTGCACTAGAAATATCCATCAGAGTCACTTAACTAAAATTCACTAATCAGACCTAACACTTCTCAACATGCTTTTTTCCATTGTAAACTATTTTCCGTCACTTAACCCAACTGATGACACGACATAAAAATATTCCGACTCATTTACTTAGTCCCCAAAGTAAATGTAACATGCGTCGGTAATCATCTAACACTTATTAATTCAGAATTTATTATTCATAGAAATTCCTCTAATTACCAAATTACGCCCACTAATGTAATTTAAATATATATAAAAGTACGGGGTATTTCATACTTCCCCCTTATAATAGAATTTCGTCCTCGAAATTCGGATACGACCTGTACCTAAAGGTCAAATGGTACTAATATAATGGTATCCTTCCATATACTTATTCACGGTACCCACCTATCTCAAGGATTATACTCTAATGCACTAGCTTAACCACAAGCTTGACTATATCTCTAGATGCTAAAACACTACTTCTGTTGTAAGGTTAACTCTAACAATGACACGTCGCACCTAGTGCTTCAGAAATTTCATATAAAAATAAATGAGCCTATGATCACTATTCTAACGTATAGATCCCATCGAAAATCCTCCACTCTGAGATTTCGTTCGTCTACATCATAACTTAGAATTTCCCCCCAAAAGGAAACTACACTAGCGCTTGACTACTCCCGTCCGTCTTATCGCTTATCTGAGGGGTGCTAATTCTTTTCGCACTTATATAATTGGATTATTACGTACCTCCTATGACGTTCCATCCAACACATTCCAATTTCGTTTATAACTGCCCCCAAAGCACCTTCTTCAGCTCTATATACTACGCCCCTTCTATCTTGGACGGTATGTAAAATCAACACACTTCCTCGGGCTGGTGCTAACACCTGGGTACTCCCAACCCAAACAAGTCAAAATTCAATTCTTCCTATACCTGGAAATCCAATCCTTCTTAAAGTTAACCCACCAATCTTCTCGTGGTTAACTCACTACAATCTTCCTAAAACAGCGCTTCCTGCCCCGCGGGCCTTACCTCCTAATAACCCTAAGATCGATGTGTTTCTAACACACGTAAAATGAGTACTATACTAACTATATCCCTAGCCAATAAGACCTTTCCTAACTCCCGATATTATCTCGATTTCATGCGTGGGACGTCTCGCAAAATGAAATCCAAACAAGGAACCCTCCCATTACACTACTACCTCGCATCATCGGTCATCAGGATATAATGGACTTAGGCACACAATCGGGACTTCCTAAAATCCTATTCTCGTAAACATACTAGTGCTGTCCTACCTCTATGTCCTTCCATTTCGGCGAAATGGAAAGTCTAACTAATCGGGGGGTCTATACTCTACACAAATGTTACGATCATCACACAAATATGTTACCTCAAAATTTGCCTCCTAGCCACGACATGGCCATAAGCCTCGAATCAATTCCCTTAACTTTACCTCACCCACTTACTTGTCATGTAAGAAACATTAACATGCTTTCCCATAACACTTCCACTTCAATTAGCCTTTAATTATCACATGACTCTCAGCTAATCTATCATCAAATCTAACGTCGTTAAGGTTCATACATGAATTCTAATTTCTCTCTCTTTTTCCTTCTCTCTAGACGCCAAAAACCCTAGCTAGGGTTGCATGGAAACATCCACGCCCAACCCTAACATTCTTCCTAAACCTCCTAAACCTCCTGATCCGATAATATCACTCTCTAAATCCTTTGCAAATGTCGTTAAAGGTGATACGAACACTGCAGATATTGCTTTATTAATTATCTCCTCCCACAAAGGTGAGCCAACCATACGGTTTTCTCAAGAGGAGATTCAAAAACTTACTGAACCATTCAAATATTCCATTATTGGAAAGTTTTCTCATGGTAGGCCTGCACTTGAAGATATAAGGAAAACATTCCATACCATGAGTTTGAAAGGAGAATTTCAAATAGATTTGATTGATCAAAAACATATTTTGATCAAACTTTTCATTGAAGAAGATTTCACTCGTATATGGATGCACAATCAATGGTATTTTGGAAAATTCCCTATGAGATGTTTCAAATGGAATCCTGATTTCAGACCAGATATTGAAAGTCCTATTGCACCAGTTTGGATAAATCTGCCAGGTCTCCCAATTCATTTTTTCTCGAAGTCTTCCCTTTACTCTATTGCATAAGTAGGAGGTAATCCATTGAAACTTGATGCATCAATAGTGTCTTGTAATAGACCTAGTATGGCCAGAATATGTGTGGAATTAGATCTCCTTAATCATAGACCAGATCGACTTTGGATAGGTTATGGTGATGATGGATTTTGGCAAAAAATAGACTATGAATGTATTCTTCCTTACTGTATTAAATGTTCAAAGCTTGGTCATGATAGTGCTAAATGCATTTTTAATAGTCAGCAGCCTAATCAGAATCAATCTACCACTAGATGGTTGGAAAAACATCCACAAACAGATATCAGTGCCAAAGATCTTTCTTACCATTCGTTGCCTCTTTTAAGAACCTCTCAAACTCTGTCTCAAGTCCTAAAAACCATTCCCAAAGCCATTAATCTTGCTAACATTTCAAGCCCTGCTAAATATCTTCAACACTAACCTTCTTTGATTCAAGACTCTTTTGATAAAATTCAACCACAACAATCCTCTTTGGAAAATTCCATCCCAAACCCAAAGTTAACATCAAACAATGCTTCAACATCAACCCAAATTATTCTTCCAAAATCTACTCAGGCAAGCATCAATTCAAATTTAGAATCTTTTAAAAATTGTCATCTCAAAACCATAATCCTCCAACTCTGTCTTTACCTTTTGATCCCCCAATTGTTATTCTTTTAAAATCTACTCAGGTAAGCCTCAATTCAAATTTAAAATCTTCTCAAAAGCAGTCCTCCCAAAACTATAATCCTCTAACTATGTCTATATCTTCTGATCCCCCAACTGTTAACCATCAAAAACTAGTTAAAAATAATCAGAACTTTATATATAGGATTCAAGGTGATGAAGTTGAAAAATAAGAAGTACAAGTGATGGATATGCTTTGCTTATCTCCTAAAGAAAATGATAAACCAGTTAATGCAAAACACTCTTTGCATGATCCACTACACTGGTCTGATTATGAATCAGGTTACAAGGGAAATTTCCCCCCTATTTTGGAGGAACTTATGCTATTTTCAAAATCCATATCCAAGAAGATAGAAGCTTTCAAGTAAAAAGAGAATCCTTCTCAATCAAAAATCACAGCTGTAAATGAAGCTAAAAATTATACCAAAGTGAATAGGCCTGGTGATCCTATGTTTAGAAGAATGACAAGATCATCTACTAAGGTTTCATTCAATACATTTCCTCAATTACATAAATGATTAATTTTATTTTGTGGAATATAAGAGGTTTATCAAATAATCCCTCTCAAAGAAGGATTAAAATCTTTGTAAGATGTATAATCTTCCCTTTATTGCTCTTATTGAACCGAAAGCCTCAAAAATGGATATTAAAGATTTCAGAAGAATTATTTATTTTGATAAAAGTGTCTGCAATGTTAAGAGAAAAATATTGTTTTATTGGAGATATGGAGTTGAATGTGAGATAATTCATTCAGATGATCAAGCTATGCTCCTAAAGATTCATCAGCCTCATCTTCCTTCTCAAGTTTTTGTGTCTTTAATTTATGCCAAGGGTTCAAGACATGAAAGAATGCAATCATGGGATTCTCTTAACAGTCACAAATGCAATGCCTAAGGTTTTCCATGGCTTATCTCAGGTGATTTCAATGTAGTTTCATGTTCATCAGATAAGAAGGGAGGTAATTCTATAGATATTCAAGCAGTAGCAGACTATAATTATTTTACTGATCAAGTAGGTCTCATGGAAGTTGGGTTTTCGGGTACAAAATGCACATGGCGTAACTTTAGGGATCAAGGTAAAATTTGGGCTAGACTTGATAGAGGTTTGATTTCTCTTGAATGGAATTTAAATTTCCCCAATTTTTCCCTAAAACACCTAAACAAGACTTGTTCAGATCATTCCCCTCTCTTATTCTCTATCAAAACTTAGCTTGATCATGTTCCCAAACCTTTCCAATTCTTAAATTCTTGGTGCTCTTCTCCAGATTTCAAAGACAGTCTTACTAAGTCATGGTCTCAACATGTGGAAGGAATTTATTTTCAAAGATTTTCTCAAAAGCTTAATAGGTTAAAATTTGATCTTATAGTATGGAACAAAAAGTCTTTTAAGAATATTTTTTATTAGGTCCAATCTTAAGAAAGTGAAGTGGATTCTTTGGAGATCATTTTTGAGCATGATCCTTCTTCAATCAATAGAGAAAATCTATCTTTGGCTAAAATCAAACTTCTTAATGCTTTGAAGTATGAAGAAGAATTTTGGAGGCAAAAATTAAGAGGGAAATGGACTCTTGAAGGTGATTCAAACACAATTTTTTTTCATGATGTTGTGAGGGAAAAACAAGCTTCTTTAATGATCCGTATAATTAAAAATAAAGATGGAACTTGGTTGGAAGATATTGAAAAAATTAAAGAAGTTTTCAATAATTTCTTTCAGGAAAGTTTGTTAGCATATAACATTGAAGGAGAAGATGCTATTCTAAACAGTATTCAGGCGAAAGTTTTTGCTCATCACTCTCAAATTCTTGATGAATTTCCATCAAAGGTTAAAATATGTCAAGATATTAAAGATCTTAATGCAAATAGTAGCCCTGGTCCTGATGGTTTCAATGGGTTCTAATATCAATCAAATTGGGAGGTTATAAAGGAAGACATAGTCAATGCTGTCCATTATTTCTTTTCTGAAGGAGTATTGCCAACAAGTTGGACAAGTACAAACATTGTTTTAATCCATAAATCTAAGTCATCTAACTCCTATTTAGACTTCAGGCCCATAAACTTGAGCAATTTTAGTTGTAAAATTATTTCCAAAATTCTTTCAACTAGACTCTTGATAAGCATCCAAAACTGTACAATTTATACCCCGAATAGACGTGCTTTTGTTGCTAATTCTTGACAATTTAGGTTTTATATGCTTAAATGTTTATCTTGTAGGTCAAACGTTCGTTTATGGTGTCAAAAGCTATATATAGAGGCAAATGCGCGTTTTATGGAGCTAATTCCCTCTCCCGTAACCAAACCCGACCCTAAACCTACCCCAAACCCTGTGTGTGTTTAGTTTTTGTCTTTTTATATTTTTAGTTTGAGTCGTTTTATTTTTAGTATTTACTTTTGATTTATTTAGTATTTTCTAGGTTTTGTTTTCTATTTTTCTATTTTATTTTTATTAATATAATTTTATTTTAGTTGATTTTTATTATCTTTTAGTTTAGTCTTATTTTATTAGGATTAGTTTTAGGAGTTTATTTTTAGTTTATTAGATTTTATATTTTAGGACTTTTGTTTTCATATGTTGTTAGATTTTTCATTTTTTCATTTTTTATTTTTTATAGTTTTTCATAGCTTATGATTTTATTTTCTTAAGTTTTAAAATTTAAATTTTTATATTTTTTTAGTTAGTTATATTTTGTTTTATTATTTTTATTTTTAAGTAGTTAGTGTTATTTTAAGGGTCAAAATTTAAACACACACTCACACTTTAATACCCAACACCCTATCCTACCCCTAAACACTACCTCATCCTCATGTTATCAACCTACACCCTCCTACACCCAAACCCCTCACTTTCTTCTTCATCCTCCCATCACCCACCTCTTTCTCTCTCCTCTCAACCAAAATCCATTAATCTCCTAACCTCAACCCTTATAACCAAAGCCCCTTAGCTTAAACCCATGGTCAAATCTTATGCCCAAACCTCCATTTCCTTCTTGACCCACAAACCCTTACCCCGGTCGCAGCAATCCCCATCGGCCTTGCTACCCTCCGCCGAAAATGTTGGAGATTTTTAAAATAAGAGAGTAAGAGTTTTTTTGGGTGTAAAAACCTTAAGAGCTTGTCCCACATTGGAAGTGTGAGGAAGAGGTGGGAAGCTAACCCAAATATAAAAGGGGATAGTGTCCCACATTGGAAAATGTACAAAGCTAAGTGTCACCACTAAGCTATAAAAGGGGTGGGCAACCTTTGAGTCCCACATTGGAAAAATGTTAAGAATTTGTACACTTAATAAGTACAAATGGAAGATGAAGAGTTAGTTCATCTAGCATTTAAGAGGCTATTCAAGAGACCTCAATACGGTGCGAAGCACCGTACGCACACGCACATGCGCGCGCGCGGTCGCGCGTGCGGGTGCGGGGCAGTGGGCTGTAGAGGCGCTAGTGGCGCACTTTGCACTTCGCACGCCGCGTGTCCGCAGTGGTAGCGGGTTGCCGGGATTCGTCCGGGTCGGATCGCGATAGCTCGGGCGCGGTCACTTTTTGGTTGACCCGTGCAAAACCGATTCGGTATTATTATACCTGTTCGGAAAGGACTTAAGACTGTTGGTAATTAACAGTCATACCTGTTCGGAAATGACTTAATTCAACAGTCATGACTCTTGAAGACAAAGCCTTTCATTTTCTATAAATAAAGGCTGCCTAAAAACGGAATTACATTGATTACAAAAACCAGTTTCAGATTTCCAGACCCTGCTATTACTCTCTTACAATTTTCAGGAGATACAAATTCTCTTATTCTGTTTTGTGCACATAAACAGAATAAGAACTTGATTGACTGTTCTTCGCTGCTACATCCAAGGGCTGTCTTCAAATATACAAGTTGCAGACAGTGCAATTGCTTCATTGTATCTTGAGTACGGATTTGCTGATTCCCGTTTGTATACCGAAATTCTTCGTGTGGGGCAAATACTGTATTTAGGAAAGTGACATCACGCCTTGAAGTTTTATAGTGACTATTCAGAAATTACATTGTTGTATTGAAGTTGACATTTTGAGATATATAAAGAGTTCCATTTCTATATTTGCATTCATAATATCCAACAATCTAAATACAGTAATCAGAAATGGCCGACTCTTCCAAGTCACTTCGACAAATAACAGAAAGCTTTGTCAAGTTGGACCATTTTGATGGTGGTAATTTTCTGCGTTGGCAGAAAAAGGTTCACTTTCTTCTAACAACATTGAAGATTGTATATGTCTTGTCACAACCGAAACCAAATGAAGATGAAGATGAAACCGTGGAACAGACTAGGCAACGCACAAAATGGGAGACCGATGATTACTTATGTCGTGGTCACATTCTCAATGCACTTGCTGATAATTTGTTCGACTTGTACCAAAATGTTGGGACTGCAAAAACTTTATGGGAAAAATTGGAGACCAAATATCTAACGGAAGACGCTACAAGTAAGAAGTTCCTTATCGGTCAGTTTCTAAACTTTAAAATGCATGATAATAGGCCTGTGCTAGAACAATTTCATGACATCCAACGCATCATAAATCATTGCAAACTGAAAAAATTAAATATGGATGATAATGTAATTGTTGCTGCCATAATTGAAAAACTTCCTCCTTCTTGGAAAGACTATAAGAAAGAACTCAAACACAAAAAGGAGGATCTTTCACTTGAAGAATTAGAGACTCATTTAAGAATTGAACAAGAGTCTCGAATTCTAGATGGTAAAGAGGAACAAGAAAATTCTGTTTCTAAGGTCCATGTGGTGGAGGAAGGAAAGGAGCAAAAATATGGCAATCATGGAAAAAATAACAAGCGGAAGAATTTTTCAAATAATTCTAAAGCAAACAAAAAGAAGAAAGGAAATTGCTTTCATTGCAACAAACCAGGTCACTTCAAGAAGGATTGTCGTGAGTTCAAGAAACTAAAGGAAAAAGGAGGGACATCAGACACAAAGCAAAAATTTGCTGCTATGATATCCGAGGCTAATATGCTTGGAGAAGACAACTCTTGGTGGGTTGATTCTGGTGCCACAAGGCATGTTTGTAAGGACAAGAACTTGTTCTCTGCCTATGAAACAGTGGAAGGAGATGTTCTCTATATGGGAAATTCATCTACAGCTGCGGTTAAAGGCAAAGGGACAGTGGATCTCGAATTCACTTCCGGGACAATCCTTAGCCTCACCAATGTTTTTCATGTTCCTGATGTTAGGAAAAATTTAGTTTCTGGAAGTCTTCTTAACAAATTTGGCTTTAAGATTGTATTTGAGTCGGACAAATTTATTCTGACTAAGAATGGTACCTTTGTAGGCAAAGGATATTTGTATGAGGGCATGTTCAAGCTCAATATCAATGAAAAGGATTCTTCTGCTTATATCGTTGATTGTCTTTCATTATGGCATAGTCGTTTAGGACATGTTAATACAAAATGCATTTCATGGTTAATTTAAATTTAATTCCTAAATATGAGAATGATATGAATGAAAAGTGTAAAATATGCATGCAAACAAAAATAACAAGATTGCCTTTTCCTAAAATAGAAAAAACTACATCTTTGTTGCAATTAGTACATAGTGATGTTTGTGATTTGCATGGAACGCCTACTAGAGGTGGTAGTAAATATTTTGCTACATTTATTGATGACTTTTCAAAATATTGTTATGTATATCTTCTAAACTCTAAGGATGATGTGCTTAATAGATTTAAGACATATAAAAATGAAGTTGAAAATCAATGTGATTCTAAAATAAAATGTCTTAGATCTGATAGAGGTGGTGAATATCACTTTCCTCAATTTTGTGAAGATATGGGAATTATACATGAAGTTACTGCACCTTATACACCACAACAAAATGGAGTAGCAGAAAGAAAAAATAGGACACTAACTGAAATGGTTAATGCTATGCTTTCTTATTCTGGTTTAAGTAAAGGTTTTTGGGGAGAAGCACTTTTAACTGCATGTCATATTCTGAATAGAATACCTGTTAAAGATAATAAGAAAACTCCTTACGAATTATGGAAGAATAGAAAACCTAATTTAGGTTATCTTAAAGTTTGGGGTTGTAGAGCTATTGTAAGACTACCTGAAACTAAGAGAAAGAAATTAGGAAGCAAAGGTGTTGAGTGTATTTTTATAGGTTATGCACAACATAGTAAAGCCTATAGATTTTTGGTTAGTGAACCTAATGATTCTGTTGAGGTAAATACAATAATTGAATCGAGAGATGCAATTTTTTATGAACAAAGGTTTTCTTCTATTCCTAGAATTAATAATGAAAAAGAAGTAAGCACTCCTTCACAGTTACCGGTATCTCCACCAGTAGAACAAGAAGAGATTAGAAAAAGTAAAAGACCTAGGAAAGAAAAAAGCTTTGGTCCCGACTTTGTAGTCTATCTTGTTGAAGGAACTAGGAACACATCTTGTAATCAATATGCTTTGACTCTTAGCGTTGAAACAGACCCACAAACTTATAATGAGGCAATTAAGTCTGTAGATTCAGCATTTTGGAAAGAAGCTATAAATGATGAAATGGATTCAATTTTGGGAAATAAAACTTGGAAATTAGTAGACTTACCTCCAGGATCTAAACCCATTAAGTGTAGATGGATTTTTAAAAGAAAATGAAAATAGATGGAACAATTGATAAATTCAAGGCTAGATTGGTTGCTAAAGGTTTTACACAAAAAGAAGGAATTGATTATTTTGATACCTATGCACCTGTTGCTAGAACCGCCACTATTAGAATTTTAATTGCATTAGCATCTATATATAATTTTGAGATTCATCAAATGGATGTGAAAACTGCCTTTTTAAATGGTGACTTAGAAGAAGAAATTTACATGGAACAACCTGAAGGGTTTGTTATGCCTGGACAAGAAAATAAAGTATGTAAACTTATTAAGTCCTTATATGGCCTAAAACAAGCACCTAAACAATGGCATGAAAAATTTGATAAAGTCATTATTTCTTATGGTTTTAAAATTCATGAATCTGATAAGTGTGTTTATAGTAAATTTGCTAATGGTAAAGGTGTGATCATTTGTTTATATGTAGATGACATGTTAATTCTTGGTACTGATTTAGAAAGCATTAATAATACTAAGAGTTTTTTGTCTTCTAAATTTGATATGAAAGATATGAGTGTAGCTGATGTCATATTAGGAATGAGAATAATAAGGAAAGATAAAAATATAATTCTCACTCAATCTCATTATGTTGAGAAAATTTTAAAGAAATTTAATCAGTTTGATTGCACACCTGTTAGTACACCTTTTGAACCACAGCTAAAGATGATCCCTAATAATGGTAGAGCTATTTCACAATTGGAATATGCACGAGTAATTGGTAGTTTAATGTATGCCATGACATGTACTCGACCTGATATTGCTTATGCTGTTGGTAAATTAAGTAGATATACTAGTAATCCAAGTTTATTGCATTGGCATGATGTCAATAGAATATTAAAATATTTGAAAGGAACTATGGACTATGGTATATACTATAGTGGATATCCTTCAGTATTAGAAGGGTTTTCTGATGCCAGTTGGATAACTGAGCGGGAGGATCATTCCTCAACAAGTGGATGGATTTTCACTCTTGGTGGAGGAGCTGTTTCTTGGGGATCAAAGAAACAAACTTGTATAGCTGACTTTACTATGGCAGCTGAGTTTGTAGCATTAGCTGCAACTAGTAAAGAGGCAGAATGGTTAAGGAATTCATTGATTGAAATTACAGTTTGGCCAAAACCAATGCCTCCAATATCTATACATTGTGATAGTGAGTCTACACTTTCCAGAGCTTATAGTAAAGTGTATAATGGAAAGTCTAGACATATTGTCCTGAGACATAGTTATGTCAGACAAATGATTACAGATAGTGTAATCACAGTGGATTATGTAAAATCAAGTCAAAATTTAGCTGATCCTTTTACAAAAGGTCTTGTAAGAGGAATGGTGTCTAAGACATCAATAGGGATGGGACTAAAGCCCATTAATGATAATCACTCTTGATGGAAACTCAACTTGAAACTTGATATATTCAAGTCTCAAGTTCAATGATTAAAGTACATCATACGACGTGATTGTAAGCACTATGAAATTTAACATCCCAAGGATAAGTGCTTAGAACATGTAATGAATAATGAAAGAGTATGGGTTTAACCTTAATAGATTTATGGTGTTTTAAGTTACATGGACACCTATGATAATCTACCTATATGAGTGTGGAAGTGGTGCCGCTTCCTATGAGTATTGGGCTTGACTCTAAAGCCCTCATGAAATCAAGGTACAGACACAAGGCCTAATTCATGTGTCGGCTTATATGGATAATCAGTGACTAAAAGATTTGTGTGTGAAGACAAATCCGGATAATCAATATAGATTGATAGTTCAAAGACAAGTCTACTATACTTTCATGGTTAACCTTGACGAACCTTCACAGGGTATTGGTTCAAGTCGTGAGACACCAATGCTGATACACAGTCTTACAGACAATCAAAGATTTACAAAACTTATTTTGAAAATGGTGGAGGAATGTTGGAGATTTTTAAAATAAGAGAGTAAGAGTTTTTTTGGGTGTAAAAACCTTAAGAGCTTGTCCCACATTGGAAGTGTGAGGAAGAGGTGGGAAGCTCACCCAAATATAAAAGGGGATAGTGTCCCACATTGGAAAATGTACAAAGCTAAGTGTCACCACTAAGCTATAAAAGGGGTGGGCAACCTTTGAGTCCCACATTGGAAAAATGTTAAGAATTTGTACACTTAATAAGTACAAATGGAAGATGAAGAGTTAGTTCATCTAGCATTTAAGAGGCTATTCAAGAGACCTCAATACGGTGCGAAGCACCGTACGCACACGCACACGCGCGCGCGCGGTCGCGCGTGCGGGTGCGGGGCAGTGGGCTGTAGAGGCGCTAGTGGCGCACTTTGCACTTCGCACGCCGCGTGTCCGCAGTGGTAGCGGGTTGCCGGGATTCGTCCGGGTCGGATCGCGGTAGCTCGGGCGCGGTCACTTTTTGGTTGACCCGTGCAAAACCGATTCGGTATTATTATACCTGTTCGGAAAGGACTTAAGACTGTTGGTAATTAACAGTCATACCTGTTCGGAAATGACTTAATTCAACAGTCATGACTCTTGAAGACAAAGCCTTTCATTTTCTATAAATAAAGGCTGCCTAAAAACGGAATTACATTGATTACAAAAACCAGTTTCAGATTTCCAGACCCTGCTATTACTCTCTTACAATTTTCAGGAGATACAAATTCTCTTATTCTATTTTGTGCACATAAACAGAATAAGAACTTGATTGACTGTTCTTCGCTGCTACATCCAAGGGCTGTCTTCAAATATACAAGTTGCAGACAGTGCAATTGCTTCATTGTATCTTGAGTACGGATTTGCTGATTCCCGTTTGTATACCGAAATTCTTCGTGTGGGGCAAATACTGTATTTAGGAAAGTGACATCACGCCTTGAAGTTTTATAGTGACTATTCAGAAATTACATTGTTGTATTGAAGTTGACATTTTGAGATATATAAAGAGTTCCATTTCTGTATTTGCATTCATAATATCCAACAGAAAATACCTGCAAACCCCAAAACTGTAATCGGTGCCCCTTCCGCCGGTGGCAATTCTTCCCCTGTCGATCCACACCCGGTGGCGCCCAGTCCCGCCGGCATCATCCGCGAACCCAAAAATCACTCCGGCAATCTGAGATTCGGTGTCCTGCTGGCGCCCCCTCCTTCCCGCCCGCCGGCAACCCGCTACTCACCCCTGCCGGTGCGAACCTACATCCTATCCCGTCCAACCCCATCATCAACCCGTACCTCCAACCGACCTCCACCCGCGGCACTAAACCCGCCTAACCCAAAAGAAACCGCCGATGATGAATCCGCTCAGCCCCAAGCCAAACCCACTCTCCATTTCTAGCCCAATCCCATTTTCATAATGAATACCCATTTCAAACCCCATTCTCCCAAACACGATTTTTCACCTGCCAATTCCCAACCAAATAAACAAACTAAATAACAAAACCCTTTCAATTTTCCCTTATTACCCCCCAACTACCAACTTTAACCCCAATACCCATTATACCCTCTAAACCAAATCTGATTGTGTGACCCCATTTAACCCACATGCCCTCACCTCACCATTTCCATGCACACTCATGTCCATTCCCAAAAATACCCCCATGCTCCATGTGCCTACTATAAATGAAGATGAAGACCCCATATGAAAGGGAGTTTTTAGATAGGAATTTTTAGAGAGAGAATTGTAGAGAGATAAATACTGTATTGTAAATATTTTTTGTTTTTATTCTTTTAGAGATTGAATTGTGAGTAATTGAATTGTATGGAAGAGGATAGAGTTCAAATTGCCAATTTCAAGGAGACTTGTTGAAGATTTGTTCTCTTTCTCTACTCTTTTATTATATTTGCCTTTGATTATTTATTCATCATGTTTAATATCATGTTAGGCTAATCCCGTTTCAAGGGGTAGGGGGAAACCCTTATTTGATGTTATTTTAGTTTAATTAGTTTGATTACTTGAAAATTCACTTTGAATGTTAATTTTGATCCCTCACCCTTAGATTTACGCCTCGAGAGAGGGTAAATGATTTTCGAGAGAAAATCGAAATTCTAGTTATAATACCCATTTTAGATTCGAACTAGAGATAGGGGTTTCCTAAGTGGGGTATTATAATTTGAATTTCAACTCTATTTTTATTTTCTAAGATTTACATAAATTTCAATTGATCGATCCTAGCGGGTGATTAATTAAAAGGAGTGTAGATCTATTTTCTTTAGAGTTGTGGGGTGTTAAACTTAATTTTCTAAAAAGGTTACTATTAAAATTACATTTGCAATAAGAGTGGATTTGTAATTTTGAAATTAATTTGAGAGAATTCAATTAATTAAATTAATTAATTAGAATAGCTAAAATTTGTGGTGTAATCCCATTCCTTGATTGTTCTCACAATTATTTACCTCACTTTATCTCTTATTTTAGTGTTAGACGTTATTTTTCATTTTAGTAATTTTCTAGTTAGTTATTATCGTATCACATTTAGTTTAGTTTAGTTTAGTTTAAGTCATCACCTCACCCAATTGTTTTAATATTTGAAAAAGCTAAAAAAAAAGTAGAAAAGTGAAAAAGAATAAAAAGAAAATAAAAAGTGAATTACAATTGAGTTTGTCTCTAGCTTACCCCCTTGATGTGGATTGATACCCTTACTTATCGCTACACTTGAGTTTATTATATTTTGTAGGTATTTGAGATTTTTGACTAAGTTGGCTTTCAACAACGACATACAAAAAGCAAAGTTATCAAATGGCGCCATTGCCGGGGAGATGAAAAGTCATCTCTATCAAATGGCGCCGTTGCCATTCTTGGGAGCGTGAAGCACTTGGAGCGGATTTCATATTGTAGTTCATTTATTTTTCACACTTTGTTGCATTTTAGTACCATTTTTATATTTTTAGAAGGCTTGTATTTAGTATTATTCTATTCTTGGCTTGTATTGCGGTGCTTAGAGACACATTTATTTTATTTTTCATTTTAAAAATTATAATAATCAAAGACAAGCGTGATAGGGAAACCGAACAAAGTAGAGAGAGGGCATAAAAAGGCGAGGATTTAGAAGGCTCTCTACCTTGGGTCGGTAGGACTCCCAGGAACGACTGAGATAGGCGTGATCTCCCCTCGGTCGACTCAAATTTTTTGGCACCCCATGGCATCAAAACCGTGGGAGGTACAATTCTAAACCCTAGCGCCTCTCCTGTTCGCGAGTAAATTCTTTTGTGTGCTTTGTGTGCTCTTACTTGATTTTATTCTCGCATTTATTTTCGAATGGTGTGATGAATTAAATTACCAAGACCTACACCCAGTCACTCACGAGAAGGGATTTCATCACCCGACGCACTCGCTTACCAATTGTGTGTTACCTTAGCCATCACTAAATTTAAAATCAATTAACTAGGTATCCCAATAGGAGAATATTTTGCAAAGGCGTTCACTCGTATTATTCCGTGAATTTTTATCGCCCGCGAACTTAATTAAAATTTGACTACCCTTTCACTAAATTCAAAGATAAAAATTGGCTATGTGCTAGTTTGAAAATTTTCTTGACTTGTGTGTGAGTCCAACTCCATTTTCGGTAGTCAATTTTAGTGAGTTCGTGCAAATTCAAAGAGTCCATATTTTTTCCCACCTTTTCTTCGAAAAAAATCCAAAAATATTTTCTTTCTTTCATTTTAGAAAAAAATCCAAAAATATTTTCTTTCCTTTTGAAAAATTTAAAAACTCAAAAAAAAATATTTTTCTCCACATGGCCGAAGAACGTCCTTCTCAGGACTACTTTGGTCATTTTCCATTGTCACGCGACACGTGTGAGAGTGAGCCTGAGCCGTATCTTTATGATATTTTTAGTGGTTTCACCTCTCTCACGATTACCCTTGATACTCTTGACCCATCCATGCACGCACCTCATATTCCATCACCCTCGGTGTCAAGTTTCAACATGTATCATCCTTTGTTGTGCACCCACTATTATTATGCCGATCACATGTCCCATGAGTGCCCATACTCTTCATATCCATCCGAAACCACCATGGAATATGTGTATCCATATGACACTGTTTCGGAACCCACCTCGGCTTATTATCCCGATATACCTAATCCCGAGTTTTGTGAGTACCCGAGATATTCGTGGAGTCCTGATCACCCTTCCACGCAATACGAATCCCAACCCGATGTTGTGGATCCTCACATATTCCAATAGTTGTCATGGTAACTTTGTGCACCCATTCACGATGAGTTCCCTCACTACGCACCCCATGAGTATCAACCATTTGTCCATGACGAAAGCGATCCTTGCGTGTATGATGAACTTGGCCCCACCCCACACACTTCCTTTGAGTACTCTCCATACACTCATCATAGTAGAGAGTTGTGTCCACCTCACCTACCACCACCACCCATCACTCCACCACCATCCACGTCTACTCTCGAAAGACTCTTGCAAAAGTTCATACTCAAGCAAGAGCAAGCCACTCAAATTCAAACTCAAGCTCTCCAAAGGCTTGATCAAAGGTTAAATGAATTGGAGTGTGCGAGAGAGTCGGACATTCCCATGCATCCACCCATCGTTGCAATCGAGTGTGATGATGATGTGTCGACTAACCCAACCTCCCCAACAATCTCGAAGTTGAGACCATTCCATGGTTCGGGTACCAAGTCGATAATTATGTTGACTTACCTTTCATTAGTGAGCCTGATCCAATCCCACCATGTCCACCTGAACCCCACCTTGAGGTTCCCACTCCCGAGATATCCAAAAATATGCTCGAGCTTTTACCTTATACCCCAATTGCCTATGTCTCTAACATGACCATATCTTTTAGGTTCGCTCCGGCTACGAGTGCTCACCATTGTACCGAGATAGCATCAGAGATGGTTCCCACCTCTATTGATATGGATCCTACCCCGTCATATTTGGCTCCCCTTGAGACGAATATTGATGTTGATTCATCTATCTCGGATCTTAATGCCTCGTTATCGGATGGCAACATAATGGTGGATAAGTTGATCACTCACTCATTTATTTCCACACTTCCTCCTGCGAGTTCCCTTGAGGATCACTCCGTGCCTCATGAGGAGTGTGTGTCTCCCACTCTTGAGTTGGATCATCTTCCTCCACCGTTTATCCCACCCGATACACCATTTATCCCACCCGACCCACCCATTGTTCCTTCTATCCCACCACCTGGTTTGGATCTTGATTTTACACATTTCATGTTTTCATCTACATTTTTAGATCCTTACCTGAAACCATCCTCCACCACCCATGACAGTTTTTATCGTTCTACTCTCCACCATGACACCGAGCTTGTTACTCTATACCCGCCACTCTCTTGTGGTGTTGATTTTTCCCATCGACAGCTCCCTGGCATGTCACTGCGCGATCATTACCATCGCCCATTTATAGAATTGTCATGCGATTTTTCTGAGGCCCATTTAATTCAACTTAGCAAACCATTTTTCCTCCCTCACCAATTTGAGCACCATGCTTATAGGTCCCTAGTCGCCCTCACCTTTAAGTTCAACAAGGCCCGTGGTCGATACCTTTTCACTCTTTCCCTAATACCCACCCGCCCATGGTCCACCGATGCTTTGCATCGTGTGATGCACTTTGCCATACAGGTGCATTGACCATTCTTAGCCCTAACCCAACAAGACTGACGCTTTAGTCTTGTTTGGGGGTGAATCTCATCACCCATTCTTCCGTCGCTCTGTGCTTTCATAATTCTTATCCTTAGGGTGAGATCCCTTCGGTCTGGCTGAAGACATTAAACTTAGCGCTATCGGGAGGCAGCCCACGTTTATTGTATGAGTCTCATCCTGTTTGGGGGTGGTATTTTCACATCACCCAATGCTTTATCATGCTTATAGACTTGTACACTTTTTTTTCTCACTTCTTATTCAGGTTTCATTTTGGCTTCATTTGTCCACTTCATTAGCGGTTGATTCTGGTAATCTCTTTCCTACCTTATGCTCTCAATTTTAAAAATTATTTTACTTAACATTGAGGACGATACTCTTTTTTGTTTAGGGTGGGGAATTTTATCAAAATCGCCCCTCTTTTGAAAAAAATTGATTTTTAGACCCGATTTTTAAAATTTCATGCAGTTTCTTTCATCTCATTCAATGATGTGAATTTTCAATCATCCATCCTTTTAAAGTCTGGGAATCAAGTTAGAGAATATTTTTTATAATAGCTTATGTAATACGTAACAAGGCATGTTGCACCATGAATTTCTAGACTCAACAAAAATTTGCGCACTTATCACGTCACTACATTATAGAGTTGAGGAGTACTATAATTCTAAAGAGAACCTTAAGGATCGCTAGTAGAGACTATAAAACGTTAGTGGCCCGATATGTGTGTTTCAAACAAATCAATTTTTCTCCGAAAAAGATTTAACTTTTAATTATGCACCAAACCAAGTTGTGAAAAACCCAATTCTTACTTTAAACCAATTTTACCTTGATTAATCCTAAACATGCATCTAGTGATGAAAGAAGGTAAAATAAAGTAAAGAATACTCACAACGCCGGATGTACGAGAAAAAACCCAAAACGGGAAAACAACCGCGGATGGCCCAAGCCAGACAATCACTATGAATATGGTTTTACAAAGACAGATTAACCTTACACTAAGACTCGATCCCCACGGGTCTTGACGCTCCTTCTGATCTTTAACTGTTCTTCAATAGTGCCCACGCATAAATTCCGTCTTCCACGATCTCTGTCCACAACACACGCGTCCACGTATGTCTCGGTGTCCAGCGATATGGCTTTGATTCGTCTACAATGTCGAACTCGATGTTCGTCGCTTCTTCACCGTAAAACCCTTTGATGTTCAATGTGTAGAACAAATAACTTTGGTTCCGCAAGATCACGTAAACATAAATTAATGATACCTCGGATCTTTGCAAACTCTAAGGATGTGTTTAAGACTATTAAACCTTAGAAAACGTGTGCAAACAATGTTTTGGTTCGTAAAACTATTTTCCAGAAAGAACACATACAAAATTCTGATGCAAACACTGTTTAAATAGGATTTAAACGCCGACTCAGAAAATGTGTCGTTCGAACGACTTAAGCATGTCGTTCGAGCGACATCAGTATCTCGTTAGAACGAGATCTGATGTCGTTCGAGCGACAGAGTTGACTTTTTGACTTTTTGTTCAAAACGTCTCTTCAAAGAGAGATTCAAATAAGTCAAATTCCTATTCGAACTTATCAGAATAAAAACGTAGTTTAAACCTTTAAAAACACTATAAATCATTTTAAAACATTTTTCTTTATAAAAATTATATCCTTATCTTTTATAAAATAATTCCGAGCACCATTAATTATACGTATTCATACCTGAGTGATCTTGGAATGCAATTAACTTTGAAGACGATTAAACTTGCACCAATTAAACATCGACATGATTAATTCTTTGAAGCTTTGCAGCAATGTCTTCATTTTTTTCAATATGTCATAGACCGAGTGGGATCGTGACAAAATAAAATTCTCCCAATGACATATTACAAATACAGTTTTGTTCATGTAATTAAGTCAAAACAATAGAGGGACTCAATTGGAAAATTTTGTCCTTACAGAGACTTTAACCCGTGAGATTTGTGCCTTTCACCTTTTAGAGATTCTTACGCAATCTCCGAGTCACAAGTTGATTCAACTTCCTTTGGGTCCGCATTTAATTCGTTGTGTGATCTTATTTTTATTCTTTAAAATTTTGGCTTGATCACTGAGAATGACATCTTTTTCGAGCTGTAAGAAACGCGTTTCTTGAAACTTGTCCCGAATACTAGATTTTCACCCATTCACTTCACCAATGACATTATCATATTCTACCCTATTCCCATATATTCCCCTCACCATCATTCCCCACTCAATTCATATATTTTCCATCATTTCAAATAAAAGAGAGTTGATTCAAAATGTTAAATGTCTTCACCGTTGGGTTAAAAAGTGAAAGAAAAAGAAAAAAAAAGAAAAAAAAAGAAAAACAACAAATTAGAGAAAAAAGAAAAAAAATAAATAAAAAAGAAAAAAAGAGATAGAAAAGAAAAGAAAAAGAGAGTTTGCAGTTAGTAATAGAGACATTTGTGCCTAAAGTGTATACACTCTTCTTTCACATCCATCTTTTACGCATCGCATATCCATCACTCATTATTCATCCATCCATCACCATCCTACCTCATATCATATTCATCCTCATTTCATCTCCTCGTCACCCATTATCATCCATATATTCCCCTAGGTGTTCGGGAACATGAAAGTCAACGTGGTGAATAACTCGACGTTCTCACTATAGTGATTAACATTCTTTCATGAGATCACTTTTCTTTCTAATTGTTCGTTCTTTCTTATGTGTGTGTGAGACGTTTGAACTTGCTTACATTTACTCCCCTCCTCACACACAAGAGTGATACACTTACCCTAATTTCGAGAGTTCATTTGAGAGAGATATATCCAGTGAGATTTGAAGTTGAAGCGTTGATTCCAAAAAGGCAATCAAGGAATTACTCTTGTGATACTCTACCCGTTTTGACTGATTCACACTAGACACGTTGAGTTTTAGGGAGGATGTTCCTTGAGTATTTACTTAGCTAAATCTTTTTACACATTCTAGCTTGTATTTCAGAAATCATTTATTTCATGATGGATTGAGCGATTATTCTATGTCTAATAAGAGATTGACTGCCATTCAATAAATTTTTGCAAAATAAGAATTTTCTGGGTATATTCCCTGTAAACCCTCACGAGACACAACTCGTCCTGTAGGTCAACCTATGTAGGTTTAAAGGTTTGTTTCACATGCTAAGTGCCATCACAAGTGCCCGAAAAAGTGGTACACTTTTGGTTACTTATCTTTCTCTCTATCTTATTGCTCGGGGGCTAGCAACACTCTGTTTGGGGGTGATGTGATAAGCACCGAAAACTGTATAATTTATACCCCGAATAGACGTGCTTTTGTTGCTAATTCTCGACAATTTGGGTCTTATGAGCTTAAATGTTTATCTTGTAGTTCAAACGTCTGTTTGCGATGTCAAAATCTATATATCGAGGCTAATGCGCATTTTATGGAGCTAATTCTCTCTCCCGTAACCAAACCCGACCCTAAACCTATCCCAAACCCTGTGTGTGTTTAGTTTGTGTCTTTTTATATTTTTTTTATATTTCTTGTTTGAGTTTTTTTATTTTTAGTATTTACTTTTGATTTATTTAGTATTTTCTAGGTTTTGTTTTCTATTTTTCTATTTTATCTTTATTAATATAATTTTATTTTATTTTGATTTTTATTAGCTTTTAGTTTAGTCTTATTTTATTAGGATTAGTTTTAGGAGTTTATTTTTAGTTTATTAGATTTTGTATTTTAGGATTTTTGTTTTCATATGTTATTAGATTTTTCATTTTATTATTTTATTTTTTAATAGCTTAGGATTTTATTTTCTTAAGTTTTAATATTTTATTTTAATATTTTTTTAGTTAGTTAGATTTTGTTTGATTATTTTTATTTTTAAGTAGTTAGTGTTATTTTAAGGGTCACGATTTAAACTCACACACTCACACTTTAATACCCAACACCCTATCCTACCCCTAAACACTACCTCGCCCTCATACTATCACCCTACACCCTCCTACACCCAAACCCCTCACCTTCTTCTTCAAATTCCCACCACCCACATCTTTCTCTCTTCTCTCAACCAAAACTCCATTAATCTCCTAACCTCAACCCCCATAACCAAAGCCCCTTAGCTTAAACCCATGGACGAATCTTATGCCCAAACCTCCATTTCCTTATTGACCCATAAACCCTTACCCCGATCGCAGTAACCCCCATCGGCCTTGCTACCCCCCACCGGAAATACCTGCAAACCCTAAAATCGTAACCCGGTGCCCCCTCCACCGGCGGCGATTCTGCCCCTGTCGATCCACACCCGCCGGCGCCCAGTCCCACCGACATAGTCCGCGAACCTAGAAACCACTCCGACGATCCGAGATCTCATTTGTTACAGGCGCCCCCTCCTTCCCGCTCGCCGGCAACCCGCTACTCACCCCTGTCGGTGCGAGCCAACATCCTACCCCGTCCAACCCCAACATCAATCCGTACCTCCAGCCGACCTCCACCCGCAGCGCTAAACCCGCCTGACCCAAAAGAAACCGCTGACGATGAATCCGGCCAGCCCCAAGCCAAACCGACTCTCCATTTCTAGCCCAAACCCATTTTCATAATGAATACCCATTTCAAACTCCATTCTCCCAAACACGATTTTTCACCTGCCAATTCCCAACCAAATAAACAAACTAAATAACAAAACCCTTTTCATTTTCCCTTATTACCCCCCAACTACCAACTTTAACCCCAATAACCATTATACCCTCTAAACCAAATCTGATTGTGTGACCCCATTTAACCCACATGCCCTCACCTCACCATTTCCATGCACACTCATGTCAATTCCCAAAAATACCCCCATGCTCCATGTGCCTACTATAAATGAAGATGAAGACCCCATATGAAAGGGAGTTTTTAGATAGGAATTTTTAGAGAGAGAATTGTAGAGAGATAAATACCATTTTGTACATAGTTTTCGTTTTTATTTTTTTAGAGATTTAATTGTGAGTAATTGAATTGTATGGAACAGGATAGAGTTCAAATTGCCAATTTCAAGGAGACTTGTTGAAGATTTGTTCTCTTTCTCTACTCTTTTATTATATTTGCCTTTGATTATTTATTCATCATGTTTAATATCATGTTAGGCTAATACCGTTTCAAGGGGTGGGGGAAACCCTTATTTGATGTTATTTTAGTTTAATTAGTTTGATTACTTAAAAATTCCCTTTGAATGTTAATTTTGATCCCTCACCCTTAGATTTACGCCTCGAGAGAGGGTAAATGATTTTCGAGAGAAAATTGAAATTCTAGTTATAATACCCATTTTAGATTCGAACTAGAGATAGGGGTTTCTTAAGTGGGGTATTATAATTTGAATTTCAACTCTATTTTTATTTTCTAAGATTTACATAAATTTCAATTGATCCATCCTAGCGTGTGATTAATTACAAGGAGTGTAGATCTATTTTCTTTAGAGTTGTGGGGTGTTGAACTTAATTTTCTAAAAAGGTTACTATTAAAATTACATTTGCAACGAGAGTTGATTTGTAATTTTGATATTAATTTGAGAGAGGGCCATATATCACTCCACCGCGGAGAAATCTCGAGCATACGATAAAACAATTCATCACTGCCCAGAATGCAACCACTGCTAGACATGAGTGCATGATCAACGATATAAATGCGACTATTTTAAAGATGCAATCATCGTTGAGTATCCAAGAGAAGGGAAAGTTTCCTGCCCCGGGACAAAGACCTCCCCAAGGTCAAACTAGTGTTATCTCCACACCCCATAACCATCCTGAGCAATGTAGCGCAATTACCACTCTACATAGTAAGAGAGTAGTTGACTTTTCACCTCCCCCACAAGATGTACCTAAAAATAAGGAGGTTTCACCCGACACGAAAGAGGCCGAAGATTTTCCTTTAATTGAGAGTGATAAAAAAGATAACACTAGCGGACCCAAGGTCATGGTGCAACCCCCCGCCACTGCCCCATACCCTCGACGGTTGGTCCCTCACTCCAAAGAGACTTCTCGGGACGATGTTTTGGACATCCTCAAGCAAGTAAAGATTAACTTACCTTTTCGTGAGACTATACAGAAAATTCCCGCATACGCTTAAGTTCATTAAGGACTTACTCACGGTTAAACACAAGCTCATGGTAAATAAGAACGTCTTTTTGGCCTAGAATGTCAATTCGGTTATATTGAGTGACCTTCTATTAAAGTATAATGATTCGGGTGCACCCACCATCTCATGCATCATGGGGAAGAACCGAATCGAAAGGGTGCTAATAGATTTAGGGGTGAGTGTTAACATTCTACCCTATTCCATCTATAAGGAACTAAATTTGGGAGTCCTTAAGCTCACAAATATGATTCTCCAGCCCACAGATTGTTTTGTGAATAATCCTCAGGGAATCGTTGAGGATGTGATTGTCCAAATAGACACTTTCTACTTCCCGGTGGATTTTTTCATTTAGGACGATGAGCCCTCCATTTTCCCGAGCAATCATGTTCCCGTTATCCTTGGTCACCCATTCTTAGCTATGGCTAATGCACTCATCAATACTCGGAGTTGGCGAATGAAATTAATATTTAGGAATATGACCCTCGAGACAAATATTTTTAATAATATCAAGAACGCGGGTGACGAAGGAGAACCGCAAGAGATGGATTGTGTAGAGGCAGCACACGATCATGGGAGGACCCACACGCGAGAGCCGATAGGGGTATACCTTGTTACATCAAGAGAGAGCGACAATTTAGAGGGCATCGGGAGTGGTTTGTATGAGTGCTTGGAGGAGAGCGAATGGCGAGACACGATAGATACTTTTCTACTCGATTTCTACCCACCCACGCCACCTAATAATTTTGATATGGAGTGAGGAAGGAAGGATGTGGAAACAAATCAAGAGAGAGAGCTATAGGAGTTGAGCCTAGCGGAATTTGAGAGAGAATTCGGGCAAGTGGATGAGAGCCTTAACGATGAAGTCCAATATCTATTGGACTCATGGAGTCATTTAGGAGAGAGCGAGTGAAAAGATAAAATTGATGAGTTTCTTCACAATGACCATCCACCCATGAAACTTGAGTCCTCAGAGGTAATTGAAGAAAAGACTCAAGTCTTGTCTGACTTAGAGCCCAACCCACCTAGTACGCATCACAAGGATCCATTTTCGATTAATCACGATGAGTCTCCTAGTCTTTCCTTTATTTATGGGAAAGGTCCCAACCTATTTCGGTTATTGGTGTATGACAGAAAGAGGGGAGAGACTAGGAGACCAACGGATCCCGTGCAAGGAGTTGGGTGATTTTTGGAGAGAAATTAGAGGTCGTCTCACCCCCGACGCGTATGGGGTGATTTTTATTGTATTTTTGAGTCATGTATGAGTGTCATAAATTATCTTGTTACATTTTAATAATTTGCTTGTTTTATCTATCGCACTTGTTCTTTTTCTTCGTTAGATTTTAATCCTTTTAATTGAGGACAATGCAAAAGTCTAAGTTAGGGGGTGATGGGTGGGTTTTTCTAAAACTTCGTAAATTTTTTAAAATGCCCAAAAATATTTACTCTAAAAATTGAAAAATTAATATTTTTTTGAAAAGTATATATATATATATATTCAAAATAATAAAAATTGGAATTTAAAAATTTCAAAAATATCACCTTCATTCTATTTGAAGTCTCAAATTGTTAAATCTCAATTGCACTAAGCCTAAATTGACCAAAGATGAAAATTGTGCGAAAATTGACGACTTAAGGAATAAGTGTAGAGATTAACAAAACTCAGTGAGATTTCGAGCCTATCGATCTTTTTGAGTTTTTAAATCAATCCGAGTTAATGGTTAACTCAAAGTTCGGATTCAACGTTTTAAATAATTCATTCATGATCTCAATTCTTTGTTTTGATCGGTTACGAGAAACATGTGTGATGTTGCCTCAAAAAGAGTGATACAAATCTCTAAATTAAATTAATCTTGACATGCATATGGTAAATTAATAAGTAATTCGGACAATGAAGTAGGCCATCGTTTGTTACCCAAAAATATTAGCCATAAAAAGATGTGAAAAATTATCCTTTTGATAACCCAATTGAGCCGAATAAAATTTTTCCTTTTCGTTTGGTATCCGAAAAACCCAAGTAGCCCGAAATTGTGAAAATTGGTGATATCATCAAGTAAGTCCAAATAGTGCAACAATAAGGGGAAGAAAAAGAAAAAAAATGATAGAAAAATGCTCAACAAAAATCGCAAGAAACGAAAAGAAGCGAAAAATTAAAAAAAAAATAGAGAAAAAGAATAGAAAATGAGCAAAAGCCTGTAAAAGCACTAAGGGACATCATAAGAAAAAAATTCCAATTTCGAAGTTTTCGACCATTTTCATGTTACCCAATACACCTTTAACCTGAAAAGTCATGCCGAGTCCGAAATGCTAAATTAATTATCACGTGGAGAGCTTAGACACTAAAAGATAAATAAGAAAGATTGAATGGTGTGTACAAGATGCAATGTTCCCGTTTTTCAAAAAGCGTATTCCGATGAAGAGATCGTTTCATCATATATTTTCGTCCTTTCAAAATAGTATGCATGAATTTGTGTTTCAATGAATTTACTAGTTATGACACGCATAGCGAGAGAATAGCCACAATTCGAGTGATTCGTTTATGAGAGCATCCCATGAGCATTTGAATCAAAACGAATTTTCGAAAAGCAACGTAATGATCAATTGGTGTAATTTTGAGGTTAATTTTCGGCTTCGCGCACACACATGACAAATTGAGACTCTTTTGAATATGAATTTATGGTGATTATTTTTTCAAAAGTTTACATTGTACAATTTTTAAGTATTTTGATTTTTCATTGAGTCTAAGTCGAATTTTGTGGGTATTTTCACTGCAAACTCTCACGAGACAACACTCATCCTACTAGGGCAACCTAGGTGTTTAACGTCTTATTGCATACGCAAAATGAAATCGCTTGCTCGTGAAAAAGGTATTATATCCCAATAAAGTATTGAGGACATTTGTGATGTTATTCCTTTTCTTTTACATTGCTCGGGACGCGCAAAGTTCTAAGTCAGGGGGATTTGATCGGGTATAAATATTGTATACTTATCCCCTTAATTTCGGTACCGTTGTGAACCCAAATGGTGCAATTGATATGGATTCAACTCGTAATTATATTACTAATCTTCGTTAGCAAGTATTTTGTGTTGTGTGTTTCTCTTATGTGTTTTACAGGTAAATTATGCAAGCGGTGCGAAAGAGAAATCGAAACAATGAAAGAAAGGATAGGAAGGCAAGTTCAAGGGAAATTTGGTAATTTTGCAGCCTGATCCCGAAGGAGGAGCCAACTGGAAAGTTGAAGATCATGGAATAATGAGAATAGTGGAAAAATCAGCACCCAAATTCGAGCTACGGTGAAAGAGTTACGATCCTTTGAAGTTAAAGAAAAATCCATAGAAGAAAGGAAGAAAACATGAAAAAATTCTAAGTGTTGGAAATGAAGCAAGGAAGGCCCAAACCAGCGCGTTTTCCCGAACCATGGAGTGAACCGGTTCTAGGGCGAACCGGTCCCCCATGTACATGGAGAACCGATTCGAGCTGCCTGGGACGCGAATTTCTTCTTAAATGCTGATTGGTCCAAAGAGTTCTAATGGGTTACAAACTCTTCTAAAACGTATTTGTATCTTTGTATTGACTTAGAAAAGAGAGTTATGAATAGTTTTTGATGGAGAGAAAAGGAGGAGAATACCCTAGAACCATAGCTTTGATTTGGTGGTTCAAGATCAATTATTTTCGAGTTTGATTGCAAGTTTTAATTCAATTCTCATTCTTTCTATTATTGTTCTTGCATGTTTATTTTTCTTGCATAATTCAGTCAGTTTCTAGGTTTATAATATTTCCTTGCATGTTTCAGTATACTTTGATCATGATTTCTTTCACATGCAACTTAGTTAATTTATGCATAGTTAGGTTCAATATGTCCAACTACATTTTGTAGGGTTGGGATGCATGACCTCAACCTGATGTGAGAGTTTCATGTGTATAAAATTAATCCTCTAAACTTAAGGGTTTATTAGACCGTGTTTCTTAGCGAGCACAACCATTATAGATCTTTGGATTTCATTTGCTTCGGGGTAATCGAGATGCTTCAGAATGCAATGCGAGTGTAGCTATCGCGATACCGCTTTACTCGTCCTCTGATTACGTATGGCATGGGCTTGAACCTCATATATGTAATGCTTGGGAGTACTAAAGTCTCGATCTGATTAATCACTTAAATTTATAATTAAGTTTATACTAGCAACACATTAGGGGTTGAGGGATTGTATTCCCGACATGTTTTTCTCTTTATATTTATTACTTCATTCTTAGTTATTAATCCTTGCTTAATTTGTTAGTTCCATAGTTTTAATCTAGTTTCCTTTTACTTAGTAGGATTATTCGCAAATCAATCATCTTTTTGATTTTTTTTAGAGTTGAATTTAGGTTAACCGTCTGTCCTTCCGTCGTCACGATTTTCTCGTCCTATTTCCCTGCGGAGACGATCCCGACTTACCGGGTTTATTACTAACGCGATAGACTTGCACTTGAGCCTAGAGAGTACGCACTTTAGAGACACATTCTTAGTCGCGTCAAGTGTTAACATAACATATCCACTAGTAAATGGGCTATCACTAAAGTACCTCCATGAAGCATGCTTAAGTTGCGGTCTTAAGTATAGCCGATTAAGTATAAGTATTGTGGATTGATTGGTGCTTATATATTTAACATTATATATTTTATATCAATTAAGGCGTATTCTGAACAGTTATATTTATGTCCTGAAATATAAGTTAACATGCAGGTGAATTGATAAATGTAACACAAACAGTCTTTTATAAGACAATGATTGGATAATAATGATAACCATTATTATTGACATTGGTGAATAAAATGTTAATGTTGTAGTACGTGGAAGGAATCATGCTAATTAATTAGTAAGGAGCCGTTGTGGCTCACATTGATATTTTATTTGATTAAGGTGTTTATGAAGAACCATTTAAGGATGACTCGTACCTTATGATAATTATACATCAAGTGGGAGACTATTAGAATTATTTAAATTATAATAATTTCTTAATGTGGTCCATAATTAAATAATACCAAGAGTCAAATTAGTTGACAAAAGGGTACTCTAAATACAAAAAATCAATGTTATTTGATATGGTTATTCAAAGGACATCTTTAATTACTTAAGGATTTAGGGACTCTTAGTATATACCATGGTTGATGGTTCAGATTAAATAACTTTCAGATATTTAAGTCATCTTCCTGCCTATAAATAAGTAGTTGATTTTCATCATTCAGACAAACTGAAAGACAACATAACGAAACTATAGGCTTAATGAGAGAAATTCAAAATTCTCATAGAGTGATTTTATTGTATAAAATAAAATAGCAATGAACTTCAATGGCCTAGGATTCAAAACTTATTAAATTTCACATTCAATCTCACGACCTTTATTAGCATGAATTAATGTAAGTGTTGCTGATCTCTTATATAGGCTAAAAATGTGATTTTTCTGATAATTCAAGATCCTATAATATTAAGAACAATTACATGATTAATTTATTAATATTTATATTAATTAAATCATATTTACTAGCTTGTATTTTTTAATAAAAGTATATATTTCACATTACCCGTAATTATTTTTTTCTTTTGCCGTTGATTACTTTTTGGTAATATTTTAAAAGTATCAAGTCATTTTAGCTTGAACATTGAAATAGTTTACTAACACCAATTTAGAAATTGTGAGCATGTATTCGTATATAAGAAACAATTATATGTGATTTGGTCACCCCTTCTGCATCCGACCCCCAAGCAACCCAAGTTCTACATTAGCTCTAATGGCAATTATTTTTTGGGGTTTTAAAGAGGTTCCGTATAAAATCAATGAATATGATCACTGTACTTTTTTGTTATCATCGTAGTATATCAAGCTGAACTTGAAATAGAGAATAGAAGATCATACAATAATGATGCAGTAGTTGTGCGTGATGTAGTGGAGAAAGGAAAGGTCTGGTAGTTAGAATGTTTACTAATGGGATTGACAGGAAATGTTGTTGTGGTTGTGGACTACAGGTGGTATTACATGTGGAATATTGCAAGTTACAATAAATAGGGTAATTTACAATAAGGTCCCTTGTTGACAATTTTTAAACATTTAGGGCCCTTTTTGCCTGGTGTGAAATATTTTTAACTACAGGAAGAAGTAAAATGGTGAAATGTTTTTTCACATATTAGAAATTAAATTTTTGATGGATTGACATTGTGAATTAGATCACACTCAATAATTATGAAACTTTAAACTAAAATAGAGAAAGAAATTTAACTCTAAATAGGTGAAAACGTATTTCACCATATTACTATTCACCGTGTTAAAACACATTTCACCCCGAACCAAACGGATCCTTAAGGACAATTTACTATTATGTCCACTTGTTATGCAAGTAGCGTGGACTTCAACAAGAAGATAGTTAGTGTACTTAAGTATTTAAAATTTGTCAAAAATTTCTTTAATATTTAAAATTATTTGTTAGGGACCAAATAGTAATTTATTGAAATAATAGCTTGTATCTGTTTTTGTACTTTATGTTATCACATCACAAAAAAAAGTTCACATAGTAATGTCATTGTTGGTAGAGTTGTCTTGTAATATGTTCAGTGTATTGACAAGAAAGTGAGAAATTGTGTTTTGGACATCTAAGTTTATTTTAAATTTCTGGAAAGATGTCTTTAATTTTTTTTTGTCTTTAGTATATATAGGCATGTGAAAAATCAATCGCTTAGAGTACATGATGCAGGATTAAATCACAAATTTAGAATTTGTCCATTATAATTTATAAAGCAATAAACATTTCATTTGCAATTTATAAAAGAACTATATAACTCAAGAATTCACTATAATGAAACAATTTGCAACCTTTTCTAAGCTACAAAAAGAATCAATTATATGGCATTAAGGAACCACCTAAAAAAGAAAATAATTTTAACCTGATAAGGAAAATACATAGTAGGCATGTCTTTCATTAATCTCCATTTAGATTACATTATTATTTATGTCCTATGATAACTCCCCTGCAGATAATTTGTCTCTAAAATTGACTTTCATGCAAGACCTAGCACAAGTTTTTTGAATGAGAAAGTAATAATTTTTATTTTTATACACGGGATGTAAGACTACATTAAGAAATCATCCGATTGAAAGATGTATCGAAAAAACTAGACTCTCCACGTATGTAGCACTTCTGAAAGAATTTATATCATTCCGAGGACAATAGTACAAGATCTCATAAAAAGTGCCAACCCTAATATTGTAGACACACAATTTGTATTTTCCGAAGTCCAAAATAACCTCATCATTGTTTCTTAAACACAATGGCACAAATGTAGTGAAATACATATTTGGTATATTGAACAAGTACGTCCAAGATTTCGTCACGCCATAATCTTTCATGACCCAAATCTCATCGACACCCGGATTCTCATAAAATTTCAATGTATACCGTACCAAACAAAGCAATCCTCCCCAAACTCCCAAATCAAATTTGGAATCCGCAACTGACCACTTAGGTTTTCCCACTTCCTAAAATCTCCCCTCAATAAAATAAAAATAAATGATTAAAAAATCATTAACACCCCTCTCTTTGTTGCGGGTCACAACCTAGTGTGGAGCACCATTCACATTGATCCCTTGTCCATTCATGAAAGCCTTGTACGGGAAGTCATTTATTTCCTTCCAAAATTTCTTCTTGCAGTCATAAACACTAGCCGTGGTTACCTCATAGTCGTAATTCGAAACACGAACCACCCTAACCACTTTATATGTGTTAGCATACGAATCATAGCCGAGTCCATATAGTCTTATAGAATCTTTGAAGTGAAATAGACCCAAAAAATTTGTATACACACTTGTTGATGGGCTCCATAAATAATGACTTTCATCTCCAACACCAATAAACAACAAACCATTGCATGAAGCTAATACCTCAGCATCTTCACAAGAAGTTGGAAATACAAAATTGAGATTTAAGTGATCTAGCGAGTGGTTTCCGATAGAGGACATGTAAGGCGGGTTTGTGTGAAACACAATGTGTCTCTTGAGGGTGAGGTTATTTTCATTATTGGCGTGATCAAGATGAATTCTGATAAAATTTGGATGAGATATCAAATATTTCCATTCTTTGCAGACTGATTTGAATCGAAGAAGGGATCTCACGGGTAGCCAGGAAAGTATGCAAAAAATTATCTCGTAGGGAAGGTAAGGCAACTCATTACGCGGCTCCGTCATGGTATATAAAATTTTCTTGCCTTCCTCGCTCACTCTCTCTATCTGTAATTTTTCGTGATACATATCTTTATGATAATTTGTCGAAGTATATATATATATATATATATAAAGAGACTCAACTTTGGAATTTGGTTCATCAGACGATATATATGTAAAGAGACTCCTTTGTGGAATTGGTTAGGGATTGAATATCTATAGCCGTAGCTCAACCAGGAATAGAGATGGTTGCCACCTGTAAAACGATATAGTTACTATCGACGGTTCCCATTCAAAGCTACGTATGGATGAGGTCAATTAAAAAGTATTTGGAAAAATGGGTGAAATTGTGTTTAGTCCTAAAAGTTTGTTGTATTTAACCCTTTTATTTATAAAACTAACAGAAAACTCATAAGGTAATTTTTATAAACAAATTTTGTGGTATTATTTGGGTACTTTTGAACAATTCACGTGATGATGTCATGTTCACGTCAATATTAGTTTACATAACTAATAGTGCAGTGCAGCGAAATATTTCAAAGTGTTATAAAATTAGTTGTATAACAATTTGACGAGTTTCAATTAATCCCAAATTTTAGTTAAACCCTAAATCATGCATCTAAGTGATTTAAAAGAATAAAATCAAGAAGCATGCAAAGGAAATCAATTTTCAAGAAAAACTCCCCGAAGGGCAAAAACCTTTTATTTCACTAATAATTTGCAAGTCACAACTTACAAGATTACAAGTGAAATCTGCAATGAATATCCGCAGATACACACTAGGTCGCAACCTAAAGCAGCAGTGGAATTACGCAGCAACTCCACAAGAACACGCAGTTCTATCTTCAGCAAGGAACACCCAAAAGAACTCCCAAAGACCGCAGTCATAGTCAGTCAGCACCCCCCTCAAGCGGTACCAAGTCAGCCATAGATTTTCCCTCTCTATAAGAGAAACTTCAACAAGATTGTATCTTGGGTTCCAAAACAATTCGCTAAACTATTGGGATTTTTGTGAATTGAAAAAATAAAGTTTTAAACCCTAAATGAAGAAGACAAAATCGTTCCACAGTTTGTAGTTTTCGTAGACTGGAAAAACTCATGTCTTCTTACCCATTTAACACGCTATTTATAAAAAGTTGAGTCAGTGATTTAACTCGAACGAGAACTAGATGTTGCTCAAATGAGAAATAATTTCGCTTGAATGAGGACATCGCACGACATGCTCGAACGATAGTAAGATGTCGCTCGAACGACCTAAACATCAAAAAGTACTTTTTATAAAACTCCGCCTAAACATCAAACAGTAAGATGTCGCTCGAACGACCTAAATATCGAACGACAGTAAGATGTCGCTCAAGTGCTTAAAATAGTTTAGAAAAATTATACCAACACTTTAAATGAACTATTAAGGGACTTAAACACAACCTTACCAGAATTCATCTCGCAAAGGCTTCTGTGTTGAAGAATGTTGATATTCAGATCCGTCTTGATGCATGATTGAACTTGAACTTGTCTTTGACGGTTGTAGTGGTATATGACATACTCTAATGTAAACGGACTATGTAAAATATGTCCTTACATTAACACATTAGTATATCTATCTATACCGTATCTATTTTTATTTTTATTTATTTTGAAAACAATGTGAACTAAAAATCATATGAGGTAGTTTTTAAGGATTAAAAAGTATTTTACTTAAAAAAATTGCATGCTAAACAAGTTAAACTGAAAATGACACAACACAAATAATTATAATAGAAATAATAATACTAATATTACTAATAATACTATTAATAATAATAGTTATAGCACATGTGACAATGTCACTTCTATAATTTTATTAACTTTTATGCTTGTGACACACTTGAGTGTTATGCCTGTGGTACTATTTAAGTCATTTTGTAATTTTAAAACATGACAAACGTTAATGAAGAAGACAAAATCGTTATGCAGTTTGTAGTTTTCGTAGACTGGAAAAACTCATGTCTTCTTACCGAAAAAAGACACGCTATTTATAAAAAGTTGAGCCGGTGATTTCGATTGAACGAGAACTAGATGTCGCTCGAATGAGAAATGATGTCGCTTGAATGATGGCATCGTACGACATGCTCGAACGACAGTAAGATGTCGCTCGAACGACCTAAACATCAAAAAGTACTTTTTATTAAACTCCGCCTCAACACTTAGAAAAAATTCTTTTGACGAAAAACAACGCCTCAAGTGCTTAAAATAGTTCAGAAAAATTATCCCAACTAGGCCTGTCAATGGGTTGGGTCTAGACCCGAACCCGACCCGAAACCGATCCGTATAATAGGGTCTGAGCATATTTTTTTGGACCCGAGACCCGAAAACCCGAAAACCCGATAATTAAACGGGTAGGGTCTGGATCTTGTACAAGACCCGGACCCGAAGACCCGACCCGAATTGTACATTATTATTTTGTATATATATACATATATACTATAAATTTATATATATTTATAAATATATCTTATCAATATAACATGTAAGTATTATATATAAAAATATATATTTATGTATATAATATATACAAGTAATATATGTTTTATTTATACTAATAATATTCTACAATACATTACAAAATATTTTAATTTAAGATTAAATAATAAAGAAGGGGGATAAAATAAAATAAATGTACATATTTGACCAGACCTGGACCCGAACCCGAGACCCGAAGACCCGAACGGATCCGGGTCTGAATCCAATATTGTAGACCCGATGAAGACCCGGACCCGGAGCCGAACCTGAACCCGAACCCGATGAAGACCCGATTACACGGATCTGGATCTCCCTAAACCCGACCCGTCTCTGACCCGTTGACAGGCCTAATCCCAACACTTTAAATGAACTATTAAGGGACTTAAACACAACCTTACCAAAATTTATCTCGCAGAGGCTTCTGTGTTGAAGAATGTTGATATTCGGATCCGTCTTGATGCATGATTGAACTTGAACTTGAACTTGTCTTCGACGATTGTAGCGGTATATGACATACTCTAATGTAAACGGATTATGTAAAATATGTCCTTACACTAACACGTTAGTATATCTATCTATACCGTATCAATTTTGATTTTTATTATTTTTGAAAACAATGTGAACTAAAAATCATATGAGGTAGTTTTTAAGGATTAAACAGTATTTTACTCAAAAAAATTGCATGCTAAACAAGTTAAACTGAAAATGACATAACACATATAATTATAATAGTAATGTTAATACTAATATTACTAGTAAAACTATTAATAATAATAGTTATAGCACATGTGACGATGTCACTTCTATAATTTTATTAACTTTTATGCTTGTGACACACTTGAGTGTTATGCCCGTGGTACTATTTAAGTCATTTTGTAATTTTAAAACATGACAAACGTTAATTTAATAAAAAAGTAAAATTATGATAGTTAATGAAAAAAAGTTAGGTTGATTCAAAATTTCCCCATACGTCTAATGTAAATTTGGTATTACTATATCGCCTTATTAAAAAAATTAGGAGATAACCGTTGTTAAAACTTTCATTGAAGATCGTTAAATTAATCATGGTATATAATAAACATTTATTAGTAAATAATTTAGGTAATGAACATATACTAGTAAATTATTTAGAAATAAGTAATATTATATTGGTAGTTAGAATGAGTATATATTAACACACCTAAAGGGGAAAAATTGAAGAAATTGACATAAAATACATATCACGTAATATTTATTGTAAATGTCCACTAAAGTTTGTTTTAGTCACAATTAAATCCCTCGCATGAGTGGCACATGCTAAGTCCGTTAAAAGGGTTAACATTCTATCAAAATTTGGTCGAAATTGAAATGATATGATACTTTGAGGGCTTGATTGGGAAAATTCAAACATCAGGGACTCAAATGAGACTAGCCCAAACTTCAGTGGACAAATACGTTAATAACCCCATTTTTATGTGAATATATATATATATGTGTGTGTGTGTGTGTGTGTGTGTGTGTGTGTGTGTGTGTGTGTGTGAGTACAAATATTCACAATGAATGGGATCTAGAAAGCAATTAAAGGAAAAGCATGCCCATGTCCCACACAAAAAACACAAATATACGTGGTTCGATAATTTGCCTACGTTTACGGAGAGGTCACTTGATTTTTATTAATTTCTCTCAAAGTACAAAAATTACATCCTCCTTGGCCTTGGGGTGTTGCTTGTATTTATAGTTGCATAAAACTAAGTTGTTGAATTGAACAAGGAACTCCCTTAAGTTGTCATTGGCTGGTGTGGTGATTCTCTGAATATCTCGTCCGAGATTTTTGGGTAACCGACTTCAGCTTCATTCAACTTCTAGCTGATTTATTATTATACACGTTATAAATGTTTGTATTTATCTTTTTCTCTTACATATTGGGTCGGACTTGCGTCAATCATTATTGGGATTAGTCGGCAGGCCCGAGTTGGGTCCAATTATAGTTTGCTCCCCACAATTATCCTTAAAATTCCTAGCCAAAAATGTTGGGGCAGAGGATTTTATTCTTGTCAAAGTCTAACTTTTTTATCCATTTCTAATGGATTTGTACCAATGGCTAAACTTTTAAATAAGATGTAGTTGCAAGGGTACGCTCCTCCGGCAAGAAAGTGAAGCACTAAAAATTATTTTGATTCCCACACCTTATGATTGTAGACATTATTTCAAACTTAGTTTTGCTTCTACACTAGACTCTAAACCTCCATCTCTTCTACTATCAAAATACTCCAGAGCTCATTTGCAATCATCCGTTTTGTAAGTTCCTATCCCCTTTTCATTGCTTCTTATTTTCACAGCTTCCTTTTTTTCCACTGTTTTCTCCAAGTGTTGTAGTTTGTTCTTCTGAAAATGATGAACACGCTTCATGGAAAAATGTAGATGATTTTACAAAAAGATATTCTATTCCTTTCTGGGTCACAATCGATTGTGCTCATATCCCCAAAAATGTTAGGTCCGCTGAAAGGGGTTACTGGATTCACACCCTTGATGTGGTCCAGGGGGATTGACTTTTACCCAAAACCTCTTTTTTGAAATTTTGTGAATTCTTTGGGGTGGTCCCAACTCAATGTTCCCCCAATACGTGGTGCATCATCAATGGGGTGAACAAGATAAATGAGCTTTATGAGACCAACCTTGGTATCCCAAAGATCAGGTACTGCTACATCTAGTCTCACACCAAAGATGGCCTTCTTTACTTAAAGGTGAGAAGGCCAATAGAGTGTTGGTTGTGCACCTCCCTAGTTCTGATAAGGGATATTGGGATCAGTGATTTATTACTAGAAATTGATAACATCCACGGCTCCCTCAGGGAGAAGAATACACATGGTTTTTGTGCCAGGACTAGGGGCGAAATAGGTAATGCTTGACATTCACTTACTTATTTTTTTTATCATTTTGCTTTATCTTTGTTGATAATGACTTTGGTTGTATTTTTAAGAAACTCGTAAGAAGAACAAGGATCATTCCATCAATGACATCAACTGTGTTGATTTGTTGAAGTCCTGGAGGGTGAGAGAATACCTTCCTGACAGCGAACACCAACATTCGGCCTCTTTACTTTTGGAGTATACAGACTTCTCATCCGGTAGATGACATCCTTAAGCTTCCCATTATTCACGAGGAATTATCATCCTTATTTAAGTCTATCGACGTTAATCCTATCCTTCCAGATGAAGAATATTCTATGGCTCCTCCTAGGAAGAGGGTTCTTCTACTAAAAGATGATGATGATTCACCCCTCTCCCCCAAGGCTAAGTCTTAGAAGAGGAATAAAATTGAAACCTCCAAAGATGATGACCAAGGTATGGTCATCAGAGAAGAGAAGAAAGAGAAGGAAAAGTCCCACATGCCCTTCCTTCATCCAAGAGAAGTGACGTCCCCCAGGGTTTCCTAGGCGATGTTTGTGTCCAAAGACCCTTTCTGGCCTATAATCTCTTGAGGGGGGCGTGCTCGTTGCTGACTGCGAGCAGTTGAAGAAGCTGAAACCTGACTAGCTTAATATTCGCACTTCCCAAACTCTATCCATGGTAAGAATTTTGCTTCCCTCTTATTTTGTTTGGTATTTACATTTATTGTGGTAAATGTCTCTAACACCTGTCATGTATTTCTATTTTGCTGTTTGTGGAAGAGTTTCATAGTCTCTTGGATGATCGCTAAGACCAGGCCAAGATTAATGATGAACAGAGCAAGGCCCTCAGGAAATCTCAAAAGGCTATGTCCAAGACCTAAAAGGTCTATGACCGAGAGAATAAGGTCACCATTAAGGCCATGGACTCATTGAAGATTGAGAATAACCTATTGGAGGTTGAGAATACTCAACTAAAAAAATAAAATTCTCGATTGTCCACTGAGGTTGTCAAGCTCCCTATGACCAAGGATGTCAATTTTAGACAAGGCTTAGAAGAGTCATATGTTGGTGCCAAGATCCAGATAGCCTATTATGTGAAGGCTATCTTTAAGAAGGACTCAGATCAAGCCTTGGTGAAAGTTGGAGTTCCTGTTGAGTTTGAGTTGTTCGGCGAGCATCACCCTGGTTTTCCTCCAAAGATTGATGAGGATCCCTCCACCAACAACCCTACCAATCATGCCAAGGAGGTGGCGATATAGAGGAATGAAGCTGAGACTGAGGAGCAGGTAAAGAAACGATGACTTAGTTTCTAGGGCTTTTGCTTGTACTTTGTACTCCCTTTTTTATCTAATTGTAATAGATCATCCTACTCCAGTAATTTTTGAATAAAAATAGCATTTTTACAATTTGTTTGTATCACTTTAAATGTTTTTAGTGAATTACTATTTTCTTTATCTTCTTTTCTATTGTAGCATGTTATCGAGGAAATTCCCTCCTTTTACAACAACTTAGATAATGTGCTTGGGCGGGATGAAAGAGACCAAGTTTGCCAAGCATTTTTGACTACTTGAAAATCCATAAAGAAAAAGACTGAGGCTTTAAAGGATCAGTTCATCTTAGTCACAAAACTGAAAGATGACCTAAAGGACTTAGAAGATGTGGTCTCCTCCATGTAGAAGGAGAAAAATTTCTTGAGGGTCGCACTTGCAGAATCCAAGGACGTAAGGGAGGCCAACGACTTAGTCCAATCATAGAATGTTGATTTGAAAAAGAGACTTATTGAGGTCGAGGACAAAGTCTAGAGGAGCAATGTTATGATTTTGGGGATTAACCGTAATGAGAAGAAGCTTAGATATCTCTTTAGAATGGGTCCCCGAGCAGCCTGGTCGGTAGGCTATAATGAGGGATGTCAAAATGCCACTGTGAGGTTATAGGATGCTCAAGATATGGCATATAAGCACGATTGGATGAATTTCCTTAAGGTTATTACAGAACCTAAGGATTCTCAGCTTTGGTATACATACCATATTGATTATCCGATATACCAACGATCTCCCTTTGGGAGAGATAAGACGTGAGTCCCCTTGGATGCCATTCCCATTCCACTAGTCGAGAGCTATCTTGAAGGTCACAATTGTAATGATGAATACATACCTGATCCTAACGATAGTGGAAGGAAACAGATCGAAAATTTTTGGGGAGCCGACCATAAACTATTGTAATAATTTTTATGATATTTGTAATTGTTTTGTAATTGGCATCTTTTTGTATTCAGGCATTTGCTAAAGAATCAAATTAATACGAATTTCTATGCATTTTTTTATTCCTTTATACCAAGCATGCATTATATTTGTCCATCTTACCTTTTAGGTCGTGTCGTCACACTCCCTTAGGCCTAGAAGAGTCAATGGAAAAAATTCTCCTAGTTTATGGGCAGTCCACCCGTTTAGGATTTTATCCGACCAAACATAATTGGTTTACTTCCTAAGGATCCCCCATAGTGTTTTAGCTTCCTTAAGCAAGTCACGAGGTCGCTTGTGTTGACTGTAAAGAGGACCTGATAACTTTAATTTTAATTATAATAAACCAAATTATCATTGTAATTAAGTTAAAGCTTGATTTTCTCTTTCAAGCATTAATGCCAGTTTTATACCTGTTAGATTACAAACAATGTTCATTAACTGAACAACCATGGGATTGAGCGAATGGAAGAAAGTCCTTTATTCATAACATAAATAATAAATTGCGATTAATATGAGTTTTGAAAAGAAAATCTGCAAAAACTAAGTGTTGATAGATAAAACTAAAAATAGAATTTCATGAGGGTAGTCGCATTCCATGTTCTTGGTACCTCTATGCCCTCGATTATTTTGAAGTGATAGGCTCCATGATTATTTTTAATGGTCACTCCTAGTTAGGTCCCAGCTTGTCATCTAACAGGCTTACGACGCTGTCGATAACCTTTTGAGGACGTAATCCCCCACTTAGAACTTCCTCGGATTGACCCCTTTGTTGTATTGCTTTGACAAGTGCAGCTAGTACGAGGCCAAATTTATCAAGGCTTACTTTATTCATTCGTAAGAGAGGTCAATTTCACATAGAAGGCATCGTCGTTGAGTCCTTTATCAGTAACCTTAGTTCCCAAGGTCGGGAGGCCAACTTTAAGTGGAATTACAACTTCCATTTTGTATGTGACGGAGAAGAGCATTTACCCGATTGGCCTTCTCGGTGTAGTATCATACGCACAGAGGACATGAGGAAACTCATTCACCCAGGTTCCTTTTGCACTTTCTAGCCTCTTAGTTAGGACATCGAGCATTATTTTGTTAGAGGCTTATGTCTGGATGTTGCTTTAGGGATATGCCACTAAACTGGAGTAGTGCTTGACTCCGTGCTCTTTATAGAAACCATGAAAAGGTCCCTTTCAAATTGTGTGACATTGTTAGTATGATGGCCCTTGTTACCCCAAAGAGAGTTATGATGTTCCTCCAAATGAATTTTATCATGTTTGTATCTCTGATGTTCACCAATAGTTCTTCTTCAATTCACTTGGTGAAATAGTCTGTACCGACCAACAAGTACTTGCGATTCCCTAGCATAGTAGGTAGTGATACCAGGATATTCAACCCCCATTGTTTATTATTTGATTGATGGACCATGGGAGAGAATTTTTGGCACTTTTTGCACTTCCAAACATAAACACTTATGTCTTTCTTCATATACAGCCACTAATATCCTTATTTGATTACTTGAAATACTAGGGACCTTCCTCCTCCATGGCCTCCACGAATACCATCATGAAGTTTGTTAAAAACCTTCTCGACGTCTTTTGGGTATACATAGTAGAGGTAGGGCCCTGGGAAGGATCTCTTGTAAATTTTCCCCTAGGGTCTAGGTAAAAATAAGAAGCTATCACTCTGACTTGGTGGCTAATTTCTTATCCGTTGGCAGTGTCTCATTCTGCAAGTATGCGGTGATTGGATCCATCCAGTTGGAACCCTTCTCAATAGAGAGAATATGCTCGGAGTCCATGTGCTCGGAGATCTCCATCTTGTCAATACTAGGCTTAGTGAGGAATTCCACTTCGATTATTCTCCTCATATCGAATTCTAGTGCTGAGCTTAGAGCTACTAAAGCGTCGACATGACTGTTGCGCCCACGGGGGAACTATTGAACATAAATTTTCTCGAATTATGTGATGATCTCTAGTACCACTGTGAGGTAGGCCGCCATCCTACCATCTTTGGTATTGATATCCTCACTGACTTAATTGAACACCAGTTTGGAGTCGTGATAAACATTGATCCGACTTTCCCCCAGAAGCGTAGTCCAACTATAAGTACTTCGTACTCAGCCTCATTGTTGGAGGCTTCAAACCACAATCTGATCCCTTGCTTGATCATTTATCTCTTCTCGAGTTATGATGAAAATTACTATGACTTATCCTTTGGAATTAGAGGAACCATCAACATATAATGTCCAGCTTTTGACCTAAATTCCTTCATGCATCTTTGATTGATCGGCCATTTGTTGGTCGATAAGACCATCCCCTATGAACTCTACAATAAAATCGGCCAAAATCTTCCTCTTGATTGATGTCCTTTGTTGAAAGTGAATGTCAAATCTCCCGAGTTCTATCAAACATTTTGATATTCGTACAGAGAGATCGTCTTTGCGAAGGACAACTTTAAGGGGGTATGAGGTAATTACAGTAATGGAGTGGGCCTCAAAGTAATGCTTAAGTTTTTTAGGAGCAATTACCAATGAATACGCCAATTTTTGCTAATGGCTAGTAGCGCTACTCGGCATCTAAGAGTGTTTTACTAGCATAGTAAACATGGAACTATTTTGCCTCTTTCTCACAAACCAAGGCGAACTGACTACATAACTTAAAACTGCAAGGTAGAGGTAGAGGGGGTTCCCTTGATCGAGAATCGCCAATAATAGGGGTTTACTGTGGTAGGATTTGATTTATTTGAGGGTCCTTGAGCACTCGTCGTTCTAGGTGAGGTCGGTCTCCTTCTTAAGAAAGTGGAAAAATGGTCGACAATGCTCAGATGATTTTACAACCCCATCAAGATTTTATTTCCATTACAAATTTGGTCGCTTAATTTTTGTTTCTATAACAAATTAGTATTGCTTTATAATTAAATATTTATTGCATAGTAGTGGGTTTCCGATCTTGATGGTGATTTCTGGCATGGGGAGTTTCTCGAAAAAAGGTCGTAAAATGAAATTCGTGAGTCTGAATCACGCACTGGATGAACCGTTGGAAATGGTATTCATAGTCCTTGAAGAATCCATTAGGATGATCTTGGGTTTGGGAAGCAGTGGATAAAAAAATAACTGATATGAAAATTGATTAGTCAGATGTTGTTCCACAGAAGTCCAAAAATAAAGACAAAAGTGTAATAAATTTAGAAAAAGATATGTAAAGAATTATTAGCCATTTTTATTACATGATTAAGTATAATTTACAATTGATAAGGTTGATGATGGGAATTAAAGATATTAATTAGCATGTTTAGAGTTTGAATCGATTGATCACTGCGAGCATCCCAGTAAGCTTTTGGATCTCGCGTAGTCTTTGGTGGATGGACATTATTGATAGCCTTTATTTTGATCCGGATTGGCCTCAATTCCTCTCTTATGATCAAATAACCCTTAAACTTTCCTGACTGGACCCCGAATAAGCATTTGCACGCATTGAGATTCATCCGGTAGCGCCCGAAGATTTTAAATGTATTAGTCGAGTCTCACTACACCAAAACTGGGCTAATTGTCATGGATTTTATCCCTGACCATGAAGGGTGGGTCGCGGATTCGGTCCATGACTAAATAAGGCGTGAACATTTCTATTGGTCACGGACCAAATCCCTGACCCAAAGCCTGGTCACGGATATCACATAGTCACAGATGTGGTCACAACCCATAGCCCTGAACCTAATTGTATGTGTGGCCATAGCCCAAATCCGTGACCACTTCAAGAATAAAGAACATGCGGTCACGGACTTCCACCGTGAACAGTTATCTGTGTAATCTATCTTTATCACAGTGGGTTGTTAATGATGATCCAAGACCTGTGTCATGCTGAGGCGGTGAGAAAGGGATTGTTATAGGAGGAACCAAAATGTGTGGGGGGAATGGAGAACGAGGAAAATTTTGAGGAATCCCTGGCATCTGTGGAGGGAAATCGGGATGCATTGGGGGATGCAGGGGAATACGACCGGTTAAAAGGGACACAATCTGTGCAAGTTTATCATTCACACCTCCCAATTTATTTCGAAGCCCCACTATATCCCCTTCATTCCTAGATTGACGATCATCACTAGACGTGAAATGCTTATTAACAGAAGAAAACTCGTCCACGAGAGGTGTGGTGTGTTTGAATCTTATTTTTGACATATGCGACCCCAAACCTCTCGTCCTCCCTCTGTGGTCCTTCCCAAAGGTTTATGTGATGGCATCATTGTCAATATCCTCGATCGGGCTTGAATTTGACTGACTACTCATAGATTCAATTGTTTCTAGAGTCTTGTCCAATAGAGGACGAAATTTATTATCTTTGTCCCGTATAGCATGCATGTACAAGTTGGCCCTATTCTTTGTATTTCCTTTATCCGGGCTACCTTTCATAGCGGTCGCCCACTCGTTCTTCAAATATTCATAAGATTTTGAGCCAATTCGATGGACATCAGTTTATTCTGCTTATTTTTCTCCCTTTGCAGCATTTTGGAGTCTTTCGCCTCATTCTCCAAAAAATCATTCCATTGAGAGACTGTCATCTCAACGTTCGAAGGGAATTTGTCTTTGAGTGCCAAAATGTCAGAGCTTGATGCTCCCTGAGGGAAATTATTCTGCCTAAGGTTTTTTCGATATGTTCGGAGTTGTTCAGCAACCCGATAAAGCACCTTATTTTTTGAGTTAGAGGAAAATGAGAACCGTTTACTGAGTTGCTCGTAGATGTCATCTTTAATAACTTTATCTATGAGGTTCCAATTATCAGCTCCTCCCACTCCCACATTAATTTTTTCCAATGACAAACACTGGGCTTTAAACTATTGAACGTGATTCTTATCCCCCGTGGTGTTATTTCCTAAAAGAGAGAACCCAAAGGGCTTCTTCTCAACTGACCCGGCAGTTTCAGAAGCATTGGGCGTGTCTATTGGACTAGTGGGAGGAGTACCTTTCCTACTGCAACTTAGAGTAGGGGAGTGAATAGTTTGTGCAGAAGGTGTCCCATGAACAGTTGCTGGAGTTGAGTATTGCTCACCAATTGGTGATGAGAATTCTCCTTGTGGTTTTTGGTTGGAGCCTTCATTCCATTACCGCCCAACATTATCTACAAAATAATAAAAGTTAAATGTGTATCTATAATAACAGATGCATAATTTCAAAGTTCAATATGAAAATATAAATAACAAAATAAATTTTTTGACCATATATTATAATCTACCTGTTCATGGTAAGACTTTAATAAAAGTTCAATGTGTCTGATCTCCATCCATTATGGATTTATGTTTAAAAACCTACGGATTTTTGCACGTGGCCAATTAGGAGGAAGCGTATCTATAATGGATGCATAGATGTAGGCGACATGAACTCCAAATCTCATCTTCTTCAGCCTATTGACAAGATCAAGTTTGACGTGCATATTGCGTGAGACATCGCAGTCTTCGTTAATGCTTTTTGTACGTAATTTTATCCATAATGGGTGAATTTTTTTCGGCCTTCTCTAACAGTGTAAGCAAGGTCGGTGCTCTAGCGGGATTATGTATGCGATATATATATTGTACAACTTCATCTTAACATTGCGGCAGGGAAAACAGAATACGATCGAACAAATACTCTTGCTGGAAATACCCACTTTATGAGGATTATTAATGAATGAGGTATAAATGAGGACCAATTTCAACCTTTAATACTCTTGTTGTCATCGATTATCACCGTGACTCGTTTTTCCTGAGAATAATGAACGAGTGCGTGAATATGATTCCTATAAATATTGGCTCTAATGAATCATTAACTAGTTATTGTGTACGAGGGCGTGGATATGAATCCTATAAATAATGGATCTAATGAATCATCAACTGTGAATTTATTATGTTTTGAATACCTACTTTTGTCATTTAACCTAACAATCCCTATAATTAACCCTTATTTTTGGTATTTTTCTAATGGTCCGGTATTTTTTTAATGGAGAGGTATTTTTTTATATTTCATCCCCAAAATTAAAGCAACAATATCCATAAAATTAAAATTTGCCCTAGTTTGAAAATTAAACCGACAATATCCATTAAATTAAGATTTGGCCTAGTTTGAAACTTAAACCAACATTAATCAGATATATGTATTTGTTTCTAGAATACAGGATCAATACACAATGATAATTTATACACACTTACCTACACAATACACATACGTATACACACACACACACACACAGAGAAATATACACATGTATACACACACATATAAATACATAGAAATACATACACACAATGAAATAAATAACAAGGGTTTGGAAATACACACACAATGAAATAATTAATAAGGGTATGAGATTACATACACACATATACACAAAAAAAAATATACACACGCATACACAGACACACACATATATACACACACCCACACATAAATATAACCAGAAATACACACAAAAATACAGAAATACAATAAAATAAATAACAATGAAAAAACTAGGGTTTGGATTATCTTTTGAGATTGAGAGAATGAGGGAAATGAAATCACCGGAGAGAGGGAGGGAAATCTCTGGAGAGAGGGAGGGAAAAATGTTTTCGAGCGAAATGAAAACGTGTTTTTTTTTTATGTATAAAGACCATGGTCACGACTTCGGGCCGTGACCCCATGATGTGGCCCCTTTATTTTTAACACGTCAACGTGTAAACAAGACCACGGTCACGATTAAAAAGCCATGACTATATCCTCACTATGGTCACGGTCCTAAGCCGTGACTATATTGGTGTGTATTTGGGCTCCTAGTCATGGTCATTAGCCATGAACCCATCCATGGCCACACATGGAGGGAAACTTAGAGCCATAATGGTCATGGTTGGGTCATGGTTCTAGAATACAGGCACAATACACAATGGTAATTTATACATACCTACGTACACAATACACACACGTATCCACAAACACACAGAAATACACACATGTATACACACACACACACACAAATACACATAGAAATACACACACAATGAAATAAATAATAAAGGTTTCGAAATACACACACACAATTGAATAATTAATAAGGGTATGAGATTATATACACATGTATTCTCACATGTATGCACACACACACACACACACACACACAAAGAGACAAATACACAGGCATATACATACACACACAGAAATACAGAAATACAATGAAATAAATAACAATGAAAAAACTAGGGTTTGGATTACCTTTAGAGATTGAGAGAATGAGGGGAATGAAATCACCGGAGAAAGGGAGGGAAAAGTGTTTTCTAGGGAAATGAAAACCTGTTTTGGGTCTTTTAAGTATAAGGTCCATGGTTACGGCTTCGGGCTTTGACCCCATGACGTGACCCATTTATTTTAACACGTCAGCGTGGAAACAAGACCATGGTAACGGTCAAAAGCTGTGACTCTATCATCACTATTAGGGGTGCAACCGGTACGGATTTTTACCGTATCGTACCGTTTTGGTCCGGGAAAAAATGGTTTTGGTTTCATATTATGAAATACCAAAAACCGATTTTACCGAAACCGAAAATATTGTAAAAAATTTGGTTGGTTTTGGTTTTTAGATACAAAAAATAGATTTAACAAATTTACCGTACCGATATCGTACCAAAATTATCGTACCGAAATACCATACCAAACTTTTTGTGCAGTGTCAAATTATTTTGGGTATTATACTACTTCTATTTATTTTATTTCTCATGAGTGAGTTTTATATTCTCTTTGAATTTAAATTTATTTATTTGAGTATTTGGTTTAAGTGTTAAATAATCATGTTAATTAAATATATATTTTGTTTAATTAATCAAACATTTAACACAAAATGAATTAGGAAACATTTTGTTAAAATAAAAAGAGCCGTTTGTTTTGTTGGCTATATTTTCGTTTTGCCCTAATTTCATTTGGACTTTATATTGTGGTTTGTGTAGAGATCTTTTTTTAGGGTTTCCATTTCATTTTTTTTTTACCGCTCTCTTTCTCAAAAAGTGTGGCCGTCATTTTTATTTGAGCTCTCTCTCTCTCTCATTTTTTTTCTTCTTCAACCTTGGGTTGATTTTGAGAAATAATTTTTTGGGGACTTTTATTTGAGAACACCATTTTTTTGTTTTGAGAGTTGGCTTTCGATTTGGTGTGGTTACTTCGTTTTGAGATCAGGTTTTCGGTGATAATTTTTTCGACGCTAGCTGTATTTGGATCTGATTTCCCTCCGTGTTTTTCGATGATTTTTTTTCCGAACATGTTGGCTTTTTCGGTGAGTTAGCTTTTTCGGCGAAGGTTTGTTTTTTCGGTGTTGGAGGTGTGGATGATTTTTGACTTTTTGGTGAACATTTTTTGAGGTAACAACTCCCTCATTTTTTGAGGCTCCTCATCTTGGCTCACTCTCCTCAGGCACCAGCTCCCTAATCTCATCACACTCTACTCCGGCTTCGGTAGAGGCAAACTGGTCAATTTGATCTCGTCTCACTCTTATCCGTCTCTGACAGAGGTAAGCCGATCATTTTGGTCTCGTCCCACTCTCCTCCGGCTCCGATAAAAGAAAACCGGTTAGTTTGGTCTCGTATCTGTTTAAATCCATTGTTCCAAATGCTACAAATGCTAGAAATTGTACCTATTTGTGTATGTTTCTAATTGTTCCAAACAACTAGAAATGCTAGAAATTATAATAGCTAGAAATGCTAGAAATTGTAACAGCTAAAAATGGGTATATCGAAATATATACCAGATTTACCGAATGCATAAACCGATTTGAAATTCTGGTATTTACCAGGAAAAAACCGAATTGAAACCGAAATTACCGAAACAAAAAAAACTCGAAAAAACCGAAAAATCGGTCGGTTTGGTTTTGGTTTTTGTTTTGATGTACCGGTTGGTAAATTGGTACGGTACGGTTTTACCATATAGAATGTGGTTTTGGTATTGGTAAGGGGTCGTTACCGACCATACCGTACCGGTTGCACCCCTAATCACTATGGTCACGGTCCTAAGCTGTGACTATAGTGGTGTGTATTTGGGACCCTGGTCACGATCATTAGCCGTGACCCCATCCATGACCACACTTGGCGAGAAACTTGGCACTATAATGATCACGACTAGGTCACGGTTGTCAGTCGTGACCCATGCGATTCAAAGTTAAAGGCCGTGACCACTTACAAGTCAATCCATGACCACACTAGGTCTTGGAATTGGTCACGCTTATTTTGATTGTAGTCACGGCTTTGGGTCGTGACTCCATTTCCGTGACCATTTCCAGTTTTTGGTTTAGTGTCATAGATGGTCATTTTTATCCTTGATCTTTACTAGAATGTCATTGATATATACCTCCATCGTTCCCTCAATTTGGTGTTTGAACATTTTTGCGACCAGCCGCTAGTATGTATCCCCCATATTTATAAGGTCGAATGGCATGACTTTGTAATAGTACAAACCCAATGGTGTTATGAACGAAGTTTTATCTTGGTTGGGACCAAACAAAGGGATCTAATGATATACCAAATAAGCTTCAATGGCGTTGACCAGTTGATCTACCTTTGGTAGGGGGAGGCAGTCTTTAGGATAAGACATGTTAAAGTCGGTGAAGTCTATATAGAATCTTTATCTATCATTTCTCTTGTAAAATACGACTGGGTTAAATAGACACTTTGAGAATTGAACTTCTCTGATGGACCTTGCCATTAAAAGTTTCTAGACCTCCTTTTTTACTGCCTTAGCCTTTATGGGGGTATTAGGCGAGCCTTTTGTATGATTGAATTGAATGCTAGATCCACGTGAAAATGGTGGTAGGCGATCGTACGATCAATTCCAAGCATGTTCTTTGGCTCTAAGAAAATACGTTTAAATTGCATTCCAAAAATCTAACCATCACCATTCTCTCATGGTCCATTAGTGTTATTCTGATAAAAAAATTTCATCTTCGCTCATCTTTCATTAAAAGAAACCTCCTCCAGGTTTTCAATCATCCTATCTGTGGGATGGATCCTGGTCTTCTCCATCATTGGTCGGCCTTGTCATGGTTGATATTTTTATGGGGTATCCTCATCCTGAGTTGTCTCCAGATGAACTTTTTTCTTTTTTTTTCTTCTCTAACTTAGGTCTAATGATGGCAATGTAACATTTTCGGGCAATGGATTCATCATCCCTTATCTCCATTATTCCCCGATCTTTGATACACTTGAGCTTTGGGTGTTTAGTGGAAGGGTCAATTATCTTGGCATGAAGCCAACCCCTGTTAAGAATATTGTGATAAGGGGAGTCGATATCCACCACTAAGAATTCTATGAGCTTTGACATATTACCTGCCCTCACGGGAAGGATCACCTTTCCTAATGACACTATCATCTTTCCTACGAAGATGACCGTTAAAACGCTTGCTTCCTTTAGAATTGACATCTTGAGCTTGATCTTGTGGAATAGCTCTTGGTACATTACCTCTGAGGAGCTCCCCTAGTCCACCAGTAACTTATCCACATCCCAATTTATGATCTTAAGAGTGACTACCGCTCACATCACGGTGTGTGGTTCTTACCCTGACTAAATCATCCTTTATGAAAATAATATGCTTGCTGTAGTCGACGTCCTCTAATCATCAATGTTTTCTAGACTGCGTTTTGACGGGTTCAATTTAGAAGGCCTCCATCATGGCTGTGACCTTTTGGATCTCCATATGAACAATATTCCCTTGGATTTGCTTGAGTTTAGACACTGCAAACTCGTGTCATGTCTCATCATCAAGGAGTTATCGAGTTTCTCATCATCGGTAGAGATAACTTGATTGAACTTCTTCTTTATATACTCATTTAAAAATCCAGTCTGGCCTAACTCCTCTAGATGAGATTTTAGTGCCTTGTAGTTCTCATTCTTATGTCCATTTTCTTTTTGGAACGCGTACTGGAGCATGTTGTTACTTTTGTCAGATCTCCTCCCAAATTCTTTGGCAACTTGAGGAACTATTAATCCTTAATCTTACCCAAAATCTTTTAAATTGCTTTCTTAAAAATTGTGTTGATGACTTGAAAAGCTTTGAATGAATCCTCTTTTCCCCCGTTCTTGGAATCGTTTTTCTTCTTGCTTCTTGCTTCCCTTCTTGGGATTATTCTCTTTGTCTCCCCATTTGTTCCCTTTAGCATGATCAGATTTTATTTCACTGATCTAGACCACATCCTCCGCCTTTTTGTACTTTTTAATACGCGATATAAGATCATCAATGGTGGCAGAATCCTTTTTGATGAGAGGCTCGTGTATTATAGAAGTAGGGGTAAGATAATTTTAAAAGACGCCATGACAATCTGTTCCTATAAATCTTCCAATTTATTGAACACTTCTTGATAATGCTTGTCATACTCGCGTATAATTTGTTATGGCATCTTCCTCATTATGAGCAGCGATTCCATCCTTTTCTGATGAGAACTGCTAGTTATGAAGAGAGAAGTGAAGGCCTTGAATATCTTAATAGTTCTTTGAGGAACCCTCTCGAACCACGTATGGGTATTGCAAACTTCTTTGGGTGCTCCTCTTCCTCAATATCCCTTTCATAAATGAAACTTTATTTAAGTAATCAGAGCTCTCCTTTACAGCTCTTTCATAGATCTAGCTCCTTGGTGAGCTGGATGTTGGTCCATTTTCTTCTGAACCAAGATCCTTATGTCACGGTTTTTAAAATTAGGTGTAATAGAATTAGGATAAGGGGTTTTCGGTACGTGATTTAGGTTTTTATTTCTGGTGTCCATTATATGGTTTTTCTGGCTTAGATGTAAGTTTATGTGGTTGGTTTTATGAACTTTTGATGCTCACGTTTGAACGAGTAGCTCTCTTAATTTGGAATTACAATTTACATTACAATTTTCTTTTTTTCATTTCTCTCATGAAAGTCTTGTACAAAAGGTTCTCTGATAAATATACCAATTTGAAAGGAGTTATTTTCTCTCTTAACTTTGAAGCATTGCACACTCACTGTTTGTTAATAAGCCACAAAGAATACAAAGACGTACGCGGTTAGTTGAATTCTTCTCATTTAGAATTGAGATTAATAATTTTTTTTACTTTAGTCAGTAGGTGTATAATTGATAAATATCATACTTCCAGGAGTTCCAATAAGAGTTTTTTTCTTAGTGAAAGTTTTATCTGACTTTTAATGATAGTCTATATCTTGTTTAACCTTTTTTCATGCCCATATGTTCTTTCGTGACACAAGATTGTTAACAGGTGTATTTTAATGATGAAAAAAATCATAGTATATAATTATATAGCATATCTATCCATGAAATATTCTTCCTCTAAAATCGTATCTTTATAGGAGTTTCCTTCAATTTCATATTTTCTTAATCTTTTTTTTGTATAATCTTCTTTGTTTAGGAAAGTATAATTACTAGAGACCTACTACATTTTAGGTACCCAAGATGGTGTTGATCCTTATTCTAACCCTTGATCATTGAGGATTTAAAGTCCATATCTCTATATTTGTTACTTTTTCCTTATGTATGAAAAAAATTATATCATTTCACACATTTCTTGCCAATTTTGGAAGTTGCAGCATGGTGAAAAATCGTGATTTGGTAGCTGATGACTAGTCTTCTATCCCTTTACTTATTTACACACATTTCACACTAAGTGACTTTACATATAAATAGAGTAAAAAACACTACAATTGGTATTTCCTATCTTTTTACATCCATTGTGTAAATTTCCTCACCTTTGTAACTCCCCGTTTAAAGATTTTTCTACTAGTCTTATTGGGCCTGGAAGCTTTAAAGTGGTATGTGATCTCAATAATTTGGTTCTCATAGGTAACTAATTCTATTCTTTACAACCTCGGCATCACTAAATTTGGAATGAGGTTTACGAATGCCGGGCTATGAAAATTTGTTTTGATTTCATAGTTGGAAGAAATATTTTTAATGGATCATCTTATAGGCCCACACAACATTTGACTGATGATGGTGGACTGCTTGGGATGCACATTGATGCTTCACGAGAGGCTAACGACCTAGGATACCCTAAGGTCTCTTGTGTCGAGGCTTTATTTGTATGTTGTGGAATGTGATGTGTTAGGCTTGAAGCACCCTATATCTTTGACTCATTTGAGTCTACATTATATAGGAGCTTATCTAGTTTGGAAATAATTGAAAACCTGTCATTTAAGCCGTTTAATTCAAGATTAAACTGTCTAAGTAACTCCGAACTATTTTTTGGAGAAACTGTTTTCTTTAAATCAAAACAGGTTAACCACAAGATGTGTTTAATAAAAATGTGTACGAGATAAGTTCAAGATTATGTAACAAGTTTTGAAAAAATAGTTTAAATCAGCACACCAACAAGAATGAGATGAGGAGATGTAGAAAGATTAAGTACAAGGAGTTGTTAACGTGGTAAAACCTCACCCAACTAAGGAAACATCCACGGTGACATCTAAGTCACAAACCAAAAATCCACTAAAACAAAATATACAAGTTACAGACTATTTAACACACATGTAAACAAAATAGACCTATACAAGTTTAGAATATGTACCCACTGGTTTGATTCTAACTTCTTTAAAGTTCTGATGTTGATGTGACTTTCTCATCTTGCTAACTTCTCAAAACTTTGTTCCAACTTTACATTGACTTTTGACGTTTTAAGATCTTACAGCCAACACTTCTGTGTGTGTAGTGTGAAAAGTGTTTGTGAAAGTGATCTAACACATGCATGCACACACGCAAAATTATTTATACAAACAAGTAATATCAAATTATAGAAAGATCTAAATGAATTAAGTTTTTCAGTTTCTCTCTTCTTTAGAAACAAAGAACTTTCTTGATCTTTAGACTAACCCAGAATCCAAGGTTACCTTGATCGAAAGATGGTTCAAGGTCTTAATCAATTTCAGAGGGTTTTGAAAAAAAATGAAATTAAAAACCACTGATTGCGATTCCAACTAGATCATAAGTCTTGTTGCATAAGAACTAAAAATAGAAAAGAATTTGTTGATTCCAGAGTTGAGAAAAACATTTTCAAAAAAATAATCAACAAATCTGATTTCTCAATATGAGAAATGTAAAAATGCAGATCTAAGTGTAATATAACATAAAATAGCAAGATCTATAGTTTCTATAAAAAGAAATAGAGATCAAGCTGAAATGCTTAAGTTGGTTATAAGATCTCAAACTCAGAGGATTCATCCACGAACTGCCTTCAAACCACTACCAAAATAACTCTCAAACACTCAAGTTTGGTATTTAGTGGAAACCGATTTTGGAAAAAGGAATTTAGGGTTTGAAAAAGAGATTAGGGTTTGAATGATTTAGTGTTTTCTCTCTGATTTCTCTCTCTTCTCTTTTTCTCTCAGTTTGGACGAATTGGCAAAAGTCCTCAAATGCTAAGACTTAACCTCCTTTTGTACTTAGCGAGGAAGGTTCAAGAATAAGAGATCAAATCCAATGGATGAGATTTGGTCATGGACTGTTGACTCTTATCCAGCGGTTTAACAAAAGCGGTGATTTAAACGATCTCTGATTGGTCAAAGAGGGTTCACTGGGATTGGGATAGATCACATGAAGACCATTGAGAAACTAAATCCAAAGGCTGATAATTCGCACAGGTTCTGAGCATATAAACAAACACAAATCTGGCCGATGTAACAATGACAGGTGTAAGGACCAGATGCAATCAAACGTGCATTCTAAAATAATTACACACGCACCCTTAAGTCTCAAGCGCTTTCGAATTCTACCCAAGCAAACATTCAACAAGTTTAGATAAAACCAGGAATTACAAAATGACCCCTAAAGTTTATAAAACCAACTTTTATTATGAAAGAAATCACTTTAATTTTTTTTTAAATTCCTAAAAATATTAAAACCTTATTTTAAAAGGGAATTAACTCACACAAGCAATTAATTCATTAAATATGAATGTATATGATCCTAATGTGTGTGGAGTTGAGAATTTTACCTTTGAATGAATCAATTGAGGCATCAAGTGTAGTATCCGAGGTTCTTTGGTATCTAGGTGATGGGACTCAATATTTTGTCACTATTTCCAAACTAGATGAGCACTTATACAATGTAGACTCGAGTAAGTCAAGAGCATAAGGTGCTTCAGTAGTGATAAAATAGTGTCCATCCCTAGTTGAACCAAAAAACCTCAGAACTCTCTTATCAACTTTGATATTCCTCTACAAGTTCTTGATGGTATTTTACATACACCACATACTAGGACTTAATACATGTTGTATTTCATTCTCATTATGACCTTGTGTGAGTTAAATCCCCTAATATGATTTTTAAATATTTTTTGGGATTTAATAAATATTTTGTAAGCATTTTAAATAATTTTTGGAAATTAAAATTTGGAACTTAATAAAGCTTTGGGGTTGATTTGCAAATATTTCTTTTACTGTAAAACTGTCTTGGGTAAAATACAAAAGCGGCAAAAATATTTGTGGGTGAAACTTGGATTTTTTTGAAATAAAAAAAAAAGTTTTAGACATGATCGTGAGCCTACACATGTTGCTCTAGCAATGATTCGATTTTTGTTTCTTCTCACTCACAAACCCGTGACTTGATCTAGACCTTTAAATTGCCTTAATCAATGTTTTGCATGCGTTTGGAACTAATTTAAGTGCGATGGTTTTATCCAATCAGAGTTGAGCTTTGCACCGCTATCTGTGAACTATTGGATTTGCATCGATTTAAATTCTTTTAATCTCAGACCATGGCTTGTTGCTTTGTTTAAGATCCTTCGAACGCGAGTATATATAAGAGCCTTCTGTGAGGCATTTAGATACTTTTGAAAGTTCCTCATTTGAGAGAAAAAATGAGAGAAGAGAGAGAAAAGAAACCCTAAACGTAACTTCGTCAAACCATAAATCCAGAAACACTTTTCTGTGATTTTAAATCTGAGTGTTTAGATCATGTGTTGAGAAGTTATCATCTCTTGTTCTTGATCATATTTCCAACTTAATCACTTTGAGTTTTTCAGTTTCTTTTTTATAGAAACTTGAGATCTCGTCTCTGTGATACATCTCACTTAGACAGATTATTGTTTTGATTTCTCTCCTTGTGAAATCTTATTTATTGGTTATTTTTAAACTAATTTCATGTTTTTAAACCCTAAACCAACAATCTTCATTCTAATTTCATTTTACTCAACACTATCAGACTAAGATCTAGTTTTGAGATCTTGATTAGGGGAACACTTTCTATATAACATTTTCAAAACTAGGAAGTGTTAGGATCTTGGATATATGACAACAAGATCCCCTCTTGATCTGCGGATATTTTGAAAGGTCTAAAAATATGTTTTAGTTTTGACTAAATTGATTTTGGAATTTCTTGCATATCTAGTGATCTTGTAATTTGTTAAATCATTATGTCTTTATTAAGTGTGAGTGTGTTGCATGCATATGTTATAGAGCACATCACCACTACACTTTCACTCAACCACACTTAAAGTGTTGGTTATATGATCTTGAACTTGTTTGAGTCGACGTAAAGACTGGAATCAAGTATAGTTACGAAAGCGCAAGAGAACATCATCAACAACAACCTTCAGAGAAGTCAAATATAATCCAGCGGAGTTAGTAACGATTCTGAACTTAGTTTAGGTGTGTTTGTTTGGTTTGATTGTTAAATAACTTGTAATTTGTTACTTTGATTTTAGTGGATTTTCGTTTTGTGACGTAGAGGTCACCGTGGATGTTTCCCTAATTGGGTGGGGTTTTACCAAGTTAAAAACTACTGGTGTTCTTCATTTACTCATCACCTTCTTCTTAGCTGTGCTGATTTAATAGTTTAAGTTTTGTTTTTCAAAACTGGTTTACTAGATCTGAAATAACTCATTCACACTCATTCAAACTTTATTATTAAGTTTTTTTAAACACATCTTGTCTTTAGTTTTGCTTTGATTGAAAGAGTTTCTTCAATAAACAGCTCAGAGCCATTTTTAACAGTTTAACTTTGTATGAAATGTCTTAAGTGGCATTTTTCAATTGATATCCGAGCTTAGCTATTTTAAAATCTTTTAGATCCTGTGTTTCTGAAATTATTTTTTCAAAATAAAAGTATGGACAAGAAATTTGAGGGACTAGGTAACCTGTCTAGACCCCCTCTCTTTGATGGAACCAATTTTCCTTACGGAAGGTAAGGATGATTTCATTCATTAAAGGAACTCAGGGAGATGATGTTTGGAAAGTCATAGAAAATGGCTATACTTTCCTACTAACCCAGCAACTGAAGGAAGTAATGTGAGAATGATGAAGTTACTAAGTGAATTCACTAAAGATGAGAAACAAATTTCACTATGTAACAATAAAGGCAAGAATGCCATAATTATGTCTATAAATGAACATGAGTTCAAAAGGATCTCATCCTGCACAACTTCTAAGGAAGCATGGGATACTCTTGTAATTGCTCATTAGTGTGATTCGAGAGTTAAAACTACTAAAACTCAAATGCTCATCCAATAGTATAACTCTCTCGTCATGTCTGAGACTGAAACTGTTGATGATTTCTACATTAGGTTAACTAACATTGTGACTAAATTGCATGCAAATGGTATAACCTATGATAGAAAAGAAATTGTTACAACAATTCTAAGATAACTTCCCCAGAAGTTTGATAACAAAAGATATGCTATGTGACACCCCGCCTAATTAAATACCGGGTGATCACTCCTTTATTAAATTAAAATCAAGGTGAACAGTTGGATCATTCTTAGCATCACTGTCGTAAAAATAATCTTTTCCAATTTAACACCCTAAATAATTAAGCTAAGTGTCAAAACAATTTTAGAAGTTACTTTCCAAATTTTATTTTATAAACCAACATTTAAAACTTTAGATAATTCACAATTTAAAGAATCACACAACAATTAACCTGTAATATATAATCCAAAGAATTTAAAAATTCAACTAAATAATACCAACATTTAAAACTTAAAGGAAAACACCCTGACAGTAATAACACCCAAAGTGTGAATGATGGAAATAAACAAGTCACAATATCCCATAGACAACTGAATAATGGAAAAAGGGCGACACATGCCCAACTGAAGAAATAGAGCTAGGAGTAGAATCAACAAATGAGGTCGTCTAAGCAAGAGGCCTGCAACTCCCACCTAAGCTGCAGCGCGTTCCTTCCAAAGGATCCTATGCAAGACGCCCCCGTGGCTGGGCACCTGTAATATTTACATATATATACAAGAGAGAAAGGAAAAATGGAAACGGGTCAGAGCCCGATTGTAAAAACGATTTCAAATTTGTTTAGAAAGTATTTAAAATGTTTACTGGCCAATGCAATAACATATTAGTGCGACACTCCCTTGAAAATTTCTCACCTCTCTTCTAATGTGCACACCTATCGCACTAACCTTCCCAATGGTTTAACTTACCTTATCTTAGGTTACTCGTAAGATTTAATACTGATAAAATCAATTGTTTAAGAGGTTAATTTAATTTAATAACAAAGTTCTCATTTAAACCTTATTTACTCATAAAGTTTCTCAGTAACGTAATATACTATTCAAACACTTATTTCCAAATTGAAATAATTATTCATTTTCTTACTTACCATAAACACAGGAGGTAGTTCCCAAATTCCAGAATTTAATATATATATTAAACACTTATATAATATATATATTCTAACGGCACCCCACATAATAATTATGGTGTAGGCATACTCTACTATCCAGTCCCCGTATCACTCGTACTAAGGTAAATACAAGTTCAGAATCACTCTCGAACTGTACTAACACAAACACAAACAACATTGAGGCGAAGCATAGATTCCAAGTCTCTAAGAGGTTAGTACATGCCCCCACGTCTCTTAGGACCATCTGAACTATCGATTCGATAGCCTGTACCAAAGGATTTCTATCTTCTAGGGTACGAGTCAATATCCCCCCAAAAGGCTCATCGAGATAAGACTATCCCAGAGCGGTAACCTCAGGGATAGTAAGTAGCGCGGGCACGATTTTTCACACATGTATAGTATATGCATTAACACAGTCATATAAATATACTACTATTGCCATATCAATTTAGGTACATCTCATAACCCATTATTATGACATTTGTCTTTATTACTCGTTATTTAGTTATCACGTATAACGTATTGCCTCTCAGGGTACTAATTACTACACATTTAAATTGAATTCAGCTATTTAAAAAGGGGAATTACGAGTCTTCTAGTAGGGGTCGATCGATCGATGGCAGGGGCTCGATCGATCGATGCGTCGATCGATCGACACTCCTGGTTCGATCGATCGATCAAACATGTATGGCGAATTCTGCAGATTAACAGTTATGGGTTCTATCATCCAACATCACCCAAATTCAGATTTTTAACACCCAAACTCCAAGAAATTCTTACTACAAACATTATAAGTCCAAATTAAACATCTCCTACGTAAAGCATGTAAATTTTCATCAATATCCATGGATTAATGGGCCAAAACTTATATAAATCTCATGAACCCTAGAAATTTCTTTAACTTTGTTCTAATCAGTATTTTTCCAGAATTTCTACTTCTAATTCGTCATAAATCCGTGGTTAAACATCTACATATGAAGGGGATTTCCAGATTCTCATTCATATCATTACTACATGAAATTTTCCTATCTCCAACATGGGTTTTCTTCTATGAAACTCATCATAATCAACCCTAGACTAACATGAATGATGCATTAACGAAATTAATCAAGATCAATAGTTGCTTGTAGATTTTTGTCTCTGGTTTGTGGCTGAAATCAGTGTGGTTACGATCCTTGCAACGTGATCTATCGTTTGGCGGCGACGGCGGCGCAAACGAAGAAGTTTTTGGCCTACCTTGGCAAGCTTTCTCCTTCCCTCTCCTATGGCCGTCACTTGTCTTTGGTTGTGTTAACCCTAGAAGACAACCTTAGGCATCTGATATAACCCTTGTAAATTCGTGGGTTTAATTACCCAAAATTACAAAATGTCCAAAATGCCCTCCCAGGGTACTAATTAAGCCTAAAAACGCCCCGAGACCCAAACTAACCCCCCGGGTACACTTTTCTGACTATCTCGACCCTTCCGGACACTTTGGTGCACTCAAAATGACTATACGAGAAACTTATAATTTATTCACTTTTATTAATCCATATTTAGTCCTGACACGACACAGGCGCGTCCCGACTTAAATTTCCAAAATTGTCATTTTATTCACTCGTGACATTTAATAGAATCAATATCATGTATTACTTTGCTCATTAGTAATATTCAACAATTTTCCAATGATTACTAACTCCCGTCACGTTAGTAATTAAAAATAATAAATTTCTGGATTTATATTAAATTAATAACTCACATCAAATTTAATAAATCCCCAAATTTAGAAAGAATAAAAATACGGGGTATTACATACTTCCCCCTTAATAACGGAATTTTATCCCGAAATTCGAAAAAAATAAGGCATACATGGTAAGAATAAATCTAGGTATCTCTCGCGCATATCTGCCTCGCGCTCCCAGGTGGAATCCTCCACATTATGATGCTCCCACTAGACCCGTACAAGTGGAACTGCCTTCGACCTCAATCTCCTCTCGCTATGGTCTAGGATAGCTACTGGTCTCTCCTCGTAAGAGCTGTCAGGCTGTAAATCTGTCTCATCTATCGCGATGTGGGTGTGGGCCATATCATCCCGAAGGTACCGTCTCAACGACGAGATGTGGAATACATCGTGGATGTGATGTAAATGCTTTGGCAGTCCCAACCTGTATGCTACCGGCCCAATCCTCTCGATAATGGGAAATGTCCCCATGTACCTCGGGGCCAGTTTCCCTTTCTTCCCGAACCTCATCACTCCTTTCATAGGAGATACACGTAGTAACACTTGGTCCCCCACATTAAACTCTCGGAAGAATCGTTTCGCATCGGCGTATCTTTTTTGCCTGTCCTTTGCTACTCGAATGCGACTCATGATTATCTTAATCCTCGCGGAGGTTTCCTGAATCACCTCTGGTCCAACAACTTTTTATCCCCCACCTCTATCCAACAAGCCGGGGAACGATAAGGCCTGCCATACAAAGCCTCGAATGGATCCATGCCAATCGTGAACTGATAAGAGTTATTATAAGCGAACTCTACCAGTGGAAGATGTGGCTCCCAACCTCCTCCAAAATTAAGGACACACATGCGTAGCATATCCTCCGACATCTGATTAGTACGCTCTGTCTGTGGGTGATAAGCTGAACTCAACTTCAACTCTGTACCCATAGCCTTTTGAAAACTCTCCCAGAAACGCGACACGAAAATCTTGTCTCTATCTGACACAATATTCAGGGGCTCCCCATGCAATCTGACAATCTCAGCAATGAACAACTGAGCATACTGACCCGTGGTATAGTCTGTTCGCACCGACAGAAAATGAGCCACCTTGGTCAAACGGTCCACAATCATCCAGATGGAGTCGTGGCCTATCTGTGATGTAGGCAACCCCGTAATAAAATCCATGGAAATACTCTCCCATTTCTACGCGGGTATTTCCAATGGCTGAAGCAACCCTGACGGTTTCTGATGGTCCACCTTTACCAGCTGGCAGTTAGAACACTTGGACACGAACTCAGAAATATCCTTTTTCATCCCACTCCACCAGTATTGCCGCCTCATATCCTGGTACATCTTATCTCCCCCGGGATGTAGTGCAAATTGGGACCCGTGGGACTGGGTCATCACTGCATGACGTAAGTCTTCCCCTTCCGGAACTATTAATCTCCCATTAAACCTCAAACCCCCATCAGAACTAATAGAATAGGACTCAGCACCCTTGGGTAAAAGTCATAAAATCTGCTCTTGGAAAAATGGGTCTGCGGTTTGTGCCTGTATCACCCTCGTAACAATCTCAGGTGTCACTGTCATGACAGATATGAAGGAACGGGCTACTGCGTCCTGGTGACCCAACTCTTTCCACTTTGCTTTCCAGATGTGTTCTATATCGTCTATCGGCCTATGGCTCAACGCATCAGCAACTATATTGGCCTTCCCCGGATGGTACTGTATGTTGAACTGATAGTCCTTTACAAACTCTAACCACCTGCGCTGACGCATATTCAGCTCTCGCTGAGTGAAAAGGTACTGCAGTGACTTGTGGTTTGTGAACAAGCAGAATTTATCTCCCAATAAATAGTGCCTCCAAATCCTCAATGCAAAAATGACCGCTGCCAACTCTAGGTCGTGAGTGGGGTAGTTCTTCTCGTGCGGCTTAAGCTTGCGGGAGGAAAAATCTATAGCCTTCTCCTCCTGTTGAAGTACTCCCCCAAGTCCCCGTAAAGAGGCATCGGTGTAAACTAGGTACTCCACGCCCGGTTTAGGTAAGCAAGGACTGATGCTGAAGTAAGCTTGTCTTTCAGCTCGTCGAAAGCCAATTGACAAGCATCATCCCAAATATATGAAACCCCCTTGCGAGTCAGGTTCGTCAATGGACCCGCTATTTTGGAGAACCCCCGAATGAATATCCTGTAGTATCCTGCTAATCCCAAGAAACTACGCACTTCCGTCAGTGTCGTGGGCTGTCCCCACTCCCTCACCATCGACACTTTACTCGGGTCAACTGCTATCCCCTGCTCAGAAATAATATGCCCCAAGAACTGTACTTCCCGCAACCAGAACCCGCACTTCTCGTACTTAGCATACAGCTGATGCTCTCGTAGAGTCTGAAGAACCTGCCTCAAGTTCTCAACATGCTCCTCCTCGGAGTGCGAATATATCAGAATGTCATCTATGAAGACGATGACAAACTGATCCAAGAACTCTCTGAACACTCGGTTCATCAAGTCCATGAATATGGCTGGAGCATTTGTGAAGCCAAATGGCATCACTCTGAACTCATAGGACCCATATCTCGTCAAGAAAGCAGTCTTTAAAACATCCTGCTCCCTAATACATAGCTGATGGTACCCTAACCTCAGATCTATCTTTGAAAAGAAAGTTGCTCCCCTCAGCTGGTCGAATAGATCATCGATTCGAGGCAACGAATACTTGTTCTGTATCGTGACCTTGTTCAGAGTCCGGTAGTCGACACATAGCCTCAGTGAACCATCTCTCTTCTTCACAAACAAAACTGGAGCTCCCCAAGGTGAGGTACTCCTGCGAATAAAGCCCTGACCTAACAGCTGCTCTATCTGATCTCGTAGCTCTCGCATTTCTGCCAGATCCATACGGTATGGAGCGCGCGCTATAGGTCGAATATCTGGTAATAAATCTATGACAAAATCTATCTCACGACTGGGGGGTAGGCCTGGTATCTCCTGAAATACATCGGAATACTCACGAACAACTAGGATCGAGTCTAAGGGAATCACAACCTCCTTAGAGGTATCCTCCTCTATGTAATACAAATGAGCAATCGAGCCTCCCTCAGGGCGAGGCATCGCCACTACAAACATCTCTTGCCCCGGAATGGCAAAGACAATACTCGCACCAAAATAATCTATCATGGCTCTGTAAGTTGCGAGCCAATCCATACCGATAATAACATCGTGCTCATGCATATTTAAGACTAACATATCTGCTGGTAATACCAAGCTACCAATCTCTACTCCCACACCCCGGTATATAAAGAAAATAAGCGAACCATTTCCAAGTGGTGAGTCTACACACGTCACAGTGCTCTCTACTGTGGATAATAACCCTAAGGCCTTCGCAAAATGGGTAGCTATAAAATAGTGCATCGCCCCAGTATCAAATAAAACCAGACCCATAGTACCATGGATAGGAAACATACCCTCAATCGAGGGTGGTGCCCGTGGAGCTGATGCCTGGTGGACATCATAGACATGTCCGTACTGTAACTGTCCCTGCTGCACTGGAGCCACTGGAATGGCTGGTAAGGCTGGTACCTGAGCTGGTGCTGGGAGGGCAGCTGGGAAAAGTGGCCTATGCTGCTCATTACGGGCACCCCGCTGCTGTGGGGACCTATCACCCTCTGGACAATCTTAGCGCTTATGGCCATACTTACCGCACACAAAACATCGGCCTTTGAAATTACCTCCCCTCTTACCCTGCTGACCACGGCCCTGTTGGCCCTGATGAAAATGCTGTTGGCCCTGCTGTTGGCGGTGTTGGCCTTGATGGCCCTGCTGACTAGGCTGGCCCTGCCTATATCCCCCAAATCCCAGCCTAGAATCACCTGATCTGAACCGCTTGGCAGGGTCCCCCTGATGGGAACTCTGCTCATGCTCACGAGTCTGCCCCTAGGATGTCGGAGCTCCACTAGTGCCACTACCCCCTGTCCTGCCCTGCTGGCCGTTTGCTTCCCTGTAGATGGAAGCGGTGATCCTGGCAGTGTAGTAAAGTCGCATTGAGTACATCTGTGAAGGTACTCAGAGACAGATTCCCTATAAGGTGCTGACGGATCCTCCAAGCTAACCCGTCCATAAACAACAGTATCTTCTTACCCTCAGTGGGTGCCTCATCTGGCACTATAGTGAGAAGTCTCGTGAACTCCTCCTCATACTCAGCAACAGTAGAATTTTCCTACTTCAAGTTTAGTAACTTTCGCCTCATCTAAGTTCGCACGACGGGTGGAAAGTACTTGCGGTCAAACCGCTCCCAGAATAACTGAATCGGAATAGTGTCCCTCTCCTCCAAGGTGGTGGTGGACTCCCACCACTGCAAAGCGGCCCCCACTAGCTTAAAGGAATCCAATAACTATTTCTGCACATTTGTGCACTCATACATACGAAGATGCCACTGGATATCTTTCTTCCATTGGCTGACGATGATGATATCTGAACTACCCGAGAACTCAGGGGGATGCGCCTTCTGAAAGGCATCCCTAACCCGCTCCCATGCTGATGGAAGCTGTGCAGGTACTGGCGCCACTGCCTGAATCTGGGGTGGAGCCTGCTGTACTACCGCTAATGCGGCATTCACCGCCTGGGCAACAATAGCGGCTACCTCATTAGCATTCATCATTCCCTGAATCGAAGCTGCTGGCTGCTCGGCCTGGGCACGCCTATCCGTGCACGTCTCGGAGGCATCTGAAATGTGAAGAAATTTATTAGTCTACAGTTATTATCAAATCTCAAATATCTGAAGACATAATCGTAAAAGCAAGAATACAACAATCCTAAAATAGGGCTAAATAACAAAAATGCTAAGTTGAAAGCGAAATAAGCCGTACAGATCCTAAGGACACTAGAACCTGATGCTCTAATACCACCCGTGACACCCCGCCTAATTAAATACCGGGCGATCACTCCTTTATTAAAATTAAAAGCATGGTGAACACTTGGATCATTCTTAGCGTCACTGTCGTAAAAAATAATCTTTTCCAATTTAACACCCTAAATAATTAAGCTAAGTGTCAAAACCATTTTAGAAGTTACTTTCCAAATTTTATTTTATAAACCAACATTTAAAACTTTACATAATTCACAATTTAAAGAATCACACAACAATTAACCTGTAATATATAATCCAAAGAATTTAAAAATTCAACTAAATAATCCCAACATTTAAAACTTAAAGGAAAACATCCTGACAGTAATAACACCCAAAGTGTGAATAATGGAAATAAACAAGTCACAATATCCCATAGACAACTGAATAATGGAAAAAGGGCGACACATGCCCAACTGAAGAAATAGAGCTAGGACTGGAATCAACAAATGAGGTCGTCTAAGCAAGAGGCCTGCAACTCCCACCTAAGTTGCAGCGCGTTCCTTCCAAAGGATCCTATGCAAGACGCCCCCGTGGCTGGGCACCTGTAATATATACATATATATACAAGAGAGAAAGGAAAAATGGAAACGAGTCAGAGCCCGATTATAAAAACGATTTCAAATTTGTTTAGCAAGTATTTAAAATGTTTACTGGACAATGCAATAACATATTAGTGCGACACTCCCTTGAGAATTTCTCACCTCTCTTCTAATGTGCACACAGATCGCACTAACCTTCCCAATGGTTTAACTTACCTTATCTTAGGTTACTCGTAAGATTTAATACTGATAAATTCAATTGTTTAAGAGGTTAATTTCATTTAATAACAAAGTTCTCATTTAAACCTTATTTACTCATAAAGTTTCTCAGTAACGTAATATACTATTCAAACACTTATTTCCCAAATTGAAATAATTATTCATTTTCTTACTTACCATAAACATAGGAGGTAGTTCCCAAATTCTAGAATTTAATATATATATTAAATACTCATATAATATATATATATATTCTAATGACACCCCACATAATAATTATGGTGCAGGCATACTCTACTATCCAGTCCCCGTATCACTCGTACTAAGGGAAATACAAGTTTGGAATCACTCTCGAACTGTACTAACACAAACACAAACAACATTGAGGCGAAGCATAGATTCCAAGTCTCTAAGAGGTTATTACATGCCCCCACGTCTCTTAGGACCGTCTGAAATATCGATTTGATAGCCTGTACCAAAGGATTTCTATCTTCTAGGGTACGAGTCAATATCCCCCAAAAGGCTCATCGAGATAAGACTGTCCCAATGCGGTAACCTCAGGGATAGTAAGTAGCGCGAGCACGATTTTTCACACATGTATAGTATATGCATTAACACAGTCATATAAATATACTACTATTTCCATATCAATTTAGGTACATCTCATAACCCATAATTATGACATTTGTCTTTATTACTCGTTATTTAGTTATCACGTATAACGTATTGCCACTCATCTTAATTGGTGAGATTATTCTAACTCATCAAGTGACACTAGTAAATCTCTACACACCCAAGTGTAATTTCAGTTGGTACTCATTTATTCTCCAACGTAACTACCTTACGCATCCCCATCTTTAAAACATAGTTCCATCAACCCTTATGTGTAAAACATCCCTGTATAATGTAAATCCCGTCCTATATTAAAGGTTTCATATTTTTAATAAGTCTTACTGGTCTTCTTTATCTCCCAAAATATTTTAATAAGGGTGTCCAAAGGATTATTACACATTTAAATTGAATCCAGCTATTTAAAAAGGGGAATTATGAGTCTGCCAGGAGGGGTCGATCGATCGATGGCAGGGGCTCGATCGATTGATCCGTCGATCGATCGACACTCCTGGTTCGATCGATCGATCAAACAGGTATGGTGAATTCTGCAGATTAACCGTTACGGGTTCTATCATCCAACATCACCCAAATTCAGATTTTTAACACCCAAACTCCCAGAAATTCGTACTACAAACATTATAAATCCAAATTAAACATCTCCTACGTAAAACATGTAAATTTTCATCAATATCCATGTAAATTTTCATCAATATCCCGATTCTCCTACGTAAAGCACGTAAAGCACATAAAGCATGTAAATTTTCATCAATATCCAGATTCTCATTCATATCATTACTACATGCAATTTTCCGATCTCCAACATGGGTTTTCTTCTATGAAACTCATCCTAATCAACCCTAGACTAACATGAATGATGCATTAACGAAATTAAGCAAGATAAATACTTGATTGTAGATTTTTGTCTCTGGTTTGTGGATGAAATCAGTGTGGTTACGATCCTTGCGACGTGATCTATCGTTTGGCGGCGACGACGATGCAAACGAAGAAGTTTTCGGACAAGAACACCTTGGCAAGCTCTCTCCTTCCCTCTCCTATGGCCGTCACTTGTCTTTGGTTATGTTAACCCTAGAAGACAACCTTAGGCATCTGATATAACCCTTGTGAATTCGTGGGTTTAATTACCCAAAATTACAAAATGTCCAAAATGCCCTCCCGGGGTACTAATTAAGACTAAAAACGCCCTGAGACCCAAACTAACCCCTCGGGTACACTTTTCTGACTATCTCGACCCTTTCGGACACTTTCGCGCACTCAAAATGACTATATGAGCCACTTATAATTTATTCACTTTTATTAATCCATATTTAGTCGCGACACAACACCGGCGCGTCCCAACTTAAATTTCCAAAATTGTCATTTTATTCACTCGTGACATTTAATAGAGTCAATATCATGTATTACTTTGCTCATTAGTAATATTCAACAAGTTTCCAATGATTACTAACTCCCATCACGTTAGTAATTAAAAATAATAAATTTCTGGATTTATATTAAATTAATAACTCACATTAAACTTAATAAATTCCCAAATTGAGAAAGCATAAAAATACGGGGTATTACATGCTATTGAGGAAATGGATGATCAAAACCTTACTCCAGAACGCCTCAGTAGTAAGTCAAGAACTGTGGAAATGGAATTAGAATTCAAGAAACAATTAATCCAGACTAGTAAAAAATAGGGTAATTATAATCTTATTTTTTCATCTAATTTGATCAAACCTGACCTTGACCTTGACCTTGACTCTAATGAGGACTGTGACATGGATAACTTGGAAAATCAGATTTCTCTCATGTCTAAGAAATTCAAAAAAAATTTAAACTTTAAAAACAAAGTTGCTTCTCGACAAGGGAAACCTAATTACTCCAACACTTCTAATAATAGGCCTCATGAGAGAAGACCTAAAAAACAAAAGATTGATGACCACAAGAGACCTAAGAAAGGCCTTAAAAATGTTGAATGTTCTAGATGTGAAAAATTAGGACACATGGCTAGTGACTGTAGGGTTAACTTATACAAACATCCCTAACATAATAGGGCTAAGCTATGAAAGACTTGAATGACTCAAGTGACTCTGAAAATGAAGAACCTGTGTCATCCAACTCTTATGAACCTTGCATATCATTCTTTGCTAAGATAATTTATAATGATGATGAGGAAATTGATCATACCATGACTGATGTTGTCTCTATTGATATAACTGCCTTACTGCTTGAGAATGATTGTAGTATTGAGAATTGTGTGTGTGTGAGTCAAAGTGATCGTCTTATTGTTGATGCCAATGGGTGTTTGAGTCCTAAAATTGAATCGATTGGGGACACAACACAAAGTTCACTTATTAACTTCAATAATAAGGATCTTCCTGAATTCACACACTTTACACTAAAACTCTCAAGAAAAGCGCTTGACTAGAGAAGATTGTCAAAGATATTTCTACGAAATTAGAGTCCTTAAACCAAATAGTTAAACAAAGTGCTGAAGAGTATACGTCTCAAAGTCTTACTCATGATGAGGTGATAAAAGCTTTTGAACAAAGAGTGAAAGAATTGATTGAATCCAATAATGTTTTAGAAAATAAGTATAAAGGACCATTGTTAGAATTTGAACAAATAAAAGAAAAGGTTTCAACAATCTTAAAAAAATTCTCAAAATTTGAAAGAAATTCTAATTGTTTTGAGGACTGTGTTGCTGATAGCAAGATCAATTTTTATGATAGATCTGGAATAGGCTTTTCCACCAAAAATATTAAACAAACTAAACCTTTTGAAACCATACAGTTTGTTACTCGTGAGAAAAGAGCTATGGAAATTTATCCTGATTTTTAATCTTTGAAAAATGATTTTGATAAAAATCAGTCGCAGTTAAACTTTGATAAGATAAGTACCTCTAAGAATAATGTTCAACTTAAATCTAAGTACGTTTTTCCGCCTATTCGAAAGAGTGAGACCTCATTTCAAGCTGTTTCCTCTAGAACTAATGCCAAAAGTCATAGCATAGGGAAACCTATGTTCAACAACATTCCTAAAGACTTAACTACTACGAGTAATATTTATTTCTCATACTGTGATGCGTACGGACATTTCATAGATCGTTTCTATTCCAAACTCCTATACCAAAATACTTATCCCTCCTTCACCTATTAGAACTTTAACTATTCTAGGAGAAGTCGTAACAATTATGATCTTCCTAAACCAACAGATAGAAACTCTAACTATAGAAAAAGAAAGACAAGATCTAATACTAAAAGACAATGGTCAAGAAATAATCATAGAGTCTTTTCTCGACCAAATGCTTAAAATGTTTATAACAACAATAAATTTGCGCAAAATTTGTATAGACAAAAAGCTGAAGCTCGCAAGTTTTATCAAATACGAGCTAATAAGCGTAAATTGAAAACTAGAGCTATTTGGGTAAGAAAGCATGATGTAGTACCCCATATGAAATATAACATAATGATCAGTGCTTTGAAAGCTGAACACACCACATCTGGATGGTACTTAGACTCTGGATGTTCTAAGCATATGACCAGGGTCGAATCCAAACTCTCAAACAAAAATAACTTCTCCGGAGGCAAAGTTTTGTTTGGAAATGGTGTTTAGCCCAGATCGTAGGAAAAGGAACACTCCAAGAAGAAGGATTACCGATTCTTGAAGATGTGTTATTAGTAGAAGTTCTGAAGGCTAATATACTAAGTATTTCACAATTTTGTGATTCCAATCACACTATCACCTTTTTAAAGAACAATTGTAAAATTTTAAATGAAAATGGTGAATGCATAATTACAGGAATTCGTACTCCAGATAACTGTTACACAATTAATGCTAGTACAGAGGTCTGTAACATTGCCAGAATGGATGACAATGAATTATGGCATAACAGAATGGGTCACATAAAGTGTGACAACCTTAGTAAATTGTCCTCTCAGGAAATTATTAAAGGTATTCCTAAAATAAAACCCATTTAGAATATAGCATGTGGTCCCTGTCAAGAAAGCAAAATAGTTAAGGCATATCACAAAAGGGTTAAAGATATGATGTCCTTTAAACCATTAGAACTTATCCATATGGACCTAATGGATACTTCTCGTACTATTAGTCTTTGTGGCAATGGTTACATTTTAGTTATGGTTGACGACTACATGAGATTCACTTGGGTTGCTTTTCTAAAACAAAAGTCTAAAACCTTTAGATCATTTTTAAAAATCTTACTTCGTATAGAAAATGAAAAGGACTCCCAAGTAGATAAAATCCGGAGTGATAGAGGAGGAGAATTTATAGATTTAGGTGTCATCGAATATTGTGACTATAATGGTTATAAACACGAGTTTAGTGCTGCCAAGACACCCCAAAAAAATGGGATAGTCGAACGTAAAAATAGGACTATTTAGGAAATGGAAAGAATTCTAATACATGCCAAAGACTTACCTAAATATTTTTGGGTTGAGTCAGTACGTACTTCATGTCACATTATGAATAGAGTCTACCTTAGGAAGAATTCTAAACAGACCCCCTATGAACTTTGGTATAGCAAGAAGCCAAATCTTAAATATCTTAGGACATTTGACAGTATGTGTTATGTCTGTAAAGACAGAGAACAATTATCTAAGTTTGAAATAAGAGGAGATAAACCTAAATTTCTAGGATATTCACCTGACAGTAGAGCCTACCGTGTTTATAACTTGCGTAATAAGACCATGATGGAATCTATTAATGTGATTGTGAATGACACTTTTGTAGAAAGTAAAACTACTAGACCATTTATTGTAGAAGAGTGTGAAAGCTTTTTAAATTATGAGTTTGTTGAAATAACTGAGTCTTTACCGACAGAGACCCCTGAAGTACCTAACTGGGTTTCGAAAGACCATCCTATGGATAATGTTGTTGGTAATCACATAAAACTTGTTCGTAGAAGATCCCAACTTTGTAACATTGCTCATTTTGCATGTTTTGTGTCTCTTATTGAGCCTAAAAATACAAATGAAGCCTTGAATTACCCATTGTGGATTACTGCAGTGCAAGAATAGCTTCTTCAACTTATCATTCATGATGTTTTGTATCTTGTACCCAGACCTGAAAATAAAAGGGTTATTGGCACACATTGGATTTTTAAAAACAAGACTGATAAGTCTGGGATGATTATTAGAAATAAAGCTAGATTAGTTGCCCATGGATACTCTCAGACTAACGACATAGATTTCGAGGAAACATTTGCTCTTGTTACTCAACTCGAATCTGTTCGTTTACTTTTTGCTACAGCTTGTCATTTACATTTCACACTTTACCAAATGGATGTAAAGTCAGCCTTTCTAAATGGTATTTTAACTGAGGAGACCTAAGTAGAACACCACATCATCCTAATCATGCTTATCGCCTTAAGAAAGCTCTTTATGGGTTAAAACAAGCTCATAGAGATTGGTATGACCGTCTGTCCACATTTCTTTTAGATAATGGATTTAGGAGAGGAGGTAATGACCAAACCTTGTTTGTCAAACATTTTGACAGCAAAATTACGATTGCTCAAGCATATATTGACGATATCATTTTTGGATCCACTTCCCCTTCAGAAGCCAATTCTTTCTCAGACATTATGCACAGAGAATTCTAAATGTCGCTTATGGGGGAGTTGTAATTTTTCTTAGGTCTTTAAGTAAAATATAACTCATAAGGTTTATTTGTTTCGCAATAAAGATATGCTTTAGAGATTGTAAAAATTTTTGTCTTAGATACGACTAAAGAAGCTATAACGCCTATAAGTATCTCAGTCAAACTTTCCAAAGATTAAAATGGTAAATCCATTGACTCTACCTTATACTGTAGTATGATAGGAAGCTTGATCTAACTAACTGCCTCGTGCCCATATATCATGTTCGCTGTCTGTGTGTGCGCCCATAATCAAAATAATCCTAAAGAGAGCCATTTATTATGTGTAAAAAGAATAATTAAATACATAAAAGGCACTCACAATTTAGGGTTGTGGTACACTAATGACACATCGAGCACTATAGTTGGTTACACTGACGCTGATTGGGCTAGATGTTTCGACAATAGTAAAAGTACATGAGGCGCATGTTACTACATCGGTAACAACTTGGTTGGTTGGAACAGTAAAAAACATAACTGCACCTCTTTATCCACTGCAGAATCTGAATATATTGCAGCTGGAAGTTGTTGTGCCCAGTTATTATGGCTGCAACTAATGCTGATAGATTATGGTATAAATGAAGATAAAATTCATCTCTATTGCGATAACCAGAGTGTGATCAATATCTCTAAGAACCTAGTTCAACATTCTCGCACTAAACACATTAAAATTAGATATCACTTCATACGAGAATTAGTTTAATCAAAAGAACTAGAGATTAATTACCTACCTACTAATCTACAATTAGCTAATCTGTTTACAAAACCTTTGGACTTTAAGCATTTTGAATCTTTACGCAAATCAATTGCCATGGTTTTAGTTGAATAATTTTCTTATCTACCTGATTATAACTCTCTTATTTTATTCTTTCTGCCCTTTGTCCATTTTAGGCAAAATGGGGGAGATATTTTGAGTCCACTTTTACACTTTTGTACATTCTTATCTACTGAACTTGATCTTAGGTATATTTTAGCATATTTTAGTACCTTCTTATTGAATCAGAATTTGATAGGGTAATGGTTTGTACATAGTTGAGTTATATAATTTTTATTTCTAGGAGATTGGGTAGATAGATTTTTATAGGAATATGATTCTCTTATTTCTTTTTGGTATCCCTACGAGTCCTTGTTGACTAAAAGGAGATTTTGTCTCATATTTTCAAAGGGGGAGAATGAAGCAACCTTATATCTTTGACTCATTTGAGTCTGCATTATATAGGAGCTTATCTAGTTTGGAAATAGTGATAAAATTGTGTCCATCCCTATTTGAACCATAAAACCTCAGAACTCTCTTATCAACTTTGATATTCCTCTATAAGTTCTTGATGGTATTTCATATACACCACACACTAGGACTTCATACGTGTTTTATTTCATTCTCATTATGACATTGTGTGAGTTAAATCCCCTAATATGATTTTTAAATAATTTTTGGGATTTAATAAAAATTATCTAGGCATTTTAAATAGTTTTTGGAAATTAAAATTTGGAACTTAATAAAGCTTTGGGGTTGATTTGCAAATATTTCTTTTCCCTTAAAACTGTCTTGGGTAGAATCCAAAAGCGACAGAAACATTTATGGGTGAAACTTGGATTTTTTTGAAATAAAAAACACGCGTTTTAGACTTGATCTTGAGCCTACACGTGTTGCTCTGGCAACGATTCGATTTGTGTTTCTTCTCACTCACAAAATCGTGACTTGATCTAGACCTTTGAATTGCCTTAATCAACATTCTTCATGCGTTTGGAATTAATCCAAGTGTGATGGTTTTATCCAATCAGAGTTGAGCTTTGCACTTGCATCGATTTAAATTATTTTAATATCAGCCCTTGTTTTGTTGCTTTGTTCCAGATCCTTCAAATGCCATTATAAATAAGATCCTTCTCTAAGGCATTTAGAGACTTTTGAAAGATCCTCTTTTGAGAGAAAAAATGAGAAAAGAGAGAGAAAAGAAACCCTAAACCTAACTTCATCAAACTCTAAATCCAGAAACACTTTTCGTGGAATTTAAACATGAGTGTTTAGATCGTGTGTTGAGAAGTTATCCTCTCTTGTTCTTGATCATCTTTCCAACTTAATCACTTTGAGTTTTTCAGTTTCTTCTTTATAGAACTTGATATCTCGTCTTTCCCTGATACATCTCACTTAGATAGATTACTGTTTTGATTTCTCTTTTCGAGAAATCTTATTTGTTGGTTATTTTTAAACTTATTTCATGTTTTTAAACCCTAAACTAACAATCTTCGTTCTAATTTCATTTTACTCAACACTATCAGACTAAGATCTAGATTTGAGATCTTGATTATATAATATTTTCAAAACCAAAAAGTGTTAGGATCTTGAATATTTCACAACAAGATTCCCTCCTGATCTGCGGATATTTTGAAAGGTCTAAAAGTCTGTTTTAGTTTTGACTAAATTGATTTTAAAATTTCTTGCATATCTAGTGATCTTGTAATTTGTTAAAACATTATGTCTTTATTAACTGTAAGTGTGTTTCATGCATATGTTATAGAGAACATCACCACTACACTTTCACTCTACCACTCTTAAAGTGTTGGTTGTATGATCTTGAACTTGTTTGAGTCGACGTAAAGACTGGAATCAAGTAAACTTACAAAAGCTTAAGAGAACATCAACAACAACAACCTTCAGAGAAGTCAGATCTAATCCGGAGGAGTTAGTAACGATTTTGAACTTAGTTTAGGTGTGTTTGTTTGGTTTGATTGTTAATAGCTTGTAATTTGCTACTTTGATTTAGTGGATTTTTGTTTTGTGGCGTAGTGGTCACTGTAGATGTTTCCCCAATTGGTTGGGGTTTTACCATGTTAAAAAATACTTGTGTTCTTCTTCATTTTCTCATCACCTTCTTCTTAGCTGTGCTGATTTAATAGTTTAAGTTTTTTTTTCAAAACTGGTTTACTAGATCTGAAATAACTCGTTCACACTCATTCAAACTTTGTTGATAAGTTTTTTTATACACATCTTGTGTTAATTTTTGTTTTGATTAATAGAGTTTCTTCAAGAAATAGCTCGAAGCCATTTTAACAGTTTAACTTTGTATTAAACGTCTTAAGTGGCATTTTTCAAGGCTTGACCGCTCTCTGTGGGGCCAAGATGAGGCCTTTTCTGGAGGTTCTCTTAATGTGCTTGACGAGACTGCAATGATTTTTTTTGTTGTTCGTCACTGAGGGTGACACATCATGATATGTTGATTGGAGAATATAGGAATCATTAATATTCCTAAAACCCTCATGGCATTTCAGTAAGAGTGGAGAATATATGAATCATGTCATCATATGCCTCATCAAATTTCAACTTGGATGGCCTATTCTTCCTTTGCTAAAGGTTATTGGCAATATGTTGATTGCACTCTACTCAAATGTTGCACTGCCTAGATATCTTGTTAAGTCTTATAAGTTTTTCCAATCTTCTGTTAGCACTTTTTTTAGCGATGCTTCTAATGTTCCATATAAGGAAATAGATCATTTGTTTGGGTTTAGGGAGCAAATTATACTTCCAGACCTTAAAGACATTGCTTGACTTGGATATCTATTATTGGGATTCTTGTTATGTTTCTTTTTGGTTGTAGCCTCACACCCGTTCTTATTGTCTATTTGGGGTAATCTAGGGGATAGGTTGAGGTGTTAAACAATTTGAAAAATATCTCCAACTGGGACTGATACTACTTCTTGATCAATAAAAGATTTATCCCATGTAGTTCTGAAATTATTCAGAAGTTTGCTGTAAGGACTCGGGATTAGGCTGACATGAATGTTTTTGTTAAACTTTATGGTGTAATTATCACTAAGACTGTGGGTGTCTACGTAGTCCATATAATTTGAGCCTAATGAGCCTTCTTCCTTGTACTTGATCTTAGCGATCGACAACTGTTATATATCTCAATGTCTAACTCGCCTGTATGAGGCTTGGAAGTGGTCACATTAGGTGAACATTCATCTTTCTCTACTAAGTTGCAGACAGTATGATAAACCACTGAATTCTGTTCAGTATTGACATATAATATATCTGCTTGGACTGGCTTGGTAGGGTTCAAATTAGGTGAGATTTCACTTTCCTTTAATAAGCTGCTGACTGAAATCTTAGTAGGACAAACCACTGAATTATGTTCAGTAGTGTTAAGTGTTATACCTATTTGAACACCAATCGCAATAAATCAAGTTGTCCAAACTAATCAGGAATTCCAATAAAAACAAAATAATTAAAACGCACATAATGTGGTTGAGATTGTTATTTTCATTTTCAGTTGTTTTACTTGTTATCAAAATAATATAAAAATGACTATTTTTTGTGATTAATGAGAACATATACAAGTATTGAGTTGGTGTGTGTGCTTATGGCAGGGGGTCGTGGTCATTAATCACCTTCCTGGTTTATTGATTTTGAAACCCCAAAAAAGAAAAAGAAGAAAACAAAGCAAGAAGAGATTCTAGGTAAACTAGAAATTCATAGACAACAGAACTAAAACAGCACTAGGGAAGGGTTCAAACACATGATGGTGTGTTACGATGGTTTGTTATTACATGGGTCACCCTACTCCCTAGCCTAATGAACTATAGGAGAGTAATTAACTTTATTATCCCGCACATACATCTGGTAGAAAATGAGGAGATCCAATCCAATCTCATGAATGGCCTCTTCATACGTTGATTTAGAAATAGACGGCTCGAATTTGGCATTCCTGGGGCTCCATGTGGTACATGCGAGGAGTTCCTTGGCCTTTTTTACCATATGATCCATCTTCTCGCCTAGTCCTTAACCCTATTGTTGTTGTTGCCTCACTATCTCCTTTATGGCCTCGCATCTACACTGTGGGTCCACTTTCTCAAGCTGCTTGCATCACTCTTTAAGGTGTTTCTACTGATGTGGGTTAACCACCATTCTAAAGGCCATGTCATTGTAATAGATTCTCTAGGACGACCTCAGGTACATCTAGTTGTAGGTGAGCGGATGGGTCTGAGCCTTCTGATGACATCTCTTTATCTTTGTCCTATCCATAACTTTCTTTTTTAGTACTATCCATAACTTTGTGAACCTTGCTTGCCGAGTACTATCTTGTTTTTTCTATAAGTACAACATAGAGTTACATCCATCCATACACACATACATATCTGTCGATTCATAAAACACATTTCTGCTAAAAAGATTTATAGATTTCAACATCAAAATTGAATCATTGCAATGTAAAAAATACAAATGCTGATTTCACAAACGTAGAAATAATAACTTGTTTTTGACAATCTTTGTCTTCAAATTGAACTATGATTGATGCCGCTCAAAACGTTATGACCATCTCAAATTTGATCCATAATTAAGTCTAAATATGATTCTTAGTTTGTCATAATTGAGTTTTTAGCCCACCATTATCCTATTTATGTTCATGTTATTATGGTGCATCATGGATAGTAGGACCATCTCAAGGTATGGAAGTGAAGTAGGACTACTCAAATAAACTAGGATTTGGATGAATAAGTTATTACTAAGTTTTTTTCTCAATGTCATATGTATGTGTGAATCAGTTTATTATTTTCTAGATGTAGGTACTATTTATTCCCCAATTTCGATTTTTACAATTGGAAATATTATAATTTTTACAAGTATGTGGATTATAAGCCATCCACTCAGACTATTTCAAAACTTGAGTTTGAGTTTGAAAGGAGGAAATTGATGAAAAATTAGTGCTTCCCAAAGAGATGATTAATTTAAATAGAATAGGAGGAGAGAATAGGAATAACAGAGAGAAAAAGATATATTAGGTAGAAGAAGAAGAGATTTGTACTATTTATAAAGCTCAATATACAGAACAGGATGCCTCATAACCTTAAAAGAAACTGTTTATAGCATTCGTTGGGCTCTCACATGTGCGTCTTTAGCTCACTTCTTAGTGTTACTTTCCCATCATGGAGCACTCATAACAAATTTCATGTTATCAATAATTGTTTACTTTCTGCAGAAATTTCCCCAAACTAATGAATGTCATTTTATAACACTCACTGACACTAATACATAGACCTTGTGATCTCTTGTTAGAAAAAAGATGCCGCACATCAGCACTAATTTATATTACATGCAGCGTTGGATATCGTTCAGGACCTTACATGGACAACAAGTGCAATGTGAGATTCCATCACCTGAAGTGTGTTTGTGTATGTTTGTGTGCAAATGAACAACATCCAGTTGCTATCAAATGGACTTTTGCATTATGTTTTCTTCTTTCATTATTATATTACAACTGATGTTTTTTCCTTGCCCATTATATCCAGGTTTTTGAAAGTAATTGACGGATTCAATTATTTGGTCATTCAGTATATGTTACCGATGGTCATATCCTTTTATATATTTCAATTGATTTATTATTTATCAATGTTTATGAAATGATAAAATCGCTAAGATTACGTTTTATCTTGCCATATTGCGTGGTAATTGCTACTCTTTAGAGTATCATAGGCATACGAGACGCACTTAAGTTGATTTATTTTTCATTATTGTTATATTTAAGGGTAATGTCATTTGTTATGTTGGAATGACATGTTAATTAGGCTTTATATATTTATCCCTACTTTTTGTTGTTGCACTGCTCCAAATCATTTTCAATCTGATCCAAACAAACTTTGGTTGATTTAGGTGCTTTTCAGTGGAGATTTGATGATTTGGCTTGTTTTGGCGGACGTTGAATTCCAAATATAATTATTTTTCCTTTCAAATTCAAAAGTACAACAAAAAATTCAATGTTGCCGTTGATATAATCAATCCTTAATAGTAAGTACTCAGGTTTGATTTTTTATATTAAATTTCACTGTATTGAGTTAATAGTGAAATTTCTTAGAGCATCATTGTGTTCAAATGTTCTAAACATTTGTATTTTAAATTTAATTTGATAAATAATTATAAATTTTTACAATGTTCTCATGTATGAAGTTGATATAATCAAATTTTTACATTTAGAATTCAGGTGATGCTCCAATTATGCTTTTGAAAATCCCTGTTTACCGACTCAAAAACTTGCACAGTTGCATTTCTTACATGAAAGAAAGAATCATATTTTCTAAGTATTTGAAATTTAATAATCTCAAGTTTTTTTTTTTGAACTAGACCATATGCTGGGAAGATTTCAACAATGCTTTTTTTTCTTCATATTCCCCTTTAGGATTCTAAGTTTCAATTAGATTTATGTTAATTTAATTTAAGAACTTTCTTTCTGAACTTTTTAAAACCAGACAAATATAGATTTCCTTACGTGTGCTGCGAATTCATTATTTTCTTTTGTGAAAGTTACATTTGAACCCTTTTTTTTTTCTTTTGGTTGCCACTTGGTATGATTGTCTGAATTTCTAAGGAGTTGAATATATTGATTGTTTGGATTTCTGTAGGACATAGATGGTGAATTAACAGTGAAGAAGATGGCGAACTAATTGTACGTCTGATGTTTCTTAAATCTCTAATTTTTGTAACAAAATGTGTTATTGCCTATTTTAGTTTTGTATGTGCATAATTTAGATTAAGTTACAATAACCTTTTTTGTGGGGGATGGGGGATCATGATTCAATCTCCGCACTACTTAATTATGAATTTCTCTTTACCGTGAGTTCTAGTATATTTTTTTGGAGAGTTTGAGCCTTATATTATATCACGTGTTTCAGAAGTTTCTAAATATTGACTTGGTAAATGCCTGGTCCATATTTGCAATAGCAGGGCCCCCATAGAATACGTACGTCTATATTATCTCAAACCAATTATGAGATCGTTGTCACAATACACATATTTGGCGACCTACCTTCTTTCCCCTTATTGGTGTTCTTCAGGTTTCTTTCTCAGCTTCCATACTATATCAATCCAAATTGCTAAATAAATATTGGAATTATATAGTCATTGTGAAAAAAAAAGAACTTCAGATTGTTTTTGTGACATACATAGATATTTGCAACTAAATCAGCCTTCATTGTGACAAATTACAGGATAGTGTTAACAACTGGAGGGAGGCTGCTCTGTTCCTAAAGTCTATTATGTTTTTGGAAGCTAGAATATGGTTCATAGGTACATTTAAGAAAAAAAATTACTTATGCCTAGTAAATACTTCCAATTTCAATCAATGGGAGATAAAATATCTTTATTTTATTTATATATATGTATGCGATGGAGTATTAGGTAGGATATATGTATAGATATTTTTCACCCATAGTTGTTTAAAATGTTGCGGCTATTGCTGTAGGTGTTTTTTAGTTAAATTTTATGTCTAAACATGTTGATTTTCATGAATAAACAAAAAAAACTTTGTCGATTTAAAAAAAATATATGTTGAGTGTTTTTAAAAGTAATTAATACAAAGAAATACAAATTTGATCATGTTTTTAAAGATTATTATCTATAGGAACTATTAAAAAAGATTTCAGGTAACTAACACTAAATAAATCTTATTGCAGGTAAAAACCTTTTGTGGGCAAGGCTAGTCATTGAAGTCCTTTTGTTGGAGGTCATATGCTTCAAGATTGCGGGTTTACTTTCCTTACATAATTTTATGTTAGGAGTAGATGGGTTTTAATGTATTTTATCTAGTGAGACAAGTGAAATTGTGTAGAGATTTAGGTTGGTGTACATTATGTTCAAATTATTGATTGCGTATAGAGATCTTACTTATATGAATTCTAATTATAGTTGGGGAATTATTGGAAATAGCCGGTAATGTTATATATATTAAAATGGGATGCCAAATATGTCATATATTGTTTTTAAGAGGTTTTGTTTATAATTATATAAAATATATTTCAGAATTGATGAAATTATAATTTAGGTGCTAAAATTATTGGAGACAGCTTCTTTGCCGTCTCAAAAGGGTCCCATAAATGAGGATCTATTGAGACAACTTTGTTACCATCTCAAAAAATTCTTTTGGAACAGTTGTTGCCATCTTAAAAAAGAGGTTTAAAAGGCAATTTTTTTACCGTCTCAAAAAGGTCCTATAAGCAATGACCTTTTGAGACGGCTACTGTCGTCTCAAAATACTTTTAAAGCGGAGGTCTAATATGACTCCCCTTCGCCGTCTCAAATGGCATCCCAAAAGGTTTTTGAGACTGCCAGATGACCTTTTGAGATGATTGGATCATCATCTCAAAAAATATTTTTTTTGTAGTGTCATACCACCCTTTATCGGGCTAGAGATTATTAATCATGGTTTATTCTTTAGTCTTCTTTTTATCATATTTCATTACATTGGCTGTCTTACACATTTTCGTGCACAATTATTATTATTTTCTTTTTCCATTAGCCTTTCTCGAAATCATCCAATATCTGTATACTTTAACGGGCTCCACACCATCGGTTATGCTATCATATGCTCTGGCTTGTGATTTTGGGTCTTTCATCCCAGGGCTCTAGGCCCTTCTTAATTATTCTCGTTGTCATCTGAGTCTTTATTAATGCGTTATTACATTTTTGATAATGTCAGCATTATTCCATCATTTTATTGTTTTCATCATTTCTACAGTTTATTTCAATATCTCATCTTATCAACGTGCCATTTCATCCAATTTATTCGTTTTCACCAAAAGTCGACCGACGAGGATTAAAGAGGAAATCCAACCACTAGGATCTTCAAGTTGTAAAAATTATCATTTTGTCCTTTCTTTCATCATAACCCTGTGAAAAACATATTGAATTTGCCATGGCACTATAAATCAATATTTTCTTTCAAAACATCATTTTTATGATTTTATAGCCCAAATCATGCTTCATTATTTTATGTAATCTCTATAAAATACACTCAACCATTTAAAGACTATTTTAGCCAAATGTTCACTACTTAGCCCTATTATTCCATGTGACTTTAAATATCATTTTTCTTCATTGTAATAATATTTATAATACATATTTATGAATGTTTTGCTACATTTAATCATCAACTCATAAAACCCATTTCAACATGATTTATCAAGTCTGAAATACCATCATCTATCATACTACATGTTTCCACATATGTTAAGGAGGATGTCAAGCCTAGATATTCCTCAAAATGAACTAAACAAGATATAAGTCACGAGTTTATGTTTTTCAAGGTTTCTTTCCATATTTTAAGGTAAAAATGCCATTTATTTATAAAATACCCTTTTAAGATTTGTCTTCTTTAAAAGTTCATTTTTGCAGGACTTTATTATATTAACAGGTAACTTCATTTTTGGCATTAATATCATCTAGCATGCATCATACACATCTTTTATAGCTAGAAACCTTTAAATTTTAAAAACAACAAAACCTTACCTTATGGTTTGAAGAGGAGACAAAGAAGAAGATGACTACGGAAGTTCCTAGCCCCAAATACTCCAAAACGCTCTCCAAAATAGTCCAAGACTCTTCAAAATACTCCAATGCTTTCACCCACTTACTTGACTCTACCCACCTCTACCCTTATAAAGCTTGAGGATGAATAACAAGGGTTTGAAATGGTGTATAATGGTGTATTATGGTGGTGGAAAGGTGTAACTACGATGGAAATGCTTAGAGAGGAAGATGAACTCTTAAAATTTATAGAGAGAAAGAGGAAATATGGCTGATGAAAAATGGTGGGGCAAGACCCACCCTCTCTCTCTTCTTATAACCCCAAATAACCCACAAAATGATTTAAAACCCCAAGACCCACATGTTATACACATTTTTTATCATCCGGTTCTCTCAAAGGTCGACGCATCATCAATCCAAGGGTCCGAAATGAGATAACACACAAGGGAAACTTGAAATATTCAATATTTGAAGCAGTCATTCGAACGACATAGTAACGAGGGGAAAAATCCTAAACATGTGTGGTTCATTAGATCTTCATTAGAAACTCGTTCAAATGAGAGGATCTTCTCATTCGAAATGAAAGGGGCTTCATTTGAAGGAGCTAAGGATATCATTTGAACGACCCATAACTTCATTAGAATGATAGGAACATCTCAAAATTCCAAATTGTCCCACTATATTTCTAGAAAATACCACAAGGGCCATAATAATATTCAATTACTCATAAAAATTTATATACATATTGATCCAAATTCCAAGAGTTCTACATATAATACAAATTTGACAAAAATATGAATAAAATTTCGGGCACGGGTATTGCAATTTATCTCCCTGTTGAGAGTTGCATCAACTTTACTTACCTCGACGATGTTAACTATTCATCGGTTGGTAGCCTCGATGGCATTTCCTTATTTCTCCTTAAGAGTCTGAGATGTTGTCCTCCCCCCACACCCCTCCTCGACTCTAGTCTGATGCCAAGTTGTACCATTATTTTCCTTAGGAAATATTATGGCTTGCTCCAATATAATTAGCAAGACCCTAGTCTGCCCCGTTATGACTGACGAGGCTGGCCCTAGCCTTCTCCGACTAATTGTCATTGCGCCTCAATTGTACTTCTTCCCGACCCTCTTAATATCTCTAGCCGACTCCTTTTACTTGTTTGACTTTGTAATCATACCTCGTAACTCATTTTCATTGTCAGTTGTTGTGGGTCTCCCGCTTACTTGCTCTGGCGTCTTAGTCGACGTGACTATTTCTTGAGTTCTAGAATATTCTGTTCCTTCCTTTAAATTGTTTTTTTGTTATCTCGATATTTTCATGAATGACCTCCACCACCTCCTCCTCTATGACTAGTACCCGCTTGCCCATTTTAATTTTTACACTATCCGGTAGTCTACATCCAACTTTGACTAGTATGCAAGACCAATAATGGTCCTTACCCTCCCATGTATCTGGGTCTGTTGCCAAAACAAACCCCAAAATAATCTCCGATGGCACGGAACACCTCTTCTCCCCATATTTGTAGAGGAATATTTAACACTCTTATACATCTACATGTATGCCTTTATCTCGAAACTGAGCTACATCGAATAGGATTCTATTTGTCAAGAAACATCAGCACGTCATAGAATTCCCATCTTTTCATCTCCAATATCCCAATGGCCTCCATTTTCGAAGTAAAGTCAAATAAAAATAGGTTTTTTCGAATTGTTTTACTACCACTTTGCCTATACATTTCCACCTGATTTCCATCCATCTGGAAAGATCTTTACAAGATGGTGGCACATCACACCCACCACCAATCTGTGACACCCCGCCTAATTAAATACCGGGCGATCACTCCTTTATTAAATTAAATCAAGGTAAACAGTTGGTTCATTCTCAGCATCACTGTCGATAAAAATAAATTTTCCAATTTAACACCCTAAATAATTAAGCTAAGTGTCAAAAATATTTTCATACAAACCTTCCAAATTTTAATTAACGAAAAAGGTTTATTTAATTAAAACAACATTCCTACAATTAAGAATCACACCACAATAAACTAAATAACATAAACCATTCGTCAATCGAATATCAACATATGAAACTAAAATCACAAATCCATCCTGAATAAATCCCATAGAACAATACTGGAAAAACTGAAATATAAATGTCCCAACAACAAATGAAATAATGGAAAGGGAGACACATGCCCAATAAATGAGAATGCTAGAAGTGGAGTCAATAAAAGAAGTTGTCTACTCAAGTGACCTGTAACTCCCACCTAAGCTGCAGCACGTTCCTCTCAAGGGATCCTAGGCAAGACGCTCCTGTGGCTGGGCACCTGAAAATATACATATATATGTACAAGAGAGAGAGAGAGAGAGAAAAGAAACGGGTCAGAGCCCGAAAGTGTGTTTGATTTTAAAATACCTTTAGCAAGTATTTAAATTGATATAGGCCAATGCAATAACATATTAGTACGTCACTCTCTTGAGAAAATACTCACATCTCTTCTAATGTGCACACCTATCGCACTAACCTTCCCCACGGTTTCTTATCATCTAACGCACTAATCTTTCTAAAAGATTTAACTTAACTTAGATTTCTCGCAAGATTTATAATTCACGACTCCATTTTAAAAGAATGTTCCAAACAGTAATCAAAGTCCTCCATTTTAACTTTATAAAAATCAATAAAGTTTTACAGTGACATCTTACATTTTTTCAAAACAAGTATTTAATAATTTGAGTCAACAACCATGTCCTACTTATCAAATCTCAATAGACAGTTTCAAATATCATAATCTCATATATATATTAACTACTCGTATAATATATATATATATATATATAACAGCACCCCGAATAAAACTATGGTGCGTGCATACTCTACTATCCAAAGCCCCATATCACTCATATTAAGGGGAATACATTCGGAATCACTCTCGAATTGTATTAACAGAAAAACACAAACAATTGAGGCGAAGCATAGATTCCAAGTCTCTAAGAGGATGGCACATACCGGCGTCTCTTAGGACCGTCTGACTATCACATCGATAGCCTGTACCAAGGATATCTATCTCCTAGGGTACAAGTCAATATCCCCCATAAAGGTCCCATCGAGATAAGACTTGTCCCAGCGCGGAAACCTCAGGGATAGTAAGTAGCGTGGGTATGATTTTCACATGCATATAATATATGTACACACAATCATATAAATATACCACTTTATCATGTTAATATAGGTTCTTCTCATCACCCATAATTATACCATATATCCTTAATTTCACAGTTATAGAATTTCGTATAAGGTTTTATTCCTAACCTTAACTCGAAGGGTTTTCTCACTTATTACCTAACACTCGTGGGCTATATTCTCACAAATCTAAATTTCAGTAAGTGTCTTTATTAGGTTCCAACGTAACTCTCTCACGCACCTCACCCCTTTAAATTCATAAATCCATTAACCTAAAGTAAATATCCCATAAATACAATATCGTTAAAGATTTAAAGGTTCCAACATTTATTCATATCCCCTACTGGTCCTCAATGAGAGTGCCCAAGAATTATAACACGACAATTTGAATTTAACGCATTTAAAGAGGGAATTAGGAGTCTGCCAGGAGGGGTCGATCGATCGAAGCTTGGGGCTCGATCGATCGATCAAGCAGGTCTGGGCAAAATTCTGCAGAATGCAGTTACGGGTTTCATCCAACTTCTTCATCTAAAACGATGTGTTTCCATTCTAATTGCCCCAAGAATCCTACTATCATCATTATAACATTATACCAGGTGTTTATAACGTAAAGCATGCGTGTAACTATCATTAAACATGGATAATTAACTCAAAATCCCATCTAATCATCAAGAACCCTAGAGTTTTCCTAAAATAAGGTTCTAATCTGTTTTACCAGAAATTCCTTCTAATTTAACATCAAAATTTCATGGGTTGTAATCCTCTTCATGGCAAGGGTTCCAGAATCTCCATATTATCAAAACTACATGCATTATCCTAACACAATTTGAGTTTTCTTCCATAGTTTCCATCTCTAAACAATCCTAGACTAATATAAAGATTGCATTAACGAAAATAAGCAAGTCAAATACTTGCCTGGGATTTTGGTATGCAGATTCCCGGATGATTTTGGCATGGCTGCGTTCCTTGTCTCGTGATCTACGCGGTGGTGGTGGTGGCGGTGAAATCCGGTGGCTTTTTGGCATTGGTTTACCTTGGAGCTCTCTCCTCTCTTCTCCAATAGCCGTCACTTGATTTATGAAAGTTCTAACCCTAAAAGGCTGACCTAATGGCTGATAAAGATGGCTGAAATTCGTGGGTTTAATTACCCAATTATGTAAAATGACTAAAATGCCCTCCCGGGGTACTAATTAGGCCTAAAAATGCCCCGAGACCCAAACTAAACCCCCGGGTACACTTTTCTGACTATCTCGACCCTTCCGGACGCGTTGGCTCACTCAAAACGACCATACGAACAAATTATAAAAATTTTACTTTTTAATTAACAAAATTAGTCCCGACGTGACACAGGCACGTCCCAACTTAAATTCTCGAAATAGTCATTTAATTCACGTATGACATTCAATATAACCAATATAGTATATCACTATGCTCATTAGTGATATTCAACAAGTTTCCCATAATTACTAACTCTCGTCACGTTAATAATTATAACATAATTAATTTCGTCACGTTAATAATTATAACATAATTAATTTCTGGATTTTTATTAAATAAACATTCTCATTAAATTTAATAAATCCCCAAATTAATATAGTATAAAAATACGGGGTATTACACAATCTTCCCAACCAAGGATTTCACGAAATACTTCACCCGAGACAGGAAAGATGATGACTCAATAACAACGTCGTATTATAAAATACCATTATTAGCAAGTTATAACTAGTGAGAAGGCCAAGGCTCCATGTGAGCTGTCTGCAAAAATGTTTTTTTTCACCTTATCATGGCTTCGGGGCTCGATGACGGTCTCCTCACTATTCTGTTGCATATTCAGCTGACATGGAACCACAAGTTACATCTTTGAAAATAACTTTTCAAAAAACTCCCACCCCCTCCAACCAACAACTCCAGGATAAGAAATCTTATTCTCCCCCCTTTAGAAATAATCACGAAGAAAGCCTCATTTCATACAACATGAGCGCAATAAGTGATTTCTCTGTTCGTACTCGACCACTTCTTATAAAATCTTTCTTTCTTTCTAGATGCCTTAAATATACATTCTCTCATCGACTTGACCTCTCCTCTTTCCAAAAAACTTGATAAAGAATAACTTTTGCCAGTGCTTTAAAGCAAAAATAATATAAAGATAACTCACATTCTTTCCTCAAGTCAAATGTTTTCTATCCTAGTTGCAAAATTGTCTTTCTTATCTAACTCATTCATCAACTAATATACTCCGACGATATTACAAAGTATTTTTCAACATTTGTGAAAGTACCCAAACAAGTGAATGTATAATTATATTAATTGTTTCATTCAATCATCTAAATAATTCTAACTTCTAAACAACCATTGGTTTTCCACATTAAGATATAATACCTATATATCAATGAAGTAGTTAAAAAATATTTAGTATTAGTTGGACACATTAATACAAGTGTTAACATAACATATCCACTAGTAAATGGGCTATCACCAAAGTACCTCCATGAAGCATGCTTAAGCTGTGGTCTTATGTATAGACGATTAAGTATAATTATTGTGGATTGATTGGTGCGTATTTATTTAAAATTATATTTTATATCAATTAAGGCGTATTCTGAATAGTTATATTTATATCTTGAAATATAAGTTAACATGCATGTGAATTGATAAATGTAACACAAACAGTCTTTTATAAGACAATGATCGGATAATAATGATAACAATTATTATTGACATTGGTGAATAAATTGTTAATGTTGTAGTACATGGAAGGAATCATGCTAATTAATTAGTATGGAACCGTTGTGACTCACATTGATATTTTATTTGATTAAGGAGTTTATGAAGAACCATTTAAGGATGACTCGTACCTTATGATAATTATGGACCAAGTGGGAGACTGTTAGAATTATTTAAATTATAATAATTCCTTAATGTGGTCCATAATTAAATAATACCAAGAGTCAAATTAGTTAATGAAAGGGTACTCTAAATACAAAAAAATCAATGTTATTTGATATGGTTATTGAAAGGACTTCTTTAATTACTTAAGGATTTAGGGGCTCTTGGTTTCTACCGTGGTTGATGGTTCAGATTAAATAACTTTTAGATATTTAAGTCATCTCCTTGCCTATTAATAAGTTGTTGATTTTCATCATTCAGACACACTGAAAGACAACATAACGAAACTATAGGCTTAATGAGGGAAAGTCAAAATTCTCATAGAGTGATTTAATTGTATAGAATAAAATAGCAATGAACTTCAATGGGGTAGGATTCAAAACTTATTCAACTTCACATTCAATCTCACGACCTTTATTAGCATGTTAAAACACATTGTGAATTAGTGCACACCCAATAATTATGAAACTTTAAACAAAAATAGAGAAAGAAATTCAACTTTAAATAGGTGAAAACGTATTTCACCATATTACTTTTCACCATGTTAAAACACATCTCACCCCGAACCAAACGGTCCCTTAAGGACAATTTACTATTAGGTCCACTTGTTATGCAACTAGCGTAGACTTCAACAAGAAGATAATTAGTGTACTTAAGTGTTTAAAATTTGTCAAAATTTCTTTAATATTTATAATTATTTGTTAGGGACCTAGGAGTACTTTCTTCAAATAATAGCTTGTATCTGTTTTTGTACTTTATGTTATCACATCACAAAAAAAAAAGTTCACCTAGTAATGTCAATGGTGGTAGAGTTGTCTTGTAATATGTTCAGTGTATCGACAAGAAAGTGAGAAATTGTGTTTGGGACATCTAAGTTTATTTTAAATTTTTGGAAAGATGTTTTTTTTTGTCATTAGTATATATAGGCATGTGAAAAATCAATCGCTTAGAGTACATGATGCAGGATTAAATCACAAATTTAGAATTTGTCCATTATAATTTATAAAGCAATAAACATTTCATTTGCAATTTATAAAAGAACTATATAACTCAAGAATTCACAATAATGAAACAATTTGCAACCTTTTCTAAGCTACAAAAAGAATAAATTATATGGCATTAAGGAACCACCTAAAAAAGAAAATAATTTTAACCCGATAAGAAAAATACATAGTAGGCATGTCTCTCATTAATCTCCATTTAGATTACATTATTATTTATGTCCTATGATAACTCCCCCGTAGATAATTTGTCTCTAAAATTGACTTTCATGAAACACCTAGAACAAGTGTTTTGAATGAGAAAGTAATAAAAATATTATATTTTTTTTATAAATGAGATGTAAGACCACATTAAGAAATCATCCGATTCAAAGATGTATCGGAGAAACTAGACTCTCCACGTACGTAGCACTTCTAAAAGCACTTGTATCATTCCGACTACAATAGGACAATATCTCGTAAGAAGTGCCAACCCTAAGATTGTAGACGCACAATTTGTATTTTCCGAAGTCCAAAATAACCTCATCATTGTTTCTTAAACACAACGGCACAAACGTAGTGAAATACGTATTCGGTACATTGAACAAGTACGTCCAAGATTTCGTCACGCCATATTCTTTCATGACCCAAATCTCATCGTCACCGGGATTCTCATAAAATTTCAATGTATACCGTACCAAACAAAGCAATCCCCCCCAAACCCCCAACTCAAATTTGGAATCCGCAACTAACCACCTGGGTTTTCCCACTTCCTTAAATCTCCCCTCAATAAAATCAAAATAAATGATTACATAATCATTAACACCCCTCTCTTTGTTGCGGGTCACAATCTAGTGTGGAGCACCATTCACATTGACCCCTTGTCCATTCATGAAAGCCTTGTAAGGGAAGTCATTTATTTCCTTCCAAAATTTCTTCTTGCAGTCATATACACTAGCAGTGGTTGCCTCATAGTCGTAATTCGAAACACGAACCACCCTAACCACTTTATATGTGTTAGCATATGAATCATAACGGAGTCCATATAGTCTTACATAATCTTTGAAGTGAAATCGACCCAAAACATTTATATTCACACTTGTTGATGGGTTCCATAAATAAGGACTTTCAGCGCCAACACCAATAAGCAGCAAACCATTACATGAAGCTAATACCTCAGCATCTTCACAAGAAATTGGAAATGCAAAATTGAGATTTAAGTGATCTAGCGAGTGGTATCCGATAGAGGAAATGTCAGGCGGGTTTGTGTGAAACACAATGTGTCTCTTGAGGGTGAAGTTATTTTCATCATTGGCGTGATCAAGATGAATTCTGATCAAATTTGGATGAGATATCAAATATTTCCATTCTTTGCAAACTGATTTGAATCGAAGAAGGGATCTCATGGGTAGCCAGGAAAGTATGCAAAAAATTATCTCGTAGGGAAGGTCAGGCAACTCATTACGCGGCTCCGTCATGGTATATAAATTTTTCTTGGCTTCCTAGCTCACTCTCTCTATCTGTAATTTTCCGTGATACATATCTCTGTGATAATTTGTCGAAGTAGATATATATATATAAAGAGACTCAACTTTGGAATTTGGATCATCAGTCGATATATATGTAAAGAGACTCTTTAGTGGAATTGGTTAGGGAGTGAATATCTATAGCCATAGCTCAACCAGGAATAGAGATGGTTGCCACCTGTAAAACGATACAGTTGCTAGAGACGGTTCCCATTCAAAATTACGTATGGATGAGCTCAATTAAAAAGTATTTGGAAAAGGGCCAATTATTGAATAATCCTTACTATAAATGTATATTTTTTAAAAAGTATATATATTTTTAGTTTAATCCATTTAGTCCCTCAAGCACTCAATATTTTCTTATTTTTAGAGGTTCGCGCCAGCGACACTCCCTCTCCAAAATATGTGGCAAAAGACTTTTTGAAGCAAAATCAAAAAGCTTGGACTAAATGGGTATTAAAAAATGTTCGAGTGACTATTTGGTATATGTCCCTTGAAAAAATGGATTAAATTATGTTTAGTCCTAAAAGTTTGTTGTATTTAACCCTTTTATTTATAAAACTAACAGAAAACTCATAAGGTAATTTTTATAAACAAATTTTGTGGTATTATTTGGTACTTTTGAACGATTCACGTGATGATGTCATGTTCACGTCAATATTAGTTTACTTAACTAATCATGCAGTGCAGGGAAATATTTCAAAGTGTTATCAAATTATTTGTATAACAATTCGACGAGTTTCAATTAATCCCAAACTTTAGTTAAACCATAAACCATGCATCTAAGTGATTTAAAAGCATAAAATCAAGAAGCATGCAAAGGAAATCAATTTTCATGAAAAAATCCCCGAAGGGCAAAAACCTTTTATTTCACTAATAATTTGCAAATCACAACTTACAAGATTACAAGCAAAATATGTAATGAATATCTGCAGATACACAGAAGGACGCAACCTAAAGCAACAGTGGAATTCCACAGCAACTCCACAAGAACACGCAGTTCTATCTTCAGCAAGGAACACCCATAAGAACTCCCAAAGACCGCAGTCATAGTCAGTCAGCACCCCCCTCAAGCGGTACCACGTCTGTCGTAGATTTTTCCTCTCTACAAGAGAAACTTCAACAAGATTGTATCTGGGTTCCAAAAAAATTCCCTAAACTATTGGAATTTTTGTGAATTGAAAAAAATAAAGTTTTAAAACCTAAATGAAGAAGACAAAATCGTTATGCAGTTTGTAGTTTTCGTAGACTGGAAAAACTCATGTCTTCTTACCGAAAAAAGACACGCTATTTATAAAAAGTTGAGCCGGTGATTTCGCTCGAACGAGAACTAGATGTCGCTCGAATGAGAAATGATGTCGCTTGAATGATGGCATCGTACGACATGCTCGAACGACAGTAAGATGTCGCTCGAACGACCTAAACATCAAAACGTACTTTTTGTAAAACTCCGCCTCAACACTTAGAAAAAATTCTTTTGACGAAAAACAACGCCTCAAGTGCTTAAAATAGTTCAGAAAAATTATCCCAACTAGGCCTGTCAATGGGTCGGGTCTAGACCCGGACCCGAACCCGATCCGTATAATAGGGTCTGAGCATATTTTTTTGGACCTGAGATCCGAAAACCCGAATACCCGTTAATTAAACGGGTAGGGTCTGGATCTTATACAAGACCCGGACCCGAAGACCCGACCCGAATAGTACATTATTAATTTATATATATATACATATATACTATAAATTTATATATATTTATAAATATATCTTATCAATACAACATGTAAGTATTATATATAAAAATATATATTTATGTATATAATATATACAAGTAATATATGTTTTATTTATACTAATAATATTTTACAATACATTACAAAATATTTCAATTTAAGATTAAATAATAAAGAAGAGGGATAAAATAAAATAAATATAAAATAGATGTACATATTTGACCAGACCCGGACCCGGACCCGAACCCGAAGACCCGAACGGATCCGGGTCTGGATCCAATATTGTAGACCCAATGAAGACCCGGACCCGGACCCGAACCCGATGAAGACCCGATTACACGAATCTGGATCTCCCTAAACCCGACCCGTCTCCGACCCGTTGACAGGCCTAATCCCAACACTTTAAATGAAGTATTAAGGGACTTAAACACAACCTTACCAAAATTCATCTCGCAGAGGCTTCTGTGTTGAAGAATGTTGATATTCGGATCCGTCTTGATGCATGATTGAACTTGAACTTGAACTTGTCTTCGACGATTGTAGCGGTATATGACATACTCTAATGTAAACGGATTATGTAAAATATGTCCTTACACTAACACGTTAGTATATCTATCTATACCGTATCAATTTTGATTTTTATTATTTTTGAAAACAATGTGAACTAAAAATCATATGAGGTAGTTTTTAAGGATTAAACAGTATTTTACTCAAAAAAATTGCATGCTAAACAAGTTAAACTGAAAATGACATAACACATATAATTATAATAGTAATGTTAATACTAATATTACTAGTAATACTATTAATAATAATAGTTATAGCACATGTGATGGTGTCACTTCTATAATTTTATTAACTTTTATGCTTGTGACACACTTAAGTGTTATGCCCGTGGTACTATTTAAGTCATTTTGTAATTTTAAAACATGACAAACGTTAATTTAATAAATTAATAAAAAAGTAAAATTATGATAGTTAATGAAAAAAAGTTAGGTTGATTCAAAATTTCCCATACGTCTAATATAAATTTGGTATTACTATATCGCCTTGTTAAAAAAAAATTAGTCGATAACCGTTGTTAAAACTTTCATTAAAGACCGTTAAATTAATCATGGTATATAATAGACATTTATTACTAAATAATTTAGGTAATGAAAATATATTAATAAATTATTTAGAAATAAGTAATATTATATTGGTAGTTAAAATGAGTATATATTAACACACCTAAAACGGGAAAAATTGAAGAAATTGATATAAAATATATATCATGTAATGTTTATTGTAAATGTCCCCTAAAGTTTGCTTCTGTCACAATTAAATCCCTCGCATGAGTGGCACGTGATAATTCCGTTAAAAGGGTTAACATTCTATCAAAATTTGGTTGAAATTGAAATGATATGATACTTTGAGGGCTTGATTGGGACAATTCAAACATTAGGGACTCAAGTGAGACTAGCCCAATCTTCAGTGGACAAATATGTTAATAACCCATTTTTATGTGAATATATATATATATATATATATATATATGTGTGTGTGTGTGTGTGTGTGTGTGTGTGTGTGTGTGAGAGAGAGAGAGAGAGAGAGAGTACAAATATTCACAATAAATGGGATCTAGAAAGCAATTAAAGGAAAAACATGCAAATGTCACACACACACAACACAAATATACGTGGTTCGACAACTTGCCTACATTCACGGAGAAGTCACTCGATTTTTATCAATTTCTGTCAAAGTACAAAAATTACATCCTCCTTGGCCTTGGGGCGTTGGTTGTATTTATAGTTGCATAAAACTAAGTTGTTGAATTGAATAAGGAACTCCCTTAAGTTGTCATTGGTTCGTGTGGTGATTCTCTGAATATCCCGTCCGAGATTTTTGGGTAACCGACTTGAGCTTCATTCAACTGCTAGTTGATTTGTTATTATACACGTTATAAATGTTTGTATTTATCTTTTCTCTTATATATTGGGCCGGACTTGCATCAATCATTATTTGGATTAGTCCGCAGGCCCGAGTTGGGTCCAATTATAGTTTGGTCCCCACAATTATCCTTAAAATTCCTAGCCAAAAATGTTGGGCCAGAGAATTTTATTCTTGTCAAAGGATCACTTGTTTTATCAATTTCTAATGGATTTGTACCGACAGCTAAACTTTCAAATAAGATGTAGTTGCAAGGGTACGCTCCTCCGGGGAGAAAGTGAAGAACTAAAAACTATTTTGATTCCTACACCTTATGATTGTAGACATTCTTTCAAACTTAGTTTTGCTTCTACACTAGACTCTAAACCTCCATCTCTTCTGCTATCAAAATACTCCAAAGCTCTCATTTGTAATCATCTGTTTTGTAAGTTCCTATCCCCTTTTCATTGCTTCTTATTTTCACAGCTTCCTTTTTTTCCTCCGTTTTCTCCAAGTGTTGTAGTTCGTTCTTCTAAAAATGACGAACACACTTCATGGAAAAATGTAGATGATTTTACAAAAACATATTCTATTCCTCTCTGGTTCACAATCGATTGTGCTCATATCCCCAAAAATGTTACTGCCGCTGAAGAGGTTACTAGATTCACACCCTTGCTGTGGTCCAGGGGGATTGACTTTTCCCCAAAACCTCTTTTTTGAAATTTTGTGAATTCTTTGGGGTGGTCCCAACTCCATGTTCCCCCAATACGTGGTGCATCATCAATGGGGTGAACAAGATAAATGAGCTTTATGAGACCAACCTTGGTATCCCAAAGATCAGGTACTGCTAGTTTTCACACCACAGATGGCCTTCTTTATTTAAAGGTGAGAAGGCCAATAGAGTGTTGGTTGTGCACCTCCCTAGTTCTGATAGGGGATATTGGGATCAGTGATTTATTACTAGAAATTGATAACATCCACGGCTCCCTCAGGGCGAAGAATACACATGGTTTTTGTGCCAGGACTAGGGGCGAAATAGGTAATGCTTGACATTCACTTACTTATTTTTGTTTATCATTTTGCTTTATTTTTGTTGATAATGACTTTGGTTGTATTTTCGAGAAACTCGTAAGAAGAACAAGGATAATTCCATCAATGACATCAACGGTGCTGATTTGTTGAAGTCCTGGAGGGTGAGAGAATACCTTCCTGACAACGAACACCAACATTCAGCCTCTTTACTTTTGGAGTATACAAACTTCTCATCCGGTAGATGACATCCTTAAGCTTACCATTCTTCATGAGGAATATTCATCCTTATTTAAGTCTATCGACGTCAATCCAATCCTTCCAGATGAAGAATATTCCATGGCTCCTCCTAGGAAGAGGGTTCTTCTACTAAAAGATGATGATGATTCACCCCTCCCCCCCAAGGCTAAGTCTTAGAAGAGGACTAAAATTGAAACCTCCAAAGATGATGACCAAGGTATGGTCATCAGAGAAGAGAAGAAAGAGAAGGAAAAGTCCCACATGCCCTTCCTTCATCCAAGAGAAGTGATGTCCCCCCAGGGTCTCCCAGGCTATGTTTGTGTCCAAAGACCCTTTCTGGCCTATAATCTCTTGAGGGGGCGTGCCCGTTGCTGACTGCGAGCAGTTGAAGAAGCTGAAACCTGACTAGATTACTATTCACACTTCCCAAACTCTATCCATGGTAAGAATTTCGCTTCTCTATGCTTTTGTTTGGTATTTACATTTATTGTGGTAAATGTCTCTAACACTTGTCATGTATTTCTATTTTGCAGTTTGTGGAAGAGTTTCATAGTCTCTTGGATGATCGCTAAGACCAGGCCAAGATTAATGATGAATTGAGCAAGGCCCTCAGGAAATCTCAAAAGGCTATGTCCAAGGACCAAAAGGTCTATGATTGAGAGAATAAGGTCACCATTGAGGCCATGGACTCATTGAAGATTGAAAATAACTTGTTGGAGGTTGAGAATACTCAACTAAAAAAATAGAATTCTCGGTTGTCCACTGAGGTTGTCGAGCTCCCCGTGACCAAGGATGCCAGTTTTAGACAAGGCCGAGACGAGTCATATGTTGGTGCCAAGATCCAGATAGCCTATTATGTAAAGGCTATCTTTAAGAAGGAATCGGATCAAGCCTTGGTGAAAGTTGGAGTTCCTGTTAAGTTTGAGTTATTCGGCGAGCATCATCCTGGTTTTCTTCTAAGTATTGATGAGGATCCCTCCACTAACAACCCTACCGATCACGCCAAGGAGGTGGCGATATAGAGGAATGAAGTTGAGGCTGAGGAGCAGGTGAAGAAATGATGCCTTAGTTTCTAGGGTTTTTTCTTGTACTTTGTACTCCCTTTTTTTGTCTGATTGTAATAAATCAGCTTACTCCAGTAATTTTTGAATAAAAATAGCATTTTAAAAATTTATTTGTGTCACTTTAAATGTTTTTACTGAATTACTGTTTTCTTTATCTTCTTTTCAATTGTAGCATGTTGCCGAGGAAATTCCCTCGTTTTCCAACAGCTTAGATAATGTGCCTGGGCAGGATGAAAGAGACCAAGTTTGCCAAGCATTTTTTACTTCTTGAAAAGCCCTAAAGAAAAAGACTGAGTCTTAAAAGGATCGGTCCATCTTAGTCGCAAAACTGAAAGACGACCTAAAGAACTTAGAATATGTGGGCTCCTCAATGCAGAAGGAGATAAATTACTTGAGGGCCCCACTTTCAGAATCCAAGGAAGTAAGGGAGGTCAAAGACTTAGTCCAATCATAGAATGATGATTTGAAAAAGAGACTTACTGAGGCCGAGGAAAAACTATAGAGGAGCAATGTTATGATTTTGGGGCTTAACTGTAATGAAAAGAAGCTTAGATATCTCTTCAGAATGGGTCCCCGAGCAGCCTGGTCGGCAGGCTATGATGAGGGATGGCAAAATGCCCCTGTGAGGTTATAGGAAGCTCAAGATATGGCATATAAGCACGATTGGCTGAATTTCCTCAAGATTATTAAAGAACCTAAGGATTCTCAGCTTTGGTATACATACCATGTTGATTGTCCAGCATACCAACGATCTCCCTTTGGGAGAGAAAAGACGTGATTCCCCTTGGATGCCATTCCCATTCCACTAGTCGAGAGCTATCTTAAAGGTCACGATAGTGACGATGAATACATACCTGATCCTCACGATAGTGGAAGGAAACAGATCGAAAAGTTTTTGGCGAGCCGACCATAAACTATTGTAATCATTTTTATGCTATTTGTAATTGTTTTATAATTAACATCTTTTTGTATTCAGACATTTGCCAAAGAATCAAATTAATATGAATTTTTATGCATTTTTCTATTCCTTTATTCCAAGAAAGCATTATATTTGTCCATCTTACCCTTTAGGTCGTGTCGTCAGACTCCCTTAGGCTTAGAAGAGACAATGGCAAAAATTCTCCTAGTTTATGGGCAGTCCACCCGTTCAAGATTTTATCCGACCAAACATTATTGGTTTACTTCCTAAGGATCCCCCGTAGTGCTTTAGCTTCCTTAAGAAAGTCACGAGGTCGCTTGTGTTGACTGTAACGAGGACTTGATGACTTTAATTTTAATTATAATAAGCCAAATTATCATTGTAATTAAGTTAAAGCCTGATCGACACTTTCAAACATGAATGCCAGTTTTGAACCCGTTACATTACAAATAATGTTCATTAACAGAACAACTAAGGGATTGAGCGAATGGAAGAAAGTCCTTTATTCATACCTTAAATATTAAATTGCGAGTAATATGAGTTTTGAAATGAAAATTTGTTAAAAATAAGTGCTGATAAATAAAACTAAAAATATAATTTCTTGAGGCTAGTCTCATTCCATGCTCTTGGTACCTCTATGCCCTCCATTATTTCGAAGTGATAGGCTCCCTGATTATTTTTAATGGTCACTCCCAGTTGGGTCCCAGCTTGTCATCTAACAGGCTTACGGTGCTATCAAGAACCTTTTTGAGGACGTAATCCCCCACTTAGAACTTCCTCGGATTGACCCCTTTGTTGTATTGCTTTGCCAAGTGCAGCTAGTACGAGGCCAACTTTATCAGGGCTTACTTTCTTCGTTCATAAGATAGGTCAATTTCATCTAGAGGGCATCGTCATTGAGTCCTTTATCAGCAAACTTAGTTCCCATGGTCGGGAGGCCAGCTTCAAGTGGAATAATAACTTCCATTTTGTATATGAGGGACAAGGGCATTTACCCGATTGGCCTTCTCGGTATAGTACGATACGCCCAGAGGACATGAGGAAACTTATTCATCCACGTGCCTTTTGCACTTTCCATCCTCTTAATTAGGACATCGAGCATTATTTTGTTAGAGGCTTCTGTCTGGTTGTTGCTTTACGGATACGCCACTAAACTGGAGTAGTGCTTGACTCCGTTCTCTTTATAGAAACTATGAAAAGGACCACTTTCAAATTGTGTGCCATTATTAGTATGATGGCCCTTGTTACCCCAAAGAGAGTTATGACGTTCTTCCAAATGAATTTTATCATGTTTGTATCTCTGATGTTCACCAATTGTTCTTCTTCAATCCACTTGGTGAAATAGTTTGTACCGACCAACAAGTACTTGCGATTCCCTAGCGTAGCAGGTAGTGATACCAGGATATTCAACCCATATTGTGCAAACATCCATGGATTATCTAATGGACTAGGTTATTGGTCGATTGATGGACCATAGGAGATAATTTTTGGCACTTTTTGCACTTCCAAACATAAACACTTGTGTCTTTCTTCATATACAACCATAAATAGACTTATTTGATTGCTCGAAATGCTAGGGAGCTTCCTTCTACGTGGCCTCCACAAATCCCGTCATAAAGTTTATTAAAAACTTTCTCGACGTCTTTTGGGTATACACACTAGAGGTAGGGGCCTGTGAAGGATCTCTTATAAATTTTCCCCCAGGGTCTAGGTTAAAATAAGCAGCTATCACTCTGACTTGGTGGGCTAATTTCTTATCAGTTGGCAATGTCTCATTCTGCAAGTATGCGATGATTGGATCCATCCAGTTGTAACCCTTCTCAATGGAGAGAATATGCTCGGAGGCCATGTGCTCGGAGATCTCCATCTTGTCAATACTAGGATTAGTGAGGAATTCCACTTCGATTATTCTCCTCAGATCGAATTCTAGTGCTGATCTTAGAGCTACTAAAGTGTCGATATGACTGTTGTGCCCACGAGGGAACTATTGAACATGAACTTTCTCTAATTGTGTGATGATCTCGAGTAACACTGTGAGGTAGGCCGCCATCCTACCATCTTTGGTATTGATATCCCCACTGAGTTAATTGAACACCAGTTTGGAGTCGCAATAAAGATTGATCTGACTTGCCCCCAGAAGCGTAGTCCAACTATAAGTGCTTCGTACTCAGCCTCATTGTTGGAGGCTTCAAACCCCAATCTGATCCCTTGCTTGATCATTTATCTCTTTTGCAGAATGACTATATATATATATATATATATATATATATATATATATATATATAATTCCAATATTTATTTAACAATTTGGATTGATATAGTATGGAAGTTGAGAAACAATCCTGTAGAACACCAATAAGGGGAAAGAAGGTAGGTCGCCAAATATGTGTATTGTAACAACGAACTCGTAATTGGTTTGAGACAATATAAACGTACGTATTCTATGGGGCCCTGTTATTGCAAATATGGACCAGGCATATACCAAGTTAATATTTAGAAACTTCTGAAACGCTTGATATAATATAGGGCTCAAACTCACCAAAACAATATACTAGAACTCACGGTAAAGAGAAATTCATAATTAAGTAGTGAGGAGATTGAATCGTGATCCCCCATCCCCTACAAAAAAGGTTATTGGAACTTAATCTAAATTATGCACATATAAAACTAAAATAAGCAATAACACATCGTGTTACAAAAATTAGAGATTTAAGAAACGTCATTAGAGATTTAAGAAACATCAAACATACAATTATTCGCCATTTTCTTCACTGTTAATTCATCTTCCATGTTCTGCATAAATCCAAGCAATCAATATATTCAACTCCTTAAAAATCCAAACAATCTTACAAAGTGGCAACCAAAAGAAAAATAAAAATAAAAAGGTTCAAATGTAACTTTCACAAAAGAAAATAATGAATCCACAGCACACGTAAGGAAATCTATATTTGTCTAGTTTTAAAAAGTTCAGAAAGAAAGTTCTTAAATTAAATTAACATAAATCTAATTGAAACTTAGAATCCTAAAGGGGAATATGAAAAAAAATAGCATTGTTGAAATCTTCCTAGCATATGCTCTAGTTCAAAAATAAGAAACTTGAGATTTTTGAACTTCAAAAACTTAGAAAATGTGATTCTTTCTTTCATGTAAGAAATGCAACTGTACAAGCTTTTGAGTCAGTCAACAGGAATTTTCAGGAGCATAATTGGAGCATCACCTGAATTCTTACTATAAAAATTTGATTATATCAACTTCATACATGAGAACATAGTAAAAATTTATAATTATTTATCAAATTAACTTTAAAATACGAATGTTTAGAACATTTGAACACAATGATGCTCTAAGAAATTTCACTATTAACTCAATACAGTGAAATTTTATATAAAAATCAAACCTGAGTACATACTATTAAGGATTGATTATATCAACGTCAACAATGAATTTTTTGTTGTACTTTTGAATTTGAAAGGAAAAATAATTATATTTGGAATTCAACGTCCGCCAAAACAAGTCAAACCATCAAATCTCCACTGAAAAGCACCTATATCAACCAAAGTCTGTTTGGATCAAATTGACAATGACTTGGAGCAGTGAAACAACAAAAAGAATGGATAAATATATAAAGCCGAATTAACATGTCATTCCAACATAACAAATAACATTAGCCTTAAATATAACAATAATGAAAAATAAATAAACTTAAGTGCATCTTGTATGCCTATGATACTCTAAAGATTAGCAATTACCACGCAATATGGCAAGATAAAACTTAATCTTAGCGATTTTCTCGTTTCATAAACATTGATAAATAATAAATCAATTGAAATATAGAAAAGGATATGATCATCAGTAACATATACTGAACGGCCAAATAATTGAATTCGTCAATTACTTTCACAAACTTGGATATAATGGGCAAGGAAAAAAAACATCAGTTGTAATATAATAATGAAAGAAGAAAAATGCCAAAAAACTTAGAAGAAAACATAATGGAAAAGGCCATTTGATAGTAACTAGCTGTTGTTCATTTACACACAGACATACACGAACACACTTCAGGTGATGGAATCTCACATTGCACTTGTTGTCCATGTATGGTCCTGAACGATATCCAACGCTGCATGTAATATAAATTGGTGCTGATGTGTGGCATCTTTTTTCTAACAAGAGATCACGAGGTTTATGTATTTGTGTTAGTGAGTGTTACAGAATGACATTCATCAGTTTGGGGAAATTTATGCAAAAAGTAAACAACTATTGATAACATGAAATTTGTTATGAATGCTCCATGATAGGAAAGTAACACTAAGAAGTGAGCTAAAGACGCACATGTGAGAGCCCAACGAATGCTATAAATAGTTTCTTTTAAGGTTCTGAGGCATCTTCTTCTGTATATTGAGTTTTGCAAATAGTACAAATCTCTTCTTCTTCTACCTAATATCTATTTTTCTCTTTGTTATTCCTATTCTCTCCTCATATTATATTTAAATTAATCATCTCTTTGGGAAGCACTAATTTTAGCACCTCTCAAAATGCATTGAAACCATTGTGTTGTTTTCTATGGCCGTTGTGTTTAGAAACTACATCTATGTTAGAAGTATCTGATTCCTTACTAACCCTGTGTGATCTTGGGGGGATTTCAAGCTTTGTACGTTCAACATAAGCTGTAGTTCGTATCTCAATATCACCATTCTTGCCATTACCCTCATCCTTGGGTGCATAAATCAGCTCTCTAGAAAAGGAGGCATACTGTCATCGAAGGGCAGTGCTTCTTTCTCTGTTACGGTGCTCCTCAAAATGGATAAATTGTTGTTCAAAACTATTAACTCCACTTGGATACATGAAACTTGTCTGTTCTACGCCATGAAGGTACTCCTATAGCATCTCTGGATGATACTCCAATATCTCTCTATATATTAGCTCTCTTACCTAATCTTTCATCAATTTCCTCCTTTCAAACTCAAACTCATGTTTTGAAATAGTCGAAGTGGATGGCTTATAATCCACATACTTGTGAAAATTATAATATTTCCAATTGTAAAAATTAAAATTGGGGAATAAAAAATACCTACATCTAGAAAATAATAAACGGATTCACACATACATATGACATTGAGTAGTTCTACTTCACTTCCATATCTTGAGATGGTCCTACTATCCATGATGCACCACAACAACATGAACATCAATGGGATAATGACGGGCTACAAATTCAATTATTCCAAACTAAAAATAATATTTAGACTTAATTATGGTTAAAATTTGAGATGGTCATAACGTTTTGAGCAGCATCAATCATAGTTCAATTTGAAGACAAAGGTTGTCAAAAATAAGTCATTATTTCTACGTTTGTGAAATCAGCATTTGTATTTTTTACATTGCAATGATTCAATTTTGATGTTCAAATCTATAAATCTTTTTAGCAGAAATGTTTTTTATGAATCGACACATATGTATGTGTGTATGTATGGATGTAGCTCTGTGTTGTACTCATAGAAAAAACAAGATAGTACTCGGTAAGCTAGGGTCGCAAAGCTGTGGATAGTACTAAAAAGAAAGCTGTGGATAGATCAAAGAGAGAGAGATGCCTCCAGAAGGCTCAGACCCATCATCTCACCTACAACTAGATGTACCTGAGGTTGTCCCAGAGAAGCTATTGCAATGACATGGCCTTGAAAATGGTGGTTATCCCACAGCAGTAGAAACACCTTAAAGAGTGATGCAAGCAGCTTGAGAATGTGGACCCACAGTGTAGATGCGAGGCCATAAAGGAGATAGTGAGGCAACAACAGCAACATGGTCATCAACAACAAATGGTACAGAATGCCAAGGAACTCCTCGCATGTACCCCATGGAGCCCCAAGAATGCCAAATTTGAGTCGTATATTTCTAAATCAACGTATGAAGACGTCATTCATGAGATTGGATTGGGCCTCCTCATTTTTTACTAGATGTATGTGGAGGATAATAAAGTTAATTCTCTCCTATAGTTCATTAGGTTAGGGAGTAGGGTGACCCATGTAATAACAAAGCATCGTAGCACACCATCATGTGTTTGAACCTTGCCCTAGTGCTGTTTTAGTTCTGTTGTCTATGAATTTCTAGTTTACCGAGAATCTTTTCTTGCTTTGTTTTATTCTTTTTCTTTTTTGGGGTTTCCAAATCAATAAACCAGGCAGGTGATTAATGACCACGACCCCCTGCCACAAGCACACACACCAACTAAATACTTGTATATATTTTCATTAATCATAAAAAATAATCATTTATATATTATTTTGATAACAAGTAAAACAACTGAAAATGGAAATAACAATCTCAACCACATTATGTGCGTTTTAATCATTTTGTTTTGATTGTAATTCCTGATTAGTTTGGACAACTTGATTTATTTCGATTGGTGCCCAAACAGGTATAACACTTTACACTGCTGAACATAATTTAGTGGGTTGTCCTACTAAGATTTCAGTCAGCAGCTTATTTGAGGAAGGTGAAATCTCACCTAATTTGAACCCTAGCAAGTCCGAGTAGATATATTATGTGTCAATACTGAACAGAATCCAATAGTTTATCATACTGTATGCAACTTATTAGAGAAAGATGAATGTTCACCTAATGTGATCACTTCTAAGCCTCATACAGGCGAGTTAGACGTTGAGATATATAACAGTTGTAGATTGTTAAGATCAAGTACAAGGAAGCAGGCTCCTTAGGCTCAAATTCTATAGACCACGTAGACTCCCACAATCTTAGTGATAATAACACCACAAAGTTTAACAAAAAACATTCATGTCAGCCTAATCCCAAGTCCTTACAACAAACTTCTGAATAATTTTAGAACTACATGGGATAAATCTTTTACTGATTAAGAAGTAGTATCAGTCCCAGTTGGAGATATTTTTCAAATTGTTGAATACCTTAACCTATCCCCTAGATTACCCCAAATAGACAACAAGAACGGGTGTGAGGCTATAACCAAAAAGAAACATAACAAGATGCCCAATAATAGATATCAAAGTCAAGCAATGGCTTTAAGGTCTGGCAGTAAGCTTATCTCTCTAAACCCAAACAAATGATTTATTTCCTTATATGGAACATCTAAAAAAATTGCTAACAGAAGATTGAAAAAACTTATAAGACTCCACAAGATATATAGGCAGTGCAACATTTGAGTAGAGTGAAATCAAAAAATTTCCAATAACCTTTAGCAAAGGAAGAATAGGCCATCCAAGTTGAAATTTGATGAGGCGTATTATGACTTGATTCCTATATTCTCCACTCTTACTGAAATTCCATAAGGGGTTTGGGAATATTAGTAATCCTTAATGCTTCAAAGGTACATGTGTTACCCTTCGTGACGAACAACAAAAAAAATCATTGAAGTCTTGTTAAGCACATTAAAATAACCGTCAGAAAAGGCCTCACCTTGGCCCCACAGAGGGCGGCCAAACCTTGAAAAATGCCACTTAAGACGTTTAATACAAAGTTAAACTGTTAAAATGGCTCCGAGCTATTTATTGAAGAAACTCTATTAATTAAAACAAAAATTAACACAAGATGTGTATAAAAAAACTTATCAACAAAGTTTGAATGAGTGCGAACGAGTTATTTCAGATCTAGTAAACCAGTTTTGAAAAAAAAAACTTAAACTATTAAATCAGCACATGTAAGAAGAAGGTGATGAGAAAATGAATAAGAACACAAGTAGTTTTTAACGTGGTAAAACCCCACCCAATTGGGGAAACATTCACGGTGACCACTACGTCACAAAACAAAAAACCACTAAAATCAAAGTAGAAAATTACAAGCTATTAACAATCAAACTAGACAAACACACCTAAACTAAGTTCAAAATCGTTACCAACTCCTCGGGATTAGATCTAACTTCTCTGAAGCCTATTGTTGTTGATGTTCTCTTGCGCTTTCGTAACTTTACTTGATTATAGTCTTTACGTCGACCCAAACAAGTTTAAGATCATATAACCAACACTTTAAGTGTGGTAGAGTGAAAGTGTAGTGGTGATGTGCTCTATAACATATGCATGCAACACACTTATAGTTAATAAATACATAATGATTTAACAAATTACAATATCACTAGATATGCGAGAAATTCCAAAATCAATTTAGTCAAAACTAAAATAGACTTTTAGAACTTTCAAAATATCCGCAGATCAAGAGGGAATCTTGTTGTGAAATATTCAACATCCTAACACTTTCTGGTTTTGAAAATATTATATAGAATGTGTTCCCCCAATCAAGATCTCAAAACTATATCTTAGTCTGATAGTGTTGCGTAAAATGAAATCATAAGGAATATTGTTGGTTTAGGGCTTAAAAACATGAAATCGGTTTAAAAATAACCAACAAACAAGATTTCTTGAAAAGAGAAATCAAAACAGTTATCTATCTAAGTGAGATGTATCACAGAGATGAGATATCAAGTTTCTATTAAGAAGAAACTGAAAAACTCAAAGTGATTAAGTGGAAAGATGATCAAGAACAAGAGAGGATAACTTCTCAACACACGATCTAAACACTCATGTTTAAAATCCAAGAAAAGTGTTTTCGGATTTAGGGTTTGATGAAGTTAGGTTTAGGGTTTCTTTTCTCTCTTTCCTCTCTCTCCTCTCTTTTTTCCTCCCAAACGAGGAACTTTTAAAAGTCTCTATGTACCTCACAGAAGGTTCTTATTTATACTGGCATTCGAAGGATCTGGAACAAAGCAACAAACCAAGGGCTGATATTAAAAGAATTTAAATCGATGCAAATCCAATGGTTCATAGATAACGGTGCAAAGCTCAACTCTGATTGGATAAAACCATCGCACTTGGATTAGTTCCAAACGCATGCAGAACGTTGGTTAAGGCAATTCAAAGGTCTAGATCAAGTCATGAGTTTATGACTGAGAAGAAACACAAATCGAATCGCTGCCATAGAAACACGTGTTGGCTCAAGATCAAGTCTAAAACGCGTGTTTTTTATTTCAAAAAAATTCAAGTTTCACCCACAAATGTTTCTGCCGCTTTTGGATTCTACCCAAGACTGTTTTAAGGGAAAAGAAATATTTGCAAATCCCCAAATCTTTATTAAGTTCCAAATTTTAATTTCAAAAATTTATTTAAAATGCTTAGAAAATATTTATTAAATCCCAAAAAATATTTAAAACTCATATTAGGGGATTTAAATCACACAAGGTCATAATGAGAATGAAATAAAACACGTATAGAGTCCTATTGTGTGGTGTATGTGAAATACCATCAAGAGCTTATAGAGGAATATCAAAGTTGATAAGAGAGTTCTGAGGTTTTTTGGTTCAACTAGGGATAGACACAATTTTGTCACTATTTTCAAACTAGATAAGCTCCTATATAATGCAGACTCAAATGATTCAAAGATATAGGGTGCTTCAATCTCCTCCTTTAGAAATATGAGATAAAATATCCTTTGAGTGAACAAGGACTCGTAGGGATACCAAAAAGAAATAAGAGAATCCTATTCCTATAAAAATCTATCTACCCAATTTCCTAGAAATAAAAATTACATAACTCAACTATGTACAAACCATTACCCTATCAAATTCTGATGCAATAAGAAGGTACTGAAATCTGAAAAGAGATACCTAAGATAAAGTTCAGTAGATAAGAATGTACAAAAGTGTAAAAGTGGACTCAAAATATCTCCCCCATTTTGTCTAAAATGGACAAAGGGCAGCAAGAATAAAATAAGAGAGTTATAATCAGGTAGATAAGAAAATTATTCCGCTAAAACCATGGAAATTGATTTGCGTAAAGATTCAAAACACTTAAAGTCCAAAGGTTTTGTAAACAAATCAGCCAATTGTAGATCAGTAGGTAGGTAATTAATCTCTAGTTCTTTTGATTCAACTAATTCTCGTATGAAGTGATATCGAATTTTAATGTGTTTAGTGCTAGAATGTTGAATTGGGTTCTTAGAGATGTTGATCGTACTCTGGTTATTGCAATAGAGATGGAGTTTATCTTCGTTTATACCATAATCTCTCAGCATTAGTTGTAGCCATAATAACTGGGCACAACAACTTCCAACTGTAATATATTCAGATTCTGCAGTGGATAAAGATGTGCAGTTCTATTTTTTGCTGTTCTAACCAACCAAGTTGTTACCGATGTAGGAACATGCGTCTGATGTACTTTTACTATTGTCGGAACACCTAGCCCAATCAGCGTCAGTGTAACCAACTATAGTGCTCGATGTGTCATTATTGTACCACAACCCTAAATTGTGAGTGCTTTTTATGTATTTAATTATTCTTTTTACACATAATAAATAACTCTCTTTAGGATTATTTTGATAACGGGTGCAAACACACACAGCGAACATGATATCTGGGCGCGAGGTAGTTAGGTAGAGAAAGTTTCCTATCATATTACAGTATAAGGTAGAGTAAATGGATTTACCATTTTCATCTTCGAAAAGTTTGACTAAGGTACTTATAGGCGTTCTAGCTTCCTTAGTCGTATCTAAGCCAAACTTTTTTACAATCTCTAAAGCATATTTTTGTTGTGAAACAAATAAACCTTCTGAGTTTTATTTTACTTGAAGACCTAAGAAAAATTACAACTCCCCCATAAGTGACATTTGGAATTCTCTGTGCATAATGTCTGAAAAAAACTTGGCTTCTGAAGGGGAAGTGGATCCAAAAATGATATCGTCAACATATGCTTAAGAAATAGTAATGTTGTTGTTAAAGTGTTTGACAAATAAGGTTTGGTTATTTCCTCCTCTCCTAAATCCATTATCTGAAAGAAAGGTGGACAGACGCTCATACCAAGCTCTAGGAGCTTGTTTTAACCCATAAAGAGCTTTCTTAGGATAATAAACATGATTTGGATTATATGGGTCAATAAACTCTTTGGGTTGTTCTACATAGGTCTCCTCAGTTAAAATACCATTTAGAAAGGCTGACTTTACATCCATTTGGTAAAGTGTGAAATGTAAATGACAAGCTATAGCAAAAAGTAAATGAACAGATTCGAGTCGAGTAACACGAGAAAATGTTTCCTCGAAATCTATGCCTTTAATCTGAGAGTATCCCTGGGCAACTAATCTAGCTTTATTTCTAATAATCATCCCAGACTCATCAGTCTTGTTTTTAGAAATCTAGTGTGCGCCAGTAACCCTTTTATTTTCAGGTCTGGGTACAAGATATAAAACATCATGAATGATAAATTGAAGAAGCTCTTCTTGCATTGCAGTAATCCACAATGGGTCATTCAAGGCTTCATTTTCATTTTTGGGCTCAATAAGAGACACAAAACATGAAAAATGAGCAATGTTACGAAGTTGGGATCTTGTACGAACAGGTTCTATAGGATTACCAACAACATTATCTATGGGATGGTCTTTAGAAACCCAGTTAGATACTTCAGGGGTCTCTGTCGGTAAAGACTCTGTTATTTCAGCAGAGTCATAATTTAAAAAGCTTTTAGACTTTTCTATAATAGTTGGTCTATTAGTTTTACTTTCTACATAAGTGTCATTAACAATCACATTAATGGATTCCATCATGGTCTTAGTACGCAAGTTGTAAATACGGTAGGCTCTAATGTCAGGTGAATATCCTAGAAATATAGCTTTAACTCCTCTTTTTTAAAACTTAGATAAGTTTTCTATGTCTTTACAGACATAACATGTACTGCTAAATGCCCTAAGAGATTTAAGATTTGGCTTCTTGGCATACCAAAGTTCATAGGGTGTCTGTTTAGAATTCTTCCTAAGGTAGACTTTATTGATAATGTGACATGAAGTATGTACTGAATCAACCCAAAAATATTATGGTAAGTCTTTATCTTGTATTAGAAATCTTTCCATTTCCTGAATAGCCATATTTTTACGTTCGGCTATCCCATTTTTTTGCGGTGTCTTGGGAGCACTAAACTCGGCTTTATAACCATTATAGTCACAATATTCGATGAAACCTAAATCTATAAATTATCCTCCTCTATCACTCTGAATTCTATCTACTTGGGAGTCCTTTTCATTTTCTATACGAAGTAAGATTTTTAAAAATGATCTAAAGGTTTCAGACTTCTGTTTTAGAAAAGCAACCCAAGTGAATCTCCTATAGTCATCAACCATAACTAAAATGTAAATATTGCCACAAAGACTAATAGTACGAGAAGGACCCATTACGTCCATATGGATTAGTTCTAATGGCTTAAAGGACATAATATCTTGAACCCTTTTGTGAGATGCCTTAACTATTTTGCCTTCTTGACAGGGACCACATACTATGTTCGAAATGGGTTTTATTTTAGGAATACCTCTAACAATTTCCTGAGAGGACAATGTACTAAGGCTATCATAATTTATGTGACCCATTCTGTTATACCAGCAATGTTACAGACCTCTGTACTAGGATTAACTATGTAACAATTATCTGGAGTTCGGAGTCCTATAATTATGCATTCACCATTTTCATTAAAAAATTTGCAATTGTTCTTCGATAAGGTGACAGTATGATTGGAGTCACAAAATTGTGAAATACTTAGTAGATTAGCCTTGAGAACTTTTACTAATAACACATCTTCAAGAATCGGTAATCCTTCTTCTTGGAGTGTTATTTTTCCTACGATCTGGGCTAAACACCATTTCCAAACAAGACTTTGCCTCCGGAGAAGTTATTTTTGTTTGAGAGTTTCGATTCAACCCCCGTCATATTCATAGAACATCCAGAGTCTAAGTAACATCCAGATGTGGTGTGTTCAGATTTCAAAGCACTGATCACTATGTTACATTTCATCTGGGGTACTAGATCATCCTTTCTTACCCAAATAGCTCTCGTTTTCAATTTGCACTTATTAGCTCGTATTCGATAAAGCTTGTGAGCTTCAGCTTTTTTTTAATACAAATTTTGCGCAATTTATTGTTGTTATAAACATTTTGAGCATTTGGTCGAGAAAAGACTAGGATTATTTCTTGACGATTATCTTTTAGTATTAGATCTTGTCTTTCTTTTTCTAGACTTTGAGTTTCTGTCTGGTGGTTTAGGAAGAACATAATTGTTACGAGTTCTCCTAGAATAGTTAAAGTTATGATAGGTAAAGGAGGGATAAGTATTTTGGTATAGGTGTTTGGAATAGCAACCATCTACGAAATGTCCGTACACATCATAGTATGAGAAATAAATACTGCTCGTAGCAGTTAAGTCTTTAGGGAAGTTGTTGAACATAGGTTTCCCTAAGTTATGACTTTTGGCATGAGTTATAGAGGGAACAGTTTGAAATGAGGTCTCACTCTTTCTAATAGGAGGAAAAACGTACTTAGATTTAAGTTGAACATTATGCTTAGAGGTACTTGTCTTATCAAAGTTTAACTCCTGCTGATTTTTATCAAAATCATTTTTCAAATATTGAAAATCAGGACAAATTTCCATAGGTCTTTTCCCACCAGTAACAAACTGAATGGTTTCAAAAGGTTTAGTTTATTTAATATTTCTGGTGGAAAAGCCTATTCCATATCTATCATCAGAATTGATCTTGCTATCAGCAACACAGTCCTCAAAGCAATTAGAATTTCTTTTAAATTTTGAGAATTTTTTGAAGACTGTTGAAGCCTTTTCTTTTGCTTGTTCCAATTCTAACAATGATCCTTTATACTTCTTTTCTAAAACATTATTGGATTCAGTCAAATCTTTCACTCTTCATTTTCAAAGATTTTATCTCCTCATCATGAGTTAGACTTTGAGACGTATACTCTTCAGCATTTTATTTAACTATTTGGTTTAAGGACGCTTTTCTTGAGAGTTTTAGTTTAAAGTGTGTGAATTTCTGGAAGATCCTCATTATCGAATTCAATAAGTGAACTGTGTGATGTGTCCCCTATCGATTAAATTTTAGGACTCAAACACCTATTGGCATCAACAATAAGACGATCACTTTGACTCACACACACACGATTCTCAGTACTACAATCATTCTCAAGCAGTACGATATTCATATAAATAGAAGCAACATCAGTCATGGTATGATTAATATCCTTATCATTATTTTAGATTATCTTAGCAAAGAATGACATGCAAGGGTCATAAGAGTTAGATGACTCACGTTCTTCATTTTCAGAGTCACTTGAGTCATTCAAGTCTTTCATAGCTTAACCCTTTCTGTTTGGAATATTTGTATAAGTTAACCCTACAGTCACTAGCCATGTGTCCTAATTTTTCACATCTATAACATTCAACATTTTTAAGGCCTTTCTGAGGTCTCTTGTGGTCATCAGTCTTTTATTTTTCATCTCTTCTCTCATGAGTCCTATTATTAGAAGTGTTGGAGTAATTAGGTTTCCCTTGTCTAGAAGCAACTTTGTTTCGAAAGTTTATAATTTTTTTGAATTGCTTAGATATGAGAGCAATCTAATTATCAAAGTTATCAAGGTCAGGTTTGATCAACTTGGATGAAAAAATAAGATTAGAATTACCCTATTTTTTACTGGTCTGGATTAATTGTTTCTTGAATTCTAGTTCTGTTTCCACAGTTCTTAATTTACTACTGAGTAGTTCTGGAGTAAGGTTTTGATCATCCATTTCCTCAATAGCATATCTTTTGTTATCAAACTTCTGTGGAAATGATCTTAAAATTTTTGAAACAATTTTTTTTCTATCATAGGTTATACCATTTGCATGCAATTTAGTCACAATGTCAGTTAACCTAATGTAGAAATCATCAAAGGTTTCAGTCTCAGCTTTAACTCTCGTATCACACTCATGAGCAGTTACAAGAGTATCCCATGCTTCCTTAGAAGTTGTGCAGGATGAGATCCTCTTGAACTCATGTTCATTTATAGACATAAATATGGCATTCTTGCCTTTATTGTTACATAGTAAAATTTGTTTCTCATCTTTAGTGAATTAACTTAGTAACTTCCTGATTCTCACATTACTTCCTTCAGCTGATGGTTTAGTAGGAAAATATAGCCATTTTATATAACTTCCCAGACTTCATCTCCCAGAGTTCCTTGAATGAAAGAAATCTTCCTTACCTTCCAGTAAGGAAAATTGGTTCCATCAAAGAGAGGGGGTCTGGATAGGTTACCTAGTCTCTCAAATTTCTCATCCATACTTTTATTTTGAAAAAATAACTTCAGAAACACAAGATCTAGAAGATTTTAAAACAGCCAAGCTCTGATACCAATTGAAAAATGCCACTTAAGACGTTTAATACAAAGTTAAACTATTAAAAATGGTTATGAGCTGTTTGCTGAAGAAAATCTTTCAATCAAAACAAAACATAAGACAAGATGTGTTTAAAAAAACTTATCAATAACGTTTGAATGAGTGTGAACGAGTTATTTCAGATCTAGTAAACCAGTTTTGAAAAATAAAACTTAAACTATTAAATCAGCACAACTAAGAAGAGGGTGATGAGAAAATGAAGAAGAACACAAGTAATTTTTAACGTGGTAAAACCCTACCCAATTAGGGAAACATCCACGGTGACCTCTATGTCAAAAAACAAAAATCCACTAATATCAAAGTAACAAATTACAAGCTATTTAACAATCAAACCAAACAAACACACCTAAACTAAGTTCAGAATCGTTACCAACTCCTCTGGATTAGATCTGACTTCTCTGAAGGTTATTGTTGTTGATGTTCTCTTGCGCTTTCGTAACTTTACTTGATTCCAATCTTTACGTCGACTCAAACAAGTTCAAGATCATATAACCAACACTTTAAGTGTGGTAGAGTGAAAGTGTAGTGGTGATGTTCTCTATAACATATGCATGCAACACACTCACACTTAATAAAAACAAAATGATTTAACAAATTACAATATCACTAGATATGCAAGAAATTCCAAAATCAATTTAGTCAAAACTAAAACAGATTTTTATACCTTTCAAAATATCCGTAGATCAAGAGGGAATCTTGTTGTGAAATATCCAAGATCCTAACACTTTCTGGTTTTGAAAATATAATATAAAAACTGTTCCCCCAATTAAGATCTCAAAACTAGATCTTATGTTGATAGTGTTGAGTAAAATGAAATTAGAATGAAGATTATTGGTTTAGGGTTTAAAAACATGAAATAAGTTTAAAAATAACCAACAAACAAGATTTCTCGAGGAGAGATGATTAAGAAAAAGAGAGGATAACTTCTCAACACACGATCTAAACACTCAGGTTTAAAATCACAGAAAAGTGTTTCTTGATTTAGGGTTTGACGAAGTCAGGTTTAGGGTTTCTTTTCTCTCTCTTCTCTCATTTTTTCTCTCAAAGGAGGAACTTTCAAAAGTCTCTAAATGCCTCACAAAAGGCTCTTATTTATACTGGAATTCAAAGGATCTGGAACAAAGCAACAAACCTAGGGCTGAAATTAAAAGAATTTAAATCGATGCAAATCCAATGGTTCACAAATAGCGGTGCAAAGCTCAACTCTGATTGGATAAAACCGTCGCACTTGGATTAGTTCCAAACGCATGAAAAACATTGATGAAGGAAATTCAAAGGTCTATATCAAGTCACGGGTTTGTGAGTGAGAAGAAACAAAAATCGAATCGTTGCTAGAGCAACATGTGTAGGCTCAGGATCATGTCTGAAACTTATTTTTTTTATTTCAAAAAAATCCAAGTTTCACCCACAAATATTTTTGCCGCTTTTGGATTCTACCCAAGACAGTTTTACGGTAAAATAAATATTTGCAAATCAACCCCAAAGATTTGTTATGTTCCAAATTATAATTTCCAAAAATTATTTAAAATGCATCGAAAATATTTATTAAATCCCAAAAAATATTTAAAAATCATATTAGGGGATTTAACTCACACAAGTTCATAATGAGAATGAAATACAACATGTATGCAATCCTAGTGTGTGGTGTATGTGAAATGCCATCAAGGACTTGTAGAGGAATATCAAAGTTGATAAAAGAGTTCTGATTTTTTTTGGTTCAACTAGGGATGGACACAATTTTGTTACTATTGGAGCACCTTATACTCTTGACTTACTTGAGTCTACCTTATATAAGTGCTCATCTAGTTTGGAAATTGTGACAAAATATTGAGTCCCATCCCCTAGATACCAAAGAACCTCGAATACTACACTTGATGCCTCAATTGATTCATTCAAAGGTAAAATTCTCATCTCCACACACACTAGGATTACATACATTCATATATAATGCATTAATTGCATGTGTGAGTTAATTCCCTTTTAAAATAAGGTTTTAATATTTTTAGGAATTTCTAAACAATTTTTAAAATGATTTCTTTCATAATAAAAGTTGGTTTTATAAACTTTAGGGGTCATTTTGTAATTTTTGGTTTTATCTAAACTTGCTAAATGTCTGGTTGGGTATAATTCGAAAGCGCTTGAGACTTGAGGGTGCATGTGTAATTATTTTAGAACGCACGTTTGGTTGCATCTGGGCCTTACGCCTGTAATTGTTATATCGGTCCGATTTGTGTTTGTTTATACACTCAGAACCTGTGTGAATTATTAGCCCTTGGATTTAGTTTATCAATGGTCTGCGTGCGATCTATCCCAATCCTAGTGAACCCCCTTTGACCAATCAGAGATCGTTTAAATCGCCGCTTTTGTTAATCCGCTGTATGGGAGTCAACAGTCCATGACCAAATGTCAGCCATTGGATTTGATCTCTTATTCTCGAACCTTCCTCACTGAGTATAAAAGGAGGTTAAGTCTCCGCATTCGAGGACTTTTGCCAGTTCGTCCAAACTGAGAGAAAAAAAGAAGAGATAGAGAAGAGAGAGAAATCAGAGAGAAAACCCTAAATCGTTTAAACCCTAATCTCATTTTCAAACATTAAATTCCTTTTTCTAAAATCAGTTTATACCAAATACCAAAGCTGAGTGTTTGAGAGTTATTTTGGAAGTGGTTTGAAGGCAGTTCGTGGGTTGAATCCTCTGGGTTTGAGATCTTGTAACCAACTTAAGCATTTCAGTTTGATCTCTATTTCTTTTTATAGAAACTGTAGATCTTACTATTTTATGTTATATTACACTTAGATCTTCATTTTTACGTTTCTCATCTTGAGAAATTAGATTTGTTGATTATTTTTCTGAAAATGTTTTTCACAACTCTAGAATCAACAAATTCTTTTCCGTTTCTAGTTCTTATTAAACAAGACTTCTAATCTACCTGGAATCGCAATCGGTGGTTTTCAATTTCAATTTTTTTTTCTAAACCCTCTGAAATTGATTAAGACCTTGAACCGTCTTTTGAACAAGGTAACCTTGGATTCTGAGTTAGTTTAAAGATCAAGAAAGTTCTTTGTTTCTAAAGAAGAGAGAAACTGAAAAACTTAATTCATTTAGATCTTTCTGCAATTTGATAGGACTGTTTTGTGTAAATAAGTGTGCGTGTGTGCATGCATGTGTTAGATCACTTTCACAAACACTTGTCATACTACACATACAGAAGTGTTGGCTGTAAGATATTGAAACATCAAGAGTCGACGTAAAGCTGGAACAAAGTGTTGAGAAGTTAGCAAGATGAGAAAGCCACATCAACATCGTAACTATAGAGAAGTTAGAATCAAACCAGTGGATACATATTCTAAACTTGTATAGGTCTGTTTTGTTTGCATGTGTGTTAAATAACCTGTAACTTGTATATTTTGTTTTAGTGGATTTTTGGTTTGTGACTTAGATGTCACCGTGGATGTTTCCTCAGTTGGGTGAGGTTTAACCACGTTAAAAACTCCTTTTACTTACTCTTTCTACAGCTCCTCATCTCATTCTTGTTGGTGTGATGATTTGAACTATTTTTCAAAACTTGTTACACAATCTTGAACTTATCTCGTACACATTTTTATTAAACACAACTTGTGGTTAATCTGTTTTGATTTAAAGAAAATAGTTTCTCCAAAAAATAGTTCGGAGTTACTTAGAAAGTTTAATCTTGAATTAAACGGCATATATGACAGCTTTTTAATTATTTCCAAACTAGATAAGCTCCTATATAATTCAGACTCAAATGAGTCAAAGATATAGGGTCCTTCAAGCCTAAAACATCACATTCCATAACATACAAATAAAGCATCGGTATAAGAGACCTTACGGTATCCCAGGTCGTTAGCCTCTCGTGAAGCATAAATGTGCATCCCAAGTAGTCCACCATCATCAGTCAAATGTCGCGTGGGCTTATAAGATGAGCCGCTAAAAATATTCCGTCCATCTATGAAATCAAAACAAATTTTCATAGCCCGGCATTCGTAATCCTCATACCAAATTTAGTGACGCCGAGGTTGTGAAGAATAGAATTAGTCACTAATGAGAACCAAATGATTGAGATCACATACCACTTTAAAGCTTCCATGCCCAATAAGACTAGTAGAAAAATCTTTAAAAGGGGAGTTACAAAGGTGAGGAAATTTACACAATGGATGTAAAAAAGATAGGAAATACCAATTGTAGTGTTTTTTACTCTATTTATATGTAAAGTCACTCAGTGTGAAATGTGTGTAAATAAGTAAGGTGGTAGATGACTAGTCATCAGTTACCAAATCATGATTTTTCACCATGCTGCGAATTCTAAAATTGGCAAGTAATGTGTGAAATGATATAAATTTTTTCATACATAAGAAAAAGTAAGAAATATAGAGATATGGACTTTAAATCCTCAATGATCAAGGGTGTATCAAGGGTTAGAACAAGGATCAACACCATCTTGGGTATCTAAAGTGTAGTAGGGCTCTAGTAATTTTACTTTCCTAAACAAAGAAGATTATACAAAAAAAAGATTAAGAAAATATAAAATTGAAGGAATGTCCTATAAAGATACGATTTTAGAGGAAGAATATTTCATGGATAGATATGCTATATAATTATATACTATGATTTTTTTTCACCACTAAAATACACCTGTTAACAATCTTGTGTCACGAAAGAACATATGGGTGTGAAAAAAGGTTAAACAAAATATAGACTATCATTAAAAATCAGATAAAAACTTTCACTAAGAAAAAAACTCTTATTGGAACTCCTGGAAGTATGATATTTATCAATTATACACCTACTAAGTAAAGGAAAAAAAATAGTAATCTCAATTCTAAATGAGAAGAATTCAACTAACCGCGTTGGTTTTTGTATTCTTTGTGGCTTATTAACAAATAGTGAATGTGCAAGGCTTCAAAATTGGGAGAGAAAATAACTCCTTTCAAATTGGTAGATTTATCAGAGAATATTTTGTACAAGACTTTCATGAGAGAAACGAAGAAAAGGAAAATTTTGATGTAAATTGTAATTCCAAATTAAAAAAGTTGTTGGTTCAAAAGTGAGCATCAAAAGTTCATAAAACCAACCACATAAACTTAAATCTAGGCCAGAAAAACCATATAATGGACACTAGAAATAAAAATCTAAATCACGTACCGAAAACCCCTAACCCTAATTCTATTACACATAATTTTAAAAACCGTGAGAAAATAAAGGGTAAGCTCATGTAATATGTAATGTGAGATAGATTTCCTAAGGAAGTCACATGGCCAGATTCGTACCTTCATCTCCGAAATTATGCAACACTGGTGGTGTGGTGTGGTGTGAGAATAGATTAGTTTGAGCCATGGCTTATAACCAGCGAACGTGGTTTTCCTTTATATTCCAAAATTGAGACACGTGTACTACTTAAAAAATTTTAAATTTTAAAAATTTAGGATTTTATCTTTGGGGAATTATCAAGAAACCACCTACATGTAAATATATAATAAGGTTTGTGTGGGACCAAATTATAATTGGGTCCAACTTGGGCCTGCCGACCTAGCCCAACAATGCTTGATGCACTTTCAGCACAATATGTAAACAGAAAATATAAATACAAACATTTATCACATCAATAATAACAAAGAAGCTAGCATTTGAATGAAGCTTAAGTCGGTTACCTAAAAATATCGGACGAGATATTCAGGGTATCACCACACGAGCTAATGGCAACTTAAGGGAGTTTCTTAATCAATTTAACAACTTAGTTTTATGAAACTATAAAGACACCCCACACCCCAGGGTCAAGGAGGGTGTAATTTTCATACTTTGAGAGAAACTAATAAAATCAAGTGTCCTCTTCGTGGACGTAGGCGAATTGCTGAACCACATATATTTTTTGTTGTCTTTGAGACATTTGCACGTGTTTACTTTAATTGTTTTCTAGATCCCATTCATTGTGAAATTTTTCACTCACAATTAGTGTCGTATTTGGGAATCGATTTTGTTTCTACGGAGCGATCACTACAAAAAATAGCTATGATTTATCACCACCCAAATAGCTCACCTCAACCTGAAGATGTGAGAGATGACTTGGCTCCACTGAAGGTCAGATATGAGATCCGTCAAGATCGGAACCCAAGGTTTAGACCAGAGCAATAGCCATTCGTGGAGAGTCTCAGGAAGCCTAGATCTACCCAAATATGAAGATTGGTCAATGCATACAGAGTAAGACTTCAACAATAAGAGGAGGCAACTCGCCTTCAGATTGAGGAGAATTCTCATCTTCAGCGGTGAGTGGATATAATGGAAAGAGAACTCCACCAAGAAAACCAAAAATGATGCGGTCGGACTTCTAGTCCTTAGCCAAGCAAGATCATAGTTGAGGAAGGATCATCGGGCGTGACCAAGAGCGTTCAAACATGGAAGTCATCTAGGAGCCACTAAGATAATGTCCACTATAAGGATGATATAAGGATCTTGGTTCAGAAGGAAATGGACCAACATCCATCTCACCAAGGAGCTAGATCTATGAAAGAGCTGCAAAGGAGAGCACTGATTACCTAAATAAAGTTTCTTTTATGAAGGGATATTGAGGAGGAGGAACCCCCAAAGAAGTTTGCAATACCCAGGTTCAAAATCTATGATGGAAAAACAGACCCTATAGATCAAGTTCAACAGTATAGGTAGGACTTGAATTTATGGAGTCATAACGATGCTCAGATGTGTTGTATTTTCCCTTTCAGCTTAGGCGATGTCACCCATACGTGGTTCGAGAGGCTTCCTCAGAGATATTTTAAGAGATTCAAGTCCCTCGCCAAGTCCTTCACTTCCCTCTTCGTAACTAGAAGTTCTCATCAGAAAAGGATGTAATCGTTGCTCACAATGATGAAGATGCCATAACAAATTATACGTGAGTACGCTATGCTTTATTAAGAAGTGTTCAATAAATTGGAAGACTTCTAGGAGCAGATTGTCATGGAGCCTTTCAAAATTAGCTTACCCCTACTTCTAAGAGACACCATCCTCTTACCAAAAAGGATTCTTCCACCATGTATGAGCTTATATCGCGTATTGAAAAGTATAAAAAGACGAAGGATGTGGTCTAGATCATCCAAAAGAAGCTGATCATGCTAAAGGGAAAAAATGGGGAGACAAAGAGAATAATCCCAAGAAGGGAGCAAGAAGCAAGAAGAAAAACGATGCCAAGAACGGGGGCAAAGAGGATTCATTCAAAGCTTTTCAAGCCATCAACACAATTTTTAAGAAAGCAATTTAAAAGATTTTGGGGAAGATTAAGGATCAATAGTTCTTCAAGTTGACAAAGAATTTGGGAGGAGTTCTAACAAAAGTAACAACATGCTCCAATACGCGTTCCACAAATAAAATGGACATAAGAATGAGAAATACAAGGCACTAAAATCTCATCTTGAGGAGTTAGGCCAGACTGGGCATTTGAATAAGTACATAAAGAAGAATTTTATTCAAGTTATCACTAGCGACGATGAGTTAGGCCAGACTGGGCATTTGAACTCAAGCAGATCCAAGGGAATGCTATTCAGATGGAGATTTAAAAGGTCACAGCCGTGATGGAGGCCTTCTAGATTGAACTCGCCAAAATATAGGCTAGAAAACATTGATGACTTGAGGACGTCGACTATAGCAAGCATATTATTTTCATAGAGGATGATTTAGTTGGAGTAAGAACCCCACACCATGACGTGAGCGGTAATCACTCTTAGGATCATAAATTGGGATGTGGATAAGTTACTGGTGGACCAGGGGAGCTCCTCAGAGCTAATGTACCAAGAGCTCTTCCATAAGATCAAGCACAAGATATCAGTTCTAAAGGAAGCAAACATCCCAATGGTCATCTTTGCAGGAAAGATGACAGTGTCATTAGGAAAGGTGATCCTTCCCGTGAGGGCAGGCAATATGTCAAAGCTCATAGAATTCTTGGTGGTGGATATCGACTCTCCTTATCACACCATTCTCGACAGGGGTTGGCTTCATGCCACGAGAATTAACCCTTACACTGACCTCCAAAAGCTTAAGTGTATCAAAGATCGAGGAATAATGAAGATAAGGGGCGATGAATCCATTGCCCAAAAATGTTACATTGCCTTCATCATACCTAAGTAAGAGAAGAAAAAAGAGAAAAAAGTTCTTCTGGAGACAACCCGGGATGAGGATACACCATAAAAATAGCAACCGAGACAACGTCGACTAAGGATGGAGAAGACCAGGATCCATCCCACTCATAGGGTGATTAAAAACCTAGAGGAGGTTGCTTTTAATGAAAGATGAGCGAAGATGAAATTTTTTATCAGACCAATGCTAATGGACCATGAGAGAATGGTGATGGTTGGATTTTTGGAATGCAATTTAAACGTAATTATCTTTGAGCCATACGACATGCTAGGAATTGATCGTACGATCACCTATCGCCATTTTCACGTGGATCTAGTATTTAATTTGATCATATAAAAGGCTCGCCTAACAGCCCAGAAAGGCTAAGGCAGTAGCAAAGGAGGTCTAGAAACTTCTGGTGGCAAGGTCCATTAGAGAAGTTAAATTCTCAAAGTGTCTATTTAACCCAGTCGTATTTCACAAGAGCAATGATAGATAGAGAGTCTGTATAGACCTCACCGACCTTAACATGTCTTATCCCAAAGACTACCTTGCCTTATCAAAGCTAGATGAACTGGTCAACGCCATTGTAGCCCATGAGTGGATGAGTTTTTTGGATGCTTATTTAGCGTAACATTAGATCCCTTTCTTTGGTCCCGACCAACATAAAACTTCGTTCATAACACCATTGGGTCTGTACTATTACAAAGTCATGCCATTCGGCCTTAAGAACATAGGGGCCACATACTAGAGGTTGGTCGCAAAAATGTTCAAACACCAAATAGAGGGAACGATGGAGGTATATATCAATGACATTCTCGTTAAGATCAAAAATAAAAATGGCCATCTATGACACTACACAAAAAATTGAAAATGGTCACAAAAATGGGGTCACGACCCAAAGCCGTGACTACAATCAAAATAAGTGTGACCAATTCCAAGACCTAGTGTGGTCATGGATTGACTTGTAGGTGGTCACGGCCTTTAACCGTGACTCGCATGGGTCACGACTGACAACCGTGACCTACCCATGATCATTATGGTGCCAAGTTTCCCTCCAAGTGTGGTCATGGATGGGGTCACGTCTAATGACCATGACCAGGGGCCCAAATACACACCACTATAGTCACGACTTAGGACCGTGACCATAGTGATGATAGAGTCACGGCTTTTGACTGTTACCACGGTCTTATTTCCACGCTGACGTGTTAAAAATAAATGGGTCACGTCATGGGGTCACGGCCCGAATCCGTAACCATGGTCCTTATACTTAAAAAAACCCAGAACAGGTTTGCATTTGCCCAGAAAACACTTTTCCATCCCTCTCTCCGGCGATTTCATTCCCCTAATTCTCTCAATCTCTAAAGGTAATCCAAACCATAGTGTTTTCATTGTTATTTATTTCATTATATTTATGTATTTATGTGTGTATTTGTGTGTGTGTGTGTGTATATGTGTGTGTGTATACGTGTGTGTATTTCTCTGTGTGTGTGTGTGTATACATGTGTGTATACATATGTATATAATCTCATACCCTTATTAATTATTTCATTGTGTGCGTGTATTTCCAAAGGTTTATTATTTATTTCATTGTGTCTGTATTTGTGTGTGTATTTATGTGTGTGTATACGTGTGTGTATTTTTGTGTATGTGTGGATACATGTGTGTATTGTGTACGTAGGTATGTATACATTATCATTGTGTATTGTGCTTGTATTCTAGAAACGTGACCCGCATGGGTCACGGATGGCAACCGTGACACAGCCATGACCATTATGGCACCAAGTTTCCCGCCAAGTGTGGTCATGGATGGGTTCACGGCTAATGACTGTGACCAGGAGCCCAAATACACACCACTATAGTCACGGTTTAGGTTCATGACCATTGTGAGGATAGAGTCATTGCTTTTGATCGTGACCGTGGTCTTGTTTCCACATTGACGTATTAAAAATAAAGGGGTCACGTTATGAGGTCATGGCCCGAAGCCATGACCATGGTATTTATACATAAAAAACCCAAAACAGGTTTTCATTTTCCTCGAAAACATTTTTCCCTCCCTCTCTACGGTGATTTCATTTCCTTCATTCTCTCAATCTCTAAAGGTAATTCAAACCCTAGTTTTTTCATTGTTATTTATTTCATTGTATTTATGTGTGTATTTTTGGTTGTATTTATATGTGTGTATATATGTGTATGTGTATGAATACGTGTGTGTATTTTGTGTGTGTGTGTGTGCATTACTGTGTATATAAACTCGTACCCTTATTAATTATTTCATTGTGTGTGTATTTCCAAACCCTTATTATTTATTTCATTGTGTGTGTGTGTATTTCTATGTATTTATGTGTTGTGTATGTGTGTGTGTGTGTGTGTGTGTGTGTGTTTCTCTCTGTGTGTGTATACGTAGGTGTATTGTGTACGTAGGTGTGTATAAATTATCATTGTGTATTGTTCTTGTATTCTAGAAACAAATACATATATATTATAAATGTTGGTTTAAGTTTCAAACTAGGAAAATTTTTAATTTAATGGATATTGTTGGTTTAATTTTCAAACTAGGGCAAATTTTAATTTTATGGATATTGTTGGTTTATGTTTGGGGCTGAAATATAAAAAACACCTCTCCATTAAAAAAATACCGGACCATTAGAAAAATACTAAACATAAGGGTTGATTTTAGGGATTGTTGGGTTAAATGACAAAAGTAGGTATTCAAAACATAATAAATTAGCAGTTGATGATTCATTAGAGCCATTATTTATAGGATTCATATCCACGACCTCGTACACAATAACTAGTTAATGATTCATTACAGCCATTATTTATAGGAATCATATTCACGCCCTCGTTCATTATTCTCAGGAAAAATGAGTCACGGTGATAATCGATGACAACAAGAGTATGAAAGGTTGAAATTGGTCCTCACTTATACCTCATTCATTAATGATCCTTATAAAGTGGGTACTCTGATTTATTGGTATAGGAATAGGAAGATCGAACAATTTGACTACCTTGTAAACAGTGGAGTTCATTTCCAGAAAGAGTATTTGATCGATCGTATTCTGTTTTCCCTGCCACAATGTTGAGATGAAGATGTACAATATATATATCGCATAATTAATCCTGATAGAGCACCAATATTGCTTACTCTATTAGATAAAGCTGAAAAAAATTCACCCATTATGGATAGAATTACGTACAAAGAGCATTGACGAAGATTGTGATGCTTCACGACATATGCACATCAAACTCGATCTTTCCAATAGGCTGAAGAGGATGATATTTTGAGTTCATATCGCCGACATCTATGCATCCATTATAGATATGCTTCCTCCTAATTGGCCAGAAAAAATCCATAGGTTTTAAAACATAAATCTAGAATGGATGGAGATCAGACACACTAACGTTTGTTAAAGTCTTACCATGAACAGGTAGATTATAATATATGGTCAAAAGATTCATTTTGTTATTTATATTTTCATATTGAACATTGAAATTATGCATCTATTATTATAGATACACATTTAAATTTTATTATTTTTGTAGATAATGTTGGGAGATAACGGAACCAAGGCTCCAACCAACAATAACCAACAACCACAAGGAGAATTCTCATCACCAATTGGTGAGCAATACTCAACTCCACCAACTTTTCACGGGACACCTTATGAGCAAACTGTTCACTCCCATATTCTGAGTTGCAGTAGGCAAGGTACTCCTCCCACTAATCCAACAGATAAGCCTAACGCTTCTGAAACTGCTGGGTAAGTTGAGAAGAAGCCCATTGGGTTCTCTCTTTTGGGAAATAACCCCACGGGGGATAAGAATCACGTTCAATAGTTTAAAGCCCAGTGTTTGTCATCGTAAAAAATTAATGTGGGAGTGGGAGGAGCTGATAATTGGAACCTCGTAGATAAAGCTATTAAGATGACATCTACGAGCAACTCAGCAAATGGTTTTCATTTTCCTCCAACTCAAAAAATAAGTTGCTTTCTCGAGTTTCTAAACAACTCCGAACATATCGGAGAAACCTTAGGCAGAAGAATTTCCCTAAGGGAGCATCAAGCTTTGACATTTTGGTGCTCAAAGATAAATTCCGTTCGACCGTTGAGATGACAATGTCTCAATGGAATGATTTTTTGGAGAATGAGGCGAAAGACTCCAAAATGTTGTAAAGGGAGAAAAATAAGTAGAATAAATTGATGTCCATCGGCTTGGCTCAAAATCTTATGAATATTTGAAGAACGAGTGAATGACCTCTACGAAAGGTTGCCCGGATGAAGGAAATACAGCGAATAGGGCCAACTTGTACGTGCATGCTACACGGGACAAAGATAATAAATTCCCTCCTCTCTTGGCCAAGACTTTAGAATCAATAGAGTCTATTAGTAACTACGAAAGGTACCAGTTTATGTGTAGTAAGACCCGACTAATACATTTAAAATCTTCGGGCGCTACCGGATGAATCTCAATGCGAGCAAATTCTTATTTGGGGTCCATTAGGAAAATTTTAAGGCTTATTTGATCATTAAGAGAGGAATTGAGGCCAATCCGGATCAAAATAAAGGCTATCAACAATGCCCATCCGCTGAAGACTACGCGAGATCCAAAAGCTTACTGGGATGCTCGCAGTGCTCAATTGCTTCATTGTCTAAACATGCTAATTAATATCTTTAATTTCAATCATCAACCTTATCAATTGTAAATTACACTTAATCATGTAATAAAAAAGGCTAATAATTCTTTAGGTATCTTTTTCTAAATTTGTTGCACTTTTGTCTTTGTTTTTGGACTTCTGTGGAACAATATCTGACTGATCAAGTTTCAGATCAATTATTTTTTTATCCACTACTTCCCAAACCCGAGATCATCCTATTGAATTCTTCAAGGACTCTGAATACCATTTCCAATAATTCATCCCGTGTGCGATTCGAACTCACGGATTTCATTTTATGACCGTTTTTTCGAGAAACTCCCCATGCCAGAAATGACCATCAATATCGAAAACCCACTACTATGCAATAAATATTGAATAATAAGAAATACTAAGTAGTTATTGAAATAAAAATTAAGCTACCAAATTTGTAATGGAAATAAAATCTTGATGGGGTTGTAAAATCATCTGAGCATTGTCAACCATTTTTCCACCTTCTCAAGAAGGAGACCGACCTCACCTGGAACGACGAGTGCTTAAGGGGCCTCAAATAAATCAAATCCTACCTCAATAAAACCCCATTGCTGGCGATTCCTGATCAAGGGAACGCCCTCTACCTCTACCTTGCAGTTTTAAGCCATGTAGTCAGTTCACCTTGGTTTGTGAGAAAGAGGCAAAATAGTTCCATGTTTACTATGCTAGTAAAACACTCCTAGATTCCGAGTAGCGCTACTTGCCATTAGAAAAAATTGGCGTATTCATTGGTAATTGCTCCTAAAAAACTTAAGCATTACTTTGAGGCCCACTCCATTACTGTAATTACCTCATAACCCCTTAAAGTTGTCCTTCGCAAAGATGATCTCTTTGTACGAATATTAAAATGTTTGATAGAAATCGGGATATTTGACATTCACTTTCAACCAAGGACATCAATCAAGGGGCAGATTTTGGCCAATTTTATTATAGAGTTCATAGGCGATGGTCTTCCCGACCAACAGTTGGCCGATCAATCAAAGATGCATGAAGGCATTTAGGCCGAAAGCTGGACATTATATGTTGATGGTGCCTCCAATTCCAAAGGAGAAGGCATAAAAATTTTCCTCGTAACTCCAAAAAAAAGAACTTCAGATTGTTTATGTGACATACATACATATTTGTAACTAAATCTGCCTCATTTGGACATATTACAGGATAGTGTTAACAACTGGAGGGAGGCTGCTCTGTTCCTAAAGTCTATTATGTTTTTGGAAGCTAGAATATGGTTCATAGGTACATTTAAGAAAAAAAATTACTTATGCGTGGTAAGCACTTCCAATTTCAATCAATGGGAGGTAAAATATCTTTATTTTATTTCTATATATGTATGTGATGGAGTATTAGGTAGTATATATGTATAGAGATTTTTCGCCCTTAGTTGTTTAAAATGTTATGGCTATTGTTGTAGGTGTTTTTTAGTTAAATTTTATGTTTAAACATTTTGATTTTCATGAAAAAACAAAGAAGACTTTGTTGATTTAAAAAATAAATATGTTGAGTGATTTTAAAAGTAATTAATACAAAAAAATACAAATTTGATCATGATTTTAAATATTGTCATCTATAGGAACTATTAAAAAAGATTTCAGGTAACTGACACTAAATAAATCTTATTGCAGGTGAAAACCTTTTGTGGGCAAGGTAAGTCATTGAAGTCCTTTTGTTGGAGGTCATATGCTTCAAGATTGCGGGTTTACTTTTCTTACATAATTTTATGTTAGGAGTAGATGGGTTTTTGTGTATTTTTTCTAGTGAGACAAGTGAAATTGTGTAAAGATTTAGGTTGGTGGACATTATGTTAAAATTATTGATTGCCTGTAGATATCTTACTTATATGAATTCAAATTATAGTTGGGGAATTATTGGAAATAGCAGGTAATATTGTATATTAAAATGGGATACCAAATATGTCATATATTATTTTTAAGAGGTTTTGTTTATAATTATATAAAATATATTTCAGAATTGATGAAATTATAATTTAGGTGCTAAAATTATTGGAGATAGCTTATTTTCTCTCTCAAAAGGGTCCCATAAATGAGGTCCTATTGAGACAACTTTGTTACCATCTCAAAAAAGTCTTTTGGAACAGTTGTTGCCGTCTTAAAAAAGAGGTTTAAAAGACGATTTTTTCGCCGTCTCAAAAAGGACCTATAAGCAATGACCTTTTAAGACGGCTACTGTCGTCTCAAAATACTTTTAAAACGGAGGTCTAATATGACTCCCCCTCGCCGTCTCAAATGGCATCCCAAAAGTCTTTTGAGACTTCCAGATGACCTTTTGAGATGATTGGATCATCATCTCAAAAAATATTTTTTTGTAGTGTCATACCACCCTTTATCGGGCTAGAGATTATTAATCATGTTTTATTCTTTACTCTTCTTTTTATCATATTTCATTAGATTTTCTGTCTTACACATTTTCGTGCACAATTATCATTATTTTCTTTTTCCATTAGCCTTTCTCGAAAGCGTTCAATGTCTGTATACTTTAACGGGCTCCACACCATCGATTATGCTATCATATGCTCTGGCTTGTGATTTTGGGTTTTTCATCCCAGGGCTCCGGGCCCTTCTTAATTATTCTCGGTGTCATCTGAGTCTTTATTAATGTGTTCTAACATTTTTTCTAATGTCCGCATTATTCCATCATTTTATCATTTTCATCATTTCTACAGTTTATTTCACTATCTCATCTTATCAATGTGCCATTTCATCCAATTTATCCATTTTCACCAAAAGTCGACCGATGTGGATTAAAGAGGAAATCCAACCACTAGGATCTTCAACTTGTCAAAATTATCATTTTGTCATTTCTTTCATCATAACTCTGTGAAAAACATATTTAATTTGCCATGGCACTATAAATCAATATTTTCTTTCAAAACATCATTTTGATGATTTTATAGCCAAAATAATGCTTCATTATTTTATGTATACTATATAAAATACACTCAACCATTTAAAGACTATTTTATCCAAGTGTGCACTACTTAGCCTTATTATTCCATGTGACTTTAAATATCTTTTTTCTTCATTCTAACAATATTTATAACACATATTTATAACTGTTTTGCTACATTTAATCACCAACTCATAAAACCCATTTCGACATGATTTATCGAGTCTGAAATACCATCTTGTATCATACTACATGTTTCCACATGTGTTAAAGAGGATTTCAAGCCTAGAAATTCCTCAAAATGAACTAAACAAGATATAAATCGCGGGTTTACGTTTTTCTTGGTTTCTTTCCATATTTCAAGGTAAAAATGCCATTTATTTATAAAATACCCTTTTAAGATTTGTCTTCGTTAAAAGTTCATTTTTGCAAGACTTTATTATATTAACAGATAACTTCATTTTTGTCATTAATATCATCTAACATGCATCCTACACATCTTTCATAACTAAAAATCTTGAAATTTTAGAAAGAGCAAAACCTTACCTTATGGTTTGAAGAGGAGACAAAGAAGAAGATGACTACGGAAGTTCCTAGCTCCAAATACTCCAAAATGCTATCCAAAATAGTCCAAGACTCTTCAAAATACTCTAATACTTTCACCCACTTGCTTGACTCTACCCACCTCTACCTTTATAAAGCTTGAGGATGAATAACAAGGATTTGAAATGGTGTATAATGGTGTATTATGGTGGTGGAAAGGTGTAACTATGATGGAAATGCTTAGAGAGGAAGATGAACTCTTAAAATATATAAAGAGAAAGAGAAAAATAAGGATGATGAAAAATGGTGATGCAAGATCCACCCCCTCTCTCTCTTATAACCCCAAATAACCCACGAAATGATTTGAAAACCCAAGACCCACATGTTATACACGTTTTTTTATCATCTGGTTCTCTCAGAGGTCAACGCATCATCAATCCAAGGGTCCAAAATGAGATAACTCACAAGGAAAACTTGAAATATTCAATATTTGAAGCAGTCATTCGAACGACATAGTAATGAGGGGAAAAATCCTAAACATGTGTGGTTCATTAGATCTTCATTAGAAACTCTTTCAAATGATAGGGGATTCTCATTCGAACTGAAAGGGGCTTCGTTCGAAGGAGCTAAGGATCTCGTTTGAATGACCCATAACTTCGTTAGAACGATAGGAACGTCTCAAAATTCCAAATTAGCCCACTATATTTCTTGAAAATTCCACAAGGGCCACAATAATATTCAATTACTAAAAACAATTTATGTACACATTGATCCAAATTCCAAGAGTTCTACTTATAATACAAAAATTGACGAAAATATGAATAAAATTTTGGGCACGGGTATTACAATATATCTCCCTGTTGAGAGTTGCATATACTTTACTTACCTCGCCGATGTTAACTATTCGTCGGTCGGTAGCCTCGATGGTATTTCCTTCTTTCTACTTAAGAGTCTGAGATGTAGTCTTCCCCACACACCTCTCCTCGACTCTAGTCTAATGCCGAGTTGCACCATTATTTTCCTTAGGAAATATTATGGCTTGCTCCAATATAATTAGCAAGACTTTAGTCTGCTCCGTCATGACTGTCGAGGCTGGCCCTAGCCTTCTGTGACTAATTGTCATTGCGCCTCAAATGTTCTTCCCAACCCTCATAATATCTTTAGCTGACTTCTTATGCTTGGTTGACTTTGTAATCATAACCAGTTACACATTTCCATTGTCAGTTGTTGTGGGTCTCCCGCTTACTTGCTCTGGCGTCTTAGTCGACATGACTATTTCTTGAGTCCTAGAATATTCTATTCCATCCTTTATATTGTTTTTTTGTTGTCTCTATATCTTCATGAATGACCTCCACCACCTCCTCCTCTATGACTGGTACCCGCTCGCCCATTTTAATTTTTACACTATTCGGTAGTCTACATCCAACTTTGACTAGTATGTAAGACCAATAATGCTCCTTACCCTCCCATGTACCTGGGTTTTTTGCCAAAACAAACCCCCAAACATTCTCCAATGGCACGGAACACCTCTTTGTAATACCCCGTATTTTTATGGCTTTAAAAATTGGGGATTTTTTAAATTTAGTTGAGTTATTAATTTAATATTTATCCTAAAATATATTTTTATATATTTACTAACATGATGTGAGATAGTAATTATTGAATATTTATTGAATATTATTGGATGAGTAAAGTAATATATGAAATTTATTTTATTAAAATTGTCACGAGTGAATAAAATGGCAATTATGGAAATCTAAGTCAGGACGCGCCTGTGTCGTGTCAGGACTAAATCATTGTTATTATAAGTGAATAAATTATAAGTCGCCCGCATGGTCATTTTGAGTGCGCCAATGTGTTCAAAAGGGTCGAGATAGTCAAAAGAATGTACCCGGGGGTTTAGTTTGGGTCTCGGGGCGTTTTTAGGCCTAATTGGCATCCCGAGAGGGTATTTTAGACATTTTACATGTTTGGATAATTAAACCCACGAATTTCCTAAGGATAAATCAGCCTTTAGGAGTTTCCTACTAGGGTTAACCATAACAAAAGCAAAGAACATCCATTAGAGAAGGGGTGGAGAGCTTCCCAGGCAACTCAAGGCCAAGGACTCGACCGTTTACACCGCCACCACCGCTAAAGCGTAGATCGCGCGACAAGGAAGGAAACCATAACACTTTCGTCCATAATTCAGAAACCTAAATTTTCAGGCAAGTATCTATCTTGCTTTATTTTTAGTTGATGTCTCAATCATGTTAGTCTAGGGTTGTTTAGAACTTGTTTCATGGAAGAAAGTATAGTTTTGAGACTTGAAATCACATGTTGTAGAAGAAGTAATCATATTCTGGACATCTAAATTGCATGTAGAGGATAAACCACGAATTTGTATGGATTTAGAAGTAGGAAATCTGGAAAAGAATTTGGAAGAATTGACAGAAAAAGAAAAAAATTAGGGTTCTCGAGGTTTAGGTAAAATTTACCCATTAAATTGTTGTAATTGATGAATTGGGACATATTTTACATAGAAATCATGTGTTCTGGTATATAGTACTTGTAGTAACATTTGATGGGAGTTTGGGAATGATATATGCAGATTTTGTTGAGGTTGGAGAGGAAAACCCGTAACTGGGTTAATGCAGTTTTCGTCATAACTGCTTGATCAATCGATCGACCCAAGAACATCGATTGATGGAGGATCGATCGAGCGACCCCTCCTGGAAAACTGCATATTCCCCTTATGATGGTTTAACCCGATTAAAAATGCATAGTAACCCTTGATTATTACTGTTGGAGCATAATGGGATGTAAATAGGACCAGTGGGGTCTAGGTAAACTCCGTTGAGTGAGAATTTAATGTAAGATGAAATTAAGGGTTAATGGGGAATTATTCACACATCTGAAATCATGTGTACGTTTAATGAAAGGTCGAGACTTGTAATGAAGTTAGACTATAAGGTAAGTGAGAGTGCCTAATGAAATTATACTTAGGGAGTTAGAATACTTCGAGAGACAAGAAGTAGGTACGAAGTAACTTATATATATATGAGAATAAAAGTGACGAATCCGTTAAGCGAGATAAGCAAGTAAAAATGTGCTAAGAGCGGATAATTATAATTATGGTTCGTGGGCGCACCTAATTTAAAAATGTGAATATTTATATATATGACTGTGTGATTGTGCATATTATATATCTGTGTAAAAATTATACCCGGGCTACTTGCTATCACGGGGGTTTTCGCGTCGAGACGGCCTTATCTCGATTGGACCTTTATGGGGGATATTGACTCATACCCTAAAAGATAGTATCCTCGATACAGGCTATCCGAAAATGATAGTCAGATGTTCTAAGAGACGTGAGGGTATGTGCTGACCTCTTAGGACCTAGAACTATGCTTCGCCTCCATTTGTTTGTGTATTGTGTTAATACAGTTCGAGAGTGATTCCGGACTAGTATTTCCCTTAGTTTGTGTGATACCGGGACTTGATAGCAGAGTATGCCAGCACCATAGGTTTTATGTGGGGTGCCGATAGTATATATATTATATGTGTGACTAATATATATACGTATATCTATATGGGAACTTCCTACTGTGTGTATAAGTAGATAAGTAATGAATAAATTCTTCAATTTTATTATAAGTGTTCGGGAACTGTATAAGGGAAATGAGTTATTCTAAATAACGTATAAATCTTAAAGCGAATGATTTCCTAAGTAAATATCATAACCTCGCTTTTCACCTGATAAAACCTTATGGAGAATAAGTCAGAGAAACTTATGAGATTTATTAGTATGGTAGGTGTGCACACTAGAATGAGATGTGAGAATTCCTAAGAGAGGGTCGCATACTAACATGGTTGTTACATTAGCTGGTAAGCATTTTAAATACTTGCTAAACTAATTTTAAACTGTTTTACACTCGGGCTCTGACCCGTTTCCTGCTATTTCTTCTCTCTTGTATATATATGTATATTATATAGTGCCCAGCCACAAGGGCGGCATGCTTAGGTTCTTTGGATTGGACGTGCTGCAGCTTATCTGGGAGTTGCAGGCCATTGCTTCGACGACCTCGTTGTTGATTCTACTCCTACTTTTAGTTCTTATTAGTTAGGGCATGTGTCGCCCGTTTCTCTATTCCGTTTGGATTTTTTTTGTCAGAGATTTACGTTCCTTTATATTTCCATTTGTTGGTACTCTTTGGGATTTAATTATTGTCAGGATGGTTTTATTGATAGTTAAAACTGGTTTGGTTTATCTGGACGAATCTAATTCTTGTGTGTTATTATCCACCTTTAGTATATCGGAGTTCTTAAATTGTTGGTTTTTAAAAAGGTTTTCATATTCGGATTTAATAAAAATGGAAATAAGGTTTCAAAATTATTTTGACACTTAGCTTAATTATTTAGGGTGTTTAATTTTGAAATTTTATTTTGCGATATTGATGCTAAGAATGAACCAACCGTTCACCTTGATTTTAATTTAATAAAGGACTGATCACCCGATATTTAATTAGGCGGGGTGTCACACTCTTCTCCCCATATTTGTAGAGGAATACCCACCACTCTTATACATCTACATGTATGCCTTTATCTCAAAACAGAGCTACATCAAATAGGATTTCATTTGTCAAGAAATACCAGAACGTCATAGAATTCCCTTCTTTTCATCTCCATTACCAAATGGCCTCCATTTTCGAAGCAAAGTCAAATAAAAATAGGTTTTTTGGAATTGTTTTACTACCACTTTGCCTATACATTTCCACCTGATTTCCATCCATCTAGATAGATCCTTACAAGATGGTGGCACATCACACCCACCACCAATCTGCCTAACTAAGGATTTCACGAAATTCTTCACCCAAGACACTAAAGATTATGACTCAATAACAACGTGGTGTTATAAAATACCATTATTAGTAAGTTGTAACTAGTGATAAGGCCAAGGCTCCATATGAGCTGTCTGCAAAAAAAAAAATTCTCACCTTGTCATGGCTTTGGGGCTCGATGATGGTATCCTCACTATTCTGTTGCATATTCAGCTGACATGGAACCACAAGTTCCATCTTTGAAAACAACTCTCCAGAAAACCTCCACCCCTCCAACCAACAACTCTGGGATGAGAAATCTTAATCTCCCCCCTTTAGCATTAATCACGAAGAAAGCCACATTTCATACAACATGAGCGCAATAAATGATTTCTCTGTTCTTACTCGACCTCTTCTTATAAAATCTTTCTTTCTTTCTAGATGTCACAAATATACATTCTCCCATCGACTTGACCACTCCTCTTTCCAGAAAACTTGATCAAGAATAACTTTTGCTAGTTCTTTTAAGCAACAGTAATATAAAGATAACTAACAGTCTTTCCTCAAGTCAAATGTGTTCCATCCTACTTGCAAAATAGTCTTTCTTATCCAATTCATTCATCAACTACTATACTCCGATGATATTACAAAGTATTTTTCAACATTTGTGAAAGTACCCAAACAAGTGAATGTATACTTATATTAATTATTTCATTCAATCGTCTAGATAATTCTAACTTCTAAACAACTATTGATTTTCCACATTAAGATATAATACCTATATATCAACGAAGTAGTTAAAAAATAATGAGTATTAGTTGAACACATTAATACAAGTGATAACATAATATATCCACCAGTAAATGGGCTATCACCAAAGTACCTCCATGAAGCATGCTTAAGTTGTGGTCTTAAGTATAGCCGATTAAGTATAATTATTGTGTATTGATTGGTGCTTATTTATTTAAAATTATATTTTATATCAATTAAGGCGTATTCTGAAAAATTATATTTATGTCTTGAAATATAAGTTAACATGCATGTGAATTGATAAATGTAACACAAACAGTCTTTTATAAGACAATGATTGGATAATAATGATAACCATTATTATTGACATTGGTGAATAAATCGTTACCATTGTAGTACATGGAAGGAATCATGCTAATTAATTAGTATGGAACCGTTGTGACTCACATTGATATTTTATTTGATTAAGGAGTTTATGAAGAACCATTTAAGGATGACTCGTACCTTATGATAAATATGGACCAAGTGGGAGACTATTAGAATTTTTTAAATTATAATAATTCCTTAATGTGGTCCATAATTAAATAATACCAAGAGTCAAATTAGTTAATGAAAGGGTACTCTAAATACAAAAAATCAATTTTATTTGATATGGTTATTGAAAGGACATCTTTACTTACTTAAGGATTTAGGGACTCTTGGTATCTACTGTGGTTGATGGTTCAGATTAAATAACTTTCAGATATTTACGTCATCTCCCTGCCTATAAATAAGTAGTTGATTTTCATCATTCAGACACACTGAAAGAAAACATAACGAAACTATAGGCTTAAAGAGAGAAAGTCAAAATTCTCATAGAGTGATTTAATTGTATAGAATAAAATAGCAATGAACTTCAATGGGTTTGGATTCAAAACATATTCAACTTCACATTCAATCTCATGACCTTTATTAGCATGAATCAATGTAAGTGTTACTGATCTCTTATATAGGCTAAAAGGTGATTTTCGTGATAATTCAAGATCCTATAATATTAAGAACAATTACATGATTAATTTATTAATTGATTAATATTTATATTAATTAAATACTATTTACTAGTTTGTATTTTTTAATAAAAGTATATATTTCACAATACCTGTAATTATTTTTTTCTTTTGTCGTTGATTACTTTTTGGTAATATTTTAAAAGTATCAAGTCGTTTTAGCTTGAACATTGAAATAGTTTACTAACACCAATTTAGAAATTGTAAGCACGTATTCGTATATAAAAAACAATTATATGTGATTTGGCCTCCCCTTCTATATCCGGCTTCCAAGTAACCCAAGTTATACATTATCTCTAATGGCAATTATTTTTGGGGGTTTTAAAGAGGTTCTGTATAAAATATCAATGGATACGATCACTGTATTTTTTTTTGTTATCATCGTAGTATATCAAGTTGAACTTGAAATAGAGAATAGACGAGCATACAATAATAATGCAGTAGTTATGGGTGATGTAGTGGAGAAAGGAAAGGTCTGGTAGTTAGAATGTTTTCTAATGGGATTGATAGGAAATACTACGGGAAGAAGTAAAATGGTGAAATGTTTTTTCAAATATTAGAAATTAAGTTTTTGTTGGATTGGCATTGTGAATTAGTGCACACCCAATAATTATGAAACTTTAAACAAAAATAGAGAAATAAATTTAACTCTAAATAGTTCAAAACGTATTTCACCATATTACTTTTCACCGTGTTAAAACACATTTCACCCCGAACCAAACGGACCCTTAAGGACAATTTACTATTAGGTCCACTTGTTATGCAACTAGCGTGGACTTCAACAAGAAGATAATTAGTGTACTTAAGTGTTTAAAATTTGTCAAAATTTCTTTAATATTTAAAATTATTTGTTAGGGACCTAGGATTACTTTCTTCAAATAATAGCTTGTATATGTTTTAGTACTTTATGTTATCACATCACAAAAAAAAAACGTTCACATAGTAATGTCATTGGTGGTAGAGTTGTCTTGTAATATTGCCCCTGCAATTGTTCACTGTATTGACAAGAAAGTGAGAAATTGTGTTTGGGACATCTAAGTTTATTTTAAATTTTTGGAAAGATGTTTTTAATTTTTTTTGTCTTTAGTATATATAGGCATGTGAAAAATCAATCGCTTAGAGTACACGATGCATGATTAAATCACTAATTTAGAATTTGACCATTATAATTTATAAAGCAATAAACATTTCATTTGCAATTTATAAAAGAACTATATAACTAAAGAATTCACAATAATGAAACAATTTGCAACCTTTTCTAAGATACAAAAAAAAAAATTATATGGCATTAAGGAACCACCTAAAAGGAAGATAATTTTAACCTGATAATAAAAATACATAGTAGGCATGTCTTTCATTAATCTCCATTTAGATTACATTATTATTTATGTCCTATGATAACTCCCCTGCGGATAATTTGTCTCTAAAATTGACTTTCATGAAACACCTGGCACAAGTGTTTTGAATGAGAAAGTAATAAAAATATTATATTTTTTTATACACGGGATGTAAGACTACATTAAGAAATCATCCGATTGAAAGATGTAGTGGAGAAACTAGACCCTCCACGCACGTAGCACTTCTGAAAGAACTTGTATCATTTCGACTACAATAGGACAAGATCTCATAAGAAGTGCCAACCCTAAGATAGTAGACACACAATTTCTATTTTCCGAAGTCCAAAATAACCTCATCATTGTTTCTCAAACACAATGGCACAAACATAGGGAAATACATATTCGGTATATTGAACAAGTACGTCCAATATTTCATCACGCCATATTCTTTCATGACCCAAATCTCATCGACACCGGGATTCTCATAAAATTTCAATGTATACCGTACCAAATAAAGCAATCCTCCCCAAAACCCCAACTCAAATTTGGAATCCGCAACTGACCACCTAGTTTTTCCCACTTCCTTAAATCTCCCCTCAATAAAATCAAAATAAATGATTACATAATCATTAACACCCCTCTCTTTGTTGCGATTCACAACCTAGTGTGGAGCACCATTCACATTGACCCCTTGTCCATTCATGAAAGCCTTGATGAACTATTAAGGGACTTAAACACAACCTTACCAAAATTCATCTCACAGAGGCTTCTGTGTTGAAGAATGTTGATATTCGGATCCGTCTTGATGCATGATTGAACTTGAACTTGAACTTGTCTTCGACGGTTGTAGCGGTATATGACATACTCCAATGTAAACGGATTATGTAAAATATGTTCGTTCATTAACATGTTAGTATATCTATCTATACCGTATCTATTTTGATTTTTATTAATTTTGAAAACAATGTGAACTAAAAATCATATGAGGTAGTTTTTAAGGATTAAACAATATTTTACTCAAAAAAATTGCAAGCGAAACAAGTTAAACTGAAAATGACATAACACAAATAATTATAATAGTTATATTAATACTAATATTACTAATAATACTATTAATAATAATAGTTATAGCACATGTGACGATGTCACTACTATAATTGTATTAACTTTTATGCTTGTGACACACTTTAGTGTTATGCCCGTGGTACTATTTAAGTCATTTTGTAATTTTAAAACATGACAAACATTAATTTTTTAAATTAATAAAAAGTACAATTATGATAGTTAATGAAAAAAAGTTAGGTTGATTCAAACTTTCCCCATACGTATAATATAAATTTGGTATTACCAAATTGCATTGTTAAAAAAATTAGGAGATAACCGTTGTTAAAACTTTCATTAAAGACCGTTAAATTAATCATGGTATAGAATAAACATTTATTAGTAAATAATTTAGGTAATGAACATATATTAGTAAATTATTTAGAAATAAGATATATTATATTGGTAGTTAAAATGAGTATATATTAACACTCCTAAAATGGGGAAAATTGAAGAAATTGACATAAAATATATATCATGTAATGTTTAATGTAAATGTCCCCTAAAGTTTGTTTCAGTCACAATTAAATCCCTCGCATGAGTGGCACATGCTAATTCCATTAAAAGGGTTAACATTCTATCAAAATTTGGTCGAAATTGAAATGATATGATACTTTGAGGTCTTGATTGGGACAATTCAAACATTAGGGACTGAAGTGAGACTAGCCCAAACTTCTGTGGACAAACATGTTAATAACCCCATTTTTATGTGAATATATATATATATATATATATATATGTGTGTGTGTGTGTGTGTGTGTGTGTGTGAGTACAAATATTCACAATGAATGGGATCTAGAAAGCAATTAAAGGAAAAACATGCAAATGTCACACACGCACAACACAAATATACGTGGTTCGGCAACTTGCCTACGTTCACGGAGAGGTCACTTGATTTTTATTAATTTCTCTCAAAGTACAAAAATTACATCCTCCTTGGCCTTGGGGTGTTGGTTGTATTTATAGTTGCATAAAACTAAGTTGTTGAATTGAACAAGGAACTCCCTTAAGTTTTCATTGGCTCATGTGGTGATTCTCTGAATATCTCGTTCGAGATTTTTGGGTAATCGAATTGAGCTTCATTCAACTGCTAGCTGATTTGTTATTATCACGTTATAAATGTTTGTATTTATCTTTTTCTTTTACATATTGGGCCGGACTTGCGTCAATCATTATTGGGATTAGTCGGCAGGCCCGAGTTGGGTCCAATTATAGTTTGGTCCCCACAATTATCCTTAAAATTCGTAGCCAAAGATGTTGGGCCAGCGGATTTTATTCTTGTCAAAGGCTCACTTGTTTTATCCATTTCTAATGGTTTTGTACCGATGGCTAAACTTTAAATAAGATGTAGTTGTAAGGGTACGCTCCTCCGGGGAGAAAGTGAAGCACTAAAAATTATATTGATTCCCACACCTTATGATTGTAGATATTCTTTCAAACTTAGTTTTGCTTCTACACTAGACTCTAAACCTCCATCTCTTCTGATATCAAAATACTCCAGAGCTCTCATTTGCAGTCATCCATTTTGTAAGTTCCGATCCCCTTTTCATTGCTTCTTGTTTTCACAACTTCCTTTTTTTCCTCTGTTTTCTCCAGTTGTTGTAGTTCGTTCTTTTGAAAATGATGAACACACTTCATGGAAAAATGTAGATGATTTAACAAAAAACATATTCTATTCATTTTTGGGTCATAATCGATTGTGCTCATATCCCCAAAAATGTTAGGGCCGCAGAAGGGGGTTACTGGATTCACACCTTTGTTATGGTCCAGGGGGATTGACTTTTACCCAAAACCTCTTTTTTGAAGTTTTGTGAATTCTTTGGGGTGGTCCTAGCTCAATGTTCCCCCAATACATAGCGCATCATCAATGGGGTGAACATGATAAATGAGCTTTATAAGACTAACCTAGGTATCCTAAAGATCAGGTACAGCTACACCTAGTCTCACACCACATATGGCCTTCTTTACTTAAAGGTGAGAAGGCAAATTGAGTGTTAGTTGTGAACCTCCCTAGTTCTAATAAGGGATATTGTGATCAGGGATTTATTATTAGAAATTTATAACATCCATGGCTCTCCCTCAGGTCGAAGAATATACATAGTTTTTGTGCCCAGACTAGGGGCGAAATAGGTAATGCTTGACATTCACTTACTTATTTTTGTTTATCATTTTGCTTTATTTTTGCTGATAAAGCTTTTGGTTATATTTTTGAGCAACTCACAAGAAGAACAAGGATCATTCCATCAACGACATCAATGGTGCTGATTTGTTGAAGTCCTGGAGGGTGAGAGAATACCTTCCTAACAACGAACACCCACATTCGGCCTCTTTACTTTTGGAGTATACAGACTGCTCATCAGGTAGATGACATCCTTAAGCTTCCCATTCTTCACGAGGAATATTCATCCTTATTTGATTCTATCGACGTGAGTCCCATCCTTCCAGATGAAGAATATTCCATGGCTCCTCTTAGGAAGAGGGTTCTTTTACTAAAAGATGATTATGATTCACCCCTCTCCCCTAAGGCTAAGTCTTAGAAGAGGACTAAAACTGAAACCTCCAAAGATGATGAACAAGGTATGGTCATCAGAGAAGAGAAGAAAGAGAAGGAAAAGTCTCATATTCACTTCCTTCATCCAAGAGAACTGAGGTCCCCCCATGGTCTCCCAGGCTATGTTTGTGTCCAAAGACCCTTTCTGGCCTATAATCTCTTGAGGGGGGTGTGCTCGTTGCTTACTGCGAGCAGTTGAAGAAGCCGAAACCTGACTAGCTTACTGTTCGCACTTCCCAAACTCTATCCATGATAATGCCATATGTAGCACCCTGCCGCGATAGTACTCATCCGAAGCCGCGGATGTTCAGACCATTCAGGCCGCGGCAGTTATCACAGTCAGGGCGCGGCCAGATATCTCATAGGGTGCGGCCCCCTACATCAGAGGCCGCGGCACCCCACCTTAGGGCGCTTCACTACTCGGCGTTGCTTACTCTACGGGCTGCACACCCTTATCCACAAGTGACGGCAGACTTGGTACATGCCACGTGCTGTGGGCACATGACTCAACTCACTTCCTTATAAATAGAGGACCATACCCGGAAAAGGGGGATCGATTCCAGATACGCCCAAGGCAGGCTCTACAATACAGATTCTCACTACACAACCTCAAGACACAACTTGGAGGCCACACATCTACATCGCAGCCACCTATCCGGCACTCCGGAATCCTCAGTACTGCCATGTACTCTCCTTTATTCTCATATTTGTATGCCACTTTAGGCACGATTATACTGTACAATGCAACGCATATAATGAGAACGGAGCAACACAGTGGATGTAGGTCTATTTTAAAGGCTGAACCACTCTATATCTTGTCTTCTCTCTATTTACTTGCTTTATTTGTTCATCGCACACTCTACTCTTGACTTGCTGGTATGAGAACGCCTTGTGGCCGATTTCTCGTATCATCAGTTTGGCGCCGTCTGTGGGAAATCGAGATACCTCAATCTTGTTTCTCTATGTTTCGAGTTCTTGAACACCTTATTCTATTCACGGGGATCCTCTGGATCATCATCCCATGAGTAAATTTTGGTTACCGAGCTCTATTTGATACTTACACCCTTAAATGGGTATTTCATACCTTCAGATCTGTTCTCGGATCTCCATTTTATGACCTTAGATCTATTTTACATACCCCTGTGATATCACCCCACCTAGGTAAAGCGGGAAGGCTTAATGGGCTTCAGCCCCATAAATGTGGGTGATTAGGGAAGAGTTATATTTACTCCCTTTTTGTTCTTTTCCTATGATCTGGGGTTTATCATTATAATTGCGCCATTGTGTGTACCGAGAGGTTAATCTCTCATGGATAGACCCTAGTAGGTATGCTATCCACGTGTTCCGGGAGAAAAGATCAGTTTTGGGTTTCAATCTTAGGATTTTCCCTGTCTAGGTAGGGATGCGGCGTGGTAGTTCAACTACCTAACATGTCACGGCCTCTACTGGAGTAGGTATGCTGCAGAAACTTCAAAACATCAAGGAACACTCGGGTGGCCTTCAGCTCAACCTTGGTGATATCATTCAAAGGCTGCGGCAGTGCACTTGTGTGCCATACTTGTCGCGGCCTCCTCAGCATATCATGGGGGAGTTCATTCCCTTCCCCCCCCCCCCAATACTCCTGTTATTACTCACTTATGTTAGTTTTGTCTCAGATTCTATATACTCTATAAAGACTAACAAAAGCAGAAATGGAGGGGGAATCCAGCCAGAGCATGGAAGTCAAGGATGAGATTGTGCAACTGTACAATCACCTTAATCACCTCTATGACAGCCATGCTTCACTTCAGACCCAGGTCAATTACCTCACTCGGAGGGTGCTGATGCTAGAGGCCGCGGCCAATCAAAATACAAACGCAGGTCCGAGAAGAGCTTTACCTGCCGCGGCAGTCAAAGTAGCCGCAGGACCAACTGGCAAAAGGCAGAAAAGGGAAGCAGAGAAATCAGAGAAAAAGTCGGGCGTCTATACGCCGTTGATTTTCCCAATTGAAGAGATCTTTGAGTGTATCAAAGAGGACAAGCTTTTGAGGTGGCCAGAAAAGCTGAGAGCTCCACCCCACAAGAGGAACAAAGCCGCCTGGTGCAAATTCCATCAGGACCATGGCCATGAGACAGAGCAATGCTATGCTCTGAAAGATGAAGTCGAAAGGCTAATTGGCCAGGGGATGCTGCAGTAATTCCTGAAGAATGCATAAAGGGCTCAGCCGGACCTGACAGAGGCTGCATGCCACACCTCATCCTTAGCCTTTTTCAATTCAACTATTTCTGTCTATGCTTTATGTAGCTCATTAGAGCCCGAATACTTAAGATTTTATGTTTTATTAACAAAGACATTAACTGAAACATACATATATAAATATAATGAATTAGCAAATTTTGCCATATCTCATTCCTCTCTTGTTTTCATAATTTATCATCTCACAAAAAGACCTTTTGTCTTAAACAGAATCCAAGGGAAGAATAAAACATTATCTTGGAAGATTATTATTATTTTGGGATGCACCTATGGAGGGATTGCGGTCTTAATTAGCTCAAAAGTTCTCCTCACGACGTGCGACTGTATCTTATCATATGATGATTATAATCAGGAAAGCATCCGAGGATTCAGGGAGCTTTTATCAGCCACGGGGGCTTACAATGCCCGTTCTCAGCTCTCGGGACGCGTCATCAAGCCGGGAGGCTTATAATCTCTAGCCGTGGAGGGCTTTATGTATATCAGTAGCTGTGGGTGGCTTCATAACATAACCCAGCCTGGAGAGGCTTGATAGTGTCTTACACATTAGCTGTGGGTGGCTTAACAACGTAACCCAGCCTGGAGAGGCTTGATAGTGTCTCACACATTAGCTGTGGGTGGCTTAACAACGTAACCCAGCCTGGAGAGGCTTGATAGTATCTCACATATTAGCTGTGGGTGGCTTAACAACGTAACCCAGCCTGGAGAGGCTTGATAGTGTCTCACATATTAGCTGTGGGTGGCTTAACAACGTAACCCAGCCTGGAGAGGCTTCATAGTGTCCCAAGATCGACTAAAGGTAAGCCATGGAGGATAATCGAATCAACTATTGGAAGCTCAGTCATCATGATCATGAGGCGTGTCAAACCCGCAGGAGGATGGCCTCAGTTTCCCAGGGGCAAGGTTCTACAGCCCCATTATCTTGTCATCTTCATCCACCACAACCTTAGTGATGGATGGTAACCCGCCAGTTAAATGGAAAAAGCGGTCGTTGCTCGTTCAAATCGCCGCGGCATGTACAGAAAAAGAGAGAAATCGCACCGCGGCCTGGGGTGACCGCCTAAGGTAGTGTAAGGCAATAAAGGGCCAAGGTGACAAAGGAACCGCGGATGATATACAAAAAGTGCATGGAATTATGCTATGCTGCCGCGGACTTGGTTACAAGTTCTACAAGTTCTTTCAATACAAAAAGCTGGTTACAAATATGAGAGGCAGTAACATACAACCATTCATTATGGATGGCAGAGTATAACACGCAATGCAAAAAAGAAGAAAATTTGAAGCAGAGATAAGAATATGGCCGCAGCCTTTGTATTAATAAATGTGGATTACAAAAATAGGGGCCGCAGCCACAGCAAAGTTCGAAATTACAAAGTGCAACTTAAGATTCAAGAAGCCGCGTCGTCGTCGTCATCAGCTTCATCACCGCCCGCGGCGGTCTCTGTCTCCTCGGCCTCTGCCTCTGCTTGGGCTATCAGCCTTGCCCTCTCTTCAGCCGCGGCCCTCAGCTCAGCAATGCACTCCTGATGTTCTGCATCACTTAATTTCCAAGCGAGGACCGTATCCTTGGCATCAGGGAAATTTCTAATGATTCTCTGCCGCAGCTCCTGATAGCCGCGGAGGTAGGCCCTGTTATTTGTAAGGAAAAAATCCTTGGAGCCTTTGAAGGACTCCACGGCATGATCTATAGCCAGCTGGAGGGCGTTGCCGTGATCAACTTCCATCTTTTTGATAGCCGCGGCATGGGCTTCGTCCTTCTGGGCAGACTTGGCTTCAAGCTCTTGGTATTTTTGCTGGAGGAGGGCAAGCTTGGAAGTTTCAATCTCCGCAACATGGGCGGCTTCAGCTGTTTGAGCTTGCGACGACTTCAGAGATTCCGCGGCCTGATTGAAATTCTCTTCCGCTTCCTCTCTGGCTTTATTGGCCTTCTCCAGGTCCATGTGGGCTGCCTGGAGGGCCGCGGCAGATGATGCTTTCCCGGCCTCAAAAGAAGATGTCCGAGCCGACTGCAGGTCCGCGGCATGAGCACTCTTCTCGGCCTCTTTCAGCCGGTATAATGCCTCGTACTTTCTTTTTTGGACTACAATCACGTCCGCGGCCTGTATATGAAATAAGAGACGTTAGCAAAAGCAAAAAATACGAGGTACAAAGATTATGATGATTGGTACGTACCCTGAGAAGGCTGTGGAGGCCACAATCCTCCAGGTCTTCGTGATCTTCCCCAACAAGTCTGTCGAGGTCCGCGGCATCCAATGCCCGTTTCATTCTCCGGGAAGCCTTGGCAGTAGTGTCCCAGGAGGAATTTGGGTCAGGCTGCCTTAGCTGAGGCCTTGGCCTACCATCTGGCCCAGTCTCTCCACGGAATTGGGGAGGCGGCAAATTTGCGTTGACGGCCACAACATTGGGTGGGGGTGGAGAAGACGATGGTTGCTGGGGAACTTCCGCTGGCAGAAGTCCTGCCGCGGCCAAATTTTCACCTATGTCATCATCAAAGTGTTCATGATGCACAGGGGCTTCATCGTGAACCACTTGATCCACGGCAGGATCTGTGGGTTTATCAACAAAAGAAGTCGCGGCCTGTACCTTGGCCCTAGACCGCTTCCTTTTCCTGCTCCTCGCGGTGTTATTTAGGACGACCGCGTCCTCATCCATCTCTGCCAACTGCGCGGCCAGCAGTTCCCTATCAACCTCCTCACCTGGAAAATAATGGCATGAGTTCAACAAATTCCAAGAGAATAAAACGACCGCGGAATGAGAGAAATGGTACAGTTAATTACCTTCTGCGCCCATCTGTTGAGGAATTGATTTGTTGGGGAAGAATCCCGCCCCAAATATAGTGGCCGATGTTACAAGTATGCTGAACTTCTTGTGTTCAGCAGGAAACTCCGCGGCCTCGGCAACTCTTTTTTCCTGCCGCGAGTTCAAGTGCAGATTGTCAAGAGCTGCAGAAAGAAGATACAGTTCCAAGTTAGTAGTGGCCAAGAGAAAATAAAAGACGCCTAGAATCTTATACCTAGTTTGGAGGGTGAACCCCATTGCCGCGGCATTTTGTATGATCTCTCTCTCTCGTTCTCCTCTGGGTGCATCTCCCAGCCTTCACCGGAGATGAAAAAATATTTCCCCTTCCAGTTTTTTACGCTGGTCGGTCTCCCAGTGTATAGGGTCTCATCCCTGCCGCGGCTATAAAAGTAATAGTAGCCCGCGAACTTTACTGAGTTCTCCTTTGGGCGGTAGAAGTGGAAGAACTCCGCGGGAGTAATGTCCTTTTTGAACAACTTCTGCCAAAGGACAACTGCAGCAAGAACAGCTCTCCAACCATTGGGGTCTAACTGAGCTGGAGCCAGCTTCATCGTCTAGAAAATGCGACGGATGGGAACGGGAACAGGCAACCGCAGCCCATAGATGAATGCGTGCAAAGGGAAGCAAATTCCATCGTCAGAAAGTGCCGTGCACGGTCTCTGGTTCGCGGCAGGGGCTGAACATGTCAAGTTTTCTGGAAACTCGAAAGCCTCAGCAACCTGCTCAACCCATTCTTGGGTCATCGAGCCGCGGATGTCGAGAGCGGCCAATGGTTTTGCAGCCCTCCCAGATGTACTTCCAGGCTTATTTCTAGAAGCCGCGGCAATCTCTCCTTCTCCCATGGGATGAGTGCTTGAATTGGCTTCTTCCTCCATCGAACGAGATGGGGAACCCTTCCCAGATGCAGAATCCGTGGAGGTTGAGTCAATTACCACGCAGTTCGGACAATCCTTCAGTTTGCAGGGCCCAACTGACCTTAGAGGCGGCGCAGAAGTAAGTTCTGGGGGAGAGGTCCCAAAATGCTTTGCCCAAAAGCCTCTAAGGAACTCGTCTGGGTCAAAGCTCATATGGCTGCAGCAGTACCTGAAAAGCAGAATTTGCAGTTAGGCGCCGCAGCCAGTATGACTTGTAAGACTTCAAGAGGCCGCAGAAGGTTGTTTGTTTTAAATCTTGAAGGCTGGAATTACGTCCCTAATACAGCTATTAATAAGCGAACTCTATTGCTTATGGGACCAAACGGCCCCAACTGTCCGTGGACAGTTCCATTTTATGGAACCTGAGCCGCCGCGGAAATGAATTAGAATTGCCTTAAGGCATCACCGACCGCGGCTATTCCTAATTTTTCAGACAGTCCTAAATGCTCTAGTAGCAACTACAGTTATTCTACATGGATGTCTTGGTCCCAAGGGGAATGTGTATGTAGATGCCGCGGATGTGGACTTAAGGGACCGCGGCCATTTGGCACATTAGCGCAAAATTGCTAATCATATTGTGCCGCGGCATTTATCCTAAACAGTTGATTAACAAAATTTTACATATCCTAAGATCAAATTCACAAAAGGTGGAGTTTTCAGCTATGAATGTCAAGGACAGTGGTATGAATGTCATATGCAGCAGATGTGGGAAAAAAGCAAAACAAACATGTAAAACCCAAGATTTCAGGCAAACGGACGAAGAAAGGCATAAACAACGAAGAAAAGTGAGAGTAGTGGTTGAAAAGTCACCTGGAAATGAAGAAAATCGCGAAGAACAACCTCACACCACCTTGAAAACACCACACGCAGCTTCAAACCACCTCGGAAGGCTGTCGGAAAATGCAAGAAGGATTGTGCAGAATTTCGCTCTCGATTTGCTCTCTCAAGTTTTGGAAACGTAATGAAGTCCACGGCCAGAAACAATTTATATAAGGGAGCGCGGAAGACGAATCGTCGCTTTGGAAGCACCGCGGTTACTAGGCTTATAAGCCGCAGTCCCAATATACTTCCCTTGGCACAACGGCTTGGGGGCTTATTGATAATGCCATATGTAGCACCCTGCCGCGATAGTACTCATCCGAAGCCGCGGATGTTCAGACCATTCAGGCCGCGGCAGTTATCACAGTCAGGGCGCGGCCAGATATCTCGTAGGGTGCGGCCCCCTACATCAGAGGCCGCGGCACCCCACCTTAGGGCGCTTCACTACTCGGCGTTGCTTACTCTACGGGCTGCACACCCTTATCCACAAGTGACGGCAGACTTGGTACATGCCACGTGCTGTGGGCACATGACTCAACTCACTTCCTTATAAATAGAGGACCATACCCGGAAAAGGGGGATCGATTCCAGATACGCCCAAGGCAGGCTCTACAATACAGATTCTCACTACACAACCTCAAGACACAACTTGGAGGCCACACATCTACATCGCAGCCACCTATCCGGCACTCCGGAATCCTCAGTACTGCCATGTACTCTCCTTTATTCTCATATTTGTATGCCACTTTAGGCACGATTATACTGTACAATGCAAGGCATATAATGAGAACGGAGCAACACAGTGGATGTAGGTCTATTTTAAAGGCTGAACCACTCTATATCTTGTCTTCTCTCTATTTACTTGCTTTATTTGTTCATCACACACTCTACTCTTGACTTGCTGGTATGAGAACGCCTTGTGGCCGATTTCTCGTATCATCAATCCATGGTAAGAATTTTGCTTCCCTCTGCTTTTTTTGGTCTTTACATTTATTGGGGTAAATGTCTCTAACACCTGTCATGTATTTCTATTTTGCAGTTTGTGGAAGAGTTTCATAGTCTCTTGGATGGTAGCTAAGACCAGGCCAAGATTAATGATAAGCTGAGCAAGGCCCTCAGGAAATCTCTAAAGGTTATGTCCAAGGCCCAAAAGGTCTATGACCGAGAGAATAAGGTCACCATTGAGGTCATGGACTTATTGAATATTGAGAATAACCTTTTGAAGGTTGAGAATACTCAACTAAAAAATAGAATGCTCGGTTGTCCAATGAGGTTGTCGGGCTCCCTATGACCAAGGATACCAGTTTTAGACAATGCTGAGATGAGTCATATATTGGGGCCATGATCCAGATAGACTATTATGTAAAGGCTATCTTTAAGAAGGACTGGGATCAAGACTTCGTAAAAGTTGGAGTTCCTGTTGAGTTTGAGTTGTTCGGCGAGCATCACCATGGTTTTCCTCCAACCATTGATAAGGATCCCTCCACCAACAACCCTACCGATCACGCCAAGGAAATGGCGATATAGAGGAATGAAGCTGAGGCTGAGGAGCAGGTGAAGAAATGATTCTTTAGTTTCTAGGGTTTTTTCTTGTACTTTGTACTCCCTTTTTTGTCTTATTGTAATAGCTTAGCTTACTCTAGTAATTTTTGAATAAAATAGCATTTTTACAATTTGTTTGTGTCACTTTAAATGTTTTTACTGAATTACTATTTTCTTTATCTTCTTTTTTATTGTAGCATGTTACCGAGGAAATTCCCTTATTTTACAAAAACATAGATAATGTGCTTAGGAGGGATGAAAGCGACTAAGTTGGCCAAGCATTTTTTACTGCTTGAAAAGACCTAAAGAAAAAGACTGAGGCTTAAAAGGATCGGTCCATCTTAGTCGCAAAATTGAAAGATGACCTAAAGGATTTAGAAGATGTGGGCTCCTCCATGTAGAAGAAGATAAATTACTTGAGTTCCCTACTTGAAGAATCCAAGGACGTAAGGGAGGTCAGCGACTTGGTCCAATCAGAGAATGATGATCTAAAAAAGAGACTTACTGAGGCCGAGGAAAAAGTATAAAGGAGCAATGTTATGATTTTGGGGCTTAACCGTAATGAGAAGAAGCTTAGATATCTCTTCAGAATGGGTCCCCGAGTAGCCTGGTCGGCAGGCTATGATAAGGGATGGAAAAATTCCCTTGTGAGGTTATAGGAAAGCTCAAGATATGTCATATAAGCACGATTGGCTGAATTTCCTTAAGGTTGTTAAAGAACCTAAGGATTATCAGCTTTGGTATACATACCATGTTGATTGTCCGTCATACCAATGATCTCCATTTGGGAGAGATAAGATATGAGTCCCCTTGGATTCCATTCCCATTCCACTAGTCAAGAACTATCTGGAAGGTCACGATAGTGACGATGAATACATACCTGATCCTGACGATAGTGGAAGTAAACAGATCGAAAAGTTTTTGGCAAGCCGACCATAAACTATTGTCATCATTTTTATGCTATTTGTAATTTTTCTGTAATTGACATCTTTTTTTATTCAGGCATTTGCCAAAGAATCAAATTAATATGAATTTTTATGCATTTTTCTATTCCTTTATGCCAAGCATAGATTATATTTGTCCATCTTACCTTTTAGGCCGTGTCGTCACACTCCCTTAGGCCTAGAAGAGACAATGGCAAAAATTCTCCTAGTTTTTGGGCAGTCCACCCATTTAGGATTTTATCTGACCAAACATAATTGGTTTACTTCCTAAGGATCCCCCGTAGGGATTTAACTTCCTCAAGTAAGTCACGAGGTCGCTTGTGTTGACTTTAACGAGGACCTGATGACTTTAATTTTAATTATAATAAGCCAGATTATCATTGTAATTAAGTTAAAGCCTGATCGGCACTTTCAAACATTAACGCCAGTTTTGAACCTGTTAAATTATAAATAATGTTCATTAACTGAAAAACTATGGGATTGAGTGAATGGAAGAAAGACCTTTATTCATAACTTAAATAATAAATTGTGAGTAATATGGGTTTTGAAATTAAAATCTGTAAAAAAATAAGTGACGATAGATAAAACAAAAAATAAAATTTCTTGAGGTTAGTCATATTCCATTCTCTTGGTACCTCTATGCCCTCCATTATTTCTAAGTGATAGGCTCCCTGATTATTTTTAATGGTCACTCCCAGTTAGGTCCCAGCTTGTCATCTAACAGGATTACGGCGTTGTCGAGAACCATTTTAAAGACGTAATCCCCCACCTAGAATGCTTTGCCAAGTGCAGCTAGTACGAGGCTAAATTTATCAAGGCTTACTTTCTTCGTTCGTTAAATAGGTCAATTTCATCTAGAAGGCATCATCGTTGAGTCCTTTATCAGCAAGATTAGTTCCCATGGTCGGGAGGCCAGGTTCAAGTGGAATAATAACTTCCATTTTCTATGTGAGGGATAAGGTTATTTACCCGATTGGACTTCTCGATGTAGTATGATACGCCTACAGGACATGAGGAAACTCATTCATCCCGGTGCCTTTTGCACTTTCCAACCTCTTAGTTAGGACATCGAGCATTATTTTGTTAGAGGCTTTTGTCTGGTTGTTGCTTTAGGGATACGCCACTTAATTGGAGTAGTGCTTGACTCCGTGCTCTTTATAGAATCCATGAAAAGGTCCACTTTCAAATTGTGTGCCATTATTAGTATAATGGACCTTGTTACCCCGAAGAGAGTTATGATGTTCCTCCAAATGAATTTTATCATGTCCGTATCTCTGATGTTCACCAATAGTTCTTTTTCAATCCACTTGGTGAAATAATCTGTACCGACCAACAAGTACTTGCGATTCCCTAGCGTAGTAGGTAGTGAAACCAGGATATTCAACCCCCATTGTGCAAACATCCATGGATTGTCCAATGGACTAGGTTATTGGTCAATTGATGGACCATGGGAGATAATTTTTGGCACTTTTTGCACTTCCAAACATAAACACTTGTGTCTTTCTTCATATACAACCACTAATATCCTTATTTGATTGCTCAAAATGCTAGGGAGATTCCTCCTCCGTGGCCCCCACAAATCCAATCATGAAGTTTGTTAAAAACTTTCTCGACGTCTTTTAGGTATACACACTAGTGGTAGGGGCCTGTGAAGGATCTCTTGTAAATTTCCCCCCAGGTTCTCGGTAAAAATGAGTAGCTATCACTCTGACTTGGTGGGATAATTTCTTATCAGTTGGAAGTGTCTCATTCTGCAAGTATGCGATGATTGGATCCCTCCAGTTAGAACCCTTCTCAATGGAGAGAATCTGCTCGGAGGCCATGTGCTCGGAGATCGCCATCTTGTCAATACTAGGCTTAGTGAGGAATTCCACTTCAATTATTCTCCTCAGATCGAATTCTAGTGCTGATCTTAGGGCTACTAAACCATCGACATGATTGTTGTGCCCACTGGGGAACTATTGAACATGAACTTTCTCTAATTGTGTGATGATCTCAAGTACCACTGTGAGGTAGGACTCCATCCTACTATCTTTGGTATTGATATCCCCACTGACTTAATTAAACTCCAGTTTGGAGTCGCAATAAACATTGATCCTACTGTCCCCCCAGAAGCATAGTCCAACTATAGGTGCTTTGTACTCAGCCTCATTATTGGAGGCTTCAAACCCCAATTTGATCCCTTGCTTGATCATTTATCTCTTCTGGAGTTACGAGGAAAATTACTACGCCTTCTCCTTTGGAAGTGGAGGAACCATCAACATATAATGTCCAGCTTTCGGCCTAAATGCCTTCACACATCTTTGATTGATCGGCCAACTGTTGGTTGGTAAGACCATCGCCTATGAACTCTACAATAAAATTAGCAAAAATCTTCCCCTTGATTGATGTCCTTGGTTGAAAGTGAATGTCAAATCTCCCGAGTTCTATTAAACATTTTAATATTCGTACAAAGAGATCGTCTTTGTGAAGGATAACTTTAAGGGGGTATGGGGTAATTACAGTAATGGAGTGGGCCTCAAAGTAATGCTTAAGTTTTTTAGGAGCAATTACCAATGAATACGCCAATTTTTTCTAATGGCAAGTAGCACTACTCGACATCTAGGAGTGTTTTACTAGCATAGTAAACATGGAACTATTTTACCTCTTTCTCATCAACCAAGGCGAACTGACTACATGGCTTAAAACTACAAGGTAGAGGTGGTTCCCTTAATCAGGAATTACCAGCAATGGGTGTTTACTACGATAGGATTTGATTTATTTGATTGCCCTTGAGTGCTCGTCATTCCAGGTGAGGTCGGTCTCCTTCTTGAGAAGGTGGAAAATGGTCGACAATGCTCAGATAATTTTACAACCCCATCAAGATTTTATTTCCATTAAAAATTTAGTAGCTTAATTTTTGCTTCTATAACTACTTAGTATTGCTTTATTATTCAATATTTATTGCATAGTAGTGGGTTTTCGATCCTGATGGCCATTTCTGGCATGGGGAGTTTCTCGAAAAAACGGTCATAAAATGAAATCCGTGAGTCCGAATCGCACACGGGATGAACCGTTGGAAATGGTATTCAGAGTCCTTGAAGAATCCATTAGGATGATCTCGGGTTTGGGAAGTAATGGATAAAAAAATAATTGATCTGAAACTTGATCAGTCAGATGTTGTTCCACAAAAGTCCAAAAACAAAGACAAAAGTGCAATAATTTAGAAAAAGATACCTAAAAAATTATTAGCCATTTTTATTACATGATTAAGTATAACTTACAATTGATAAGGTTGATGGTGGGAATTAAAGATATTAATTAGCATGTTTAGAGAATGAAGCAATTGAGCACTGAGAGCATCCCAGTAAGCTCTTGGATCTCGCGTAGTCTTCGGCGGATGGACATCGTTGATAGCCTTTATTTTGATCCGGATTGGCCTCAATTCCTCTCTTAATGATCAAATAACCCTTAAACTTTCCTGATTGGACCCCGAATAAGCATTTTCTCGCATTGAATTCATCCGGTAGCACCCGAAGATTTTAAATTATTAGTCGGGTCTTACTACACCAAAATTGGTACCTTTCGTAGTTACTGATAGACTCTATTGATTCTAGAGTCTTGGCCAAGAGAGGAGGAAATTTATTATCATTGTCCTGCCTAGCATGCACGTACAAGTTGGCCCTATTCTCTGTATTTCCTTCATCTGGGCTACCTTTCGTAGCGGTCGTCCACTTGTTCTTCAAATATTCATAAGATTTTGAGCCAAGCCGATGGACATCAGTTTATTCTGCTTATTTTTCTCCCTTTGCTGCATTTTCGAGTCTTTCGCCTCATTCTCCAAAAAATCATTCCATTGAGAGACTGTCATCTCAACGGTCGAAGGGAATTTGTCTTTGAGTGACAAAATGTCAAAGCTTGATGATCCCTTAGGGAAATTCTTCTGCCTAAGTTTTCTCCGATATGTTCGAAGTTGTTCAGCAACTCGAGAAAGAACCTTATTTTTTGAGTTGGAGGAAAATGAAAACCATTTGCTGAGTTGCTCGTAGATGTCATCTTTAATAGCTTTATCTACGAGGTTCCAATTGTCAACTCCTACCACTCCCACATTAATTTTTTCGATGACAAACACTGGGCTTTAAACTATTGAACGTGATTCTTATCCCCCGTGGGGTTATTTCCCAAAAGAGAGAACCCAATGGGATTCTTCTTAACTGACCCGATAGTTTCAAAAGAATTTGGCCAGACTGTTGAATTAGTGGGATGATTACCTTGCCTACTGCAACTCAGAGTAGGGGAGTGAACAGTTTGCTCATAAGGTGTCCCGTGAAAAGTTGGTGGAGTTGAGTATTGCTCACCAATTGGTGATGAGAATTCTCCTTGTGGTTGTTGGTTATTGTTGGTTGGAGCCTTGGTTCCGTTATCTCCCAACATTATCTACAAAAATAATAAAAGTTAAATGTGTATCTATAATAATAGATGCATAATTTCAATGTTCAATATGAAAATATAAATAACAAAATAAATTTTTTGACCATATATTATAATCTACTTGTTCATGGTAAGACTTTAACAAAAGTTCAGTGTGTCTGATCTCCATCCATTCTAGATTTATGTTTAAAAACCTATGGATTTTTGCACGTGGCGAATTAGGAGGAAGCATATCTATAATGGATGCATAGATGTCGGCGATATGAACTCGAAATATCATCCTCTTCAGCCTATTTGAAAGATCGAGTTTGATGTGCATATGTCGTGAAGCATCACAATCTTCGTCAATGCTCTTTGTACGTAATTCTATCCATAATGGGTGAATTTTTTTTCGGCTTTCTCTAATAGAGTAAGCAAGATTGGTGCTCTATCGGGATTAATTATGAGATATATATATTGTACATCTTCATCTCAACATTGTGGCAGGGGAAATAGAATACGATCGATCAAATACTCTTTCTGGAAATGAACTCCACTGTTTACAAGGTGGTCAAATTGTTCGATCTTCCTATTCCTATACCAATAAATCAGAGTACCCACTTTATAAGGATCATTAATGAATGGGGTATGAGTGAGGACCAATTTCAACCTTTTATACTCTTGTTGTCATCGATTATCACCCTGACTCATTTTTCCTGAGAATAATGAACAAGGCGTGAATATGATTCCTATAAATAATGGTTGTAATGAATCATTAACTAGTTATTGTGTACGAGGTCATGGATATGAATCCTATAAATAATGGCTCTAATGAATCATCAACTGCTAATTTATTATGTTTTGAATACCTACTTTTGTCATTTAACCCATTAATCCCTAAAATTAACCCTTATGTTTGTTATTTTTCTAATAATCCTATATTTTTTTAATGGATAGGTATATTTTTATATTTCAACCTCAAAATTAAACCAACAATATCCATTAAATTAAAATTTTCCCTAGTTCAAAAATTAAACCAACAATATCCATTAAATTAAAAAATTTCCTAGTTTGAAACTTAAACCAACATTAATCATATATATGTATTTGTTTCTAGAATACAAGAACAATACACAATGATAATTTATACACACCTACATACACAATACACATACGTATACGCACACAAAGAGAAATACACACATGTATACACACACATACACACACACACACACACACACACACATAAATACATAGAAATACACACAAATAATGAAATAAATAACAAGGGTTTAGAAATACACACACAATGAAATAATTAATAATGGTACGAGATTATATACACACATATACACACACACAAACAAAATACACACATGTATACACACACACACACACACACACACACATAAATACAACTAGAAATACAGACTGAAATACAATGAAATAAATAACAATGAAAAAATTAGGGTTTGGATTACCTTTAGAGATTGAGAGAATGAAGGAAATGAAATCACCGAAGAGAGGGAGGGAAATCTTCGGAGAGATGGAGGGGAAAATGTTTTTGAGGGAAATGAAAACCTGTTTTGGTTTTTTAATGTATAAATACCATGGTCACGGCTTCGGGTCGTGACCCCATAACGTGACCCCTTTATTTTTAACACGTTAACGTGGCAACAAGGCAATGGTCACGATCAAAAGCCATGACTCTATCCTCACTATGGTCACGGTCCTAAGCCGTGACTATAGTGGTGTGTATTTGGCCCCCTGGTCATGGTCATTAGCTGTGAACCCATCCATGACCACACTTGGCGAGAAACTTGGCGCCATAATGGTCATGGTTGTGTCACGGTTGCCATCCGTGACCCATGCGAGTTCCGATTCTAGAATACTGGCACAATACACAATGATAATTTATACATACCTACGTATATAATACACACATGTATCCACACACACAAAAAAATACACACACACACATAGAAATACACACATAAATACACACACACAATGAAATAAATAATAAGGGTTTGGAAATACACACACAATGAAATAATTAATAAGGGTATGAGATTATATTCACATGTATACACACACATATAAACATACACACACACACAGAGAGAAATACACACGCGTATACACACACACAGAAATATACAAAAATACAGAAAATATAATGAAATAAATAACAATGAAAAAACTAGGGTTTGGATTACCTTTAGAGATTGAGAGAATTAGGGGAATGAAATCGCCATAGAGAGGGAGGGAAAGTGTTTTCTAGGCAAATGAAAACTGTTATGTTTTTTTTAAGTATAAGGACCATGGTTACGGCTTCGGGCCATGACCCCGTGACGTAACCCATTTATTTTTAACACGTCAGTGTGGAAACAAGACCATGGTAACTTTCAAAACTGTGACTCTATCATCACTATGGTCACGGCCTAAGCCGTGACTATAGTGGTTTGTATTAGGGCCCTTGACCATGGTCATTAGACGTGACCCCATCTATTACCACACTTGGCGGGAAACTTGGCACCATAATGATCACGGTTAGGTCACGGTTGTCAGTCGTGACCCATACGAGTCACAGTTAAAGGTCGTGACCTCCTACAAGTCAATCCATGGCCACATTGGTCTTGGAATTGGTCACGGTTATTTTGATTATAGTCACGGCTTTGGGTCGTGACCCCATTTTTGTGACCATTTCCAGTTTTTGGTGTAGTGTTATAAATGTTCATTTTTATCCTTGATCTTAACGAGAATGTCATTGATATATACCTCCATCGTTTCCTCCATTTGGTGTTTGAACATTTTTGTGACCAGCCTCTAGTATGTGGCCTCCATGTTCTTAAGGCCGAATGACATGACTTTGTAACAGTACATACCCAATGGTGTTATGAGTGAAGTTTTATCTTGGTGGTGACCAAACAAAGGGATCTAATGATACACTAAATAAGCATCGAGAAAACTCATCCGCTCATGGGCTACAACGGCGTTGACCGGTTGTTCTACCTTTGGTAGGGGGAGGCAATCTTTGGGATAAGACCTGTTAAGGTCGGTGAAGTCTATACAGAGTCTCTATCTATCATTGCTCGTGTGAAATACGTCTGGGTTAAATAGACACTTTGAGAATTTAACTTCTCTGATGCACCTTGCCAGAAGAAGTTTTTAGACCTCATTTTCTACTGCCTTAGCCTTTCTGGGGATGTTAGGCGAGCCTTTTGTATCATCAAATTGAATACTAGATCCATGTGAAAATGGTTATAGGAGATCGTATGATCAATTCCTAGCATGTCGTATGGCTCCAAGATAAATACGTTTAAATTGCATTCCAAAAATCCAACCATCACCATTCTCTCATAGTCCATCAGCGTTGTTCTGATAAAAAAATTCCTCTTCCCTCATTTTTTATTAAAACCAACGTCCTCCAGGTTTTCAATCACCCTATCAGTGGGATGGATCCTGGTCTTCTCCATCCTTTGTCGGCCTTCCTGCAGTTACTATTTTTATGGTGTATCCTCATCCCAAGTTGTCTCTAGAAGAACTTTTTTCTCTTTTTTCTTCTCCTACTTAGGTATGATGAAGGCAATGTAACATTTTCGGGCAATGGATTCATCGCCCCTTATCTCCATTATTACCCTATCTTTGATACACTTGAGCTTTGGGTGGTTAGTGGAAGGGTCAATTATCGTGGCATGAGGCTAACCCCTGTCGAGAATGGTGTGATAAGGAGAGTTGATATCCACCACCAAGAATTCTATGAGCTTTGACATATTGCCTGCCCTCATGGAAAAGATCTCTTTTCCTAATGACACCGTCATCTTTCCTGCGAAGATGACCATTGGGACGCTTGCTTCCTTTAGAATAACATCTTGTGCTTGATCTTGTGGAAGAGCTCTTTGTACATTACCTCTGAGGAGCTCCCCTGGTCCACCAGTTACTTATCCACATCCCAATTTATGATCCTAAGAGTGATTACCGCTCACGTCATGGTATCGAGTTCTTACCCCAACTAAATCATCCTCTATGAAAATAATATGCTTGCTGTAGTCGACGTCCTCTAGTCATCAAAAGCTTCTAGCATGTATTTTGGCGGGTTCAATCTAAAAGGCCTCCATCGCGGTTGTGACCTTTTGGATCTCCATCTGAACAGCATTCCCTTCGATATGCTTGAGTTTAGACACCGTAAACTCGTGTCATGTCTCATCATTAAGGACGTTATCAGGTTTCTCATCATCGGTAGTGATAACTTGATTGAACTTCTTCTTTATGTAATCATTCTAATGCCTAGTCTGGCCTAACTCCTCTAGATGAGATTTTACTGCCTTGTAGTTCTCATTCTTATGTCCATTTTCTTTGTGGAACGCGTACTGGAGCATGTTGTCACTTGTGCCAGATCTCCTCCCAAATTCTTTGGCAACTTGAGGAACTATTGATCCTTAATCTTCCCTAAAATCTTTTAAATTTCTTTCTTAAAAATTATGTTGTTGCCTTGAAAAGCTTTGCATGAATCCTCTTTTCCCCCGTTCTTGGAATTGTTTTTCCTCTTGCTTCCTTTCTTGGGATTATTCTCTTTATCTCCCCATTTGTTCCCTTTAGCATGATCAACTTCTATTTGGCTGATCTAGACCATATCCTCCGTCTCTTTATACTTTTCAATACGCGATATAAGATCGTCAATGGTGGAAGAATCCTTTTTGGTGAGAGGCTGGTGTATCATAGAAGTAAGGGTAAGACAATTTTAAAAGACGTCGTGATAATCTGCTCCTAGAAATCTTCTAATTTATTGAACACTTCTTAATAATGCATGGCATACTCGCGTATAATTTGTTATGGCATCTTCCTCATTGTGAGTAGCAATTCCATCCTTTTCTGCTGAGAACTGCTAGTTATGAAGAGAAAAGTGAAGGCCTTGGAGAGGGCCTTGAATCTCTTAACATATCTATGAGGAAGCCTCTCGAACCACGTATGGGGGACATCGCCTAAGCTGGAAGGGAAAATACGACATATCTGAGCATCGTTATGACTCCATAAATTCATGTCCTACCTATACTATTAAACGTGATCTATAGGGTTAGTTTTTCCATCATAGATTTTGAACGTGGGTATTGCAAACTTCTTTGGGGGTTCCTCCTCCTCAATATACCTTCATAAATGAAACTTTATTTAGGAAATCAGAGCTCTCCATTACTGCTCTTTCATAGATCTATCTCCTTGGTGAGATGGATGTTGGTCCATTTCCTTATGAACTAAGATCCCTATGTCATCCCTATAGTGCCCGTTATCTTTATGTCTCCTAGATGACTTCCATGTTTTGAATGATCTTGGTCACGCTCGATGATCCTTCCTTAACTACGAGTCTTGCTTGCCTGATGACTAGAAGTTCGACCGCATCATTTTCAGTTTTATTGGTGGAGTTCTATTTCCATTTTATCCACTCACCGCTGGAGATGAGAATTCTCCTCAATCTGAAGGCGAGTTACCTCCTCCTATTGTTGAAGTCTTACTTTGTATGCATTGACCAATCTTCATATTTGGGTAGATCTCCTCGGATGGCTATTGCTCTGGTCGAAACCTTGGGTTCCGATCTTGACTGATCTTATATCTGACCTTCAGTGGAGCCATGTCAGCTCGCATATCTTCAGGTTGAGGTTCACTATTTGGGTGGTGACAAATCAAAGATAGTTTTTGTAGGGATCTCTTTCGTAGAAACAAAATCGATTCCTATAGACAATGCTAATTGTGAGTGCAAAATTTCACTATGAATGGTATCTAGAAAGTAATTAAAGTAAAATCATGCAAATGTCACACAAACAACTCAAAAATATACGTGGTTCAGCAATTTGCCTACGTCCACGGAGAGGACACTTCATTTTATTAGTTTCTCTCAAAGTATGAAAATTACACCCTCCTTGGCCCTCGGGTGTGGGATGTATTTATAGTTTCATAAAACTAAGTTGTTAAATTGAATAAGGAACTCCCTTAAGTTGCCATTATCTCGTGTGGTGATACCCTGAATATCTCGTCTGAGATTTTTAGGTAACCGACTTGAGCTTCATTCAAATGCTAGCTTCTTTGTTATTATCCATGTGATAAATGTTTGTATTTATACTTTCTGTTTACATATTGTGCCGAAAGTGCGTCAAGCACTGTTGGGCTAGGTCGGCAGGCCCGAGTTAGACCCAATTATAATTTGGTCCCACACAAACCTTATTATATATTTACATGTAGGTGGTTTCTTGAGAATTCTCCAAAGATAAAATCCTAAATTTTTAGAATTTTAAATTTTTTAAGTAATACACGTGTCTCAATTTTGGAATATAAAGGCAACCCACGTTCACTGGTTATAAGCCACGGCTCAAACTAATCTATTCTCACACCACACCACACCACCAGTGTTGCATAATTTCAAAGATGAAGGTTCGACTCTGGCCATGTGACTTCCTTAGGAAATCTGTCTCACATTACATATTACATGAGCTTACCCTTTACTTTCTGACGATTTTTAAAATTAGGTGTAATAGAATTAGGATATGGGGTTTTCGGTACGTGATTTAGGTTTTTATTTCTGGTGTCCATTATATGGTTTTTCTGGCTTAGATTTAAGTTTATGTGGTTGGCTTTATGAACTTTTGATGCTCACGTTTCAACCAGCAACTTTCTTAATTTGGAATTACAATTTACATTAAAATTTTCTTTTTCTTCTTTTCTCTCATGAAAGTCTTGTACAAAATATTCTCTGATAAATCTACCAATTTGAAAGGAGTTATTTTCTCTCTCAACTTTGAAGCATCTCACATTCATTATTTGTCAATAAGCCACCAAGAATACAAAGACCTACGCAGTTAGTTGAATTCTTCTCATTTAGAATTGAGATTACTATTTTTTTTTCCTTTACTCAGTAGGTGTATAATTGATAAATATCATACTCCCAGGAGTTCCAATAAGAGTTTTTTTCTTAGTGAAAGTTTTTAGCTGATTTTTAATGATTTTATATATTTTGTTTAACCTTTTTTCATGCCCATATGTTCTTTCGTGACACAAGATTGTTAACAGGTGTATTTTAATGGTGAAAAAAATCATAGTATATAATTATATAGCATATCTATCCATGAAATATTCTTCCTCTAAAATCGTATCTTTATAAGACTTTCCTTCATTTTTATATTTTCTTAATCTTTTTTGGGTATAATCTTCTTTGTTTAGGAAAGTACAATTACTATAGCCCTACTACGTTTTAGATACCCAAGATGGTGTTGATCCTTGTTCTAACCCCTGATCACACCCTTGATCATTGAGGATTTAAAGTACATATCTCTATATTTCTTACATTGAGGATTTACACACATTTCACACTGAGTGACTTTACATATAAATAGAGTAAAAAACACTACAATTGGTATTTCCTATCTTTTTTACATCCATTGTGTAAATTTCCTCACCTTCGTAACTCCCCTTTTAAAGATTTTTCTACTAGTCTTATTGTGCCTGGAAGCTTTAAAGTGGTATGTGATCTCAATCATTTGGTTCTCATTGGTGACTAATTCTATTCTTCATAAACTTAGCGTCACTAAATTTGGTGTGAGGTTTACGAATGTCGGGCTATGAAAATTTGTTTTGATTTCATAGTTGGATGGAATATTTTTGGCGGATCATCTTATAAGCCCATGCGACATTTGACTGATGATGGTGGACTGCTTGGGATGCACATTTATGCTTCATGAGAGGCTAATGACCTAGGATACCCTAAGGTCTCTTGTACCGAGGCTTTATGTGTATGTTGTGGAATGCGGCGTGTTAGGCTTGAAGCACCCTATATCTTTGACTCATTTGAGTCTGCATTATATACTAGCTTATCTAGTTTGGAAATAATTGAACAACTGTCTTTTAAGCCGTTTAATTCAAGATTAAACTGTCTAAGTAACTCCGAACTATTTTTTTTTAGAAACTCTTTTCTTTAAATCAAAACAGATTAACCACAAGATGTGTTTAATAAAAATGTGTACGAGATAAGTTCAAGATTATGTAACAAGTTTTGAAAAATAGTTTAAATCAGCACACCAACAACAATGAGATGAGGAGATGTAGAAAGATTAAGTACAAGGAGTTTTTAACGTGGTAAAAACTCATCCAACTGAGGAAACGTCCACGGTGACATCTAAGTCACAAACCAAAAATCCACTAAAACAAAATATTCAAGTTATAGGCAATTTAACACACATGCAAACAAAACATACCTATACAAGTTTAGAATATGTATCCACTGGTTTGATTCTAATTTCTTTGCAGTTCTGATGTTGATGTGGCTTTCTCATCTAGCTAACTTCTCAACACTTTTTTTATGCTTTACGTCAACTCTTGACGTTTCAAGATCTTACAGCCAACACTTTTGTGTGTGTAGTGTGACAAATGTTTGTGAAAGTGATCTAACACATGCATGCACACACGCACACTTATTTATACAAACAGGTCCTATCAAATTACAGAAAGATCAAAATGAATTAAGTTTTTCAGTTTCTCTCTTCTTTAGAAACAAAGAACTTTCTTGATCTTTAAACTAACCTAGAATCCAAGGTTACCTTGCTCGAAAGACGGTTCAAGGTCTTAATCAATTTCAGAGGGTTTTGATAAAAAAAATTGAAATTGAAAACCACTGATTGCGATTCCAACTAGATCAGAAGTCTTGTTTCATAAGAACTAGAAAAGAAAAGAATTTGTTGATTCTAGAGTTGTGAAAAACATTTTTAGAAAAATAATCAACAAATCTGATTTGTCAAGATGAGAAACGTATAAATGCAAATCTAACTGTAATATAACATAAAATAGCAAGATATACAGTTTCTATAAAAAGAAATAGAGATCAAACTGAAATTCTTAAGTTAGTTACAAGATCTTAAACTCAGAGGATTCAACCCACAACTGCCTTCAAACCACTTCCAAAATAACTCTCAAACACTCAGGTTTGGTATTTGGTGTAAACTGATTTTGGAAAAAGAATTTAGGGTTTAAAAATGAGATTAGGGTTTGAACGATTTAGGGTTTTCTCTTTGATTTCTCTCTCTTCTCTCTCTCTTATCTTTTTCTCTCAGTTTGGACGAACTGGCAAAAGTCCTCAAATGCTGAGACTTAACCTTCTTTTATACTCACCGAGGAAGGTTCGAGAATAAGATCAAATCCAATGGCTGAGATTTGGTCATGGATTGTTGACTCTCATCCAATGGTTTAATAAAAGTGGTGATTTAAACGATCTCTGATTGGTCAAAGGGGGTTAACTGGGATTGGAATATATCCCATGCAGACCATTGATAAACTAAATCCAAGGGTTGATAATTCTCACAGGTTCTGAGTGTATAGACAAACACAAATCCGGCTGATGTAACAATGACAAGTGTAAGGCCCAGATGCAACCAAACGTGCGTTCTAAAATAATTACACACGCACCCTCAAGTCTCAAGCAGTTTCGGATTATACCCAACCAAATATTCAGCAAGTTTAGATAAAACTAGAAATTACAAAAGGACCCCTAAGGTTTATAAAACCAACTTTTATTATGAAAGAAATCATTTTAAAAATTGTTTAAAAATGCCCCAAAAAATTAAAACCTTATTTTAAAAGGGATTTAACTCACACAATCAATTAATGCATTATATATGAATGTATGTAATCCTAGTGTGTGTGGAGTTGAGAATTTTACCTTTGAATGAATCAATTGAGGCATTAAGTGTAGTATCTGAGGTTCTTTGGTATCTAGGGGATGGGACACAATATTTTGTCACAATTTCCAAACTAGATGAGCACTTATACAATGTAGACTAAAGTAAGTCAAGAGTATAAGGTGCTTCAATAGTGACAAAATTGTGTCCATCCCTAGTTGAACAAAGAACCCTCAGAACTCTCTTATCAACTTTGATATTCCTCTACAAGTTCTTGATGGTATTTAACATACACCACACACTAGGACTGCATACATGTTGTATTTCATTCTCATTATGACCTTGTGTGAGTTAAATCCCCTAATATGATTTTTAAATATTTTTTGGGATTTAATAAATATTTTCTAATAAAGATTAATAAAGTTTGGAACTTAATAAAGCTTTGGGGTTGATTTGAAGATATTTCTTTTACCGTAAAACTGTCTTGGGTAGAATCCAAAAGCGAAAAACACATTTGTGGGTGAAACTTGGATTTTTTTGAAATAAAAAAACATGCGTTTTAGACTTGATCTTGAGCCAACATGTGTTGCTCTGGAAACGATTCAATTTTTGTTTCTTCTCACTCACAAACCCGTGACTTGATATAGACCTTTGAATTGACTTAATAAATGTTTTTCATGCGTTTGGAACTAATCCAAGTTCGATTGTTTTATCCAATCTAAGTTGAGCTTCGCACCGCTATCTATGAACCATTGGATTTGCATCGATTTAAATTCTTTTAATCTCAGCCCTTGGTTTGTTGCTTTGTTCCAGACCCTTTGAATGCCAGTATAAATAAGAGCCTTCTGTGAGGCATTTAGAGACTTTTGAAAGTTCCTCGTTTAAGAGAAAAAATGAGAGAAGAGAGAGAAAAGAAACCCTAAACCCGACTTCTTCAAACCCTAAATCTAGAAACACTTTTCTGTGATTTTAAACCTGAGTGTTTAGATCGTGTGTTGAGAAGTTATCCTCTCTTGTTATTGATCATCTTTCCAACTTAATCACTTTGAGTTTTTCAGTTTCTTCTTTAAAGAAACTTGAGATCTCGTCTCTGTGATACATCTCACTTAGACAGATTACTGTTTTGATTTCTCTCCTTGAGAAATCTTGTTTGTTGGTTATTTTTAAACTGATTTCATGTTTTTAAACCCTAAACCAATAATCTTCATTCTAATTTCATTTTACTCAACCCTATCAAAATAAGATCTATTTTTGAGATCTTAATTGGGGGAACAATTTTTATATAATATTTTCAAAACCAGAAAGTGTTAGGATCTTGGATATTTCACAACAAGATTCCCTCTTGATCTACGGATATTTTGAAAGGTCTAACAATCTGTTTTAGTTTTGACTAAATTGATTTTGGAATTTCTTGCATATCTAGTGATATTGTAATTTGTTAAATCATTTTGTTTGTATTAAGTGTGAGTGTGTTGCATGTATATGTTATAGAGAACATCACCACTACACTTTCACTCTACCATACTTAAAGTGTTGGTTGTATGATCTTGAACTTGTTTGAGTCGACGTAAATACTGGAATCAAGTAAAGTTACGAAAGCGCAAGAGAACATCAACAACAACAACCTTCAGAGAAGTCAGATCTAATCCAGAGGAGTTGGTAACGATTCTAAACTTAGTTTAGGTGTGGTTGTTTGGTTTAATTGTTAAATATCTAGTAATTTGTTACTTTGATTTTAGTGGAGTTTCATTTTGTGACGTAGAGGTCACCATGGATGTTTCCCCAATTGGGTGGGGTTTTACCACATTAAAAACTACTTGTGTTCTTCTTCATTTTCTCATCACCTTCTTCTTAGCTGTGCTGATTTAATAGTTTAAGTTTTATTTTTCAAAACTGGTTTACTAGATATGAAATAACTCGTTCACACTCACTCAAACTTTATTGATAAGTTTTTTTAAACACATATTGTCTTAATTTTTGTTTTGATTGAAATTGTTTCTTCAACAAACATCTCAGAGCCATTTTTAATAGTTTAACTTTGTATTAAACGTCTTAAATGGTATTTTTCAATTGGTATCAGAGCTTGGCTATTTTAAAATCTTTTAGATCCTGTGTTTCTGAAGTTGTTTTTTCAAAATAAAAGTATGGACGAGAAATTTGAGAGACTAGGTAACCTTTGAAGCCCTTATACTTTTGACTCACTTGAGTCTATATTGTATAAGTGCTCATCTAGAAACCAAAGAACCTCATAAATTGGTTTACTACTTCATCTCTCTATCTTGTAGTGATCAAGAACAAATTGCCAACACTTACACTCAGTAGAATTTGTTTAATCCATATTATACTGCATAATAATGTGTGTACATATGTTGAGTGTTTTTAAATCCCTAAGTTTGATTTTTAATAATTTTTTGGGATTTTTTAAACTCTTTTTGAACAAGGTTTTCTTAATTAAAACTTGATTTATAAGTTTTTGTGGTCAATCTGTAAATATACTTTGTTGGGTATATTGGCCTAATGTTGCCTTGGGTAGAATCCGAAAGCGGAGTAAACCTTAGGGTGTGGTTTTAATTACTTTAAGACGGGCGTTTCATATCCCTTATTTGGCCAACACCTGTCTTCATCTGATTGATTGAGATTGTGTTTCTTTACTGAGTTATAAACGCGTATGTTTTTAGCCCTTGGATCATTGGTTATCGACGATCTGCATGTTGTCTTGGTGAATCCCTGTACAACCTTTTAAACCAATCAGGTATCGTTTAACCACGGCTTTCTGTGAGCCCTAGGATTCAAGTCAATCCTGCTTGACTCGATCCTAACCCTTGGTTTTGATCCAGTCTCTCGAACCTTCTCTTCACACTATAAAAGGAACACTAATCTCAGACTTCGAAGACTTTTGCCATTTTCATTTTTCTGAGAGAAGAGAGAAAAGAGAGAAGAGAGAAACCAGAGAGAGAGAGAGTTAGAAACCTTAACTTTGTTCGTCAAAACCACTTCAATCCAAAACCAAACACGTCTTCAAAACTCCATATCCAAAACACTACCCTGAGTGTTCTTGAGTGTTTGAGAGTTTGAGTTGAGTTTATTATTGTTGTTGTAACCTCTTGTTCGTTAGATCTTGTTTCCAACTTAAACTATTACTTAGATCTACTTTCTGATTTCATAGAAATTTCAGATCTGAGTTATTCATGTTACATTACACTTAGTTTCATTATTTATTTCTCATCTTGAGAAATATATTGTTGATTATTTTCTATAAAACGTTTGCTTACATTGAAATCAACAATAAATGCTTTCTGTTTCTAGTTCTTGTAAAACTAAACCTTTGACCTAGTTTGGAATCACACTTGCTGGTTTTCAATCTCGAAAATCTTTTCAAAACTGAGATTGATTAAGATCTTGACTGATTTCTGAGCAAGATATCCGTGGATTCTAGGATTGATTTAAAGGTCAAATAAGGTTCAAAGTTTTGTAAGAAGAAAGAAAAAGAAAAGATCACAGCATATAGTGTTACTGTAATTTGTCAGGACTGTTTGTACTTAATAAGTGTGTGTGTGTGTGCATGCATGTTTTAGAGAGCACCTACACAAATACTTTCACCCTACAACACGGAAAGTGTTGGTAATAAGATCTTGTGAACAAGAGTCGACGTAAAGTGCTAGAACAAATCAGAAGTTAACAAACTGGGAGAACTACATCTACAATCAGAATTGCAGAGAAGTTATAAGGACACCAGAGGGTACATTCCTAAATTTATATAGGTCTGAGTTGTATTCATGTTAGTTATATAGTTTGTAATTCATAAATTTGTTTTAGTGGATTTTTCATTTTACTCCGTAGAGGGAGTCGTGGATATTTCCTCAATTGGTGAGGTTTTACCACGTAAAAAATCATGAATATGATCTTTCTACATCTCCTCATCTCATTCTTGGTTGTGCTGAGTTTAAAGATTGTTTAAACTACATTATAAACCTGTTATTCAAATCTTAAATAGATCTCGTACATACTGATTTGTTAAACACATCTTGTGTTCAAATAGTTTGGTTTTTACGAAAAGAGTTTCTTCAAAAAACAGCTCGGAGTTACTTAAATAGTTTATTTTTAATAAACGGCTTTAGTAACATATTTTCAACCTTGTCCAGACCCCCTCTCTTTGATGGAACCAATTTTCCTTACTGGAAGGCAAGGAAGATTTCTTTCATTCAAGGAACTCTGGGAGATGAAGTCTGGGAAGTTATAGAAAATGGCTATACTTTTCCTACTAAACCAACAGCTGAAGGAAGTAATGTGAGAATCATGAAGTTACTAAGTGAATTCACTAAAGATGAGAAACAAATTTCACTATGTAACAATAAAGGCAAGAATGCCATATTTATGTCTATAAATGAACATGAGTTCAAGAGGATCTCATCCTGCACAACTTCTAAGGAAGCATGGGATACTCTTGTAACTGCTCATGAGTGTGATACGAGAGTTAAAGCAGCTAAAACTTAAATACTCATCTAACAGTATAACTCTCTTGTCATGTCTAAGACTGAAACCTTTGATGATTTCTACATTAGGTTAACTGAAATTGTGACTAAATTGCATGCAAATGGTATAACCTATGATAGAAAAGAAATTGATTCAAAAATTCTAAGATCACTTCCACAGAAGTTTGATAACAAAAGATATGCTATTAAGGAAATGGATGATCAAAACCTTACTCCAAAACTCCTCAGTAGTAAATTACGAACTGTGGAAACAAAACTAGAATTCAAGAAACAATTAATTCAGACCAGTAAAAAAAAAGGTAATTTTAATCTTATTTTTTCATCTAAGTTGATCAAACCTGGCCTTGACCTTGACTCTGATGAGGACTGTGACTTGGATAACTTGGATAATCAGTCTCATGTCTAAGCAATTCAAAAAAATTGTAAACTTTCGAAACAAAGTTGCTTCTAGACAAGGGAAACCTAATTACTCCAACACTTCTAATAATAGGCCTCATGAGAGAAGAGATGAAAAACAAAAGACTGATGACCACAAGAGACCTCAGAAAGGCCTTAAAAATGTTGAATGTTATAGATGTGAAAAATTAGGACACATGGCTAGTGACTGTAGGGTTAACTTATACAAATAGAAAGGGCTAAGCTATGAAAGACTTGAATGACTCAAGTGACTCTGAAAATGAAGAACCTAAGTCATGCAACTCTTATGACCCTTTCATGTCATTCTTTGCTAAGATAATCTACAATGATGATGAAGAAATTGATCATACCATGACTGATGCTGCTTCTATTGATATGACTTCCTTACTGCTTGAGAATGATTGTAGTACTAAGAATCGTATGTGTGTGTGAGTCAAAGTGATCGTTTTACTATTTATGCTAATGGGTGTTTGAGGCCTAAAATTGAATCGATAGGGGATACAGAACACAGTTCACTTATTGACTCTGATAATGAGGATCTTCCTGAAATTCGCACACTATACACTAAAACTCTTAAGAAAAGCGCTTGACTAGAGAAGATTGTCAAAGATCTTTCTACAAAATTAGAGTCCTTAAACCAAATAGTTAAATAAAATTGTGAAGAGTATACGTCTTAAAGTCAAACTCACGATGAGGAGATAAAAGATTTTGAACGAGGAGTGAAAGATTTGACTGAATCCAATAATGTTTTGGAAAGTAAGTATAAAGGATCATTGTTAGAATTGGAACAAACAAAAGAAAAGCCTTCAACAGTCTTCAAAAAATTCTCAAAATTTGAAAGAAATTCTAATTGTTTTGAGGATTATGTTGCTGATAGCAAGATCAATTCCGGTGATAGATCTGGAATAGGCTTTTCCACCAAAAATATTAAACAAACTAAACCTTTTGAAACCATATAGTTTGTTACTAATGGGAAAAGACCTATGGAAATTTGTCCTGATTTTCAATCTTCGAAAAATGATTTTGATAAAAATCAGCAGTAGTTAAACTTTGATAAGACAAGCACCTCTAAGCATAATGTTCAACTTAAATCTAAGTACGTTTTCCTCCTATTAGAAAGAGTGAGACCTCATTTCAAACTGTTCCCTGTAGAACTAATGCCAAAAGTCATAACTTAGGGAAACCTATGTTCAACAACTTTCCTAAAGACTTATTTGCTACGAGCAATATTTATTTCTCATACTGTGATGTGTACGGACATTTCGTAGATGGTTGCTATTCCAAACGCCTATACCAAAATACTTATCCCTCCTTTACCTATCAGAACTTTAACTATTCTAGGAGAAGTCGTAACAATTATGTTCTTCCTAAAACACGAGACATAAACTCTAACTATAGAAAAAGAAATACAAGATCTAATACTAAAAGACAATCGTCAAGAAATGATCCTAGAGTCTTTTCTAGACTAAATGCTCAAAATGTTTATAGCAACAATAAAATTGCGCAAAATTTGTATGGACAAAAAGCTGAAGCTTGCAAGCTTTATCAAATACGAGCTAATAAGCGCAAATTGAAAACTAGAGATATTTTGGTAAGAAGGGATGATCTAGTACCCCAGATGAAATGTAGCATAGTGATCAGTGCTTTGAAAGCTGAACACACCACATCTGGATGGTTCTTAGACTCTGGATGTTCTGAGCATATGACCAAGGTTGAATCCAAACACTCAAACAAAAATAACTTCTCCGGAGGCAAAGTCTTGTTTGGAAATGGTCTTTAGCCCAGATCGTAGGAAAAGGAACACTCCAAGAAGAAGGATTAGCGATTCTTGAAGATGTGTTATTAGTAAAAGTTCTCAAGGCTAATCTACTAAGTATTTCACAATTTTGTGACTCCATTCATACTGTCACCTTTTCAAAGAACAATTGCAAAATTTTTAATGAAAATGGTGAATGCATAATTACAGGACTCCGTACTCCAGATAATTGTTACACAGTTAATCCTAGTACAGAGGTCTATAACATGGCCAGAATGGATGACAATGAATTATGGCATAACAGAATGGGTCGCATAAATTATGATGGCCTTAGTAAATTGTCCTCTCAGGAAATTGTTGGAGGTATTCCTAAAATAAAACCCATTTCGAACATAGTATGTGGCCCCTGTTAAGAAGGAAAAATAGTTAAGGCATATCACAAAAGGGTTAAAGATATTATGTCCTTCAAACCGTTAGAACTTATCCATATGGACGTAATGGGTCCTTCTCGTACAATTAGTCTTTGTGGAAATAGTTACATTTTAGTTATGTTTGATGACTACAAGAGATTCACTTGGGTTACTTTTCTAAAACAGAAGTCTGAAACCTTTAGATCATTTTTAAAAATCTTACTTCGTATAGAAAATGGAAAGGACTCCCAAGTAGAGAGAATCCGGAGTGATAGAGGAGGAGAATTTATAGATTTAGGTGTCGTCGAATATTGTGACTATAATGGTTACAAACACGAGTTTAGTGCTCCCAAGACACCCCAAAAAAATGGGATACCCGAATGTAAAAATAGGACTATTTAGGAAATGGAAAGAGATATAATACAAGCCAAAAACTTACCTAAATATTTTTGGGTTGAGTCAGTACGTACTTCATGTCACATTATCAATAGAGTTTACCTTAGGAAGAATTCTAAACAGACCCCCTATGAACTTTGGTATGGAAAGAAGACAAATCTTAAATATCTTAGGACATTTGGCAGTATGTGTTATGTTTGTAAAGACAGAGAACACTTATCTAAGTTTGAAACAAGAGGAGATAAAGCTATATTTCTAGGATATTCACCTGACAGTAGAGCCTATCGTATTTACAACTTATATACTAAGACCATGATGGAATCCATTAATGTGATTGTTAATAACACTTTTGTAGAAAGTAAAACTATTAGACCATCTATTGTAGAAGAGTTTAAAATCTTTTTAAATTTTGACTCTCTGAAATAACTAAGTCTTTATCGACAGAGACCCCTGGAGTACCTAACTGGGTTTCTAAAGACCATCTCATAGATAACGTTATTGGTAATCCTATAGAACCTGTTCGTACAAGATACCAACTTCATAACATTGCTCATTTTGCATGTATTGTGTCTCTTATTGAGACCAAAAATGCAAATGAAGCCTTGAATGACCCATTGTGGATTACTGTAATGCAAGAAGAGCTTCTTCAATTTGTCATTCATGATGTTTTGTATCTTGTACCCAGACCTGAAAATAAAAGGGTTATTAGAACAAATTGGATTTTTAAAAACAAGACTGATGAGTCTGGGATGATTATTAGAAATAAAGCTAGATTGGTTGCTTAGGGCTACTCTCAGATTAAAGGCATAGATTTCGAGGAAATATTTATTCGTATTACTCGACTCGAATCTATTCATTTACTTTTTGCTATAGCTTGTCATTTACGTTTCACACTTTACCAAATGGATGTAAAGTCCTCCTTTCTAAATGGTATTTTAACTGAGGAGACCTATGTAGAACAACCCAAAGGGTTTATTGACCCACATCATCCTAATCATGTTTATTGTCTTAAGAAAGCTATTTATGGGTTAAAACAAGCGCCTGGAGATTGGTATGAGCGTCTGTCCACCTTTATTTTAGATAATGGATTTAGGAGAGGAGGAAATGACCAAACCTTGTTTGTCAAACATTTTGATAACAACATTATTATTTCTCAAGCATATGTTGACAATATTATTTTTGGATCCATTTCTCCTTCAGAAGCCAAGTCTTTCTCAGACATAACACACAGAGAATTCCAAATGTCTCTTATGGGGGAGTTTTAATTTTTCTTAGGTCTTCAAGTAAAATAAAACTCAAATGGTTTATTTGTTTGGCAATAAAAATTGCTTTAGAGATTGTAAAAAAGTTTGTCCTAGATACGACTAAGGAAGCTAGAACGCCTATAAGTACCTCAATTAAACTTTCCGAAGATGAAAATGGTAAATCCATTAACTCTACCTTATACTGTAGTATGATAGGAAGCTTGCTCTACCTAACTGCCTCGTGCCCAGATATCATGTTCGTTGTGTGTGTGTGCGCCCATTATCAAAATAATCCTAAAGAGCCACTTATTATGTGTAAAAAGAATAATTAAATACAACACTCACAATTTAGGGTTGTGGTACACTAATGACACATCGAGCACTATAGTTGGTTACACTGACGCTGATTGGGCTGGGTGTTCCGACGATAGTAAAAGTACATCAAGTGCTTGTTACTACATCTGTAACAACTTGGTTGGTTGGAACAACAAAAAACAGAACTTCAACTCTTTATTCACTGCAGAATCTGAATATATTGCTGCTGGAAATTGTTATTCCCAGTTATTATGGATACAAATAATGCTGAGAGATTATGGTATAAACGAAGATAAACTCAATCTCTATTGCGATAACCAGAGTGCGATCAATATCTCTAAGAACCCAGTTCAACATTCTCGCCCTAAACACATTAAAATTCGATATCACTTCATATGAGAATGAGTTGAATCAAAAGAACTAGAGATTAATTACCTACCTACTGATCTACGATTGGCTAATTTGTTTACAAAACCTTTGAACTTTAAGCGTTTTAAATCTTTACGCAAATCAATTGCCATGGTTGCTGAATAATTTTCTTATCTACCTGATTATAACTCTCTTGTTTTATTCTTCCTGCCCTTTGTCCATTTTAGACAAAACGGGGGAGATATTTTGAGTCCACTTTTACACTTGTGTACATTCTTATCTATTAAACTTGATCTTAGGTATCTTTTTGCAGATTTTAGTACCTTCTTATTGCATCAGAATTTGATTGGGTACTGGTTTGTACATAGTTGAGTTATCTAATTTTTATTTCTAAGAGATTGGGTAGATAGATTTTTATATTAATAGGATTCTCTTATTTCTTTTTGGTATCCCTACGAGTCCTTGTTGACTCAAAGGATATTTTGTCTCATATTTCCAAAGGGGGAGATTGAAGCATCCTATATCTTTGACTCATTTGAGTCTCCATTATATAGGAGCTTATCTAGTTTGGAAATAGTGACAAAATTGTGTCCATCCCTAGTTGAACCAAAAAAACTCAGAACTCTCTTATCAACTTTGATATTCCTCTATAAGCTCTTGATGGTATTTCACATACACCACATAATAGGACTCCATATGTGTTTTATTTCATTCTCATTATGACCTTGTGTGAGTTAAATCCCCTAATATGAGTTTTAAGTATTTTTTGGGATTTAATAAATATTTTCTAAGCATTTTAAATAATTTTTTGAAATTAAAATTTGGAACTTAATAAAGATTTGGGGTTGATTTGAAAATATTTCCTTTCCCTTAAAACTATCTTGGGTAGAATCCAAAAGCGGCAAAAATATTTGTGGGTGAAACTTGAATTTTTTTGAAATAAAAAACACGCGTTTTAGACTTGATCTTGAGCCAACACGTGTTGCTCTGGCAACGATTTGATTTGTGTTTCTTCTCACTCATAAACTCGTGACTTGATATAGACCTTTGAATTTCCTTAATCAACGTTCTGCATGCGTTTGGAACTAATCCATGTGCGATGGTTTTATCCAATTGGAGTTGAGCTTTGCATCGTTATCTGTGAACCATTGGATTTGCATCGATTTAAATTCTTTTAATATCATCCCTTGGTTTATTGCTTTGTTCCAGATCCTTCGACTGCCAGTATAAATAAGAGCCTTCTGTGAGGCATTTAGAGACTTTTGAAAGTTCCTTGTTTGAGAGAAAAAAAGAGAGGAGAGAGAGAATAGAGAGAAAAGAAACCCTAAACCTATCTTCATCAAACCCTAAATTCAGAAACACTTTTCTTGGATTTTAAACATGAGTGTTTAGATCGTGTGTTGAGAAGTTAACCTCTCTTGTTCTTGTTCATCTTTCCAACTTAATCACTTTGAGTTTTTCAGTTTCTTCTTTATAGAAACTTGAGATCTCATCTCTGTGATACATCTCACTTAAATAGATAACTGTTTTGATTTCTCTTTTCGAGAAATTTTATTTGTTGGTTATTTTTAAACTGATTTCATGTTTTTAAACCCTAAACCAACAATCGTCATTCTGATTTCATTTTACTCAACACTATCAGACTAAGATATAGTTTTCAGATCTTGATTGGGGGAACACTTTCTATATAATATTTTCAAAACCAGAAAGTGTTAGGATCTTGAATATTTTACAGCAAGATTCCCTCTTGATTTACGGATATTTTGAAAGGTCTAAAAGTCTGTTTTAGTTTTGACTAAATTGATTTTGGAATTTCTTGCATATCTAGTGATCTTTTAATTTGTTAAATCATTATGTCTTTATTAACTGTAAGTGTGTTGCATGCATATGTTATAGAGCACATCACCACTACACTTTCACTCTACCACACTTAAAGTGTTGGTTATATGATCTTGAACTTGTTTGAGTCGACGTAAAGACTGGAATCAAGTAAAGTTACGAAAGTTTAAGAGAACATCAACAACGATAACCTTCAGAGAAGTCAGATCTAATCCAAAGGAGTTGGTAACGATTTTGAACTTAGTTTAGGTGTGTTTGTTTGGTTTGATTGTTAATAGCTTGTAATTTTCTACTTTGATTTTAGTGGATTTTTGTTTTGTGATTTAGTTGTCACTGTGGATGTTTCCCCAATTGGGTGGGGTTTTACCACGTTAAAAACTACTTGTGTTCTTCTTCATTTTCTCATCACCTTATTCTTAGTTGTGCTGATTTAAAAGTTTAAGTTTTTTTTTCAAAACTGGTTTACTAGATCTTAAATAACTCATTCACACTCATTCAAACTTTGTTGATAAGTTTTTTTATACACATCTTGTGTTAATTTTTGTTTTTATTAATAGAGTTTCTACAACAAATATCTCGGAGCCATTTTAAGAGTTTAACTTTGTATTAAACGTCTTAAGTGGCATTTTTCAAGGCTTGGCCGCTCTCTGTGGGGCCAAGGTGAGGCCTTTTCGGATGCTTCTCTCAATGTGCTTGACAAGACTGCAATGATTTTTTTGGTTTTTCTTCACGGAGGGTGACACATGTACCTTTGAAGCATAAAGGATTATTAATATTCCCAAAACCCTCATGGCCTTTCAGTAAGAGTGGAGAATATAGGAATCAAGTCATCATATGCCTCATAAAATTTCAACTTGGATGGACTATTCTTTCTTTGCTAAAGTTTATTGGCAATATGTTGATTGCACTCTACTCAAATGTTGCACTGCCTAGATGTCTTGTGGAGTCTTATAAGTTTTTTCAATCTTCTATTAGCACTTTTTTTAGCGATTCTTCAAATGTTCCATATAAGGAAATAGATCATTTATTTGGGATTAGAGAGCTAAGATTACTTCCAGACCTTAAAGCCATTGCTTGACTTGGATATCTATTATTGGGCTTCTTGTTATGTTTCTTTTTGGTTGTAGCCTCACACCCGTTCTTGTTGTCTATTTGGGGTAATATAGGGGATAGGTTGAGGTATTCAACAATTTGAAAAATATCTCCAACTGAGATTGATACTACTTCTTGATCAGTAAAATATTTATCCCATGTAGTTCTAAAATTATTTAGAAGTTTGTTGTAAGGACTTGGGATTAGTATGACATGAATGTTTTTGTTAAACTTTGTGGTGTTATTATCACTAAGGCTGTGGGAGTATATGTGGTCCATAGAATTTGAGTCTAAGGAGCCTACTTCCTTGTACTTGATCTTAGCGATCCACAACTGTTATATATCTCAACGTCTAACTCGCCTGTATGAGGCTTAGAAGTGATCAAATTAGGTGAACATTTATCTTTCTCTAATAAGTTGCAAACAATATGATAAACCATTGGATTCTATTCAGTATTGACATAAAATATATCTGCTTGGACTTGCTTGGTAGGGTTTAATTTAGGTGAGATTTCACCTTCCTCAAATAAGCTGCTGACTGAAATCTTAGTAGGACAACCCACTGAATTATGTTCAGCAGTGTTAAGTGTTATACCTGTTTGGACACCAATCGCAATAAATCAAGTTGTCCAAACTGATCAGGAATTCCAATCAAAACAAAATAATTAAAACGCACATAATGTGGTTGAGATTGTTATTTTCATTTTCAGTTGTTTTACTTGTTATCAAAGTAATATATAAATGATTATTTTTTGTGATTAATGAGAACATATACAAGTATTTAGTTGGTGTGTGTGCTTGTGGCAGGGGGTCATGGTCATTAATCACAAGCTTGGTTCATTTATTTGGAAACCCCAAAAAAGAAAAAGAAGAAAACAAAGCAAGAAGAGATTCTCGGTAAACTAGAAATTCATAGACAACAGAACTAAAACAGCACTAGGGCAAGGTTCAAACACACGATGGTGTACTACGATGCTTTTTTATTACATGGGTCACCCTACTCCCTAACCTAATGAACTATAGGAGAGTAATTAACTTTATTATCCTGCACATACATCTGGTAGAAAATGAGGAGATCCAATCCAATCTCATGAATGGCCTCTTCATATGTTGATTTAGAAATAGACGGCTCGGATTTGGCATTCTTGGGGCTCCATGTGGTACATGCGAGGAGTTCCTTGGCCTTTTTTACCATATGATCCATTTTCTTGCCTTGCCCTTGACCCTATTGCTGTTGTTGCCTCACTATCTCCTTTATGGCCTCACATCTACACCTCAAGCTGCTTGCATCACTCTTTAAGGTGTTTCTACTGATGTGGGTTAACCACCATTCTAAAGGCCATGTCATTGTAATAGCTTCTCTAGGATGACCTCAGGTACATCTAGTTGTAGGTGAGCTGATGGGTCTGAGCCTTCTGACGACATCTCTCTGTCTTTGTTCTATCCATAGCTTTCTTTTTTAGTACTATCCACAACTTTGTGACCCTTTCTTGCCGAGTACTATCTTATTTTTCCTATAAGTAAAAAATATAGTTACATCCATCCATACACACATACATATCTGTCGATTCATAAAACACATTTCTGCTAAAAAGATTTATAGATTTCAACATCAAAATTGAATCATTGCAATGTAAAAAATACAAATGCTGATTTCGCAAACGTAGAAATAATGACTTGTTTTTTACAATCTTTGTCTTCAAATTGAACTATGATTGATGCTGCTCAATTTATATTACATGCAGCGTTGGATATCGTTTAGGACCTTACATGGACAATAAGTGCAATATGAGATTCCATCACCTGAAGTGTGTTTGTGTACGTCTGTGTGTAAATGAACAACATCCAGTTGCTATCAAATAGCCTTTTGCGTTATGTTTTCTTCTAAGTTTTTTGGCATTTTTCTTCTTTCAATATTATATTACAACTGATGTTTTTTTTCCTTGCCCATTATATCCAGGTTTTTGAAAGTAATTGACGGATTCAATTATTTGGTCGTTCAGTATATGTTACTGATGGTCATATCCTTTTATACATTTCAATTGATTTATTGTTTATCAATGTTTATGAAATGAATAAATCACTAAGATTACGTTTTATCTTGCCATATTGCGTGGTAATTGCTACTCTTTAGAGTATCATAGGCATACGAGATGCACTTAAGTTGATTTATTTTTCATTATTTTTATATTTAAGGGTAATGTCATTTGTTATGTTGGAATGACATGTTAATTAGGCTTTATATATTTATCCCTTCTTTTTGTTGTTGCACTGCTCCAAGTCATTGTCAATCTGATCCAAACAGACTTTGGTTGATTTAGGTGTTTTTCAGTGGAGATTTGATGATTTGGCTTGTTTTGGTGGACGTTGAATTCCAAATATAATTATTTTTCCTTTCAAATTCAAAAGTACAACAAAAAATTCAATGTTGACGTTGATATAATCAATCCTTAATAGTAAGTACTCAGGTTTGATTTTTTATATTAAATTTCACTGTATTGAGTTAATAGTGAAATTTCTTAGAGCATCATTGTGTTCAAATGTTCTAAACATTCGTATTTTAAATTTAATTTGATAAATAATCATAAATTTTTACTATGTTCTCATGTATGAACTTGATATAATCAAATTTTTATATTTAGAATTCAGGTGATGCTCCAATTATGCTCTTGAAAATCCCTGCTTACCGACTCAAAAGCTTGTACAGTTGCATTTCTTACATGAAAGAAAGAATCACGTTTTCTAAGTATTTGAAGTTCAACAATCTCAAGTTTTTTTATTTTTGAACTAGAGCATATGCTGGGAAGATTTCAACAATGCTCTTTTTTTTTCATATTCCCCTTTAGGATTGTAAGTTTCAATTACATTTATGTTAATTTAATTTAAGAAATTTCTTTCTGAACTTTTTAAAGCCAGACAAATATAGATTTCCTTACGTGTGTTGCAGATTCATTATTTTCTTTTGTGAAAGTGACATTTGAACCCTTTTTTCTCTTTTTGTTGCCACTTGGTATGATTATTTGGATTTCTAAGGAGTTGAATATATTGATTGTTTGGATTTCTACAGGACACAGATGGTGAATTAACAGTGAAGAAGATGGCGAACTAATTGTGCGTCGGTTGTTTCTTAAATCTCTAATTTTTTTTAACACAATGTGTTATTGCCTATCTTAGTTTTGTATGTGCATAATTTAGATTAAGTTATAATAACCTTTTTTGTGGGGGATGGGGGATCATGATTCAATCTCCGCACTACTTAATTAAGAATTTCTCTTTATCGTGAGTTTTAGTATATTTTTTTGGTGAGTTTGAGCCTTATATTATATCACGCTTTTCAGAAGTTTCTAAATATTGACTTGGTAAATGCTTGGTCCATATTTGCAATAGCAGGGCCCCATAGAATACGTACGTCTATATTTTCTCAAACCAATTATGAGGTCGTTGTCACAATACACATATTTGGCGACCTACCTTCTTTCCCCTTATTGGTGTTCTACAGGTTTCTTTCTCAGCTTCCATACTATATCAATCCAAATTGTTAAATAAATATTAGAATTATATATATATATATATATATATATATATATATATATATATATATATAGTCATTGTGCAAAAAAAAAAAGAACTTCAGATTGTTTCTGTGACATACATACATATTTGCAACTAAATCAGCCTTCATTGTGACATATTACGGGATAGTGTTAACAACTCGAGGGAGGCTGTTCTGTTCCTAAAGTCTATTATGTTTTTGGAAGCTAGAATACGGTTCATAGGTACATTTAAGAAAAAAAAATTACTTATGCCTAGTAAATACTTCCAATTTCAATCAATGGGAGATAAAACATCTTTATTTTATTTCTATATATGTATGAGATGGAGTATTTGGTAGGATATATGTATAGAGATTTTTCGCCCATAGTTATTTAAAATGTTGTGGCTATTGTTGTAGGTGTTTTTTAGTTAAATTTTATGTTTAAACATGTTGATTTTCATGAATAAACAAAGAAGACTTTGTCGATTTTAAAAAAAAGATATGTTAAGTGTTTTTAAAAGTAATTAATACAAAGAAATACAAATTTTATCATTTTTTAAAGATTATTATCTATAGGAACTATTAAAAAAGATTTCAGGTAACTGACACTAAATAAATCTTATTGCAGGTAAAAACCTTTTGTGGGCAAGGCAAGTCATTGAAGTCCTTTTGTTGGAGGTCATATGCTTCAAGATTGCGGGTTTACTTTCCTTACATAATTTTATGTTAGGAGTAGATGGGTTTTAATGTATTTTATCTAGTGATACAAGTGAAATTATGTAGAGATTTAGGTTGGTGCACATTATGTTGAAAATATTGATTGCATATAGAGATCTTACTTATATGAATTCTAATTATAGTTGGGGAATTATTGGAAATAGCCGGTAATGTTATATATATTAAAATGGGATGCCAAATATGTCATATATTGTTTTTAAAAGGTTTTGTTTATAATTATATAAAATATATTTCAGAATTGATGAAATTATAATTTAGGTGCTAAAATTATTGGAGACAACTTCTTTGCCGTCTCAAAAGGGTCCCATAAATGAGGACCTATTGATACAACTTTGTTACCATCTCAAAAAATTCTTTGGGAACAGTTGTTGCCGTCTTAAAAAAGAGGTCTAAAAGACGATTTTTTCGCCGTCTCAAAAGGTCCTATAAGCCGTCTCAAAAAGGTCCTATAGCAATGACCTTTTGAGACGACTACTGTCTCAAAATACTTTTAAAATGAAGGTCTAATATGACTCCCCTTTGCCGTCTCAAATGGCGTCCCGAAAGGCTTTTGAGACTGCCAGAGGACCTTTTGAGATGATTGGATCATCATCTCAAAAAACATTTTTTTTGTAGTGTCATACCACCCTTTATCGGGCTAGAGATTACTAATCATGTTTTATTCTTGAGTCTTCTTTTTATCATATTTCATTACATTGTCTGTCTTACACATTTTCGTGCACAATTATTATTATTTTCTTTTTTCCATTAGCCATTCTCAAAATCATCCAATATCTGTATACTTTAACGGGCTCCACACCTTCGGTTATGCTATCATATGCTCTGGCTTGTGATTTTGGGTCTTTCATCCCAGGGCTCTGGGCCCTTCTTAATTATTCTCGTTGTCATCTGAGTCTTTATTAATGTGCTATAACATTTTTGCTAATGTCCGCATTATTCCATCATTTTATCGTTTTCATTATTTCTACAGTTTATTTCAATCGCTCATCTTATCAACGTGCCATTTCATCCAATTTATTCGTTTTCACCAAAAGTCGACCGACGAGGATTAAAGAGGAAATCCAACCACTAGGATCTTCAACTTGTCAAAATTATCATTTTGTCCTTTCTTTCATCATAACCCTGTGAAAAACATATTTAATTTGCCATGGCACTATAAATCAATATTTTCTTTCAAAACATCATTTTTATGATTTTATAGCCAAAATCATGCTTCATTATTTTATGTATTCTCTATAAAATACACTCAACCATTTAAAAACTATTTTAGCCAACTGTCCACTACTTAGCCCTATTATTCCATGTAACTTTAAATATCGTTTTTCTTCATTGTAACAATATTTATAATACATATTTATGACTGTTTCGCTAAATTTAATCATCAACTCATAAAACCCATTTCAACATGATTTATCTAGTCTGAAATACCATCATCTATCATACTACATGTTTCCACATATGTTAAGGAGGATTTCAAGCCTAGAAATTCCTCAAAATGAACTAAACAAGATATAAATCACGAGTTTACGTTTTTCATGGTTTCTTTCCATATTTCAAGGTAAAAATGCCATTTATTTATTAAATACCCTTTTAAGATTTGTCTTCTTTAAAAGTACATTTTTGCAGGACTTTATTATATTAACATATAACTTCATTTTTGGCATTAATATCATCTAGCATGAATCATACATATCTTTTATAGCTAGAAACCTTTAAATTTTAAAAACAGCAAAACCTTACCTTATGGTTTGAAGAGGAGACAAAGAAGAAGATGACTACGGAAGTTCCTAGCCCCAAATACTCCAAAACGCACTCCAAAATAGTCCAAGACTCTTCAAAATACTCCAATGCTTTCACCCACTTGCTTGACTCTACCCACCTCTACCCTTATAAAGCTTGAGGGTGAATAACAAGGGCTGGAAATGGTGTATAATGGTGTATTATGGTGGTGGAAAGGTGTAACTACGATGGAAATGCTTAGAGAGGAAGATGAACTCTTAAAATTTATAGAGAGAAAGAGGAAATATAGCTGATGAAAAATGGCGGGGTAAGACCCACCCTCTCTCTCTTCTTACAACCCCCAAATAACCCATAAAATGATTTAAAAACCCAAGACCCACATGTTATACACATTTTTTATCATCTGGTTCTCTCATAGGTCGACGCATCATCAATCCAAGGGTCCGAAATGAGATAACACATGAGGGAAACTTGAAATATTTAATATTTGAAGCAGTCATTCGAACGACATAGTAACGAGGGGAAAAATCCTAAACATGTGTGGTTCATTAGATCTTTATTAGAAACTCGTTCAAATGAGAGGAGATTCTCATTCGAACTGAAAGGGGCTTCATTCGAAGGAGCTAAGGATCTCGTTTGAACGACCCATAACTTCATTAGAACGATAGGAACATCTCAAAATTCCAAATTGGCCCACTATATTTCTAGAAAATACCACAAGGGACACAATAATATTCATTTACTAACAACAATTTATGTACATATTGATCCAAATTCCAAGAGTTCTACATATAATACAAATTTGGCGAAAATATGAATAAAATTTCAGGCACGGGTATTACAATATATCTCCCTGTTGAGAGTTGCATCAACTTTACTTACCTCGTCGATGTTAACTATTCGTCGGTTGGTAGCCTTGGTGGTATTTCCTTCTTTCTCCTTCAGAGTCTTAGATGTTGTCCTCCCCACACACCCCTCCTCGACTATAGTCTGATGCCGAGTTGCACCATTATTTTCCTTAGGAAATATTATGGCTTGCTCCAATATAATTAGCAAGACCCTAGTCTGCTTCGTCATGACTGTTGAGGCTGGCCCTAGCCTTCTCCGACTAATTGTCATTACGCCTCAATTGTACTTCTTCCCGACCCTCATAATATCTCTAGCTGACTCCTGTTGCTTGGTTGACTTTGTAATCATACCTAGTAACTCATTTTCATTGCCAGTTGTTCTGGGTCACCCGCTTACTTGCTCTGGCGTCTTAGTTGACGTGACTATTTCTTGAGTTCTAGAAGATTCTATTCCATCCTTAAAATTGTTTTTTTTTATCTCGATATCTTCATGAATGACCTCCACCACCTCCTCCTCTATGACTGGTAACCGCTCGCCCATTTTAATTTTTACACTATCCAGTAGTCTACATCCAACTTTGACTAGTATGCAAGACCAATAATGCTCCTTGCCCTCCCATGTATCTGGGTCAGTTGCCGAAAAAAATCCCAACACATTCTTCGATGGCACGGAACACCTCTTCTCCCCATATTTGAAGAGGAATACCCACCACTCTTATACATCTACATGTATGCCTTTATCTCGAAACTGAGCTACATCGAATAGGATTCCATTTGTCAAGAAACACCAGCACGTCATAGAATTCCCATCTTTTCATCTCCAATATCCCAATGGGCTCCATTTTTTAAGCAAAGTCAAATAAAAATAGGTTTTTTGGAATTGTTTTACTACCACTTTGCCTATACATTTCCATCTGATTTCCATCCATCTGGACAGATCCTTACAAGATGGTGGCACATCACACCCACCACCAATCTTCCCAACCAAGGATTTCACGAAATACTTCACCCGAGATAGGAAATATGATGACTCAATAACAACGTCACGTTATAAAATACCATTATTAGTAATTTGTAACTAGTGAGAAGGCCAAGGCTCCATGTGAGTTGTCTCCAAAAATGTTTTTTTCACCTTGTCATGGCTCCGGGGCTCGATGATGGTCTCCTCACTATTTTGTTGCATATTCAGCTGACATGGAACCATAAGTTCCATCTTGGAAAATAACTCTCCAGAAAACTCCCACCCCCTCCAACCAACAACTCCAAGATGAGAAATTTTATTCTCCCCCCTTTAGAAATAATCACGAAGAAAGCCTCATTTCATACAACATGAGAGCAATAAATTATTTCTCTGTTCGTACTCGACCTCTTCTTATAAAATCTTTCTTTCTTTCTTGATGCCTCAAATATACATTCGCCCATCTACTTGACCTCTCCTCTTTCCAGAAAACTTGATCAAGAATAACTTTTGACAGTGCTTTAAAGCAAAAAAAATATAAAGATAACTCACATTCTTTCCTCAAGTCAAATGTTTTCTATCCTAGTTGCAAAATAGTATTTCTTATCTAACTCATTCATCAACTACTATACTCCGACGATATTACAAAGTATTTTTCAACATTTGTGAAAGTACCCAAACAAGTGAATGTATACTTATATTAATTGTTTCATTCAATCGTCTAAATAATTCTAACTTCTAAACAACTATTGATTTTCCACATTAAGATATAATACCTATATATCAATGAAGTAGTTAAAAAATATTGAATATTAGTTGAACACATTAATACAAGTGTTAACATAACATATCCACTGGTAAATGGGCTACCACCAAAGTACCTCCATGAAGCATGCTTAAGCTATGGTCTTAAGTATAGCCGATTAAGTATAAGTATTGTGGATTGATTGGTACGTATTTTTTTAAAATTATATTTTATATTAATTAAGGCGTATTCTGAACAGTTATATTTATGTCTTGAAATATAAGTTAACATGCATGTGAATTGATAAATGTAACACAAACAGTCTTTCATAAGACAATGATCGGATAATAATGATAACCATTATTATTGACATTGGTGAATAAATTGTTAATGTTGTAGTACATGGAAGGAATCATGCAAATTAATTGGTATGGAACCGTTGTGACTCACATTGATATTTTATTCGATTAAGGAGTTTATGAAGAACCATTTAAGGATGACTCGTACCTTATGATAATTATGGACCAAGTGGGAGACTATTAGAATTATTTAAATTATAATAATTCCTTAATGTGGTCCATAATTAAATAATACCAATAGTCAAATTAGTTAAACTCTAAATACAAAAATTCAATGTTATTTGATATGGTTATTGAAAGGACATCTTTAATTACTTAAGGATTTAGGGACTCTTGGTTTCTACCGTGGTTGATGGTTCAGATTAAATAACTTTCAGATATTTAAGTCATCTCCCTGCCTATAAAGAAGTAGTTGATTTTCATCATTCAGACACACTGAAAGACAACATAACGAAACTATAGGCTTAATGAGAGAAAGTCAATATTCTCATAGAGTGATTTAATTATATAGAATAAAATAACAATGAACTTCGATGGGGTAGGATTCAAATCTTATTCAACTTCACATTCAATCTCACGACCTTTATTAGCATGAATGAATGTAAGTGTTACTGATCTCTTATATAGGCTAAAAATGTGATTTTCGTGATGATTCAAGATCCTATAATATTAAGAACAAATACATGATTAGTTTATTAATTGATTAATATTTATATTAATTAAATCATATTTACTAGTATGTATTTTTTAATAAAAGTATACATTTCACATCACCCGTAAATATTTTTTTCTTTTGCCGTTGATTACTTTTTGGTAATATTTTAAAAGTATCAAGTCGTTTTAGCTTGAACATTGAAATAGTTTACTAACACCTATTTAGAAATTGTGAGCATGTATTCATATATAAAAAACAATTATATGTGATTTGTCCACGCCTTCTATATCCGGCCCCTAAGCAACCGAAGTTCTACATTAGCTCTAATGGCAATTATTTTTGGGGTTTTTAAAGAGGTGCCGTATAAAATATCAATGGATATGATCACTGTATTTTTTTGTTATCATCGTAGTATATCAAGCTGAACTTAAAATAGAGCGTAGAAGAGCATGCAATAAATATGCAGTAGTTGTGGGTGATGTAGTGGAGAAAGGAAAGGTCTGGTAGTTAGAATATTTACTAATGGGATTGACAGGAATTGTTGTTTTGGTTGTGGGCTGCAGGTGGTATTACATGTGGAATATTGTAAGTTAAAATAGATAGGGTAATTTACAATAAGGTCCCTTGCTAACAATTTTTAAACATTTAGGATCCATTTGGTCGGGTGTGAAATATTTTTAACTACGGGAAGAAGTAAAATGGTGTAATATTCTTTCACATACTGGAAAATAAGTTTTTGTTGGATAGACATTGTGAATTAGTGCACACCCAATAATTATGAAACTTTAAACAAAAATAGAGAAAGAAATTTAACTTTAAATAGGTGAAAACGTATTTCACCATATTACTTTTCACCATGTTAAAACACATTTCACCCCGAACCAAACGGTCCCTTAAGGACAATTTACTATTAGGTCCACTTGTTATGCAACTAGCGTGGACTTCAACAAGAAGATAATTAGTGTACTTAAGTGTTTAAAATTTGTCAAAATTTCTTTAATATTTATAATTATTTGTTAGGGACCTAGGAGTACTTTCTTCAAATAATAGCTTGTATCTGTTTTTGTACTTTATGTTATCACATCACAAAAAAAAAGTTCACCTAGTAATGTCAATGGTGGTAGAGTTGTCTTGTAATATGTTCAGTGTATTGACAAGAAAGTGATAAATTGTGTTTGGGACATCTAAGTTTATTTTAAATTTTTGGAAAGATGTTTTTTTTTTTTTTTTTGTCTTTAGTATATATAGGCATGTGAAAAATCAATCGCTTAGAGTACATGATGCAGGATTAAATCACAAATTTAGAATTTGTCCATTATAATTTATAAAGCAATAAAAATTTCATTTGCAATTTATAAAAGAACTATATAACTCAAGAATTCACAATAATGAAACAATTTGCAACCTTTTCTAAGATACAAAAAGAATAAATTATATGGCATTAAGGAACCACCTAAAAAAGAAAATAATTTTAACCTGATAAGAAAAATACATAGTAGGCATGTCTCTCATTAATCTCCATTTAGATTACATTATTATTTATGTCCTATGATAACTCCCATGTAGATAATTTGTCTCTAAAATTGACTTTCATGAAACACCTAGCACAAGTGTTTTGAATGAGAAAGTAATAAAAATATTATATTTTTTTTATAAACGGGATGTAAGACTACATTAAGAAATCATCTGATTCAAAGATGTATCGGAGAAACTAGACTCTCCACGTATGTAGCAATTCTAAAAGCACTTGTATCATTCCGACTACAATAGGACAATATCTCGTAAGAAATGCCAACCCTAAGATTGTAGATGCACAATTTGTATTTTTCGAAGTCCAAATTAACCTCATCATTGTTTCTTAAACACAACGTCACAAACGTAGTGAAATACGTATTCGGTACATTGAACAAGTACGTCCAAGATTCGTCACGCCATATTCTTTCATGGCCCAAATCTCATCGACACCGCGATTCTCATAAAATTTCAATGTATACCGTACCAAACAAAGCAATCCTCCCCAAACCCCCCAACTCAAATTTGGAATCCGCAACTAACCACCTAGGTTTTCCCACTTCCTTAAATCTCCCCTCAATAAAATCAAAATAAATGATTACATAATCATTAACACCCCTCTCTTTGTTGCGGGTCACAATCCAGTGTGGAGCAGCATTCACATTAACCCCTAGTCCATTCATGAAAGCCTTGTAAGGGAAGTCATTTATTTCCTTCCAAAATTTCTTCTTGCAGTCATATACACTAGCAGTGGTTGCCTCATAGTCGTAATTCGAAACACGAACCACCCTAACCACTTTATATGTGTTAGCATACGAATCATAACCGAGTCCATATAGTCTTACATAATCTTTGAAGTGAAATCGACCCAAAAAATTTATATTCACACTTGTTGATGGGTTCCATAAATAATGACTTTCATCGCCAACACCAATAAGCAGCAAACCATTACATGAAGCCAATACCTCAGCATCTTCACAAGAAATTGGAAATGCAAAATTGAGATTTAAGTTATCTAGCGAGTGGTATCCGATAGAGGAAATGTCAGGCGGGTTTGTGTGAAACACAATGTGTCTCTTGAGGGTGAGGTTATTTTCATCATTGGCGTGATCAAGATGAATTCTGATCAAATTTGGATGAGATATCAAATATTTCCATTCTTTGCAAACTGATTTGAATCGAAGAAGGGATCTCACGGGTAGCCAGGAAAGTATGCAAAAAATTATCTTGTAGGGAAGGTCAGGCAACTCATTGGGCGGCTCCGTCATGGTATATAAATTTTTCTTGGCTTCCTGGATCACTCTCTCTATCTGTAATTTTCCGTGATACATATCTCTGTGATAATTTGCTGAAGTAGATATATATATATATATATATATATATATATATATATATATATATATATATATATATATATATATATATATATATATAAAGAGACTCAACTTTTGAATTTGGATCATCAGTCGATATATATGTAAAGAGACTCTTTAGTGGAATTGGTTAGGGAGTGAATATCTATAGCCGTAGCTCAACCAGGAATAGAGATGGTTGCCACTTGTAAAACGATACAGTTGCTACAGACGGTTCCCATTCAAAATTACGTATGGATGAGCTCAATTAAAATGTATTTGGAAAAGGGTCAATTATTAAATAGTCTCTATAATAAATGTATATTTTTTAAAAAGGACATATATTTTTAGTTTAATCCATTTATTCCCTCGAGCACTCAATATTCTCTTATTTTTAGAGGTTCGCGCCAGCAACACTCTCTCTCCAAAATATGTGGCAAAGGACTTTTTGAAGCAAAATAATCTACATGCAAAATTCAATATGAAAATATAAATAACAAAATAAATTCAAGTCACAATCCTCATCAGAGTCAAGGTCAAGCTCAGGTTTGATCAACTTAGATGAAAAAATAAGATTAGAATTACCCTATTTTTTACTGGTCTGGATTAGTTGTTTCTTGAATTCTAGTTCTGTTTCCATAGTTCTTAATTTACTACTGAGGAGTTCTAGAGTAAGGTTTTGATCATCCATTTCCTCAATAGCATATCTTTTGTTATCAAACTTCTGTGGAAGTGATCTTAGAATTTTTGAAACAATTTCTTTTCTATCATAAGTTATACCATTTGCATGCAATTTAGTCACAATGTCAGTTAACCTAATGTAGAAATCATCAGAGGTTTCAATATCAGCTTTATTTTAACTCTCATATCACACTCATGAGCAGTTACAAGAGTATCCCATGCTTCCTTAGAAGTTTTGCAGGATGAGGTCCTCTTGAACTCATGTTCATTTATAGACATAAATATGGCATTCTTGCCTTTATTGTTACATAGTAAAATTTGTTTCTCATCTTTAGTGAATCAACCTAGTAACTTCCTGATTCTCACATTACTTCCTTCAGCTGATGGTTTAGTAGGAAAAGTATAGCCATTTTCTATAACTTCCCAGACTTCATCTCCTAGAGCTCCTTGAATGAAAGAAATCTTCCTTACCTTCTAGTAAGGAAAATTGGTTCCATCAAAGTGAGGGGGTCTGGACAGGTTACCTAGTCTCTCAAATTTCTCATCCATACTTTAATTTTGAAAAAACAACTTCAGAAACACAGGATCTAAAAGATTTTAAAACAGCCAAGCTCTGATACCAATTGAAAAATGCCACTTAAGACGTTAAATACAAAGTTAAACTATTAAAAATGGCTATAAGCTGTTTGCTGAAGAAAATCTTTCAATCAAAACAAAACTTAAGACAAGATGTGTTTAAAAAAACTTATCAATAAAGTTTGAATGAGTGTGAACGAGTTATTTCAGATCTAGTAAACCAGTTTTGAAAAATAAAACTTAAACTATTAAATCAGCACAACTAAGAAGAAGGTGATGAGAAAATGAAGAAGAACACAAGTAATTTTTAACGTGGTAAAACCCCACCCAATTAGGGAAACATCCACGGTGACCTCTACGTCACAAAACAAAAATCCACTAAAATCAAAGTAACAAATTACAAGCTATTTAACAATCAAACCAAACAAACACACCTAAACTAAGTTCAGAATCATTACCAACTCCTATGGATTATATCTGACTTCTCTGAAGGTTGTTATTGTTGATGTTCTCTTGCGCTTTCGTAACTTTACCTGATTCTAGTCGTTACGTCGACTCAAACAAGTTCAAGATCATATAATCAACACTTTAAGTGTGGTAGAATGAAAGTGTAGTGCTGATGTGCTCTATAACATATGCATGAAACACATTCAGACTTAATAAAGACAAAATGATTTAATAAATTACGAGATCACTAGATATGCATAAAATTCCAAAATCAATTTAGTCAAAACTAAAACAGATTTTTAGACCTTTTAAAATATCCGCAGATCAAGAGGGAATCTTGTTGTGAAATATCCAAGATCTTAACACCTTCTCGTTTTGAAAATATTATATTGAAAGTGTTCCCCCAATCAAGATCTCAAAATCAGATCTTAGTCTGATAGTGTTGAGTAAAATGAAATTAGAATGAAGATTTTTGGTTTAGGGTTTAAAAACATGAAATCATTTTAAAAATAACCAACAAATAAGATTTCTCGAGGAGAGAAATTGAAACAGTAATCTATCTAAGTGAGATGCATCATAGAGGCGAGATCTCAAGTTTCTATAAAGAAGAAACTGAAAAACTCAAAGTGAATAAGTTGGAAAGATGATTAAGAACAAGAGAGGATAACTTCTCAACACACGATCTAAACACTCAGATTTTAAATCACAGAAAAGTGTTTCTGGATTTAGGGTTTGACGAAGTCAGGTTTAGGGTTTCTTTTCTCTCTCTTCTCTCATTTTTTCTCTCAAACGAAGAACTTTCAAAAGTCTCTAAATGCCTCACCGAAGGCTCTTATTTATACTGGAATTCAAAGGATCTGGAACAAAAAAACAAACCAAGGGCTGATATTAAAAGAATTTAAATAGATGCAAATCTAATAGTTCACAAATAGCGGTGCAAAGCTCAACTCTGATTGGATAAAACCATCGCACTTGGATTAGTTCCAAACGCATTAAAAACATTGATTAAGGAAATTGAAAGGTCTATATCAAGTCACGGGTTTGTGAGTGAGAAGAAAAAAAAATCGAATCGTTGCCATAGCAACACGTGTAGGCTTAAGATCAAGTCTAAAACACATGTTTTTTATTTCAAAAAAAGCCAAGTACCACCCATAAATATTTTTGCCGCTTTTGGATTCTACCTAAGACAGTTTTACGGTAAAATAAATATTTTCAAATCAACCCCAAAGCTTTGTTAAGTTCCAAATTATAATTTCCAAAAATTGTTTAAAATGCATTGAAAATATTTATTAAATCCCAAAAAATATTTAAAAATCATATTAGGGGATTTAACTCACACAAGTTCATAATGAGAATGAAATACAACATGTATGCAGTCCTAGTGTGTGGTGTATGTGAAATACCATCAAGAACTTGTAGAGGAATATTAAAGTTGATAAGAGAGTTCTGAGGTTTTTTGGTTCAACTAGGGATGGACACAATTTTGTTACTATTGAAGCACCTTATACTCTTGACTTACTTAAGTCTACATTATATAAGTGCTCATCTAGTTTGGAAATTGTGACAAAATATTGAGTCCCATCCCCTAGATACCAAAGAACCTCGAATACTACACTTGATGCCTCAATTGATTCATTCAAAGGTAAAATTCTCAACTCCACACACATTAGGATTACATACATTCATATATAATGCATTAATTGCTTGTGTGAGTTAATTCCCTTTTAAAATAAGTTTTAATATTTTTGGGAATTTTTAAACAATTTTTAAAATGATTTCTTTCATGATAAAAGTTGGTTTTATAAATTTTAGGGGTCATTTTGTAATTTTTGGTTTTATCTAAACTTGTTGAATGTTTGGTTGGGTATAATTCGAAAGAGCTTGAGACTTGAGGGTGCATGTGTAATTATTTTAGAATGTATGTTTGGTTGCATCTGGGCCTTACACCTGTAATTGTTATATCGGTTGGATTTGTGTTTGTTTATACACTCAGAACCTGTGTGAATTATCAGCCCTTGGATTTAGTTTATCAATGGTCTGCATGCGATCTATCCCAATCCTAGTGAACCCCCTTTGACCAATCAGAGATCGTTCAAATCGCCGCTTTTATTAAACCGTTGTATGAGAGTCATCAGTCCATGACCAAATCTCAGCCATTGGATTTGATCTCTTATTCTCGAACCTTCCTCGTTGAGTATAAAAGGAGGTTAAGTCTCCGCATTCGAGGACTTTTACCAGTTCGTCCAAACTGAGAGAAAAAGAGAAGAGAGAGAAATCAGAGAGAAAACCCTAAATCGTTTAAATCCTAATCTCATTTTCAAACATTAAATTCCTTTTTCTAAAATCAGTTTACACCAAATACCAAAGCTGAGTGTTTGAGCGTTATTTTGGAAGTGGTTTGTGTGACACCCCGCCTTATCAAATACCGGGCGATCACTCCTTTATTAAATTCAAATCAAGGTGAACAGTTGGTTCATTCTTAGCATCACTATCGAAAAATACTTTTTCAATTTAAACACTCTAAATAATTAAGCTAAGTGTCAAAACCATTTTAGACTTTACTTTCCAAATTTTATTTTATATAAACCAACATTTAAAACATTGCATAATTCACAATTTAATAGTCACACCACAACTATCCTGGAACATACAATCCACATAATCAAACATTCAACTAATTGAATCCAACATTTAATACTTTAAATGAAAACATCCTGGCAATAATAAATCCCAAAGTGCAAGTACTGGAAATAAATGGATTACAAAATCCAATAAAATAACTGAATAATGAAAAGGGCGGCACAAGCCCAACTGAAATAAATAATGCTAAGAGTATAATCAAATTAATGAGGTCCTCTAAGCAAGAGGCCTGCAACTCCCACCTAAGCTGCAGCACGTTCCTTCCAAAGGATCCTATGCAAGACGCCCCTGTGGCTGGGCACCTGTAATATATACATATATATACAAGAGAGAAGGGAAAATAGAAACGGGTCAGAGCCCGATTGTGAAGATGATTTAAAATTTGTTTATCAAGTATTTAAAATGTTTACAGGCCAATGCAACAACATATTAGTGCGACACTCCCTTGAAAAATTCTCACCTCTCTTCTAATGTGCACGCCTATCGCACTAACCTTCCCAACGGTTTAACTTATCTTAGGTTACTCGTAAGATTTAAACCTGAACAATTTAATTATTTAAGAGGATAATTTTATTTAGTAAGAAAGCTCTCATTTTAACTTTATTTATTAATAAAGTTTCCCAGTGTCTTATTATACTTTTCAAAACAAGCATTTCCAATTTGAAGTCATTATTCATTTCTTACTTGCCATAAACACAATAGGAAGTTCCAAATTTCAGAAATATATATATATATATATATATATATTCTAACAGCACCCCACATAAAAATTATGGTGCGGGCATAGTCTGCTATCCAATCCCCGTTTCACTTGTACTAAGGGAAATATAAGTTCGGAATCACTCTCGAACTGTATTAATACATACACAAACAATATTGAGGTGAATCATAGTTTCCAAGTACATGAGGTCGGCACATACCCTCGCGTCTCTTAGGACCGTGACTATTGATTCGATAGCCTGTACCTAGGATTCCTATCTTCTTGGGTACAAGTCAATATCCCCCATAAAGGTCCCATCGAGATAAGACTGTCCCACCGCGGTAACCTCAGGGATAGCAAGTAGCGCGGGCATGATTTTCACATGTATATAATATATGCATAAACACAGACATATAAATATACTACTTTTACCATATCAAATTTAGGTTCATCTCATAACCCATAATTATAACTTTTATCCTTATTTCTCATTATTTAGTTATCGCTTATAATGGTTCGTCTCTTACTTTAATTTGAGGGATTATTCGAACTCACTACGTAACACTCATGGACTCTATCCTCCCAAGTGTAGAATTTCAGTAGGTACTCATCTATTTTCCATCGTAACTATCTTACGCGTCTCTCCCTTTAATACGAAATTCTATCGTCCCTTATATGTAAACATCCCAAAAATGCAAATCTCGTCTCACATTAAAGGTCTCATAATTATTAATAAGTCCTACTGGTCCTCTTTATCTCCCAAAATATTTTAATAAGGATGTCCAAACATTTTTACTCATTTAATTTGAATTTAACTATTTACAAAGGGGAAATATGAATCTGCCAGAAAGGGTCGATCGATCGATTCATCGATCGATCGACACTCCTGGTTCGATCGATCGATGAAACAGGTATGCGAATTCTGTAGCTTAACAGTTACGGGTTTTATCATCCAACCTCAACCAAATTCAGATTTTTCATACCCAAACTCCCAAAAATTCGTACTATAATCATTATAAACCCAAATTAAACATCTTCTACGTAAAGTATGTGATTTTTCATTAATAACCATGGATTAAAAGGGGCAAAACTTATATAAACCTTATAAACCCTAGAAATTTATTTAACTTTGTTCTAATCAATCTTTTTCCAGAATTTCTTCTTCTAAAACATCATAAATCCGTGGTTCAACCTCTACATATGAAGGGGAATTTCCAGATTTCCATTTATATCATTACTACATGCAATTTCCTATCTCCAACATGATTTTTCTTCCATGAAACTCATCCTAATCAACACTAAACTAACATGAGTGATGCATTAACGAAAATAAGCACGATAAACACTTGCCTAGAAATTTCTGAGTTCTGATTTGTGGACGAATTTGGTGTGGTTGTGTTCCCCGTCGCGCGATCTACGCGTTGGTGGTGGTGGCGGTGCATCCGGATAAATTTTCGGCCTAGAACACCTTGGTAAACGCTCTCCTTCCCTCTCCTATGTCCGTCACATGTCTTTGGTTGTTTTAACCCTAGAAGGCAACCTTAGACATCTGCTATAACCCTTGAAAACTCGTGGGTTTAATTGCCCAAAATTACAAAATGTCCAAAATGCCCTCCCGGGGCGCTAAATAAGCCTAAAAATGCCCCGAGAACCAAACTAAACCCTCGGGTACACTTTTATGACTATCTCGACCCTTCCGAACACTTTGGCGCACTCAAAACGACCATACGAGCGACTTATATTTAATTCACTTTTATTAATCAATATTTAGTCCCGACGCGACACGGGCGCATCCCTACTCAAATTTCCAAAATTGACATTTTATTCACTCTTGACATTTAATAGAACCAATATTATATTACTTTACTCATTTTTAATATTCAACAAGTTTCCCATAATTACTAACTCACATCACGTTAATAATTATAAATTAATTAATTTCCGAATTTATATTAAATTAATAATTCACATTAAATTTAATAAATCCCCAAATTAATAGAGCATAAAAATAGGGGGTATTACATACTTCCCCCCTAATAACTGAATTTCATCCCGAAATTCAAAAATTAAGGCATACCTGGTAAGAATAAATCTGGATATCTCTCGCGCATATCTGCCTCGCGCTCTCAAGTGGATTCCTCCACATTATGATGCTCCCACTGGACCCATACAAGTGGAACTACCTTCGATCTCAATCTCCTTTCGCTATAGTCTAGGATAGCCATCGGTCTCTCCTCGTAAGAGCTGTCAGGATGTAAGTCTATCTCATCTATCACGATGTGAGTATGGGCCATATCATCCCGAAGGTATCGTCTCAACGACGAAATGTGGAATACATCATGGATGCGATGCAAATGCTCTGGCAGACCCAATCTGTATGCCACCGACCTAATCCTCTCGATAATGGGAAATGGTCCCACGTACCTCGGGGCCAATTTCCCTTTCTTCCCGAACCTCATCACTCCTTTCATAGGAGATACATGTAATAATACTTGGTCCCCCACATTAAACTCTCGGAAGAACCGTTTCGCATCGACGTAGCTTTTCTGTCTGTCCTGGGCTACTCGAATGCGACTCCTGATCATCTCAATCCTAGCGGAGGTTTCTTGAATCACCTCTGGTCATAGCAACTTGTTATCCCCCACCTCTAGCCAACAAGTTGGGGAACGAAAAGGTCTTCCATACAAAGCCTCGAATGGAGCCATGCCAATCGTGAACTGATAAAAGTTATTATAAGCGAACTCTACCAGTGGAAGATATGGCTCCCAACCTCCTCCAAAATCAAGGACACACATGCGTAGAATATCCTCCAGCATCTGATTAGTACGCTCTGTTTTCCCGTCTGTCTGTGGGTGATAAGCTGAACTCAACCTCAACTCTGTACCCATAGCCTCCTGAAAGCACTCCCAGAAACGCGACACGAAAATCTTATCTTTATCTGACACAATATTCAGGGGAACCCCATGTAATCTGACAATATCAGCAATAAACAACTGAGCATTTTGACCCGTGGTATAATCCTTTCGTACTGGCAGAAAATGAGCCACCTTGGTCAAACGGTCCACAATCACCCAGAGGGAGTCGTGGCCCCGCTGTGATGTAGGCAACCCTGTAATAAAATCCATGGAAATACTCTCCCGCTTCCACGCGGGTATTTCCAATGGCTGAAGTAACCCTGACCGTTTCTGATGGTCCACCTTTACCAGCTGGCAGGTAGAACACTTGGACACGAACTCAGCAATGTCCTTTTTCATCCCACTCCACCAGTACTGCCGCCTCATATCCTGATACATCTTATCTCCCCCAGGATGTACCGTAAATCGGGACCCGTGAGACTGGGTCATCACTGCATGACGTAATTCTGATCCTTCTGGGACCACCAATCTCCCATTAAACCTCAAACCCCCATCAAAACTAACAGAATAGGACTCAACACCCTCAGCTAAAAGTCGTACAATCTGCTCCTGGCAAAATGGGTCTGCGGTCTGTGCCTGTATCACCCTCGTAACAATCTCGGGTGTCACTCTCATAACAGATATGAATGAATGGGCTACTGCGTCCTGGTGACCCAAAACCTTCCACTTTGCTTTCCAGACGTTCGCTACATCGTCTACCGGTCTACGGCTCAACGCATCAGCAACTACGTTGGCCTTCCCCGGATGGTATTGTATGTCTAACTGATAGTCCTTCACAAACTCTAACCATCTACGCTGACGCATATTCAGCTCTCGCTAAGTGAACAGGTACTGGAGTGACTTGTGGTCTGTGAACAAGCGAAATCTCTCTCCCAATAAATAGTGCCTCCATATCCTCAATGCAAAAACGACCGCTGCTAACTCCAGGTCGTGGGTGGGGTAATTATTCTCATGCGGCTTAAGCTTGCGGGAGGCAAAAGCTATAGCCTTCTCCTCCTGCAGAATTACTCCCCCAAGTCCCTTTAAAGAGGCATCAGTGTAAACCAGGTACTCCACACCCGGCTTAGGTAAAGCAAGGACTGGTGCTGAATTAAGCTTGTCTTTCAGCTCGTCGAAAGCCAATTGACAAGCATCATCCCAAACATATGGTACCCCTTTGAGAGTCAGGTTTGTTAATGGACCCACTATTTTGGAGAATCCCCGAATGAATCTCCTGTAATATCCGGCTAACCCCAAGAAACTACGCGCTTTCATCGGTGTCGTGGACTGTCCCCACTCCCTCACCGCTGACACTTTACTCGGGTAAACTGCTATCCCTTGTTCAGAAACAACATGTCCCAAGAACTGCACTTCCCGCAACCAGAACTCGCATTTCTCATACTTAGCATACAGCTGATGCTCTCATAGAGTCTGAAGAACCTGCCTCAAGTGCTCGGCATGCTCCTCCTCGGAGTGTGAATATATCAGAATGTCATCTATGAAGACGATGACAAACTGATCCAAGAACTCTCTGAACACTCGGTTCATTAAGTCCATGAACACGGCTGGAGCATTTGTGAGTCTGAATGGCATCACTCTGAACTCATAGGACCCATATCTCGTCAAGAAAGCAATCTTTGAAACATCATGCTCCCTAATACGTAGCTGATGGTACCCCGACCTTAGATCTATCTTCAAAAAGAAAGTTACTCCCCTCAGCTGGTCGAACAAATCATCAATTCGAGGCAATGGATACTTATTATGTATCGTGACCTTGTTCAACTACCGGTAGTCCACACATAGTCTCAGAGAACCATCTCTCTTCTTCACAAACAATAATGGAGCACCCCAAGGTGAGGTACTCCTTCGAATGAAGCCCTGATCTAACAGCTGCTCTATCTGATCTCGTAACTCTCGCATTTCCGCCGGAGCCATACGGTATGGGGCACGTGCTATAGGTCTAGTATCCGATAATAAATCTATGACAAAGTCTATCTCTCGACTGGGGGGTAGGCCTGGTATCTCCTGAAATACATCGGAATACTCACGAACAACTGGGATCGAGTCTAAGGGAACCACAACTTCCTTAGAGGTATCCTCCTCTATGTAATACAAATGAGCGGTCGAGCCTCCCTCTGGGCGAGGCATCGCCACTACAAACATCTCTTGCCCCGGAATGGCAAAAACAATACTCCTACCAAAATAATCTATCATGCTCCTATAAGCAACGAGCCAATCCATACCGATAATAACGTCATGCTCATGCATATCTAAGACTAACTTATTTGCAGGTAATACCAAGCTACCAATCTATACCCCCACACCCCGGCATATAAAGAAAATAAGCGAACCATTTCCCAGTGGTGAGTCTACACATGTCACAGTGCTCTCTGTTGTGGCTAATAACCCTAAGGCCTTTGCAAAATGAGTAGCTATAAAATAGTGCGTTGCCCCAGTATTAAATAAATCTAGACCCATAGTACCATGGATAGGAAACATACCCTCAATCGCGGGTGGTGCTTGTGGAGCTGCTGCCTGGTGGATGTTATAGACACGTCCATACTGTAACTGGCCCTGCTGCACTGGAGCTACTGGAATGGATGGTAGGGCTGGTACCTGGGCTGGTGCTGGGAGGGCGGCTGGAAAAAGTGGTCTCTGTGGCTCATTACGGGTACCTTGCTGCTGTGGGGCCCTATCACCCTTTGGGCAATCCTGGCGCTTATGGCCATGCTTGCCGCACACAAAACATCGGCCTCTGAAGTTACCTCCCCTTTGACCCTGTTGGCCGTTACCACCCCGCCACTGGCCCTGTTGGCCCTGATGAAAACGTTGTTGGCCCTGCTGCTGACCCTGTTATTGTCGGTGTTGGCCTTGTTGGCCCTGCTGATTTGGCTGGCCTTGCTGACCCTGCCTATAACCCCAAAATCCCTGCCTGGAATCACTTGATCAGAAACGCTTGGCAGGGTCCCCCTGATGGGAACTCTACTCATGCTGACGAGTCTATCCTTGGGATGTCGGTGCTCCACTAGCGCCACTACCCCCTGTCCTGCCCTGTTGGCCAGAATCTCCTGCTCGCTTGCTTCCCTGCAGATGGAGGCGGTGATCCTGGCAGTGTAGTAAAGCCGCATTGAGTACATCTGTTAAGGTACTTAGAGACAAATTCCCTATAAGATGTTGACGGATCCTCCAAGCTAACCCATCCACAAACAACATTATCTTCTTACCCTCGGTAGGTTGCTCATCTGGCACTATGGTGAGAAGTCTTGTGAACTCCTCCTCATACTCAGCAATGGTAGAATTCTCCTGCTTCAAGTTCAGTAATTTTTGCCTCATCTCAGTCTGCAAGGCGGGTGGAAAGTACTTGCGATCAAACCGCTCCCAGAATATCTGAATAGGAATAGTATCCCTATCCTCCAAGGTGGTGGTGGATTCCCACCATTGCAAAGCGTCCCCCACTAACTTGAAGGAAGCCAACAACTGTTTTTGCACATCTGTGCACTCATACATACGAAGATGCCACTGGATATCTTTCTTCCATTGGCTGACGGTAATGATATCTGAACTACCCGAGAACTCAGGGGGATGCACCTTCTGAAAGGCATCCCTAACCCGCTCCCATGCTGATGGAAGTTGTGCAGGTACTGGGGCCACTGCCTGAATCAGGGGTGGAGCCTGCTGTGCTATCGATAACGCTGCATTCACCGCCTGAGCAACAATAGCTGCTACCTCATTAGCATTCATCGTACCCTGAGCCGGAGTTGCTGGCTGCTCGGCTTGGGCACGCCTATCCTTCGGTGCACGTCTCGGAGGCATCTGAAATGTGAAGAAATTTATTAGTCTACAGTTATTATCAAATCTTAAATAGCTGAAGACATAATCGTAAAAGTAAGAGTACAACAATCCTAACATAGGGCTCTATAACAAAAATGTTAAGCTGAAAGAGAAATAAGCCGTACAGATCCTAAGGACACTAGAACCTGATGCTCTGATACCACCTGTGACACCCCGCCTAATTAAATACCGGGCGATCACTCCTTTATTAAATTAAAATCAAGGTGAACAGTTGGTTCATTCTTAGCTTCACTGTCGAAAAATACTTTTCCAATTTAAACACCCTAAATAATTAAGCTAAGTGTCAAAACCATTTTAAACTTTACTTTCCAAATTTTATTTTATATAAACCAACATTTAAAACTTTGCATAATTCACAATTTAATAGTCATACCACAACTATCATGGAACATACAATCCACATAATCAAACATTCAACTAATTGAATCCAACATTTAATACTTTAAATGAAAATATCCTGGCAGTAATAAATCCAAAAGTGCAAGTACTGGAAATAAATGGATTACAATATCCAATAAAACAACTGAATAATGGAAAGGGCGACGCAAGCCCAACTGAAATAAATAATGCTAAGAGTAGAATCAAATGAATGAGGTCGTATAAGTAAGAGGCCTGCAACTTCCACCTAAGCTGGAGCACGTTCCTTCCAAATGATCCTATGCAAGATGCCCCAGTGGCTGGGCACCTGTAATATATACATATATATACAAGAGAGAAGGGAAAATAGAAACGGGTCAGAGCCCGATTGTGAAAATGATTTAAAATTTGTTTAGAAAGTATTTAAAATGTTTACAGGCCAATGCAACAACATATTAGTGCGACACTCCCTTGAGAAATTCTCACCTCTCTTCTAATGTGCACGTCTATCGCACTAACCTTCCCAACGGTTTAACTTATCTTAGGTTACTCGTAAGATTTAAACCTGAACAATTTAATTGTTTAAGAGGATAATTTCATTTAGTAACAAAGCTCTCATTTTAACTTTATTTATTAATAAAGTTTCCCAGTGTCCTATTATACTTTTCAAAACAAGCATTTCCAATTTGAAGTCATTATTCATTTCTTACTTGCCATAAACACAATAGGAAGTTCCAAATTTCAGAAATTCATATATATATATATATATATATATATATATATATATATATATATATATATATATATATATATATTAAATACTCGTATAATATATATATTCTAACAGCACCCCACATAAAAATTATGGTGCGGGCATACTCTGCGATCCAATCCCCGTATCACTTGTACTAAGGGAAATACAAGTTCGGAATCACACTCGAACTGTATTAATACATACACAAATAATATTGAGGCGAAGCATAGTTTCCAAGTCCATGAGGTCGGCACATACCCTCGCGTCTCTTAGGACCGTGATTATCGATTCGATAGCCTGTACCCAGGATTCCTATATTCTTGGGTACAAGTCAGTATCCCCCATTAAGGTCCCATTGAGATAAGACTGTCCCGACGCGGTAACCTCAGGGATAGCAAGTAGCGCGGGCATGATTTTCACACGTATATACTATATGCATAAACACAGACATATAAATATACTACTTTTACCATGTCAAATTTAGGTTCATCTCATAACCCATAATTATAACTTTTATCCTTATTTCTCATTATTTAGTTATCGCTTATAATGGTTCATCTCTTACTTTAATTTGAAGGATTATTCTAACTCACTACGTAAGACTCATGGACTCTATCCTCCCAAGTGTAGAATTTCAGTAGGTTCTCATCTATTTTCCATCGTAACTATCTTACGCGTCTCTCCCTTTAATACGAAATTCTGTCGTCCCTTATATGTAAACATCCCAAAAATGTAAATCTCGTCTTACATTAAAGGTCTCATAATTATTAATAAGTCCTATTAATCCTCTTTATCTCCCAAAATATTTTAATAAGGATGTCCAAACATTTTTACTCATTTAATTTGAATTTAACTATTTACAAAGGGGAAATATGAATCTGCCAGAAGGGGTCGATCGATCGATGGCAGGGGCTCGATCGATCGATTCGTCGATCGATCGACACTCCTAGTTCGATCGATCGATCAAACAGGTATGTGAATTCAGCAGCTTAACAGTTATGGGTTCTATCATCCAACCTCAACCAAATTCAGATTTTTCATACCCAAACTCCCAAAAATTCGTACTACAATCATTATAAACCCAAATTAAACATCTTCTACGTAAAGCATGTGATTTTTCATCAATAACCATGGATTAAAAGGGGCAAAACTTATATAAACCTTATAAACCCTAGAAATTTATTTAACTTTGTTCTAATCAATCTGTTTCCAGAATTTCTTCTTCTAAAACATCATAAATCCGTGGTTCAACCTCTACATATGTAGGGGAATTTCCAGATTTCCATTTATATCATTACTACATGCAATTTCCTATCTCCAATATGATTTTTCTTCCTTGAAACTCATCCTAATCAACCCTAAACTAACATGAGTGATGAATTAACGAAAAAAATTAAGATAAACACTTGCCTGGAAATTTCAGAGTTCTGATTTGTGGACGAATTTGGTGTGGTTGCGTTCCCCGTCTTGCGATCTACGCGTTGGTGGTGGTGGCGGTGCATTCGGATAAATTTTTGGCCTAGAAAACCTTTGTAAACTCTCTCCTTCCCTCTCCTATGGCCGTAACTTGTCTTTTGTTGTTTTAACCCTAGAAGGCAACCTTAGACATCTGCTATAACCCTTGAAAATTCGTGGGTTTAATTGCCCAAAATTACAAAATGTCCAAAATGCCCTCTCGGGACGCTAAATAAGCCTGAAAACGCCCCGAGACCCAAACTAAACCCTCATGTACACTTTTCTAACTATCTCGACCCTTCCGGACACTTTGGCGCACTCAAAATGACCATACGAGAGACTTATAATTTATTCACTTTTATTAATCAATATTTAGTCCCGACGCGATACGTGCGCGTTCCGACTCAAATTTCTAAAATTGTCATTTTATTCACTCTTGACATTTAATAGAACCAATATTATATTACTTTACTCATTTGAAATATTCAAAAAGTTTCCCATAATTACTAACTCACATCACGTTATTAATTATAAATTAATTAATTTTTGGATTTATATTAAATTAATAATTCACATTAAATTTAATAAATCCCCAAATTAATAGAGCATAAAAATACGGGGTGTTACAGTTTGAAGGCAGTTCGTGGGTTGAATCCTATGGGTTTGAGATCTTGTAACCAACTTAAGCGTTTCAGTTTGATCTCTCTATTTCTTTTAATAGAAACTATAGATCTTGCTATTTTATGTTATATTACACTTAGATCTTCATTTTTACGTTTCTCATCTTGAGAAATTAGATTTGTTGATTATTTTTCTGAAAATGTTTTTCACAACTCTGGAATCAACAAATTCTTTTCCGTTTCTAGTTCTTATTAAACAAGACTTCTGATCCACTTGGAATTGCAATCGGTGGTTTTCAATTTCATTTTTTTTCAAAACCCTCTGATATTGATTAAGACCTTGAACCGTCTTTTGAGCAAGGTAACCTTGGATTCTGAGTTAGTTTAAAGATCAAGAAAGTTCTTTGTTTCTAAAGAAGAGAGAAACTGAAAAACTTAATTCATTTAGGTCTTTTTGTAATTTGATAGGACTGTTTTGTGTAAATAAGTGTGCGTGTGTGCATGCATGTGTTAGATCACTTTCACAAATACTTGTCATACTACACATACAGAAGTGTTGGCTGTAAGATATTGAAACATCAAGAGTCGACGTAAAGATGGAAAAAAGTGTTGAGAAGTTAGCAAGATGAGAAAGCCACATCAACATCGTAACTATAGAGAAGTTAGAATCAAACCAGTGGATACATATTCTAAACTTGTATAGGTCTGTTTTGTTTGCATGTGCGTTAAATAACCTGTAACTTGTATATTTTGTTTTAGTGGATTTTTGGTTTGTGACTTAGATGTCACCGTGGATGTTTCCTCAGTTGGGTGAGGTTTTACCATGTTAAAAACTCCTCGTACTTAATCTTTCTACATCTCCTCATCTCATTCTTGTTGGTGTGCTGATTTAAACTATTTTTCAAAACTTGTTACACAATCTTGAACTTATGTCGTACACATTTTTATTAAACACAACTTGTGGTTAATCTGTTTTGATTTAAAGAAAATAGTTTCTCCAAAAAATAGTTCGGAGTTACTTAGAAAGTTTAATCTTGAATTAAACGGTATAAATGACAGCTTTTCAATTATTTCCAAACTAGATAAGCTCCTATATAATTCAGACTCAAATAAGTCAAAGATATAGGGTGCTTCAAGACTAAAACATCACATTCCATAACATACAAATAAAGCCTCGGTACAAGAGACCTTAGGGTATCTTAGGTCGTTAGCCTCTCGTGAAGCATAAATGTACATCCCAAGTAGTCCACCATCATCAGTCAAATGTCGCATGGGCTTATAAAATGAGCCACTAAAAATATTTCGTCCAACTATGAAATCAAAACAAATTTTCGTAGCCCGGCATTCGTAATCCTCATACCAAATTTAGTGACGCCGAGGTTGTGAAGAATAGAATTAGTCACTAATGAGAACTAAATGATTGATATCACATACCACTTTAAAGCTTCCAGGCCCAATAAGACTAGTAGAAAAATCTTTAAAAGGGGAGTTACAAAGGTGAGGAAATTTACACAATGGATGTAAAAAAAGATAGGAAATACCAATTGTAGTGTTTTTTACTCTATTTATATGTAAAGTCACTCAGTGTGAAATGTGTGTAAATAAGTAAGGTGGTAGATGACTAGTCATCAGTTACCAAATCATGATTTTTCACCATGCTGCAACTTCTAAAATTGGCAAGTAATGTGTGAAATGATATAAATTTTTTCATACATAAGAAAAAGTAAGAAATATAGAGACATGGACTTTAAATCCTCAATGCTCAAGGGTGTATCAAGGGTTAGAACAAGGATCAACACCATCTTGGGTATCTAAAATGTAGTAGGGCTCTAGTAATTTTACTTTCCTAAACAAAGAAGATTACACAAAAAAAAAGATTAAGAAAATATAAAATTGAAGGAATGTCCTATAAAGATACGATTTTAGAGGAAGAATATTTCATGGATAGATATGATATATAATTATATACTATGATTTTTTTTTCATCACTAAAATACACCTGTTAACAATCTTGTGTCACGAAAGAACATATGGGCATGAAAAAAGGTTAAACAAAATATAGACTATCATTAAAAATCAGATGAAAACTTTCAATAAGAAAAAAACTCTTATTGGAACTCCTGGAAGTATGATATTTATCAATTATACACCTACTAAGTAAAGGAAAAAAAATAGTAATCTCAATTCTAAATGAGAAGAATTCAACTAACCGCGTAGGTCTTTGTATTCTTTGTGGCTTATTAACAAATAGTGGATGTGCAAGGCTTCAAAATTGGGAGAGAAAATAACTCCTTTCAAATTGGTAGATTTATCAGAGAATATTTTGTACAAGACTTTCATGAGAGAAACGAAGAAGAAGAAAATTTTGATGTAAATTGTAATTCCAAATTAAAAAAGTTGATGGTTCAAACGTGAGCATTAAAAGTTCATAAAACCAACAACATAAACTTAAATCTAAGACAGAAAAACCATATAATGGACACTAGAAATAAAAACCTAAATCACGTACCGAAAATTGAGCCATGGCTTATAACCAGCGAACGTGGTTTGCCTTTATATTCCAAAATTGAGACACGTGTACTACTTAAAAAATTTTAAATTTTAAAAATTTAGGATTAAATCTTTGGAGAATTCTCAAGAAACCACCTACATGTAAATATATAATAAGGTTTGTGTGAGATCAAATTATAATTGGGTCCAATTCGGGCCTGCCGACCTAACCCAACAATGCTTGACGCACTTTCAGCACAATATGTAAATAGAAAATATAAATACAAACATTTATCACATCAATAATAACAAAGAAGCTATCATTTGAATGAAGCTTAAGTCGGTTACCTAAAAATCTCGAACGAGATATTCAGGGTATCACCACACGAGCTAATGGCAACTTAAGGGAGTTCCTTAATCAATTTAACAACTTAGTTTTATGAAACTATAAAGACATCCCACACCCCAGGGCCAAGGAGGGTGTAATTTTCATACTTTGAGAAAAACTAATAAAATGAAGTGTCCTCTCTGTGGACGTAGGCGAATTGCTGAACCACGTATATTTTTTTTTTGTTTGTGTGACATTTGCATGAGTTTACTTTAATTGCTTTCTAGATCCCATTTATTGTGAAATTTTGCACTCACTATTAGTGTCGTCTGTGGGAATTGATTTTGTTTCTACGGAGCGATTGCTATAAAAAATAGCTATGATTTATCACCACCCAAATAGCTCACCTCAACCTGAAGATGTGCGAGATGACTTGGCTCCACTGAAGGTCAGATATGAGATCCGTCAAGATCGGAATCCAAGGTTTAGACCAGAGCAATAGCCATTGGTGGAGAGTCTCAAGAAGCCTAGATCTACCCAAATATGAAGTTTGGTCAATGCATACAAAGTAAGACTTCAATAGTAGGAGGAGGCAACTCGCCTTCGGATTAAGGAGAATTCTCATCTCCAGCGATGAGTGGATAAAATGGAAAGAGAACTCCACCAAGAAAACCAAAAATGATGCGGTAGGACTTCTAGTTCTCAGCCAAGCAAGATCATAGTTGAGGAATGATCATCGGGCGTGATCAAGAGCGTTCAAATATGGAAGTCTTCTAGGAGCCACTAAGATAATGGGAACTATAAGGATGATATAAGGATCTTGGTTCAGAAGGAAATGGACCAACATCCAGCTCACCGAGGAGCAAGATCTATGAAAGATCTGTAAAGGAGAGCACTGATTACCTAAATAAAGTTTCATTCAGAAGGGATATTGAGGAGGAAGAACCCCCAAAGAAGTTTGAAATACCCAGGTTCAAAATCTATGATCGAAAAATAGACCCTATAGATCAAGTTCAATAGTATAGGTAGGACTTGAATTTATGGAGTCATAACGATGCTCAGATGTGTTGTATTTTCCCTTTCAGCTTAGGCGATGTCACCCATACGTGGTTCGAGAGGCTTCCTCAGAGATATTTCAAGAGATTCAAGTCCCTCGCCAAGGCCTTCACTTTCCTCTTCATAACTAGAAGTTCTCATCAGAAAAGGATGTAATCGTTGCTCACAATGATGAAGATGCCATAACAAATTATACGTGAGTACGCTATGCATTATTAAGAAGTGTTCAATAAATTGGAAGGCTTCTAGGAGCATATTGTCATGGAGTCTTTCAAAATTAGCTTACCCCTATTTCTAAGATACACCATACTCTTACCAAAAAGGATTCTTCCACCATTTATGAGCTTATATCGCGTATTGAAAAGTATAAAAAGACGGAGGATGTGGGCCAGATCATCCAAATAGAAGTTAATCATGCTAAAGGGAACAAATGGGGAGACAAAGAGAATAATCCCAAGAAGGGAAGCAAGAAGAAAGAAGAAAAACGATGCCAAGAACGGGGGCAAAGAGGATTCATTCAAAGCTTTTCAAGCCATCAACACAATTTTCAAGAAAGCAATTTAAAAGATTTTGGGGAAGATTAAGGATCAATAGTTCCTCAAGTTGACAAAGAATTTGGGAGGAGTTCTGACAAAAGTAACAACATGCTCCAATACACGTTCCACAAAGAAAATGGATATAAGCATGAGAAATACAGGGCACTAAAATCTCATCTTGAGGAGTTAGGCCAGACTGCGCATTTGAATAAGTACATAAAGAAGAATTTCAATCAAATTATCACTACCGACGATGAGAAACCCGATAACGTCCTTGATGATGAGACATGACATGAGTTTGTTGTGTTTGAACTCAAGCAGATCCAAGGGAATGCTATTGATATGGAGATTTAAAAGGTTAAAACCGTGATGGAGGCCTTCTAGATTGAACTCGCCAAAATATAGGCTAGAAAACATTGATGACTTGAGGACGTCGACTATAGCAAGCATATTATTTTTATAGAGGATGATTTAGTTGGAGTAAGAACCCCACACCATGACGTGAGCGGTAATCACTCTTAGGATCATAAATTGGGATGTGGATAAGTTACTGGTGGACTAGGGGAGCTCCTCAGAGGTAATGTACCAAGAGCTCTTCCACAAGATCAAGCACACGATGTCAGTTCTAAAGGAAGCAAGCATCCCAATGGTTATCTTTGCAGGAAAGATGACAGTGTCATTAGGAAAGATGATCCTTCCCATGAGGGTAGGCAATATGTCAAAGCTCATAGAATTCTTGGGGGTGGATATTGACTCTCATTTTCACACCATTCTCGACAGGGGTTGGCTTCATTCCACGAGAATTGACCCTTACACTAACCTATAAAAGCTCAAGTGTATCAAAGATCGAGGAATAATGGAGATAAGGGGCGATGAATCCATTGCCCAAAAATGTTACATTGCCTTCATCATACCTAAGTAGGAGAAGAAAAAAGAGAAAAAAGTTCATCTGGAGACAACCCGGGATGAGGATACACCATAAAAATAGGAATCGAGATAAGGCCGACCAAGAATGGAGAAGACCAGGATCCATCCCACTGATAGGGTGATTGAAAACCTAGAAGAGGTTGCTTTTAATGAAAGATGAGCGAAGAAGAATTTTTTTATTAGACCAACGCTAATGGACCATGAGAGAATGGTGATGGTTGGATTTTTGGAATACAATTTAAACGTAATTATCTTTGATCCATACGACATGCTAGGAATGATCGTACGATCGCCTATCGCCATTTTCACGTGGATCTAGTATTTAATTTGATCATATAAGAGGCTCGCCTAACAGCCCAGAAAGGCTAAGGCAGTAGAAAAGGAGGTCTAGAAACTTCTGGTGGCAAGGTCCATTAGAGAAGTAAAATTCTCAAAGTGTCTATTTAATCCAGTCGTATTTCATAAGAGCAATGATAGATAGAGAGTCTGTATAGACCTCACCGACCTTAACATGTCTTATCCCAAAGACTGCCTCGCCTTACCAAAGGTAGATGAGCTGGTCAACGCCATTGCAGCCCTTGAGCGGATGAGTTTTCTGGATGCTTATTTAGTGTATCATTAGATCCCTTTCTTTGGTCCCAACCAAGATAAAACTTCGTTCATAACACCATTGGGTCTATACTGTTACAAAGTCATGCCATTCGGCCTTAAGAACATAGGGGCCACATACTAGAGGTTGGTCGTAAAAATGTTCAAACACCAAATAAAGGGAACGATGGAGGTATATATCAATGACATTCTCGTCAAGATCAAGTTTAAAAATGGCCATCTATGACACTACACCAAAAACTGAAAATGGTCACAAAAATGGGGTCACGACCCAAAGCCGTGACTACAATCAAAATAAGCGTGACCAATTCCAAGACCTAGTGTGGTCATGGATTGACTTGTAGGTGGTCACAACCTTTAATAGTGATTCGCCTGGGTCACGACTGACAACCGTGACCTACCCATGATCATTATAGTGCCAAGTTCCCCTCCAAGTGTGGTCATGGATGGGGTCACGTCTAATGACCGTGACCAGGGGCCCAAATACACACCACTATAGTCACGACTTAGGACCGTGACCATAGTGGTGATAGATTCACGACTTTTGACCATTACCACGGTCTTATTTCCACGCTGACGTGTTAAAAATAAATGGGTCACGTCATGGGGTCACGGCCCGAATCCATAACCATGGTCCTTATACTTAAAAAACCCAGAACAGGTTTGCATTTGCCCAGAAAAAACTTTTCCATCCCTCTCTCCGGCGATTTCATTCCTCTAATTCTCTCAATCTCTAAAGGTAATCCAAACCATAGTTTTTTCATTGTTATTTATTTCATTATATTTATGTATTTCTGTGTGTATTTGTGTGTGTGTGTGTATATGTGTGTGTGTGTGTGTCTATACGCGTGTGTATTTCTCTATGTGTGTGTGTGTGTGTGTATACGTGTGTGTATACATATGTATATAATCTCATACCCTTATTAATTATTTCATTGTGTGTGTGTATTTCCAAAGGTTTATTATTTATTTCATTATGTGTGTATTTGTGTGTGTATTTATGTGTGTGTGTATACGTGTATGTATTTTTATGTGTGTGTGGATACATGTGTGTATTCGGTACGTAGGTATGTATACATTATCATTGTGTATTGTGCCTGTATTCTAGAATCGTGACCCTCATGGGTCACGGATGGCAACCGTGACACAGTCATGACAATTATGGCACTAAGTTTCCCGCCAAGTGTGGTCATGGATGGGTTCACGGCTAATGACCGTGACCAGGAGCCGAAATACACACCACTATAGTCACGGCTTAGGACTGTGACCATAGTGAGGATAGAGTCATGTCTTTTGATCGTGACCATGGTCTTGTTTCCACGTTGACGTGTTAAAAATAAAGGGGTCACGTTATGAGGTCATTGCCGGAAGCCATGACCATGGTATTTATACATAAAAAACCCAAAACAGGTTTTCATTTCCCTCGAAAACATTTTTCCCTCCCTCTCTCCGGTGATTTCATTTCCTTCATTCTCTCAATCTCTAAAGGTAATCCAAACCCTAGTTTTTTCATTGTTATTTATTTCATTATATTTCTGTATTTCTGTGTGTATTTTTGGTTGTATTTATATGTGTGTATATATGTGTATGTGTATGAATACATGTGTGTATTTTGTGTGTGTGCATTACTGTGTATATAAACTCGTACCCTTATTAATTATTTCATTGTGTGTGTGTATTTCCAAACCCTTATTATTTATTTCATTGTGTGTGTGTGTATTTCTATGTATTTATGTGTTGTGTATATGTGTGTGTGTGTATTTCTCTCTGTGTGTGTATACGTATGTGTATTATGTACGTAGGTGTGTATAAATTATCATTGTGTATTATTCTTGTATTCTAGAAACAAATACACATATATTATTAATGTTGGTTTAAGTTTCAAACTAGGAAAAATTTTAATTTAATGGATATTGCTAGTTTAATTTTCAAACTAGGGCAAATTTTAATTTTATGGATATTGTTGGTTTAAGTTTGGGGATCAAATATAAAAAAATGCCTCTCCATTAAAAAAATACCGGACCATTAGAAAAATACTAAACATAAGGGTTAATTTTAGGGATTGTTGGGTTAAATGACAAAAGTAGGTATTCAAAATATAATAAATTAACAGTTGATGATTAATTAGAGCCATTATTTATGGGATTCATATCCATGCCCTCGTACACAATAACTAGTTAATGATTCATTAGAGCCATTATTTATAGGAATCATATTCACGCCCTCGTTCATTATTCTCAGAAAACAAGAGTCACGGTGATAATTGATGACAACAAGAGTATGAAAGGTTGAAATTGGTCCTCACTCATACCTCATTCATTAATGATCCTTATAAAGTGGGTACTCTGATTTATTAGTATGGGAATAGGAAGATTGAACAATTTAACCACCTTGTAAACCGTGGAGTTCATTTCCAGCAAGAGTATTTGTTCGATCGTATTCTGGTTTCCCTGCCATAATGTTGAGATGAAGTTGTAAAATATATGTATCGCGTACATAATCCCGATAGAGCACTGACCTTTCTCACACTGTTAGTGAAGGCCGAAAAAAATTAACCCATTATCGATAGAATTACATACAAAGAGCATTGACGAAGTCTGTGATGTCTCACAGCATATGCACGTCAAACTCGATCTTGCCAATAGGCTGAAGAGGATGAGATTTTGAGTTCATGTCGCCGACATCTATGAATCCATTATAGATACGCCTCCTCTTAATTGGCCACGTGCAAAAATTCGTAGGTTTTTAAACATAAATCCATAATGGATGGAGATCGGACACACTGAACTTTTGTTAAAGTCTTACCATGAACATGTAGATTATAATATATGGTTAAAAAATTTATTTTGTTATTTATATTTTCATATTGAACTTTTGTTAAAGTCTTACCACAAGGAGAATTCTCATCACCAATTCGTGAGCAATACTCAACTCCACCAATTGTTCACGGTACACCTTATAAGAAAACTGTTCACTCCCCTACTCTGAGTTGCAGTAGGCAAGGTACTCCTCCCACTAATCCAACAGACAAGCCTAACGCTTTTGAAACTGCTGGGTCAGTTGAGAAGAAGACCATTGGGTTCTCTCTTTTGGGAAATAACCCCACGGGGGACAAGAATCACGTTCAATAGTTTAAAGCCCAGTGTTTGTCATCTGAAAAAATTAATGTGGGAGTGGGAGGAGCTGACAATTGGAACCTCGTAGATAAATCTATTAAAGATGACATCTACGAGCAACTCAGCAAATGGTTTTCATTTTCCTCCAACTCAAAAAATAAGTTGCTTTCTCGAGTTGCTAAACATCTTCGAACATATCGGAGAAACCTTAGGCAGAAGAATTTCCCTAAGGGAGCATCAAGCTTTGACATTTTGGCACTCAAAGATAAATTCCCTTCGACCGTTGAGATGACAATCTCTCAATGGAATGATTTTTTGGAGAATGGGGTGAAAGACTCCAAAATGCTGCAAAGGGAGAAAAATAAGCAGAATAAACTGATGTCCATCTGCTTGGCTCAAAATCTTATGAATATTTGAAGAACGAGTGGATGACCGCTACGAAAGGTTGCCCGAATGAAGGAAATACAGCGAATAGGGCCAACTTGTACGTGCATGCTAGACGGGACAAAGATAATAAATTCCCTCCTCTCTTGTCCAAGACTCTAGAATCAATAGAGTCTATCAGTAACTACGAAAGGTACTAGTTTATGTGTAGTAAGACCCGACTAATACATTTAAAATCTTCGGGCACTACCGGATGAATCTCAATGCGAGAAAATGCTTATTCGGGGTCCATTCGGGAAAGTTTAAGGCTTATTTGATCATTAAGAGAGTAATTGAGGCCAATCCGGATCAAAATAAAGGCTATCAACAATGTCCATCCGCTGAAGACTACGCGAGATCCAAAAGCTTACTGGTATGCTCGCAGTGCTCAATTGCTTCATTCTCTAAACATGCTAATTAATATCTTTAATTTCAATCATCAACCTTGTCAATTGTAAATTACACTTAATCATTTAATAAAAAAGGCTAATAATTCTTTAGGTATCTTTTTCTAAATTTGTTGCACTTTTGTCTTTGTTTTTGGACTTCTGTGGAACAACATCTGACTGATCAAGTTTCAGATCAATTATTTTTTTATCCACTACTTCCCAAACCCAAGATCATCCTATTGGATTCTTCAAGGACTCTAAATACCATTTCCAATAGTTCATCCCGTGTGCGATTCGAACTCACGAATTTCATTTTATGACCGTTTTTTCGAGAAACTCCCCATGCTAGAAATGACCATCAGTATCGAAAACGCACTACTATGCAATAAATATTGAATAATAAGCAATACTAAGTAGTTATTGAAATAAAAATTAAGCTACCAAATTTTTAATGGAAATAAAATCTTAATGGGGTTGTAAAATCATCAAAGCATTGTCAACCATTTTTCCACCTTCTCAAGAAGGAGACCGACCTCACCTGGAACGACGAGTGCTTAAGGGGCCTCAAATAAATCAAATCCTGCCTCAGTAAAACCCCATTTCTGGCGATTCCCGATCCAGGGAACGCCCTCTACCTCTACCTTGCAGTTTTAAACCGTGTAGTCAGTTCACCTTAGTTTGTGAGAAAGAGGCAAAATAGTTCCATGTTTACTATGCTAGTAAAACACTCCTAGATTCCGAGTAGCGCTACTTGCCATTAGCAAAAATTGGCGTATTCATTGGTAATTGCTCCTAAAAAACTTAAGCATTACTTTAAGGCCCTCTCCATTACTGTAATTACCTCATAACCCCTTAAAGTTGTCCTTCACAAAGATGATCTTTTTGTACGAATATTAAAATGTTTGATAGAACTCGGGAGATTTGACATTCACTTTCAACCAAGGACATCAATCAAGGGACAGATTTTGGCCAATTTTATTATAGAGTTCATAGGCGATGGTCTTCCCGACCAACAGTTGGCCGATCAATCAAAGATGCATGAAGGCATTTAGGCCGAAAGCTGGACATTATATGTTGATGGTGCCTCCAATTACAAAGGAGAAGGCATAGGAATTTTCCTCGTAACTCCAAGAAAAAAGAACTTCAGATTGTTTATGTGACATACATACATATTTGTAACTAAATTTACCTTCATTGTGACATATTACAGGATAGAGTTAACAACTGGAGGGAGGCTACTTTGTTCCTAAAGTCTATTATGTTTTTGGACGCTAGAATATGGTTCATAGGTACATTTAAGAAAAAAAATTACTTATGCATAGTAAGTACTTCCAATTTCAATCAATGGGAGGTAAAACATCTTTATTTTATTTCTATATATGTATGTGATGGAGTATTAGGTAGGATATATGTATAGAGATTTTTCGCCCTTAGTTGTTTTAAATGTTGTGGGTATTGTTGTAAGTGTTTTTTAGTTAAATTTTATGTTTAAACATTTTGATTTTCATGAAAAAACAAAGAAGACTTTGTCGATTTAAAAAATAAATATGTTGAGTGATTTTAAAAGTAATTAATACAAAAAAATACAAATTTGATCATGTTTTTAAAGATTGTCATCTATAGGAACTATTAAAAAAGTTTCAGGTAACTGACACTAAATAAATCTTATTGCAGGTGAAAAACTTTTGTGGGCAAGGTAAGTCATTGAATTCCTTTTGTTGGAGGTCATATGCTTCAAGATTGCGGGTTTACTTTTCTTACATAATTTTATGTTAGGAGTAGATGGGTTTTTGTGTATTTTTTCTAGTGAGACAAGTGAAATTGTGTAAAGATTTAGGTTGGTGGACATTATGTTAAAATTATTGATTGCCTGTAGATATCTTACTTATATGAATCCTAATTATAGTTGGGGAATTATTGGAAATAGCAGATAATATTATATATTAAAATGGGATGCCAAATATGTCATATATTGTTTTTAAGAGGTTTTGTTTATAATTATATAAAATATATTTCAGAATTGATGAAATTATAATTTAGGTGCTAAAATTATTGGAGACAACTTATTTTCTCTCTCAAAAGGGTCCCATAAATGAGGACCTATTGAGACAACTTTGTTACCATCTCAAAAAATTCTTTTGGAACAGTTGTTGTCGTCTTAAAAAAGGGGTTTAAAAGACGATTTTTTCGCCGTCTCAAAAAGGTCCTATAAGCAATGACCTTTTGAGATGGCTATTGTCGTCTCAAAATACTTTTAAAACGGAGGTCTAATATGACTCCGCTTTGCCGTCTCAAATGGCATCCCAAAAGGCTTTTGAGACTGCCAGATGACCTTTTGAGATGATTGGATCATCATCTCAAAAAATATTTTTTTGTAGTGTCATACCACCCTTTATCGGGCTAGAGATTATTAATCATGTTTTATTCTTTAGTCTTCTTTTTATCATATTTCATTAGATTTCCTATCTTACACATTTTCGTGCACAATTATCCTTATTTTCTTTTTCCATTAGCCTTTATCGAAATCGTCCAATATATGTATACTTTAACGGGCTCCACACCATCGGTTATGCTATTATATGCTCTGGCTTGTGATTTTGGGCCTTTCATCCCAGGGCTCCGGGCCCTTCTTAATTATTCTCGGTGTCATATGAGTCTTTATTAATGTGTTCTAACATTTTTTCTAATGTCATCTTTATTCGATCATTTTATCATTTTCATCATTTCTACAGTTTATTTCACTATCTCATCTTATCAATTGGCCATTTCATCCAATTTATCCGTTTTCACCAAAAGTCGACCGATGTGGATTAAAGAGGAAATCCAACCACTAGGATCTTCAACTTGTCAAAATTATCATTTTGTCATTTCTTTCATCATAACTCTGTGAAAAACATATTTAATTCGCCATGGCACTATAAATCAATATTTTCTTTCAAAACATCATTTTTATGATTTTATAGCCAAAATCATGCTTCATTATTTTATGTATAATATATAAAATACACTCAACCATTTAAAGACTATTTTATCCAAGTGTCCACTACTTAGCCCTATTATTCCATGTGACTTTAAATATCGTTTTTCTTCATTCTAACAATATTTATAACACATATTTATTACTGTTTTGCTACATTTAATCACCAACTCATAAAACCCATTTCAACATGATTTATCGAGTCTAAAATACCATCTTGTATCATACTACATGTTTCCACATGTGTTAAAGAGGGTTTCAAGCCTAGAAATTCCTCAAAATGAACTAAACAAGATATAAATCACGGGTTTACGTTTTTCGTGGTTTCTTTCCATATTTCAAGGTAAAAATGCCATTTATTTATAAAATACCCTTTTAAGATTTGTCTTCTTTAAAAGTTCATTTTTGCAGGACTTTATTATATTAACAGATAACTTCATTTTTGGCATTAATATCATCTAACATGCATCCTACACATCTTTCATAGCTAAAAACCTTGAAATTTTTGAAAGAGCAAAACCTTACCTTATGGTTTAAAGAGGAGACAAAGAAGAAGATGATTACGGAAGTTCCTAGCTCCAAATACTCCAAAACGCTATCCAAAATAGTCCAAGACTCTTCAAAATACTCCAATACTTTCACCCACTTGCTTGACTCTACCCACCTCCACCTTTATAAAGCTTGAGGATGAATAACAAGGGTTTGAAATGGTGTATAATGGTGTATTATGGTGGTGGAAAGGTGTAACTATGATGGAAATGCTTAGAGAGGAAGGTGAACTCTTAAAATATATAGAGAGAAAGAGCAGAATAAGGCTGATGAAAAATGGTGATGCAAGATCCACCCTCTCTCTCTCTTATAACCCAAAATAACCCACGAAATGATTTAAAAACCCAAGACCCACATGTTATACACGTTTTTTATCATCTGGTTCTCTCAGAGGTCGACGCATCATCAATCCAAGGGTCCAAAATGAGATAAAACACAAGGAAAACTTGAAATATTCAATATTTGAAGCAGTCATTCGAACGACATAGTAACGAGGGGAAAAATCCTAAACATGTGTGGTTCATTAGATCTTCATTAGAAACTCGTTCAAATGAGAGGGGCTTCTCATTCGAACTGAAAGGGGCTTCGTTCGAAGGAGCTAAGGATCTCGTTTGAATGACCCATAACTTCGTTAGAACGATAGGAACATCTCAAAATTACAAATTGGCCCACTATATTTCTAGAAAATTCCACAAGGGCCACAATAATATTCAATTACTAACAACAATTTATGTACACATTGATCCAAATTCCAAGAGTTCTACATATAATTAAAATTTGACGAAAATATGAATAAAATTTTGGGCACGGGTATTACAATATATCTCCCTGTTGAGAGTTGCATAAACTTTACTTACCTCGCCGATGTTAACTATTCGTCGGTCGATAGCCTCGATGGTATTTCCTTCTTTCTCTTTAAGAGTCTGAGATGTAGTCTTCCTCCCACACCCCTCCTCGACTCTAGTCTGATGCCGAGTTGCACCATTATTTTCCTTAGGAAATATTATGGCCTGCTCCAATATAATTAGCAAGACCCTAGTCTGCTCCATCATGACTGTCGAGGCTGGCCCTAGCCTTCTGCGACTAATTGTCATTACGCCTCAATTGTACTTCTTCCCGACCCTCATAATATCTCTAGCCGACTTCTTTTGCTTGGTTGACTTTGTAATCATAACCAGTTACACATTTTCATTGCCAGTTGTTGTGGGTCTCCCGCTTACTTGCTCTGGCATCTTAGTCGACATGACTATTTCTTGAGTCTTGGAATATTCTATTCCATCCTTTAAATTATTTTTTTATTGTCTCGATATCTTCATGAATGACCTCCACCACCTCCTCCTCTATGACTGGTACCCGCTCGCCCATTTTAATTTTTACACTATTCGGTAGTCTACATCCAACTTTGACTAGTATGTAAGACCAATAATGCTCCTTACCCTCCCATGTATCTGGGTTTGTTGACAAAACAAACCCCCAAACATTCTCCGATGGCACGGAACACCTCTTTGTAATACCCCGTATTTTCATGGCTTTAAAAATTGGGGATTTATTAAATTTAGTTGAGTTATTAATTTAATATTTATCCTAAAATATATTTTTATATATTTACTAACGTGATGTGAGATAGTAATTATTGGATATTTATTGAATATTACTGGATGAGTAAAGTAATATATGAAATTTATTTTATTAAAATTGTCACGAGTGAATAAAATGGCAATTATGGAAATCTAAGTCAGGACGCGTCTATGTCGTGTCAGGACTAAATCATTATTTTTATAAGTGAATAAATTATAAGTCGATCGCATGGTCGTTTGAGTGAGCCAATGTGTTCGGAAGGGTCGAGATAGTCAAAAGAATGTACCCGGGGGTTTAGTTTGGGTCTCAGGGCATTTTTAGGCCTAATTGGCATCCCGAGGGGGTATTTTAGACATTTTACATTTTTGGATAATTAAACCCACGAATTTCCTAAGGATAAATCAGCCTTTAGGAGTTTCCTACTAGGGTTAACCAGAACAAAAGCAAAGAACATCCATTTGAGAAGGGGTGGAGATCTTCCCAAGCAACTCAAGGCCAAGGACTCGACCCGTTTACACCGCCACCACCGCCAAAGCGTAGATCGCGGATAAGGAAGGCAACCATACCACTTTCGTCCACAATTCAGAAACCTAAATTTCCAGGCAAGTATCTATCTTGCTTTATTTTTAGTTGATGTCTCATACATGTTAGTCTAGGGTTGTTTAGAACTTGTTTTATGGAAGAAAGTATAGTTTTGAGACTTAAAATCACATGTTGTAGAAGAAGTAATCATATTCTGGACATCTAAATCGCATGTAGAGGATAAACCACGAATTTGTATGGATTTAGAAGTAGGAAATCTAGAAAAGAATTTGGAAGAATTGACAAAAAAAGAAAAAAATTAGGGTTCTCGAAGTTTAGGTAAAATTTACCCATTAAATTGTTGTAATTGATGAATTGGGACATATTTTACGTAGAAATCATGTGTTCTGGTATATAGTACTTGTAGTAACATTTGTTGGGAGTTTGGGAATGATATATGCAGATTTTGTTGAGGTTGGAAAGCATACCCGTAACTGGGTTAATGCAGTTTTCATCATAACTGCTTGATCAATCGATCGACCCAAGAACATTGATTGATGGATGATCGATCGATCGATCGACCCCTCCTGGAAAACTGCATATTCCCCTTATGATGGTTTAACCCGATTAAAAATGCGTAGTAACCCTTGATTATTATTGTTGGAGCATAATAGGATGTAAATAGGACCAGTAGGGTCTAGGTATACTCCGTTAAGTGAGAATTTAATGTATAAGATGAAATTAAGGGTTAATGGGGAATTATTCACACATATGAAATCATGTATATGTTTAATGAAAAGTCGAGACTTGTAATGAAGTTAGACTAGAAGGTAAGTGGCAGTGCCTACTGAAATTATACTTAGGGAGTTAGAATAGTTCGAGAGACAAGAAGTAGGTATGAAGTAACTTATATATATATGAGAATAAAAGTGACGAATCCGTTATGCGAGATAATCAAGTAAAAATGTGCTAAGAGCAGATAATTATAATTATGGGTCGTGGACGCACCTAATTTAGAAATGTGAATATTTATATATATGACTGTGTGATTGTGCATATTATATATCTGTGTAAAAATTATACCAGGGCTACTTGCTATCATGGGGGTTTCAGCGTCGGGACGGTCTTATCTCGATTGGACCTTTATGGGGGATATTGACTCGTACCCTAAAATATAGTATCCTCGATACAGGCTATCCGAAAATGATAGTATGATGTTCTCAGAGGCGTGAGGGTATGTGCTGACCTCTTAGGACCTAGAACTATGCTTCGCCTCCATTTGTTTGTGTATTGTGTTAATACAGTTCGAGAGTGATTCCGGACTAGTATTTCCCTTAGTTTGTATGATACGGGGACTTGATAGCAGAGTTTGCCAGCACCATAGGTTTTATGTGGGGTGCCGATAGTATATATATTATATGTGTGAATAATATATATACGTATATCTATATGGGAATTTCCTACTGTGCGTATAAGTAGATAAGTAATGAATAAATGCTTCAATTTTATTATAAGTGTTCGGGAACTATATAAGGGAAATGAGTTGTTCTACATAACGTATAAATCTTAAAGCGAATGATTTCCTAAAGTAAATATCATAACGTCACTTTTCACCTGATAAAACCTTATGGAGAATAAGTCAGAGAAACTTATGAGATTTATTAGTATGGTAGGTGTGCACACTAGAATGAGAGGTGAGAATTCCCAAGAGAGTGTCGCATACTAACATGGTTGTTACATTAGCTGGTAAGCATTTTAAATACTTGCTAAACTAATTTTAAACTATTTTACACTCGGGCTCTGACCCGTTTCCTGTTATTTCTTCTCTCTTGTATATATATGTATATTATATAGGTGCCCATCCACAAGGGCGTCATGCTTAGGTTCTTTGGATTGGACGTGCTGCAGCTTATGTGGGAGTTGTAGGCCATTGCTTAGACGACCTCGTTGTTGATTCTACTCCTAGTTTTAGTTCTTATTAGTTAGGAGATGTGTCGCCCGTTTCTCTATTCCGTTTGGATTTTTTTTTTGTCAGAGATTTACGTTCCTTTATATTTCCATTTGTTGGTACTCTTTAGGATTTAATTACTGTCAGGATGGTTTTATTGATAGTTTAAACTGGTTTGGTTTATCTGGATGAATCTAATTCTTGTGTGTTATTATCCATCTTTAGTATATCGAAGTTCTTAAATTATTGGTTTTTAAAAAGGTTTTCATATTCGGATTTAATAAAAATGGAAATAAGGTTTCAAAATTATTTTGACACTTAGCTTAATTATTTAGGGTATTTAAATTGGAAATTTTATTTTGCGACAGTAATGCTAAGAATGAACCAACCATTCACCTTGATTTTAATTTAATAAAGGACTGATCACCCGGTATTTAATTAGGCGAGGTGTCACACTCTTCTCCCCATATTTGTAGAGGAATACCCACCACTCTTATACATCTACATGTATGCCTTTATCTCAAAACTGAGCTACATCAAATAGGATTCCATTTGTCAAGAAACACCAGAACGTCATAGAATTCCCATCTTATCATCTCCATTATCCAAATGGCCTCCATTTTCGAAGCAAAGTCAAATAAAAATAGGTTTTTTGGAATTGTTTTACTACCACTTTGCCTATACATTTCCACCTGATTTCCATCCATCTAGACGGATCCTTACAAGATGGTGGCACATCACACCCACCACCAATCTGCCCAACCAAGGATTTCATGAAATACTTCACCCAAGACAGTAAAAATGATGACTCAATAACAACGTGGTGTTATAAAATACCATTATTAGTAAGTTGTAACTTGTGATAAGGCCAAGGATCCATGTGAGCTGTCTGCAAAAATGTTTTTCTCACCTTGTCATGGCTTTGGGGCTCGATGATGGTCTCCTCACTATTCTGTTGCATATTCAGCTAACATGGAACCACAAGTTCCATCTTTGAAAATAACTTGAAAAGACAAGACTATGTGATAATTGATTAACTTCGCAACTTTCTAATATAGCATACTTATTTAATTTCAGACCCTAAACATGCATCTAAGGTGCGTGTGTCAATCCATAAATAAATAAAGCATGTGACACAAAAATTATGCTGAGACACAGAATTCAGGAAAAAAACCCTTTCGGGTAAAACCTTTATTTCACTATGAATATACAAGCCGCAACTTACAATTACATAGAGAAATCTGCAATGGATCAACGCGCAGCCAACCCACAAAGACATGTAGTCTTGAACTCAGCAAGAGAATACACGCAGCACCCTCCAAGGACTCGCAGCCCAAACAACGAAGAAAGAACCGCAGCTCTCCTTAATGACACGCAGCCATAAAACTTTGTAGAGACTCCCTCAGCAATGACACGCAACCCTCGGTTGCAAAGATCTCTCCACAAAGATGAACAACAACAAAGTTTGTGTTCTAGGGTTCCAAAAGATTCACAAAAGTAATTGGGATTTTTGGTGTGAATCAAAAAGAGTCTTGGGACTCAAAAAAATATGAAGACTTAGAGTATTTAGGACTCTGAAAATCGTCTTGAAAAGTATTAAAAAATAACTCCCCGAAGTTGGCTTTAAATAGGAAAACTTTGAGCCTAAAAAATCTGCAGCGAATCTGGCCGAATTTATCCCAGTCGGACCGGTCCGATTCTGAGGCGGATCGGTCCGGTCAAGCGGATCGGTTCTTTTATTTTGGCCTTCATCGGTTCGCTTGCGGTCCGGGGTATACTGGATCTGCAGCAAGCGGATAGGTCCGGTATGGGGCGGATCGGTCCGGTTTTCCCAGAAAAATAAAATCCTTTTAAAAGCCTCATTTTGCTTGAAAAAACTTACTTCTTATTTTTATAAAAAACATTTTATAAAAATTTCCCAATACTAAATATGAACTTTTAGGAACGTAAAAACAAAATTTTACCAAGTTCATTCTCGCAGAGGCTATGATGTTGAAGACACTTTGATATTCGGATTCGTTGTTGTAGATGCGATCTTGAGTTTCTTCAACGGTGTAACGGCGTACGACATATAAATTGATAATGGAAAAAAATGTCCTTACATAACTCTCCAGAAAACTCCCACCCCTCCAACCAACAACTCTAGGATGAGAAATCTTAATCTACCCCCTTTAGCATTAATCACGAAGAAAGCCACATTTAATACAACATGAGCGCAATAAATGATTTCTCTGTTCGTACTCGACCTCTTCTTATAAAATCTTTCTTTCTAGATGCCTCAAATATACATTCTCCCATCGACTTGACCACTCCTCTTTCCAGAAAACTTGATCAAGAATAACTTTTGCTAGTTCTTTTAAGCAAAAATAATATAAAGATAACTAACAGTCTTTCCTCAAGTCAAATGTTTTCCATCCTACTTGCAAAATAGTCTTTCTTATCCAATTCATTGATCAACTACTATACTCCGATGATATTACAAAGTATTTTTCAACATTTGTGAAAGTACCCAAACAAGTGAATGTATACTTATATTAATTATTTCATTCAATCGTCTAAATAATTCTAACTTCTAAACAACTATTGATTTTCCACATTAAGATATAATACCTATATATCAACGAAGTAGTTAAAAAATAATGAGTATTAGTTGAACACATTAATACAAGTGATAACATAACATATCCACTAGTAAATGGGCTATCACCAAAGTACCTCCCTAAAGCATGCTTAAGTTGTGGTCTTAAGTATAGCTGATTAAGTATAATTATTGTGTATTGATTGGTGCTTATTTATTTAAAATTATATTTTATATCAATTAAGGCGTATTCTGAACAATTATATTTATGTCTTGAAATATAAGTTAACATGCATGTGAATTGATAAATGTAACACAAACAGTCTTTTATAAGACAATGATTGGATAATAATGATAACCATTATTATTGACATTGGTGAATAAATTGTTACTATTGTAGTACATGGAAGGAATCATGCTAATTAATTAGTATGGAACCGTTGTGACTCGCATTGATATTTTATTTGATTAAGGAGTTTATGAAGAACCATTTAAGGATGACTCGTACCTTATGATAAATATGGACCAAGTGGGAGACTATTAGAATTTTTTAAATTATAATAATGCCTTAATGTGGTCCATAATTAAATAATACCAAGAGTCAAATTAATTAGTGAAAGGGTACTCTAAATACAAAAAATCAATGTTATTTGATATGGTTACTGAAAGGACATCTTTACTTACTTAAGGGTTTGGGGACTCTTGGTATCTACTGTGGTTGATGGTTCAGATTAAATAACTTTCAGATATTTAAATCATCTCCCTGCCTATAAATAAGTAGTTGATTTTCATCATTCAGACACACTGAAAGAAAACATAACGAAACTATAGGCTTAAAGAGAGAAAGTCAAAATTCTCATAGAGTGATTTAATTGTATAGAATAAAATAGCAATGAACTTCAATGGGTTAGGATTCAAAACTTATTCAACTTCACATTCAATCTCATGACCTTTATTAGCATGAATCAATGTAAGTGTTACTGATCTCTTATATAGGCTAAAAGGTGATTTTCGTGATAATTCAAGATCCTATAATATTAAGAACAATTACATGATTAATTTATTAACTGATTAATATTTATATTAATTAAATACTATTTACTAGTTTGTATTTTTTAATAAAAGTATATATTTCACAATACCTGTAATTATTTTTTTCTTTTGTCGTTGATTACTTTTTGGTAATATTTTAAAAGTATCAAGTCGTTTTAGCTTGAACATTGAAATAGTTTACTAACACCAATTTAGAAATTATAAGCACGTATTCGTATATAAAAAACAATTATATGTGATTTGGCCTCCCCTTCTACATCCGGCTCCCAAGTAACCCAAGTTATACATTATCTCTAATGGCAATTATTTTTGGGGGTTTTAAAGAGGTGCTGTATAAAATATCAATGGATACGATCACTGTATTTTTTTTTGTTATCATCGTAGTATATCAAGTTGAACTTGAAATAGAGAATAGACGAGCATACAATAATAATGCAGTAGTTATGGGTGATGTAGTGGAGAAAGGAAAGGTCTGGTAGTTAGAATGTTTTCTAATGGGATTGATAGGAAATACTACGGGAAGAAGTAAAATGGTGAAATGTTTTTTCAAATATTAGAAATTAAGTTTTTGTTGGATTGGCATTGTGAATTATTGCACACCCAATAATTATGAAACTTTAAACAAAAATAGAGAAATAAATTTAACTCTAAATAGTTCAAAACGTATTTCACCATATTACTTTTCACCGTGTTAAAACACATTTCACCCCGAACCAAACGGACCCTTAAGGACAATTTACTATTAGGTCCACTTGTTATGCAACTAGCGTGGACTTCAACAAGAAGATAATTAGTGTACTTAAGTGTTTAAAATTTGTCAAAATTTCTTTAATATTTAAAATTATTTAAAATTATTTGTTAGGGACCTAGGGACCTAGTGTGGAGCACCATTCACATTGACCCCTTGTCCATTCATGAAAGCCTTGATGAACTATTAAGGGACTTAAACACAACCTTACCAAAATTCATCTCACAGAGGCTTCTGTGTTGAAGAATGTTGATATTCGGATCCGTCTTGATGCATGATTGAACTTGAACTTGAACTTGTCTTCGACGGTTGTAGCGGTATATGACATATTCCAATGTAAACGGACTATGTAAAACATGTCCTTACATTAACACGTTAGTATATCTATCTATACCGTATCTATTTTGATTTTTACTAATTTTGAAAACAATGTGAACTAAAAATCATATGAGGTAGTTTTTAAGGATTAAACAATATTTTACTCAAAAAAATTGCATGCTAAACAAGTTAAACTGAAAATGACATAACACAAATAATTATAGTAGTTATATTAATACTAATATTACTAATAATACTATTAATAATAATAGTTATAGCACATGTGACGATGTCACTACTATAATTTTATTAACTTTTATGCTTGTGACACACTTGAGTGTTATGCCCGTGGTACTATTTAAGTCATTTTGTAATTTTAAAACATGACAAATATTAATTTTTTTAAATTAATAAAAAGTATAATTATGATAGTTAATGAAAAAAAGTTAGGTTGATTCAAAATTTCCCCATACGTATAATATAAATTTGGTATTACTATATTGCCTTGTTAAAAAAATTAGGAGATAACCGTTGTTAAAACTTTCATTAAAGACCGTTAAATTAATCATGGTATATAATAGACATTTATTAGTAAATAATTTAGGTAATGAACATATATTAGTAAATTATTTAGAAATAAGTAATATTATATTGGTAGTTAAAATGAGTATATATTAACACACCTAAAACGGGGTAAATTGAAGAAATTGACATAAAATATATATCATATAATGTTTATTGTAAATGTCCCCTAAAGTTTGTTTTAGTCATAATTAAATCCCTCGCATGAGTGGCACCTGCTAATTCCATTAAAAGGTTTAACATTCTATCAAAATTTGGTCCAAATTGAAATGATATGATACTTTGAGGGCTTGATTGGGACAATTCAAACATTAGGGACTCAAGTGAGAACACCCCAATCTTCAGTGGACAAATATGTTAATAACCCCATTTTTATGTGAATATATATATATATATATGTGTGTGTGTGTGTGCGTGTGTGTGTGTGTGTGTGTGTGTGTGTGTGTGTGTGTGTGTGTGTGTGTGTGTGTGAGTACAAATATTCACAATGAATGGGATCTAGAAAGCAATTAAAGGAAAAATATGCAAATGTCACACACACAACACAAATATACGTGGTTCGGCAACTTGCCTACATTCACGGAGAGGTCACTTGATTTTTATTAATTTCTCTCAAAGTACAAAAATTACATCCTCCTTGGCCTTGGGGTGTTGGTTGTATTTATAGTTGCATAAAACTAAGTTGTTGAATTGAACAAGGAACTCCCTTAAGTTTTCATTGGCTCGTGTGGTGATTCTTTGAATATCTCGTCCGAGATTTTTGGGTAACCGACTTGAGCTTCATTCAACTGCTAGCTGATTTGTTATTATCACGTTATAAATGTTTGTATTTATCTTTTTCTCTTACATGTTGGGTCGAACTTGCGCCAATTATTATTGGGATTGATCGGCAGGCCCGAGTTGGGTCCAATTATAGTTTGGTCCCCACAATTATCCTTAAAATTCCTAGCCAAAAATGTTGGGCCAGAGGATTTTATTCTTGTTAAAGTCTCACTTGTTTTATCCATTTCTAATGGTTTTGTACCGATGGCTAAACTTTTAAATAAGATGTAGTTGTAAGGGTACGCTCCTCCGGGGAGAAAGTGAAGCACTAAAAATTATTTTGATTCTCACACCTTATGATTGTAGATATTCTTTCAAATTTAGTTTTGCTTCTACATTAGACTCTAAACCTCCATATCTTCTGATATCAAAATACTCCATAGCTCTCATTTGCAATCATCCATTTTGTAAGTTTTGATCCCCTTTTCATTGTTTCTTGTTTTCACCACTTCCTTTTTTTCCTCTGTTTTCTCCAGTTGTTGTAGTTCGTTCTTTTGAAAATGACGAACAGACTTCATGGAAAAATGTAGATGGTTTTACAAAAAAACATATTCTATTCATTTCTAGGTCATAATCGATTGTGCTCATATCCCCAAAAATGTTAGGGCCGCAGAAGGGGGTTACTGGATTCACACCTTTGCTGTGGTCCAGGGGGGATTGACTTTTACCCAAAACCTTTTTTATTAAATTTTGTGAATTCTTCGGGGTAGTCCCAGCTCAATGTTCCCCCAATACATGGCGCATCATCAATGGGATGAACATGATAAATGATCTTTATAAGACTAACCTAGGTATCCCAAAGATCAGGTACTACTACACCTAGTCTCACACCACATATGGCCTTCTTTACTTAAAGGTGAGAAGGCCAATTGAGTGTTAGTTGTGAACCTCCCTAGTTCTAATAAGGGATATTGTGATAAGGGATTTATTATTAGAAATTGATAACATCCATGGCTCTCCCTCGGGTTGAAGAATAGACATGGTTTTTGTGCCCAGACTAAGGGCGAAATAGGTAATGCTTGACATTCACTTACTTATTTTTGTTTATCATTTTGCTTTATTTTTGCTGATAATGCTTTTGGTTATATTTTCGAGTAACTCGCAAAAAGAACAAGGATCATTCCATCAATGACATCAATGGTGCTGATTTGTTGAATTCCTGGAGGGTGAGAGAATACCTTCCTAAAAATGAACACCCACATTCGGCCTCTTTACTTTTGGAGTATACAGACTGTTCATCAGGTAGATGACATCCTTAAGCTTCCCATTCTTCACGAGGAATATTCATCCTTATTTGAGTCTATCGACGTGAGTCCCATCCTTCCAGATGAAGAATATTCCATGGCTCCTCCTAGGAAGAGGGTTCTTCTACTAAACGATGATTATGATTCACCCCTCTTCCCTAAGGCTAAGTCTTAGAAGAGGACTAAAAGTAAAACCTCCAAAGATGATGAACAAGGTATGGTCATCAGAGAAGAGAAGAAAGAGAAGGAGAAGTCCCATATTCCCTTCCTTCATCCAAGACAACTGAGGCCCCCCCAGGGTCTCCCAGGCTATGATAGTGTCCAAAGACCCTTTCTGGCCTATAATCTCTTAAGGGGGTGTGCCCTTTGCTGACTGGGAGCAGTTGAAGAAGCCGAAACCTGACTAGCTTACTGTTCACACTTCCCAAACTCTATCAATGGTAAGAATTTTGCTTCCCTCTGGTTTTGTTTGGTCTTTACATTTATTGTGGTAAATGTCTCTAACACCTGTCATGTATTTCTATTTTGCAGTTTGTGGAAGAGTTTCATAGTCTCTTGGATGGTAGCTAAGACGAGGCCAAGATTAATGATGAACCGAGCAAGGCCCTCAGGAAATCTCAAAAGGCTATTTCCAAGGCCCAAAAGGTCTATGATCGAGAGAATAAGGTCACCATTGAGGTCATGGACTCATTAAAGATTGAGAATAACCTTTTGGAGGTTGAGAATACTCAACTAAAAAATAGAATGCTCGGTTGTCCATTGAGGTTGTCGGGCTCCCTATGACCAAGGATGCCAGTTTTAGACAATGCTGAGATGAGTCATATGTTAAGGCCATGATCCAGATAGCCTATTATATAAAGGCTGTCTTTAAGAAGGACTGGGATCAAGACTTGGTAAAAGTTGGAGTTCCTGTTGAGTTTGAGTTATTCGGCGAGCATCACCCTGGTTTTCCTCCAACGATTGATAAGGAGCCCTCCACCAGCAACCCTATCGATCACACCAAGGAAATGGCGATATAGAGGAATGAAGCTGAGGCTGAGGAGAAGGTGAAGAAATGATCCCTTAGTTTCTAGGGTTTTTTCTTGTACTTTGTACTCCCTTTTTTGTCTTATTGTAATAGCTTAGCCTACTCTAGTAATTTTTGAATAAAAATAGCATTTTTACAATTTGTTTGTGTCACTTTAAATGTTTTTACTGAATTACTATTTTCTTTATCTTCTTTTTTATTGTAGCATGTTGCCGAGGAAATTCCCTTATTTTACAAAAACATAGATAATGTGCTTAGGCGGGATGAAAGCGATTAAGTTGGCCAAGCATTTTTTTACTGCTTGAAAAGACCTAAAGAAAAAGACTGAGGCTTAAAAGGATCGGTCCATCTTAGTCACAAAATTGAAATATGACCTAAAGGATTTAGAAGATGTGGGCTCCTCCATGTAGAAGGAGATAAATTACTTGAGGGCCCCACTTAAAGAATCCAAGGACGTAAGGGAGGTCAGCGACTTAGTACAATCAGATAATGATGATCTGAAAAAGAGACTTACTGAGACCGAGGAAAAAGTATAAAGGAGTAATGTTATGATTTTGGGGCTTAACCGTAATGAGAAGAAGCTTAGATATCTCTTCAGAATGGATCCCCGAGTAGCCTGGTCGGCAGGCTATGATAAGGGATGGAAAAATTCCCCTGTGAGGTTATAGGAAAGCTCAAGATATGGCATATAAGCATGATTGGCTGAATTTCCTAAAGGTTGTTAAAGAACCTAAGGATTATCAGCTTTGGTGTACATACCATGTTGATTGTCCATCATACCAACGATCTCCCTTATGGAGAGATAAGATATGAGTCCCCTTGGATGCCATTCTGATTCCACTAGTCGAGAACTATCTGGAAGGTCACGATACTGAAGATGAATACATACCTAATCCTGACGATAGTGGAAGTAAACAGATCAAAAAGTTTTTGGCAAGCCGACCATAAACTATTGTAATCATTTTTATGCTATTTGTAATTGTTCTGTAATTGACATCTTTTTTTATTCAGGCATTTTCCAAAGAATCAAATTAATACAAATTTTTATGCATTTTTCTATTCCTTTATGCCAAGCATACATTATATTTGTCCATCTTACCTTTTAGGCCTTGTCGTCATACTCCCTTAGTCCTAGAAGAGACAATGGCAAAAATTCTCCTAGTTTTTGGGCAGTCCACCCATTCAGGATTTTATCCGACCAAACATGATTGGTTTACTTCCTAAGGATCCCCCGTAGAGCTTTAGCTTCCTTAAGTAAGTCACGAGGTCGCTTGTGTTGACTTTAACGAGGACCTGATGACTTTAATTTTAATTATAATAAGCCAGATTATCATTGTAATTAAGTTAAAGCCTGCTCGACACTTTCAAACATTAATGCCAGTTTTGAACCTGTTACATTATAAATAATGTTCATTAACTGAACAACTAAGGGATTGAGTGAATGGAAGAAAGGCCTTTATTCATAACTTAAATAATAAATTGTGAGTAATATGAGTTTTGAAATGAAAATCTGTAAAAAAGAATTGACGATAGATAAAACAAAAAATAAAATTTCTTGAGGTTAGTCACATTCCATGCTCTTGGTACCTTTATGCCCTCCATTATTTCGAAGTGATAGGCTCCCTGATTATTTTGAATGGTCACTCCCAGTTAGGTCCCAGCTTGTCATCTAACAGGATTACGGTGCTGTCGAGAACCTTTTTAAGGACGTAATCCCCCACTTATAACTTTCTCGAATTGACCCCTTTGTTGTATTGCTTTGCCAAGTGCAGCTAGCACAAGGCTAAATTTATCAGGGCTTACTTTATTCGTTCGTAAAATAGGTCAATTTCATCTAGAAGGCATCATCGTTGAGTCCTTTATCAGCAACCTTAGTTCCCATGGTCGGGCGGCCAGCTTCAAGTGGAATAATAACTTCCATTTTTTATGTGAGGGATAAGGTTATTTACCCGATTGGACTTCTCGGTGTAGTACAATACGCCTACAGGACATGAGGAAACTCATTCATCCAGGTGACTTTTGCACTTTCCAACCTCTTAGTTAGGACATCGAGCATTATTTTGTTAGAGGCTTATGTCTGGTTATTGCTTTAAGGATACGCCACTAAACTGGAGTAGTGCTTGACTTCGTGCTCTTTATAGAATCCATGAAAAGGTCCACTTTCAAATTGTGTGCCATTATTAGTAAAATGGACCTTGTTACCCCAAAGAGAGTTATGATGTTCCTCCAAATGAATTTTATCATGTCTGTATCTCTGATGTTCACCAATAGTTCTTTTTCAATCCACTTGGTGAAATAGTTTGTACCGACCAACAAGTACTTGCGATTCCCTAGCGTAGTAGGTAGTGAAACCAGGATATTCAACCCCCATTGTGCAAACATCCATGGATTGTCCAATGGAATAGGTTATTGGTCGATTGATGGACTATGGGAGATAATTTTTGGCACTTTTTTCACTTCCGAACATAAACACTTGTGTCTTTCTTCATATACAACCACTAATAGCCTTATTTGATTGCTCGAAATTCTCGGGAGCTTCCTCCTACGTGGCCCCCACAAATCCCATCATGAAGTTTGTTAAAAACTTTCTCGACGTCTTTTAGGTATACACACTCGTGGTAGGGGCCTGTGAAGGATCTCTTGTAAATTTCCCCCCAGGTTCTCGGTAAAAATGAGTAGCTATCACTCTGACTTGGTGGGCTAATTTCTTATTAGTTGGAAGTGTCTCATTCTGCAAGTATGAGATGATTGGATCCCTCCAGTTGGAACCCTTATCAATGGAGAGAATCTTCTCGGAGGCCATGTGCTCGGAGATCGCCATCTTGTCAATACTAGGCTTAGTGAGGAATTCCACTTTTATTATTCTCCTCAGATCGAATTCTAGTGCTGATCTTAGAGCTACTAAACCATCGACATGACTGTTGTGCCCACTGGGGAACTATTGAACGTGAACTTTCTCTAATTGTGTGATGATATCGAGTACCACTGTGAGGTAGGCCTCCATCCTACCATCTTTGGTATTGATATCTCCACTGACTTAATTGAACTCCAGTTTGGAGTCGCAATAAACATTGATCCTACTTTCCCCCAGAAGTGTAGTCCAACTATAAGTGCTTCGTACTCAGCCTTATTATTGGAGCCTTCAAACCCCAATATGATCCCTTTCTTGAGCATTTATCTCTTCTGGAGTTACGAGGAAAATTCCTACGCCTTCTCCTTTGGAAGTGGAGGAACCGTAAATATATAATGTCTAAGTTTTGGCCTAAATGCCTTCACACATCTTTGATTGATCGGCCAACTGTTGGTCGGTAAGACCATCGCTTATGAACTCTACAATAAAATTAGCAAAAATCTTCCCCTTGATTGATGTCCTTGGTTGAAAGTGAATGTCAAATCTCCCGAGTTCTATTATACATTTTAATATTCGTACAAAGAGATCGTCTTTGTGAAGGACAACTTTAAGGGGGTATGGCGTAATTACAGTAATGGAGTGGGCTTCAAAGTAATGCTTAAGTTTTTTAGGAGCAATTACCAATGAATGCGCCAATTTTTGCTAATGGAAAGTAGCACTACTCGGCATCTAGGAGTGTTTTATTAGCATAGTAAACATGGAACTATTTTACCTCTTTCTCACAAACCAAGGCAAACTGACTACATGGCTTAAAACTTCAAGGTAGAGGTGGAGGGGTTTCCCTTGATCGGGAATCACCAGCAATGGGAGTTTACTACGGTAGGATTTGATTTATTTGATGGCCCTTGAGCACTCGTCGTTCCAGGTGAGGTCAGTCTCCTTCTTAAGAATGTGGAAAAATGGTCGACAATGCTGAGATGATTTTACAACCCCATCAAGATTTTATTTCCATTACAAATTTGGTAGCTTAATTTTTGCTTCTATAACTACTTAGTATTGCTTTATTATTCAATATTTATTGCATAGTAGTGGGTTTTCGATCATGATGGTCATTTCTGGCATGGGGAGTTTCTCGAAAAAACGGTCGTAAAATGAAATTCGTGAGTCCGAATCGCGCACGAGATGAACCGTTGGAAATGGTATTCAGAGTCCTTGAAGAATCCATTAGGATGATATTGGGTTTGGGAAACAGTGGATAAAAAAATAATTGATCTGAAACTTGATCAGTCAGATGTTGTTCCACAGAAGTCCAAAAATAAAGACAAAAGTGCAATAATTTAGGAAAAGATACCTAAAGAATTATTAGCCATTTTTATTACATGATTAAGTATAATTTACAATTGATAAGGTTGATGATTGAAATTAAAGATATTAATTAGCATGTTTAGAGAATGAAGCAATTGAGCACTGAGAGCATCCCAGTAAGCTCTTGGATCTCGCGTAGTCGTCAGCGGATGGACATCGTTCATAGCCTTTATTTTGATCCGGATTGGCCTTAATTCCTCTATTAATGATCAAATAACCCTTAAACTTTCCTGATTGGACCCCGAATAAGCATTTTCTAGCATTGAATTCATCCGGTAGTGCCCAAAGATTTTAAATTATTAGTCGGGTCTTACTACACCAAAACTGGCACCTTTCATAGTTACTGATAGACTCTATTGATTCTAGAGTCTTAGCCAAGAGAGGAGGGAATTTATTATCTTTGTCATGTCTAGCATGCACGTACAAGTTGGCCCTATTCGTTGTATTTCCTTCATCCGGGCTACCTTTCGTAGCAGTCGTCCACTTGTTCTTCAAATATTCATAAGATTTTGAGCCAAGCCGATGGACATCAGTTTATTCTGCTTATTTTTCTCCCTTTGCAGCATTTTGGAGTCTTTCGCCTCATTCTCCAAAAAATTATTCCATTGAGAGACTGTCATCTCAACGGTCAAATGGAATTTGTCTTTGAGTGCCAAAATGTCAAAGCTTGATGCTCCCTTAGGGAAATTCTTCTGCCTAAGTTTTCTCCGATATGTTCGAAGTTGTTCAGCAACTCAAGAAAGAACCTTATTTTTTGAGTTGGAGGAAAATGAAAACCGTTTGCTGAGTTGCTCATAGATGTCATCTTTAATAGCTTTATCTACGAGGTTCCAATTATCAGCTCCTCCCACTCCCACATTAATTTTTTCTGATGACAAACACTGGGCTTTAAACTATTGAACGTGATTCTTATCCCCCCTGGGGTTATTTCCCAAAAGAGAGAACCCAATGGTATTCTTCTCAACTGACCCGGCAGTTTCAAAAGCGTTTGGCCAGACTTTTGGATTAGTGGGAGGAGTACCTTGCCTACTGCAACTCAGAGTAGGGGAGTGAACAGTTTGCTCATAAGGTGTCCCGTGAAAAGTTGGTGGAGTTGAGTATTGCTCACCAATTGGTGATGAGAATTCTCCTTGTGGTTGTTGGTTATTGTTGGTTGGAGCCTTGGTTCCATTATCGCCCAAAATTATCTACAAAAATAATAAAAGTTAAATGTGTATCTATAATAATAGATGCATAATTTCAAAGTTCAATATGAAAATATAAATAACAAAATAAATTTTTTGACCATATATTATAATCTACCTGTTCATGGTAAGACATTAACAAAAGTTCAGTGTGTCTGATCTCCATCCATTCTGGATTTATGTTTAAAAACCTATGGATTTTTGCACGTGGCCAATTAGGAGGAAGCATATCTATAATGGATGCATAGATGTCGGCGATATGAACTCGAAATATCATCCTCTTCAACCTATTGGAAAGATAGAGTTTGATGTGCATATGTCGTGAGGCATCACAATCTTCGTCAATACTCTTTGTACGTAATTCTATCCATAATGGGTGAATTTTTTTACGGCTTTCTCTAATAAAGTAAGCAAGATCGGTGCTCTATCAGGATTAATTATGCGTTATATATATTGTACATCTTCATCTCAACATTGTGTCAGGGAAAACAGAATACGATCGAACAATACTCTTTCTGGAAATGAACTCCACGGTTTACAAGGTAGTAAAATTGTTCGATCTTCCTATTCCTATACCAATAAATCTGAGTACCCACTTTATAAGGATCATTAATGAATGAGGTATGAGTGAGGACCAATTTCAACCTTTCATACTCTTGTTGTCATCGATTAGCACCGTGACCCATTTTTCCTGAGAACAATGAACGAGGGCGTGAATATGATTCCTATAAAAAATGGCTGTAATGAATCATTAACTAGTTATTGTGTACGAGGTCGTGGATATGAATACTATAAATAATGGCTCTAATGAATCATCAACTGCTAATTTATTATGTTTTGAATAGCTACTTTTGTCATTTAACCCAATAATCCCTAAAATTAACCCTTATGTTTGGTATTTTTCTAATGGTACCATATTTTTTTAATGGATAGGAATATTTTTATATTTTAGCCCCAAACTTAAACCAACAATATCCATTAAATTAAAATTTTCCCTAGTTCGAAAATTAAACCAACAATATCCATTAAATTAAAAAATTTCCTAGTTTGAAACTTAAACCAACATTAATCATATATATGTATTTGTTTCTAGAATACAATAACAATACACAATGATAATTTATACACACCTACATACACAATACACATACGTATACACACAGAGAGAGAAATACACACACGTATTCACACACACATATACACACACATAAATACATAGAAATACACACACATAATGAAATAAATAACAAGGGTTTGGAAATACACACACAATGAAATAATTAATAAGGGTACGAGATTATATACACACATATACACACACAAACAAAATACACACATGTATACACACACACACTTAAATACAACCAGAAATACAGACAGAAATACAAAAATACAATGAAATAAATAATAATGAAAAAACTAGGGTTTGGATTACCTTTAGAGATTGAGAGAATGAAGGAAATGAAATCACCAAAGACAGGGAGGGGAAAATGTTTTCGAGGTAAATGAAAACCTATTTTGGTTTTTTAATGTATAAATACCATGGTCACGACTTCGGGTCGTGACCTCATAACGTGACCCCTTTATTTTTAACACGTCAACGTGGCAACAAGGCAATGGTCACGATCAAAAGCCATGACTCTATCCTCACTATGGTCACGGCCCTAAGACGTGACTATAGTGGTGTGTATTTGGACCCCTGGTCATGGTCAGTAGCCGTGAACCCATCCATGACCACACTTGGCAAGAAACTTTTCGCCATTATGGTCATGGTTGTCTCACGGTTGCCATCTGTGACCCATGCAGGTCCCGATTCTAGAATACAGGCACAATACACAATGATAATTTATACATACCTACGTACATAATACACACATGTATCCACACACACACAAAAATACACACACGTATACACACACACACACACATAAATACACACACACAATGAAATAAATAATAAAGGTTTGGAAATACACACACAATGAAATAATTAATAAGGGTATGAGATTATATTCACATGTATACACACACACACACAGAGAGAAATACACACGCGTACACACACACACACACACATATACACACACACAAAAATATACAGAAATATAATGAAATAAATAACAATGAAAAAACTAGGGTTTGGATTACCTTTAGAGATTGAGAGAATTAGGGGAATGAAATCGCCGCAGAGAGGGAGGGAAAAGTGTTTTCTAGGCAAATGAAAATTGTTCTGAGGTTTTTTAAGTATAAGGACCATGGTTACGGCTTCGGGCCATGACCCCATGACGTAACCCATTTATTTTTAACACGTCGGCGTGGAAATAAGACCGTGGTAATGGTCAAAAGCTGTGACTCTATCATCACTATGGTCACGGCCTAAGTCGTGACTATAGTGGTGTGTATTTGGGCCCTTCGTCACAGTCATTAGACGTGACCCCATCTATGACCACACTTGGCGGGAAACTTGGCACCATAATCATCACGGTTAGGTCACGGTTGTCAGTCGTGACCCATGCGAGTCACGGTTAAAGGTTGTGACCTCCTACAAGTCAATCCATGACCACATTGGTCTTAGAATTGGTCACGATTATTTTGATTATAGTCATGGCTTTGGGTCAATCCCCATTTTTGTGACAATTTCCAGTTTTTGGTGTAGTGTCATAGATGGTCATTTTTATCCTTGATCTTGACGAGAATGTCATTGATATATACCTCCATCATTTCCTCCATTTGGTGTTTGAACATTTTTCTGACCAGCCTCTAGTATGTGGCCCCCATGTTCTTAAGGCCGAATAGCATGACTTTGTAATAGTACAAACCTAATGGTGTTATGAATGAAGTTTTATCTTGGTCGAGACCAAACAAAGGGATTTAATGACACACTAAATAAGCATCCAGAAAACTCATCCGCTCATGGGCTACAACGGCGTTGACCGGTTGATCTACCTTTGGTAGGGGGAGGAAGTCTTTGGGATAAGACCTGTTAAGGTCGGTGAAGTCTATACAGAGTCTCTATCTATTATTTCTCTTATGAAACACGACTGGGTTAAATAGACACTTTGAGAATTTAACTTCTCTGATGCACCTTACCACCAGAAGTTTTTAGACCTCATTTTCTACTGCCTTAGCCTTTCTGGGGATGTTAGGCGAGCCTTTTGTATCATCAAATTGAATACTAGATCCACGTGAAAATGGTTATAGGAGATCGTACAATCAATTCCTAGCATTTTGTATGGCTCCAAGATAAATACATTTATATTGCATTCCAAAAATCCAACCACCACCATTCTCTCATAGTCCATCAGCGTTGTTGTGATAAAAAATTTCCTCTTCACTCATTTTTCATTAAAACCAACGTCCTCCAGATTTTTAATCACCCTATCAGTGGGATGGATCCTGGTCTTCTCCATCCTTTGTCGGCCTTCCCGCGGTTACTATTTTATGGTGTATCCTCATCCCAAGTTGTCTCTAGAAGAACTTTTTTCTCTTTTTTCTTCTCCTACTTAGGTATGATGAAGGCAATGTAACATTTTTGGGCAATGGATTCATCTCGCCTTATCTCCATTATTCCCCGATCTTTGATACACTTGAGATTTGGGTGGTTAGTGGAAAGGTCAATTCTCGTGGCATGAGGCCAACCCCTGTCGAGAATGGTGTGATAAGGAGATTCGATATCCACCACCAAGAATTCTATGAGCTTTGATATATTGCCTGCCCTCATGGGAAGGATCACCTTTCCTAATGACACCGTCATCTTTCCTGCGAAGATGACCATTGGGACGCTTGCTTCCTTTAGAACTAACATCTTGTGCTTGATCTTGTGGAAGAGCTCTTGGTACATTACCTCTGAGGAGCTCCCCTGGTCCACCAGTTACTTATCCACATCCCAATTTATGATCCTAAGAGTGATTACCGCTCACGTCATGGTGTCGGGTTCTTATCCCAACAAAGTCATCCTCTATGAAAATAATATGCTTGCTGTAGTCGACGTCCTCTAGTCATCAATGTTTTCTAGCATGTATTTTGGCGGGTTCAATCTAGAAGTCCTCCATCACGGCTGTGACCTTTTGGATCTCCATCTGAACAGCATTCCCTTGGATATGCTTGAGTTTAGACACCGCAAACTCGTGTCATGTCTCATTATTAAGGAAGTTATCAGGTTTCTCATCGTCGATAGTGATAACTTGATTGAACTTCTTCTTTATGTAATCATTCAAATGCCTAGTCTGGCCTAACTCCTCTAGATGAGATTTTAGTGCCTTGTAGTTCTCATTCTTATGTCCATTTTCTTTGTGGAACGCGTACTGGAGCATGTAGTCACTTGTGCCAGATCTCCTCCCAAATTCTTTGGCAACTTGAGGAACTATTGATCCTTAATCTTCCCTAAAATCTTTTAAATTGCTTTCTTAAAAATTATGTTGTTGGCTTGAAAAGCTTTGAATGAATCCTCTTTTCCCCCGTTCTTGGAATCGTTTTTCTTCTTGCTTCTTGCTTCCTTTCTTGGGATTATTCTCTTTATCTCCCCATTTGTTCCCTTTAGCATGATCAACTTTTATTTGGCTGATCTGGACCACACCCTCCGTCTTTTTATACTTTTCAATACGCGATATAAGATCGTCAATGGTGGAAGAATCCTTTTTGGTGAGAGGCTAGTGTATCATAGAAGTAGGGGTAAGATAATTTTGAAAGACGCCATGACAATCTGCTCCTAGAAATCTTCCAATTTATTGAACACTTCTTAATAATGCATGGCGTACTCGCGTATAATTTGTTATGGAATCTTCCTTATTATGAGCAGCAATTCCATCCTTTTCTGATGAGAACTGCTAGTTATGAAGAGAAAAGTGAAGGCCTTGGCGAGGGCCTTGATTCTCTTAACAGATCTCTGAGGAAGCCCCTCGAACCACGTATGGGTGACATCGCCTAAGTTGGAAGGGAAAATACGACATATCTGAGCATCGTTGTGACTCCATAAATTCATGTCCTACCTATACTATTGAACGTGATCTATAGGGTTAGTTTTTCCATCATATATTTTGAATGTGGGTATTGCAAACTTCTTTGGGGGTTCCTCCTCCTCAATATCCCTTCATAAATGAAACATTATTTAGGTAATAAGATCTCTCTATTACAGCTCTTTCATAGATCTAGCTCCTTGGTGAGATGGATGTTGGTCCATTTCCTTCTGAACTAAGATCCTTATGTCATCCCTATAGTGCCCGTTATCTTAGTGTCTCCTAGATGACTTCCATGTTTTGAATGCTCTTGGTCACGCTCGATGATCCTTCCTTAACTACGAGTCTTGCTTGCCCGATGACTAGAAGTCCGACCGCATCATTTTCAGTTTTCTTGGTGGAGTTCTCTTTCCATTTTATCCACTCACCGCTAGAGATGAGAATTCTCCTCAATCTGAAGGCGAGTTGCCTCCTCCTATTATTGAAGTCTTACTTTGTATGCATTGACCAATTATCATATTTGGGTGGATCTCGGCTTCCTGAGACTCTCCTCGAATGGCTATTGCTCTGGTCGAAACCTTAGGTTCCGATCTTGACTGATCTCATATCTGACCTTCAGTGGAGCCATGTCAGCTCGCATATCTTCAGGTTGAGGTGAACTATTTGGGTGGTGATAAATCAAAGCTACTTTTTATAGGGATCTCTTTCGTAGAAACAAAATCGATTCCTATAGACAACGCTAATTGTGAGTGAAAAATTTCACTATGAATGGGATCTAGAAAGGAATTAAAGTAAAAGCATGCAAATTTCACACAGACAATACACAAATATACGTGGTTCAGCAATTCACCTACGTCCACGGAGAGGACACTTGATTTTATTAGTTTCTCTCAAAGTATGAAAATTACACCCTCCTTAGCCCTGGGGTGTGGGATGTCTTTATAGTTTCATAAAACTAAGTTGTTAAATTGAATAAGGAACTCCCTTAGGTTGCCATTAGCTCGTGTGGTGATACCCTGAATATCTCGTCTGAGATTTTTAGGTAACCGACTTGAGCTTCATTCAAATGCTAGCTTCTTTGTTATTATCCATATGATAAATGTTTGTATTTATACTTTCTGTTTACATATTGTGCCGAAAGTGCGTCAAGCACTGTTGGGCTAGGTCGGAAGGCCCGAGTTAGACCCAATTATAATTAGGTCCCACACAAACCTTATTATATATTTACATGTAGGTGGTTTCTTGATAATTCTCCAAAGATAAAATCCTAAATTTTTAGAATTTTAAATTTTTTAAGTAATACACGTGTCTCAATTTTGCAATATAAAGGCAACCCACGTTCACTGGTTATAAGCCACGGCTCAAACTAATCTATTCTCACACCACACCACACCACTAGTGTTGCATAATTTTGAAGATGAAGGTTCGACTCTGGCCATGTAACTTCCTTACGAAATCTATCTCACATTACATATTACATGAGCTTAACCTTTAATTTCTCACGATTTTTAAAATTAGGTGTAGTAGAATTAGGATATGGGGTTTTCGGTACGTGATTTAGGTTTTTATTTCTGGTGTCCATTATATGGATTTTCTGGCTTAGATTTAAGTTTATGTGGGTGGCTTTATGAACTTTTGATGCTCACGTTTGAACCAGCAGCTTTCTTAATTTGGAATTACAATTTACATTAAAATTTTCTTTTTCTTTGTTTCTCTCATGAAAGTCTTGTACAAAATATTCTCTGATAAATCTACCAATTTGAAAGGAGTTATTTTCTCTCTCAACTTTGAAGCATTGCACATTCACAATTTGTCAATAAGCCACCAAGAATACAAAGACCTACGCAGTTAGTTGAATTCTTCTCATTTAGAATTGAGATTACTATTTTTTTTCCTTTACTCAGTAGGTGTATAATTGATAAATATCATACTCCCAGGAGTTCCAATAAGAGTTTTTTCTTAGTGAAAGTTTTTAGCTGATTTTTAATGATTGTATATATTTTGTTTAACCTTTTTTCATGCCCATATGTTCTTTCGTGACACAAGATTGTTAACAGGTGTATTTTAATGGTGAAAAAATCATAGTATATAATTATATAGCATATCTATCCATGAAATATTCTTCCTCTAAAATCGTATCTTTATAAGACTTTCCTTCAATTTTATATTTTCTTAATCTTTTTTTGGTATAATCTTCTTTGTTTAGGAAAGTACAATTACCATAGCCCTACTACGTTTTAGATACCCAAGATGGTGTTGATCCTTGTTCTAACCCTTGATCACACCCTTTATCATTGAGGATTTAAAGTCCATATCTCTATATTTCTTACATTGAGGATTTACACACATTTCACACTGAGTGACTTTACATATAAATAGAGTAAAAAACACTACACTTGGTATTTCCTATCTTTTTTACATCCATTGTGTAAATTTCCTCACCTTCGTAACTCCCCTTTTAAAGATTTTTCTACTAGTCTAATTGTGCCTGGAAGCTTTAAAGTGGTATGTGATCTCAATCATTTGGTTCTCATTGGTGACTAATTCTATTCTTCACAACCTTGGAGTCACTAAATTTGGTATGAGGTTTACGAATGTCGGGCTATGAAAATTTATTTTGATTTCATAGTTGGATGGAATATTTTTGGCGGATCATCTTATAAGCCCACGCGACATTTGACTGATGATGGTGGACTTCTTGGGATGCACATTTTTGCTTCATGAGAGGCTAACGACCTAGGATACCCTAAGGTCTCTTGTACCGAGGCTTTATGTGTATGTTGTGGAATGTGATGTGTTAGGCTCAAAGCACCCTATATCTTTGACTCATTTGAGTATACATTATATAAGAGCTTATCTAGTTTGGAAATAATTGAACAACTGTCATTTAAGCCATTTAATTCAAGATTAAACTGTCTAAGTAACTCCGAACTATTTTTTTTAGAAACTCTTTTCTTTAAATCAAAACAGATTAACCACAAGATGTGTTTAATAAAAATGTGTACGATATAAGTTCAAGATTATCTAACAAGTTTTGAAAAATAGTTTAAATCAGCACACCAACAACAATGAGATGAGGAGATGTAGAAAGATTAAGTACAAGGAGTTTTTAACGTGGTAAAAACTCATCCAACTGAGGAAACATCAATGGTGACATCTAAGTCACAAACCAAAAATTCACTAAAACAAAATATTCAAGTCACAGGCTATTTAACACACATGCAAACAAAACAGACCTATACAAGTTTAGAATATGTATCCACTGGTTTGATTCTAATTTCTTTGCAGTTATGATGTTGATGTGGATTTCTCATATTGCTAACTTCTCAACACTTTGTTTATGCTTTACGTCAACTCTTGACGTTTCAAGATCTTACAACCAACACTTCTATGTGTGTAGTGTGACAAGTGTTTGTGAAAGTGATCTAACACATGCATGCACAGACGCACACTTATTTATACAAACAAGTCCTATCAAATTATAGAAAGATCGAAATGAATTAAGTTTTTCAGTTTCTCTCTTCTTTAGAAACAAAGAACTTTCTTGATCTTTAAACTAACACAAAATCCAAGGTTACCTTGCTCGAAAGACGGTTCAAGGTCTTAATCAATTTCAGAGGGTTTTGACAAAAAAATTGAAATTGAAAACCACCGATTGCGATTCCAACTAGATCAGAAGTCTTGTTTCATAAGAACTAGAAAAGAAAAGAATTTGTTGATTCTAGAGTTGTGAAAAACATTTTTAGAAAAATAATCAACAAATCTGATTTCTCAAGATGAGAAATGTAAAAATGCAAATCTAACTGTAATATAACATAAAATAGCAAGATCTATAGTTTCTATAAAAAGAAATAGAGATCAAACTGAAATTATTAAGTTGGTTACAAGATCTTAAACTCAGAGGATTCAATCCACAACTGCCTTCAAACCACTTCCAAAATAACTCTCAAACACTCAGGTTTAGTATTTGGTGTAAACTGATTTTGGAAAAAGGAATTTAGGGTTTAAAAATGAGATTAGGGTTTGAAGGATTTAGGGTTTTCTCTCTGATTTCTCTCTCTTCTCTCTCTCTTATATTTTTCTCTCAATTTGGACGAACTGGTAAAAGTCCTCAAATGCTGAGACTTAAGCTTCTTTTATACTCACCGAGGAAGGTTCGAGAATAAGATCAAATCCAATGGCTGAGATTTGGTCATGGATTGTTGACTCTCATCCAACGGTTTAACAAAAGCGGTGATTTAAACAATCTCTGATTGGTCAAAGGGGATTCACTGGGATTGGAATATATCCCATGCAGACCATTGATAAACTAAATCCAAGGGCTGATAATTCGCACAGGTTCTGAGTGTATAAACAAACACAAATTCGGACGATGTAACAATGACAGGTGTAAGGCCCAGATGCAACCAAACGTGCGTTCTAAAATAATTACACACGCACCCTCAAGTCTCAAGCGCTTTCGGATTATACCCAACCAAACATTCAGCAAGTTTAGATAAAACTAGAAATTACAAAAGGACCCCTAAGGTTTATAAAACCAACTTTTATTATGAAAGAAATCACTTTAAAAATTGTTTAAAAATGCTAAAAAAAATAAAACCTTATTTTAAAAGGTAATTAACTCACACAAGCAATTCATGCATTATATATGAATGTATGTAATCCTAGTGTGTGTGGAGTTGAGAATTTTACCTTTGAATGAATCAATTGAGGCATCAAGTGTAGTATCCGAGGTTCTTTGGTATCTAGGGGATGGGACGCAATATTTTGTCACAATTTCCAAACTAGATGATCACTTATACAATGTAGACTCAAGTAAGTCAAGAGTATAAGGTGCTTCAATAGTGACAAAATTGTGTCCATCCCTAGTTGAACAAAAAAACCTCAGAACTCTCTTATCAACTTTGATATTCCTCTACAAGTTCTTGATGGTATTTAACATACACCACACACTAGGACTGCATACATTTTGTGTTTCATTCTCATTATGACCTTGTGTGAGTTAAATCCCCTAATATGATTTTTAAATATTTTTGGGGATTTAATAAATATTTTCTATGCATTTTAAATAATTTTTGGAAATTAAAATTTGGAACTTAATAAAGCTTTGGGGTTGATTTGAAAATATTTCTTTTACCATAAAACTGTCTTGGGTAGAATCCAAAAGCGGCAAAAACATTTGTGGGTGAAACTTAGATTTTTTTGAAATAAAAAAACACGCGTTTTAGACTTGATCTTGAGCCTACATGTGTTGCTCTGGCAACGATTCAATTTTTGTTTCTTCTCACTCACAAACCCGTGACTTGATATAGACCTTTGAATGGCCTTAATAAATGTTTTTCATGCGTTTGGAACTAATCCAAGTTCGATGGTTTTATCCAATCTAAGTTGAGCTTTGCACCGCTATTTGTGAACCATTGGATTTGCATCGATTTAAATTCTTTTAATCTCAGCCCTTGGTTTGTTGCTTTGTTCCAGATCCTTTTGTGAGGCATTTAGAGACTTTTGAAATTTCCTCGTTTAAGAGAAAAAATGAGAGAAGAGAGAGAAAAGAAACCCTAAACCCGACTTCGTCAAACCCTAAATCCAGAAACACTTTTCTGTGATTTTAAACCTGAGTGTTTAGATCGTGTGTTGAGAAGTTATCCTCTCTTGTTATAGATCATCTTTCCAACTTATTCACTTTGAGTTTTTCATTTTCTTCTTTATAGAAACTTGAGATATCGTCTCTGTGATACATCTCACTTAGACAGATTACTGTTTTGATTTCTCAACTCGAGAAATCTTGTTTGTTGGTTATTTTTAAACGGATTTCATGTTTTTAAACCCTAAGCCAACAATCTTCATTCTAATTTCATTTTACTCAACACTATCAAAATAAGATCTAGTTTTGAGATCTTAATTGGAGGAACAGTTTTTATATAATATTTTCAAAACCAAAAAGTGTTAAGATCTTGGATATTTCACAACAAGATTCCCTCTTGATCTACGGATATTTTGAAAGGTCTAAAAATTTGTTTCAGTTTTGACTAAATTGATTTTGGATTTTCTTGCATATCTAGTGATATTGTAATTTGTTAAATCATTTTGTTTTTGTTAAGTGTGAGTGTGTTGCATGCATATGTTATAGAGAACATCACCACTACACTTTAACTCTACCACATTTAAAGTGTTGGTTATATGATCTTGAACTTGTTTGAGTCGACGTAAAGACTGGAATCAAGTAAAGTTACGAAAGCGCAAGAGAACATCAACAACAACAACCTTCAGAGAAGTCAGATCTAATCCAGAGGAGTTGGTAACGATTCTGAACTTAGTTTAGGTGTGTTTGTTTGATTTGATTGTTAAATAGCTTGTAATTTGTTACTTTGATTTTAGTGGATTTTCATTTTGTGACGTAGAGGTCACCATCGATGTTTCCCCAATTGGGTGGGGTTTTACCACATTAAAAACTACTTGTTTTCTTCATCATTTTCTCATCACCTTCTTCTTAGCTGTGCTGATTTAATAGTTTAAGTTTTATTTTTCAAAACTGGTTTACTAGATCTGAAATAACTCGTTCACGCTCACTCAAACTTTATTGATAAGTTTTTTTAAACACATCTTGTCTTAATTTTTGTTTTGATTGAAAGTGTTTCTTCAACAAACAGCTCAGAGCCATTTTTAATAGTTTAACATTGTATCAATAGACCCCCTATGAACTTTGGTATGGCAAGAAGACAAATATTAAATATCTTAGGATATTTGGCAGTACGTGTTATGTCTGTAAAGACAGAGAACACTTATCTAAGTTTGAAACAAGAGGATATAAAGTTATATTTCTAGGGTATTCACCTGATAGTAAATCCTACCGTATTTATAACTTACGTACTAAGACCATGATGGAATCCATTAATGTGATTGTTAATGAAACTTATGTAGAAACTAAAACTATTAGACCAGCTATTGTAGAAGAGTTTAAAAGCTTTTTAAATTATGACTCTACTGAAATAACTAAGTCTTTATCGACAGAGACCCCTGGAGTACCTAACTGGGTTTCTAAAGACCATCTCATAGATAACGTTATTGGTAATCCTATGGAACCTGTTCGTACTGTAATACCCCGTATTTTTATGGCTTTTAAATTTATGGGATTTATTAAATTTAATTGAGCTAAATTAATTTAATTTTAATCCGGAATGTTGTTTTATATATTTACTAGCGTGACGAGAGTTAGTAATTGTTGGAAATTTGTTATTTATTGAATGTTACTGGACGAGTATAGTAATATATGAGATTTATTTTTTTATAATATTATCACGTGTGAATAAAATGACAATTATGGAAATTTAAGTCGGGACGCACCTGTGTCGTGTCGGGACTAAATGTTGATCAAATGAAAGTGAAATATTTTTTAGTTATTCGTATGGTCGTTTTGAGTGCGCCAACGCGTCCGGTAGGGTCGAGATAGTCAGAAAAGTGTACCCGGGGGTTTAGTTTGGGTCTCGGGGCATTTTTAGGCCTAATTAGTACCCCAGGAGGACATTTTGGTCATTTTACATATTTGGGTCATTAAACCCACTAAAAGTAAGAAGTTATATCAGATGTTCAAGTCATCTTCTAGGTTTAAATCAATTCTAAACTTTAGAACGGCCATAGGAGAGGAGAGGAGAGAGCTCTCAAGGCATTCCAAGGCTCAAAGCTCACCCGTTTGCACCGCCGCCACCGCCAACGCGTAGATCGCGAGACGGGGAACACAACCACACCAAAATCATTCGCAAACCAGACTTCTGAAAATCCCAAGCAAGTGTTTATCTTTCTTATTTCGTTGATGCATCTTTCATATTAGTTTAGAAATGATTAAGATTGAGTAATTGGAAGAAAAAACCAATTTTGAGATAAGAATTTCATATAGAAATGATTTAAATGAAAATTCTGGAAACCCTTTGTCATGTAGAGGTTTAAACCACGAAATTATAATGGTTATAAGAAGGAATTTCTGGAGAATATTTGCGAGAATCAAGTTTATGAGATTTCTAGGGTTCTTGATATTTATAGGAATTTTTGGGCTATTAATCCATGCTTAATGATAGAAATCCACATGCTTTACGTTGGAATTACCTAGTAGGATGATATAATGTTAGTAGCATAATTTTTGGGACGTTTGGGATTGAAAAACATGGAATTGGTGAAGGTTAGAAGATGAAACCCGTAACTGCAAATCTGCAGATTTCACAGACCTGCTTGATCGATCGATCGAGCTCAGAGCTTCGATCGATCGAAGGTTCGATCGATCGAGCTCCAGACCTCGATCGATCGACCCCTCCTGACAGACTTCTATTTCCCTTTTTTTTAAAGTAGTTAAATTCAATTTATTGTGAAATAATTCTTGGACACCCTTAATAAAATGTGTTGGGAGATATGGAAGACCAGTAGGACATATGAATAATTTTGGGACTTTTAATGTCGGGCAAGAATTGTATTTTTGGGATAATTACATGAGGGTCGATGAAACTATGTATTAAAGGGAGAGATGCGTAAGAGAGTTACGTTGTAACATAAAAAGAACACTTACTGAATTTTATACTTGGAGGATAAAGTCCACGAGGGTTATGCAATAAGTTGGAGAAACCCTTCGAGTTAAGGTTAGAGACGAACTCTTATACGAAATTCTAATAATGTGAAAATTAAGGATAAATGTCGTAATTATGGGTGATGAGAGGAATCTATATTGATATAATAAAAGTGGTATATTTATATGATTGTGTATGCATATATTATATACGTGTTAAAATCATGCCCGCGCTACTTGCTATCCCTGAGGTTACCGCGCTGGGACGATCTTATCTTGATGTGCCTTATGGGGGGATATTGATTCGTACCCTAGAAGATAGAGATCCTAGGTACGGGCTATCGGATTGATAGTCGGACGGTCCTAAGAGACATGAGAGTATGTACTGACCTCTTGGACTTGGAATCTATGCTTCGCCTCAATCTTGTTTGTGTATATGTTGATACAGTTCGAGAGTGATTCCGAACTTGTATTTCCCTTAGTGTGAGCGATACGGGGATTGGATAGCAGAGTATGCTTGCACCATAATTTTTATGTGGGGTGCTGTTAGAATATATATATTATACGAGTATTTAATATATATATATACGAAATTTGGGGAAATGAAACTGTGACTGTGTTATGGCAAGTGAGAAATCAATCTTGACTATAAATAGGAAATACTTGTTTGAAAAGTATAATATGACACTGGAAAACTTTATTAATCAGTGAAGTTAAATCGAGAGTTGTGTTACTAAATGAAAGTATCCTTTTTAAACAATTATATTGTTCGGTTTTAAAATTTAACGAGTAATCTAAGGTAAGCTAAATCATTGGGAAGATTAGTGCGATAAATGATAAGATAAACCGTTGGGAAGGTTAGTACGATAGGCGTGCACATTAGAAGAGAGGAGAGAATTTCTCAAGAGAGTGTCGCACTAATATGTTGTTGCATTGGCCTGTATCAATTTAAATACTTGCTAAACGAATTTTTAAATCATACACACTATCGAGCTCTGACCCGTTTCTATTTCTCTCTCCTGTATATATATGTATATATTACAGCTGCCTAGCCACAGGGGCGTCTTGATTAGGATCGCTTGGGAGGAACGTGCTGCATCTTAGGTAGGAGTTGCAGGCCACTTGCTTTGACGACTTCATTTATTTTATTCCACTTCTATCATTCTCCGTTATTGGGGCATGTGTCGCCTTTTCCACTATTTATCTGTTTAATCGGGACATTTGTATTTCAGTTATTTCTAATACTGTTGCTATGGGATTTATTCAGTATGGATGTTTTACTTTAAGTTTTAAATGTTGGGATTCGATTGTCTAATGTTTTATATTACTTGGATTACGTTCCAAGATTATTGTGGTGTGATTCTTACTTATTGAAATGTTGCTAATAAAAAAATAATTTTTCTTTAAAAATAAAATGTGGAAAGTAATGTTTAAATATGGTTTTGACACTTAGCTTAATTAATTAGGGTGTTAAATTGGAAAATTTATTTTTCGACAGTGATGCTAAGAATAAACCAACTGTTCACCTTGATTTAATTTAATAAAGGAGTGATCGCCCGGTATTTAATTAGGCGGGGTGTCACAGGTGGTATCAGAGCATCAGGTTCTAGTGTCCTTAGGATCTGTACGGCTTATTTCGCTTTCAGCTTAACATTTTTGCTATAGAGCCCTAATACTAGGAATGTTGTGTTCATCTCCATACGTTCGGAATTCGTGCTTCTGCGATTTGTTTATGCGAATGATAAACTTATCCAAATTTATTTAAATTTTCAGATGGATCGTCACGAAGAACTAGCTAAAATGGTTAGGGGAGTTAACGAGCAAGATCGACTCACACCTCAGGTTTCTCCAGAGAGAATATCAACCGCCGAGTTAGCAGGTATTGTGGCACAGGCAGTTACCACTACGGTCTTGCAGTATCAATAACGCAGCACACAACTCATGAGGGGTAAAAGATCTAGAGAGTACAGTCAGTCTGTCGTGACTGGCAATAACAAGTGTATGAAGACACAAAAATTGCAACAACAAGCTCCTCAGGCCCGTAAAAGCCATGAAGGTAACGAATTGTGCGAGGAAGCCCAAAGGCGTCAGGGTCAACAAAGCCAGGGTCCGGGTGAAGTCACGAAGGAGTGTTCCAGATGTGGAATGGATGGTCATGAACGTCAAACTTGTCCGGATCAGTCTAAAAAGGAACTCCAAATTAACCATCGAGAACTTTCGAGACTCTGCAATATATGTGTAAAGTCGGGTCACAAGTGGAGGGATTGTCCTCACCCTGACATAGTTTCTCCGCAAATTTCCCACCAAGGCCCACCAGACCAGGGAAAAAGCGAGACTAGTCAACAACGTAGTGAAGTGAAGCGGTTTCGCGGGAGGTGCTTCCAATGTGGCAGATATGGCCATAGATGTAAGGATTGCCCAGAGAAGAATAGGGCCCCACGACAGGAAGATGCTAGTAATAAACCACAGAAGCCAGCTCCACCACCCTTTCCAACAGCCTCAGTTCAGCAGAGGCAGTTACAACATGGACGTGTCTGTAACGTCCACCAAATAGCAGCATCTCAGGCCCCAACCGAGAAAAAATGTATGTTTCCTATCCATGGTACTATGGGTCGAGTTTTATTTGATAATGGGGCAATGCACTACTTATAGCTACTCATTTTGCGAAGGCCTTAGGGCTACTAGCCACAGCAGAGAGCACTGTGACGTGTGTAGACTCACCACTGGTAAATGGTTCGCTTATTTTCTTTATATGTCGGGGTGTGGGGGTAGAGATTGGTAGCTTAGTGTTACCAGCAGACATGTTAGTCTTAGATATGCATGAGCACGACGTTATTATCAGTATGAATTGGCCCGCAACTTATAGAGCCATGATAAATTGCCTTGATGAGAGTATTGTCCTTGCCATTCTGGGGCAAGAAATGTTCGAGTGGCGATGCTTCGCCCAGAAGGGGGATCTTTCGCCTATATTTTTATATAAAGTAGGATACCTCTAAGGAGATTGTGATCCTCCTGGATTTGATTCCAGTCGTTCGTGAGTTTCTGAATGTAATTCAGGTGTTAAGTGAATTAAGTATCGAGGTATTTTGTGAAAGCAAGCAGAGGGGATAAGAGTATGGTACCTATTAAAAGACAACGATTAAAGTAGTTTTGTTTGGTTTTAGTAGACGTGTTACGTCCGAAGACCATCTGTTCAGTCAAGACGATTGACAAGGTGGGAGTATAAGTTGTATTCTCGGAGAATGAGGCGTGTTTATGTGACACTGACGAGTCACTATATTTTGTTCACTGTTAGATTTGCATGTGAGACGAGTTTAATGCATAAATTATAAACGTTATTATTATGTGAATGCTTTTCCCTAGTGTAGCGGGATTTTTATTTCTCTTTAGTGCCATCCGCGGAGGATGAAGGAGTGTATACACAATGTTATGTACCTTACTGAGGTTACTCGTTGTAGTGATGCGATACGCGAGTATGATATTATCATTGTTAAAATGTTATAGAAATGGGTAATATAATAGTGGGAATTTATTGCAAGGCTATCGGAGTGGTTGCATTAGTACAGCATATCTTTGTTCTGGCGAGACTTCACCTGCAAGAAGGTTGAACTCGCACTTATATTATCTATCCTAGAGACTTCGGAGGGAATAGTAGGCTCGAGATATTCGATGCCAATGCATGAATAGACTTTATCATTATGATTTGGTATGTATCAGGTTTACTGTTGAGCGAAAAGATTCGACTTAGTATTCTGTTGAACACTCAGGACATGGTAATAGGAAAAGTGTATTGTTATATCTATCCTCCAGAGATGTGAGAAGTAAGAGTTATACCCTATTATTAGGGAAAGGGATTCCAAAGATTCCGATTGTATGTATTCGAGATTCATGAACGCAATTTCCAATACCCAATTCTGAACGATAGTGCAATTGGTGAGATGTTCTTTGTTAAGTGTAAATACAGGAGGAAATGTAACTTTTCTGTCAAAAGACGGAGTAAAGGGGTAAATGCTATGGACAGAGGACCCAACGGATTTCGATAACCGACAATGCTAGGTAGTAGTGTATCGGGAAGGTTCCTTGTTTGGATTTCGCTTTGCGAGACATCCCACGTATGAAACTTAACGTAAGGTTGGAAATAGAGAGACATTTGGTCACTATTCCATGAATTCGGTACCCCGGTCGAAATGGGATCAAGTAAATACATATGTAAGTTGGAAGTTGAATTTTGGTTTAAATCCACTGGAGCCGGATTGTGTGGCAAGAAAGCATTGAAAGTTTTGCTTTGTCACCACGAGTTAAGGGGGGCGGAATGATAATAAGGAAGATTTAAAATTCTGATTTTTTTAGGGTGATTAAAGTGTTGTAATCACGCTGCAAGTATATGGGAAGAACAAAGAATTTGTTTATTAGTATGAAGCGTATGTGATGCTTACGCTAGTATGCACGGTTTATAGGGTGTGTAGACATCCTGGTTAACTGATGTTAAGGGGTGTGGCAATGGACGTGTGGAAAATGTGTTTGTGGGGCTAACAACGAAGTGGAAGTGATAGAGTGGATTGAACGTCACATGAGGGGCGATAATCCATACATAAGTATGTAATTAGATAGCACACCCTAATTTGACTGGAAGGCTGTGAGAAGCCATTTAAGAAAGGGTATTCCTTGAATGGAGCAGAATTAAATTATTATGAAGAACACTCGGAGCGGAGTTGTTAATAGTCAAGTGTGAGAGCGACTTGAGCATACAAATAGTGAGATGTTAACATGGTAACACGGGTCGGAACTTTCGGCATACACCAAGGAAGGAAGGGGAGTATTACGTGTCACTTAATGTGAGACATTTCAAAGAAAAATCGATGTTTAGCGGGACGTAGTGAGTCTCTACATGCACCACCCATAGGTAAGGTTTGGGTTGAAAGAGGAAAATCAACCAAAGAATTTTGTGTTTATCGACAATTCTTGAAATTGGAAGAGGTCGGTAAAGTCGGTAAAGTTCTTGGATGGGTTTCCATCCTCAAAATAAGATCAATGGGTTCACCCCGAACATGTGAATTAAGTCGCCGAGAAGGAAGTAATTGATATTCCTTGGGGCTGGTTTACAATATTAACTAGTATGCCCAGACTTCCTTTGAAAGGAAGGATTGCGCCAGTGCATGGTCCGACGCAGTTTAAACTTCTGAATCAAGATGAGATTTGTGAATCCCACCTTTGATATAGGATTTCAGGAACCAGCGGAGATAAGGTTTCGTTTCGAGTAGGATGTATGACCCTTAGCCAGGGAATATGCGCTCGATGATTAAAGATTAGTGGAGTCACGTGAAGGAGATTTTGGAATCTTGGTACGATGATTTCAGGAATGCTCTGTAGAAACACTCGTACCTGTTTGTCGCGTACGAGGTGCTTATTAAGGTTTTGTTATGGAAGAACTTCGACTATTCTCCTTCCGTATATTTAGAGGAGAGTAGATAATCAGAATTTTTGGATCGGTCGAGAAAATATCCGATAACTATGGTAGAATTCCACGACTGTTTTAGGCAAACAAGAGTGGTCAAATGTTCGTATGGTCTTCTCAAGATGGGAATTTTGTATATGAATAAATCCGAGTAGTTGTCATGTAGTGAGGTGCGGCCTCCTAATGATAGTGAGATAATGGAAAATTCTAACGTGTAGGCGTGACCTATTCGAATGTTGTCGGTTGGGAGCGCAATACGAAGTGTCTCCATAAGAATGTGAAACAGGGTTACAGTGAGGAAAGGGCTATAGTGATTGAGCGCCTTACGATGTAAATAGTTTGTGTACGAAAAGGGATATCCAGAATTGTGCTACCTGATAGGCCTTATTTTCCGAATTTCGGGACGAAATTCCATTATTAGGGGGGAAGTATGTAATACCCCGTATTTTTATGGCTTTTAAATTTATGGGATTTATTAAATTTAATTGAGGTAAATTAATTTAATTTTAATCCGAAATGTTGTTTTATATATTTACCAGCGTGACGAGAGTTAGTAATTGTTGGAAATTTGTTATTTGTTGAATGTTACTGGATGAGTATAGTAATATATGAGATTTATTTTTTTATAATGTTGTCACGTGTGAATAAAATGACAATTATGGAAATTTAAGTCGGGATGCACATGTGTCGTGTCGGGACTAAATGTTGATCAAATGAAAGTGAAATATTTTTTAGTTATTCGTATGGTCGTTTTGAGTGCGCCAACGCGTCCGGTAGGGTCGAGATAGTCAGAAAAGTGTACCCGGGGGTTTAGTTTGGGTCTCGGGGCGTTTTTAGGCCTAATTAGTACCCCGGGAAGACATTTTGGTCATTTTACATATTTGGGTAATTAAACCCACGAGAATTAAGAAGCTATATCAGATGTTCAAGTCATCTTCTAGGGTTAAATCAATTCTAAACTTTAGAACGGCCATAGGAGAGGAGAGGAGAGGAGAGAGCTGTCAAGGCATTCCAAGGCTCAAAACTCACCCGTTTGCACCGCCGCCACCGCCAACGCGTAGATCGCGAGACGGGGAACGCAATCATACCAAAATCATCTGCAAACCAGACTTCTAAAAATACCAGGCAAGTGTTTATCTTGCTTATTCCATTGATGCATCTTTCATATTAGTTTAGGAATGATTAAGATTGAGTAATTGGAGGAAAAACCCAATTTTGAGATAAGAATTTCATATAGAAATGGTTTAAATGAAAATTCTGGAAACCCTTTGTCATGTAGAGGTTTAAACCACGAAATTATAATGGTTATAAGAAGGAATTTCTGGAGAATATTTGCTAGAACCAAGTTTATGAGATTTCTAGGGTTCTTGATATTTATAGGAATTTTTGGGCTATTAATCCATGTTTGATGATAGAAATCCACATGCTTTACGTTGGAATTACCTAATAGGATGATATAATGTTAGTAGTATAATTTTTGGGACGTTTGGGATTGAAAAACATGCAATTGGTGAAGGTTAGAAGATGAAACCCGTAACTGCAAATCTGCAGATTTCACAGACCTGGTTGATCGATCGATCGAGCCCCAGATCTCGATCGATCGACCCCTCCTGGCAGACTTCTATTTCCCTTTTTTTTAAAGTAGTTAAATTCAATTTATTGTGAAATAATTCTTGGACACCATTAATAAAATGTGTTGGGAGATATGGAAGACCAGTAGGATATATGAATAATTTTGGGACTTTTAATGTCGGGCAAGAATTGTATTTTTGGGATAATTACATGAGGGTCGATGAATTTAAGTATTAAAGGGAGAGATGCGTAAGAGAGTTATGTTGTAACATAAAAAGAACACTTACTGAATTTTATACTTGGAGGATAGAGTCCACGAGGGTTACGCAATAAGTTGGAGAAACCCTTCGAGTTAAGGTTAGAGACGAACTCTTATACGAAATTCTAATAATGTGAAAATTAAGGATAAATGTCGTAATTATGGGTGATGAGAGGAATCTATATTGATATAATAAAAGTGGTATATTTATATGATTGTGTATGCATATATTATATACGTGTTAAAATCATGCCCGCGCTACTTGCTATCCCTGAGGTTACCGCGCTGGGACGATCTTATCTCGATGTGCCTTACGGGGGGATATTGATTCGTACCCTAGAAGATAGAGATCCTAGGTACGGGATATCGGATTGATAGTCGGACGGTCCTAAGAGATGTGAGGGTATGTACTGACCTCTTGGACTTGGAATCTATGCTTCTCCTCAATCTTGTTTGTGTATATGTTGATACAGTTCGAGAGTGATTTTGAACTTGTATTTCCCTTAGTGTGAGCGATACGGGGATTAGATAGCAGAGTATGCCCGCACCATAGTTTTTATGTGGGGTACTGTTAGAATATATATATATATTATACGAGTATTTAATATATATATATATATATATATATATATATACGAAATTTGGGGAATTAAAACTGTGACTGTGTTATGGCAAGTGAGAAATGAATCTTGACTATAAATCGGAAATACTTGTTTGAAAAGTATAATATGACACTGGAAAACTTTATTAATTAGTGAAGTTAAATCGAGAGTTGTGTTACTAAATGGAAGTATCCTTTTTAAACAATTATATTGTTCGGTTTTAAAATTTAACGAGTAATCTAAGGTAAGCTAAATCATTGGGAAGATTAGTGCGATAAATGATAAGATAAACCGTTGGGAAGGTTAGTACGATAGGCGTGCACATTAGAAGAGAGGAGAGAATTTCTCAAGAGAGTGTCGCACTAATATGTTGTTGCATTGGCCTGTATCAATTTAAATACTTGCTAAACGAATTTTTAAATCATACACACTATCGGGCTTTGACCCGTTTCTATTTCTCTCTCTTGTATATATATGTATATATTACAGCTACCCAGCCACAGGGGCGTCTTGCTTAGGATCCCTTGGGAGGAACGTGCTGCAACTTAGGTGGGAGTTGCAGGCCACTTGCTTAGACGACTTCATTTATTTGATTCCACTTCTATCATTCTCTGTTATTGGGGCATGTGTCGCCTTTTCCACTATTTATCTGTTTTATCGGGACATTTGTATTTCAGTTATTTCTAATACTGTTGCTATGGGATTTATTCAGTATGAATGTTTTACTTTAAGTTTTAAATGTTGGGATTCGATTGTCGAATGTTTTATATTAATTGGATTACGTTCCAGGATTATTGTGGTGTGATTCTTACTTATTGAAATGTTGCTAATAAATAAATAATTTTTCTTTAAAAATAAAATGTGGAAAGTAATGTTTAAATATGGTTTTGACACTTAGCTTAATTAATTAGGGTGTTAAATTGGAAAATTTATTTTTCGACAGTGATGCTAAGAATGAACCAACTGTTCACCTTGATTTAATTTAATAAAGGAGTGATAACCCGGTATTTAATTAGGCGGGGTGTCACACGTACAAGATACCAACTTCATAACATTGCTCATTTTGCATGTATTGTGTCTCTTATTGAGACGAAAAATGCAAATGAAGCCCTGAATGACCCATTGTGGATTACTGCAATGGAAGAAGAGCTTCTTCAATTTGTCATTCATGATGTTTTGTATCTAGTACCCAGACCTAAAAATAAAAGGGTTATTGGCACACATTGGATTTTTAAAAACAAGACTGATGAGTCTAGGATGATTATTAGAAATAAAGCTAGATTAGTTACCCAGGGCTACTATCAGATTAAAGGCATAGATTTCGAGGAAACATTTATTCGTATTACTCGACTCGAATCTGTTCATTTACTTTTTGCTATAGCTAGTCATTTACATTTCACACTTTACCAAATGGATGTAAAGTCATCCTTTCTAAATGGTATTTTAACTGAGGAGACCTACGTAGAACAACCCAAAGGGTTTATTGACCCACATCATCCTAATCATGTTTATCGTCTTAAGAAAGCTATTTATGGGTTAAAACAAGCTCCTAGAGATTGGTATGAGCGTCTGTCCACCTTTCTTTTAGATAATGGATTTAGGAGAGGAGGAAATGACCAAACCTTGTTTGTCAAACATTTTGACAACAACATTACTATTGCTCAAGCATATGTTGACGATATTATTTTTGGATCCATTTCCCCTTCAGAAGCCAAGTCTTTCTCAGACATAGCACACAGAGAATTCCAAATGTCGCTTATGGGGGAGTTTTAATTTTTCTTAGGTCTTCAAGTAAAATAAGGTCAAAAGGTTTATTTGTTTGGCAATAAAAATTGCTTCAGAGATTGTAAAAAAGTTTATCCTAGATACGGCTAAGGAAGCTAGAACGCCTATAAGTACCTTAGTTAAACTTTCTGAAGATGAAAATGGTAAATCCATTAACTCTACCTGGTACTGTAGTATGATAGAAAGCTTGCTCTACCTAACTGCCTCGTGCCCATATATCATGTTCACTGTGTGTGTGTGCGCCCGTTATCAAAATAATCCTAAAGAGAGCAATTTCTTATGTGTAAAAAGAATAATTAAATACATAAAAGGCACTCACAATTTAGGGTTATGGTACACTAATGACACATCGAGCACTATAGTTGGTTACACTGACGCTGATTGGGCTGGGTGTTCCGACGATAGTAAAAGTACATCAAGTGCTTGTTACTACATCTGTAACAACTTGGTTGGTTGGAACAACAAAAAACAGAACTGCAACTCTTTATCCACTGCAGAATCTGAATATATTGCAGCTGGAAATTATTATGCCCAGTTATTATGGATACAAATAATGTTGAGAGATTATGGTATAAACGAAGATAAACTCCATCTCTATTGCGATAACCAGAGTGCGATCAATATCTCTAAGAACCCAGTTCAACATTCTCGCCCTAAACACATTAAAATTCGATATCACTTCATATGAGAATGAGCTGAATCAAAAGAACTAGAGATTAATTACCTACCTACTGATCTACGATTGGCTAATTTGTTTACAAAAACTTTGGACTTTAAGCGTTTTAAATATTTACGCAAATCAATTGCCATGGTTTTAGCTGAATAATTTGCTTATCTACCTGATTATAACTCTCTTGTTTTATTCTTGCTGCCCTTTGTCCATTTTAGACAAAACGGGGGAGATATTTTTACTCCACTTTTACACTTTTGTACATTATTATCTATTGAACTCGATCTTAGGTATCTTTTTGCTGATTTTAGTACCTTCTTATTGCATCAGAATTTGATAGGGTACTGGTTCGTACATAATTGAGTTATCTAATTTTTATTTCTAGGAGATTGGGTAGATAGATTTTTATAGTAATAGGATTCTCTTATTTCTTTTTAGTATCCCTACGAGTACTTGTTGACTCAAAGGAGATTTTGTCTTATATTTCCAAAGGGGGAGATTGAAGCATCCTATATCTTTGACTCATTTGAGTCTCCATTATATAGGAGCTTATCTAGTTTGGAAATAGTGACAAAATTTTGTCCATCCCTAGTTGAACCAAAAAAACTCAGAACTCTCTTGTCAACTTTGATATTCCTCTATAAGCTCCTGATGGTATTTCACATACACCGTACAATAGGACTCCATATGTGTTTTATTTCATTCTCATTATGACCTTGTGTGAGTTAAATCCCCTAATATGAGTTTTAAATATTTTTTGGGATTTAATAAATATTTTCTATGCATTTTAAATAATTTTTGGAAATTAAAATTTGGAACTTAATAAATATTTGGGGTTGATTTTCATATATTTCCTTTCCCTTAAAACTATCTTGGGTAGAATCCAAAAGTGGCAAAAACATTTGTGGGTGAAACTTGGATTTTTTTGAAATAAAAAACACGCGTTTTAGACTTGGTCTTGAGCCAACATGTGTTGCTCTGGCAATGATTTGATTTGTGTTTCTTCTCACTCATAAACTCGTGACTTGATCTAGACCTTTGAATTTCCTTAATCAACGTTCTACATGCGTTTGGAACTAATCCATGTGCGATGGTTTTATCCAATCAGAGTTGAGCTTTGCACCGTTATAAGTGAACCATTGGATTTGCATCGATTTAAATTCTTTTAATATCATCCCTTGGTTTATTGCTTTGTTCTAGATCCTTCGACCGCCAGTATAAATAAGAGCCTTCTGCGAGGCATTTAGAGACCTTTGAAAGTTCCTTGTTTGAGAGAAAAAGAGAGAGGAGAGAGAGAAGAGAGAGAAAAGAAACCCTAAACCTATCTTCATCAAACACTGAATCCAGAAAAACTTTTCTTTGATTTTAAACATGAGTGTTTAGATCGTGTGTTGAGAAGTTATCCTCTCTTGTTCTTGTTCATCTTTCCAACTAGATCACTTTGAGTTTTTCAGTTTCTTCTTTATAGAAACTTGAGATCTCATCTCTGCGATACATCTCACTTAGATAGATAACTGTTTTGATTTCTATTTTCGAGAAATTTTATTTGTTGGTTATTTTTAAACTGATTTCATGTTTTTAAACCCTAAACCAACAATCTTCATTCTGATTTCATTTTACTCAACACTATCATACTAAGATATAGTTTTGAGATCTTGATTGGGTGAACACTTTCTATATAATATTTTCAAAACCAGAAAGTGTTAGGATCTTGAATATTTCACAACAAGATTCCCTCTTGATTTGCGGATATTTTGAAAGGTCTAAAAGTCTGTTTTAGTTTTGACTAAATTGATTTTGGAATTTCTTGCATATCTAGTGATCTTGTAATTTGTTAAATCATTATGTCTTTATTAACTGTAAGTGTGTTGCATGCATATGTTATAGAGCACATCACCACTACACTTTCACTCTACCACACTTAAAGTGTTGGTTATATGATCTTGAACTTGTTTGAGTCGACGTAAAGACTGGAATCAAAGTTACGAAAGCTTAAGAGAACATCAACAACGATAACCTTCAGAGAAGTCATATCTATTCCAAAGGAGTTAATAATGATTTTGAACTTAGTTTAGGTGTGTTTGTTTGGTTTGATTGTTAATAGCTTATAATTTTCTACTTTGATTTTAGTGGAGTTTTGTTTTGTGATTTAGTTGTCACTGTGGATGTTTCCCCAATTGGGTGGGGTTTTACCACGTTAAAAACTACTTGTGTTCTTCTTCATTTTCTCATCACCTTCTTCTTAGTTGTGCTGATTTAATATTTTAAGTTTTTTTTTCAAAACTGGTTTACTAGATCTGAAATAACTCATTCACACTCATTCAAACTTTGTTGATAAGTTTTTTTATACACATCTTGTGTTAATTTTTGTTTTGATTAATAGAGTTTCTTCAACAAATATCTCGGAGCCATTTTAAGAGTTTAACTTTGTATTAAACGTCTTAAGTGGCATTTTTCAAGGCTTGGCCGCTCTCTGTGGGGCCAGGGTGAGGCCTTTTCGGACGCTTCTCTCAATGTGCTTGACAAGACTGCAATGATTTTTTTGTTTTTTCTTCACGGGGGGTGACACATGTACCTTTGAAGCATAAAGGATTATTAATATTCCCAAAACCCTCATGGCATTTCAGTAAGAGTGGAGAATATAAGAATCAAGTCATCATATGCCTCATCAAATTTCAACTTGGATGGACTATTCTTCCTTTGCTAAAGGTTATTGGCAATATGTTGATTGCACTCTACTCAAATGTTGCACTGCCTAGATGTCTTGTGGAGTCTTATAAGTTTTTTCAATCTTCTATTAGCACTTTTTTAGCGATTCTTCTAATGTTCCATATAAGGAAATAGATCATTTGTTTGGGATTAGAGAGCTATGTTACTTCCAGACCTTAAAGCCATTGCTTGACTTGGATATCTATTATTGGGCTTCTTGTTATGTTTCTTTTTGGTTGTAGCCTCACACCCGTTCTTGTTGTCTATTTAGGGTAATCTAGGGGATAGGTTGAGGTATTCAACAATTTGAAAAATGTCTCCAACTGGGACTGATACTACTTCTTGATCAGTAAAAGATTTATCCCATGTAGTTCTAAAATTATTCAGAAGTTTGTTGTAAGGACTTGGGATTAGTATGACATGAATGTTTTTGTTAAACTTTGTGGTGTTATTATCACTAAGACTGTGGGAGTATATGTGGTCCATAGAATTTGATCCTAAGGAGCCTACTTCCTTGTACTTGATCTTAGTGATCGACAACTGTTATATATCTCAACGTCTAACTCGCCTGTATGAGGCTTAGAAGTGATCAAATTAGGTGAACATTTATCTTTCTCTAATAAATTGCAAACAGTATGATAAACCATTGGATTCTGTTCAGTATTGACATATAATATATCTGCTTGGACTTGCTTGGTAGGGTTTAATTTAGCTGATATTTCACCTTCCTCAAATAAGCTGTTGACTGAAATCTTAGTAAGACAACCCACTGAATTATGTTCAGCAGTGTTAAGTGTTATACCTGTTTGGACACTAATCGCAATAAATCAAGTTGTCCAAACTAATCAGGAATTCCAATCAAAACAAAATAATTAAAACGCACATAATGTGGTTGAGATTGTTATTTTCATTTTCAGTTGTTTTACTTGTTATCAAAGTAATATATAAATGATTATTTTTTGTGATTAATGAGAACATATACAAGTATTTAGTTGGTGTGTGTGCTTGTGGCAGGGGCTGTGACACCCCGCCTAATTAAATACCGGACGATCACTCCTTTATTAAATTAAATCAAGGTAAACAGTTGGTTCATTCTCAGCATCACTGTCGATAAAAATAATTTTTCCAATTTAACACCCAAAATAATTAAGCTAAGTGTTAAAACCATTTTCATACATAACTTTTCAAATTTTATTTAAAGAAAAATTATTTATTTATTTATTAACAACATTTCAACAATTAAGAATCACACCACAATAAACCTGGAACACAATCCAATTAATTTAAAACATTCGTCAATCGAATGTCAACATACGAAATCTAAAGTCACACATCCAAACTGAATAAATCCCATAGTAACAATACTGGAAATAACTGAAATACAAATGTCCAATAACAACGGAATAATGGAAAGGGCGACATATGCCCAATAAATGAGAATGCTAGAAGTGGAGTCAATAAAGGAAGTCGTCTACGCAAGTGACCTGCAACTTCCACCTAAGCTGCAGCACGTTCCTTTCAAGGGATCCTAAGCAAGACGCTCCTGTGGCTGGGCACCTGAAATATATACATATATATACAAGAGAGAGGGAGAAAAAGAAACAGGTCAGAGCCCGATAGTGTGTATGATTTAAAATTTGTTTAGCAAGTATTTAAATTGATACAGGCCAATGCAACAACATATTAGAGCGACACTCTCTTGAGAAATTCTCACTTCTCTTCTAATTTGCACGCCTATCGTACTAACCTTCCCAACGGTTTATCTTATCATTTTATCATACTAACCTTCCCAATAATTTAGCTTATCTTAACTTACTCATAAGATTTCAAAACCGAACAATATCATTGTTTAAAAAGGATACTTCCAATTAGCAGCACAACTCTCGTTTTAGCTTTATTAATTTATAAAGTTTCCCAGTGTCATATTATACTTTCACAAAACAAGTATTTACTATTTGAGTCATCAACCATGTCCTACTTATCAAATCACAGTAGGCAGTTTCAAATTTCCTAATCTCATATATATATTAACTACTCGTATAATATATATAAAATAACAGCACCTCAAATAAAAGTATGGTGCGTGCATACTTCCACTATCCAAAACCCATACCACTCATATCAAGGGGAATACAAATTCGGAATCACTCTCGAACTGTATTAACACATACACAAACAATATCAAGGCGAAGCATAGATTCCAAGTCTCTAAGAGGATGGCACATACTCGCGTCTCTTAGGACCGTCTGAACTATCAATTCGATAGCCTGTACCAAGGATATCTATCTTCTAGGGTACAAGTCAATATCCCCCATAAAGGTCCCATCGAGATAAGACTGTCCCAGCGCGGTAACCTCAAGGATAGCAAGTAGCGCGGTATGTTTTTCACATGTATATAATATATGTACACACAATCATATAAATATACCACTTTTATCATATTAATATAGGTTCCTCTCGTTACCCATAATTACAACATTTATCCTTAATTTCACATTTTTAGTATTACGTATAAGGTTTCATCTCTAACCTTAACTCGAAGGGTTTTCTCACTTATTACGTGACACTCGTGGACTCTATCCTTCCAAGTATAAAATTCAGTAGGTATACCTCTATTCACTATAGTAGCTATTCGCCGTAATCTCTCACTTGAAATACGTAGTTTCATCGTTCATTATATAATTATCCCAAAAGCAAAATTCTCGTCTTATAATAAAGTTCCCAACACTTATTCATATGTCCTACTGGTCTTTCCTATCTCCCAAAACATTTTATTAAGAATACCCAAGAATTATTTCACGATAAATTTAATTTAACTAATTAAACAAGGGAAATAGGAGTCTGCCAGGAGGGGTCGATCGATCGAGGTCTGGGCTCGATCGATCGAACCTTCGATCGATCGAAGCTCTAGGCTCGATCGATCGATCAAGCAGGTATTTTGATTTCTGCAGAATTGCAGTTACGGGTTCTACCATCTATCTTCATCCAAATCCATATTTTTCACCTCCAAACGTCCCAAAAATTCTACTACTAACATTATAACATTATACCAGATGTTTTCAACGTAAAGCATGTGTATTTCTATCATTAAACATGAATAATCAACCCAAAATCTTATCTAATCATCAAGAACTCTAGAGTTTTCTTAATCATGGTTCTAATCTGTTTTTACCAGAATTTCCTTCTAATACATCATCAAAATTTCGTGGGTTATTCTTCTACATCACAAAAGATTTCCAAAATAAGGTTTAAGCCTTTACTACATGCAAATTCCTATCAAAATTTGGGTTTTCTTCCATATATTTCATCCCTAATCATTCCTAAACTAATATGAAAATTGCACCAACGAAAATAGCAAGATAAACACTTGCCTGGGATTTTCAGAAGTCTGGTTTACGGCTGATATTGGTGTGGTTGCGTTCCTCGTCTCGCGATCTACGCGTTGGCGGTGACGGCGGTGCAAACGGGTGGCTTTTTGACCTTGAATTGCCTTGAGAGCTCTCTCCTCTCTTCTCCAATGGCCGTTCTAGGGTTCTGAATATTCTAACCCTAAGTGACAACCTCAATATCAGATATAGTCCCTCTAATTTTCGTGTGTTTAATTACCCATAAATGTAAAATGACTAAAATGCCCTCCCGGGTTACTAATTAGGCCTAAAAACGCCCCGAGACCCAAACTACACCCCTGGGTACACTTTTCTGACTATCTCGACCCTTCCGGACGCGTTGGCGCACTCAAAACGACCATACGAACAACTTATAAAATATTCACTTTTTAATTATCAAAATTTAGTCCCGACGCGACACGGGCGCGTCCCGATTCAAATTTCTAAAATTGTCATTTTATTCACTCGTGACATTCAATATAATCAATATCATATATTACTTTGCTCATTAGTAATATTCAACAAATTTTCCATAATTACTAACTCTCGTCACGTTAATAATTATAACATAATTAATTTCTGAATTTTTATTAAATAATTAACTCACATTAAATTTAATAAATTCTCAAATTAATATAGCATAAAAATATGGGGTAATACAGCCGTGGTCATTAATCACCAGCGTGGTTTATTTATTTGGAAACCCCAAAAAAGAAAAAGAAGAAAATAAAGCAAGAAGAGATTCTAGGTAAACTAGAAATTCATAGACAACAGAACTAAAACAGCACTAGGGCAAGGTTCAAACACACGATGGTGTGCTACGATGCTTTTTTATTACATGGGTCACCGGTAGAAAATGAGGAGATCCAATCCAATCTCATGAATGGCCTCTTCATACGTTGATTTAGAAATAGACGGCTCGGATTTGGCATTTCTGGGGCTCCATGTGGTACATGCGAGGAGTTCCTTGGCCTTTTGTACCATCTGCTCCATTTTCTCGCCTTGTATTTGACCCTGTTGCTGTTGTTTTCTCACTATCTCCTTTATGGCTTCGCATCTACACTATGGGTCCACTTTCTCAAGCTGCTTGCATCACTCTTTAAGGTGTTTCTTTTGCTGTGGGTTAACCACCATTCTCAAGTCCATGCCATTGTAATAGCTTCTCTGGGACGACCTCAGGTCCATCTAGTTGTAGGTGAGATGATGGGTCTGAGCCTTCTGGAGGCATCTCTCTGTCTTTGTTCTATCCACAACTTTCGTTATTAGTACTATCCACAACTTTGCGACCCTTGCTTGCCGAGTACTATCTTGTTTTTGTCTGTAAGTACAACACAGAGTTACATCCATCCATACACACATACATATGTGTCGATTCATAAAAAACATTTCTGCTAAAAAGATTTATAGATTTGAACATCAAAATTGAATCATTGCATTGCAATGTAAAAAATACAAATGTTGATTTCACAAACGTAGAAATAATGACTGGTTTTTGACAATCTTTGTCTTCAAATTGAACTATGATTGATGCTGCTCAAAACGTTATGACCATCTCAAATTTGAACCATAATTAAGTTTAAATATGATTCTTAGTTTGGCATAATTGAGTTTTTAGCCCGCCATTATCTCATTGATGTTCATGTTATTGTGGTGCATCATGGATAGTAGGACCATCTCAAGGTATGGAAGTGAAGTAGGACTACTCAAATAAACTAGGATTTGGATGAATAAGTTATTACTAAGTTTTTTTCTCAATGTCATATGTATGTGTGAATCAGTTTATTATTTTCTAGATGGAGGTGCTTTTTATTCCCCAATTTTGATTTTTACAATTGGAAATATTATAATTTTTACAAGTATGGGGATTATAAGCCATCCACATTTCAAAACTTGAGTTTGAGTTTGAAAGGAGGAAATTGATGAAAGATTAGGTAAGAGAGCTAATATATAGAGAGATATTGGAGTATCATCCACAGATGCTGCAGGAGTACCTTCATGGCATAGAACAGACAAGTTTCATGTATCTAAGTGGATCTGATAGTTTTAAACAACGATTTATCCATTTTGAGGAGCACCGTAACGGAGAAAGAAGCACTGCCCTCCGATGACAGTATGCCTTCTTTCCTAGAGAGCCGATCTATCCATCCAAGGATGAGGGTAGTGATAAGAATGGCGATATTGAAATACGAACTACAACTTATGTTGCACGTACAATGCTTGAAATCCCCCTAAGATCACACAAGGTTAGTGAGGAATCATAAACTTCTAACATAGATGCAGTTTCTAAACATAACGGACAAAGAAAACAACACAATGGTTTCAATGCATTTTGAGAAGTGCTAAAATTAGTGCTTCCCAAAGAGATGATTAATTTAAATAGAATAGGAGGAGAGAATAGGAATAACGGAGAGAAAGAGAGATATTACGCAGAAGAATAAGAGATTTGTACTATTTACAAAACTCAATATACAGAACAGGATGCCTCATAACCTTAAAAGAAATTGTTTATAGCATTCGTTGGTCTCTCACATGTGCGTATGTAGCTCACTTCTTAGTGTTACTTTCCCATCATGGAGCACGCATAACAAATTTCATGTTATCAATAGTTGTTTACTTTCTGCATAAATTTCCCCAAACTGATGAATGTCATTTTATAACACTCACTAACACTAATACATAGACCTCGTGATCTCTTGTTAGAAAAAAGATGCCTCACATAGCACCAATTTATACTACATGAAGCGTTGGATATCGTTCAGGACCTTACATGGACAACAAGTGCAATGTGAGATTCCATCACTTGAAGTGTGTTTGTGTATGTCTGTGTGTAAATGAACAACATCTAGTTGTTATCAAATGGCCTTTTGTGTCATGTTTTCTTCTAAGTTTTTTGGCATTTTTCTTCTTTCATTATTATATTACAACTGATTTTTTTTCCTTGCCCATTATATCCAGGTTTTTGAAAGTAATTAACGGATTCAATTATTTGGTCGTTCAGTATATGTTACTGATGGTCATATCCTTTTATATATTTCAATTGATTTATTGTTTATCAATGTTTATGAAACGAGAAAATCATTAAGATTACGTTTTATCTTGCCATATTGCGGGGTAATTGCTACTCTTTAGAGTATCACAGGCATACGAGATGCACTTAAGTTGATTTATTTTTCATTATTGTTATATTTAAGGCTAATGTCATTTGTTATGTTGGAATGACATGTTAATTCGGATTTATATATTTATCCCTTCTTTTTGTTGTTGCACTGCTCCAAGTCATTGTCAATCTGATCCAAATAGACTTTGGTTGATTTAGGTGCTTTTCAGTGGAGATTTGATGGTTTGGCTTATTTTGGCAGACGTTGAATTCCAAATATAATTATTTTTCCTTTCAAATTCAAAAGTACAACAAAAAATTCAATGTTGACGTTGATATAATCAATCCTTAATAGTAAGTACTCAGGTTTGATTTTTTTATTAAATTTCACTGTATTGAGTTAATAGTGAAATTTCTTAGAGCATCATTGTGTTCAAATGTTCTAAACATTTGTATTTTAAAGTTAATTTGATAAATAATTATAAATTTTTACTATGTTCTCATGTATGAAGTTGATATAATCAAATTTTTATAGTTAGAATTCAGGTGATGCTCCAATTACGCTCCTGAAAATCCCTGCTTACCGACTCAAAAGCTTGTACAGTTGCATTTCTTACATGAAAGAAAGAAACACATTTTCTAAGTATTTGAAGTTCAACAATCTCAAGTTTTTTATTTTTGAACTAGAGCATATGCTTGGAAGATTTCAGCAATGATCTTTTTTTTTCATATTCCCCTTTAGGATTCTAAGTTTCAATTAGATTTATGTTAATTAAATTTAAGAACTTTCTTTCTGGACTTTTTAAAACCAGACAAATATAGATTTCCTTACGTGTGTTGTGGATTCATTATTTTCTTTTGTGAAAGTTACATTTAAACCCTTTTCTTTTTTTTTGGTTGCCACTTGGTATGATTGTTTGGATTTCTAAGGAGTTGAATATATTGATTGTTTGGATTTCTGCAGGACATAGATGTTGAATTAACAGTGAAGAAGATGGAGAACTAATTGTATGTCTGACATTTCTTAAATCTCTAATTTTTGTAACACAATGTGTTATTGCTTATTTTGGTTTCGTATGTGCATAATTTAGATTAAGTTCCAATAACCTTTTTTGTGGGGGATGTGGGATCATGATTCAATCTCCGCACTACTTAATTATGAATTTCTCTTTACCGTGAGTTCTAGTATACTTTTTTGGTGAGTCTGAGTCCTATATTATATCACGCGCTTCATAAGTTTCTAAGTATTGACTTGGTATATGCCTGGTCCATATTTGCAATAGCAGCGCCCCATAGAATACGTACGTCTATATTGTCTCAAACCAATTATGAGGTCATTGTCACAATGCACATATTTGGCGACCTACCTTCTTTCCCCTTATTGGTGTTCTACAGGTTAGTTTCTCAGCTTCCATACTATATCAATCCAAATTGTTAAATAAATATTGGAATATATATATATATATATATATATATATATATATATAGTCATTGTGCAAAAAAAAAAAAAGAACTTCAGATTGTTTCTGTGATAAACATACATATTTATAACTAAATATGCCTTCATTGTGACATATTACGGGATAGTGTTAACAACTGGAAGGAGGCTGCTCTGTTCCTAAAGTCTATTATGTTTTTGGAAGCTAGAATAGGGTTCATAGGTACATTTAAGAAAAAAATTACTTATGCCTAGTAAATACTTCCAATTTCAATCAATGGGAGATAAAACATCTTTATTTTATTTCTATATATGTATGTGATGGAGTAGTAGGTAGGATATATGTATAGAGATTTTTCGCCCTTAGTTGTTTAAAATGTTGTGGCTATTGTTGTAGGTGTTTTTTAGTTAAATTTTATGTTTAAACATGTTGATTTTCATGAATAAACAAAGAAGACTTCGTCGATTTAAAAAAAATATGTTTAGTGTTTTTAAAAGAAATTAATACAAAGAAATACAAATTTGATCATGTTTTTAAAGATTGACATCTTAGGAACTATTAAAAAAGATTTCAGGTAAGTGACACTAAATAAATCTTATTGCAGGTGAAAACCTTTTGTGGGCAAGGCAAGTCATTGAAGTCCTTTTGTTGGAGGTCATATGCTTTAAGATTGCGGGTTCACTTTTCTTACATAATTTTATGTTCGAAGTAGATGGGTTTTTATGTATTTTTTCTAGTGAGACAAGTGAAATTGTGTAGAGATTTAGGTTGGTGGACATTATGTTGAAATTATTGATGGCGTATAGAGATCTTACTTATATGAATTCTAATTATAGTTGGGGAATTATTGAAAATAGCAGGTAGTGTTATATATATTAAAATGGGATGCCAAATATGTCATATATTGTTTTTAAGAGGTTTTGTTTATAATTTTATAAAATATATTTCAGAATTGATGAAATTATAATTTAGATGCTAAAATTATTAGAGACAGCTTATTTGCCGTCTCAAAAGGGTCCCATAAATGAGGACCTATTGAGACAACTTTGTTACTATCTCAAAAAATTCTTTTGGAACAGTTGTTGTCGTCTTAAAAAAGAGGTTTAAAAGATGATTTTTTCGACGTCTCAAACAGGTCCTATATGACTCCCCTTTGCCGTCTCAAATGGCGTCCCAAAAGGCTTTTAAGACTGCCAAAGGACCTTTTGAGATGATTGGATCATCATCTCAAAAAATATTTTTTTTTATAGTGCCATACCACCCTTTATCGGGCTAGAGATTATTAATCATGTTTTATTCTTTATTCTTCTTTTTATCATATTTCATTAGATTGTCTGTCTTACACATTTTCGTGCACAATTATTATTATTTTCTTTTTCCATTAGCTTTTCTCGAAATCATCCAATATATGTATACTTTAACGGGCTCCACATCATCGGTTATGCTATCATATGCTCTGGCTTGTGATTTTGAGTCTTTCATCCTAGGGCTCCGGGCCCTTCTTAATGATTGTCGGGGTCATCTGAGTCTTTATTAATGTGTTATAATATTTTTGCTAATGTTCGTATTATTACATCATTTTATCGTTTTCATCATTTCTACAGTTTATTTCACTATCTCATCTTATCAATGTGCCATTTCATCCAATTTATCTGTTTTCACCAAAAGTCGATTGATGGGGATTAAAGAGGAAATCCACCCACTAGGATCTTCAACTTGACAAAATTATCATTTTGTCCTTTCTTTCATCATAACTCTGTGAAAAACATATTTAATTTGCCATGGCACTATAAATCTATATTTTCTTTCAAAACATCATTTTTATGATTTTATAGCCAAAATCATGTTTCATTATTTTATGTATTCTATATAAAATACACGCAACCATTTAAAGATTATTTTGGCCAAGTGTCCACTACTTAGACCTATTATTCCATGTGACTTTAAATATCATTTTTCTTCATTCTAAAAATATTTATAACACATATTTATGACTATTTTGCTACATTTAATCATCAACTCATAAAACCCATTTCAACATGATTTATCAAGTCTGAGATACCAGCTTCTATCATACTACATGTTTCCACGTATGTTAAGGAGGATTTCAAGCCTAGAAATTCCTCAAAATGAACTAAACAAGATATAAATAACGGGTTTACATTTTTCATGGCTTCTTTCCATATTTCAAGGTAAAAATGCCATTTATTTATAAAATACCCTTGTAAGATTTGTCTTCTTTAAAAGTTCATTTTTGCAGGACTTTATTATATTAACAGATAACTTTATTTTTGGCATTAATATCATCTGATGATACAATAAATAAGCATCCAGAAAACTCATCCGCTCATGGGCTGCAATGACATTGACCAGTTGATCTACCTTTGGTAGGGAGAGGCAGTCTTTGGGATAAGACCTATTAAGGTCGGTAAAGTCTATACAGACTCTCTATCTATCATTGCTCTTGTGAAATATGACGGGGTTAAATAGACACTTTGAGAATTGAACTTCTCTGATGGACCTTTCGACCAAAATTTTCTAGACCTCCTTTTCTACTGCCTTAGCCTTTTTGGGGCTGTTAGGCGAGCCTTTTGTATGATCGAATTGAATGCTGGATCCAAATGAAAATGGTGATAGGTGATCGTACGATCAATTCCTACCATGTCATATGGCTCTAAGATAAATACGTTTAAATTGCATTCTAAAAGTCCAACCATCACCATTCTCTCATGGTCCATCAGCATTGTTCTCATAAAAAAATTCCTCTTCGCTCATCTTTCATTAAAAGCAACCTCCTTCAGGTTTTCAATCACCCTATCAGCGAGATGGATCCTTCTCTTCTCCATCCTTGGTCGGCCTTGCCGTAGTTGCTATTTTTATGGTGTATCCTCATCCTGGGTTATCTCCAAAAGAACTTTTTTCTCTTTTTTCTTCTCCTACTTAGGTCTGATGACGGCAATGTAACATTTTCGGGCAATGGATTCATTTCCCCTTATCTCCATTATGCCCCGATCTTTGATACACTTGAGCTTTGGGTGGTTAGTGGAAGGGTCAATTCTCGTGTCATGAAGCCAGACCCTATCGAGAATGGTGTGATAAGGAGAGTAGATATCCACCACCAAGAATTCTATGAGCTTTGACATATTCCCTGCCCTCACGGGAAGGATCACCTTTCCATATGACACTGTCATCTTTCCTGCGAAGCTGACCATTGGGACGTTTGCTTCCTTTAGAACTGACATCATGAGTTTGATCTTGTGGAAAAGCTCTTGGTACATTACATCTGAAGAGCTCCCCTGGTTCACCAGTAACTTATCCACATCCCAATTTATGATCCTAAGCGTGATTACCGCTCATGTCATGGTGTGGGGTTCTTATCCTAACTAAATCATCCTCTATGAAAACAATATGCTTGCTGTAGTTGACATCCTCTAGTCATCAATGTTTTCTAGCCGATATTTTGGCGGGTTCAATCTAGAAGGCCTTCATCACCACTGTGACCTTTTGGATCTCCATCTGAACAACATTCCCTTGGATCTGCTTGAGGTTAGACACCGCAAACTCGTGTTATGTCTCATCATCAAGGACGTTATCTTGTTTCTCATCGTCGGTAGTGATAACTTAATTGAACTTCTTCTCTATGTAGTCATTCAAATTCCCAGTCTGGCCTAACTCCTCTATATGAGATTTTAGTGCCTTGTAGTTCTCATTCTTATGTCCATTTTCTTTGTGGAACGCGTACTGGAGCACGTTGTTACTTTTGTCATATCTCCTCCCAAATTCTTTGGCAACTTGAGGAACTATTGATCCTTAATCTTACCCATAATCTTTTAAATCGCTTTCTTGAAAATTTTGTTGATGTCTTGAAAAGCATTGAATGAATCCTCTTTGCCCCCATTCTTGGAATCGTTTTTCTTCTTGCTTCTTGCTCCCCTTATTGGGATTATTCTCTTTGTCTCCCAATTTGTTCCCTTTAGCATGATCAACTTCTGTTTGGCTGATCTGGACCACATCCTCCGCCTTGGCGTACTTTTTAATACGCGACATAAGATCATAAATGGTGGCAGACTCCTTTTTGGTGAGAGGATGGTGTATCATAGAAGTAACGATAAGCTAATTTTGAAAGACGCCATGACAATCTGCTCCTAGAAGTCTTCCAATTTTTTGAACACTTCTTAATAATGCTTGGCGTACTCGCGTATAATTTGTTATGGCATCTTCCCCATTGTGAGCAGTGATTCCATCCTTTTCTGATGAGAACTTCTAGTTATGAAGAGAGAAGTGAAGGCCTTGGCGAGGGCCTTGAATCTCTTAACAGATCTCTGAGGAAGCCTCTTGAACCACGTATGAGTAACATCGTCTAAGCTGGAAGGGAAAATACAACACATCTGAGCATCGTTATGACTCCATAAATTCAAGTCCTACTTATACTGTTGAACGTGATCTACAGGGTCTGTTTTTCCATCATAGATTTTGAACCCGGGTATTGCAAACTTCTTTGGGGGTTCCTCCTCCTCAATATCCCTTCATAAATGAAACTTTATTTAGGTAATCAGAGCTCTCCTTTACATCTCTTTCATAGATCTAGCTCCTTGGCGAGCTGGATGTTAGTCCATTTCCTTCTGAACCAAGATCCTTATGTCATCCCTATAGTGCATGTTATCTTAGTGGCTCCTAGACGATTTCCATGTTTTGAACACTCTTGGTCTCGCCCGATGATCCTTCCTCACCTCAACTACAAGTCTTACTTGTCTGAGGACTAGAAGTCCGACCACATCATTTTCGATTTTCTTGGTGGAGTTCTCTTTCCATTTTATCCACTCACCACTGGAGACGATAATTCTCCTCAATCTGGAGGCGAGTTTCCTCCTCCTATTGTTGAAGTCTTACTTTGTATGCATTGATCAATCTTCATATTTGGGTAGATCTAGGCTTCCCGAGACTCTCCTCGGATGGCTATTGCTCTGGTCGAATCCCTGGGTTCCGATCTTGATGGATCTCATATCTGACCTTCAGTGGGGCCAAGTCAGCTCGTACATCTTCAGGTTGAGGTGCCTATTTGGGTGGTGACAAATCATAGTTATTTTTTGTAGTGATCACTTTTGTACAAACAAAATCAATTCTCACAGACGATGCTAATTGTGAGTGAAAAATTTCACAATGAATGGGATCTAGAAAGGAATTAAAGTAAAAGCATGCAAATTTCACACAGACAATACACAAATATACGTGGTTCAGCAATTCACCTACGTCCACGGAGAGGTCACTTGATTTTATTAGTTTCTCTCAAAGTATCAAAATTACACCCTCCTTGGCCCTGGGGTGTGGGTTGTCTTTATAGTTTCGTAAAACTAAGTTGTTAAATTAAATAAGGAACTCCCTTAAGTTGCCATTAGCTCGTGTGGTGATACCCTGAATATCTCGTCCCAAATTTTTAGGTAACCGACTTGAGCTTCATTCAAATCCTAGCTTCTTTGTTATTATCCATGTGATAAATGTTTGTATCTATATTTTCTATTTACATATTGTGCCGAAAGTGCGTCAAGCACTGTTGGACTAGGTCGGCAGGCCCGAGTTGGACCCAATTATAATTTGGTCCCACACAAACCTTATTATATATTTATATATAGGTGGTTTCTTGAGAATTCTCCAAAGATAAAATCCTAAATTTTTAGAATTTTAATTTTTTTAAGTAATACACGTGTCTCAATTTTGGAATATAAAGGCAACCCACGTTCCCTGGTTATAAGCCACGACTCAAACTAATTTATTCTCACACCACACCACACCACCAGTGTTGCATAATTTTGGAGATGAAGGTACGACTCTGGCCGTGTGACTTCCTTACGAAATCTATCTCACATTACATATTATGTGAGCTTACCCTTTACTTTCTCACGATTTTTAAAATTGGGTGTAGTAGAATTAAGATAAGGGTTTTCGGTACGTGATTTAGGTTTTTATTTCTGGTGTCCATTATATGGCTTTTCTGGCCTAGATTTAAGTTTATGTGGCTGGTTTTATGAACTTTTGATGCTCACGTTTGAACCAACAGCTTTCTTAATTTGGAATTACAATTTACATTAAAATTTTCTTTTTCTTCGTTTCTCTCATGAAAGTCTAGTACAAAATATTCTCTGATAAATCTACCAATTTGAAAGGAGTTATTTTCTCCCTCAACTTTGAAGCATTGCACATTCACTGTTTGTTAATAAGCCACAAAGAATACAAAGACCCTACGCGGTTAGTTGAATTCTTCTCATTTAGAATAGAGATTACTATTTTTTCCTTTACTCAGTAGGTGTATAATTGATAAATATCATGCTTCCGGGAGTTCCAATAAGAGTTTTTTTCTTAGTGAAAGTTTTTATCTGATTTTTAATGATAGTCTATATTTTGTTTAACCTTTTTTCATGCCCATATGTTCTTTCGTGACACAAGATTGTTAACAGGTGTATTTTAATGGTGAAAAAAAATCATAGTATATAATTATATAGCATATCTCTCCATGAAATATTCTTCCTCTGAAATCGTATCTTTATAGGACTTTCCTTCAATTTTATATTTGCTTAATCTTATTTTTGTATAATCTTCTTTGTTTAAGAAAGTACAATTACTAGATCCTTACTACATTTTATATACCCAAGATGGTGTTGATCCTTGTTCTAACCCTTGATCACACCCTTTTTCATTGAGGATTTAAAGTCCATATCTCTATATTTCTTGCTTTTTTCTTATATATGAAAAAATTTATATCATTTCACACATTTCTTGCCAATTTTAGAAGTTGCAGCATGGTGAAAAGTTGTGGTTAGAGAAGAGAGGTAAACCAGTATGGGTGTGAGTGTCATAAACCACTTACGTTAATCGTTTCTTTAATTTTTTATGTTTATCATGATATTTTTACATAGCTTAATGGAATATATGGATGCAAAACGAGCATAAAACTACATAAAAACAATAAACACCAAAAGAAGCCTTTTATCAACCAGTACCTTAGCCATCTGCATACAAATTTGGGGTGAAGTCTCGGCATTGCTTTTCAAATAAATTCTTCATCTATTATTACTCATTCGAATTATGATCTCATGTGTCAACCTTATGTTTCTTTATTACTTTGAGTTGATTTTTTTAATGGGTTACTTTATTCTTTCTGATTGGGTGGTACCTGTGGGAACTAAAAGGTAAGGTAATTTAGCATACCACAATTGTATATTTCCCATTAAAATACCATTTCAAACTAATATGTTAAATGTAGTTTTTCTCTCATATTTTTTCACTTTAAATCATATATTGGTATTTTATGCAGGAATATATTACTATTTAACTGAGTATTGACAAATAAGGTATGATTAAATGTCTTAGTTTATAATATCTTGATGTTGCTCATTTTCTACCTTACTATTTAGATTGAGTATTGCCAAGGATTTAATTATTTTATTTCTATTTACCCATCCATTTATTTTAACACAAGGCATCCCTATACAAAAGCAGGCTTCCTTACAAACTTAAATAGTGTTGCTCTTCCACAAAGAATGATTAATTATATTGGTTATATTAGTTTAACAAGGAATGCAGTGGATTTGATGCTTTCTTTGGTTAATGTTGATTTGTTTGTTGCCTTATTTTTTTCTAGCAAAATGTAACAAAAATCTATAATGATCTTAGATTTCCCTTTTAGTTTAAATATACATGGTTCCTCCAAAAGGGGGTTTATGTTTGTTAGAGTTAGTTTATCTCATTTTTTAAATAAAAAAATAATGATATGTTTTAGTTATGGCTATTTGGATTTGTTGGCTCTAGTAGTTAACATATTTATGCTAAATATTATCAAACATATTTAAAAAATAAGATAAAAGAACAAATACTAGAGAACAAATGTAAAATGCTAACTATTTTACCATTACAAATAACCTAGGGTATACGTTATGTACAAACAATAATTTAGTAAGGTATAATAATACCGTTTATTTATACATTTACTAAACTCTTATTCCTTACTAATATTATTTATGAAAATAATAGGTGGATTAAAAAACAAGTCACCGATACAAGATCATTCTGTCACGGTATCTTTCCACTTTATGCTCTCACTCTCTTCAATTTTTTAATTTTTATTATCTTTTTTGTATGAACTAATTTTTATATGAACTTCTTAATCTAAGTGCCTTCATCTTGGTATATATTTACTTAAGGGTTTGAGTGGTTATAACAATTTCTTTATTGAATTGTGAATTTTTTTGGCATTCTCGAGAAATACATCAGCAAAATTAACTAATTTGGGTAGGTTTTCCCGTAAACTCTTTCAGAAAAGGGATACATAAAGCACGTAAGAAAATTATATATTTTGATGCGAGTGTTATTGATAGTGTGAGAGGATTATAGTGTTGTTATAATGTTTTTATTTATTCCCTGAATTTTTAAATGTTATTGAGCATTAGTGACTTAGAAAGGTGAATACAAGTGTTTAGTTTAGAATTTATTTTTATTTCGGTTTTTTTAGATGTTTATTTTCTTTAGATAAAGTGAGAATGTTATTTCAAGGACATGGATAAATTTTTAGAATTACATAGAATATGTTTACATGTTCATTATTTTTATTTCATTTATGAGATACCTACATATGTACGATTGGAACTCCTTCATGTATTGAAGGTTGTAACCATGATTAATTAAGCAATGCTTAAATATGTTTTCATTAGAATATATGGTCACTCCAAATTCAACTGTGGGTTTAACAATAGGATGCATGCGGTCCACCAAGAGTCAAAGTAAAAAAATAATAAATAGGGAGATTTATCAAAATAAATTTCTCAAAACTGTGTTTTATTGGCAATATTTTTTGTGGGAAATACAATATATTCCCAATTTTTGATGTGTTTGATTGCATAAAATTGTCATGAATTTTTGTTTTCATCTTGGCCTAAATTACAACTTCATAATGCACATCTTTAAAAAAATCTCATTATATTTGTTTCCTTATATTTTCAGATGTCCATTCAAACACAACATAAAATCACTTATGTGGTACCGATTAGTTTTATTTGATGGGCACACATGTTTACCACCAAATTTTAAAATTTAGTATCTTTTTACACTTGCCCTACCTTGCACGAGTTACCACTAGTGTCTCTCTCTCTCTCTCTCTCTCTATATATATATATATATATATATATCAATCAGGCTCTCCAACATACCTCATATTAACATACATATGAACATAATCATTTATTAAAATAGTAGAAATAAAAAGTTGTGATGATATTTTTTAAATGGGTTCGTGATATTTCAATGTACCACTGTAAAAAAAAATCAACTGAAAATAATATTTTTTGTTATTTTTAAAAAATAAGCAAAAAAAAAATGATAGTTTTTACCCTTTAAAATTGTCAGTTTTTTTTTACATATTTTTTAAAAATAACAAAACACATTATTTTGAGCTAAATATTTTTAGAGGGGCACACTGAAATATCATGAATCCATATAAAAAATATCAATTCAAAATGATTATTATTATTACTATTTTAAAGAAATAAGTATGTTTAAAGAGGTATATTGGAGAGCCTCTCTCTCTCTCTCTCTCTCTCTCTCCCCCCCCCCCCTGTGTGTGTGTGTGTGTATAGTCAGGCTCTTCAACATATGAACATACCCATTTTTAAAATAGTAAAAAAAAAATTGAGATGCTATTTTTTTATATGGATTCATGAGATTTCATGTGCCCCTGTTAAAAAAAACTGAAAATAATGATTTTTGTTATTTTTAAAAATTACGAAAAAAAACTGACACTTTTTACCCTTTAAAACTGTCAGCTTTTACCTATTTTTTAAAAATAAAATAAAAAACACATTATTTTGAGCTGAATATATTTAGAGGGGTACATTGAAATATCATAAATCCATATAAAACATATCAACTCAAAATTATTTACTATTTTAAAAAAACAGGTATGTTTAATGAGGTATGTTGGAGAGCTCTCTCTCTCTCTCTCTCTCTCTATCTATCTATCTATCTATCTATCTATCTATCTATCTATCTATCTATCTATCTATCTATATGGAGAGGTTCAGAAGTGAACATTTTAATGAACCTAAATAAAAAACACCTCACACCAAATCAATTTTAATTAATATGTTGTAATTGGTTCGAGCCAGCAGCAACGGACACACGTGTCCCACAGGTGTATTAAAAAACACGCATATCACATGTGTGCCCGTTGCCGTTGGTGCGGACCAATTATAACATAGGAATTAAAATTGATAGGGTGATAGGTGGTTTTTATTAAGGTTCATTAAAATGTTCATCTTTTATGTTCTCTTCTGAACCTCTCCCCCCCCCCCCCCCCCATATATATATATATATATGTGTGTGTGTGTGTGTGTGTGTGTGTGTGTGTGTGTGAATGTATGTATGTATATGTGTGTGTATGAAAAAATGCAAACGAGCGTGGAGTCCACCTTACAAAACTCTACTCAATCAAGATGATGATAAAAAAAACAAAGAGTTGGGCAAAAAATGGAGATTTCAAAGCATATAATGTTTTAAACTTGGATCTTAAAGTGTTTGGGTGTAAACTAGTGTTTGGAAGTTTTTTGTTATGCATAAGAAATCATTTTTTTCCCAAATTCTCACATAAAAATTTATAAAAAACATTATTTTCAAGGCTCTGGAATCTCGTTCAAATGAAAATAGTAGGTTCTTTTGAATGAAGTGCATAATCTCATTCAAATGACTTTTGAATGACATTATTCTGTCTGGGCCGACACTGACACTGAGAGACGAAAGCTAGGGGAGCGAATGGGATTAGATACCCCAGTAGTCCTAGCCGTAAACGATGGATACTAGGCGCTGTGCGTATCGACCCGTGCAGTGTTGTAGCTAACGCGTTAAGTATCCCGCCTGGGGAGTACGTTCGCAAGAATGAAACTCAAAGGAATTGACGGGGGCCCGCACAAGCGGTGGAGCATGTGGTTTAATTCGATGCAAAGCGAAGAACCTTACCAGGGCTTGACATGCCGCGAATCCTCTTGAAAAATATCATTTGAAGTTTGTTTGAAACTAATTTTAACAAACAGATACAGCTCGTTGGAATAACTTAAGCATCTCATTCGAACAAACTACTATTATTTGTATAAAAAGGTCGTTCCAATGGCTTTTTCAAAAAAAAATATTAAAAAACCTTTTTATATGAAAAATAGCTTCAAACCTAATTTTAAACAACATCCAATGAATTAAAAAGGATAAAAATATGCCCATTCATACCTCATGAGATCGTTAACCTTTGAAGAAAAGATGTGGCACAAAACACGACACCATGATCTAGACTCTATAACTTTGACTTTATGGTCTTGAATCAAACACGTCTCAACCTATGAATGATAAACCAATTCAAGACCTAATATGTGACTCAAATGGTTTTATCAAAGCGGAATTAAGCCAAAATATAAAAATGAACTTGACTCGAAACATTTTCCTTCCAAATCTCCCATTTTAGCTATTCCGGACACAAAACAAAGGCCAAGTGGTATGACATTAAGATGTAGTGATGGAAAATTATATTAACGATGTAGAAATGATGGAATGGATCACTTTGTAATGGAGTAGAGTTTTCCATGTTAATCGTTATTGAAACCTAAATCTTGCAATGACATTCTTACATAGTCATATTTGAATTTCTTGTGTCATTTAGTGGATCAAACTCTACCGCCTTAGGGAATTATCATTTTTTACCATGTGTTACTTAACATTTTAAGAGATAGGAGGAAGAGAGTCAACAATATAAAAATCCCATTGAGAAAAGGTACATGGCTTAGTTAAAGGATTTATATCTCCTCCCAACTGATTAAGTATTTGAGAGAATGATAGGCTGGGGGAAAGCATAGCGCAAGAGTCACCCTACGTCGACCATTTATTTTCGGCTCCCACCGCTATGCGAAAACCGAAACTATGACTACACACTTTTAAGGGAGTATAGCGTCCAGTCCGGGTATTGAATCCATGGAGACGAGTTGCTAGAATTTAATTAAATTATTACTTTTCAAATAAAAGTGTAAAAGGTAAATGTTAACAAAAAAAGATAATAAAGATAAAATATTATTCTAGGCAAGGGTAAATTAAACTAAGATTAACAAAGCAAATAAAAACTATAGGTTGCACTAGATATCCCTCACCCCGAGTTAATTGGTATAAATGGTTACATGGGTTCACGAGTTATTAAGATTGCGTCTCATTTTGTCAATTCATTAAATCAAGAGTTTTCACATCCCTAAATTTTCATAAAAGACTACTATGATTTTGGCATCAATAAATACCCCGGAAATTACACACGCAGGTTCGTAAATATGGGGCATACGTGATATTCCCCGTTAAATTTCCTAGGCATAATAACTAGTACAACCCAATCGAAATAAATGAGTAAAAACCATCACCAAAGCAAAGCAACCATTCAACCATATGTGAGTTCAATCCAACACAACCTAATTTAACTAGCCACTAATCATAATGAACAACATAAATTAAAGAACAAATTAATTAAAGGAAATTACAACTAAATTAACTACAAAACTATCTAGGCTTGAAATAAATAACAAAGCAAGAGATTAAAGCAATAAGACAATATATAGTAAAAGGGAGCTTACATAAATGGGTCTTAACCCATAAAAATGGAGGAGAGGGGTTATCTCCAATAAAATCCCCAAAGTGCTCAAACCTTAGAGCTAAACTAACTAAGAGAGAGAAAAACTAGATATTATGAGATATAAACTAAAGGCTCAATTAATAATAAGTTACAATAAAGGAATAAAAAGAAAAGGAGAAAACAAATAGAAAAGAAAAGAAAAAAAGAAAAGAAAAGAAAAGAAAAAAAGGAAAAAGAAAAATAAGAAAAGGAATTAGCAGTTCTCGACCAAACATAACATGACCGATCCACCGCCGAAGCACGGTCGATCGACCGGTGAGAGAGGAAAAACACACTACAAACAACCCACGACAAAAACCCAAACACCAGTCGACCATCGGTGAGAGACCAATCGACCGTGTGTAGCAGTAGCAGCCCGCACAATTCCTTGCTTCACACACAACAACCCAAGTCCCAAATCATCAATACGTGTAGCAGCAAAAGGGTAACAAATTTCCATTAACGAAATGGATAGCAATGATCTCCATTTTCCTGGGCAAAATCCATAACCCTTTTGAAGATCAAAGACCCGAAACCTGCGACCAACAATAAATCCTCATGGGTAACCCTTGACCCGAGACCCGAAATAGGTCTTTACAAACCTCCATGGACCTATGCTAATCGTGTGAGACAAAGAACCACGTGCCAATTTATCAAACCAAGTCTCCAATAGGTTGAATAAAAGACCCGAGCACAAACCCGAATTTGGGCCAAAACACCATTTGCTGATTTTAACATGTTTGGAGAAAGATCACAAAAAGGGACATGGATGGAATTATTTAAATTATTAGTTATTAAAACATTAAAGTAATTCCCTTATATTTCTTCTACGACCAAAGGCTTGTGGTTTCTTCGCTCGGACTGCGATTCGAGGACCGTTCATGACCACGCAAATCTTACACTGAGGGCCTCAACTTCTGCGAAGATTTTGGGCTAAAAATCCTAAAGTGTGAATTTACCAAATTGCCCTTGAATGTGCAATTTGCGACGGGACCGTACTGAAATGCTACCAAACTTCATACTAAGCACCGTATCACCTACAAAATTTCAATAATACCTCAAATAACATGTTAACATATAAACCGAAGGTTATCTGGTTATTGAGCATAATAATAGAAATTAAAGTACCCAAGGGGCCTAAAATGCATAAGTTTCGAGGGTATAAAGTGCTATGATTCGAGACGAATCCCAACCCCTAACTTACACATTGCTAGTCCTTAGTAATGAAATTCAATGCAAGAAGAACTATAAGAAAACCACAAAATAGGAGAAATATATAAAAGCGATAAAAAGGATAAAAGCCACTTTCGTGGGCGAACGATTACATTTAAGTTTAGCGTATGCAATAAGCCATTAAACCCCTAAGTTACCCTAGTAGACGAGTGTCCACCCTCATCCTTTGTTTCATTAATAAAGTTTTCATTTTTATCCTTTTCTCTTCATTCTTTTTTCACTTTCTTTATAAAAAGAAACCCTATTTTTTAAAATCCTCCACGATACCTTGAGTCATCTGCCAACCCTTTTAATAAATTATTTCTAGCCCATGACCCCTCATATTATTCTATTAAATAGAATATAATTTTGTCAAATTCCTAAAATGCCCTAAAACCTAAATTCCAATTATTTAAAGGGCATGTAGTCTTCATTTTTAGGGCCATGATTTTAGGTTTTAAACATGGTATAAATTATGCTCCAACACTCTATAGAGAGTTTTTGTATTTTTAGAAAATATCTCAATATAGAGTGGTAAGTTTTCAATTATATTTTGTAGATATTGTAAATAATTTTCTTCATTTTTAGAAGACTAATTGGTACTCATTTTTGGAGATCTTAGTCTTAGTTAAAAGACATTCTTTTAGTGTAGGTTAATTTATTTTAGTGTAGGTTAATTTTTATTTCTTTCTTTTATAAAGAAATTGAGTGAAATAAATTGTATTCTGAGAAATAAATAATGAGTTTTTGGGATATGTTGCAAGACTTGATTATTATCATATATTCCAGATTCATGGGTTCTCTTGATGTCTTAAGCCTTTATGTGCAATGATGACACACAGAGATTTGATTTATCTATTGTTCTCTTGATCTTTATTCTTTCTTTTTTGCCTCTCGTAGATTATTTTTACATTTCATATGTAAAAATGATTTACATGCTTGGCTAAATACTTCTTTCAATGGGAGAGATGAAACTTCTACATTATTCTTTTATTTAATTTAGTTTTGTAATTTCTAACTTTGTTACGTTTCTTTGAAAATGAATATTGAGCTTTAGCATTTTAAAATGGATTTTAAGAGAAAGCATTTGGTTCTAGTCACGCTTAGAGAGAAGGTGATTTATTTTTAATGAATAAAAAAATCCCCCTCCCATGAGAGATGGGGTGATCTTGTCATTAAGAAAGAACCCGAAATTGACATTACATCATTTTCTTAAACATCAAGCTAAAGATAGACTTTTCTTATGTTTAATGATGTTTTAGGAATTTCTAGATCTAAAACTAAATTTTAAAAGCTTAAAATAATTTTAATAAATGATCCCTGATGGGTTGATTATTAGAAAAGTTTTTATTCTGATTTTTGAAAAGTTTTGTGAAATTCTAAAATTATTTTTTAAAAAAATATTTCATTTGAATTACATTTGCGACGAGAAACAATTTTTAATTTAAATGAATCTTGGAATATTATAAAATTAAAAGTTAATTAAAATAAATAATTGAACCGTAAAAGTGGATTTTCCTCCCTTGTTTGTTCTCGTACTTATTTACTTCACTCATTTCTTATTTTAGTTTTTATCAATTAGTTAGTTTAACTTGTAGATTATCATTAGTTAATATAAATCACCCCTTTACCAAATTTAAAAAAAAAATACCATTTACATAGTCTGCAAATTGCTTTCACATTGAGAAACACGAATTGACCCCTTACTTGCTAGTATACATATTTTTATGTATTTGTAGGTGTGAAAAGGGATTTTTGATTAACGATCTTTTTTCTACAATGACATATATGCAAAAGACGTCTTGTCACCGTCAATATATGATATGGAGGGTGTTCCCTCGCCGTTTGGAGGACTAATGATGGGTAAAAGTGTGTCGGTCTCTTCAGCACATATCTCGGGGACTGGTGCAGCAATGGCGATGGAGGATATTCTCGTCCAGTACTTTTCCATTCCTTCTTACCAAATCTAATTAGGTGGTAGACCCATTGTCTTAGTCACACATCTCCATCGGGAGATGATAAATAGTTTCCCTCATTTCTCCTAGGGGTTCTATGAGGGAGGTATGTTTGTACCTTGCACTTTGATTTTGATTACTTTTTTGTGTTAATAATTTTCTCTCCTTTAAGTAATGTGCTCTTTTGCAGACTGTTTGTGTGTCTCCATCTTGGATGCGGGGTGTCCGAGATTGGATGTCTTATGAGTTTGATCATGTGAGGAAGGTAGATAGAGCTAGTATGGCGCCCCCGAGAACTTCTGAGAGGCGTGAGGAGATTCCTGGCTTTGGGAGCGAAGGTCCACTGCTCGCCATCGTGGGAAGTGTGTACATCAGGATCCTTGAGGTGGTTGTTTAACCTGTGGGATTTCTGAAAGTTCGAGCTGCATCCCGACAATTTTGGTCTTTTTCTTATTTATTCTTCAAAAAAATGTAAACACAACAACAAATATATACATGGTACATTTTTTACTTTCTCTATTTATTTTGAGTTAAATGACCTAGTCTACATGCACTTTACTTTTCCAATGGGAGTAAGAAAGTTGTTTAAAATTGAAATATGTATTTTTGAAAGTTTTTGCTAGGAAGAAATATTCTGGAAAACCTTTGTAAAAGGGTTGTTTCAATAAAAAGGGCTTATTTGAAAAATAAAAAAGGAAGAAAATTAAGAAAAATCCAAAAATAGGGGGATATGCTGATCGGCCTACCCTTTGGCCTGCCTATTAGCATATTGGTCAGATCATAATTTCTTTTTCAGCCATGAGTGTCCTTTTACTACACTTATGTGTACTCAAAACTAGTCATTGCAGTAGGAAGATTCTTTCAATTTAGGGGAGGGTTTAAAGTATAAAAGTATCCGTTGGGGTGGAGTTTAAATCACACATCAACTTCTTCTTTTCTCTGTGTTCTCTACAAAGTTCTTGCTCTTCTGAAATGGCAATTCCCAAAACCGAAGCTTTTACTACTTATCTTGATGCATTTAGTGACGTGTGTTCGTACAATGTCAACTATGAGGTATTCAACTTGCACTCGATTACTTAATGGCGTAATCATCACATTGATAGAAATCTTCTAGAAGCGGATTCGTGATTCTGGTACCCTGAAGACCACATGCTCCACTTTAGCTTGGACGAGGCATGCCCATCTATGAAGAATTTTCTGCTATGTTAGGCGTGGACCCAATGTTGCTACGACTATTCCTAACTTGTCCCGTTCTCCTCGTGGTGTCACTAGCTGAATTATTATATGTCTATTTTTCTACTGACCCATGGCTAGTGCATGGGGGAAACATCAACCTTTTGGCAGTGTTGAATTTTGTGTTCCAGAGATACTATACTAAAAATGGCTTTGTTAACACCATAGCCTTGGGATTGGCGGCCAGGATGCTCTTGGTGACTGGAGATATGGGGATGGACCCTCAAGTGGCCAGGATCATACTATGGATGTCTTATCATCGCAATACGACTGCTACCACATTGGCGAAGATATTGAATATCTTGGATGATTTGAAATAAGGTAGGGCCAATCACTACACCAAATCCTGCGAATGGTCACGCCTCGTGAGTCACGGCCCAAGTCCGCGACCAACACTCAATATTTGGCGTGACCAATTTTATTACCACACTAAATTATCCATGCTTGGGAAGTGGCCACGGACTAAATCCCTGACTACAGTGGGTCACGGACTATGGCCGTGAACAGGTCGTGACCAGTTTGCCGCCAAAATTCCCTCCAAAGTGGGTTACGGACTTTAGCCGTGACCAGGTCGTGACCAGCTTGGCGCCAAAATTCCCTCCAAACTGGTCGCGCATGGGTCACGGACTTGGACCATGACCAAAGGCGTGACGAAGCAGAAAACATACACATTAAAGGTCACGGCTGAGGATGGGTGAAATATGATAGCCGCGCATAGGTCGCAGCTGCGGGTATCCCGGTTTGAGAGTAATACGGTAATTTGCATATTTCAAGACTTAGGCTTAAAAACATGACGTTTGAGGGTGAAAACTCGAAACAGCCCCCGAACGGCCCCGTGGGTGGCACCAAGACCTCCCACGGGACCAACGTAACTCGTAGGAACTGACCCCGCAGCCGCGGGTCTCCCGGTTTGAGAATACGACGGTAATTTGCGTATTTCTACACTTAAGCAAAACATGGCGTTAGAGGGTGAAAACTCGAAACAGACCCCGAACGACCCCGTGGGTGGCACCAACACCTCCCACCTACACCTCTCAAAACGACGGTAATTTTCATATTTCTACTTAGTTACTGATAATTTTAACTCATATATGCAATTTTTCATCTTGATTAAATTTTTTGTAAAACTACTTGGTTACTGATATTTTTGTTTTTGTATCCTATCATTTGTAGGATTTTTGCACGTGGAACAAATGAAGGAGGCAATGGTTTACAACATGAAGATTGTTTATATGTTGTGGACATTCAGGATAATGTTTTTTATGTGTTATAGCCGTGCAGGATTTTATTGTTTAGTTTTGTGGCCGTGCGGGCTTTTATAATTTGATTGTTGAATTTTATAGCCGTGCGGGTTTTATAATAAGCAGATTTTTCATTTACAGGTTTTGGAATGTCAAGAAAATAGAGGAAACTCTGCCCAATTTTATTTTTGGTTTGTGAATTTTAAGACGTGTAATATTTTTAAGTTTGTATATATATTTGTTTATTAACAACATTCTCAATTCGCAATTTGTGATTTTTTTTATTGTTTTGCCTAAAATAAATATTTGTAACACCTCGTAGCAACCGACGGTGCACTCACAGGACCCCCAATTTTAGGATTGGACAAAAAAAATACATTTTTTTTAAATTATAGATAAATATGGTCATGGACTTTGTCCATGACCATTTTTATTTTTTTACCGCGCTTAAAAATGGTCGCGGCCAAAGTCCGCGACCATTTTTTTTATTTTTTTGTCACGGTTATGGGTCGCGGACTAGGGCCGTGACCAATTTTTTTTTAATTTTTTTGTCACGGACGTGGGTCGCGGACCTTGGCCGCGACCAATTTGTCACGGTTGTGAGTCACGGATGAGGGCCGCGACCAATTTTTTTTTATTTTTTTTGTCACGGAAGTGGGTCGCGGACTTTGGCCGCGACCAATTTGTCACGGTTGTGGGTCACGGATTAGGGCCGCGACCATTTTTTTTTTTTTTTGTCACGGACGTGGGTCACGGAGTTTGGCCGCGACCTATTTGTCACGGTTGTGGGTCACGGATGAGGGCCGCGACCATCTGCCATGACCCCTCTTGGTCGTGACCATTTTTTGGTCACGGACTTGGGCCGCGACCCACGAAAATGGTCACGCCCGAAATGGTCACCGCCCAAGTTCGCGACCCACAGTTTTGGTCAGGGATTTTGGCCGTGACCAATCGCCAGTTTTGGTGTAGTGAATTTTTTATGAGATGGCCTTGTAATGCTGTTGACGTGGATGTCCGAGAGACTTCGCATTTTAGGTTTTCCTGAGTAATCTCTGACTGGTGTCCCAAATTTGTTTATGTGGTCCTTTCATAACTTCGGATGCACTTTGGAGAATTGGGTTAACTAACTCGTGGAGCACGTGGCTAGACAACATTCGCTGGTTAGTGATGTGGTGAGGTGAACTGCAAACTGTCCTGTAATTGGGCGACTATTGTTATGCCCGACTGGTAGGCCTTTTGAGAAAGCGTGTGGTATAGGGTTCTAAACAAAAAAAATTATATTTGAAAATTTCAATTTCAATTAACCCCAAAGTAAAACATAGCACTAGTTTTAAATCAATTGTTATTATTAAACAATTAACCAATTTTTTCTTGTCATAAGCATACATCTAGGTGAGTAAGCATGATAAAATAAATCAATCACACAATGCTCGATGTACGAGGAAAACCCACAGTGGGAAAAACCTCGGAAGACCCAACCACGGAATTTAGTGTGATACATATTTACACAAGTTGACAAATGAATTACTCAATGACTCGAATCCTCGTGAGCCTTAATGCGTCTTCAATCTCCAACCATTCCTCCACAACGATAATGCTAGAATCGAACCACACAAATGACATAACATGTGAGTCCACACACCCCTTGATGTCCATCGATCAAGGATCAACAACCGTTTATGATTAGAACACGGAATCCATCATTTAGTCACCGCAACACCACACCACGGAGTCCACCATGTGTAAACAACAAATACAGAATCTATGAAAAAGAAATAATTCTAACAAAGATTGTGGAGAATAAACATTAATGCCCAAAATAATATGTTCAAAGCATATATAAGGTGAAACTTGGATCCTAAACAACTTGGGTAAAAAGTAGGGTTTCAGAGAGATTTTTGGATAAGTTTAGGAACTCAAAATATAATAATTTTCCTTAAAATAAAATGCTACTCCACACTCCTATTTATAGGAGGTTTGTTAAAAATGAGATGAGGGTGAAAAACATTTGGAAATATCTAATAATAAAATATTTATGAACTCGTTCAATCAACATTGAACCTCGCTCAAATGAAGTAAATCATCTCGTTCGAATGACATTCAAAATAAATTTCTAACGATATTTAAGAGAGGCCAAGGTTTGACCATATTGATCTCGTTCGATGAAGTTCTAACGAGGTACATATACTCATTTGAACAACTTCCCAAGTTCATTCTCAAAAAGTCCCCCCAAAATTATTTTTTTCCAAAAAATATAAAAAGAGATCAAATCATTTTAGAACATTTAAAAGAAATTTTATAACAATCCTAACACCCAAATATAAATTACCTAAGGATTAAAATACATATGCATCCATACCAAAGAGATGCTCGGAACATGAAGATGAAAACGCGACACTAAACACGACACAATATGTAATATTTGAAGCCTTGCCTCTACATCTTCATCTAAACACGTTATAGGCTTGGAAGATTAACAACAAAAAGCATAACCTACAACTCAAAATGTTTTGTCTGCAATTAAGTCAATATATAAAAATTGACTCAATCGAAATTTTTTCCTTGAAAATTTCTTCCTTTTGCTGTTATGGGACAAAACCAAAATGAAAACTCCTCTGGACCGTCGAACTCACTCAAAGAAGAAATTCCCAACCCCAAAAGGAAAAATTACAGACTTGATTGGGAAATACGCAGAGTAGCTTTGCACGCATGTAAATTTTCCCGCATACTGTAATCCTGAACACTTAAACACACCTTCAAATTCAAATAGAATATAACGATATAAAATATTCATAATAGTAAAACTCGCCTTATATGTAACAATACCCACCTAGGTATGATGTCTTTCCTTAAGATAAAGATCTCATCCTAACACTATTATGAAAGATAACATTTCTCCACCTTTTTATTGAGGAATAAACTAATAAAGAAATCTTATAAACAATTTCTCCCTCATAAGCCATATCTCCCCAAAAGATGAGAACATGTGATATCAATAGGAAATAGAGGAAAGAATAACAGCATGCAACGGTATGAAGTGCAACAAACACAACATGACAACACAAGAACAAATAATCCAAATAGTTGATGTAAAAAATTAGATTTGACCTAATTATTTTAATCACAGATAAAAAGAATAAAGAAATAATAGACAATAGATTTTTAAAGTGGTTCGGCCTTGCAAGAATAGCCTACATCCACTGTTTTTGTTATTGCTGACTGTTTGTTTGGAATTCTCGAGGAATGGTTTGCTCAAGAAATTTCGGTCCCCCCCCAATGAAGAGGTTACAATGTATTTATAGCCTTGAGGCTGTACAAATGAAAGGATAATGAGCTGTCATGTACATATGTATGATAATAAATGAGCATTTAATGCGCAGTCGTCTCCTTGATTATCCTGATTAGAGTGCTATGTTGCTCGAACTGCCTAAGTAGATCGGACCGCTTAAGCTTCTCGGACTGCCTAAGTAGGTCGACACGCTTGAGTTGCTTGGACCGCCTAAGTAGCTCGACATGCTTGATTTGCTCGGACCGCCTAAGTAGCTCGACATGCTTGAGTTGCTCGGGGCCCCTGAGTTCCTCGTGGCTTCTTAGTTGCTCGGTGATCTTGAGATGCTCGATAAAAGTATACATAATTACCATGTTGGCAGACACGTGTCTATAAGTGAGTGGTCCATGTCAGCAGACTAAATTTGGTATCAACAGAAGCCCCCAATATTTCGTAGTTTGATGGTGAAGAAAAGTAAGGAACATTCTGCTGCTTAGATTTTAGGTTTGTATGGATTTTAGGCAAACTTTCGTTGTATCTCACTCCTTTTTTGAGTGCATAGTATCAGGCTTTTAAAGTATTTTGAATTTCCATAATCGCTTCGATTTTTGTGCCCCTTTTCTTCTTTTTAGCCGTCAAATACGCAAACGTCTGCCTTGGTGATTATTGCTTTTCTCTATTCCCGAGGTAAAGTATTTAAACGCGAAGAAATCCTATCGTCTTTTACTTTTCAAATCTGTGTCTTCAAACTTTTCATTTCTTCTCTATCTTGTGCGTTCGTTTCTTCCATTGTTCGTTGTCAACTGGTTTACTCTTCTCCTGTAAGATTTTCTTCCTTCTCTTTTACTTATTTTGTTCATCATGGTTTACCTTGTTGAATCTCTTGACAAATTTCATTCTGAATTTTCAATTCCTTCATGGGTCATATTGGAAAACCTTTTTGAACCTTCTGACTATTTTTCTTTGGCTGAGGGACATTGGTTCCCAAGTCTCTTTGTGGCTGAATGTGGATTTTCTTTTCCTCCAAATCCTTTATGTTTCGAGTTTTGTCAATATTTTGACATTGTTCCTGCAAAAATAGCACCGAATACCTGGAGAATAGTTAATGGAGTCCATAGGTTAAACCAGCTTCATGGAACCCATTTAGGAATTCCAGAAATTATGGTTTGCTACAGATGGGTTGTCAGCGATAGTACTTTTTATTTAAAAACTAGGTTTTTGAATAGGGCTTTAGTTGTCAATCTTCTAGATGCCAATAGGGATTACTTTGAACATGGGGTTATTATGAAAAATTGCCAACATGCTCCATTAAATGGAGATGATGTATATCAGGGTCCCAGATGTCCCCCTTATGGCAATGGAATAGTTTTTTTTTTTTTTTTTGAAGTCTCATTTTCTTGATGTTTGATAAAATGTATCACTGACATTTAATTTTTGATTATTTGCAGTTGACAGCAAAAGAAAATCTCCAAAGGAGATAGAGGTTAATTTAAAGCATTTGAAACTTATCTGGAGTTTGCACCATTATGTGGCCGAGGATCACATTAGATCTGCTTCTTATTTGTTGTAGTACAAGAGCTATACTTCATCCTTTACTGCTCGCCCAGTGGTGGTTGACATTGGCCAAGTACCAGCTGCTGATACTAGTGTGGAAGGTTCTTCTTTAGAGTCAAATATTCCTATTAGTGACATAATGAAGAGAAAAAAAGCTCCTTCCTTTTTTGAAAAGTCTGATTCTCCTGCTGTGGAGGTAAAGAGAAGTAAAAAAGACGTCCCAGAAGAGGGGATAAAGACTGTAGAGGTACCCCCTTATGATGCTACCAAGAAATTTAGCGAGAAGCCCCCTGTGGCTCCAATCAAGATCGTTGAAAATCCCCCTGTCATCCCAAGCAAGATTGTTGCCATCACTCCTCCTAGTGAGGTTATTGTCATATCACCAGTTAACACAACATCCTTAGTTGATAATGTTCTTGTTCCTCCCAGGAGGTTAAAGAAAAATTCTTCTGAGAGACTTGTTGAACCAGTCTCTCAATCATTAACTGTTGAAGGTGGTGTTTCATCTTTTATTCCCCTGAGCTCCACTGTAGGCTTAGTAAAATCTTGAACTATCCCAGAGGTCCCTGACATTGAAAATTCTCTCACTCGTGAGAGAGTTACTGCTCTAGTTGCTCAACATATTGCCTCAGTAAGTATTATTGATCTGATCCTTTAATTTTTTAATGATATGTTCATACATTGACTTAGAGTTAATTCTTTTCTCAGCTGGTAACGTGTTTCAATAGCATTATAAAAAGGGATGAAACCATCAGGGCCTCCAGTTCCTCAGATGGAGTGTAAAAGGATTTTACTGGATTAACCCAGTCTTTAAAAGACTCTCATCAGAAGTATGAGGAAAATAAATTTGCTTGGGAGAAGCAGGTTAAGTCCGTTGAGAAAGAGAGAGATTGAGCTGTGGAGGCCTCCAAGGAATTGGAGAAGAAATTGAAGGAGTTTGAGAAGAACAATAAAGATCTTGAGGAGAAGCTCAAGAATGCTGAAGAGCTTGAGAATAAGCTCAAAACTGTTGAAGAGGAAGTTGGAAAACTTCATGATGTTGATCGCCAGAAACAGGAGGTGGAAGAGAAATTGAAGGCTTCCGAGGAACTTCTTATTGAAAGGACTTCCTTGGAGAAGGCAAAAAGAAGAAATGATGTTAAAAAGTCCTTCAGCACTGGTTGGGACAAGGGCTGGAACAAAGGCCTGGCCGCCATGTCCTCTCAAATGGAGTTTGCCAGCCTTAAATATTTCAGGGATGGATGGGTTGCAGCTCTGCATGAGCTAAAAATCGCTGAGAATTCTAAACCGTTCCAGCGACACACTCATGGCCCTCCTTCCTCTCCTGGAGAAGAAGAAGAGGACGAAGCTGCCTCAGAAGAATCTTCCATGATAATTGGGGACCAGTTCCCTACTGTTGAACCTTACTCCCATCAGCCCCATCCAGCAAACACTTCTATCGAGCAGCTTTTATTGCCCTATGAGAAACCAACCTCTTCATCCAAGCCTTCCGAGGAAGTCTTAGCAAGCAAGGAGAAGGTGTAGAGTTGTTCGGATATTTCTTTTGCTTTTTTTTTTAATGTAATTTTGGACTATGTACTTCTTTTTCTGATAAAATAAAATAATTTGAATTTTGGTCATTGGGCTTGATTTTTCTCTTCTACTTGCTCTGTCTGCATTCTTATTGATTCTTTCTATCTCTTCTCTTTACTAGTTTATATCTAGGATGGAGCTTTGTCAGCTCAAGACACCCAACTGATGAAAAAATGCAATGAATATTTCAAGGCTGGTCGTGCAGATCTAAATGATGCTCAAATCACTGATATCCCGGGTTCAGATGATTTTGAACGAGCAGTTGAAGCTTACCAGTATCTGAAGTGTTTGCTCGATCGTGCAATAGCCAATAATGTGGCTTACTATAAGATGATTGAGGACCTCCAAGGAACTATTGAAGAACTCCAGCAGCAGTCCAAAGAGTCCTCCACACTCTTGCACCAGGGGTACGAGAAGAAATATCAACAATTGAGTGCTGATAGAGGGTATGATAAATTTATATCTGCTTATGAGAAGAGAGAAAGTGTTCTGAAGCTTGAAGTCGAGGAGCATAGGCATATCGCCAAATTGCTAGAACAGAAAAATATTGCCTTACAATAAGAGATTAAACAACTGAAATCTGCTGGATCTTCCTCGGGAGCCTTGGTTCCGGTTAACGATGAAGGTTTCTCTTTCTTGGAGGTCAAAAATGCCAACTTAAGAGATGAGTTGGAAACTTAATTGGATCCTCCACTTCTACTCGTGGACGAGCAAGATATTTTTCTCGAGGACGAGCAAGAGCTGGTCGAATTTCTATTGAAGATGCAAGAACTCAAGCAGCTTTAGAAAATCAGGCAGTTCAATTGACGGCGAAGAATCAAGCTCTGGCGGAGATGTTTAAGAAGATCCTGAACCTTAGCGAGAAACTTTCTACCCAAAATTCTGCTTTGGAAAATAAAGAACTTCTGGTGAGGAATCTTCACGAGAAGCTGGAGAGGTTAACTTAGCAATTCCATAAACATCCTAGAGAGTTTTGGATGGCTGGTTATAATGAAGCACTTTGTCATCTTGATGCTCGTTTAGAACAGTCGAACAACGAAGGGTATAAACAGGGCTGGTTGAATGCTCTCTATGTTTTAAAATTGGAGAGGGGTCATTTCTTGTGGGATTACTATACTCCTGAAGTTCTTGATCTACCAGTGCCTTCTTTTAAGCTTGACCTTAGTTGGATTCCTGCCCGAGCCATTCCTCGCGTTCTAATCTCCAAGTATCTTGATGATTATAGTCTTCATTCAAATTTTGAAATATCTCGCCCAGAACCTGTTTGATCATCCATCTATAATGAACGTCAGAACACTACAAGATCTGAACTTTATAAATTCCCCTTATAGTCTTGATGATCCTCCAGCTGGGGTAGACCCTGTATCAAAGGCAGAAGGGAAAAAACTAATAGAATAGGATTTTTATGTAATGACTTGAACTTTCCACAGCATATGTAATCCTTCTCGATTTGAATGAAAATTTTTAGGCTTTCGCTATTTTATTTTCTTCTATGTATTTTGCAGAATGTCTTTATTTATGAATATATGAACATTGTGATATGTCCATTCTGTTTTTTTTTATTATAGTGACTTATCACTCTTTGATCCTAAGCAATGAAACAACTTACATCCCATGATCCTGCTTAGTTTAACCAACCGGAGTCGATTGTATATGATTTACTGACCAACCGGAGTTAGTGGTAATTTGATCTTGACCAACCGGAGTTGGAAGAGATTATATTTCCGATCAACCGGAGTTGGTCGTATTTGTTTCCCGACAAACCAGAGTTGGAAGAGATTATATTGTCGATCAACCGGAGTTGGTCCTACTTGTTTCCCGACCAACTGAAGTTGGTGGTAATTTGATCCCGACCAACCGGAGTTGGAAGATATTATATTGCCGATCAACCGGAGTTGGTGGTATTTGTTTCCCGACCAACCGGAGTTGGAAGAGATTATATTGTCAATCAATCGGAGTTGGTCGTATTTGTTTCCCGACCAATCGAAGTTAGTGGTAATTTGATCCCGACCAATCGAATTTGGAAGAGATTTATTTGTCGACCAACCGGAGTTGGAGGTAATTGATTACCGACCAATCGGAGTTGGAAGAGATTTGTTCCCGACCAACCGGAGTTGGAAGAGATTTGTTTTAAACATGATGCATAGTGTGTAGCACTAATACTCCGAAAAAACTTCAACAAAAAGAGAGAACTGGGTAAAAACATTCAACACTTTATTCATACTGAAGAAAACTGCATTTACATAGGGATCCCAACTACTGATAATACTTGTACAGATGCTCTGCATTCCATGCATTCTTAAATTCTTCTCCCTCCAAGGTTTCAATCCTATATGTCCCTGGTCGAACAACTTTTGTTACTCTGTAGGGTCCATGCCAGTTAGCTTCCAGTTTATTGTGCTTTTGAATTACTTTCTTCAGCACATAGTCTCCTTCCTTCAAATCACACTTCTTTACCCTTTTGTTGTAAAACCGAGATGTTCGTTGTTGGTATACATCATTCCTGATCGTTGCTTCTTCTCTAACTTCTTCGAGCATATCTAGATCTAATCGCCTCATCAAGTCACTGATAGGAGAATTGAAATTCAGCACCCTGTGTGTGGGTAGGCCCAACTTGGCAGGTATAACAACTTCACTTTCAAATGCCAGCATGTATGGATATTCTCCTGTTGCTGCTCGCGGTGTAGTACGATAAGCCCACAACATAGAATGTAGCTCGTTAATCTAATTTGCCTTTGTATCATCTAGTCATTTTTTTAAACCATTCAGCAGCGTTCTGTTCGTCACCTAAGTTGGTCCATTTCTCTAGGGATGGCTTGGTGCAGGGTGGGTCTTTAATATGTTTGACTCATGACAATATGCAGCAAACTCCTCGTTGTCAAACTGAGTTCCATGATCTGTGATGAATGCATGGGGAAGACCATACCTACAAATGATATTCTTCCAAATAAATTGATACACCTTGTCATATGTCATATCAATAAGAGGCTCAGCTTCCACCCACTTAGTAAAGTAATCCACAGCGACCACAAGATATTTAAATCTTCCCCTTGTCGTTGGAAGTGGCCCGACCAAGTCTATTCCCCACATAACAAATGGCCAAGGGGACGTGATGGGTGTTAATAATGCTTGGGGAGTTCTTCGTACAGAAGATAAATGTTGACATTTATCACATTTCTTGGCATAAGCTACACAATCAGCTCTCATCGTCGGCCAGTAATACTCTTGCGTTATTATTCTTCGCAAAAGCGTCCGACCTGCCACATGGGCTCCACAAGACCCTTCATGGATTTCTTCGATCAAAATTTTCACCTCGGAGGGGTGGAAACATCTTTGCAAACCCGCTATAATTCCTCGTCTATATAAAATGCCATTAGTCAATATATAACGAGCATCTTTAAACTTCAATTTCTTGGCTGCGAGTTTGTCAACTGGCAGAGCCCCCTCCTCAATATAGGCCCTGATGGGATCCATCCAAGATGGTCCTAAATCCAGGGTAATGAAGTTTATCATCAGATCTTTGTCAATGCTCCGACTAGCCAAGATTTCTATTAGGATTGTTCTTCGTAGCTCGGTGTATGTGGCTGAGGCTAACCGAGCCAAGGCATCTGCTCTTGCATTCTTCAATCTCGGTATTCTAATCAACTGTATTACGTTAAAGCTCGATACAATCTCCATTGATTTTGCATGATATTGGATCATTAATTCTCCTTTTGCTGCATACACCCCCAACATTTGATTTACGATCAATTGTGAGTCACTGAATATAATGATCTGCTCTGCCTTCATGGTTTTTGCCAAACTGAGACCTACAATCATAGCTTCATATTCAGCTTCATTATTAGAAGCTTTAAATTGAAAGCGCAGAGCATACTCCATATCGATCTGATCTGGGTTGTTTAAAATAATCCCTGCTCCACTGCCTGTAGTGCAAGAAGAGCCATCTACATATAAATTCCACACAGGTATCTCTTTATCAAATTCTTGGTCAGACAGAGTTCCTCGGTGGAATATTTGATGCTTTCCTTTATCCTCCTCTAACGCTTCTCACTGCTCATTGATCCTCTTCTCTTGCTCGTCTACCGACTTGAGTTGATCGGTGTTAAAATTTGATGATCCTGTAACATCCATAGGTTAGTCGGTATTCAACTTCTGTTCTTCGGAGGTGTCTGGATAGGTGAACTCTACGATAAAATCTTCCCCTGATTTCCCTTTGAGTGAAGACCTAGGCTCATAAATTATATCATATTCACCCAATTCTACAGCCCAATACATCAATCTTCCTGATTTCTCTGGTTTATGCAGAGCTTGCCTTATCGGCATGCCTGTATACACAACTATAGTATGAGCTTGGAAGTATGGTCTCATCCTTCTACTTGCTTCGATCAATGCCAGTGCTAACTTTTCCATCCTTGGATATCTGATCTCTGCTCCTCGAAAGGCCTTGCTAGTGTAATATATAGGTTTTTGTACTCCATCTTCCACTCTTATCAACGCCGAGCTCACTGCATTTTCCGAAACTGCTAGATACAAGTACAGTCTTTCTCCCATCACTGGTCTGGATAACAATGGAGGTGCTCCCAAGTATTTCTTCAATTCTTAAAAGTCCTTCTCGCATTCATCATTCCACTCAAAAGTCTTTCGGAGTGTTTTGAAGAAAGGGAGGCATCTATCAGTTGCTCGTAACACAAACCTGTTGAGTGTTGCAACTCGCCCTGTGAGGCTTTGTACTTACATCTTCATCGGTGGAGATCGCAGCTCCAATAGAGCCTTGATCTTTTCAGGATTTTCCTCAATTCCTCGCTGGTTAACAATATATCTGAGAAACATGCCTTCTCGTACTCCAAATATGCATTTGGTGGGATTCAGCTTCATTTGATGTTTCTCTAGTTGATCAAAGGTTTGAACTAAGTCAATTAGATGATTAGCAGCTTTCTTGCTCTTTGTCAGCATGTCGTTAACATAGACCTCCATGTTATGACTTATTTGTTCTGCAAACACCTTGTTCATCAGCCGCTGATAGGTATCACCTGCATTTTTAAGTCCAAAAGGCATAACATTATAACAATAAGTTCCCCTTGGGGTAATAAAAGAGGTACTCTTCCTATCCTTGAGCTTCATTTTGATCTGGTTGTAACCAGAATAAGCATCCATGAAACTTAACAATTCGTGCCCTGAGGTAGAATCCACCAGTTGATCAATTAGAGGCAAAGGAAAATGATCCTTTGGGCATGCCCTATTAAGGTCGATGAAGTCTACACACATCCTCCACTTGTTATTTTTCTTCTTTACCATCACCACATTTTCTAGCCAGTCAGGATATTTGACATCCTCAATGAAAGAGGATTTTTGTAGCTTCTCTACTTCCTCCTGTATAGCTTGATTTTTCTCAGGGCTGAACACTCTTCTTCGCTGCTTTACTGGCTTGATTTCCTTGTTCACATTGAGCTCGTGACACAAGAAATTCAGATCTATACCTGGCATGTATTCATGACTCCACACAAAAGTCTACTTTCTTCGCCTTAGGAATGCTATCAATTCTTATTTTATTGATTCATCCAAGGATGCACCGATTTGAGTTGTTCGTTCTGGATGCTCGTCGTCCAGAATGACATTCTCAGTAGCCTCCATGACCTTCCCTTTCACGAGTTGGGCCTAGTCTCTAGAGTTTAATATTTCAATCTCTGCATCTTCTATTTGGTAGGTAGTAGTCTTCTTTATGGATTCTTCATGCTCCTCCTGCTCGGCAGATGAATAGTAGCATTCCCGAGCTACTTTTTGGTCGTCTTTCACCACTCCTACTCTAAAATTGGTTGGGAATTTTAAACATTGATGTACAGTAGATGGCACTGCTTCGAATTTTTTTAGTCCTACCCTCCCCATGATGATGTTGTAAGCTGATTGGACATTTTTATCCATTACGAAGAAGCGTACTCTTTCTGTTCGACAAGTAGGCCATGTACCAATAAGCATATCCAACTTGATCGTCCCAAGTGGAAAAACCTTTTCTCTAGTAAAACCAAGGAGGGGTCTATGATATGGATCCAACTGGGATAACTTCAAATTCAAATTGTCAAAGCATGGGTAGAACATGATATCTGTCGAGCTACCATTATCCACCAATACTCGTGAAATCACCACTTCCTTTATTCTCATCTTGATCACCAATGGGTCATTATGAGGATATAGTACACCTGTCAGGTCGTTCTAACAAAAACCAATGACCAGTTCTTCCTTATTCACCTTCCTCTGGCGATCATCTTCAGCAAGATTTATTCGCTGAATATACGAGCAAGCTTAAGCCTCATTGAGGTAAGACTTTCTCTCGGCAGTCATATCTCTGCCTCCTGCATCCCCACCTGTAATGACATAACATTCAAATAATCCAAAGTGGATAGAAAATACCTAACTTTCTAGTTGCTTTAGTCTTTTGGGGAGATCGGGGTCGTCTTGGTCATCATCCGAGTCTTCTTCATGACTTCTCTTCTTATCTTTTTTTGCTCGATGAGGAGATCTAGACCTATGCCTTGCTCGGTCATTGCTCTTTCCATCATTTCGACGATCAACATACTTGGCCAGCTTTCCTCGTCTGATGAGTTCTTTAATTTCATTATGAAGAGCTATGCAATTTTTGGTCGTGTGACCATGGTCTTTATGGAACTCGTAATATTTGGACTTATTCCTCTTGTCAGGATCTGCCTTCATTTTCTCTAGCCAGTTTAGCTCCTCGATGTTATTGATCTCTTCCAGAATGTGGTTTATATCTACTTTCAAAGGAGTATAATTTCCAAATTTCTTCAATTGTTCCAATGCTTTCTTTGCTTTTGACTTCCTGTTACCATCATTGTTCTTCTGCTCCTTCCTCTCAGCCTTATCAACCTCAACCTTGGTTTTTTTGGTGTCCATATTCTTCTTCGCAACCATAGCTTCCTCGGTGTTCATAATCTTGGTTGCCTTTGCCATTAGTTCTGCCATGGTTCTAGGCGGATCTTTGGCTAGAGTGTAGTACAATTAATCGGGCAACATTCCACTCATCAGAGCAGTAATTGTTATCTTCTCCTCGTAATCAATTACCTCGAGCTTCTCATTATTGAAATGAGTAATATAATCCCTGATGCTCTCACCTGCCTTCTGTCTAACACTTAACAAGTGTTCTACTCGTTTGACTGGCTTTTCTCCAAAATAGAAATTCCTAATAAAGAGCTCAGCCAGTTGAAAAAAAGTTGCAATCTTCCCCCAAGGAAGATTGTTGTACCATATTTGAGCAGATCCGGTAAGAGTTCTTGAGAATTCCCTACATCTCATCTCATCTGGAACTGCATAGATATCGGCAGCAGCTTGGTATTATTCTATATGAAGGACAGAGTCAGTTTTTCCATCATATTTAGGCGTTACCATTGGAGCTTTGAATTTTGATGGTGTTGGAAAATTTACAATCTCATATACAAAGGGTGTCCCTTGAACAAAAGTCCTTTGTATAGGATTCTTGGCCTTAACCATTTCCCCTAATCTGTCCTCCAACCTCTGAATAGATCCCTTTCATGCATCATTTCCTTCCTTGGGCCTATTGGTTCGAACAATTGATTGCGCTGAATTTGCTTCTTGAGATCTTTCATGACAAGCAACTGGTCGTGATTGGGAAGAGCCTTCCTTTAAATCAGATGGTCATTGAGAGTTTCTCGACATAATCCTAGGGGGACTTCTATTCCTCCTAGGACCCAAACGATCAAAAGGAGAGACTCTACTCAATCTTTCAAGAGCACTTGTCCTTTCTGGGGATAAAGTGATATTTTGTTGAGTGTATGTAGCTCGCACCGAGGAAGTCCGTCCCGAATGATAAGAAGGATCATTAGATCTCTCAGTACGATATGAATTGGTACGTCTGGACTAAGATTCCTCTGGGAATATCGTTCGCCTAGTTAGCGAAGAGAGTAAACGAGTATTTCTCTGAACGCTTCGTTGCCCTGATTGGACTGGCACTCCGCCTTGGACAATTTGTATGAGTTGTCGCATGGTTTCTTGCATGGTCGTCTGACCTTGGGCTAAATTAGCCATTATACCAGCCAGATCTTGGATATTTGGGGGAGTAGATGGAGGATTCAGAGGGATCCCAGCGTTTCGATTGCTGGATTCAGCATGATCAGCCATCAATGATGAATTATTTTGGTGAAAAACGATAATTACAGTCGTTTCCCACAGACGGCGCCAATCTGTTGATGCAAAAAATTAAATTTGACCTAATTATTTTAATCACAGATAAAAAGAATAAAAAAATAATAGACAATAGATTTGTAAAGTTGTTCGGCCGTGCAAGAATAGCCTACGTCCACTGTTTTTGTTATTGCTGACTGTTTGTTTGGAATTCTCGAGGAATGGTTTGCTCAAGAAATTCCAGTCCCTCCCAATGAAGAGGTTACAATGTATTTATAGCCTTGAGGGTGTACAAATGAAAGGATAATGCGCTATCATGTACATCTGTATGATAATAAATGAGCATTTAATGCGCAGTCGTCTCCTTGATTATCCTGATTAGAGTGCTATGTTGCTCGAACCGCCTAAGTAGCTCGGACCGTCTAAGTAGGTCGACACGCTTGAGTTGCTCGGACCGCCTAAGTAGCTCGACATGCTTGAGTTGCTCGGGGCCCCTGAGTTCCTCGTAGCTTCTTAGTTGCTCGGTGATCTTGAGATGCTCGATAAAAGTATACATAATTGCCACGTTGGCAAACACGTGTCTGTAAGTGAGTGGTCCATGTCAGCGGACTAAATTTTGTATCAACACAAACAATGATCAATTAACACCAATATTGATGAACATATGATACCAACTTGAATACACAATGTAGCATGAGATACCGTTGTAAACAAGTAACAAGATATACCAATATGATCATATAGCGTGCCGATTTGAATCAAAGATATATCACATGGCAAACATGGATTAAATGCAAACGCAAAGTCTCAAAACAAAAATAAAAAATATTAAAATACGCAAAAAGATACCAATGCCGTACAAGTATATATATGTATGTGACATACACACATACATACATACATACATACATACATCTCTCTCTCTCTCTCTCTCTCTCTATATATATATATATATATATATATATATATATATATATATATATATATATATATATATATATATACCACAAAAAAACACATAAGCTTTACACACAATCATAGTATCAATGTGTCTAAACAAGTGGTATATACTAAAGGGGCATGAAATAGAGGAAAATGATTTATGACCTAATCACTCAAAAAATTTCAAGGAGTTCTATTTGTCCTCAAAAATTTATCAAAACTAAGATTTAGCCACAAGTGACATATAAAGTCAACTCAATCAACAAACAGGCATAATTCACACAAGCCAAGAATATTAATGATTCTACAAATTAATAATGTCATGATATGGTAAGAATAACTTGAATTCATTGTGCAAATCCGTTAATCTTCAACTATAAACCCTAAAACGCTAAAAAAATATATATCATATTTTTCAATCAATTTTTTTGAAGATGCCATTTTTTGAAAATCAAACTAATAAACATGGTTACCTTTAATATTTTCTTTTTGCCTATCATTTTTAAGCACTTGACAACGGTGGATTTATCATAAAGGAGATTTTCTCCTTTCGTAGCACTTTTCTGTGCACCCTCATATTTTAAAAAAACATACTCACGGGTAACGGTTCATACATAAAAAATTCTCCCATAGTAAAAATATATATACATGACAAGATTGATGGGACAACATCTCACTTAGTTAAAATATAGCATGTGAAATTAAAATCCAAAAGGGTCGTGCATATGTATGTGGAGGCATTTACAAAGTGAATCCATTAAGAATATCAAATTCAAACAACTCCATGAAACCATGATTAATAACAATCTAAGCATTGAAAGTAATAATCACATGGACTATTCATATGGAAACATCGAGTGAAGTGGATTCAAACACACCAATATGCCACACAAAATGTGTAAAACTAAACTACACATAAACCAAAAATCTTTTTGAGTTTCTAAACATTTTTCAAAATGATACTAATTTAAAAAAAAAAACTCAAAAGACAAAAAAATATATATTTGTATTTTTCAGTATGACCCAAAATGGAAATATAAAAATATAAAAGACTTAAACAATGTACAACTACAAAACAAATATATAACATGAAGAACAAAATCTAGTCTACATAAACATGCAAATACAATAAACCATAAGATATAGCATGAGAAGTATCATGTGGAAGCGTTCGGGAATTAATCTGTCTAAGATTTATCTCCTCCATAATGGATTTCCTAAACCAAATAGATGTATACCTAATGTATTAGGTTTTGGGAACCATGAGTACACTAGACTTCAACTTCCTAGGGTCTTTTCTAAGATCATAGCCAAAATGCCTAAGGTGACCGTTCCTACCACAATTTGTGCACGTGTAGATGCGACAAGGAATGGGACCTTGGGGTTGACCTTTTATAACACCCTAAAATGTGGTTGGCCATCTAAAATAAACGATGGTCTTAGATTTAAAATCAAAAGCATTTAAATTTTTGAAGCCAATACCATTATTACCAATCTACATGAGTCTTTTATCATTTCTTGGCATCAAAATTCTAGACTCAAGAAAAAACTTAGACTCTTCAACATTTAGGGAATCCTTCTTCATATATTCAATCATACCTAGATGGTTATATTGTTTCCCCTTAATGCAATGAAACCCATCCCTAAGAGTCTTCTCACATGCCCTCAAATCATTAATCAATTTGTTATCATTCTTATCGGCACATTCTTTACCCTAAAAATAAAAACAATTTAGGACTCTAATTCGTTCTCTAAAAACTAGACACTGTCCTCACTCTCTTTCTTGGACACTTATAAAAATTTAAAATCAAAGTTTATGTCCTTGAGATTCTCACTTAGAATATCTCTTAGAGTTTTAATGGTTTGCAAAAATTCAATTTCAGCTTTAAAATGAAAATTTTCTTTTTCAAGAATTGTAATTCTTTTTGCAAACTTCAAATTTAAAAGAGATAATTGTTCAACACAATTATAAAGCTTATTATGCTCATTTTAAATATCTAAGTGGTAATCATCGCTAAATGCATTGGATAATTTATCAATATTATGACTAATCGAGAGAAAACAAACAAAATAAGAGAGAGAGAGAGAGAGAGAGAGAGAGAGAGAGAGAGAGAGAGAGAGAACACCCAAATAACCCTAAAACAACACAAAAGGTGGATCTACATGATAACTTAGTGTTCCCATTCTGACACCAATTTAAGAAAGCATGTGATATAAGACTCTAAACAAAAAACAAATATTTTTAAAATTTTCCAATTAATTAACCCAAAAGTTCAACTTAGAACCAATTTTAAATCAATTGTTGTGATTAAATGAACCAATTTTATATTGTCCTAAGAATGCATCTAGGTGAGTAAGAAAGATAAAATAAATCAATCACATAGTGCCTGATGTAGGAGGAAAACCCACAACGGTAAAAACCTCTGATAACCCAACCATGCAATTCGGTATGATACGGATTTACACAAGTTGGCATATGAATTACTCAATCACTTGACTCCCTAAGCCTTGACTTGTCTTCAATCTTCAACTTCTCCTCCATAGTGACAACGCATGAATCCACACATGCAAGTTCATAATGTGTGAGTCCACACATAACTCGATGTCCATCAATCAGGCCCAACAACCATTTATAGATTGTAACATGGAATCCACCGTCTTTTCAGTGCAACACCACACCATAGAGTCCAACGTGTGTAAACAACATATAAAAAGTCCACCGCAATGAAACTATTCTCACAAAGAATGTAGAAAATAAATCTTGGTGCACAAAACATGATCTTCATAGCATTTATGAATTCAAGCTTTGATCATAAACTACTTGGGTGGAAATGAGGGTTTTGAAAAGCCCTTTGGATAAGATTGGGAACTCAAAATATAAGAACTTTTCTCAAAATACGCATTAATATTTATGCGAGGTTTGTTGAGAACAAGATAAGGATGAAAAGACATTTGGAAAATTTCAAATAAAATAAAATTTTGTGAACTCATTCAAATGACATTCGACTTCATTATAACAAAGGGTAGCATCTCGTTCGAACAACATTTCCAACGAGATTTTAGAGAGGCCAAGGTTTTCCAAAATTCATCTCGTTCTAAGTCTCATTCAAATATGTTCTAACAAGTGCCTATACTCATTCGAACGACTTCCCCAGGTCATTCTAATAATGGCTGGAAAAAAATCTAAAAAGAGATAAAATCATTTTAAAAACATTTTAATAAAAATCCCAATACCCAAATATAAATTATCTAAGGATAAAAATACATATTCATCCATACATGAGAGATCCTTGGTACATGAAGACGAAAACATGACACAAAACACGACACGATATGTAATCTCTGAAACATTGCCCGTATATCTTTATCCATGCACGTCATAGGATTGAAAGGTTAACAACACGAAGCCTAACCTATGACTGAAATTTTTTTTTCTGTAATTAATCCAATACATTCAAATTGACTCAATCAGAAATTTATCCTTACAAACCTTCCCTTTGCCTATTCTTGGATAAATCCAAAACCAAAACTCCCATGGGCCATGAAGCTCATTAGAATACTAGGGGTGTAAAATGGACAGATACGAAGCAGATACCATAGTATCCACATCCATATCTTCCAATGACCCGCACTATCCATATCTGTATCCACATCCCCCGGGATAATAATTCCAATTATCCTTATCCGTATCCTCTCAAATATTCTGGATTTGTATAATATCCTTATCCGTTTTAATTATTTAAAATACACTAGACACTAATTTAATTAATGAATTATATATAGAATTTTCTGTGTAAGATATTGAGAATGTGTAAAACATCAAATTGAATTATAAAAGAAGGTTCGAACATAAGTACTAACCTTTAATGTGTATTTTCTTATTTAACTGTGATAATCCATTGAAATTTGTATCCTTGTTAGTTTCTCTAATGTTTGGATGAAAATGAATTGAAGCATTATCTTACCTGAGAAATGTAACCCAATTAAAATATTAATTTAGAAAACTAAGAATATATTACAATAAAGATAGGATGCTATTTTTTACCCCTTAAGTTCCTGAAGTTTGTCATTCCATTTCCTTTGTATACTTGTTGCATTAATTGTACTGAATATTTTTAAAACTTACTAAATATTTTTTGGTAAATCAACAATATTTTTTAGTCCATAATACCAACATTGATATTGTACATGTGGGCAATTCAATAAAAAAATTAACCAGCACTAAATATTATCCACGGAAACCCACACAAATCAACAAAAAAATTAACCAGCAAAAATTTACCTCATCATTAATAAACAAAGATTTTTTTTGTAAAACAACACTCAATATTTTTTGGTCCATAACACCAGCACTAGTATTGTACATACGGGAAAATCAACAAACAAATTAACAAGCAAAAATTAACCAGCATTGAATATTAACCATAAAAACCCACACAAATTAACAACAAGAATTAACCAACAAATGTATAGATTAATATCTTTAGTACAAAATCAGGGGGCTTGACCCACATCAACGATTGAAGTAATGACGATTTTCGTTCGGGTATAAAAACCACAATAACACTTGATATGGCACTTAATGGCAATTTTTATTCGGGTATAAAACCCACAACAACGATTGGAGCAAGCAGTTAATGGCGATTTTTGTTCAGTCATAAAACCTCCGTGATTTTCATTAAAAAAACAGTGAACAAACAAAAATCTGTAAGATGGGAAAATATAGTTGCTTATCCAAGATGGAGCTCGACCTCTATTAATAATGGAGCCGAAAAGGGTAAGGTTAGGGTTAGTTTTTATTGGAGGGGGAAAAGAGGAGAAGAGGGAGGGTGCTTGCATGGGTGTTCTTGAGTTTGTGTGTGTGTGTGCGTGCAGCGTGTGTGTGAGTTAAGTTTGTGCATGTTTTTTAGTTTATGTGTGTGAGCCTGTTTTGTTTAGTTCATAGATTAGCCTTAGTTTAATTATATATTTATTAATTAATATATAAATAATAATATTAATTATTAAATATATATTTATGTTACGGATACGGCTATCCGTGGAAACAGATATCCTCTAATACGAATAGTCCGTCTCGGATAAGGATTATCCTCCATGGATACTATCATTATTCGTATACGTATCCATTTTTTCGGATACTAAAAATGGTTATCCTTATCCTCTCTTTCGGATATTTTTCAGATAAATATCCGCTAAATTTGGATAAGAATATCTGACGGATTAGGATTTTTGAATATCCGTTTTCACCACTATAGAAGACTCAATCCCCAACCACAAAAGGAAAAGGTAGGCTTAATCCCCAACCCTAAAAGGAAAAAGTACAGACTTGACTAACACATACACTAAGTAAGTTTGCACGCTTGTAAACTTTGTCGCATATTTCAAACTGGCACTCTTAAACACCCATTAAAATGAAAATAGAATATAACAATATGAAATCTTCATTAGAATAAAACTTCCTTATGTCTAGCAATCCCCAGATAGGTAAGTCGCCTCACCCTAAGATAAAGATATCCCCGTAACACTACAATAAAAGATACCATTTCTCCCCTATTTTGTTCAGGAAATGATAAAGAAAGAAAGTGTGAAAGCTACTTCTCTCCCATCAACCATATCACCCCTAAAATGTGAGAACATGTGTTATAAATATGAAACAGAGGAAAGAATAATATCATGCACTGGTGTGAAGTGCAATAAACACAATATGGTAACATAAGAGTAAATAATCCAAAGAGTGATCAATTAATACCAATATGGATGCAAATATGATACCAAATTTAATACACAATGAAGCCTCAAACAACAAGAGATACAAATATCATCATATAGCATGTCAATTTGAATCAAAGAGCACGTGGGAAAAATCGACTAAATGCAAATGCAAAGACTCAAAACAAAAATACCATATCTATAAATATAAAAATATACCAATACTTCGTAAGCACACACACACATATATATACACTAGCGGAATGCCCCTGCCTGAAGGCAGGGCGAAAATTTTCAAAGTTCGTAATCGCGAAACAACCAAATTTCCAAACAATGTAATTACGAAATAGTATAAATTTTATATATTGCCTGAAGGCACGGAGAAAATTTTTCAGAGTACTGAATTGTGTAAAATTCAAGTCAATTTTATTTTTTTACAATACAACTAAGTGCAAACAAATTAGAAAATTTGGGAAGAACGTTCTTAGATTATAAGACTATCTATCTTGTTTAAGAAATAAAGTATACTCCAACAACAATAATACTAATAATTCGTCTCGAACCTCGTCTAAACAACATAGTCAATTCAACAAAATCTTATTTAGTATACACAATTTTCTAATCTAAATATGGTTATACACAATGAAGTACAAAATTTCCACCATCTCTCTCCTCGAACTCCAATGCTCCTGCATCAAGCAACAACCAAGAAGAATAAATCATTAGCATATAACACATAATTTTTTTTACAAATAAATTTTTCTAACCTATTGAATTGTGTATAAAAGTAATAAAGTTTTTTTACAACATACATATATAAATAATTTAGAAAATTTAAGTAGAATTTTTGTTGTTTATACGACTATCCACCCATTTTTTTACAACATACATATATAAATAATTTCAAATTGATTTCATGGGTCGAATGAAGATTGATTTCAATCTCTGAACAAAACCTCCTAAATATTATATGTAAGGAAAAAAAATCCAAATAATATACTCACTGACATGAAGATCCCATAAACATCACAATGAAATCAATCAGAAATTCATGTGGTCATGGTTCGACTTGGGTTAATTCTTGGGTCGAATGAAATAAATCCAAATAAGATACTCTATGGGTTGATTGAAGATAGTAAGATTAGTGGTGTAGCCAAAGGTTACGGTAGTTCTCCAGAGGTGGAAAATGAATTAGCTTGAAAAACTTCAAATGTCATTATGTAACTTGTTCCCAACTGTAATCAAAAGAAAAGGCAGTCAACCTATTCGCTTATGTAAAAATGGCTATTGGGTAAAAACAGGTACGAGCATAGAGATGCCCGAGAAAACGAAACTATCAAATAATAAACACATTATACAATTTCTTAAATGATGTGCAACTTTTATCTAAGAAATTAAACCATAGACTATTTACAACGTTTTTCTATGAAATTAGAAGATAAACTCTATACAACTATTTTCTAAGAGAACTTAACAAATTCTGAATGAGTCATTTTTTCAAACATAAAAATACACCAAGATTATCGAACCTTTAAGAAAACGTAGATGGATGGTAAAAAGTATACCTGATTTATGAAGAGATTGTATAAGTGGTAATTTTCATTACTAAAGAGCTGGTAATATATAGGTAGATGGTAACAGAGTTGTTGCACTTATGGTATTCCTGATTTCTGAAAAAACATAGATGGTAATGGAACCCAATTTATGAAGAGCTTGTATAAATGGAGAAATAACAAAGTATACCTAAAACCCGATTTCTCTCATGTTGTGGTGACTCCTAGATGAAGAAACGTGACTTGAACAAAACAAAAATCTACAGAATTCAACTTGTACTGAAATCCTTGATAACCTGAGATCCATGTGTTGTCGAAGTGTCCCACCGAGATCAAAATAGAGAAGACATAAAAGTACATGACTAAAAAACTTTAGGAGTTTTCTATGAATTGAAACTCTCAAATATAACCAAAAAAAATATAGAGAACACATATAAACATAACAAATTTAAAGAAAAACTTATACCTGGTGAGGGGTGGATCTGTAAATCGAATAAATGGAAACATTTTATCATACAATTCCCAATTAACCGGATCAGCAACAATGATGCATATAAATTATACAGGGAACCCAAATAAATTTCTCTGCAAATCGAAACATTTATACAAATAATTAAAAAAAATCTTAAATCCATAAGGTAAGGTATGTATTTTATAATATTTCAATACCATTCAAACAAACGACATTGTCCGCTTCATTCTCTATAAAAATGCAACCTATAGATGGCTGTGAGATTAGGGTTTAAGATTGATGGTTATGAGATTGTGAGCAGGGACAGAGGAACCTTCCAAGTGAAATGGAATAACAATTTAAGTGTTCTTTTCACATTCACTTAAAATAGAATCCAATCAATTTCCAAAACAGAATTGGCCATTGTCAATCTATAACCATCAGCTCAAGTCATACCCAACATAATTAGATCAAGTCACCAAACATAATTAGCTAAAATAGTAAAGATTAAACATCAAATGTCAAACATAATTAAGATTTAATAAATGAAAACTATAAGAACACAAAATTAACAATAAACAGTAACAAAATGATTAAACAGCAAAAATATTAGAGTGTGTTTAAAACATATCTCAAGAAACGATTACAGTAATGTACCTACATCTATAGCTTCTGTTGAGGTGTGGATATAATCACACTTGATAGTTAGTAACCTTGGCTAATGAAAAAGTCATGAAAATAGGTGTGGCTATAATCACACTTGATAGTTAGTCACCTTGATAGTTAGTAACGTACCCTACATACCCATCCAAAGCATCTATATCAGCAGGATCAATCAAAGTGACCTTGATACCCATTTTGGGGAGTACAGTTTTAATGAAAATCTGAGTCTTCCTATAGCAATCTGTAGTTGTAACAATGTTCCCTCCGGCTGGAACTAATACCATCAACATAACAATTCTAGCACACATGTCAGATGCCATTAACAGTGTTGATTCAGCTCCCTCAAGTGCACTGATCTTATCCTGTGCAACAATTGTGGTTGGATTCCCATAACGTCCATACTCAAAACTCACATGTCGTCCCTCCTTGAAATCAATAAGCTCGAAAGTTTTCTTGAAGAAATAAGAAGATGTGTTAATGACAGGAGTGGTAATTGCATTAGTAACTATACCACGACCAAATCTGTCACCAGCATGAATAACAATGGAGCCGTCGGAGGTTAAAAAAGAATCCGTCTTGGAAGGAGAAAATTTTACAGCGTTAAAATTATTAACGGAAGGGAGGCGTTAACCACCGTGGATTCCTCGTCATTTATCTGGATCTGAGGAGCTTCGGTGGCAGAGGTCGCTGGATTAGTGGACCACGCAGCTGCTATGATCTGGGCAACGCCGATGTTGCTGCAATTCCTCTGGGACTTAATGCTGAGCTGACGCACAAAGTTTGGGGGAACTTGAAGATCAGAGATGAGAGAACAGTGGGAGAATCGCCGAATGAGGTGGAGAGTGGTTTGGGGATCGACGATGAGGTTGAGAATCGTCCAGAATTGGGATGTTTCGGGTCCGGACGGCACTTGAAGTTCAGGAAAACCCTAGGGCAACTTGACACGGCCATCTCTTCTCACTCCTCTCCTCTCTGCCTCTCACCTTGATGAACTATTACATTAACTGCAATTAAATCTTAATTATGAGAAATAATTTTATGTACATACATCCCACTAAAAACATAAGCGAATAGAAGATATAATATCAACTGATTAGGGACAAAAAAATAGAATAGATATGGAAAATAAAATCTAAAACCCATAGCAACCGACCAACCCTCCACCCAAAACACCAAAAAGGGGAAACAAAAAAATGTCGGTAACTCGACAGCAATTGTTAGCTAAGTGAAAAATATTGTGATTTCAAAAAATTCCTATGGCACTTTAATATCACGGATACGTGTTTACAAAAAAATCAACAATAATGAAGAGATAAAGAAGACCAACCTAAGTTAGCGAACACAACTACAAAACACCAACACATCGTACACCAAAGATTTACGCCTATAGTACCTGAGAGCATCAAAACAACCTAAATTTTGCTAGTTTTACACCTGCAATAGCTGAGAGCAACAAAGAAACCAAAAATTGGCACTCAAGTCAACAAATCAGATCCTAAATCATATAATCACACATACATGACCCTTATTTCCATCAAAATAGTTGTACACCTTTCCATCAAAATATACATGACATTTATTTCCATCAAAACATGTAAACTCCGATATCCATAAATAGTTTCATACTATACTATAGTTTCACAATACTCATGGAATTTATATTTATCAAGTGTAATATGTATCAAAACTCGTGATATGTAAACTGACTAAAAAAAGGAAGAAATCAAATATCACAACTTTAATAAAAAAACTCACAAACCAAAGTAAATATTAGATAAAGACATAGAATAATTCCCTACAGAACTAAATGTAATATGTATAACAAACCAAATTCAATATGTATCAAAACCCTTGCATAATTTCTCTGCTGACGGAACTAAGTAGACAAATTAGTGAATCAACATATTAGATGGAGAAATTGTACAATGGACACTAAGAATACATTTCAAGCTTTGAGATTAAAAGAGAAAACGGAGAGACAAATAAAGTTAGTAAAAAATAGAGAAATAAAACTATAATAACAAACAAAGAAACTTCAAACCCCACACTAAATTTCAAGCCCACTTATGATGTTAATTTAACACACGAAAAAAATGAAGAGTTTAGAGGTAAACAATAAAATAAATTGGGGTAAAGTGGACTATCAAATTCAGAGGTAAACAACTAATCTCTAGAAAAACAAATAAATAAATAGAGAGAATAGAAAAACACTCTCACTTTGTAACAGATTTACCGGATGTGAACCCAAAAGAAGTAATCAAACATATGGAATCCCAAAAACCAAAACACTTTGTACATGTGAACATACCCAAAAAATATGTACGTGAAAAGCACCCATTAAAATTTATGATTCAACCCAAACAATCAACAGTATGAACAACCCAAACAAACAAAAAAATAATTAATATCAGATCTACAAAAATATAAGAGACTGATATTGATATACCTGTAGGAGTGTGTAAGACTTAAACAGACAATATATAAGCAAAACAAATCATTTGTTCTCCTCCAATGTCATAGTGTGGAGAGATGTATAAACCCAAAAATGGTTGGTCATCACTTTCATCTAGTTCCAAAATGTAGAGAATTTCTCTATATTTAGATCCACGCTTGCTTTTACTCGAGCCTTTGCTCATACTAAATTTGGGTAAAAGTCAGTATAAAAATTAATGCACAAATTTGTATGACCTAAATAACAACAGTCAAAATCTAAAAATAATTAGAGAACAAAATCTAAATATTAGTAGAGATGCAAAAAAAAAATCTTAGTAATGAGGTTTAATATTCTTTGTTATACAATCATATAACAAATTCAAATGGAATTTTGCTTTTGTTGCGATATCAAACCTTGAAGAATAATAAAATGGATAAGCGAGAGCCAAGAGAGAGAGAGAGAGAGAGGATGAAGATCGTGTGCGTGAGGGTGAGGTGGGCTGAGTGAGTGGGTATGACGGTATGTGTGACTGATTGGATTTTTTTTTACAATAATGCAGTGAAATTTGAATTAAAAGTAAAAGTTAGAATTAAAAAAGAGGGGGAAAGAACCACAACCATTGAATTCAATTTTTTACCATTCAATCCTAGCCCCTAATTCAACTCTCAAATACTTTATATGATTGTAAAGAATTGCAAAAGTGCTAGCAAAAAACAATAACAAACTTCAATACAATATTGAAAAACACAGCTTCACAACACTCAAAACCAAGAACCTTAACACAAAATATATATTTAATCACTTACTTCCAAGAATCCACCCCATAATCCGAGCCAGCCTTCCTCTACATTGTAAGCTGATCCACGTGAAAAAAGGGCTCTACGGGAATAGGGCATATTCATGCCATCCTATGAAAATTAGAATGGACCCAAACCTAATTCAAACACTCGCATATATAAGATCAATAAAATATTGGGATTATGGAATACTTCTTTGCACATCCCAGAACTTAATAATAGCCCTGCACAAACATAACAGACTAAACATCAAACACTCGCATATATAAGATCAATAGCTTAATTGGAACTATTTATGCAAATATAATCTCAAATGATGAACTTTCACATGAAACTTTCATCAATGACATATTATAAAAATGAAAAATGATCCTTGGGTACTGTCATAAACCATCCCACTTTTTTAAGATTCAGGGTATTTTTTGCATCCGAAGTAATAACTCCAATTTGGATAATGAACTGCAACAAAAAATGATACTATCAACATACACACATAGAAAAGAGTGTGGTTTGGATCTACCATCAATAAACAAAGATCAAATATAAATACAATTTCCCCCTGGATTTACCATCCCACCACCGTTGATATATCAAAATAAAGGTTGCTAAAAACACTTAATATTCAAAAGGTTGCTAAAAAGTTTACAAAAGGAATGAGTTGAGCATTTTTCCAAACACTTGATATTCAACACATGAAAAAAATTACCTCAAAGTCACTCTATATCACCAACAGAGAGAGGGAATGATGTCTCACCACAATAAGTTTCTGTATGTCCCACACGCTCAGACCATCTTCTTCCTCCTCTGAGCTCACTTGAAACTTTTTAATCTCACTCTCTGATATTTCATTAGACTCTACTATAATGCTGTAAAAAACTCTTGCGTTCCTCCTTTTACAGGTTTCAAGAATGCTGTGTTCGAAATTGGTACTTGAGCATAGGCTCAACGTAGAAAATAATCAATAGAAATTGGTACCTGAACATAGGCTCAACATAAACTAAAGTGACATTTTGTTTGTACCCATTTACCTGATTCCTTTATATTTGTAACCCCAAAACAATAGATCTATAACAAAAAAACATATGTCGTAAAACCCCAAAAGTTAAAACCCCAAAATCAGTTTTCTTAATAAAAACCCACTTGATCAAATTTCCTTTTGTTGATTTTTACAAAACTCAAGTTTCTCTTTTTACATTGGATGAGCACAAACTGAAATAAACATTATGATACACAGCAAACCCAAAAACAATCTTTTGTGAGGTTACCTCACGCGATTAAAGTCTGTCATAGGAAGAACATTAGTTCAAATATCATTAACAACATGAAAACCCCATTCCAAAAGCCCTAATAAAGAAGATTTGCGAAAATATATATGAAAATAAAATAAAAACAAATCTATATCGAGAAAACACTAAGAAGGCAGATCTACATAAGAAAATAACAAAATCAAGTCATATTTTCAGATCGAAACCACTTCAAACCCAAAATCGAAACCTCACTACTTACAGAAAAATAAAAATAATTAAAATCGAAATTACTTCAAACCATGTACCTGGAGACATTGAGGTAGGGTTTGTTTTCGGTTATCGATGAGAGAACGAAGAAGAAGAGAAGAATGACAGAAATGCTCATCCTTGAGCTCAGTTGGCTTCGTCGCTCAGTTGATGTTCGTCCTTGAGCTGCTGTAGTGGGTTAGAGAGAGAAATAGGAGAGAACTGAGATTCATTGAAAAGTAGTTAATGAAATCATGTAACCTTTTTCTTTTTTGTTGTGTTACGAAAGTAACCCTCATATTTGAATAAAAGTAAAAAATTAAGGAGTAAAATAGGGGGGAAAGTAAATTTTTTGTAATTATAGTATTATAAAATAAGGTGTAGGGGGATACATAATATTAATGTGTAAATGTTGATATCACCCTTCATTTCATGCCTTGGTGGCTTACTCCCAACCCCTGATTGTGTTATCAACTTATTGAATAGTGTCACAATTCTGCTCCTTATTATATAGATATATAAACAGAAGCAAATGAATTATGACTTCATCATTCAAAAATGTCCAAGGAGTTCTATTTCATCGCGAAACTGTATAAAACCAAGATTTAGGATCAAGTGAGAGATAAAGTGAACTCAAATAACAAACAAGCACAATGCACACAAGCCTTGAATATTGATGATTATACAAATTAATATAGTCATGACATGATAAGCATAACTAGGATTTATTGCGCAAACCCATTGATCTTCAACTATAACACCATTAAAAGGTAAACAAATATCCTATTTTTACTCAATTTTTATGAAGATGCCATTTTTTTTAAATAAAACAAACAAACAAACATGTTGGCCTTTAATATTTTCTTTTTACCTATAATTTTTAGGCTCTTGCCAATGGTGGATTTCCCACAAAGAGGATTTGATCCTTTTATATACCTTTCCTGTGCACCCTAATATTTTCAAAATAAAATACTCACAGGCAATGGTTCTTACATGAATAAATCCTCCATAGTCAGGAGATATGTAAGTGACAAGGCTATTGGGAAAACATTTCACTTAGCTCAAATATAACATGTGAAGATAAAATCCAAAAGTTCTCGTGTATCAATGTGTGGAGGAATATATAAAGAGAATCCATTAAGCAAATTAAAGTCAAACAACTCCATGCATGCACGATTAAGAACAATCTAAGCCTTGAACACGACTTGAAATATGTGCATCTATACACCCAAGTGCAGGTGATCGTGTAAGTAATAATACTTTCCAATAATTAATTTGTTTAGGTGGAACCCAAGTCAATGTGATAATTAATTGGTTTAGGTGGAATCTTTAATATATATATATATATATATATATATATATATATATCATTGCCTTAATCCCATCATATGAGGGCATCCACACAGATTCTTTTTTTCCATTCTAATCTATTATATGCATTATTATCATTGAAGTTTAATTCCTTAAGGTATCTCCTAATATTTTCCTCCCACAATAGCTAAGGGAGACCATTTTTTCTTTTACCCTTTATTTCTAACAATCTCCCTCTTGTTATAGGGGAATCTACTGGTCTACGCAACACATGACCGTACAACCTAAGTCTACTTTCTCTTAATTTATCGCTAATGGAAGAAACTCCTATATATATATATATATATATATATATATTCGTCTTTTTATATTTATATATATATATTTTATGTTTTATACTTTTAAGGTTGATATTCGAGTGGTGATATAATGACACTAATGTGGAGAAATACTAACACTAAAGAAATCTAACTAAATATCTAAATTCAATCAAAGAAATGAAACTAAGTAAAAAAATTAAAAAAAAAACTATCTTACGTGAATATTAGATGAACAAGAAAGACTTTGATTCTGCTACAGTCAAGGTTGTTAAGGGTGAAACATTTCTTAAGACCAAGAACAAGTAGATCATCTAGTTGAAGGCTAAGGTTGAAGGTTTATAAAAGGTGAGAAAAGGGTCCTCCCAAAACCATCTTGCAACACTGTAGGAAAATAATGTTTCTTTTGAAAAAGGATGGCACAAAGCCTTTGCTAATGCTAAAAAACTAGGCTTTGCCCAAAATGCCTTATTTAAAAAGTGTTGGGACGAAGATTTGGCTAAGGTCAGACTTGCCGCTGACTATGAGATTTTCATCAAGAATGATCTTAGTTTTCCTCCTAACTTGAAGGAGAAGATAAGGATGAGGCTATCGACCGACCCAAAATTTTAGAATACCCCAAATAAACTCTTGCAGTTTTGTATCTTTATAAGGGTTTTGTACCCTTGATTGCACTTCTTATTTTTTGTAATCTTTGTAAGGGCTTTCCCCATAATTTTTTAATGAATTGAACATTATGTTGCTTCAATCATGTGTTGCTCGACTATTTTCTTTATAATTTTTTATATTGTAGTTACTAAAGATGTTAAACTGACTTCATATATTATTGAAGTTTGACGATTGTATTAACCTTGTGACCGTGGTTAAAGGAAAATGATGACTTGAACTTTGTGTTTAGGGTTGAGGGCTCAGATAGATCTCAAACGAACTTTGTGATAGTTCGCCACGTGTTACATAGAGCATTGAGTTACTTAAGGGACCAAAAAACTTGGTTGCAAGTATCCGAGTAGAGATAGAGCATATAAGAAATATTGTCGAGCCTCTTCAAAATGTGAATGTCACTCTAAGGTGGGAGATTAGCAAGGTCAGGAATGATTTCGAACGTAACGAGTTGATGAGAATAGGTTGCACTAAAGAATTATGAAGTTGAGGTATTAGTCCTTAAGGTAACCTCGTGCTTTTTGGGTCAATGGGTATAACGAGGGTAGGGTGGATGCCGCAGTCCACCTTGATGAGGCCAAATAAATATCCTAAAAGTATGGTTGGTTAAATCCCCAAGAAATCTTCAAGGTTCTTCAGGACTCTCAACTATGTTATTGGTAACAAGCGAACTCCCTCTTTTATAGATCCTTTAATTAGAAGCGCAGAGCTATAGATTATAATTGATGTGGTCCCCATCATCTAATGAGGGATTATCTTCCTAATCATGGCAATGATGATAAATTCATCCCCAAACCATATACTAGATGGTGAGCATCCATATCTCGTATGTTAAGTGGCCAATGAAGATGATGTGACTTTTATTTATTTTTTCTTTTACATTTTTTTTTGTAGTCGAGTGACTATGACCAACTTTGTAATTAATGAACGTTTGAATAAAATAAAATATTCTTCGTTTTCTATTTATATTTTCATTCTCCCATTTCAATTATGCCTAGCATGGGTTCCTTGGTCTTACCTTTTAGGATGTATCATCACACTAATATAGGCCTAGCACAAACTATTGGCGAGAATGAACCTATTTGCTAGGTAATCCACATATTTGGGATTTTTTATGAACAATATGGTCTGACTACTTAGTGACTAGGGAATCCGCTATAGTTCTTTGGTTTTCATGAGGCAATACATTATGTGTTTGTATTAATAACGTTGAAATATGTAACCTTAATATAGTGACTATATGTAATCAAATAAATTAACACATTAAAACTATAATATGGCTGGACAAATTTAATAATTTTGCGAGAATTATCCAACCTAATGGGAGAAGCTGACACATGTTTGACAGGCTTTATAAGTTATCGCAGATTGAAGATAAGTATCAAGGAAAATATGATCAATGGAAATATCGATCTTGGATTTGCTCGACGAGGTTTCAATAGCAATCCAAGGCCATGAAGTCCCACACAACTCATTATCTTTATGTTTTCTATAAATACAACTCACAATCCGAAAAAAGGGCCTGTAATATTTGTTATCAAGAACTGATCAATAAAAAAAAGAATCACCCCCTGGACGTAGGCACATTACCTAATCATATATATTTTGTGTTGTGTTGTGTGATTGTAATTTTATTTTCTACTCGTCTCAATTGTATTGAACTTATCATAGTAGTATTGTAGCACCTACAATTGGCGCCATCTATTGGAGGGAGTTTCCTTTTATCGGCCAAATGGGGCCAACAAGCAATCATGTCTAAATCGCACAACCACCGTTTTTCATATAACGGTGATGACTAGAATGATAAAAATAGGCCTCCAACATCTAGAGTCGGGTTTGAGGTCCATCCTAATAGGAGTCTAACACTCCCAATTCTCGTTATCGTCCACAGTAGGATCAAACTATGAAAATAAACGAATAAACAATATCCACTCAGATCTCACATCTTATAGATGCTTAAAAACGGTGACTTCACTAATAGGAGGACGCCACATGCCTCCTACAAGATGAAAGTGCTCGTTTACATTGCCTTATGGGTATAATGTAGTAAGATCTCAATGGGGACAAATGCAAGTTCCACGCCCAAACACTTAGCCCTCAAGCAAGCAGAACTCAAAGCCGAAGAAGGAGTTCATGGCGCGATCAAGAATTCTCAAAGCACCTGATGTCACTGGTAAAAGAGACAAGGGAAGAGGTTATCGTAAGAATGATATCCACAATCTCATTCACTGTAAAATAGACAAGCATCCTACTCATCGCGAGGATAGATCACCATCAGTTCTCACCCTAAAATGATGGATTCTCTCTTCAGTACAAGGAAGAATCCCTAGGAAATATTTCAAGATTATGGTCGATACTATTAGGAAACCTATAACGAAGTGAAGGACTTCTTCGATCAAGTTTCCATAACTTCTTTCAATATTGCTCTATTGGTAATCTCCATGCCACACCAATCTCTCACAAAGAAGGAAGCCAGCATGATCGACGATCTTATGTCTAGAATTGAGAAATATGCTAAAGTAGGACAATGGTTGGATAAAAACGACTAAAAGTGGTGACAAAAAAAACTGTGAAGAAGAGGCATAAAGAAGAATGATGGAGCCAGAAGTAATGATAAGGAAAACACTACAAAGCCCACTAGGCTATAAACACCATTTTTAAATACATGATTTACAAAATTAATGATCAGTTATTTTTTAAGTGGCCAATTAAGATAACAGGAGATCATAAAAAAGGGAACACTACCTTGAGATGTTCTTATCATAAGGATAATGGGAAAAATAGAAAATTGCAAATCTCTCTATAACACTTGAAATATTTATCTAAGGATGTCAATCTAGTTGACTATATGGAAAAAAAGAGCCCGAAGACCACAATGGAGCATGGCAAAAAACTTAACAATGACTTAGATGATGATGACACAGGGTAAGAATTTTCGGTTATCCACAGGGCATCAAGTTCGAACCAAATTCAAGGCAACTCTTTTCAGATGAAGCTAAAAAAGGTTGTTGCCATTGAGGAAACTTTCCAAATTGAACCCACAAAGACCTCAGAAGGCAAGCATCGTTGATAAAAAAGATTTTGACTATAACAAACATATAGTTTTCACCGAAGAAGTCCCGATCGAAATCAGGACTCCTCATCATGATGTATTAGTAATCTCTCTCAAGATTGAAAATTTGATGAGGAAAATCTACTAGTTAATTAGAGGAACTCTTCAGAGGTCTTGTAGTTATAAATGTTCAATAATGTAAGGACATGATTTTAAAAATATCTGTTAACAATTGAGTATGTCATATACCGCTACAACCATCAAAGAATTGTTCAAGATGATACCTACATCGAGACAGATCCAAATATCAAGCTTCTTCAACATTCAAACCTCTGTAAGGTTAATTAAGGTGAGAAAGTATTTAAGTCCCTTTACGGTTCAATTAAAAGTGTTGGGATAGTTTTTAAAAGAGGTTTGAAAAATTTTCTATAATATTTTCTAAGTGTTGAGGGGTTGTTTTTCATCAAAATGATTTTTCCAAGATTAAAAGAAGAATTTTTGAAAAAAAATTAAATTTATTTTTCGCGTTTTCTCATTTAGACGACATGGGATCTCGTTCGAACGACATTAGATCTCATTCAAACGACGCACCACCTTAAATGTTTTATATAAAGCACGTCAAATCACTCCGTTTTAGTTAAAGAGAATTGACGGTTTTCGATTCCAGTAGTCTGCAAATGGCAGAACACTTTGTCTTCTTTAATTTTAGGGTTTAAAACCTTGTTTTTCAATTTACAAACCATCCCAATCTTTATGTGAATTGTTTTGGAACCCAAGATACAATCTTGTTGAAGTTTTCTCTTGTAGAAAAGATCTCTACTGCTGATCTAGGTATCACTTAAGGGAGGTACTGGGTTGACTGACTGTGATCATTGAGGTTCGCTGCGTGTTGATCTTTACTGAAGATAGAACTGCGTGTTCTTATGGAGTAGCTATGGGTGTTCCATTACTGACGACGCCGACCGACGCCTGCGGATATTCGTGGGTCACTATATTTCATTATAATCCGTGTAAGTTTTAATTTACAAATTATAGTGAAATAAAAGGTTTTGCCCTTCAGGGATTTTTCCTGAAATTGGTTTCCTTTGCATGCTTATTGATATTATGATTTTAAATCACTGAGATGCATGTGTTAGGGTTTGACAAAAATTTGGGTATAATTAAAATTGGTTGGATTGACACACAATTAATTAAGTTTCTGATTGGAATTTCCGCATTAGTTTATAATCATTATCGCACACGACATTTCCAAATTGGTATCAGAGCAGGTTGCACTAAGTTATTGTCTTTTGATCCTAATTTTTTTCAAAAACTTGATTTTCTTAAAGTATGGCTTTTGGTGGTATTGATGATTTTAGATGTCAACTTTTTGAATGGGCTAATTGGAAAATTCACTCAAATTTTTATTTTAAATCTTATGTTCAGAGTGATTATGAGATGTGTCGTGCTTGTTAGGGAATTGGTCACTTGATGGAAGAGTGTCCCGTTCATATAAGAAAGATTTTTAATAAATCGACATCTCGTGTTTCTTTCCTTAGTGATTGTGATTTGGAAAAAGATATTTTTATGCAACTAAGTGAGAGCTCGCCACCCCTGTGACTAGTGATGAGAGTGAGGGTGAGGTGAGTGATGAGGAAGAGGAAGAGGAAGAGGAAGGGGAAGAGTTGAGTGAGTGGCAAGTTGCCTATAATAATTTGTATGTGGAATATTTAAAGATAAATAAGGAAAATTTAAAATTAGAGGACAAGCTAAAAGAACATGTCTCAGATAGGAACAACACTGATGCGTTAATTGAGGATTTTGGGGCACGTGAGGAGATGCTTAGAAATAGGCTAGGCTACGTTGAGGGTGAGAGAGATAGTCTGAGAGGGTTGATGGAGACTATGAAAAAGGAGCTTTTCGATTTTGAGTATTCTAGACATGTACTTGAGTCGGGGATAGGTGAGCTTGAGAAGAGGTTGAGAGAGTCGCAAGAGGTGAAGTTTGATTTGGATTCTAGATTAGAAAAGCTAGATAAGATGTTAGGCACTATCCAAATCAAGAATGATAGGTGTGGTATAGGCTTTGATGATAGTTCACCCATTACCAAAGCCATCCCCACACGTGTGAGAGAGCCTCCTTAGGTTGTTAAGAGACAGGCACCTAGGTTCGTCAGGAGAAAGCTACCTAGGAACATTGTGATAAAACCACATAGGAATCTTAGGAAAGGACCGCCTTTAGGTAACATTCACCGCCCAATTTACACTTGCACACACTGCGGTAGTAAAGTTCATCTTAGGCATTTTTGTTACAAAATTTTACATGGACCTAGAAAGTTTAATAGAAAGGTAAATTCGATTCCTCAAACCTCCCCTTGTCATTACAAATCTGTTTGGGTTAGGAAATAGAATTTGGAGGCCTTTGGATTGATGGTTCATGACTCTCATTTACTTGCACGTGATTCACCCTATGTTAGGTCTTTGGGTTGATCGTGTTGGATGTTTGTCATACGCTAGGTATTCTTAATGATATATTATTGCTAGTGCAATCACAAGTATCAATTTTGTATTTATGTTTTCCTTTTTATATTTTTCAAAAAACAAAAAGAATTTTTTTTGAAAAATTTTGGAAAAATACAAAAAGATTTTCATTTTTTTTGAAAAATTTGAAAATTTTTAAAAAAACATTTATTTTTTATTTTTTTTACACCATATATGAATGGACATTTAAAATGACCAAGTCACAATTTCAGTCCATACCCATGTGACTGTTTGATAGTATTTTGATATGCGTCATCATTTCATTTTTGTGCTTTACAATGTGTGGAGTCATTAAGATGTAATTTGTGATTACTACCTACATGTTTGACTCATAATTTCCTTTAATACACATTTGCATGAATTTGTTTGATTATAGTACTTGTTTATCACATATTGGTCCCTTTACGGTTCACTTAAAATGTTTGGATAATTTTTAAAAGAGGTTTGAAAATTTTTCTAAAATATTTTCAGCGTTTAGCCGTTGTTTTTCGTCAAAATGATTTTTCCAAGATTAAAAGAAGAAATTTTGAAATAAAAAATTAAATTTATTTTTTTCGCTTTCTCGTTCAGACAACATGGGATCTCGTTTAAACAACATTAGATCTCATTTGAATGACGCGCCGCCTTATATTTTTTATATAAAGCGCGTGAAATCACCCCGTTTTCGTTAAGGAGACCTAATGATTTTTTATTCCAGTAATCTGCAAACGGCAAAACACTTTGTCTTCTATAATTTTAGGGTTTAAAACCTCGTTTTTCAATTCACAAAACATCCCAATCTTGATGTGAATTGTTTGGGAACCCAAGATACAATCTTGTTGAAGTTTTCTCTTGTAGAGAAGATCTCTACTGCTGATCTAGGTATCACTTAAGGGAGGTACTGGGTTGACTGACTGTGATCATTGAGGTTCGCTGCGTGTTGATCTTTACTGAAGATAGAACTGCGTGTTCTTATGGAGTAGCTATGGGTGTTCCATTACTGACGACGCCGACCGACGCCTGCGGATATTCGTGTGTCATTATATTTCATTGTAATCCGTGTAGGTTGCGATTTACAAATTATAGTGAAATAAAAGGTTTCTCCCTTCGGGGATTTTTCCTAAAATTGGTTTCGTATGCATGCTTATTGATATTATGATTTTAAATCACCTAGATGCATGTGTTAGAGTTTAACTAAAATTTGGGTTTAATTAAAACCGGTTGGATTGACACGCAATTAAATAAGTTTGTGATTGGAATTTGCGCATTAGTTTATAATCAGTATCGCACATGAAATTTTCAAACAAGATCATACTCAAGATTGAATATTTGAAGGAAGAGATACTCCTTTTTATTGGCTTGAGTGGGACGATGACCATACCTCTAGGGAAGGCATATTACTAATACAAACTAGGAGCATCTCAAAGTTGATCGAGCATTTAGGCATAGACATTGATTACCAATACAACGTCATCCTGGATAAGGATGGATCCATGCCATGAAGGTGGTCCACTCCACTTATTGCCAAAATCTAAAATGCATTACCGATTGAGGATAATGGAGATAAGGATAAATTAGTTCATTTATCGAATATGCTATATCGCTACCATCTTGCTTAAGAAAGAGAAGAAGAAAGAAAAATGATCTCAGTTGAAGTGGCTAAGGACGATGACAATCCGTTCAAGTGGCAACGAAATAACAGTAGAGCATGGGAAGAAAAAGTAAGGGTGGCCCCGTAGATACAATCATGAAACCATTATAAGAAGTTATGTTCTACGACTTACACCGCGGGAATAAATTTCGAATTGGTAGCTCACTTACAAATCACGAAAAAATGGAACTGATATATCTTCCCAAAGATAATAAAGATATATTTTCTTCGTAGTCTTATTATATGCTTTTTATTGATACCAAAGTCATCTGCCATCAACTCCACATGGACATAACATTCCCACCGATCACGCAAATAACATGCCAAATAGCCCCAGAAAAGGCAATGGTTGTGGAAGAAAAAGTTGGAAAACTTCTGGAGGCAAGGTCTATCAAATAAGTTAAATTACCCAAATGAATATCAAACCTAGTTGTTGTAAAAAAGATTAATGTAAAGTGGAGATTCTTGTAGACTTCACTGACCTAAAAAAAGAGGGTTCCAAAGACAACTTTCCTCTACTAAAGATTGACCAATTGGTCGATGAAACAACCATCCACGAATGGAGGAGTTTCCTCGACGCATACTCAGGGTATCAACATATCCCTCTATTAGATTATGACAAGGAAAATGCCTCATTCATTACCATCCTTGGTTTGTACCGGTACATAGTCATTTCATTTGTACTCAAGAACGAAGGTTCAACTTATCAATGGTTGGTCACTAAGATGTTTAACTACTAGTTGGATGATACAATGGAGGTCTATATAGACAACATGCTCGTGAAGAGAAAGCATCAAGGAAATAATCTACAAGACTCTGGGAAAATGGTTGATGTCCTAAGGTACTTCCATATGAAGCTTAGTGCGGCCAAGTGTTATTTCGGAGTATAGTCTAGGAAATTCTTGGGCTACGTGGTCAGCCAAAGGGAAGTCAAAGTTAACCTGACCATATTAACGCAACCAAAAATGTACATCCACTAAAGGTTGTCCCAATTATTAACAAAACTCAACATCTTCATCTATAAGTGTTTTGAGAAATATCGGTTATTCTTTTATATCTCGAAGAAGGAGAATGGCCTATCGTGGTATAAAGAATGTTCGGACTCACTTAAAGAAATTAAGATCTATTTAAACAAGTAATCTATGCTCGTGATCCCAAATTCGAGAGATTCAGTTTATTTATATCTCATGGTGTCTAATCACACAATCAACTAGGACTTAATGTGTGAAAAAGGAAGGGCACTAAGACTCAATCTATTATGTTAGAGAGATGTTACTCAATGCTAAGAAACGATACCTTCCTTTGGAGAAGGTGGCTTATTATATGGTCATCGCTTCACAGAAGTTAAACCACCATTTTGAACACTATTCGGTCGTAGTTATCACAACATTCGCACTCAAAGAAATCCTATGAAAGGATGATCTCTATAGAAGGATGTTCAAATGGTCAATAAAATTAGGGAGGATAGATATCTATTATTAATATAGAACTACGATCAAAGGGCATGTGTTAGTGAATTTCATCGTTGAGTTCTCTAGAAGACAAAAGCCCAATGTAGGGGGGACAATCTGACCAAGTGGACTCTATATATTGATAAAGATATTAAATTAAAAGGGAACGTATTGGGAATTATCCTTATCACTCTAAAACAAATTATTATTGAGTAATGGATCAAACTTGGATTTGTGGCATCCAATAATGAGGCTAAATATAAAGTCCTCATTGCCGAAATGCGGAAGGCCCTATCTTTTGGCAAAAGTAACCTTAACATTTTTATGACTCAAGGATGGTATCTAATCAAGTATCAAGAGACTATAATGTCAGGGATGAACGAATGTTATCATACTTATAAGATGCCCAGGATCTAATCGCCCAAATTCAAGAAAAATCATATCTAATAATTCCCATGAAGATACTCTAGCCTTTTTGAAATTAGCCATTGACTCTTAACTCAAACGAATAATTAAGGTGGAATAAGTTGCCCAACCAAGCGTCATGACGCTAAAGGACACCAAACAAGTTCTCTGCATCACAAAAATTCCTAGTTGGATGGATCCAATCATTGAACAAATACTATTGGATGTACTTCTTACCGATAAGAAGGAAACCCATTAGATTAAGGTAAGAGATACTTACTTCTACCTATCACCTGAGGGGAAAATCTATAGGAGATCTTTCACTAGCCCATACCTTAAATGTATGCATCCAACAGACACTGACTAAGTTTTATATGAACTTTACGATGAAATATGTGAAAGTAATGCCAAAGGAAGATCATTGTCATTTATGGCCATCAACGAAATTTACTTGTGGACTAATATGCAAAAATATGAAGTTTTGTATGTCAAAAAAGAAAAAAGTGTCAAGAGTTCTTACCCATTCTTCACCAATTGACTAGTGACCTCAAGTCATTAACTAGTCCATGGCCTTTATCTCAAAGGGGATTAGATATTGTGGTTTCCCTACCTACAACTATAGGAAATTAGAAATATCTCCTTGTCAGTATCGATTACTTCACCAAATGGATAGAGGTTCAAATTTTGGAAAGCATAAGGACACCAACATGATCAAATTTATCAGGAGGATTATCTTGAAACATTTTGGTGTGCTAAGAATAATCACCAATAATAAGAAGAAGTTCAAGAATGGACCATTTCAAGATTTTCGTAACAAACACAACAACAAGGACCACTACATTTTGTCATCTTACCCTTAAAGCAATGAGCAGGCTAAGGCCTCTAACAAAATGGTAGTCGACGGAATGAAGAAAATGTTGGAAAAGAAAAAGGAGATTGATTGGATGAGTTTCCCCACGTCCTCTAAGAATATCGAATAATGCCTAGGAGGTTGATCGAATAAACTTCCTTCACCTTAGCTTACGGGATAGAAGCTATAATCTTGATAAAAAGGGTTTGGTGACAATGAAGATAATTGTCGTCGATAAGAGCCTCAACAAAGATATCATAAGGAATGATATCGACCTGGCTGATGAAATGAGAACATGCCTTGGTTTAAATGTCTTATTACCAAAAGTAGTTGGCCAAGAACTGAAATAAATGTGTCAATTTGAGGAAGTTCCTGGTCGAAGATAACATCCTAATGAAGGTTATCATCGGTGTGAGGAAGACATCATACAAAAATTTAGGTCCAAATTGGGAATGAGGTTTCAAAGTTACCAGAGATGTCCTCCTAGGAGCTTACCATTTGAAAATAAAGGGGGAAGGGAGATTCCTAGGGCTTCGAATAAGGCCAATCTCTAGATATTTCAAAACTTTCTAGGTTCATTTCAAGTTTTTAATTTCTATTTCTTGGGTGATTTAATGTTAATTTAAACAACAAGCTTTCTTATTGTTCCAAGTGACATGTCAACTTTGTTTAATAAAATTACCAATATGCACTACAAGAAAAAACACATTTCACAACACACAAACTATGTCGTGAAATGTATTAATTATGTCGCAAAAGAAATTTCACGACATAAGACTGCTTATCGCCCCCGTGTCGCGGTAGCCCCAACTGGGAATATATTCTGCGACATACATATCTATGTTGCGGAATGTATATACTAATCGCGACAGGATACATGTCGCAAAATGTATATATTTATTAAAATATATATTAATATTTAATTTTTATTTTAAATAATACCTTACCTTTCGCGAAATAATGACATGTCGCAGAATATTGTTCTTTACGCGACATGCAATACATGGCGCGTAATGTTGTTCTTTACATGACATGCCATGCATGTCGCGGAATGTCATTCTTTAGGCGACATGGAACACATGTCGCAAAATGTCATATTTTAGGCGACATACATAGCATGTCCCGGATTGGCACCTTTTAGGCGACATGATAAACATGTCGCGAAATGTCATCTAATTAGGCAACAGTGTATGTCGCTAAATGTCATTGTGCCACTAAAAGTCATTATTCGGAATATGATTTGATTTTTAGCAACACCCACGTTATGTCGCTAAAAGATATTGTTTTTCAATAAATAATTCCAAAAGAAAATTGCAAGATGCATATATATAAATTTTTGCCATGATATAACCTGTATAAATGTCCATCCAAACTATCACATAAAATGACACCATATTAAATTCTACAATTCTTCGTTAAAAGACTATTCGTTTCATTCAAATGAATATGATTACAACAAATGTTCAAAATAACACCAACTACAAAAATAATACACATTTCGTGAGAAACTTTGAGTCATCCAATCAACTAACCTAATGAAATCCATCATCAATCTATGACAAAAAACAAATAAACACGTGTTAACCATAATTGGATTACATAATATGGAAAAAAATCTAATTTTATCATAAGTGTGCCTCTTTTTGCTATTTTTTATAGTCGTTTTACATTTTCGCACCTCGACGCTCAATTTTCAAATTCGGGTATGTTTGAATTAATCAATTTAGAATGCTTCATAATTTTAGAAAGTTTTGACAAAGTTTCCTTTGTTTATTCACGAAATCCAACCTGTTTTAACATTTAAAATTAACTCGGAGACATCAACAAGAACCATAAATAAATAATCAACAAATCCCTTCCAACAATGGTCTTACTTTTGTTCCACGCTCCACCCTCAGTTCTCAACATGTTTTCTAAACTTATGTTTGAGTTAATCAATTTAAAACACTCAATTATTTCAAAAAAAATCGACAGAGTTTCCTTTGTTTATTCAAGAAATCCAACCTGTTTTAACATTTAAATAAACTCAACGACATCAACAAAATCCATAAATAAATAATCAACAAATCCCTTCCAACAATGGTCTTACATTAGTTACACACTCCACCCCCAGTTCTCAACATGTTTCGTAAACAAATGTTTGAGTTAATCAATTTAAATCACTCAATAATTTCCAAAAAAATCGGCAGAGTTTTCGTTGTTTATTCAAGAAATCCAACATGTTTAACATTTAAATAAACTCAATGACATCAACAAAAGCTATAAATAAATAATCAACAAATACCTTCCAACGATTAAACATAAATAAGCTCATAAATAACTCAATCGGTAAAAAGGTTCACCCGTTGGAAGCTATTTTTGGTTTTCACCCTTTAACGACATGTTTTAAGCCTAAGTCTAGATTTTTGCAAATTATTATCGTATTCTCGAAACGAGAGTCTCGTGACTACGCGGTAAGTTCTTACGTGTTACATTGATCTCGTGTGAGGTGTTCGTGCCTCTAACGGGGTCGCTTGGGCGTTGTTTTGGATTTTCACCCTCTAAGTCATGTTTTAAGCCTAAGTCTAATTTTTGCAAATTAACCTCATATTCTCCACCCAAGAGTCTAGTAGCTACGTGGTAAGTCCCTACGTGTTACATTGGTCCCGTGGGAGGTGTTCGTGCTTCTTATGGGACTGTTTTGGGTTTTCACCCTCTAACGGCATATTTTTAAGCCAAAGTCTAGATTTTTGCAAATTATCGTCATATTCTTAAAATGAGACTCATGTGACTACGCTATAAGTTCCTACGTGGTACATTAGTCTCGTGTGAGGTGTTCGTGCCTCTTACAGGGCCGTTTAGGGGCTATTTTTGGTTTTCACCCATTAACGACATATTTTTAAGCCTAAGTCTAATTTTTGCAAATTATTGTCGTCTTCTTGAAATGAGTGTCTCATGACTACGCTGTAAGTTCCTACGTGTTACATTGGTCTCGTGTGAGCAGTTCGTGCCTCTTACGAGGTCGTTTGGGCTTGTTTTAGATTTTCATCCTCTAAATTCATGTTTTAAGCCTAAGTCTAGATTTTGCAAAATCATCCAAACATTCTCAACACGAGAGTCCCGTGACTAAGAGGCAAGTCCCTACATGTTAAGTTGGTCCCGTGGGAGGTGTTCTTGCCTCTTACAGGGCCGTTTAGGGCCTATTTTGGGTTTTCACCCTCTAACGAAATATTTTTAAGCCTATGTCTAGATTTTTGCAAATTATCATAGTATTCTTGAAACGAGAGTCTCGTAACTATGCTGTAAGTTCCTACGTGTTAGATTGGTCTCGTGTGAGTTGTTCGTCCCTCTTACGGGATCGTTTGGGCATTGTTTTGGATTTTCACCCTCTAAAGTCATGTTTTAAGCTTAAGTCTAATTTTTGCAAATTTTTCTCGTATTCTCAACCCGAGAGTCATGTGAATACGCTGTAAGTTCCTACGTGTTACGTTGGTCTTGGGTGAGGTGTTCGTGCCTATTACGGGGTCGTTTAGGGTCTGTTATGGGTTTTCACCCTCTAACGGCATATTTTTAAGCCTAAGACTAGATTTTTGCAAATTATCATAGTATTCTCGAAACAAGAGTCTCGTGAGTATGTTGTAAGTTCCGACGTGTTACATTGGTCTCGTGTGAGCTGTTCGTGTCTCTTATGGGGTCGTTTGGGCGTTGTTTTAGATTTTCACCCTCTAAAGTCATGTTTTAAGCCTAAGTCTAAATTTTATAAATTACCCTCGTATTCTCAACCCGAGAGTCTAGTGGCTATGAGGCAAGTCTCTACGTGTTACGTTTGTCCCGCGGGAGGTGTTCCTACCTCTTACTGGACACTTTACGGGTTGTTTAGGGTTTTCACCCTCGAACGACATATTTTTAAGCCTAAGTCTAGAGTTTTGACAAATATCATCATATTCTTGAAACCAGAGTCTCGTGATTACGCTGTAAGTTCCTATGTGTTACATTGGTCTCGTGTGAGTTGTTCGTGGTTCTTATGGGGTCATTTGGGCATTGTTTAGGATTTTCACCCTTTAAAGTCATGTTTTAAGTCTAAGTCTAAATATTACAAATTATCCTCATATTCTCTACCCGAGAGTCTCGTGATTATGAAGCAAGTTCCTATGTGTTATGTTGGTCTCGTGTGAGGTGTTCGTGCCTCTTACGGTGCTGTTTAGGGGCTATTTTGGGGTTTCACCCTTTAACGGCATATTTTTAAGCCTAAGTAGATTTTTGCAAATTATTGTCATATTCTGGAAACGGGAGTCTCGTGACTACGCTGTAAGTTGCTACATGTTACATTGGTCTCGTGTGAGCTGTTTGTGCCTCTCACGGGGTTGTTTGGGCGTTGTTTTATATTTTCACCCTCCAAAGTCATGTTTTCAGCCTAAGTCTAAATTTTAGAAATAATCCTCGTATCCTCAACCCGAGAGTCTAGTGGCTACAAGGCGAGTTTCTACGTGTTATGTTGGTCCCGTGGGAGGGGTCCGTGCCTCTTACGAGACACTTTAGGCGTTGTTTTCAATTTTCACCCTCTAAAGTCATGTTTTAAGCCTAAGTCTATGTTTTGCACATTAACCTCATATTCTCAACCTGAGAGTCTAGTGGCTACATGGTAAGTCCCTACGTGTTACGTTGGTCCCGTGGGAGGTGTTCGTGCCTCGTACGGGGCTGTTTAGGGGCTGTTTTGGGTTTGCACCCTCTAATGGCATATTTTTAAGCCTAAGTCAAGATTTTTTCAAATTATCATCATATTCTCAAAATGAGACTCATATGACTACATTGTAGGTTCCTACGTGTTACATTGGTCTTGTGTGAGGTGTTCGTGCCTCTTGCGGGGCCGTTTAGGGGCTATTTTTGGTTTTCACCCATTAACGACATATTTTTAAGCCTATGTCTAGATTATTTCAAATGATCTTTGTGTTCTCAAAACGATAGTCTCGTGACTAAGTTGTAAGTTCCTACATGTTACATTAGTCTCGTGTGAGCAGTTCGTGCCTCTTACGGTGTCATTTGGGCTTATTTTAGATTTTCACCCTCTAAAGTCATGTTTTAAGCCTAAGTCAAAATTTTGCAAATTATCCTCGTATTCCTAACCCAAGAGTCCCGTGACTACGAGGCAAGTACCTACGTGTTAAGTTCATCCGGTGGGAGGCGTTCGTGCCTCTTATGGGGCCATTTAAGACCTATTTGTTGTTTTCACCCTTTAACGGCATATTTTTAAGCCTAAGTCTTCATTTTCGCAAATTATCGTTGTACTCTCGAAACGAGAGTCTCATGACTGCACAAGAAGTTCCTACGTGTTACATTGGTCTCGTGTGAGCTGTTTGTGCCTCTAACGGGGTCGTTTGGGCGTTGTTTTGGATCTTCACCCTCTAAAGTCATGTTTTAAGCATAAGTATAATTTTTGCAAATTATCCTTGTATTCTCAAACCGAGAGTCTGGTGACTACACTCTAGGTTCTTACGTGATACGTTGGTCTCGGGTGAGGTGTTCCTGCTTCTTATGGGGACATTTAGGGGTTGTTTTGGGTTTTCACCCTCTAACGGCATATTTTTAAGTCTAAGTCTAGATTTTTGCAAATTATCATCGTATTCTCGAAACAAGAGTCTCGTGACTACGTTATAAGTTCCTACGTGTTACATTGGTCTGGCGTGAGTGGTTCGTGCCGCTTACGGGGTCGTTTGGGGGTTGTTTTGGATTTTCACCCTCTAAAATCATGTTTTATGCCTAAGTCTAAATTTTACATATTATCCTCGTATTCTCAACCCAAGAGTCTAGTGGCTACGAGGCAAGTTTCTACGTGTTACTTTGGTCCCGCGGGAGGTGTTCGTACCTCTTACGGGACACTTTAGTCGGTGTTTTGGGTTTTCACCCTCTAACAATATATTTTTAAGCCTAAGTCTAGATTTTTGCAAATTATCGCCGTATTCTTGAAACAAGAGTCACGTGACTACGCGGTAAGTTCCTACGTATTACATTGACCTCGTGTGAGCTGTTCATGCAACTTACGGGGTCGTTTGGGCGTTGTTTTGGATTTTCACCCTCTAAAGTCATGTTTTAAGCCTAAGTCTAAAGTTTACAAATTATCCTTGTGTTCTCAACCCGAGATTCCCGTGACTATGAGGCAAGTCCCTACGTGTTAATTTGGTCCGTGTGAGGTGTTCGTGCCTCTCACGGGGTCGTTTAGGGAGCTGTTATGGGTTTTTACCCTCTAACGGAATTTTTTTAAGCCTAAGTCTAGATTTTTGTAAATTTTCATCGTATTCTCGAAATGAGAGTCTCGTGACTACACTGTAAGTTCCTACGTTTTACATTGGTCTCGTGTGAGCTATTCGTGCCTCTTACGGGGTCGTTTGGGCATTGTTTTCGATTTTCACCCTCTAAAGTCATGTCTTAAGCCTAAGTCTAATTTTTGCAAATTATCCTCGTATTCTCAACCCGAGAGTCTAGTGGCTACGAGGAAAGTTTCTATGTGTTATGTTGATCCCGCGGGAGGTGTTCTGCCTCTTACCGGACACTTTATGGGTTGTTTTGGGTTTTCACCCTCTAATGGCATATTTTTAAGCCTAAGTCAAGATTTTGCAAAATATCATCGTATTCTCAAAACGAGAGTCTCATGACTACGCTGTAAGTTTCTACGTGTTACATTGGTCTCGTGTGAGCTGTTTGTGGCTCTTACAGGGTCGTTTGGGCGTTGTTTAGGATTTTCACCCTCTAAAGTCATGTTTTAAGCCTAAGTCTAAATATTAAAAAATTCTCCTCGTATTCTCTACTCGAGAGTCCCGTGACTACGAGGCAAGTTCCTACGTGTTACGTTGGTCTCGTGTGAGGTGTTCGTGCCTCTTACGGAGCCATTTAGGGGTTATTTTTTATTTTAACCCTCTAACGGCATATTTTTATGCCTAAGTCTAGATTTTTTAAAATTATCATCGTATTCTCAAAACAAGAGTCTCGTGACTACTTTATGAGTTCCTACGTGTTACATTAGTCTCCTGTAAGCTATTAGTGCCTCTTATGGGGTCGTTTGGGCGTTGTTTTGGATTTTCACCATCTAAAGTCATGTTTTCAGCCTAAGTCTAAATTTTAAAAAATTTCCTCGTATTCTCAACCCGAGAATCTAGTGGTAAGTCCCTACGTGTTACGTTGGTCCCGTGGGAGGTGTTCGTGCCTCTTACGGGGCCGTTTAGGGGCTATTTTTAATTTTCACCCATTAACGACATATTTTTAAGCCTATGTCTAGATTTCTTCAAATGATCTTCGTCTTCTTAAAAGGAGAGTCTCGTGACTACGCTGTAAGTTCCTACATGTTACATTGGTCTCGTGTGAGCAGTTTGTGCCTCTTACGGGGTCGTTTGGGTTTGTTTTGGATTTTCACCCTCCAAAGTCATGTTTTAAGCGTAAGTCTAATTTTTGCAAATTATCCTCATATTCTCAACCCGAGAGTCTCATGACTACGCTGTAAGTTCCTACGTGTTACGTTGGTCTCGGGTGAGGTGTTCCTGCCTCTTACGCGGTCATTTAGGGGTTGTTTGGGGTTTTCACCCTGTAACGGCATATTTTTAAGCCTAAGTCTAGATTTTTGCAAATTATCGTCGTATTCTCGAAACGAGAGTCTCGTGACTACGCTGTAAGTTCCTTCGTGTTACATTAGTCTCGTGTGAGTGGTTCGTGCCTCTTACGGGGTCGTTTGGGAGTTGTTTTAGATTTTCATCCTCTAAAGTCATGTTTTAAGCCTAAGTCTAAATTTTATAAATTATCCTTGTATTCTCAACCCTAGAGTCTAGTGGCTAGGAGGCAAGTTTCTACGTGTTACGTTGGTCCTGCGGGAGGTGTTCGTGCCTCTTATGAGACACTTTAGGCGGTGTTTTGGGTTTTCACCCTCTAATGTCATATTTTTAAGCCTAAGTCTAGATTTTTGCAAATTATCGTCGCATTCTCAAAACGAGAGTCTCGTGACTACACGGTAAATTCCTACGTGTTACATTGGTCTCGTGTGAGTTGTTCGTGCAACTTACGGGGTCGTTTGGGCATTGTTTTGGATTTTCACCCTTTAAAGTCATGTTTTAAGCCTAAGTCTAAATTTTACAAATTATCCATGTATTCTCAACCCGAGAGTCCCGTGACTACGAGGCAAGTCCCTATGTGTTAAGTTTGGTCCCGTGTGAGGTGTTCGTGCCTCTCACGGGTCCGTTTAGGGGGCATTTTGGGTTTTCACGCTCTAACGGCATATTTTTAAGCCTAAGTCTAGATTTTTACAAATTATCGTCGTATTCTCAAAACAAGAGTCTCGTGACTACACGATAAGTTCCTACGTGTTACATTGGTCTCGCGTGAGCTGTTTGTGCCTCTTACGGGGTCGTTTGGCATTGTTTCAGATTTTTACCCTTTAAAGTCATGTTTTAAGCCTCAATTTAATTTTTGCAAATTATTCTCATATTCTCAACCCGAGAGTCTCGTGACTATGCTGTAAGTTCGTATGTGTTAAGCTGGTCTCGGGTGAGGTGTTAGTGCCTTTTACGTGGCCGTTTAGGGGCTGTTTTGGGTTTTCACCCACTAACGGCATATTTTTAAGCCTAAGTCTAGATTTTTACAAATTTTCATCGTATTCTCGAAACAAGAATCGCGTGACTACGCTGTAAGTTCCTACGTGTTACATTGGTCTCGTGTGAGGTGTTCGTGCCTCTTACGGGGCCGTTTAGGGGCTATTTTTGGTTTTCACCCATTAACGACATATTTTTAAGCCTAAGTGTAGATTTTTGCAAATTATAATCGTCTTCTCAAAACAAGCGTCACATAACTACGCTGTAAGTTTCGACGTGTTACATTGGTCTCGTGTGAGCAGTTCGTGCCTCTTATGGGGTCGTATGGGAATGTTTTGGATTTTCATCCTCTAAAGTCATGTTTTAAGCTTAAGTCTAAATTCTGCAAATTATCCCCGTATTCTCAACCCAAGAGTCCCATGACTACGAGTCAAGTCCCTACGTGTTAAGTTGGTCCCATGGAAGGTGTTCGTGCCTCTTACGAGGATGTTTAGGGCCTGTTTTGGGTTTTCAACCTCTAACGGCATATTTTTAAGCCCAAGTCTAGATTTTTGCAAATTATCATTGTATTCTTAAAATGAGAGTCATGACTATGCGGTAAGTTCCTGCGTGTTACATTGGTCTCGCGTGAGTTGTCCGTGCCTCTTACGGGGTCGTTTGGGCGTTGTTTCGGATTTTCACCCTCTAAAGTCATGTTTTAAGCCTCAGTATAATTTTTCAAATTATCCTCCTATTCTCAACTCGAGAGTCTCATGACTATGCTGTAAGTTCCTACGTGTTAAGTTGGTATCAGGTGAGGTGTTCGTGCCTCTTACGGGACTGTTTAGGGGTTGTTTAGGTTTTCACCCTCTAACGGCATATTTTTTAACCTAAGCCTAGATTTTTTCAAATTATCATCGTATTCTCAAAACGAGAGTCTTGTGACTTCGTTGTAAGTTCATACGTGTTACATTAGTCTCGTGTGAGCTGTTTGTGCCTCTTACGGGTCGTTTGGATGTTGTTTTCGATTTTCATCCTCTAAAGTCATGCTTTAAGCCTAAGTCTAAATTTTAAAAATTATCCTCGTATTCTCAACTCGAGAGTCTAACGGCTACGAGGCTAGTTTCTAGGTGTTAGGTTGGCCCCGCAGGAGGTGTTCGTACCTCTTATGGGACACTTTAGGGGATGTTTTGGGCTTTCACCCTCTAACGGCATATTTTTAAACCTAAGTCCAGATTTTTTCAAATTATCATCGTATTCTCGAAATGAGAGTCTCGTGACTACGCTGTAAGTTCCTACGTGTTACATTGGTATCGTGTGAGCTGTTTGTGCCTCTTACGGGTTCGTTTGGATGTTGTTTTGGATTTTCACCATCTAAAGTCATGTTTTAAGCCTAAGTCTAAATTTTACAAATTAACCTCGTATTCTCAACTCGAGAGTCTAGTGATTACGAGGCTAGTTTCTAGGTGTTAGGTTGGCCCCGCGGGAGGTGTTTGTGCCTCTTACGGGACACTTTAGGGGTTGTTTTGGGTTTTCACCCTCTAACGGCATATTTTTAAACCTAAGTCTATATTTTTGCAAATAATCATCGTATTCTCAAAATGAGAGTCTTGTGACTACGCTGTAAGTTCCTACGTGTTACATTGGTCTCGTGTGAGCTGTCCGTGCCTCTTACCGGTTCGTTAGGGTGTTATTTTGGATTATCACCCTCTAAAGTCATGTTTTGAGCCTAAGTCTAAATTTTACAAATTAACCTCATATTCTCAACCTGAGAGTCTAGTGATTACGTGGTAAGTCCCTACGTGTTACGTTGGTCCCGTGTGAGGTGTTCATGACTCTTACGGGACTGTTTAGGGGTTGTTTTGGTTTTTCACCCTTTAACGGCATATTTTTAAGCCTAAGTCTAGATTTTTGCAAATTTTCATTGTATTCTCGAAACGAGACTCCCGTGATTATGCTGTAAGTTCCTACGTGTTACATTAGTCTCGTGTGAGGTGTCCGTGCCTCTTACGGGGCCATTTAGGGGCTATTTTTGCTTTTCACCCAGTAACGACATATTTTTAAGCCTAATTGTAGATTTTTATAAATTATCATCATCTTCTCGAAACGAGAGTCGCGTGACTACACCGTAAGTTTCGACGTGTTATATTGGTCTCGTGTGAGCAATTCGTGCGTCATATGGGGTGGTTCGGGCTTGTTTTGGATTTTCACCCTCAAAAGTCATGTTTTCAGCCTAAGTCTAAATTTTGTAAATTATCCCCGTATTCTTAACCCGAGAGTCCTGTGACTACGAGGTAAGTCCCTACGTGTTTAAGGCCTGTTATGGGTTTTCACCCTCTAACGACATATTTTTAAACCTAAGTCTAGATTTTTGCAAATTATTATTGTATTCTTAAAACGAGGTTCTCGGGACTACGTGGTAAGTTCGTACGTGTTATATTGGTCTCGTATGAGCTGCTCGTGCCTCTTACGGGGTCATTTGGGCATTGTTTTGGATTTTCACCCTCTAAAGTCATGTTTTAAGCCTCAGTCTAACTGTTGCAAATTATCCTTGTATTCTCAACCCGAGAGTCTCGTGACTATGCTATAAGTTCCTACGCGTTAAGTTGGTCTTGGGTGAGGTGTTCGTGCCTCTTACGGGGCCGTTTAGAGGTTGTTTTGGGTTTTCACCCTCTAACGGCATATTTTTAAGCCTAAGTCTAGATTTTTGCAAATTTTCATTGTATTCTCGAAACGAGACTCGCGTGATTACGCTATAAGTTCCTACGTGTTACATTGGTTTCGTGTGAGGTGTTCGTGCCTCTTACGGGGCCGTTTAGGGAATATTTTTGGTTTTCACCCATTAACGACATATTTTTAAACCTAAGTGTAGATTTTTGCAAATTATCGTCGTCTTCTCGAAATGAGAGTCTTGTGACTAGGCTGTAAGTTTTGACGTGTTACATTGGTCTCGTGTGAGCAGTTCGTGCCTCATACGAGGTCGTACGGGCTTGTATTGGATTTTCATCCTCTAAAGTCATGTTTTAAGCCCAAGTCTAAATTTTACAAATTATCCCCGTATTGTCAACCCAAGAGTCCCGTGACTACGAGGCATGTCCTAGCATGTTAAGTTGGTCCCGTGGGAGGTGTTAGTGCCTCTTACGAGGATGTATATGGCCTGTTTTGGGTTTTCACCCTCTAATGACATATTTTTAAGCCTAAGCCTAGATTTTTGCAAATTATCGTCGTATTCTTGAAACGAGAGTCCCGTGACTATGCGGTAAGTTCCTATGTGTTACATTGGTCTCATGTGAGATGTTTGTGCCTCTTACGGGGTCGTCTGGGCATTGTTTTGGATTTTCACCCTCTAAAGTCATGTTTTAAGCCTCAGTCTAATTGTTTCAAATTATCCTCGTATTCTCAACCCGAGAGTCTCGTGACTATGATTTAAGTTCCTATGCGTTAAATTGGTCTCGGGTGAGGTGTTCGTGCCTCTTACGGGGCCATTTAGGGGTTATTTTGGGTTTTCACCCTATAACGGCATATTTATAAGCCTAAGTCTAGATTTTTACAAATTATCAATGTATTCTCGAACTGAGAGTCCCGTGACTACGTTGTAAGTTCCTACGTGTTACATTGGTCTCCAGTGAGTTGTTCGTGTCTCTTACGGGTCGTTTGGGCGCTGTTTCTGATTTTCACCCTCTAAAGTCATGTTTAGAGCCTAAGTCTAAATTTTACAAATTATTCTCATATTCGAAACTCGAGAGTCTAGTGGCTACGAGGCTAGTTTCTAGGTGTTAGGTTTGCCGTGCGGGAGGTGTTCGTGCCTCTTACGGGACACTTTAGGGGCTATTTTGGGTTTTCATCCTCTAACAGTGTATTTTTAAACCTAAGTCTATTTTTTTGTAAATTATCGTTGTATTCTCGAAATGAGAGTCTCGTGAATACGCTGTAAGTTCATACATGTTACATTGTTCTCGTGTGAGCTGTATGTGCCTCTTACGTGGTCGTTTGGGCATTGTTTAGGATTTTTACCCTTTAAAGTCTTATTCTTAGCTTAAGTCTAAATTTTCCAAATTATCCTCGTATTCTTTACCCGAGAGTCCTGTGACTTCGAGGCAAGTTCCTACATGTTACGTTGGTCTCGTGTGAGGTGTTCGTGCCTCTTACCGGGATGTTTTGGATTTTTACCCTCTAACGGCATAATTTTAAGCTTAAGTCTAGATTTTTGCAAATTATCATCGTATTCTCCAAACGAGAGTCTCGTGACTACGCTGTAAGTACCTACATGTTACATTGGTCTCGTGTGAGCGGTTCGTGCCTCTTACGGGGTCGTTTGGGCGGTGTTTTTGATTTTCATCCTCTAAAGTCATGTTTTAAGCCATAGTCTAAATTTTACAAATTATCCTCGTATTCTCAACCCGAGAGTCTAGTGGCTACGAGGCTAGTTTCTAGGTTTTAGGTTGGCCCCGCGGGAGGTGTTCGTGCCTCTTACGGGACACTTTATGGGTTGTTTTGGGTTTTCACCCTCTAACGGCATATTTTTAAACCTAAGTTTAGATTTTTGCAAATTATCGTTGAATTCTCGAAATGAGAGTCTCGTGACTACGCTGTAAGTTTCTACGTGTTACATTGGTCTCGTGTGAGCTGTTTGTGCCTCTTACGGGTTCGTTTGGATGTTGTTTAGGATTTTCACCCTCTAAAGTCATGTTTTAAGCCTAAGTCTAAATTTTGCAAATTAACCTCGTATTCTCAACCCAAGAGTCTAGTGATTACATGGTAAGTCCCTATGTGTTACGTTTCTCCCGTGTGAGGTGTTCGTGACTCTTACGGGGATGTTTAGGGGCTGTTTTGGATTTTCACCCTCTAACGGCATATTTTTAAGCCTAAGTCTAGATTTTTGCAAATTTTCATTGTATTCTCGAAACGAGGCTCGCGTGACTATGTTGTAAGTTCCTACGTGTTACTTTGGTCTCGTGTGAGGTGTTCGTGCCTCTTACGGGGCCGTTTAGGGGCTATTTTTGGTTTTGACCCATTAACGACATAATTTTAAGCCTAATTGTAGATTGTTGCAAATTATCGTCGTCTTCTCAAAACGAGAGTCGCGTGACTACGCTGTAAGTTTCGACGTGTTACATTAGTGTCGTGTGAGCAGTTCATGCCTCTTACGGGGTCGTTCGGGCTTGTTTTGGATTTTCACCCTCTAAAGTCATGTTTTAAGCCTAAGTCTAAATTTTGTAAATTATCTCCTTATTCTAAACCCGAGAGTCCTGTGACTACGAGGAAAGTCCCTATGTGTTTAGGGCCTGTTTTGGGTTTTAACCCTCTAACGACATATTTTTAAGCCTAAGTCTAGATTTTTGCAAGTTATCATTGGATTCTAGAAACGAAAGTCTCGTGACTACGCTCTAAGTTCCTACGTGTTACATTGGTCTCGTGTGAGCTGTTCGTGCCTCTTACATGTCGTTTGGGCGTTGTTTTGGATTTTCACCCTCTAGAGTCATGTATTTTGCTTAAGTATAAATTTACAGATTATCCTCATATTCTCAACCCGAGAGTCTAGTGGCTACGAGGCTAGTTTCTAGGTGTTAGGTTGGCCCCGCGGGAGGTGTTCGTGCCTCTTACGGGACACTTTAGGGACTCTTTTGGGTTTTCACCCTCTAACGGCATATTTTTACACCTAAGTCTAGATTTTTGCAAATTATCATCGTATTCTCGAAATGAGAGTCTCGTGACTACGCTGTAAGTTCCTACGTGTTATATTGGTCTCGTGTGAGGTGTTCGTGCCTCTTACGGGTTCGTTTGGGTGTTGTTTTGGATTTTCACCCTCTATAGTCATGTTTTGAACCTAAGTCTAAATTTTACAAATTAACGTCATATTCTCAACAAGAGATTCTAATGATTACGTGGTAAGTCCCTACGTGTTAAGTTTGTCCCATGTGAGGTGTTCATGACTCTTACGGTGCTGTTTTGTTTTTTCACCCTCTAACAGCATATTTTTAAGCCTAAGTCAAGATTTTGGCAAATTTTCATGGTATTCTCAAAAGGAGACTCGCGAGACTATGCTGTAAGCTCCTACGTGTTACATTGGTCTCGTGTGAGGTGTTCGTACCTCTTATGGGGCCATTTAGGGGCTATTTTTGGTTTTCACCCACTAACAAGACATTTTTAAGCCTAATTGTAGATTTTTGCAAATTATCATCATCTTCTCGAAACGAGAGTCACGTCACTACGTTGTAAGTTTCGATGAGTTACATTGGTCTCTTGTGAGCAGTTCGTGCCTCTTACGGGGTCGTTCGGGCTTGTTTTGGATTTTCACCCTCAAAAGTCATGTTTTCGGCCTAAGTCTAAATTTTGTAAATTATCCCCGTATTCTCGACCCGAGAGTCCCATGACTACGAGGCAAGTCCCTACGTGTTTAGGGCCTGTTTTGGGTTTTCACCCTCTAACGACATATTTTTAAGCCTAAGTCTAGATTTTTGCAAATTATCGTCGTATTCTTGAAATGAGAGTCTCGTAACTATGTAGTAAGTTCCTATGTGTTACATTGGTCTCATGTGAGCTGTTCGTGCCTCTTACGGGGTCAATTGGGTGTTGTTTTGGATTTTCACCCTCTAAAGTCATATTTTAAGCCTCAGTCTAATTGTTGCAAATAATCCTCGTATTCTCAACCCGAGAGTCTCGTGACTATGCTGTAAGTTCCTACGCATTAAGTTGGTCTCGGGTGAGGTGTTCGTGCTTCTTACGGGGCCGTTTGGAGGCTATTTTGGGTTTTCACCGTCTAACGGCATATTTTAAGCCTAAGTCTAGATTTTTGCAAATTTTCATCGTATTCTCAAAATGACGAGACTCGCGTGATTACGCTATAAGTTCCTACGTGTTACATTGGTCTTGTGTGAGGTGTTCGTGCCTCTTACGGGGCCGTTTAGGGGCTATTTTTTGTTTTCACCCATTAACCACATATTTTTAAGCCTAAGTGTAGATTTTTGCAAATTATCGTCCTCTTCTCGAAACAAGAGTCTCGTGACTAGGCCGTAAGTTTTGACGTGTTACATTGGTCTCGTGTGAGCAGTTCGTGCCTCTTACGGGGTCGTATGAGCTTGTTTTGGATTTTCATCCTCTAAAATCATGTTTTAAGCCTAAGTCTAAATTTTGCAAATTATCCCCATATTCTCAACCCGAGAGTCCCGTGACTACGAGGTAAATCCCGACGCGTTAAGTTGGTCCCGTGGGAGGTGTTCGTGCCTCTTACAAGGATATTTAGGGCCTCTTTTGGGATTTCACCCTCTAACGATATATTTTTATGCCTAAGTCTATATTTTTGCAAATTATCATCGTATTCTGGAAACGAGAGTCTCGTGACTACGCGGTAAGTTCCTACGTGTTACATGGTCTCATGTGAGCTGTTTGTGCCTCTTACATGGTCGTTTGGGCGTTATTTTGCATTTTCACCCTCTAAAATCATGTTTTAAGCCTCAGTCTAATTGTTTCAAATTATCCTCATATTCTCAACCCAAGAGTCTCGTGACTATGCTTTAAGTTCCTACGTGTTAAGATGGTCTCGGGTGAGGTGTTCGTGCCTCTTACAGGGTCGTTTAGGGGTTGTTTTGGGTTTTCACCCTATAACGACATATTTTTAAGCTTAAGTCTAATTTTTGCAAATTATCAACGTATTCTCGAACCGAGAGTCCCGTGACTACGCTGTAAGTTCCTACGTGTTACATTGGTCTCCTGTGAGATGTTCGTGCCTCTTACGGGTTGTTTGGGCATTGTTTTCGATTTTCACCCTCTAAAGTCATGTTTTAAGCCTAAGTCTAAATTTTACAAATTATTCTCGTATTCGCAGGTCGAGAATCTAGTGGCTACGAGGCTAGTTTTTAGGTGTTAGGTTGGTCGCGCGGGAGGTGTTCGTGCCTCTTACGGGACACTTTAGGGGCTGTTTTGGGTTTTCATCCTCTAACGGTGTATTTTTAAACCTAAGTCTATAATTTTGCAAATTATCATTGTATTCTCGAAATGAGAGTCTCGCGAATACGCTGTAAGTTCCTACGTGTTACATTGGTCTCGTGTGAGCTGTCCGTGCTTCTTACGGGGGTCATTTGGGCATTGTTTAGGATTTTTACCCTCTAAAGTCTTATTTTTTGCCTAAGTCTAAATTTTTCAAATTATCCTCGTATTCTCTACCCGAGAGTCCCGTGGCTACGAGACAAGTTCCTACGTGTTTCGTTGGTCTCGTGTGAGGTGTTCGTGCCTCTTACGGGGCCGTTTAGGGGCTGTTTTGGGTTTTCACCCTCTAACGGCATAATTTTAAGCCTAAGTCTAAATTTTTGCAAATTATCATCGTATTCTCTAAACGAGAGTCTCGTGACTACGTTGTAAGTTCCTACATGTTACATTGGTCTCGTGTGGGCGGTTCGTGTCTCTTACGGGGTCGTTTGGGTGGTGTTTTTATTTTTCATCCTCTAAAGTCATGTTTTAAGCCATAGTCTGAATTTTATAAATTTTCCTCGTTTTCTCAACCCGAGAGTCTAGTGGCTACAAGGCTAGTTTCTAGGTTTTAGGTTGGCCCCGCGGGAGGTGTTCGTGCCTCTTACGGGACACTTTAGGGGTTATTTGGCGTTGTCACCCTCTAACGGCATATTTTTAAACCTAAGTCCAGATTTTTGCAAATTATCGTCGTATTCTCGAAATGAGAGTCTCGTGACTACGCTGTAAGTTCCTACTTGTTACATTGGTCTCGTGTGAGCTGTTCGTGCCTCTTACGGGGTCGTTTGGGCCTTGTTTAGGATTTTTACCCTCTAAAGTCTTGTTTTTAGCCTTGGTCTAAATTTTGCAAATTAACCTCGTATTCTCTACCTGAGAGTCCCGTGACTACGAGGCAAGTTCCTGCGTATTACGTTGGTCTCGTGTGAGGTGTTCGTGCATCTTACGAGGCCGTTTAGGGGCTGTTTTGGGTTTTCACCCTCAAACGGCATATTTTTAAGCCTAAGTCTAGATTTTAGCAAATTATCGTCATCTACTTGAAACGAGAGTCTCGTGACTACACTGTGAGTTCCTACGTGTTACATTGGTCTCGTGTGAGCTGTTCGTACCTCTTACGGGTTCGTTTCGGTGTTGTTTTGGATTTTCACCCTCTAAAGTCATCTTTTAAGCCTAAGTCTAAATTTTACAAAGTAACCTCGTATTCTCAACCCGAGAGTCTAGTGGCTATGTGGTATGTCCCTACGAGTTATGTTGGTCCCGTGTGAGGTGTTCGTGACTCTTACGGGGCTATTTTGGGTTTTCACCCTCAAACGACATATTTTTAAGCCAAAATCTAGATTTTTACAAATTATCATCGTCTTCTCTAAACGAGAGTCGCGTTACTACGTTGTATGTTTCGACGTGTTACATTGGTCTCGTGTGAGCAGTTTGTGCCTCTTACAGGGTCATTCGGGCTTGTTTTGGATTTTCATCCTCTAAAGTCATGTTTTATGCCTAAGTCTAAATTTTGAAAATTATCCCCGTATTCTCAACCCGAGAGTCTCGTGACTACGAGGCATGTCCCTACGTGTTAAGTTGGTCCCGTGGGAGGTTTTCGTTCCTCTTACGAGGATGTTTAGGGCCTGTTTTGGGTTTTCACCATCTAACGACATATTTTTAAGCCTAAGTCTAGATTTTTGCAAATTATCGTTGTATTCTCGAAACGAGAGTCTCGTAACTACGCTGTAAGTTCCTACGTGTTACATTGGTCTCGTCTGAGTTGTTCTTGCGTCTTACGGGGTCGCTTGGGCATTGTTTAGCATTTTTACCCTCCAAAGTCTTGTTTTTAGCCTAAGTTCAAATTTTGCAAATTATCCTCATATTCTCTACCCGAGAGTCCTGTGACTACGAGGCAACTTCCTACGTGTTTCGTTGGTCTCGTGTGAGGTGTTCGTGCCTCTTACGGGGTCTTTTAGGGGCTGTTTTGGGTTTTCACCCTCAAACGGCATATGTTTAAGCCTAGGTCTAGATTTTTGCAAATTATCGTCGTCTTTTTGAAACGAGAGTCCCATGACTATGTTGTAAGTTTCTACGTGTTACATTGGTCTCGTCTGAGCTATTCGTGCCTCTTACGGGTTCGTTTGGGTGTTGTTTTTTATTTTCACCCTCTAAAGTCATGTTTTAAGCCTAAGTCTAAATTTTGCAAATTATCCTCGTATTCTCTACTCGAGAGTCCTGTGACTACGAGGCAAGTTCCTACATGTTACATTGGTTTCGTGTAAGGTGTTCGTGCCTCTTACGGGGCCATTTAGGGGTTGTTTTGGGTTTTCACCCTCTAAGAGCATATTCTTTTCAAATTGTCATCGTATTCTCAAAACGAGAGTCTCGTGATTATGTTGTAAGTTCCTACGTGTTACACTGGTCTCGTCTGAGCTGTTCGTGAGTCTTATGGGGTCGTTTGGGCGTTGTTTCGGATTTTCACCCTCTAAAGTCATGTATTAAGCCTAATCTTATTTTTATTGTTGTGTTTGGGCAGCAATATGCCCCTATTTTGGGCCAAAATAAGCCCTTATTTTGTGCGAAAATTAACTGTTGTTTTGGGGAAGAAAATAAAGTGTTTTTTGTCCCTTTTTTGAACTATTTATGTTATTTTTTGTCCTATTTATTCGGGCCATTTTGCTAACGTAATTAGTTGCTATTTTTCGTTGCATTTGGGCCTTATTTTAACATATTTTTATTGTTGTATTTGGGCAGCAATATGCCCCTGTTTTGGGCCGAAATAAGCCCTTGTTTTGGGGAGAAAATTTCTACTATTTTATGCAAAAAATAAATAGTTTTTTGCCCCCGTTTTGGACTATTTATGTTGTTGTTTTCTAGCCTATTTATTTGGGCCATTTTACAAACATAATTAGTTGCTTTTTTCGCAACATTTTGGCTTACTTATTTGAGCCTTTTTGCTATTTAATGCTGCAATTTTTAAAGAGAAGTTAAGACTTTGAGACTAACCATGTTTCATTTGCATTTTGATAGGTACCTGATGAACTCTCCCCACCATGACTTCTCGAAAGTGTCCCATTTTGCTCCAACAATGTCAATCAATTCTCAAATCTTCTATTTTGTACAGCGTTTAGTTCTTCAAGAGACGATATCTTATCTTTCAAGTTTCTCAACTCTTCCTTATGAGACCGGGAATGTGCTATGACATTGAAGTGTTGGAGGGCTTTGGACCGACACCGAATCCTTTCATATATCCCGACTTCTTCCCAAGTACCTCAATTGCTATCTCCTCCCCTGACATTGAAACTGCGTAAAGCCCCTTTAATCTCGCATCTAGCTTTAAAAACTCATCCTAGCATTTTTTAAAAAAGTAAAAATATCTATATAAGAAGGTTTGCCTTATTAAACACCAAAAAGGATAAAAGGGGGAAAGAACTGAAACATACATGTGTCTCCTTGCACTTATCACTCATCCAATCATTCTTTCTCTTACTCCAATGAGATGTCTTGAAGAATTCCACAATACTAGGTTTCACTCCGATTTTATGCTCCTAAATTCAAAATTAATCCATGTAAGAATATAATCATACCAGTTGATGATGCGTGTGAAACATGTCTAATATGCACAGTATCAAGAATATTATTGTGACACGTAAATTGAAATGGAATTTAGTCAGGCTAAAATCAAGCTGAGAACTATATAATAATTTAGAAATTAATAAATGCATCACCTGGATTGACGTCGCAACTACAAATGATCGTGATACGCATGCATGGTTCCAAGGCAAATGTGCACGTGCATTTTTGTTTTGGTCTGACCGCACCTTAAAACATAAATAGGAAAAGTTATATCAATCATAATTTGTTAATATTACGATGGTAGTACAGTATTCACATTGAAGAAAAATGTAAAAGTTATGTGCTGAAGGTTATTAATCATAAATAGTAAAGGTTACCAAAAAAGCCTTATCAGCCCAAGTGACATCAATCATGTAATCCCAGTCCTCTTTCTTAATACCTGGATATGGTTTGATTTTGGGATCAACTCCATCCTCCATTAGCTGTGAATAGTATGCATGCATCTTGCTCGTCCAATCAGGGTTTCTACTCGAACACTTCCTATTAATGGCAAATCTAACTTCCTTGTCATCATCATAATCCTTGATATCAAACATATTCTGTAATATTAATATCGATCCTCAATAAACATGATTATAAATGAATTTATAATTATATTAAAAAATACCCGGACTCTCTGAATTATTGACTCCTTTATTAAGGGATCGATTTCATCACAACAAGAGACGTTTTGAAGTGGGGCGACATTTCTGATCTCTATGCCAAGTTGTTTTGCAAATGTAGGATCATGTAATCCCACTGGTGCTCCGTCACTAAGTGGGACCTCAACTTTAAGCTTCTCATATCGGCGCACAACTTTCTTCATCATTTTTGCTACGGTAGGCCCCCTTACACGTTTCTTAGTAGGAGATGGGAACAAAATTTAAAGCAAGTGAACACATTATATATTAACAACATTAAATTAAATTAACATGTTGTATCCATTACCTGTGGGTGCAAAAGAATGCAAAGAAGTTACAACCGCTGCAGGGGTTACAACCGCCTCAATGTGGGTGTGGAAGAATGTAACAAAGTATCAAACATCACACGGGATGCATCTGCCCCATCCATGGGTGTGTAAGAACGATGTGATCTTCTAATAGGGGCCATGAATGAAACCTGACAAATAAAATATAATCAATAATTGGTTATGACATTCATAATAATTTCCAAGAGTACGTGTTTTTAGAGTTTAAATTTAATATGAGTCATAAAATCAAATTTAAATTCACTTTCTAACATAAGATACCTTCTCTATTTGAGGATCAATACACTCATTATGGGCAACGTCTTCGGCATCGTCGAAAGGTATATACTCATCGTCGTCCTCAATAAAATTTTATTATTTTTTCCTTACCCGAGGTCACCTGCTGTTCTTCTCAACCACACTCCTTAAAATTTTTCCAAATGACACACCCCAAGGGCAGTCATTCTCATTTTATTATTTGTAATATTATTCAGTCTTTCTTTCTCATACGCTGACACCATATGGGTCGTATATCCAGGTTTGACCCATAATTTTTATTTAGGGGGCATTTTTGAAACTACTAAAATAAAAGTGAAATAAACTTGCATTATAAATAAAACACCAGACATTGATAAAATCAGATAGTATAAACTAAATTACAAAAAGGAGAAAACGCATAAACAATGACATAAAATGTAAACATACAACTTTGTTAAGAACATTTCCCATTTACTAAACACAAGTTACAATACTATATGTCACTATCTATATCAAGATCAGAATCAAAATACATTTGCTCGTCACCCTATTCATCATCTCTATCCGTTGCAATAATTTCATCCTCGTCATCATTATACTCTCTAGTTAGTTCCATAATTCTGTCACTTGAGATAGTCTCGGGATTAGCATCAGTCCTATGATGTTTAATATTGCTATCCTCAACGAGAATTGGGACAACCCCATTGGTTTCATCCTGTTGGAACACATCATTAGGTCCAAAAGATTCATCATCCTCTAACTCTGGTACATCCCAAGTTCTCCAGTGTTAGACCCATTGTACGACTTGCCAGTGTGCACCTAATTTTGTATCATTAACGTAAAAGACTTGTTGCACTTGACTTGGTAAAATAAATGGATCATCTTTATACCAACGACTTCGTACATCAATGCTTGTGAAATGTGCATCTGTTTGTATTAGTTCTCGTACAACCGGTATTGAACCATTCACATTACAGCAAAACAACTTTATGCCCGTAAATGTATGTCATTTCCCAAACTTTGCACAAGAAACCATAGAAGTCAATCGCACATCCCTCGTGTTCCCCCTTAGATACCAGCCCACTATTCTGACTTCTACGACGATTGTCGCGGTCTCTAGTATGGAATTTGACACCATTGCAAATGCAACCTGAATAAAGATTCAATATCACATTGGGACCATTTGCTAATGACCAGAGTTCATTAGTTGCTTCTGGAGATCTTTGCGTTCGTAATAGATTCATCTGAGAAAAAACATATATAATGTGTTACATGTTCATGTTAAATGTTAATTGAATATATGTAGATTCATTTAAATATCTTACTCGCTCTTTGAACCACTTCGAAAATGTTTGACGTTGTATTTGAGTTATGTCACGTCCACTTTGATTCTTTAGTTGATGATTTTTCTGCTCCCTGTTTAACGAAATTTGGTTTATAAGTGTGTGTGTATATATATATATTAAAAAAATCTTTCAAGTTATGCATGTGTAATTAATTTGAACATACTCTAAATACGGTTCGACCTCATCGGTGTTATACAATACAAACCACTTAGCCATATTAAGCTCGTTCTCAGACACATTGGCATCTCTTGTAATTGGTCCAAAAGGACGAACATTTTAAGTGAAAATCATCAACCCTGGGCCACATTCACCACCATCCTCATTTCGTTCTTCTCTATTAAAAGCAGTTTTGACGTGAGTAAGGTACATTGAGAAAAAAGTTAAACACTCTTTGAGAATGTAAGCCTCAGCAATGGAACCTTCTGGTCGAGTTCTGTTGGATACGTACTCTTTCATCGTTCCAATAAACCTTCACAAAAACACTTTTAAATTCAATATTACATATGTAAAACAATTGGGAAAAATATCTTCAAAACCGTAATAGAACTTATTAATGTAACAATTACCTTTCAATTGGGTACATCCACCTATACTGCACAGGACCTGCAAGCTTGGCCTCGTGTGCTAAGTGAACCATCAAATGATTCATCACATCAAAAAAAGGAGGAGGAAGAATCTTCTCCATCATGCAGACTATCAGAACTATTCCTTCTTCTAACTTCTCCATATCACTCTTCACCAGTGTCTTGGAGCACAACTCCTTGAAAAAATTACCAAACTCAGAAAGAGGAATATAAATATTCTTAGGGAGGTACCTTCGCATCCCAATGGCAAGAATTTATTGAAACAGGACAAGGCAATCATGACTTTTTACGCCCGTTAATTTACTAGCTTCTATGGCCATACATCTCGAGATGTTCACAGGATAACCATCCGAATACTTGACCGATTTCAGGAATTCATAGAAACCCTCTCTCTCCTTCGAGGTCAATGTATATGCCGCTATAGGCTTGATAAAGGATCCATCGGGATGGTTTTGTAGATTTCTGTCATTATGCCTATATCCTCCAAATCAAGACGTGCCTTTTTAGTGTCTTTGTTCTTCCCATCCATGTTCAATATCGTTCCCATCAGATTATCGCATATGTTTTTCTCTATGTGCATAGCATCAAGGTTGTTATGGAGCTTAAGTTTCTTCTAATACGGGAGCTCAAATAATATGCTTTTCTTTATCCAATTCAATTCTGTTTGATCAAGGGGTCTTTTCTGATTATTTGGATACTTCCCAAACTTGACATCTGGAAGGCGATCCAACTGACTAACTACCTTTTCCATCGATAATTCCAAGGATTTAGTTTGATGCTCAACCATACCGTTAAATTCCCTACTCCTTTGTCAAGGGTGGTTATCTGGTAAGTAACATCTAGGTCCCATGTATCCAATCTTACTTCTCAAACGTTGAGATAATGCATCCTCGTTACAAGGAGGACAAGCAAGATAACCTTTTGTGCTCCACCCAGACAAGTTACTGTATGCAGGAAAGTCGCTTATCATCCACATTACAGTTACGTGCATTCAAAAAGTTTCTTCACGAGAGGCATCGTAAGTCAATACACCATTTTCCCATAAATTATTCAACTCATCGACCAACGGTTGCATGTAAACATCGATATCTTTCCCTGGGGCCTGTGGCCCAGGAATAAGTAGAGACATCATGGAGAAGGGATCCTTCATGCACTTCCAGGGTTGCATGTTAAGGGGCATATGTATTGTGGTCCACATGCTATAGGAGCTGCTCATGTTCCCAAAAGGTTGAATCCACTAGTGGCTATACCTAGCATCACATTTCGGGGCTCATGAGCAAACTCCGGATAATTTTGATCAAAGTCCTGCCATACCTCACTATCAGTCGGATGGCTCGTGATCCCATCATCCACGTTCTTATCACTATGCTATCTCATGTCAGTAGCTATCTTCCTCGATATGTACAATCTTCGCAACCTCGGTGTCAAAGGGAAGTAACGCAGGACCTTATGAAGGGATTTTTTTGCCATTCCCATCATTAAGTTTATATCTGGACTCCCCACATACCGAACATTGTTCTAGATTAGCATTATCTTTCCAAAAAAGTCCACGGATGGTCTCATATCCTAAGACTAAGTCACGTAAGAATTTCTTGGCTTCGTAGATTGACTTTGGAACCAAATTCCCTTTTAGTAAAAGTTCCAAGAATACCCCCATTAGCATATCGAATGACTTGTTGGTACACTTGCCACTTACCTTCAAATGAAACATTGTAATCACGAATTTCAACAAAGTATACTTCTTGCAGCCTGGGTACGCCTCACATTGTGCATCCACCAATAGTTTTTCAATGTTTCGCACCTCATCCTTCTTCGCACCATCAGTCGCCTCACCTGTATTCGATCCCCCCAATCACGATTCATATAAGCCCCCTACAATAGTCTTCCATTAATTCGAGAAGATCATCCCCATCCTCTTCTTCGTTGTCTATCATTTCATTATCACTCTCATCATCTGATACATGGGTTTGACACTCGGGAAAAGATTCCCCGTGGTACACTCAATTCTTGTAAGATTACATTATCCCGTGTCAGATTGAATGATTGTTTAACACTTCACTACTATGCCAATATCAATTCATACATTAATTACACGGACAACGGATAGTACCATTATTGCTCATTTTGGTCATTGCAAATTCAACAAAAGCGCTCGCCCCGTCACGATATTGCTTACTTAATCTTTGCCTAAGAGTCATCCAACTCTTGTCCATCATATCTATTGTACCAATAATTAATAAATTATTTAACCACAATTAATTGTTTTACTACATTTTTGTTCGGACTAAAACACATAAAAGACCATTTAGAATACTATTCAATAATGTGAGTCTATATCCCGACAACAATGATAAAAGAGTGGATTACAATATACCATTTAAATAGAAGACTACATTTATTCCAAATAGCATATTCAAACAAGTATGTCTTGATTTTTTTTTAAAATAAATCTTACTTAATATTATACTATGTATACTATGCCATCCTAAGGTTACTTAAGGTTGTACTAAAAAAACAATGCTCAAAGGTTGTGATAACATTACACAATCAATTTTACACGAACAAGCGATTTTCAACGGACTCACTAATTTAGACTAATTAAGCAGTTCCAATAAAAAAATATACGACTTATTTTATGATTCTAATTGAAACAAATAGCACAAAAATTTGAAATCAAATAAACATTGAACATTTACAACTATCAAACAATTCCAAAACTAAAATGAACTCCTACAAAAATTTAGGCCATGAGTGTGTTGGGGAACTTGGGGGTGGGAGGTACGGTCAAATAGTTTAGAAGGTTTCTTGCAAAAACTGCACAGTACATGGGATTTTTTTACTTTCCCCTTATTTTTATATTAAATGATTCGTAATTTCACAACGACATGCATAACATAAATATGACAGTTCTCATGTTGTGTATATTATACTTACGATTCGTAAAAATAAAAGATTACCTAAGGTTATACTTATGTTGTGTATATTATGTCAAACTGAGGTTACTTAAGTTTGTACTAAACATGCCCAAAGGTTGTGATAACATTACACACTCAACTTTTAACGAACAATTCGATTTTCAACATACTCACTAATTTATACTAATGAAAAAAATAACAGTAAGAGTACGTTACCCTTAAATAAATTTGATACTGAAGAAAAAAAGGGGGTTACCACCATCAAACTAATCAAAAAAATAAGTTCGGCATAACAATAGGATCAACTACAAAATACCTTGATTTGGGAGATTTGTTCGGCACGGTGGAATTAAAATCTTCGTGAAGATTCTTGTGGAAAATCTTTTGATTTCGTTTTATTTGTGCTGTAAATGTTATTCAAAAATAAAATCAAATAAATACTAGCATTGCTTTTTTTTAGATCATATCAAAACTAGCTATTTGAGTAAATTTGTATCACCTGATTCTTGGGTTGAGCCGCTAGTTTAGTTGGTGGCCTTGGCAGGTAAGGAGCAGGGAAGGAAGTCACCGGAATCTAAGGTAACGAGGTCGCCAGAATCTGAGGGAGATCGCCAAAACCTGAGTGAAATTGTTGTAAGAGGTATAAGGGGTTGTCAGAGGTATAAGACGAGGTCGCAGGTATAAGGGGGTCGGAGGTATAAAGGGTTCAGAGGTCGGAGGTATAAGGTGGACAGAGGTATAAGGGGTTTGGAGGCTGGAGATCGAAGCAGTTCCAACAGAGAGAAGAGATCGGGGGAGAGAGACGAGAGAAGATCAGCGCAGAGGAGAGAGAAAAAAATTTGGGTGTTTTGTTAGGTTTTTTTTAAGCGGGAGTTTTAGGAGGGTTTTGAGGTGGGAAATAAAATTTGGGCTGAAAAAAAAGAGGGATCTAAATTTTGAGTTTTTTTTTAAAATTAAGTTAAAATACATATCGTGGCATGTATATGATGAAGCTGAAAGTGTATACAGTTTTGCGACATGATATCTATGTCACAAAACGCGAGTGATGTTTTCGCGACATACAACACATGTTGCCGAAAGTAAGGGACCAAATGTGCGGCATCAGCCAGATGTCGCGAAATGTAAATGACATTTGGGGGGAAATACTAGTAGGGAGCCTACCAAAATAATAACTTTTCGCGACACGAAAATTATATATGTCGCCAAAAGTATACCTTTTGGCAACACGAAAATACTTATGTCGCTGAAAGATGTCGCGAATTTTGTTTTTTCTTATAGTGATGGCAAGGCTATATTCTTTATAAATTTTTCCAAATCTAACAGATGAAATTCTGCTCACTAACTTGAATGCCTTAGTGGGATTACAATTAATCAAATCTGAAGGTTACATGATTTTGTCATTAACAAACATGAAAGCATTAGGAATTGCCCAGGAAAGAATAAGACCTATGGGGGATACCTAGGTAATAAGTGTCCTGACTTTGGTCGATTAAATCCTGAATGGGTGGAATGCCCAACTGTAGAAACCATATTTTAGGACCCCCTAAGTCTCTCCTTAGGTCACTAGCACTTCCTCATTTCACTACAGAACCTAGGTCATACTCCGAGTAGCGATCTAGAAAAAATCATGTGCTCATGGGCCCCATTTGACTCTTATCAACTCCATTATCAGAGAGAAATCTCCTTTAATATTTGAAAGGAACTGAAATCCCTCCTGATGGTCCACCCCGTGCACGAATCGGCATAACTATTCGAACGAACATACTACTTTACTATCGAAAATCAATCTAGAGGCCACGCTCTCGGGCCCCCATTTGACCCCAATAAACTTCATCGTCCTAGTGAAAGATCTTTGAATATTTGAGGGGAACTAAAACCCCTTTCCAATGGTCCACCCTGTGCATGAAACGACATAACCGTTCGGACAAATGATCCAGTTTCCCTCAAAAATTGATCAAGAGGCCATCGGGCACTATCGGGCTCCATTTGACAAAGGTCAACTCTTCAAATAAAACGAGACTATATGAATCTTTTAAGGTAATTGAATATTCTTTCCAATAGTCCACGTCATGTGTGATTCTGACTTACGGTACAAACGAACGACCTGTTTTACTTCGAGAGGTCGTCGGGCATTTTCGGGCTTCAATTGGCAAAGGTCAACTTTCCGAATCGAGCGAAGATCTTTGGAATATCGAAGTACATCACCTAAACTTTCCAACGGTTCCCCCATTCATGACTCTGACTTACCATGTAGGCGAACAATCCATTTTCGTCTGACGATCTCCCATCTAAAGAACTGACTTGCTTCTGAGCCACATTTGACCCAAAGTCAACTTCCAGACCCGGGAGCCGTCCAAATGGCTCTTCAAGGTCTCTGAATTATATTTCTAACGGTATGCCCCGTGTGAGATTCAGATCAATGGATTACGTTGTATGATAATTTTTTTAGAAAATCTGCGCGAGACTGTCAATTGGAAAGTTCATTTCCTTTCCTATCGATAGTGTGCCAGGGGTTACCTACCGATTGGTAGGGATAGGGCTCTTGCAATTGGCACCCATTACCCTATAAATAGAGGGCATGAAGTCACTCCTAAGGCACACCTCAGATCAATCACCATCAGTGATCTCAGCAACATTCTCTCGAAATCAGCGAAGTTTCTTCATGTAAAATTTCATTCAAGTGTATAGTCCCATCCTTTTCATACCCAATTTGTTAAAATCTCATTCTCTCTCATCCAAACTTCATCTTACGTTCAATAGAGTTCATCCAAGATCAAAGATCAAGCTTCAAAGAAGGTCCAAATCCTTCCCTCTCTCTTTAAATTTCTTGTTTTGCAGATATTGCATTAGATTCATAATCTAGTTCTTACTATCGTTCATACACTTTAACGTCTTACACTTTTATTAGTACATTGCACATATTTTATTTTCCATAAAAATCCCAAAACAAGCAAAAAGAGGATTACGCCCATAAATTCCGAACGAGATTATCCATCACACTTTTTCAAAACTAAAACACATTTTCTACACACACACCCCTATAATAAAATCACATTAGAATCTATGGGATAAACCCCACCCCTATGCCGCAATCGAACTACGTGGACTTTGACTCCTTTATAGGCTACGTAGATGTTTCGAATTAAAACCCCAGACTCGAGTCCAATTTTCAATTTTCTTCTAATTTTTAATTTCCCCAAATTCTCCATTTCCATATTTGACATATTCTTGCATTAGTATACAAATTATGTTTGTGATTCTTATTAGCATTTCATCCAACACATATTATCATTCCATCATAACGATTAATATAGCAATAAATGCATAAATCATATTTTCTATATATTATTTTGGGAACATTCTTAAGGATGACTTCGCTCTATATTTTTCATGGTATGAGTTGAATGATTCCAATTTCCATTATATACACACACGCACACACTTCATGAAAAAATAAAGGAAAATAATAACACAAGCCCATAAGAGATCGAAAGGGCAGGATGGGTTCCTAACACCTTCCCATTCCCTAACTTAGCCCCCAAACCTTGGAACTATTGGTTTTATAAGCATCAGTTTGTCTTTGATGCTGCTCTCTTGAAGAGGCGAAATGCTCTTTTTCCCATTTTGTGCAAAATAGGTTGGTAACTCCATCTCTTTACATTCACCCCACATCGATGACAACCAAAGCATTCCTAAGTAGGGTGTGAGACCTTTCAATCCCCTCTCCTTCTCCATCCCTCTTCGGGAGACAGAGGAGAGGAAAAAGGAACTCATCTTGATCGGGATGGCCACAGTGGCGACTCCGATGGGTATTTTTCATAAGACGGCTAGACTCTATTTGCATGGGTGTTTTATTTTCCTGTTTGAGTGCGTATGCACCTATCTGTATGTCCCTTTTTCTCCTCTATCATTTCTTGTACATATATACCTCATGCTCATATCTCTACACACTCACACACTTGTAGAAATTCTCCATGTACACTTCGCACTACTTACACCTAGGATCACTTGTATCCACATGTGCAAATGCCACTTAGAAATTCATGCTTAGGTGTCACTAACACACACCTACACTTATCAAACTTATATATATCCATGATCGCTAACACCTATCACACACCACTTATAGTTTATCCATGATTAGGTTCAATACCACACACTCACTTGTAGATATCCACACATCACTCACTCTCACATATCCATACTTAGTATAATATTCATGCTCCATATTAGATCTACTTGTACATTCTCCCCTGCCTAGTATGGTGACAAATAAAGATACCCTCCCCATAATATACTAATCAAGAATCAATCATTTTTCACACTACATCACTAAAGAGCATTGATATTGATTCAATATTGTCCCATAACTAGGGGGTCATTTCATGATGGGCGCAGGTCCGGCAGGTCGTAGGTAGCCTAATTGATATGACTCTCACCTTCCATTGGCCAAGTACTTTTGACGTATATTGAATGGTTCCCCCTGCATCGTATGGCTCGACCTAAGTCATGATGGTATGTATATCATAGGAAACTCATTCACGTATGTTGAGTATATTGAATTCACTATCATACACACTGTCCCTATGAGGTATATAGTGAGGCATGTCATGTACACTTAGTTATATCAAATGGCTTGTCCCCACGTACTGATTGCCCTCAAAAGAAAGACATATATCGTGGAAGTCATGCCAAAGGGTGGAACCCTTCCATTAACCCAACAACTGCAAACCCGCATATAGGTGTCAAACCTAGGGCACTCATATTTAGTATGTCGACCCGAAAATCTGCTGAAATAACGGGTCAGTATGGTAGCCAAAATTTTCGCACAATTTTTAAAACGGGACCTTTCCCATGAGACTGGTAACAAGTCCAACCATATTTTTCAAACCTAATTTTTCCAGGCTCGGGTCCCGGTCGGTATTTGTTTTTGCATTTAGGTAAACTTAGTACAAGTGAGGACCTTATAAACATAATAATAATCATACTGAGACCCGTTTCTCATTTCTCCTCTTTCTTTATCAAAACTACCTCTTTTATCGAAAATACCAAAAACATTTTTCATTTCTTTCACCAAAAGTATTTTTCCTCCTTTTACCAAAAAAACATTTTCCTTCCTTTTAAAAAATAATGGTTTTCACCCTCCCTTTTCCAAAAATAAATTCAAATTTTTCTCCTTCTCAGGTCGATCGCATGCCCTTGGCCTGGCTCCCTATTGGCTTCAAGCTTTCGTCAAACCTCCTCGAGGCTCCATCAGTTACCTCGCTACTTCCGAGTTTGAAATTCATCTTCATCGATTTTCCATGGAGAACACAGACCAAGCACCAAGTGTGCAGCCAGATTTGATGGCAGTCCTAGCCCAACTCACTACTAAGATTGATAACCTTCAAACCGAGGTTCATGCCATTCAATGAAATCGGGTCCCTGTTCCCAAAGAGCTCGAGGTCCTCTTCCCTCGCGCTCTGGGTTCGCCTGCACCCGGGACTATTAGGGTTCCTGAGGGATATCGGCACACTCCACGTGCTCCTCCTACTAATGGGCCATCGCCAGCCTAGCTTCCTCTGTTAAATCTTGCCCAGCTAGGGGCTAACTTACCCGTGACCATTGATTCGAAGGAGGAAGAATTAATCAAGGTCAAGGAGGACCTCAAGATGTTGACCAAGAAATTTGACCAAGTCATAATCTCTAGAAACTACATGGACTACACCCACATGTCTCCATATCCTAAAGCAAGGATTCCAACAAAGTTTAAGATGCCCAATATAGAGAAATTCGGGGGTAGTGGACCCCCAATTGTTCCTTTCTGTAGTTACCACCGATCCATGACTCTCCCAGGTGCCTCCAAAGAAATATTGGCCCAAAAGTTCCATCAGACTTTGAACGATAACGCTCTTCATTGGTTCTTATCCCTCAAAGAGTCCAGAATTCGCAGTTGGGAAGATGTTGCCCACAAGTTCATGTCACAATACAAGTACAACAAAGATTTAGAGGTTACTCGCCGTGATTTAGAGATTCTCAAGCAAAACCTTGGGGAATCAGTCAGTAACTTCATAGCAAGGTAGAGAGAAAAAGCAGCCACCATAACCAATCAGCCTTCCGAAGAGCATGAAGTTAGCATTGTGAAGAAGAAATTTTTACCCCATGCCCAAGAAATGATGCGAGGACAGTACTACCCTTATTTGTTAGCCGTCCGTGAAGCAGGGGTGGAGATTGAATAAATTCTTGCCAAGACAAAGGTTGAACCAAAGAATGTGTCTGGACAGTTTACTCCCAGAAAGTATGAAAACCCTTCCAATACCGCAATTTCAACCATCAATAACATCTCTTAGTCTGCCACTTCAGGGGCACTAGAAAGGCGCCCTAACCCAGTCAAGAAGTAATACACCGACCTTCATGCTCCCCTCTCCAAAGTTTACTAGGCCCTCTTAGATCAAAATCTCATCAAACCATTGGACCCTCGTCCATTACCAAACCCACTTTCCAAAAATTTCAAACTAAATGTCCGTTGTAACTTTCACTAAGCTATCGACCATACCATCGACTAGTGTTTCCACCTTTGAAATCTGATCCAAGGTCTGATCGACCAGGTGTCATTTCCTCACCATCCAATCTTAAACCAAACACAACCCACAATCCACTCCTAATCATACAAATTCCATCTTCCTAGAAGAAGATCCAGAATTTGACCCATCTACCTAGATCATACCAAGAAAATCACCCATCATACCCATATACTCTCCTAAACCTCTCCAGGTGTGACCGTAGTTTCTCCTAAACCCTACCAGCTTCACCGATCAAAACTTATCACTCCTTACTAGAGCATGAATTATTGTCTATATCCATTTTAAAGGTAAAGATATGGAACTGTCAGAAGTATTAAACCAACTCCTAGAGTATGAGCTGAAATTGCCCTCCAAGATGACTATTGACTGGTAGAGATTCAGTATGCTATTTAGAAGCTCGAATAGGATGACTTATACAAAGAAGACATTGAGGTTATTGAGTGTATTGACTTTTCAAGGAAAAATGATATCGTTGCCACCGGATGAGGGGACAAGCTCGATGATTCAGCTGAAAAGCAAAGTCTAGAAAAAACTAGCTTGATAGTTAGCATATGCGGAATGATATTATTTCAGGAGCTCCTCGAAAAAATAAACAAGGTGGCTGAATAACCCAAGATCGATGAGGAAACGCAATTTCTATTTATTCCCTCTTCTGTGAACCATATGACCAGGTCAGGGAGGCATTACCAAGTCCCAAACCTGCCACCATCAGCAAACGATAAAGGAAAAAGTTTTGAGAATCTCCCAATGCCAGAATTGACCCTTAAGGAGAGAAAGATCCTCGATCAGTTGAAGAAGACCCAAGCTAACATCACTCTGTGGGAATTTTTTATGTCTTCTCGACTGCATCAAAATGCCTTAATCAATCTACTCATAAGGCCCATAGTCCCTCCTTCCACCACGCTCGAAGAAGTAGTGAATAAAGTCGGATCTCTAACCTCTACTAGAATGCACACCTTCTCCGGAAAAAAAAAATTCTAATATTGGGTCAAACCACAATCATTCTCTCAATATCTCTGTCTAAGTCATGGGGAAGATCATCCCACTCTCTCTTTTCGATAATGGATCAACTCTTAATGCTTGTCTATTGAGGACCCTCAATTGCTTAGGATTGAAAGTGAGTGACCTTGCTCCAACCTCTTTCGCAGTGTGCACTTATGATAATACTCATCGAGAAGTGATGGGATTCATAAAAATCATAATATAAATCCGATTGTTGAATTCCATGTCATCGACATCCCAGCTTATTTCAATCTACCTCTTGGAAGACAGTGAATCTATAGTGTTAAGGGTGTGTCTTCTTCCCTTCATAAAAAACTGAAGTTCTTCACTAATGGGAAGGTCATCATTATCTTGGGAGACGATGAGAATGCCGAGAATGAAAGAACCAGTAATCCAATACTTGAGATACATCACAGGGCGAACGATATAATTTATCAGGCTTTCGAGTTAAACCACCTTTACTTCCAGCAAGGGATGATTTGAAAGATATTATTTTTTCTGATTATAACCCTCATGGAAACGCCAATGTGATCTAGATGTTCAAAAACATGCACTTCATGCCTGGAGTAGGGCTAGGATGACGACAACAGGGGATACTTGAACACATTATGTTGAAGAAATATTTTACTCCTTGCGGTTTGGGCTATCAACCATCAGCAAAGAAACTCAAAATGATCCTCCAGCCTTGGCTGAAAAGAAGGCTAGAAAGTGCCAAGACTATCTTAAGATATTCCTTAAATGGAAGATTCATCAGAGATGGTGAAGATTTTCCCTTTCGATACTTTCTAGAATTGTGATGTAATAATGTTGACAAGAAGATGAAACCTAGAATGGAGATATTTTTCCAAGACAACTACTGATGAGTCGAAAGTTCCCAGCATCATGTACAACCACTTATTAAAGAGACCATATCCGATACTGGAGAATTCGACGAAGGTAACTCTGAGGATTCTTTGAACTTGCAAACATTGGGGCTGACACTCTGCATGGTTCACTACAACACTTAATCATCGGATCCATACCGCATGATCAAATGTGTTAATGCATCTCTCCTCAACCGGCATGCTATACCGAGGCCACCTACTAATATTCAAACCAACCCAGATGTTTATCCCATTTCTACTTCTCTTGTTGTTCCTCCTTACTTTGATGTAATCGAGACCTCCTTTACTGAGGTTCTCAATGTTGTTTTTCCTAAAAATAAAATAAACAAAGATTTTGAGTATCTTGTTGTGCCTTACATTAATTGTTTTGATTCTAATCAAACTTATGATGATGATGATGATATTTTGCAAATAAACAATTCTTAACTGATTATAATAAGGTTAATAACAAATAACATGACCGCATTCAACTTAATGAATATGAAACTGTTATTATTAATCTCGGTTATAGTATCCAACTAAGCGAGATTATGATAGGGGCCACCCTTGACGAGCTTGAGCGCGTACAACTCGAAGAATTACAAAAGGAATTTGTGGATGTTTTTGCATTTTCCTACGACGACATGCCCGGCATTGATCCCGAGATCGCTCAGCACGAGATTATAACTGTCCCAGAATGCAAATCGATTAAACAAAAATTACAAAAACTCCACACCAAATGGTCACTCAAAGTTAAGGAAGAAATGGTCAAATAGTTCAACATATGTTTCATTCGTGTAATCGAATATCCCACATGGCTAACCAATATCGTACACATGGCGAAATCAAGAAGGAAGGTTTGCATGTGCGTTGACTACTGAGACTTAAACAAGACCTCTCCGAAGGATGATTACCCACTACTCAATATTGACATGATTGTGGATAACACAAACAGTCATGCTCTCAAGTCATTCATTGATGGGTTTATTGGATATAACCAGATCAAAATTCACTTGAATCATCAAGAGAAAATCGCATTCATCACCCCTTGGGGAACCTTTTACAACACCGTTATGCCATTTGGTCTAAAAATTGTAGATGTTACCTACCATAGGACTCCCACAACCATCTTGCATGATCTAATACACAAAGAAGTCAAGGTCTACATAGATGATATGATTATCAAGTCTACGACTAGGGGAGGTCATGTTCCCTCACTTTGGAAGTTCTCTAAGCAACTATAATAATATCAGATTCGACTTAACCCATAAAAATGTGTCTTTGGCATTACCAAAGGAAAGCTCTTGGGATTCATGGTTAGTGAGAAAGGGATAGAAGTAGATCCTGCTAAGCTGAAAGCCATACTTGAGATGCTACCACCCCGAACAAAGAAGGAAGTCTAGGGATTTCTTGGCAAAATTACAGTATATCAGCCAGTTCATCAGCGAGTTGATTTTTATTTGTGAGCCCATTTTCAAAATCCTCTGAAAGGATTCCACTAAGGTTTGGAACGAATATTACCAAGAGGAATTTGACCGAATCAAAAAATACCTAATCCGACCTCTGATACTCATGCCACCACAGCCTGGTCTTCCCTTATTCCTACACCTGACCGTAACATATATTGAAGCTAGGGCTTTACTATCCCAATACCTTGAACATTCCCACATAGAGAGAGCCTTCTACTATTCCAGTCGCAAGATTTATGGGTACTAAGTTAATTACACTGCCTTGAAGAAAGAATGTGTTGCCTTGGTCTGGGTCCCACAAAAACTACAGCACTATATGCTCGCCTTTCCCATCAAACTTGTGTCCCAAATGGATCCCATCAACTACCTATTCTAGAAGTCTGTCCTATCTAGCCAAATGTCTCGTTGGATGATGATTTTAGCCGATTTTGATATTGTGCATGTCACGCAGAATGCCATGAAAGGAAGAGTCATCTCTGACTACCCTATGGAAGAAACCGATGTCTGGATTTCTAAGTTTTCGGATGAGAATATCATTTATACCTCCAAAAAAGTCCTTGGATGGAAAATATTCTTCGATGCCGCTGCTAACAAGAAAGGGTATGGCATTGGGATACTCCTAATTTCCCCTGATGATTATCACTTTCCCATTGCCATCAGGCTGGATTTTCCTTGCACCAATAACATGACGGAATACAAGGCATGAACTATAGGCCTCAAAGCCATTCTTAAGAAAGGAATTTAATGCCCAGATGCCTATGGGTATTCATCCCTCATTAGCGGTCAAGTTCTCAGAAGATGGAAAGTTAAGGACGAGAAACTCTAACCCTTTCATGCCAACATAGAAGAGCCAGCTTCCCAATTCTAAGAAATCACCTACCACTACTTGCCCTGAGAAAATAACAACCTAGATGATTCCCTTACTACCTTAGCCTCCATGGTTGATATGCCCAAGGGAATAACAATGGCCCCCTTTATATTCCAAAAATAAGATAAACCAACCCACTGCTATCACATTGAGCTCATCACAGAGGAAGATCTTAATATAGCCGACTATTGGTACTATGATATTTAGCACCTCCTCAAGCATGGTAGGTACCCATAAGGTTCCAATAAGAAAGATCGAGCAACCCTTTGTAAACTAGTTGCCCAGTACATTGTCTGCAATAAAGCACTGTTCAAGAGGAACTTCGATGGAACCCATTTGCACTACATTGCAGGGGCTGACATTAAAGAAATGATTCAGAAAATTCATAGCGAGGAATGCGGACCCCACATTAATGGTAATATGCCCGCCAAGAAAATCTTTCGATAGGGTTAATACTGGACTACCATGTTTTAAGATTGCACCGCATATGTTCGGAGATGTCTCAAGTGCCATCAGTTTTCTAACCTCTGGCACCTGCCTCCATGGGAATTGTACAACATGACTTCTCCCTGGTTGTTCTCCACACGGGGAATCAACATCATGGCGATGGTTAGACCCAAAGCCTCCAACGGGCATGAGTTCATCCTAGTTTTCATTGACTACTTCACTAAATAGGTCAAAGCCGAGTCATACGTAGTTTTGAATGCCAAGAAAGTGGCCAAGTTCATCAAGAAAACATCATGTGCTGATATGGGGTTCCGCACGAGCTAGTGTCAGAAAATGGGTTGCATTTCAAAAAATAAGTCCGAGAGGTGGTCGATGAGTATCGAATTCAGAGACATAAATCTTCTCCCTACCGACCTCAAACTAACGGAGCAATTAATGTCGTTAATAAGAACCTAAAGGCTATCATCAGTAAGATGATCGAGAGTTTCCAAGATTAGGCCGATCGGATCCATTACGCTCTTTGGGGATACCACACTTTAGTTCAAACATCTACTGGGGCTACCCCTTACTATCTAGTATATAGCATGAAAGCAGTCCTTACTCGTGGAGCTAGAAATTCCTTCACTACATCTCATGCTTGAAAGTAAAGTCAGCGAGGAAGACTGACATTAAAGTCGTCTCTACGAACTGTTACTATTAGACAAAAGGAGACTGAAAGATCTATATCACATACAAGGGTACAATGACCATATATCACGATCATTTAATAGGAGAGTCAAGGACTGCAGTGTTCGAGAAGGGGACTTGGCCCTTAAAGAGATTTTAGAACCCATCTGGGACCCCATAGGGAAATTTAAGGCCAATTGGAGCGACCCCAACATTATGAAGAAGATATTATCAGTTGGTGCCACTACGTTCACCGGCCCTTGAAGAGTGCCCAATATGTGTGTTTTAAACAAAATCAATTTTTCTCCGAAAAATATTCAACTTTTAATTATGCACCAAACAAGTTGTGAAAACCCAATTCTTACTTTAAACCAATTTTATCTTGATTAATCCTAAACATGCATCTAATTATTAAAGCAAGTAAAGTAAAGTAAAGTAAAGAATAGTCACAACGCCGGATGTACGAGGAAAAAACCCAAAATGGGAAAACAACCTCAGACGGCCCAAGCCAGACAATCACTGTGAATATGGTGTTACAAAGACAGACAAAGTCTCACTCAATGACTCGATCCCCACGGGTCTTTACGCTCTTCTGATCTTCAACCACTCCTCTCACAGTGCCCACGCAGAAAGTCCTTCTTCCATGATACCTGTCCACAACTCACGCGTCCAAGTATGTCTCAGTGTCAATCGATATGGCTTTGATTCGTCTATGATGTCGAACACGATGTACGTTGCTTCTTCACCGCAAAACCCTTTGTGTTCAATGTGTAGAACAAACAACTTTGATGCCGTAAGATCACGTAAAAATAAACTAATGATACCTCGAATCTTTGCAAACTCTAAGTATGTGTTTATGACTTTTAAACCTTAGAAAACATGTGCAAACAAGGTTCTGGTTCGTAAAACTGTTTTCTAGAATGCACACACCCGAAATTCTGATGCAAACACTGTTTAAATAGGATTTAAATGCCACCTCAAAAAATGTGTCGTTCAAACGACTTAAGCATGTCGTTCGAGCGACATCAGCATCTCATTCGAACGAGATCTAGTGTCGTTCGAGTGACAGAGTTGACTTTTTGTTCAAAACATCTCTTCAAAGAGAGATTTAAATAAGTCAAACTCATATTCGAACTTATCAGAATAAAAACGTAGTGTAAACCTTTTAAAACACTATAAACCATTTAAAAAATTTATCTTTATAAAAATTACATCCTTATCTTTTATAAAATAATTCTGAGCACCATTAATTATACGCATTCATACCTGAGTGATCTTGGAATGCAATTAACTTTGGAGACGATTAAACTTGCACCAATTCAACATCGACATGATTAATTCTTTGAAGCCTTGCCGCAACGTCTTTAATTTTCTTCAATACGTCATAGACCAAGTGGGATCGTGACAAAATAAAATTCTCCCTATGAAATATTACAAACACAGTTTTGTTCACGTAATTAATTCAAAAAAATACAGGGACTCAATTGAAAATTTACGTCCTTACAAATCTCCCCCTTTGACTATTTCGGGACAAAACTATACCAGTGAAATGCCTAATCGGGCCGTCAAGTCGTATGACGCCTAAATCCCACCCCATAAACCCAAAATAAAAAAAAATAGGACATGGACTAGAATATGTAGCACCGGCAAGCATGAACTGTAGGAATGTGATGTAGACTTGAAATCTCGAATCGCTGAAGCATACCTACACACATGAAACAGACAAACAAATACCCAGTGAAATATGGAGGAACAAATGATACCAATTTATATTTCTAATATGAACAAATCATTTGGAACATGAGAGCAATTATTTGATACCAATTTGAAAGATATACAATCAATCAATTTGTAAATCCAGATATCAATAGAAACGCTCAACGAATCTCCCCCTACATCACATACATCTCTCCCCCTTTTATCTCGAATAGACAATCCGGTGATAAGATAAACCAATATGAAATATCTGGCATGATAAAATGATACCAATTTGAATCAAGCTGATATCAATTTGAGAAATGAAAATTGCTAGATAACAATGAACTAACTAGCTAAATACGATCAAGTAATGACAAATCAGTAGCTAGTAAACCAAGTAATCACCCAAAGAGTATACCAATCAAATCAAGTATGGTAAACGGACTTATATGCAAAATACCAATCTGGAACATAAAAGAACCTGCATATAAACCAATAAGTCAAAAAATTCCTTCAGCAGTACCAAAAAATATGATAATTTGAACCAGAGGACTGCAAACCAATCAGAAGCCATTTTTTGATCCTGTCGTTCGAACGAGCCAAAGACATCGCTCAAACGAGATGAGGATGTCGCTCGAACGAAGTACAGAAGTCGTTCGCGCGAGATGAGATGTCGTTTGAACGACTTCGCGCGACCTGCCAAAATTTCTCAGATTCCCATAAATATTATATAATATTGCTCAGTGAAAAATTTTCCACAAAAATATTCCAAGAAGGGCCTGACAGATGCAAAACAGTGCCACAACAGTAGGCTTTTCGCACAAAACGCAAAAACTCATAAAAACAAAAAATGTGAGTGTAAAGGATGGAACCCCGGCTTTTAATTTTCGCAATTAAAAATAAATTTATAATTTCCTTTTATATATAAAATCGATGCGGAAGCGTTGAAGGATGGTTCAACTTTAACACGACAAAATTTTAATTTCTTAAACAAATTAAAATTAAACCAAGTGAAGTAAAATTAAACAATTAATATATTCACTTAAATCAATTAATTAATTAATCCAAGTCCTAGAATTTGCCTAAGTCATATTTTTTATTTCAACAAGGTGAGGCCAAACCAAATTTTAGCAAATGACTTGAATTAAATAAACTTTACCCAATATTTAATTTAGCACCAAATTAAATGAGTGTGATAATTTAAACCCAAATTTTCTCTTGAATTATTCTAAACATGCGTTCTACGTTATTTTGCAAGATAAAATAAACCAATCACACTACGCCGCGATGTACGAGGAAAAACCCAAGACGGGAAACAACCTCGGACGGCCCTAGCCACAAATCCACTAGGTACGAAATTACAAGTACAAGACAGATAGACTTACAACGCACGACTCGATCCCTCTCAAGCCTCGACGCTTCTTCTTGTAGACACCTCTTCCTAGAGGATAACCTTGGAACACCACCGCGGTCTCGGAATCCACCGATAGGACTTTATATGGTCACCGTCACCCGAGCAAGGAGCCTTTCTCCATGTGGGTAAATCAACATAGAAACACTTCTTCTTTCTTTGTGGGTGGTGGAAGCAAAACCCAAACCTTATCTTCTTCAAATTCGGTAGAGAAAAATCGGTGCCAAACTCCAAGCAATTTGATATGTATATAAGAACTTGGATAAACAATATGGGTGTAAAACACTAGAGTGATGGATATTTTTCTCTAAAAATCTCACTCAAAACATGATCTTTTTCTCTTTTTAATTTTCCTCTCAAAACACTCTCTAAGAGTTTGTATGATATGAAAAAGATGGATTATCAAAAGTGATTCCCGCACATATTAAAGTCTGAAAAAGTTGGTTACAAACTTAGTGGGAAAGTGGGTGCAAAACTGCCAAAAAACTGCCAAAAACTGTTCCCTCCTGGCATCTCGTTCGAACGACATTTCGTTCGAACGAGACTTATAACGACGTTCCAGATTGGACTCGTTAGAAACTCGTTGGAAATCTCGTTAGAACGAACAATCTCGTTCGAACGACATTTTCGTTCGAACGACAATCTCATTCGAACGACTCTATCGAACGAAAAAACAAAAAGTTTGAATATTCTTGTTTAAGCCCAGAAAACTTTATAAACATTTATTTAAAGTTTTAACTAATTCTTTCTTAAAACAAAATGCAATTTTTATAAAACCTAACACCCAATAAACTTGTTCCAAGCTCCTATATATATAATATTGCATTCATACCTTGGGAGCATGGAACTATAGTTGATGACGTAGAAACGAGGCACGCAAACCGGCATTTTTGATGAGGCTTTATACTCTTTGCCGTTACGTCTTCAACAAACACTTCATAGGCTTGAGGGTATTACAATTACATTCTATCCTATGAATAAATGTTTTTGTCCGAAATTGAGCCAACACTATACATGGACTCAATTGGAAATTTGTGTCCTTACAAATCTCCCCCTTTGGCTATTCCGGGACAAAAACCAAACAATAATCCTAAAGGTCCGTCAAGCTCACTAGACTCAAAACATAATCCACCCAAACTTGACTCAACCCAAGGATCAAACGCTTTGCCATTAAACAATGCCGCTTTTAGAAGAAATCCTGCACACTTAAGCAAACTCATCAAATGCATAGGGAATATCAAAGTATTAAATGCAATTTTAATTAATTACTCCCCCCAAAGTAATTCTCCCCTTTATCAAACACATGACCTACTTAGAAAGACGTCTCCCCCTAAGATAAATCTCCCCCAAACTAAGATACGATAATAATAGGATTAGATACCATTTCTCCCCCTATCATTTCTCCCCCTTTTTGTTCAGGAATAGGCAAAGGATAAAGAACTAATAAACAGCATGTTGAAGCTCAAAGTGATAAGACATGAAAGCATATGGGCAACAAAAGCATAACTAATCCATTATAGATACTAAAAATGAAGTATAAGCATAGAAGGACTAGAAAGCAAGGCAAAGACAAACAAATATCATATATATATAAACTAGAAATATACCAATGAAGCACTTGCATATATATATATAGATATAAACACACATATAACACAAAATACAAGAAGTTTGCGCACTCGTATGGCAAAAGTGTGTCATATGAAAACGGAAGTGTTGGGGTGTGAACTAGTAACAATTAAATTTAGACCCAAACACTTAATAAACATTCACGGAGTTCTCATTTGATTGCAAACTTCATCACATTTAAATATAACCTCATGTGACAATATAGATTGAACTCAGTGAACAAACATACACAATGCATACAAGCCTAGCATGATGATGATTCTACAAACCAAATAGAGTCATGACATTAAAGACAACTAGGATAAACGGACATTGTGCAAACCGTTGATATACCATCCAATTCTCCCTCAATAAGCATATATATTCTTTTGCTTTTGAATGAATATATCAAACAAACATAGGCCTTGGCAATTCTTTTCTTTTTAATGCCAAATATTCTGTTTTTAGGCCTTTGGATCACGTATTTCTTTTAGATCCAATAAACGGTGGCTTACTATCGCAAAGGATTTAATTCATCCTTTCGGAGCCCTTCCCCGTGCACATTTAGATATATAATTTTTTATCTCACAAAGCTCACGTGCAACGGATTTTGACATGCACTAGTCCTCCTAGGTCATAGATATGTAGATGACTAGATTGGTAGGAGAACACCTCAAAAAGCTCAAATATAACATGTGACATTAAGATTTCAAAAGAGCTCGTGCATGTGTGAATAGAGGCATATAGAAATAGAATCCATTTAAACAACACAAAATCCAACTACTCCATAAAATATGGTAAAGAACATTTTAAAGATTGACAATCTAAACCAAAAGTTCTAGCCACATGGGAGCGTAAAGGAGGGATTCAAACACAAGTATATGCCACTTAAAGTGTGTCAAACCAAAATTCACAAAAAAAATCTTTTTGAGTTTTGAAATTTTTATCAAAAAAGAAAAATATATACTCAAAAGACAAACAAAAATCATTTGAACTTTTCATTAAGCTTAAGTTACCAAGAGGTAAAATTCAAATTATAAACAAAAATCTTTTTGTATTTTTCATTTAATGCAAACAAAATGAAGGAAATATAATACAAAAGATAAACAAGTCATAATTTCTAGCATATGATATGAAATGAGGCAATGACTAGAAAATGACTCAACATTCATACATCTAGCAATGATATATAATATGAAGCACAAAAAGCTAGATTATGCATAAAACACTAACACATTCAACCTTTAAATTTAGCAAGGGAGGTCTCATGTGAAAGTAAATGAGAATCAAAAACCCTATTTTGCAAAGCAACCAAGTCGGATTTCCTAACCCAAATTAATGAAGAATGACTATCTTGGGGTGTAGGAACTTTAACTACCGTGGTTACTTTACTATGGGATTTTCTAGGAATTCGTTTAAGATCAAAACAAAATTTCCTAAGATGACCTTTTCGACCACAATGTGTACAAGTGAAAACATGTCGAAAAGATTTACTTAAGGAGTGATCTTTAAATGTATTCGTAGTAGATTCTCCTAAAACATTGGTTTGGGCATTATGAGTAAATTCATTACAAGTATTGAAGCCTAAACCACAAGTGTCATTTTTAATTTGGACTGTTCCTAAGATTTTATCTAGTTTTTCCGAACGACACTCCAAATCAAATTTGACATTACTAGAGTCTTTTAATTTATCTTGCAATTCTAAAATGTTAGACTCTAATAAAACATTTCGCTCTTCAAAAGCAAGAAGCTCCTTTTTCAAGGATTCCATTAAACCTCTAAGGCTATCTCTCTCTCCTTCTACATATTCAAGCTTCTCTTGAAGAGTCTTTACATGTGTCCTAAGATCTCCTATTAAATCATTGTCATCAACGACCTTGACACTCTCTCTTAAACTAGCTTCTAACTTCAAATTAGCTCTTTTCAATTTAATAGATTCTTTATAAAGTTCTTGAAAAGCATTTTGAAGTTCACTCACATTAACCTCTTCATCATTTTCACTCTCTCTTTCTTCTCCACTCTCACTATCATCAAAAATAAGAGAATCATAAACTATGACCTTGGAAGTGTCATGTGTTAAAGTTTCATCAATCGATGAGTTCTCACTATCACTCACATGACTAGCCATAAAAGCCACAAAATTTTTCTTAGTGGGGGAATCGGGCTTCTCTTCCTTATCACTATCACTAAGGGTCGCATTATATTAAATGGGTCGCATACCCTATTTCCTTAGTTTAGTGGGGCACTCATAAGCCCTATGGACATAACCTTCACGACCAAAACACTTATTAGACTCGTCCCTATCTAAATTTTCATTACTAGGTTTAGGGATCTTTTCGGCTTTAGGAATCTTCCCTGCTTTAGCAATCTTCTCGTTCTTGTCATTCTTAGAAGATTCAAATTTCTTAAAATCATTTTTAAATTTATCTTTGTTACTTTTAAGGAATTTTCTAAATTTACGAGCAAATAAAGCCATGTCTTCCGAGTCACTATCACTCTCGCTCTCTACTACTTGTTTGACCTCTTTTCGGGCTTTTAAAGCAACGCCCTTTTCAATTTTCTTTTCAGTTTTAGAGGGAAACATATCTAGTTCATAGGTTTGTAAATCACCTACAAGCTCTTCTAATTTCGTAGAGGCTAAAGTGGGTAAAGAATTTAAAACGGTCACCTTTGGAATAAATCTATCGGGTAGGGACCTTAAAATTTTCTTTACAACACGGTCGTCAGGTATTTTCTCTCCCAAGTTAAAAGATGAATTCACAATATCATAAAGTCTAGCATAAAATTCATCAAAATTTTCTTTTTCATTCATTTTGATAGTTTCAAATTGAGTGGTGAGGTTTTGGAGTTTTGAAGCTTTAACGACACTAGTTCCTTCATGAGTTAATTGTAAAATATCCCAAGCTTCTTTAGCGGTTTCACACGTCATAATACGTCGGAATTCATCCGGTGTAACAGCGCTAAACAAGGCATTCAAACCTCGGGAATTAAAATTAGCAAGTTTAAACTCCATTTCAGTCCATCTATCGGCGGGTTTGATAACACGTTCATTTTTCAACTAAATAAGGTGGTGGGGACCATCCGTTAACAACAGACATCTAAACTCTCTCGTCGATAGATTTTAGTGCCGATTTCATGCGCGCTTTCCAATACGCGTAGTTTGAACCATCGAAAATAGGAAATTTTGAAAATGGGGAAAATCCATTTTAGCCAAAAATTTAAAGGATCTTAACAAAATATTTTATCGTTTCTGGCTCTGATACCAATTTGTAAAGGATGGAACCCCGGTTTTTAATTTTCGCAATTAAAAATAAATTTATAATTTCCTTTTATATATAAAATCGATGCGAAAGCGTTGAAGGATGGTTCAACTTTAACACGACAAAATTTTAATTTCTTAAACAAATTAAAATTAAACCAAGTGAAGTAAAATTAAACAATTAATATATTCACTTAAATCAATTAATTAATTAATCCAAGTCCTAGAATTTGCCAAAGTCATATTTTTCATTTCAACAAGGTGAGGCCAAACCAAATTTTAGCAAATGACTTGAATTAAATAAACTTTACCCAATATTTAATTTAGCACCAAATTAAATGAGTGTGATAATTTAAACCCAAATTTTATCTTGAATTATTCTAAACATGCGTTCTACGTTATTTTGCAAGATAAAATAAACCAATCACACTACGTCGCGATGTACGAGGAAAAACCCAAGACGGGAAACAACCTCGGACGGCCCTAGCCACAAATCCACTAGATATGGAATTACAAGTACAAGACAGATAGACTTACAACGCACGACTCGGTCCCTCTCAAGCCCCGACGCTTCTTCTTGTAGACACCTCTTCCTAGCAGATAACCTTGGAACACCACCACGGTCTCGGAATCCACCAATAGGACTTTATATGGTCACCGTCACCCGAGCAAGGAGCCTTTCTCCATGTGGGTAAATCAACATAGAAACACTTCTTCTTTCTTTGTGGGTGGTGGAAGCAAAACCCAAAACTTCTCTTCTTCAAATTCGGTAGAGAAAAACCGGTGCCAAACTCCAAGCAATTTTATATGTATATAAGAACTTGGATAAACAATATGGGTGTAAAACACTAGAGTAATGGATATTTTTCTCTAAAAATGTCACTCAAAACATGATATTTTTCTCTTTTTAATTTTCCTCTCAAAACACTCTCTAAGAGTTTGTATGATATGAAAAAGATGGATTATCAAAAGTGATTCCCGTACATATTAAAGTCTGAAAAAGTTGGTTACAAACTTAGTGGGAAAGTGGGTGCAAAACTGCCAAAAAACTGCCAAAAACGGTTCCCGCCTGGCATCTCGTTCGAACGACATTTCGTTCGAATGGAATCTCGTTCGAAGGAGACTTATAACGACGTTCCAGATTGGACTCGTTAGAAACTCGTTGGAAATCTTGTTAGAACGAACAATCTCGTTCGAACGACATTTCGAACGACGGACCAGTATACTTTGGTGGGAACTCGTTGGCAGGTTCGTTCGAACGACATTTTCGTTGGAACGACTCTATCGAACGAAAAACCAGAAAGTTTGAATATTCTTGTTTAAGCCCAGAAAACTTTATAAACATTTATTTAAAGTTTTAACTAATTCTTTCTTAAAACAAAACGCAGTTTTTATAAAACCTAACACCCAATAAACTTGTTCCAAGCTCCTATATATATAATATTGCATTCATACCTTGGGAGCATGGAACTATAGTTGATGACGTAGAAACGAGGCACGCAAACCGGCATTTTTGATGAGGCTTTATACTCTTTGCCGCTACGTCTTCAATAAACACTTCATAGGCTTGAGGGTATTACAATTACATTCTATCCTATGAATAAATGTTTTTGTCCAGAATTGAGCCAACACTATACATGGACTCAATTGGAAATTTGTGTCCTTACAGTGAGTTACATGCAAACATAGTACCAGTGTGCTCAAATATGGACATGGAATGAATGGGCGGGAAACTACAACAAATGAGTCACAATTCCAACACCTCGAAACGATCAAGAAGCTCTAATTGATAGCGATAAGTCATCCAACTTTATCATAGCCATATGACAATAAAAGTGTGAGCTTAATGAACTAAACATACTACATGCACACAAATCCAGAATTTTAACGATTCTACAAACAATAGTGTCAAATTGAAATGTTTCAACATTAGGATTAGTTGTGCAAACCCGTTTAAATTTTCTCCAACCAAACACCGTAATATAAACATACTTTTTCAAGTTCTTTTGAGATTTCTAGCATTCTCAACTTCGATAAAATCCTATTGGCCCTTTTCTTAGAATTTTGCATGTTCTTTTGGGCTCTTTTAAATGGTGGCTTTCACGACGAGTTAATCTTGAACTCTCGTAGCCCTTTCCTGTGAATCACTCATCATTTTTACCAATTTTAAACCCTCACAGTAAACGATTTTTACATGCAAACTTCTCCTTAAGTCTACTTACGCATAGATGAGAAGATTGAGATAAGAATGCCTCACCAAATTCAAATATGCAAGAGAAGTCAAACATCCATATAAACTCGTGCATGTGTGCGATGTTGGCATATATACAAAGTCGAATCAAAATGCATATCAACTTCAAAACAACCCCATATAAACAATGGTTAAGATCATTCTAAGCATTGATAATAATGACCAAATGTCCTAGCCACATGGATATGAAACGATGGGGGGGTCCAAGCACACCAGCATGCCACATCAAACATGTAAACTCAAAAAATAAAAACTGAAAATCTTTTTAGCTTTTCAAACATATTTTGACTCAAGGAAAAGCAAAATCTTTTTGGATTTTCAAAAGTTTTCTCAAAAATAAAATCTTTTTGTATTTTTCAAATAGGACTCAAATAAATGAAAAATATAATACAAAATGATACACATGTCATCCTTTAGATTTAACATGGGAAGAATCAAGTGCACCCAAACGAGAATCATGAAGTTTAATTCCTAAAGCCACTAAATCCGATTTCCTAAACCAAGTATGTGTAAAACGACTCAAGGGGGTTTTGGGAACCGAGGCAACTTTATTCCTAAACTTCCTAGGAGTTTGTCTAAGGTGACCTTTCCTTCCACAAAACGAGCAAGTGTAGTGGTGGTGGGAATGATTATCTTTATGTGAACCTTTTCTAACCTACCTAGTGTTTCTCACACGTGTGGGGGGAATGGGAACAACTCTCTCACCAAAACCTATACCTCCCCTATCTTCCTTAATTTGTACGGTGCCTAAGATCTTATCTAACTTCTCCGACCTAGCCTCCAAATCAAACTTGACTCTAGACGAGTCTATCAATGTCTCCTCCAACTCGTGAATCCTAGATTCAAGCAAACGCCTAGACTCCTCAAACACTAAAATCTCATTTTTCAAGGACTCCATCAAACCCCGGAGATTATCTCTCTCTTTCTCCGCAAACTCTAATTTCTCCCTAAACTTCTTCTATCGTGCCCTATGATCCTCAATCAAACTATCATTATTTTCTATGGCACGCTCATTCAACTTAGATTGCAATTTTGAGTTAGCATTTTTCACCTTCACCATTTCGGCATGCAACTCATTAAACGCATTTTGCAATTCTTTCACATCTATCTCCTCCTCATCACTCTCTTCACCCTCACTAACATGGGATACACTCAAAACCTCCTCTGAAGTGTCATGCACATGAGAATCATCTTCGCTCACATGACGTGTCATATACGCAATAAAGTTACGATTAATGGAGGAACTCTCTCCCTCTTTGGGATCACTACCACTTAAGGTGGCATTATAGACAATGGGTTGCCTGCCCTCTTTCTTAAGTCTAGTGGTAGACTCCTTAACCTTGTGACCGTACCCCTCACAACGAAAACACTTATCCGACTCATCTCTCTTAGGCTTCTCAAACTTATCCTTAAAGGCGGGATCTACTTTGTTGTTCTTGAATTTTTCAAATTTCTTGGCATCTTTCGATTGCTTTTGAAACTTAATAAATTTTTTAAATTTCTTTACCAACAAAGCAACATCCTCAAAATCAGAATCGGAATCGATATCCAAAACTTTAATTTCCTCCTTCCGGGTTTTCAAAGAAATACCGTTTTCTTTCTTAGCCACTTGCTTGGAGGTAATCATGTTGATTTCATAGGTTTGTAAGTCACCTACAATCTCTTCTAGTTTCATTGACTCTAAACTACCCAAGGAGTTTTAAATGGTCACTTTTGCATCAAGCCTACTAGGCAACAACCTAAGGATTTTCTTAATGACACGGTTGTAGGGAATTTTCTCACCTAGGTTAAACGACGAGTTGACAATATTGGACAACCTAGCATAAAACTCATCAAAGGTCTCACTATTTAACATCCTAATGGTCTCAAACTGTGTAGTGAGATTTTGAAGTTTTGACACCCTAACCGTGCTAGTGCCCTCGTGAGTGAGTGCCAAAATATCCCAAGCCTCTTTTGATGTTTCACAAGTCATAATTCTATTATATTATTCCTGTGTGACATGTGAAGAAATAACGTGCAGACCCTTAAAATTATATTGTGCAAGTATTTGTTCAGTTTCGGTCCATGACTCAACAGGCTTTAAACTAGTGACCTCACCCACAATAGTGACAGGGGGTGTCCAACCTTTCTCAACTGCAAGCCAGACACGCTCATAAATAGATTTTAAAGCACATCTCATTCTTATCTTTCAAAAAGTGTAATTAGTGCCATCAAAAACAGGATTTCGAGAAAATTCATTATATCCAGAATTCATCTTTGAAAACACACGGGATCCCAAAACAAATAAAAAAAATATTTTCTAGCTCTGATACCAATTTGAAGAGTGCCCAAATATGTATGTTTTAAACAAAATCAATTTTTCTCCGAAAAAGATCCAATTTTTAATTATGCACCAAACCAAGTTGTGAAAACCCAATTCTTACTTTAAACCAATTTTATCTTGATTAATCCTAAACATGCATCTAGTGATTAAAGCAAGTAAAGTAAAGAATACTCACAACGCCTGATGTACGAGGAAAAAACCCAAAACGGGAAAACAACCTCGGACGGCCCAAGCCAGACAATCACTATGAATATGGTTTAACAAAGACAGACAAAGTCCCACTCAATGACTCGATCCCCATGGGTCTTGACGCTCTTATGATCTTCAACCACTCCTCTCACAGTGCCCATGCAGAAAGTCTTTCTTCCACAATACCTGTCCACAACACACGCGTCCACATATGTCTCGGTGTCCACCAACATGGCTTTGATTCGTCTACGATGTCGAACACGACCGCAAAACCCCTTGTGTTCAATGTGTAGAACAAGCAACTTTGGTGCCGCAAGATCACATAAATATAAACTAATGATACCTCGGATCTTTGCAAACTCTAAGGATGTGTTTATGACTTTTAAACCTTAGAAAACACTTGCAAACAAGGTTCTGGTTTGTAAAACTATTTTTCAGAATGCACACACCCAAAATTCTGATGCAAACACTGTTTAAATAGTATTTAAACGCCGCCTCAAAAAATGTGTCGTTCGAACGACTTAAGCATATCGTTCGAGTGACATCATCATCTCGTTCGAACGAGATCTGATGTCGTTCGAGCGACAGAGTTGACTTTTTTACTTTTTGTTCAAAATGTCTCTTCAAAGAGAGATTTAAATAAGTCAAACTCCTATTCGAACTTATCAAAATAAAACGTAGTGTAAACCTTTTAAAACGTAGTGTAAATCTTTTAAAACACTATAAACCATTTTATAAAATAATTTTGAGCACCATTAATTATACTCATTCATACCTGAGTGATCTCGGAATGCAATTAACATTGAAGACGATTAAACTTGCACCAATTAAACATCGGCATGATTAATTCTTTGAAGCTTTGGCGAAACGTCTTCTATTTTCTTCAATACGTCATAGACCAAGTGGGATCGTGACAAAATAAAATTCTCCCTATGACATATTACAAACACATTTTTGTTCATGGAATTAAGTCAAAACAATGCAGGGACTCAATTGGAAATTTATGTCCTTACAACCTTGATGGGAAAGAGATGGCCCATCTAGTCAACCTGGACCATCTCAAGAAATTCTATCACAAAGTCTGAAATCTCGAAGCCCTACGACTCTTCTCATTTCCCTTCTATTCCAAAAAATATTCTCCATTTCCTTCTACTCAGAACTATGTGGGTCCTAATCCTCTAAAAAAAATTTGCTTTCGAAAATAAAAAAAATTCAAAACCCTCAGAGGTACGTAGGCAGCTGATACTCTTCCTTCTTTTTCACAAAATGCTATTCTTTTCTTATCCCCGAGAACTACAGTTCCTTTTAATGTATACATGAGAAAAAGCATTTTGTATGCCTTAGTGATTATTATAAATAATTCAAATGCAAAACTCATCAAGAGGTGTCACTGGATAATAAAAAACTTTTTTATTTCATTTTTGGGAAATTTCAATATAAATTACATAGGGAGTCAAACGAATTCCCTTGTCAGTCTACTCTTACCTTTCTAAAACCAAATAAATACAAGCCCTGCTACACCTAATACAACCTTTACAAATTATTCCCATATAATCTCAAATAACCTATTTAACCGGACACACAACCAAACACCCATACAAAAGTTTCATAAATAAAAGCGGTCCTACCTGCAGCTGCTAGAGGAACCAGCCCCATCATCACCGACATATTGAGGTCCCCAAACTTCCCCTACCTGAATAGAGTGTCACTGATGCTTCATAGAATGATAAGCTCGGACTAGCCTAGGGAAAACCACAACACCTCCATCCATGGTGTCAGATATGGCGAAACACCTTTGCCCAGTCTCTACAGCCAGCATCTTGGCAAATACTCTTCTCCCCAATGACTTCATGTAGTCCTCTGAAATATGCCAGACTCTTCCAACAGACTATGAAGGATGAGTCAATGGTCGACGATTCTCCCACAAAGAGCCCAGCATCATGTTCTTGCGCTCTATTAAGTCCTCCATCGAAAAGAAATTTAATGTCGAAGGTAGCACAATCTGATCCCGGCTCAATTGGCATAAGAGCCACCAGGGAAAATAGAAAGAGGTCTAAGTGAGTCCTAACAACCTAACATACGGGTACTCCCCCAGTTCCAGAATGGGCAGCAGCTCCCTCCACCAAGGCACTAACCAGCGCAAGCCTCGAGCCCCGTGCTCCACAAACCAGTTCTCCCAACTCTCGATGTCTAGGACCACGTTGATAATATAGCACAAAAATAAGTTTGGCAGAACCAACAAAGGATACTCAGGAGGTACTGCTATACAGAACCTCTCCGAGTGGGACATGAACAACATTACGGGGCTACCCCTCAGGAAATCAGAACGACCTTCCCCCTAGGCATCTAAACCATTAAAAGTCTCTGCCAGTATCCACCATAGGATTGCAATGATACGACATCCATGAATTAATGACTGCAAGTTGTGGGTCCACCATCAATTCCCCACTCACCAATAATAATTTTGAAATCAAGTCCAGAATGACGGCTCCAACATAGCCTGCATCACCAAATTATGTAAATGTAGATAATGCATCACTGTTGGAAGAGAAATCATTCCTACTGTAACCAGCGGCCTAGCCATAGAAGGTGAAATATATATGAGTCCCGCTAACAGCTCCCTAGGGGACTGGGAAAACTCAGTCATAGCGGCTACAACACTGAGATTTATCCCCAACATGGCAGATAACTCTTCATAGGGCGGACAAACCTCGTCCAACTCACAGTGAAAAACATGGTCTTTAGGATAACAAAACTCTACAGTTGTCATCAGCATGTTCCACTCTATGGGTCAGCTTCACCATAAGAGACTTCATGCATGTTGAAAGCGTTGCAGTCGACATTGTAAGAGCACATCGCTTCCAAGGTTTTAAGGTAGTACCAGGGAGAGCCATTTCGCAAAGTAAGCAAGAAGAATGCAAGAGAGAAGGAATGTGGAGGTGTGAATAAAATACTCCACCCATACCCCCTATTTAGTAAATTTCCCTTCTTCCTTTTTTTCAAAATGAAAAAATTCAATAAAAATAATTTTTAAATGAATTCTAAATTTCCTTCTCCTTATCATTTTTTACTTATCCCGTTTTGAAATAAATTCTCTCTCATATCATTTTTTTCGTTCTACCTTTTACGGTCTCGGTAGCAAAGCAAAAAGAGCATGTACGTTAAATTACTAAAAACTAAAAAAATTAGCAAAACTTCATTTTATTTGCATGGATGTTGCAGTGTTACATAAGTTTGTAGGAAATAAATAAATAAATGAGACTCAGCCCAAACCCACCTATATTTTTTTCTCTCACCTACCTCCACCTACCAATCTTTCTCTCTTTTCACTTTCTCTCTCTCTCTATAAGCCTCATTCCCTGCGGAGCGCTCTCTTCCCTCGGCGATGAGATGATGTACCTCCACTCCTCAAGCCATACCCTTCCTTAGATAAGGAAGACGACACCAGATAAGAAGGAACTAGGATCGCATCCTGAATATGGGAAGTCGCCGAAGCTATCCAATCCCGAATATCCTTTAGCCAGTTGGTCAATACCCAAATGTGCTACAAGAAAAATGGAAAATAAAAAATTAATTAGTCTGAGGAAAATAAAGAAATCAAGAAATCAAAAAGATAAAGGCATGAAAAGGATATGTCGCTCGTCGTAAAACCTCCTCTGTAAGCCCTAGATCCTCTAAATCCATCGCATTAGGACGGTGCAGCATATGCACTGACCCTCCATTAGCCCTACTATTGTTATAAGAATGAGGATCTAACCACACAAAAGGAACCTCCGAGGTCATCGCTGTCTCCGTAGTCAATATCGATGCACGACCTTCGCTGTGGGAAGACCCCAGTGGCTAACTCGAACCCAAATGAGGGAGAGGCATCACGTCATTTATGTTGGGTGGCATCAATTGACTCAAGACAAAGTCCATATAATCATACATCAATGTCGTGTCAGGATATAATGAGTAAGGCTCACACATCATCGCCGCCACCCACACATCATTCGTCATCTCCTGTACTCGCCTCATGTATACCGAGGGCCTAGTAGTTGGAACCACAACCTCATACTATACAACCTATGAGACAACTCTCTCCCCAAGGTACAAGGAGCAACCAAGCTCATGTTCCAGCAAATGCCGTATCTTTATGTTCCCCCCGATCAACCCCAAAAGCTGGATGGCTATCCCCCAGGGATAGAAGGTCATCTGCAAAATCCCCAGTGGATAAAGACCAATATCAAAAAAGATTGTGAAGGAAAAAAAGTCTCAAGAGAATTTAAGAGTTTATTTGCTTGCTTGTCATGCAGTTCAAGACCTGACGCACCGCCTCCAAGGAAAGGGACTTCCTCGACTTACGATTTGAATTTCTCCATCAGTACATCAGGCAGAATTCCCTGATAGACTCATCCTTCAAAGTTATCAATTGGGTGTTAAACCCAATCACCTCATAAAACCACATTTACAAAGGACAAAGGTCGGCAATCAAGAAATTAAGAAGAAAATTCAGAAAGGAAAATGTGAATGCATAAATGAAAATGAACAAAATAAAGAATACCTCAAGAAAATACGTGGACCTAATAAAAGATTTTCGAAAGCACAAGCTAAACACATCCAGAGAAGAATAAAGGGTCGCCAAGGTCAGGATCCCCTAGCCATAAAAAGCGACGCTCGAAAAAACCATTAAAAATAGCAAAAACCACAAGTGGACAATGTAGCCACTCGTCGCCACCAAGAAATCTCCCAGAAAAATCAGAATAAAAAAATGGGCCATCTTTCGTACCTACTTCCCGTCCTCCTCATCAATCTTTTGACTCGGAAATAACTCCCTCAAAAGGGACAAATAAATAGTGCCCCAGAGACAATCCTCCCCACATCACCCAACACCATCATCACTGTCGCTGGTGTCACCCTCATGGTCCTGTCCACCTCTATTTGCACCACATCGTAGTCCAGCTCCAGAAGTTGCTGCACATCTATGGGAGTCACCTTCATCTCCTCAAAGACCAATTGCATGGTGGAAGTAGTGTCCCACCACCTCTCCTCCAAAGCGTAAAGAACGATCGTCGAGTGAGACGTCTCGTCCAGTACAGATGCCAATCTCCCAAAATCGGACGATGACACCACCCAACACACCACCAGTGAGAGGTGATCCTAGATGTCATTAAGACCCGTCTTCCCTCTAGCGGTCAGAGTCGACATAGAGACGTCAGACTATCAAAGACAAAAAGGAAAAAACCTTGTCAAAATTCAAGAAATAAGGAAATACCACTAAGAAAAAAGAAAAGAATACCAAAGGTTATCAAAACTTATATAGTCACTAGGGTTCACCACTCTAGAAGAACGATGACACGTAGGCTCACACAAGAGGGTTCGCTCATCCACAACTGGCTCGAATGAGTCGAAGGAATTCTCGCTCCCCAGTGCAAGGGGCACCTTAGCCCTCCATTCCAAGTTTGACCAATTGTCAACATTGAGCCATGCCATATTGGTTTCATTGCTTGAGAAATCAACCATCTTTTGGTTTTGGAACGTAAGACCAATTTGCATAAGGAAATTGTAAAAGAAATTAAGTCAAAAAGCTATGAAAAATGAGGAAAACACATCCCTTTTTATAGGAGGCTAAGGGGCATGTCGATCGGCAGTTCCCTACCACCCCCTATCAGCACTGTACCTCCACCTGCTCAAGGTACCCCAAAAGACTATTCCACTGTCGTTTGGCACCTCTCATACCATGACGATCGGCACCCTTCCAGAAATTTCGTACAAAAATTTCGAATAAATGCCAGAAAATCCCAAAAAAAAACAATTTTTTCTAAAATTACCAAATGGATTTTAGAACATTTTTCACTAAGAAAAGTAGTTTTATCACACTCATTCCCTAGTGGAAATCTGGCCTTCCTATTGGATTTCCCAAAATCAATTGGATAGCCTCCCAGCAACGTCTCCAAAAAACATCGCAAAAATAAAAAAAAAATCCAGCTAAGAAACATCAAACCCTCAAATTATTTCCCCTTCCCTAGAAGAACCGCAAGATAAATATACCCAGTAGAGTCTCTACTTAAGCCCTCATAATTTCTTCAACCCTCAGCATTGGTCACCCTCTTTTTAGGTCAGAATTTACCTCGGTGCTCGGGTTTCACCTCCTTTAGGTCAGAATTGACCTCGACCCCGAGGTCGTCAACTATTTTAGGGCAGAATTAACCTCGACACTTGGTCGTCACCTTTTTTTAGTTAAAATTGACCTCGGTCCTCGTTCATCATCTCCTTTAGGTTAGAATTTACCTCAGCCCCGATCGTCATTTCTTCTAGGTCAAAATTGACCTCGGCCCCGGTCGTCACCTCTTTTTAGGTTAGAATTGACCTTGGCCCTTGATTGTCACCTCCTTTAGATTATAATTGACCTCGCCCTTATCATCACCTATTTTAGGTCAGAATTGAGCTCGACCCCCGTTTCTCACCTCCTTTAGGTCAGAATTGACCTCATCCCCGGTCGTCACCTTCTTTCAGATTAAAATTGACCTCAGCCCCGATCATCACCTCTTTTAGGTAAGAATTGACCTCGACACCCGTTGTCACCACTTTTAGGTCATAATTGACCTCAAACCCAGGTCGTAACCTCCTTTAGGTCAGAATTAAATTTGAGCCTCAGTTTTTACCTCTATTAGGTTAGAATTGACCTCAACCCCCGATCGTCACCTCTTTTATGTTAGAATTGACCTCGGCACTCAGTCGTCACCTCTCTTAGGTCAGAATTGACCTCGACCCTAGGTCGTCACCTTTTTTAGTCAAAATTGACCTCGACCCTCGCTCGTTACCTCTTTTAGGTCCGAATTGATCTTGGCACTCAATCGTCACTTCTTTTAGGTCGAAATTGACCTCGACCCTCGGTCGTCACCTCCTTTATGTCATAATTGACCTCGTCCCTCGGTCGTCAACTTTTTAAGGTCAAAATTAACCTTGGCCTTCGGTCATCACCTCTTTCAGGTAAGAATTTAGCTCAACCCACAAAATTCACCATCCCCAACATTATCTTAGGTCCTCAGCATTGACCTCTTTCCAAAACATCATGGGGTGCCTATTCAACAGCTTTCACTTGTCCCAAGCTCACCCATTAGGGTGAAATATCTTTGAATCTTCAAAGGTAACCAAACCCCCTTTCCAACGGTCCACCCCATGCGTGAATCGGCATAACGGTTCGGACGAACGGACCATTTTACTACCAAAATTCAATCTCGAGGCCACCGGGTGCTCCCGGGCCCCGATTTGACCCCAATAAACTTCATCGTCATATCAAAATCTATTTGAATATTATAAGTTCACTAAAACCCCTTTCCAAGGGTCTTCTCGTGTACAAAATGGCATAATCATTGGGACAAACGATCCGTTTTCCCCCGAAAACTGATCTGAAGGCACTGGGAGCTCCCGGGCCCCATTTGACCAAGGTCAACTCTTAAGATCAAATGAGATTCAATTAATCTTCGAAGGGAAATGAATAATCATTCCAATGTTCTTCCCCAGGTGCAATTCTGACTTACGGTATAGATGAACGACCCGTTTTACGCCAAGAGGTCATAAGGCATATTCGGGACCGGATTGATCAAGCTCAACTTTCCTAATCGAACGAAGATATTTAGAATTTCGAACTAAATCACCTTACCTTTTGAACGTTCCACCCCCGTGTGAGATTATGACCTACCATGCGAACGAGCAATCCATTTTTGTCCGACGATCTCCCGTTTAAAGAACCGACGTGTGCTTCTGACCAATATTTAACCAAAAGTCATCTCCTCGACCTGGGAGAAGTACAAAGGACTTTTAAAGATATTTGAATTACCTTTCTAATAGTATGCCACATTCATGATTTGGATCGACGGATTACATTCTATAACTATTTTTCTGGAAAATTTGCACGAGACTACCGATTGGCAGGTCGATTTCCCTACCTATCGGCAGTGTGCTAAGGGTTACTTGCCTATTGGAAGGGATAGGGATATGTTGATCGGCACCCCTTACCCTATAAATAGTGGGAATGGCCTCACTCCCAAGGCACAGCTAAGATCCATCAGCATCAGTGATCTTAGCAATATCCTCTCAAAATCAGCAAAGTTTCATTATGTGATTTTTTTTTCAAGATTACATTCCCATCATTTTCATACCCAATTTGGAAAAATCTCATTCTCTCTCATCTAAGCGTCATCTTACATTCAAGGTAATTCATCCAAGATCAAAGATCAAGATTCAAAGGTCCAAATCCTTTACATTACATTCATAATCTAGTTCTTACTTTAGCTCATACACATTAACATCTTACACTTTTATTAGTATATTGTACATACTTTATTTTCCATAAAAAATAGAAAATAAGAAAAAAGAGGGCTATGCCCATAAATTCGAAACGGGATTATCCATCACATTTTTCCAAAACTAAAACACATTTTCTACACACACATTTATAATAAAATCTCGTTCGGATCTATGGGATAAACCCCACCCCTATACCGCACTCGAACTATGTGGACTTTGATTCCTTTATAGGCTACGTAGGCGTTTCGAATTAAAACCCGAGACTCGAGTCTAATTTTCCAATTTTTTTCTAATTTCCAATTTTCCCAAATTCTCCATTTCCATATTTGTCATGTTCTTGCATTAGTATACATATTATGTTTGTGATTATTATTATCATTTCATCCAACACATATTATCGTTTCATCATAACGATTAATATCGTGATAAATGAATAAATCATACTTTCTATATATTATTTTGGGAACATTCCTATGGATGACTTCACTCTATCTTTTCCATGGTATGAGTTGAATGATTCCGATCTCCATTATATATACACGCATACACACTTCATGAAGAAATAAAGAAAAATAATAACACAAGACCATGAGAGACTGAATGGGCGAGATGGGTGCGTAACACCTTCTCGTTTCGTAACATAGCCCCCAAACCTTTGAGCTATTGGTTTCGTAAGCATGAATTTGTCTTTGATGTTTCTCTCTCGAAGCAGCAACATGTTATTTTGCGTGTTTTGTAGAAAATAGGTTGGCGACTCCATGTCTTTACATTCACACCAAACCAATGATGCCCGAAGCTTTCCTAAGTGGGGCGTGAGACCTTTCAATGCCCCTTCGTTCTCCATCCCCCTTCGGGAGGCAGGGAAGAGAAAAAGGGTGCGCGTCTTGATTGGGATGGCCACACCAACAACCAATTACATATTTGTCATAGCTAGTCCTAGGCTAAGGTGGTGTGATGATAATTATCCTAAAAGGTAAAGTAACTAATAAAACATGCTAAACATAGAAAATGGAAAAATGTAAGACATGGAATTAACTAAGTAATTTCATTTATACTTATATTTATAAATAGCCTAATTGAAAAATAAAATAAACTAAAACTATAATACAAGCACTACCACTTAATCCTCGGTGATTAAGTTCAATAGTGATTGTGTTACAATAACTATCGATCTGGAAAAACTCATCGTCATTGTTAAAGTTAAGAAGGTATTTATTTATTACCTAGTTATGAATGACATCAATCAGAATCCATGATTCTGCACTCGTAAGGGGACGGAGCCAGATATAAGGGTAATATACACCATACCAATGCCAAAAGTGAGAGTTGCGAGGTACTTTAACGACAACAAAGGCATTCAGTCACCCATGATTATAGGAGACCAACCTAGCATAGTCCAAATGTGGTAGGGCATCCATCTAACCCTAATTATATAGCAATTACCAAACTTCATGGGGTCCATAGCGAAAGTGGTACCTCAGTCTCATCACCTAACCTTATATTCCCTGAAAGTTTGTTCAGCTTTGCCAAGATCCTCCCATAGAGAATTGTTTTCACTCCAATGCTTCAATAATGTTGGTCACACCCTTGACCTCGACACTAAATGAAGAAATATCACCAGCCTGCTCCCCATAAGCACTTATCATTTTTTGAAGTGCTTGTCGAATAGATAAAAAAACTTCATGAGATCTGTAAGAGGCTTCCTGATAAAGGATTAAATCCATATCTTCATTTTCTGGAGTTATTGGAACCACTTCCAATTTGTTATCAAATTAGAAAAAACAAAGAGAATCCATTCAGAACGGAAAGACAAAATAAGCATTCAAAAGCGGTCAAATGAAATTGAATAAGCAATAATAAGGCCAAAATCAAGAATTTCCATTGAAATACAAGGATGTGCAAGATCTTACGGTATAAATAACCAAAAGATAGTAAAATAAAAGAAAAAGAAAACCTAAGCTAAATCTACCCGAACTTGGTCTTTGTGGCCATCCGGGGTCCAATTCCTCCGGCACGCGCATATATGGATTAGGCCGTCGTCAAATGGGGGTGACGTTATGAGATAGTTTTTCCAGCCTATTTTTCTTAAAATAGGAAAAATAATGTCACCTACTCTATAGAACGACATCAAGGTCAAATAAATTCATGCAAAACTAAAGAGTTTGAAGGTTCGGGGAGGCATCTTTTTTTCCCTTTCACTCTCTCAGTGTATTGTTAATATTCTCCATTTTAATGCCATGATGTGTGTGTACATTTGTGTATTATAAGTGATAAGATAATGGAATCATCCAACTAGCATCATGGAAGGTACGGAGCAGACTCATCCATAGGAGTGTACAAAAAAATAATGATAAAAAATATGATGATTGTGTTCACTGAGTCACGATTCTCTATGAAAGAGAGAATGTGCACATTGGATGAGACATAAGTATGTAGGGATCTAAAACTTATAAAATATACATAATAAGATATGGTAGATATATAAACTAAAATGTGGGAATCGAATATCGACATTGTCCCAAGATGTCTACGTAGCACAACTGGCATAAAAGTCCACATAGTTCGAAAATAGTATAGGGGTGGGGTTCAACCTATAAATCCAAATGTGGGACTTATCTTATGTTTGTGCGAAGAAAATGTAAAAATGTAAATCCAACTTTTGGAGTTTACGAACAAACCCTCTTTTTGTCTTTTTGGGGCTTTTTTGTGAAAATCGATTATGTTTAGTACTACTAATAAAGGATAGAGATTAGTGGATGTGATATAATGAAACAAAAGCACAAAATAGAAGTAAGATGAGTAATACTTAAAAGAGATAAACTAGAGAAGTGGTTGAGAAATAAAACGCCTTATGGATGCTTATTGCTGAATTTGGAATGCAAGTGTGCTAATTTTGAGGTGGTATGAAAATGATGTAGGGAGGATAGGTGAATTATCATGAGAGGTAAGCAGGTTAGGTAAGAGAATATGGGAAAATGGAACTTTTTGGAAAGGGAAAGGCTCTGATTATGAGGATAATGTTCTTTCATTTTTTGATAGCGGTTCCTTCCCAATGGTGAGGTCATGGCCTTCCTATCGGCATGGTGCTTGCCTTATCGAGAAATCAAAGGACACCCTGCAAATAGGTAGGGTTCCCGACGTGCCTATAGGTAGTCCGAAATAGTTTTTCAAAAAATGGGCATAAAATGAAAACCGTAAGTCCAAATTGTGCTCAAGGAGGTCCATTAGAAAGGAAATTCAGATCCTTTTAAGAATCCATTGAGCCACTCCCAGGTTCGAAAGTTGATCGAAGTCAAACGAGGCTCGAAAGTACCCGATGGTCTCTAGATGAAGGTTTTCGAAGTAAAACTGATCGTTCATCTGAATCGTAAGGCTGATTCTCACATGAGATGGACCATTGGAAAGGCAATTGTTTACCCTTTAAGATTTCATTGAGACTTTTTGTTTAGAAGAGTTCATAATGGTTAAACAGAGCCTGAAAGCACCAAATAATCCTTTAGAGTAAAACTAATCACTATAAGGCCACTTCGAACATGGGATGGACTATTGGAAATGGAATTTTGAGCCCTTTAAAGATTCATTAATCTTTGCTCAAGCTAGAGAGTTTACTAGAGTCAAACGGGGCTTGGGAGTGCCCGATGGACTCCAGATCAGTACTTAGAATATGACCTAGGTTTTATGGTTAATGGATGGATGAGTTCTAAAGACCTAAGGAGGTGTTTAGGGTTGTCCAAGGATGGGGTGTCTATAAATCCTCTCAATGGGTGATCTTAGAACAAGGGAAGGACGTCAAAAGATAGACACTACATCAATGTTGGGGTAGAGGATTTTAGGTCAATTCTGCGGACCTAAAGGATGAGGGTGACCGATTTAGAGGGTCAAGCTCAATTTTGTGGACCTAAAGAGTGACGACCAATTATGTGGGTCAAGGAAAATTCTAAGGACCTAAAGTTATGTCGTCTAATTCTACGGGACGAGGTTAATTCTGAAGACCTAAAGTTGTGACCAATTTTGTGAACCAAGGTTAATTATGAGGACCTAAAATTGTGATGACCAATTCAAAGGGTCAAGGTTAATTCCGAGGAAATAAAGTTATGATGGCCAATTTAGTGGGACAAGTTCAATTCTGAGGACCTAAAGTTGTGACGACCAATTTTGCGGGCCAAAGGGTGTTGAGGTCGATTATGTGGACCTAAGGGGTGAAAATGACCGATTCAGTGGGTCAACGACGACACTAGGGACCTTAAGTTGTGAGACCAATTCGGCGGGCCGAGGTCAATTTTAAGGGCCTAAAGTTGTGATGACCAATTGTACGGGTCGAGGTCAATTCTGAGGACATAAAGTTGAGATGGCCAATTCTCCAGGTCAAGGTCAATTCTGGTGACCTAAAAATTTGATAATGAATTATGTGGGTCGATCTCAATTCTTAGGACCTAAAGTTGTAGTTTGTGGGGGATAGTTTCACTGGGGAAATATGTAGACGTGTGATTCCGCTGGAGATTGTGCAGTAGATTTGGTGTGCGAGTGCACTTTTTTAAAACTGTTTTTCGTTCCAAGTATGGACATTATGAATTTCTTGTCATGCCATTTGGGTTAACAAATGCACCAGCCATATTCATGGATTTGATGAACCATATATTTCACCCATACGTGGATTCTTTTGTTATTGTCTTCATTGATGATATTTTGATATATTCTAGTAGTAAGGATAACCACAAACACTACCTGTGTATTATTTTACAGACCTTGTGAGAGAAGCATTTGTATGCTAAATTTTCTAAATGTGAATTTTGGCTAGACAGGGTAGTATTTTTGGGGCATGTTATTTCTGCTGATGGTATTTGTGTTGATCCCAAGAAGGTAGAAGCAGTAATGAATTGGGAAAGACCAACTAGTGTGACAAAGGTACGTAGCTTTATGGGATTGGCGGGCTATTACAGGAGGTTTATACCGATTTTTTCTTTTATTGCATTGCCATTGACTAAGCTTACCAGAAAGGAGAACAAGTTTATCTGGAGTGGCGATTGTGATAAAAGCTTTGAAAAATTAAAGGGTAAGTTGACATCAGCTCCAGTATTGACTATCCCAACGGGTACAGAAGGTTTAGTTATTTATAGTGATGCCTCGTATCAAGGACTCAGTTGTATGTTAATGCAGTATGGAAAGGTAATTGCTTTTGCTTCTCGACAGTTAAAGATACATGAACGTAACTACCCTACACACGATCTTTATTTAGCTGCAGTAGTTTTTGCATTAAAGATCTGGAGACACTACTTATATGGTGTTAGTTGTGAAATTTTTACTGACCATCAAAGCTTAAAATACTTGTTTACTCAAAAAGACTTGAACTTGAGGCAAAGAAGGTGGATGGAACTTATAAAAGATTATGATTGCACGATACATCACCATCCAAGTAAAGCTAATGTTGTTGCTGATGCTTTGAGTAGAAAATCTCTAGGCATAGTATCTTGTATTTATTGTATTCGAGTTGACCTGCTGAGAGAGTTAGATTAAATGGGGGTGGAATTAACTTTGAATGAGTGTTATGGAATAGTAGCACATTTAAATGTTAGACCCACGTTGATAGACTGGATAAAATAAGCACAGGCAGGAGAACAGAATTGGAGAAAGTTAAAGATAATATGAAAAAGGGTAAAGCAAATGAATTTTCTATTCGGGATGATAACATTGTTATGTACAGAAATCGTTTGTGTGTACTTAATGTGCCTGATTTAATAAGAACAATTTTAGAGGAAGCCCATTATTCTTTATATGCTATGCATCCAGGGAGCACGAAATTGTATAGAGATTTGAAACAATGTTATTGGTGGCCAAGAATGAAACACGACATTGCAGATTTTGTTGATAGATGTCTAGTTTGCCAACAAGTGAAGGTGGAGCATCAGAAGCCAAGTGGTTTACTACAACCCTTACCTATTCCTGAGTTGAAATGGGAGCATGTTACTACATATTTTGTTATAGGCTTACAAAAAATCATCACGAGGGTTTGATTTTATTTGGGTTATCGTTGATAGGTTGACTAAGTCTGCACATTTTCTTCCTGTTAAAACTACTTACTCCATGGATAGATATGCCAAATTATATGTGGATGAGATTATTAGATTGCACGGTGCACCTATTTCTATTATTTCTGATCGAGATCCTAAGTTTACTTCTCACTTTTGGCCTAGTTTACAACAAGCTTTGGGGACCAAATTCAAATTTAGTACAGCTTTCCATCCTCAGACTGATGGGCAGTCAAAAAGAATGATCCAGACACTCGAAGACATGTTACGAATTTGTGTATTGGAGTTCAAGGGCAGTTGGGATGAACACTTGCCACTAATAGAGTTTGTTTATAATAATAGTTATCATTCGAGTATTGAGATGGCTCCTTATGAAGCTTTGTATGAGAGAAAATGCAGAACTCCAGTGTGTTGGACTATAGTAGGAGAACGAAAATTACTTGGGCCAGAAATTGTATAGCAAACTACTGAAAAGATAAATCTTATCCATAATCATTTGAAGGTGGCATGAGGTAGACAGAAAAGTTATGCAAACAACCGAAGGAAAGAATTGAAATTTGAGGAAGGTGATCGATTATTCCTACGTGTTTCTCCTGGGAGAGGGGTTATGAGATTCGGGAAGAAGGGAAAGTTAAGTCCCAGGTACATTGGCCCTTATGAGATAGTGAAACGGGTTGGAGCTGTAGCTTATAAATTGGCGTTACCACCAGAATTTTCCCGGATACACGATATTTTTCATATATCCATGTTATGTAAGTATGTGCCTGATCCTTCACATGTGTTTATTTCACAACCGATAGAGCTTCAAGATGACTTAACCTATGTGGAGGAACCAATTGCTATTGTAGATCGAAAGGAGCAAGTATTACGTAGTAAAACCATTTCACTAGTTAAGGTGATGTGGAGAAGTCATAATGTGGAGTATTCCACCTGGGAAGGGGAGGATAACATGAAGAAGCAATATCCTCATTTGTTTGGTAAGTTTCTTATGTGTTAAATTTCGAGGACAAATTTTTAATAAGAAGGGTAGAATTGTAAGGCCCTAAAACACGATTATTAAGGTTAATTACATGATTAGGTATAAGTTATAAGTTATAAATTGGTTATGTGTATTAAACATGTTAATTATCATGTTTAGGGAATGCATACTCATGTGATATGTATGTTGTTTACATTAGATGCGAATCGAGCTTATGATTGGGGATAACATGTTTAAGGCGTGTGATTAGTTATGTGGTTAAATGCAACATGAAAATATGTTTCTAAATGCATTATTATGTTTATAAAAAGTAATCTAGAGTGTTGGTGTGAAAGTGACGATGTTTGGTCGCCAAATGTGAAAGTTATGAAATTTTGAGTAAATAATTACTCTTCTGTTCGAGCCCAAATTAGGTGTACTAGTTTTATGATTTTGGAAAAACACAAAATATAAAAGTTGTAAATGTTTAATTTATATACTCATAGACACAAAGTGGGAGTAAATCGGGGCCCGAGATAGTGAGTTATGGTGATTTTACAAGGCAGGACAAATCTGTCATTAACAGAATTGTCCTATTGGACCCCTTGCCCAACGAATCGCACAATACCACCTTAAAGTGGTCACATAGCCACATTTTTAAGCTTATAAGGCAGATCTTATCATCTTTTTCATTTCCTATTACAAGCTTGAGAAAAAAAATATGCTTATGGAGAGAGAAAAAGAAAGTTAAGGAAGAATTTCTTTGAAAATTCACCATAAATCGAGGAATTCTCGTAAGGTAATTACTTATTTATTATAGTTGATCACATAGATGAGCTCTACACTTGGTATATTTATGTTTCTGATTTTTTTAGTATTTTAATGATACCCATATTTCCTAAGCGTATTAAAATAAGGATGGGTTAAGAACATAAGTTAGAACTGGTACCAGGATCGTAAATGCATACTTTAAAGTCCTAAATTTACATCATTTTTCGTAAAGAATTTTGATTTAGAAAATTCATGCTTATGATGTATATATCTGCTAAAACTTGTTTATTATATTTTTCCATGATTTATACTCAAGGTGAAGGTTATGTATGCTTAAAAATGTTAAATTATGCTTTAATGTTCTTTTTCAACCTAGTTGTGCTAAAAACGGTATAAATCGTGGAATACTTATTGGAATTGAGTGATTCTACTTGGAGAGTAAAATAGACTCATACATGTATAACATATCTGAAAATTGTGTAAAAATATCAAGTAATGAACCTTTGGTGGTAGTTTGAAGTTTTGGTTTAAAATCTGCCCTAAAGGAGCAAGAATGCATACCAGGTGTTTGACATTTTGCTCGACATAGAAACTGAGCCCTAAAAATTATGAAACATTAATTTTATATTATCCAATGTGTTTACTGATATTGAGTGGAATATCATGCAAAGTTATGTTGCATAAAAATTATGAAAATTCCAGGAAGTTGAAGTTGTGTTGGTGTTTTTCTTGAGAAACGATTTGGAAAAGGTTGTAATAAAATGGGCATAACTTTGTCTAGCGAATTGGTAATTTAATTCCGTAAATTGTGTTAGAACCCTAATTACTTTGGTGCTATAGAAATGTTAAGTATCATATTTATTTCCTCCTTAGTTATTTATGATTGACCAACTGATGTGATGTATTACTAGGTTTAATGTTAATTGGTGTATTCCGATACTAATGACGTTGACTTGTTAGGTGGGGAAGCAGCTAATACTACCATACCAAGGAAGTAGTTTGGTATTAATATTAGCACCAAATCCAAGGTGAGTGACTTGTCTTATGAAATATAGATGATTATATGTTCATATGGAAATGTGTAGTCCAATACATGTGTTAAAATGCTTGTGGGAGTGATGTTGTATTTAGGAAACATATGCATATGATTAAAATGTTAAGTGATGTTATTTTATGTTATGGACTGTGGCGGGTCCTTTATCTAATGTTAAGGACTGTGGTGGGTCCTACAGGATGTGGCGGTCCTGTCAATCTAACTTAAAGGTTTGTGTACTCGAGCCTAATAAAGGGATGTGGTGGTCCCCAATAACTGTGGTGGATTAATTGGACTGTGGCGGGTCCAGGCTTGCGAGAGTTTCACAATTCATGTTGGGTTATAGCATTAGAACAAAATAAAAAAGGTTAGTTAATTTTGTTATAGGTGTGGTATATGGTGATTCACTAAGCTTATATTTCTTACACTCCTGAAATGTTATGTTTCAGGTAAGCCTATCATTTGGAGTTCACTGCCAAGTTAGGACCTTAAAACGGGGAAGTGACGAATATCTAATATGGGTTGTATATCAACAAGGTTTTTGTGTCAATGTGAAACAAAGGAACTTGTGTATGGAAAGTTTTTTAGTACTTGTAAGTTATATGTACATGTAGTTATGTTTTCATCTAAACATGCCTTTGAAAAAAAAAATATTGTGCTATTTTGCGAGAGATTTACAATAAAGTATTGTTGATGCGAATTTATCTCTACATATAAGGATGATTTTAACTTAATTAAGTCAAGGCACAAAAATTTTCCCCTGATGTTGTGGGGCTGGTGGAGCCGGTGCTGCTGGCGGCATATGTCCCTGCTGCCCCTGTTGGGCACCCTGCTACTGGCCTCTGCCTCTCTGCGGGCACTCCCTCTTAAAGTGTCATGTATGGCCACAAAAAATAGCATCTCTAACTGTCTCCCTGTTGTTGGCCCTGTTGGCTCTGACATAGTTGGCCCTGCTGGCCTCCCCCATTGTTCCCTTGGCCCTAACAGCCCTGAGGAACCAGCTGCTGCTGATTTGGGCCCGACTGACCCTACCTAAATCCCTGTCCTCCCGATCGGAACCCTCCAGGATTAAATTTCTTAGCTTGATTCCCTTGCTGACTGCTAGTCTGCTGCTGAGTACCACTTGTGTCACCAACAACAACTGCCTTGCCCTATTGGCTCGGCTCCCCTACCCTCTTGCTCCCCTTCGCATGGAAGCGATGATCTTGGAAATGTACAAGAGCGGCATTAACGACATTTGTATATGTCACCAATGCCGGATTACCAATCAAATGCTACCTGATCCTCCAGGTCAGGCTATCCATGAACCTCGACTTCTTTCGCTCCTCATCGCTCACCTCATTTGGCATAAAGTTTGACAAACGGGTGAACTCCTCCTCATAATCCTCCACTGAATGGTCATCCTGAACTGACTCACTAAACTTCTTCCTCATTTATGCCTATACCGCTGGTGGAAAGTATTTGCTATCAAATCACACCCTGAACTCAGATATCGTCATCAAATCTCTCTCCTCAGCGGTGTAACTGACTCCCACCACTGTAAGGCTGCCCCCCGATAGACGAAAGGTAGCAAGCATTTGTTTCTGCACATCGATACACTCCAGCATGCGCAGATGGCACTAAATATTCTTCTTCCAGTCACAAGCCTCTACCACATTGGTATTACCCCGAAACTCGGGTGGCTGACCCTTCTGAAAGGTCTCCCTAACTCATTGCCAAGAAGGTGGCCTCATTGGTGTCTGAACTGCTAGTGCCATTGGAGGCAATGCTTGGGGCTGAGGAAAATGGGCTGCCATAGCCCTCATCGCTGTCTCGACTGCCTGAGCCACTATCACGGCCACCTGAGTAGTGGAGATAAACTTGGGTTAGGGTGGGGGTGGCAGTACATGTGGCTCCTGATGAGACTATCTCAACTCATCCTTGGCCTCGGCCCTCTCCGCTCGTTGTCTCTTCGGTGGCATCTGAAAATAGATCGAATTGTATAAGTACACAATTTATACAAAAATCTAATAGCAAAAATAAGATATCTCAAAAGCGAAAAATGAATCAACAGTCCTAATAATAGGCTCTCTATCAAATGAACACTACGCTGAAATGTAGTAAGCCTCACAGATCCTAAGGAAACAAGAACCTGATGCTCTGATACCATCTATGACACCCCGCCTAATTAACCCCGAGTGATCAGTCCTAAATTAAATTAGAACATGCTTCTCAATTGGTTCATTCTTAGCATCACTGTCGACCTTTTAATTACTAACCACCTAAGTGAGAAATTAGACTGGTGTCAAGTTTTATATTTCACTACTTTAATGAAATACTCATGCGGAAACAAAATAATTTAAACAATCACAATTAACTGAAATCAACCATTCACATCTAATAATCTGACCGAATAAACCATCGGCTAAAATCCAACAAAAGTAAAGACAGAAAATGATAAATCTCAACAAGTCTGACATAAATACTAAACAAAGTTGTGAGCTACATGCTCGAGTAACTGATAGAAAATTTCTACACAAGAAATGAAAAATAATGAGGCGCCTATCAAACTCCCGTAACATCCACATATGCTGCAGCAACGGATCCCTGGAATAAGTCAAGTCTGGCGTCCCTATGGCCGGACACCTAAAAGGTTTTTAAAAAATATTTATAGCAAGGGTTAGAACCCAAAATATTTAGAAAATGATTAACTTGCAGTAATAAATATATATGCATGCTCTTCATATTTTAGTTAGTGTCGCACTCCCTTGAGGACATCCTCACCCCTCCTCTAATGTGCACGACTAACGCCTTTAATAATTCCCCTTGTTATTTATCCCATAACTAGATAACCGATATAACCCTTGCAACCACCTTTCTCTAATCGAGTATGCAATAATTATGATTTCTAAGTTATTATCAACATTAACTTAATTAATCATTCACCCTTTTAAATTCATATAACTTTCACACCCGTTATACACATAATACAATTCACGGCGTGTATTAAATTACCCGTATATAATCATTTATCTCATTATATACGTATAACCATATTACAACATTCACACATATGTTGAAATAATAAATAATAATAATCATCTTCCCGAGTAATAACTCACCGAATGTATATTCTCTAAAGTGCTATCCCACTAGGTATATTCACATAACCTAGTTACCCCAAGTCAGGATCTCTCACTAACTTGGTTAATAACATAAATATTGGAGGCGGTCATATTCCTTCCCGGAAAGTGAGATGCCCCTCACCCATATAATGGACACTATGACTTGGGGATATACTCGCCCTACTCCCCAAGCTAGGGGATTCACCCTCTACGCACAACCTCCCCTAATAGCACTAGAGTATAAATTACAATAATATCTAGCCACTGATATAAATGCACACACCATATATATAATATCGCACACTGTATATATATATATATATATATATATAACAATCCCGGCTTTATTGTGTACTAAACCTGTAACACTAGCATATACGTCATAACTTGAGTTTATGGTCTAACTCAGATTATTAATTAATTTGCACATTAATTAATTTAATTACTTTGGTATCGCTCAACCACTATATCCGGACTCTCCCACTTGATCCAAAATTTAATATTTTGGAATATATTTCTCCAAAATTAACCAAAATGTGTCGCCCATAAATTCCCTCCAAATCCCAATTTAACTTCCCTCATAATTGTTAAGAATTTATGTCCTATATTTATTTCTCACTAAATAAAGTGTGGGAAAATAATTTTAAGTAAATTTCCCTTATATAACAAAATTTGCCAACCTGTCAAAAATCCTCGACGATTGATCGATCCCAGCCATCGATCGATCAAACAGGTCTTTGCCTTGTCCGAAGGTCTGTTTCTGCCATGGACAAAAACCTTAAGTGTCCAATTTCTTCTACAGTCTAACCCAGGTCCTATCATTAATATAATACACCAAGAACATCATAAGGAACCCCCATAAAGTCCCCCAAACCCCGTTTAATTTCTGTTATCTCCTATTTTCTGAATTGGGGAAAACCCGGGTTATTCATTAATTACGTCTTAACACCAAATTATTGACTCAAATTTGTTCATAATTCGTATGGGTTTTTACATCTGACCAGTACATATCAATCTCAGATTATATGATGAATCTCTACAACAATTTCTAATCATAAGGTTTATTTACAAAAACCCCATATTTGTACCCTCTTTACCCCAAAATGAATTTTGGTTCCCACTTCACACAAATATGAATTATAATACAAATAAATGCTACACCAAGTTAACCACTTGTCTTATGGTTTCGTAGGGTCTGATCCGGAGTTGTGATTCTCAAGGTTGATAATAAAATCCCCTTTGGTTCTTGCCTTTGTCTCCCAAAATGGTTCCCAGTGCCTTCAACTTCTCCCTAGGGTACTCTATCCAACTTTAGATTTTTCCACAGGGAAATATGTCGTTCCCCTTTTTCCTTTAATTAAGTAATTAGGCTAAATCCCATTTTTATCCTAATGGGCCAAGCCCAAGTGACCTAAATACCCCCCGTGTGGGCCCGGCTATGCCTAAAAACGTCCTGAGACCCATTTACTACCCCCGAGTACTTTATTCTGACTATCTTGGCCCTTCTGGACTCAACCGTGCACTCAGAATTAGCATCCGAATATTTTATAAAATTTCTTATCACCCACCTAACTTAGTCTGGAACCGACTCTCGGTTGAGATAAATAAACCCACATCATTACTACTCTTAAGACGTAATTAAATATTACTATTTACCTAATAAATTAATTTCTCATAAATATTAACCAATTATTCTCCCGATTAATATTTATATAATAATTTCATAATTAATTTCATTAAATTACGACACACTAGTAATTTAAATTTTTCCTGAATTAATTAACTATTAAATGCATAAAATTACGGGGTGTTACAGAGACTTGTTCCACGATTTGGTTATTTTGATCTAAGGAGATTAAACACAACGTTTTGACAAAGACTTTTGCTAAGGTGATTTGGGTAGAGCTTGAGAAGCTTTATTTAGAGAGGTCTTTGACTAATCGAATTAATTAAAAAAGGACTTCTCCCTTATTGACAATTTTCAAACATTTAAGGAAAATTTACTAATAGGTCCACTTGTTATGCCACTAGCGTGGACTTCTACAAGAAGAGAATTAGTGGACCTAAGTGCTTAAAATTTGTCAAAATTCATTTAGTGTTTAAAATTTGTTTGCGAGAGACTTAAGAGTACTTTACCCAACTATTAAACATGAAGGTGAATATGGAGGAAGAAGACAACGTTGTGATTTTTTTGGTTTCTCTTCCTAAGAGGAAAGATCATTTGGTGACTATGATGATGTACGAGAAGAAATGTATTATTTTTTATAAGATCACGTCAACCCTTTTATCCAACAGAGATAGGAAGAAAGTGGTTGAGGGTGACGATGATATCGTAAGCCTAGTCACTAAGGGAAGACTAGAGAACTGAGGTTCGAGGAGGTTCAGTTCCAAGTTAAATGGGCATAAGGACTAAACATGTTATTACTTTTATGAGTTTGGTCACATCATTCCTTCTTGTCGTAAACTTAAGGTAAGGAATTTGAAAGAAAAAATGAATCAGAAATGGCAGCAGATGCAAGTAATTCAAAGAATGTTGATGATTTTTCTCTTATTATGAATCCAAGTAATTCATAGGATGTTGATTATTTTTCTCTAATGGCAACCTATAATTTTAGTGAGACAATTTATGACTTTTGGGCTTTTGATTTGGGTTGTTCAGTTCACATGTGCATTTTTTCTACTCTTATAAAAAGGTGAATGCTATATTTTGATGGTCGACGAGAAAATCTTCAAAATTTTGGGAATTAGATCCATCAAAATCAACACATGTGATGGGTTAGTATAACTTTGTGTGGTTTTTGATGTAATTTGGGTCTTCAGATGAACCTTATTTTCCTGGGTGTTCTAGACTCCATGGATTACAAGGTTATAACATCGGGGCGAACTATGAATGTAGTGGCGGGTTCTCTTGTGGTGTTAGGGGGACTAAGATAAGAAATGTGTATGTTCTATAAGGAAATATATTAACAAGGGGATATATGGTGGAGTCTTCTATGACGAGTGGAAATTTGCATTCAAATCTTGATAATAGATGAATAGGTATAAGGGGTTTGAAGTATGGGAAGAGTCACAAGATTTTATATCATTTGGGATAAAAGGGGGATACACAACATTTTAGGAGTGTGAAATTTTCTTTTATATGGAAATTTAAATTTCAACAATCCTTAAAGTAAGGCAAACATATGAGGACAGGCATGATAATGTTTTGTGGTAATGTTAGTGGCATTTAAATACCCCATTCGAGTGCCATGAAGATAACTGAGAGGAAACAAATTGGTCATGATAGAGATGTAAGGGAAATTAGGGGGCACCCAAGTCTCTTAAGGAGGGAAAAAATGATTTTTAATTATTAATAAGTGATTAGGGGTGGTTAGCGCAAATGGCACTATGCCATATATTGAGAATTATCACAGGAGGCTGGTCATGGTCTAAATCCATAACCAAGGGGGTCAGAATCCAAATTCATGACCACCTTCAAAAAATTTATGACTAAGGTCAAGGGTTACCTAGATAGGACAACGGTCACGGTTCAAGAATGTGACCACCATGGAGTATGCTCATAGTTGAAGTTGAAGGTCAAGTTGAAGGTCGAGTTGAAGGTCACGGTTTCAGAAAATGACAAACCTTAGTGGAGTATGCTCATAGTTTTGAACCGTGACCACCTTAAACAGTGAAAGTTATTTAATTTGAATTGGTCACAACCCAATGGTCATAGTTTGGGAACGAGCCCAAGTGTTTGTGACTATTAGGGTCATGTCTTGGGACCATGGCCATATATGGGGTCTTATCACAAAAAAATTTGGTACAAGATTCGTTACGGTCTTGAGCCATGTCCATTATCTGCTATAAGAAAACCCCTAAGGGTTTCTTTACATTTCACCGACATTTCTCTCGCTCTTGTTGTCTGCTCACCAGAGCTCGTCTCTCTCTATCTCTCACGCTCTCTCACTCAAAAAATATTATCTTTCTCACTATATGTTTGTGTGTGTGTGTGTGTGTGTGTGTGTGTGTGTGTGTGTTTCCATGTGTTTTTGTGTATATACATATATATGCACACACGCGCATGCATGTGTATGTGCTTGTGTATATACATAAAATTGGGTATGTATATGAAATTTGACCTATTTAGTTGTGTAAATGTGAAATTGATATTGAAATTTGGTATATACCCATTTTTATGTAAGTGTGAAATTGATATTGAAGTTGGGTATATTCATGAAATTGAACCCACTCGGTTGTGTAAATTTGAAATTAATATTGAAATTGGGTATATATATGAAATTGGACCCATTTGGTTGTGTAAATGTGAAATCAATATTAAAATTAAGTATATACATGAAATTGGACAAATTTTTTTGTGTAAATGTGAATTTGATATTGAAATTGGCCTGATACGCGAAATTGGACCCATTTGTTTGTGTAAATGTGAAATTAATTTTGAAATTGGGTATGTATATAAAATTGGAACCAGTTAGGTATATTGAAATTTAAAACTATATATGTGATTGGTATAATGGTATTTCATACGCATTATAATAGTAACCTTATAATTAATTATACCCTTGATGAGTTATGATATTTCATACCATTAAAATAGTAACTTTTATCCACATCCACACACACATGTATATACTTTTACACAATTTCACACACACACACAGTTGTACAAAATTTCAGACATATATACATATTTACACACTCAAACACATATACACATATACACATGCACATATATATACAAATGCGCTCACACGTACAACACATGAATTTTTATATATAAAAAAAGTCCCTCATATACTCATGCACATGCATACATACATACATCTACACGATCTCACATATATATACACACAATTTCACATATATATATATATATACATAAATTCACATAATCATACACATATATACACGCGTACTCACTTGCGCACATATATATACATATATGCACACATGTATAACACATGGATTTCTATACATACATGAAGCCCTCATATACTCACATGCGCACACATACACACCCCCACACACATGTATATACTTTTACACAATCGCACATATATATAGACAAAATTTTACACATATATACACACACTTATACACTTATATACACATACTCACACGCGCATATTTATCTACACATACGCGTACAAGTATAACACATGAATTCCTATACATGTATGAAGTCCCTCATATACTCACATGCGCACACATACACACACACACACACACACACACACATATATATATATATATATATATATATATATATATATATATATATCATGTTACACATATATACATATATCCACACGCTCATACATATATATACACAATACTCACACGCACACGTATATATACACATATGCGCACACGTATATATAATGCAGTGTTCTAAAAAACGCGCCTAGGCGCGAGGCCTTTTAGATAAGCCAAGTTTTGGCCTTAGACGTGTATTAAGGCGTGGTCAACGATGGTCAACGTTTTTTTTGGGTAAGGCGTGAAAAAACGTGAGTTTTTTTTAGTATTTTAAAAAAATAGTATTTTAACTTACAAATATTTAGACATGTTTTTAAGATATGTGCCATTTTAGTATTTTTAATAGCCTTGCCATAGTCAAAAATATTAAAATATATTTAAAAATGCCTAAACGCCTTTTTACGCCTAAGGCCCGCCTAGGCTTCTAAGGCTTAAGGCTTAGCCTCCACGCCTCGTGTTTTTTAGAACCTTGATATAATGAATACACTTTCTACCTAAATGAAAGTTTTGAGTAACATGGGATACAAAACTTACATGTTTAGAATATGATAATATGTTAACATTTTAGATTGAATAATATGTTAACATGTTTTCTTCTCATTCCATGTTCGCATACAATTAGAGAACCATTATTGAACCTCAACTGATTCCATGTGCTTTCTTTGTTCATGTAATTTTACGTATCATTTATTTTATGTAACGGAGTCTTATATATAGTTATAACCTCTTGGTTAATTGTTGTGGTCGTGTTCACCCCTTCCTTAATTGGTTGTTATTTGGATCAACACAAATTGATGGAAGGGATTGCACATTTATAAATGGATTGATTTAAAATAATTTTTCAATTATCTTGGATCGTTATTAGAATCAAAGGCATAAAAACTAGGTTTTAAGGCAAAACCTCGGGTTCCATACCTTTGTGGATCATTTCTAATTATCATAAAATGGTGTCAATTTGGAGAAAATGAATGATATTAGTCAGCCTTTGATATTCCAATATATTATCCCTTGAATGATCAAGAAGAGTGGTCTTCTCTTTTGAAAGTAAACTTTGAAGAATTCCTAGAGAAATTTTTTATCTCTCCTCACTTGCTCTCTCTGCATGATTCTAATTGTGTTTATATCTCTCCCACTTGCTTAGTCAACTCCTACTTATCTTCCTCAACCCAGAAATATAGTGGGAAGAACTGGACCAAGTATGGACTCCTCTAAAAGTTCCAAAATAGGTGCCTTCAGTTAATAAAGTGGTATAAATAACAAAACATAATTCTAAACTCAAAATGGATTAGTGAGTACATTGGGGATTCAAGATAAATAATAAAAGTTGGCTTCCAAAGGAAAAATGAAATTTCAAATTACAACCCTGTTATTTATTTATTTTCTATTTAATTATAATTAAATCCATTAAATAATTACAACTTCACTCCAATTTAACTATCTAAAATTCATTACAATAAAAGATGCCTTTATCTGCAAAGTTATATAGTTCATAATATGACTCCCCACGTTAAGTATACAGTACCCTCTTGGTGATATTAATTTACTTCTAATCAATTTACAGCAACATCTTAATTATTCTTTGTTCTCAAACTTAACTTATTTGATACTCTATCGGATATAAATCCACTAGCTAAGTTTACTAATAGAAACCAATATTATAATTTTATTAAAGGGTGTCATATTCCATAGTACTTTTTAGACATGGAATCCTCTAGAGTGTGATCTCGAATATACTTACACAAACATTGTTGTCTCGCACCCATCGATAAATCAGATCAATGATTATCTAAATACTTTGATCCTCATAATCCTATAAATCAAGAGTCTATAAAGTCTAATCTAGTTAGTAACTAGACTTTAATCACATTGTTGGTCATGTTTAATACATTTTTGATGTATTAGTACAATCCTCCATGAATTATCAGATTAGATCCTAAATCATCATATAGGTTCCCATTGCCAGGACAGACTACAAGGATTTCACTCGCAATTCTACTAATAGGATGTCAGTCCTCCTATCTGAACTTTGAATTACTCAATCGTACTAGAACTGTAATTAAGGTCTTTTGTTCCCACACTAGAATTCCTACTGAGTATGATTGTCTAACAAAAATAATATATTTACAAACAAATATAAGGTTTTCCTACTAAGATGATTCTCATTTTAAAAGTAAACTCTCATCAATACTTTATAAACCAACATAAATATATTTACATGATTTAATGAATAAAAACAAATAATTTGGTGGACACATAGTAATTTTAGGATTAATTTAATTAAAATCAACTTAAATTGGACTTGTTAATATTCTTCGGGTAATATATATATATATATATATATATGTTCGGTTAACTGTTGTAGTTGTGTTCACCCCTTCTTTAACTGGTTGTTATTTAGGTGAACAGAAATTAGTGGAATGGATTGCACATTTCGTGGACATATAGTAATTTTATGATTAATTCAGTTAAAATGTACTTAAATTAGACTTGTTGAAGTTGTGCGGGTGAATATTAATGGATAAATCTGTTTTGGCACAATTGGTGGACACATAGTAATTTTAGGATTAATTTAAATAAAATGAACTAAAATTGGACTTGTTAATATTATGTGGATGAATAATAATGCATATATTTATTTTGTTAACCTTTGTGATCGTGTCCACCCCTTCCTTAAGGGGTTTTTATTTGGGTGAACACAAATTGATGGAAGGACTTGCACATTTGGCAAACACATAGTAATTTTAGGATTAATTTAATTAAAATGAACTTCAATTGGACGTGTTGTGAAATATGGATCAGTTGGAAAACAATCTTTAGTTTATGATTAATTACATCCATTACCTTTAGGACTCGTATTCACATCCTCCTTTTATATATTTTCTCATAAAAAAATGAGTCACAATAGTAATTATTTTCAATAAGAGTATGAGAGGTTGTAATTAGACCACATTCCTAATTATAAAATATGGAAATAGAAAAATTGAATGATTTAATTCCTTAAAAATCATGGAGTTGATCTATTGCAAGCATACTTGTTTGATCATATTATATTTTCATTCCCAGAATGGTGGGATGAGGCAGTAGAGAATATATTCCTCCTTCATAATCCCGACAAGGCATTAATGTTAGTGACACTATTAGAAAATGAAGAAAAAATATTTGTCCATTGTAGATACAACTCCGTAAAGAGAGCATTTACTCAGATTGTAATGTCTTATGACATATGCACATTAAAAATGAGCTTGAAAATAAGTTTAAGAATAAAGGATTTTGAGTTTCTGTCATGAACCTTTATACATCAATTGTAGACATGCTTAAGCCCAGTTATCCGTGTGCAAAATTTTGTAAATTTTTAAAAATCAACCGATTGGATGGAAATTAAATACATCGAGAGTTTTATACATGATTGTTGTACATTGCTCTCCATTTTTTCAATCGTAAGTAATATCGAACACGAACAGAGATAATCAACCCAATATTAGAACACCTATAACTCGATTCTCTCCTAGACCCAAACCTCAGTTTTAATCACTTATGGGCTGGCAATAGTATACTCTGTTGCAGGTTCAATCTACCACTCTATCTCTGAGGCTTCCAACTCAACATACCCCTGTTAATCTAACACCCCACCTCCCTCTATCTAGGATCCCAAACAAATGGTAAAAATTCCATTGGGTTCTCGAGTTTCGAAAATCCTATCAATAAAAAACTAACGTCCAGATTTTTAAAGCTTATTGTTTGCCTGTCAGAAAGATGACCTTGGGCGTTAGGGAGCTGAGACAATTTAAAGAAGGTTGATCATAATATAAAGGATAACACGTGGGATCAACTTTATGATAGTTTTATATTCCCACCGATTCGAAGGTAAGGGTTATTTCTGGAGTAAGTGAACATATCAAAACCTATACGACGAACCTTCAGAAGATTTTTTCCCAAAGGGGGCATCGAGTTTTGATATTTTGGGTTTGAAAGACAAATCTCCCCAAAATATTGAAAATTCTATCGACCAATGGAACAACTTATTTTGATATGTGTATTTTTGTGTGTGAATAATTTTATGTGTATTTAATATTATACATAAAAATATTTATTTATCTCTCTATCTATCTCTCTATCTATCTATCTCTCTCTCTCTCTCTCTCTCTCTCTCTCTCTCTCTATATATATATATATATATATATATATATATATATAATCACTTGACTAAAACACAAATCAACCCACCTAAACAGTCATATCTGACTCTTACCCTCTCATTAATTTCTCTTAAATGAGTTCTTAAGAGATATGTTTAATGAATATCTTAAGAGATATTCTTAAACTAATCTTAGCCTCTCCTCCTAAACAGTCACATTTAAGAGATTATTTTTTAGAGTAATTTATATGTAGGATTAGTTTGTAGGTAGTTTTGGTGTAATTTTTAGGGTTAGTTTAATGTTTAATTTTTAGTTACTCCCTTTGCATTTTTTAGAGAGTTGTGTGTGAGTGAGAATACATTTGCTATGATACAAATATTAAGTTTCAGTGCCTTTTAATTTCGTAATAGAGTGTGAGATTAGTGATATTCATGTTAAAGCATGGTAGTTTAATGAAAATGCAAGGAGACTTAGTTTAGTATTGTATTTGTCTATTATATTACTTTTACATGCCTCATGTGGTGTTATTATTATATTTTATATGTAATAATACCCAAATGAGAGGCTAAAATCTCCATTCACAGGATGAGATGAAATCCTTAACTTTATTATTATTTTTATATATATATTTATTATGTTATTACACTTTTACTATTTATATTCATTCCTCTAGAGAGCGTGAATAATTTTTTTAAAGAAAATAGTAAATTATATTATTTATTTAAAAATTAAATTATATATATGCAATTTTGAATGATATTTTAGTTTTAATTTCTTGAGTCTAAAGTTTCATTTTTAATGGTTTAACATACTTTTAGTAAATTTTCCCTTTGGGTGATTTTTTAGAAAATATTTAAATCTGATTTTTAAAGAGTTTGTGAAAGTTTAACATTAATCTTCTAAAAACACAATGTTTAAATTTATATATGCAACGAGAGTTAATTTGTGAATTTAAACATATCTAGGGGTATTTAAAATAAATAAACTATCGAATTAAAATAAATAGGCTAAGTGGTGAATTATAATCCCCATGAATTATCTCATATTTGTTTACATGTCATATCTCTCTCACTTTATGATTTAATTTATACATAGTTTAGTTCAAACTTTTACCTTGTTGGTTAGTATATTGTCTCCTGTAAATTGTTTTTTTTTTAAATTGTAGTAGTCTTCAATTTTTTCCATGCCATATTGAGAATACAAATTTATGCCATGTCTTGCCATTATACATATTATTTAGTGTATTGTGTAGGTTTCCAATGGATTTTGATTGGAAAGGGTATCCAACAACGACTTGCATTGAAAACCATTTTCAACAAATGGCGTCATAGTCGTCTTATTCAATGTTGTAATTGTGCACATTTTGTGGAGATAGCATTTTTATCAAATGGTTCCACTCCCGACTTCCTGAGTTAAGGAGTGCTTGAAGACTTGTACTTTTGTTTTATTTGTATAGATTTTTATTTTTCATAAATTGGTTATGGTAGGATTATTGAGGTCTTATACTATTTATTTGTGGTGATTAAAAAACACATTATTTATATAATTAATTAAAAAAGAAAAAAGGTAAACAAAACAAAATAGAGAGATCATCGTTGGAGTAGATTAAAAGCCTCTCTATTTTGGGTCAGTAGGACTCCCGGGGATAACCAAAGTTTAGGTGGAACTTCCCCCGATCGATTCACCTCGTTCTTCACCCCATGTGTGTAATAGTCATGGGAGGTACATTTTTTATCACTCGCGAACCTCCCACAAGAGAATCCATGTATTGTTTTACTATTTGATCATATTTAGATTTATTACATAGATAGTCTTTACTTTGAATGGTTCGATGAATTAATGAACGTAAGATTTAAACCCGATCATTAAAACCAGTTGAGATTTCATCAACCACTCAATCTCTTAACCCAATTTGATTTTTACACATGCCATCATTTAATTAAATTAATCAACTAGAAAGCAAAGTAGGATTTCGTGTTCGTATGACCCTTTCGGAATGAGAAACTCAAAGTATACTCCAATGAGTCCTTTTCTCGCCTGCCAATCCTCAAGTAGATCTCTTTTGAGTTAACTAAGTTGTCCAGGGAAACAGGATTTTATGTGTGGCCACTCAAAAAACATGTTCGTGCTTCCCTCGTCATCGTATAGAATGACTAATTGTAATAGTAGCTAGCGTGATGAGACTTGACTAGTAAGCCTCTTATTCTCTTGAGGAGAGAGTAGGTGCACAAAATGTTTAAAGGCAATGTTTAAGACTCCGTGTTTTTATTGTTTAAGGATTCATTAAAATTTCACTGCCCCGTTACCTAATTAAGGATTTAAAACATGTGCTTGTGCTAGTTAGACCTTTTCCTTTGCTTGTGTAGCTCTAGTCAAAATGCTTTGGTAGTCGATTTTACGCTTTGTCTTTTTGTTTAAAAGAGAGTTTGAACTTACCTGTTTCAGAAAAACCGAAAAGATTTTCCATTCAATTCTTATATTTAAAAAACATCAATAACATATTCCTTGTATTTCCAAAAATACAAGAACCCAAAATTATTTTTCCTTCTTTTTTTAAAAAATAAAAAAATCCGCAAAATATTACTCAGGGACTTCTTGTGCTCTCTTTATGATCGAAGAACACATTCTAAGAGACTACTTTGGTACACACCATCTTCTGGAAGAATGTTTAAGATTGATCCCGAGACCTAACTCTACCCTCTAATTAATGGTTTCAATTCTCTCACTTAAACCATTGATTCTCTCACCACGTCCATGAAATGATATCACCTTTCACAGGCCCCGGTGAAAAGTGTCAATGAGTCTAACGATTTATCTTACATAGATTTTTTCAATACCAATCACTTATCCAATGCGTTCCCGTTCCATAATTATCAACATGATCCCACCACGGAACAAGCGTCTATATTTGACACTATTTGGGAACCCTTTCTGGCCTATCTTAATGACATTAAAAATACTAATTAGTGTAAGTACTAGAATTATTAGTGGGGGCATCATTAACCTCCCATATAATACCAATCCTAAAAATAAGTTAAGTATCTTCCAAATTTCCAACAGTCGTCATAACAACAATTTGCACCGTTCCCGAACCAATACTCTCATTAGACTCACCAAATTCATCAATTGTCTCTCTCTCTCATAGAAACCTACCTCCGTTTATCGATAACTTGACCCCATTCCACTCGCTTCACATAATTTTTTATGACTTCTTATTTTTTAGTGAGTTTTTACCATCTCATCTACACACCACTTCACCACCACCCTCCACATCCTTTCTCAAAAGTCTCTTGCAATATATCATAATTAAATATGATCAAGCCATTAAATATCAAAATTTATACTCTAGTGGGTTCAACAATGATTAAATACCTATGAGTCTGAAAGAGAGTCAAATTTCCACTTATTCAACACATTGCCTACCCTACGGAGAATGTCAACGAGTTGGCTTGTGACATAAATTTTGAGTGTGACCAACGTTCTTACCATGAAAATCTTAAAGTTGATGCCATTCCATGATCTAACATACAAGTTGATAATTTTTTTTTACTTACCCAAAGATTATGATACTTATCCATCCCCTAAGAGACCAAAGGAACCTAACATTGATGTTTTCATTCCTTCTATGCCTAGTCTAAATGAACCTACATTTGAGATTCAGATCCCCATTAAGTCCAAAAAACCCTAATTTTAAGGTTCTGCCACCCACACCAAGACAAAAATATTCTTAAGTATAAACCTATTGAACCTATTGTGTGTTTCCTCGAGTCATCACTTTATTATACGTTATCTCCATCTACAAGTTCACACCAATTCATCGAGATTGAATCAGATATGGCTCCTACCTCTCTTGACATGGATCTTATCTAATAATGTTTGGCTCACTTTGATTCAAACTTTGATGTTGATTCTTATATCTGGAATTCCAATGCCTTGTTAGACTCTTCCACCACTATGGATGGTGACATATAGGTGGATAAGTTGATATCTTAATCTCTGATACCATGATCCCTCTTAATAGTAACCTTGAAGATTATTCTTACCCTCATGATGAGTGTGTATCCTCTACCCTTAAGTTAGATCATCTTCCCATACCTATTGTCTCATTGACCCTCCACGTAGTTTGGATCTTGTTCTTGTACCTCTCATGTTTCCATCCACTCATTTAGGTCCCCACCTACATCTTCCATCCACCTTCAATCTCCACAATCCATTTCGTTAGTTCTTCATCTACCTCACCATTATAGATAGTGTTTGTGGTGCTACTCTCGCTTCTTATAATATTCCCACTTGCATAAAGACCTACTAACGTGTCTATTTTGATTATATCCAGCTTACCTATCTGTCATGGTGTGACCATTATCATCGCTCATTTATAGAATGGTCATGTGATTTCCTTGAGGCCCGTCCCATTACCATTAAAAACCCTTATGCCTCCCCACCGAGCTTGAGCAAAATTCTTATATGGCCCTTAAATCTCTTACCTTTATTCTCAATGAGGTTCATGTGCATCATCCTTATGACATTTGCATTACATATCCTCCATAAGGCCTTAACTCCACACTCCCTTGGTCAACCAAAACTCTCAATCGCATTAGGCACTTTTCCCATCAAGTGCATTGAGCTTGTTGACCCAATCTTCCAAAACTTATTGTTCAGTATTTTTTAGGTGTGGTTATCCTCACCCACGCTCCTCTGCTACAATTTCATCATTGTTTTCATCTTTTGTTTAAGGTCAATATCTTTATGTCTGGCTTAATACATTAAACGTAGCACTATCGAGAAGCAACCCATTGTGTCTTGTTTTATAAGTATGAGTCTCATCTTGTTTGGGAGTGGTGTCATAGATTTCCCCTTATGATTTACAAATACTTTATAAACTTGTACATTTTGTGCCACCCTATCATTATTCAAGTTTCACCTTAGGTTCTACATGTGATACCCTTTCATTAGCAGTTGACTATGGTAATATCTTTCTTACCATGTGTTTCAATTTACACTATGGTTTTGACATCGAGGACGATGTTCTTTTTTGTTTGTGGTGGAAAATTTATCAAAACTGTACTTCTTTTTAAAAAAATATCAGAAATAAGACATTTTTTTAAAGTAGTTTACCTCATTTTTTTACGTGATGTATCCATAATCTATATTCTAGAAGTCTAGGAATACCCCTATTAAAACTTAAAGTTGTACTTTAATCTTATAAGATTAAGTAATGCATCTTAAGACATGCTTGCACTATGAACTCCTAAGACTTGATACATTTTTTGCACTTATGACAGTCTAAAGTTGTAGAATGTGATTATTCTCAAGAAAACCTTAAAAATCACTAATGGAGACTTGAACCCCTGGGCTTTCGAGATATCCAACTTTTGATGATTTTATGCAATCTCTGAGTCACTTGATGGCTCAACTTTCTTTGGATACATACTTAGTCATTTAATGATCTAATTATTCTTTATATTTGGTGTAATGATTGAGAATATCACTTTAGAGTTGTAAGAAACATGTGCATTGTAGTTTGTTCTAATCACCAAACCATCACCCATTTCATTTATACACTTATTCCTTTTCATATATCATTCATTTTCCCTAACCTATACATATTCACCCACATCATTTATATATCATGTCGCGTCATTGTACTTATTTTTTAGAAAAGAGTAGTTGAAATTATAAATGTAAACATGTTTCCATTCATGTTATTAAAGAAAAAATGCATCATACATAAAAAGAAAAAGGTGAAAATGAGGGGAAAAATATGTTAAATGGAGACATAAAATTTTCAAGTTGTAGTACACTCTTCTAAAAAAATCCATAACAGCATATCATCCATCTTCCAAAAAACTCTTGGTGAGGTGTTCGAGCAAATGAAAAGTCTATGTAGTGAACAACTCAACATTCTCAACATAGTGATTAACATTCCTTACATGGGATCAAATTCATTCTAGTATACTTTATTTGTTATGCGTGTGTGAGATGTTTGATCTTGTTTACATTTACTCACCTCCTACATACAAGAAAGATACACTTGCCTAAATCTCAGAGAGTTCATTTAAGAGAGTGATGTCTAGTGAGATTTGAAGTCAAAATATTAATTCTAAAAAGAAATCTAGAAATTACTCCTATGATATTCGAAAGTGTTTTGAATTATTCACACAACACACGTTGAGTTCTAGGAAATATTATACCTTTGGTACTAATTAAACTTATCTTTTTATACATTGATAGTTATATATTTATATTCCTTGAATTTCTTAATGATGGGTTGTGCGATATTTCCTATGTTTAATAATAGATTCACTGCATTTCAACAAATCATTTACAACAAAAACATTTTGGAATTTTGTGGATATATTCACTAAAAATTTGCATGAGACAACACTCGTCCTGTAAGGTAACCTTGAGGTGTAATGGGTTGTTGCACATGCTAAGATCATAAGTACCTGTGAAAATGTCATAGTTTGCACACTTATGCCATGTTATATATATTTTTTCTCGAGGACTAGAAAAAGTCTTTTTGAGGATGGTGTGATAAGCACCGAAAACATTCATATTTATGTCCTAAAAAGATTCATTTTAATTGTTAGTTCTTGTTAATATTAGCCTTATGTGTGCAATTTTTTATCTTGTAGGTCAATATGTAGTTGGTATTTCAAAATACTTAAATCATTGCAGTCGCGACAAACTTGTGGTCTAAAGCGTAAATGAAAATATCATGTGACTCGAGACATCAAATACTCGAGAACCCAGCCCCTTGCATTCCCTAACCCCACTCTCAATTTCTCACCTCTTGTGTGTATGCGTGTGTCTCAATTTTTATAAATATAAATATGTGAGATTACATGTTGGTGCCTATGTATATTATATTATTATTATTATTATTACTATTATTATTATTATTATTATTATTATTATTATTATTATTATTATTTAATTTTATGTGTATGTCACATTTTTGTATTACTAGTATATATGCGTGTGATATATATATATATGCTCAAATATCCCACATTATTCTCCCATTTCCCTTATTTTCATCACAACCATCACCCCAATTCCCATCTCCTCTCGCTACATACCTTATCTTTCCACCAAAGCTGCCACCCCCCCCCCCCCCCTCCACACACACACACACACAAAAAAAAAATAACTTACCTACCAAGATGGAACAAACCAGTCATACACCCTACCCATATCCTCTCTCTCCTTTCTTTATATTCTCCTATCTCAATCACTTGACAAAAACCAAAATCACCCCTTCAACCTCCTAAACTTTCATAACCCACTCCCACCCTCTCTTTACTTTCCCTTTTCCCTCTAACACCCACAAATCTTAGGTTTTCCTCACCTCACAAGTATGCAGCTGAATTTCAATGGATTCCACACATAGTTGAGAGCTCATTTTTAGAGTATTTTAATTTTTTGATTAGTTTTATATGTAGTTTTAGGGTTAGTTTAGTGTTTGATTTTTAGTTATTTCTTTTTATTTTATGAGGGTTGTGCGTGAGGCATTATGCATTTGGTGCGATAAAAATATTGAGTTTAAGTGCATTTTAATTTCAGAATAGAGTGTGATATTAGTTGTGTTCTTCTTCTCTCATATTTCTTATTTTAAAACTCAAATTTATAGGGTGTTATTCAGGATCAAGTTTGGGAGTTCAATGGATATGCAAGAAGACTTTATTTAGTATTGTATCTATCTGTTTTACTTTTTAATGTGTCATTTATGGTGTTATTATTACATTTTATATGTATTAATTCACAAATGAGAGGCTAAAATCCTCATTCTTGGGGTGATATGAAACCTTTATCTTGATTATTTTTATTTTTCAGTTTATTTATTTATCATTCCTTTTTATCGTTATTATTATACTTTCGTAATTTATATTCACGCCTCGAGAGGGTAAATAATTTCTTAGGGAAAATTATAAATTCAAATTACAATATTTTTTTAATAATTAAATTAGAGATAAGAAATTTCTAAAAGATATTGTAGTTTTGATTTCTCAACTATGAAGCTTCATTTTTCATGGTTTAATATACTTTTAGTAATTTTTTCTAAGCGGGTGATTTATTGGAAAATGTTTAATTTTGATTTTTAAAAAGTTTATGAGAATGCAATTTTAATCTTTTAAAAAGATAATGTTTGAAATCATATTTTCAACGACAATTGATTTGTGGATTTAAACATGTCTTAGGGTATTTTAAATAAGTAAACTAATTAAATAAAATAAGTAGACAAAGTGGTAAATTCTAATCCCTTGATTATCTCATATATATTTACACCTCATATCTTTCTCACATTATTGTTTCATTTAGTACTTAGTTTAGTTTAAATTTAAGCTTTATTATTTAGTATGGCATCCCTTGATAACCATCTTAGATAGTTTTAGTCTTCATTTTGATATTTCCATATTGATTAGAGAAATGTACACCATTACTTGACATTGCAATGTCTTTTTAGTATTTTGTGTAGGTATTCGAGGTATTTTGATTGAAGAGGATCATACCATAATGACATCCCAAAAAATTGTTTCATCAGTAGTTTTGGTTGGGAGTTGAGAGATTGTGGTGTTGTGATGCTTAAGTTTAAGATGAAACTTTTTAATATTTATCAAGGCTGATGTCTAAAGTTGAGTAGCGCTTGATAGTTAGTAATTGAGTATGAAATATGTTATGGTATTACTTATAGCTCGTCATGATAAGAAAACTATTAATGGTTAAAGGTTCTTAGTACTCATTGATCATCTTTAAGGTTGTTTATTACCCTTTGATCAAGACTTGTTTATATCGAAATTGTGTTAATTTCTTCTTAGGGAATAAAGAGATATTATTTGCACGTTATTGCTTGAATATTTGGAGACTCATACTTTATGAATCTTGAGGATCGAATGGTTTTAGTATAATATATTATTATGTTTGTTTGGGTTATGTAGAAGATTTCTTATAATGGTCTTGATCCTCATTTGTTGACTAACATTTTCAAGTTATGTTATAGGGAACAGATGTAATGCTTAGTAATGATAATTCTTTAGCATGGATCGCAGCTGATGATATATTTAGTTCTATAGTGTTAAAGTGCTTTGTACATATTTATTTATATAATTTGAGTTCATTACGAGACTTTTATTTATTATTCAATTCATCAGATTTTATTAATAGGAATTGTAATAATACTTAAGTTGTATCATTTTATTCGTATTCAGTTTCATATAGTATGCATGTGGATATTTAGGTTTTTATTTATTGTCATATTCGCATGGTTTAAGATTATCCATATTCATTTGTAATTTATATTATTTCGCATTCTTATAATGTTATTAATTATTTGACTATCGTAAATTAGGTCATTTGGACTGATCGCCCTAAATATGAAGTTAATGGGGTATCATAGAACATATGTGGACTCCTCATACATCAATCCCCTCGGCTGAATTTAACTAAGATGACTTAAATTAAACAATTTTAGTTATAAGACCAAATTTCACTTTCCTCAATAACACCCAATATATTAAATAAAAACATTCCAAATCTATATATATTAGTATAAAAATATAACAGAATAAGAATATGTAAAGATTAGATTGTGAGTTTTGAGCTTAAACTACTCTTTAAATATTATTATTAACTTCCCCTCTTTACATTACAAGTTTTTTCTCTTAAGTTTATAAACAAGAACATAAGGAAAATAGTCTACTAGAAGCTTTTAGGTTTACATGGTTTAATTTCTCACATTCTAATTTTTAATCACACGAGACATGTTGTATAAACATTACACCATATTTTCATACTTTCATTTTGTTATTGCTTATAATTGGTATACTGATTGTCTTAGCCTAATATACTAATTACCTACTGATAAATAGATAAGATATATAGTTACTAAAATACTAACACTAGAATAAACTATAGAGAGATGACAAAAGAGAATAAAACTGAATTTACGTGGTTTCACCCAAATTAGTGCCTATGTCCAAAGGTGCAGTGCTGGTTGTATTAACTAACGGGCCATCGACATTGATGAGTACAAGATATAAGCCCTTAAGTTCTCTCTATAATTGGACAACATAATTGCAAGGATGATCTCATAAGTTACCCACATGTGGGTAATGTGTGTTATTTATAGGTTGGGTGAAGAGAAAGAAATGAGGGGAACACATAGCTCACCTTTATAGGTTAGTCTGTACACGTTTTACATACATGGTAATAAAATAATCACAAGTCGGTTATTGGCACATGGGGGAGAATATTTGCATATGTATATATAAGCTGCTGACATCATCAGTCACAAAGTACATGCCTGATGTAATGGTATTAGTTATCAGTGCCAATTAACAGTGCTAATTTCCCTATCATGCATGGTCAAGATGACCATGCTCTTTGTTATGTCCAACCACATTGCCATTTGGCATGTGGGTGCAGGTGTCATCTTTTGATTGGTCTACGAGTTATTCTATAGTTATGGTATGATAATATTTCCAAGACTTTTCTCACGATTTAGCTCGTAGCAGATGCTGCGGATATCATAACCTTCTGGGTTAGTGTTAGGAAAATTGAGTGAGTGGTGTTTTAATATCAGGATGTCGTCGGCTCAGAATCTTCTCAGCTCATCATTTATAGACCACATTGACTTATTCATTTTGGAAAATTTCTCAAGCTATAGGTGCACCACATGTCAAACGCTGGCTGGAGCGACATGTAATAATTATTGCGTGTAAACATTGGTCGGTGCACATGTAGTTTTGAGCCGTCGGTTTATCTTTTCGAGGCATTATGTCACGTCCCTTATAAAATAAGGTAATGATTGTTATCTACAAAAGTATAAAAGGAAGTTTTGAAACTCATATCAACCTTTCATAATCCCAATTTTCCATATATAATTTTAGAGAGAAAGAGATAGTCCTTAGTTTTTAAACTCTTGTCTTTCCTGACCATTTTCTTACCGTTCTCTGCCATTTTCAGTTGCAATTTTGTTAGTGTTCATCTCCCCGATGAAGGTCTTCACTTTTTGGCCATCTTTGTTCTACTTCGGCCATTTCTTGAGTCATTTTTCCTCTTTATGGGACTTCGGGCACCCCTTTCCTTTGGTTTTTAAGATTTTCTTTAATTTCTTTAGTTTAAAATTACGATTTCGTTGATTGGGTACATATGTGGTTGTTTTCCATGGTGGACTTGTTGTCTGTTGGTGAATTTTAGAAATTTGCGTCGCCATTAGGTTGGTTGGCCTTCGAACTATTAGCGTTTAATGTTTTCTTACTTAATTCCTTCAATTTTGAGAACAAATAGCCCTCAATTACCTCTCTTTTCTTAATACCCACCCTTTATGATCGAGGATTCCTTGGCCAAGAGGGTGTTGAGACATATTCGTAAGTGTTACAATCTTTTTCCTGAATTTTTTAAGTCCAGAAGGCCAGTTCCTCTATGAGTTATTCGTTCTGTCGAGGAAGATTGTAATAATACCAATTGTGTCCCTTGTGTTTCTTCCTCTGTTGGGTCGGATCCTCAACCCCCAAGTGTTCGGTATAGTAGATGTACATTCTTATCATCCACAAGTTTTGACCGTGCCAACCGTCAATCAGGAGATAGGAATTACTCTGATAAAGCCTTCGAGGTGTCCATTATTGAGGTCAGGACTTTTTCTAAGAAAGCCATGGAATTTAAAAAGATTTCAGAACCCTCCACCTCACTAGTAGTGGTTCCTATAGACTCGTCTATGTTATTTCATAGCTTATATGATCCACCTAGGCGAGGTGTCATGCCTATGACATCTATGAGTCTAAACTAATGGATTTGGAAGATCTTTAAAACATTTATAGATATAAGATGAAGGTTTCCAGACCCTATAAAAATTGTTTATGATCGACGCTCAACCGACGGGATTTAATTTCCCTTTTTGTGTATATAGGTGGGTCTTTGTCTCCCTCTTCACCCTATCATAATCATAAGAGGAATCTTAAAAGGTTATGGAATAGATTTGATCCAGCTTCCCTATAATACGTATAGGATGATCCTCGATTCCAAGGTTTACTAGAGGGAGAACTTTGGGTGTGATATAATCGAGGAAGTTTTTTAGGCATATCTATAGTATTTGTAAGAGCAAGATTTCATAATTTCTCATAGATTAGGTATTTTAGCATATCCCATTACAAACTGGACTTTCAAACTGAATACTTCATCTGCATTACTTCCACAATGATTTGAGTATGTGTTGGTGACTGAGATTCATGTTCGAGATTCAAGCCGTTGGAATCGTCATAAACACTTTATGAAGGTATACGGATTTATGATTTTGATTATTTCTCAGTCTAACGATATTTCGGGATGTCTTTTATACTCGAGGCATTTTTCATTAAAAAAATTTGAATATAAAATTTTTTATTTCTAATTTCGTTAGAAAGAAATTTACATCTCCTTAGAATGAGATTATGTTCTCATTCGAATAAGGTTGAAAGTCATTGAAACAACGTGTTATTTTCATTAGAAAAGACTTCAAGTGAAAGGGGCTCTGTTTAATAAACCCACTTTCATTGGAAGCTCGTTGGAAAGATTATTGAATGATATTAGCCTTTCATTCGAACAATATTAGATCTCGTCATAACAAAACCTATGTTTTTGTTCGAACGATGTTGTATTTTTCTTCGAATGAGTTCACCGCCTTGAAAAATTTTCTTTTCTATAAAAAGGATTCTTTTTACCTATTTTACTAAAAACTATGGGGAAAAAGATTTTTCTATACATATGCCAAAAGTTTCCATCTTTGTGTTTCATAAAAACATTTGAATTTTCAAAATCATACATCCTTATATAATTTGTTGAGTTTTGTCAAACCCTAGTTTCCGTACACGACATCAAACACTTGTAGAGTTTACTCTATTACTGGTTTGTGTAACCGAGGCTCTATGAATGAAGAAGAAAGGATATTGCATCCCAAGGCTGATCGGTGAATATCGAGGGAAGAGCCCTTTATGTGGATGGCGTTGGATTGTGCCGTAGATGTTGAATACATGTTCATTATAATTAGTGGATCTCTAAGTAGTTTATAGATTATCGAGTCTATCAATTTATGATACAGTGCTAAAATCTTGGTTTTTTCTAAAAGGGATTTTTCCACATATTCCTCTTTTGTCTATTTGATTTGGCTCTTAGGATTGGATAATTTTATTAAGATTTTATCTTGTTTGCACACCTTAATCTAATCAAGATAAAATTTGGATTAAAAATTGGATCTTATGTGCGTAACCTAATATATTAACTATCCATACGAATCCTCTTTCTCAAAATGGTATCAGTATGGGTTACACTAAGTTTTTGTGTAATCTTTTAAATTTTGGTTTTTATTGGAAAGCACGAATGAGGTTAGCTTTGATAGCAATTTACGAGTGTGTTTGGCTTATTTGTGAAAAATGGTGTACACCACTCACTGTGACTGATGAAAATGGCATAGATCATGAAACGCCACCTCTTGGAAGGAGGATGAATTAATACGCCGTAATTTTAACTCACGCGATTTAAGTACCATTTATGGTGCCATCACCACTGACGAGTTCCATGACATAATGACGTGCACCATGTTTAAGGAAGCATAGGATACCCTCTAACTCACTCACGAGGGTACGAATGTTGTAAAAGCTTCTAAACTTCTAAGATTCAAACCTAACCACACAGCTTGAGACTATCACCATTCTAGAAACTGAGTCGTTTAATGAATTTTATGCACAATTGTCTGATATCGTTAACTCTAGTTTTAATTTGGGTGAGAAAATTCCTGAGACGTGCCTTGTGAAAAATATTTAGAGATACTTTCGTCCCAATTTATTCCAAAGGTCACTGTCCTTAAATCATTGGGAATTTTCGATACGCGTAGATTAGAATAATTCGTCAGAGACCTTCAAAGTTATGAAATCGATAAGTTTCCCAAAACTATTAAACCTAAGAAAAAGGGAATTATTTTAAAAGTCCAGTCTAAAAAAGAAAGAGTAGGCTTCTTCTGACTTCGATTAAAATTTTGATATCAATGATCTCGGCCTTTTTACAAAAAAAATCAAAAAATGTCTCAAGCTTAAAAAAGCAAATGATTCCAAAAAAAAAAAGTTTTGATAAAGATAAAAAGTATAAATCGGGTATATTGTGTTTGGAAAAAATTAGAGGTGAGTACCTAAAAAAGATGAGGAAAAATGATACGAGTGAGACTATAGGGGTCACAAAGCTCATAAGTGTTCGATAAGGTCAAAGACACAAGGCAAGAGAAGATGTTCCTTTTATGTCAGTCTTAGTGATAGCGATGTCGAGTCAGTGGATTCTGAGGACAAATAACCGCATAGACGTAACTTTATCGCGTTCATGTTCAGTCATGTTAGTACATCGAGTACACCTCATGCCGATGGGGAAGTTTCTAAACATGATGAGCTCGATAGTGTGTCTAGTTATTTCGAAGATGGTGAGGGAGATGATGTTTTGATTGGGGGAGAGAGTGGCTTTTAACATGCTTATGACAAGCTTTACGCCGAGTCCTTTAAAATGAAAAAGAAAAATATAAGTTTGGCGCTTAGGGTTTTATCTTTAAATAAGAAGTCAAGAGAATCGATATATATATATATATATATATATATATATATATATATATATATATATATATATATATATATAGAGAGAGAGAGAGAGAGAGAGTCATTTTAGTGGAGAAGGAAAATGGTGACTTGACCAACAAAATGACTAGTCTTACGAAAGATATTCACACTTCAATAAAGACTCGTGAGAAACTTGAAGCCCTTATTTCCTAACTCGATAAATATCTTGAATGTGTCTGGGAGTTCAAGTTTACTATAGAGGATACATCAAATAAGGTTGGAAAAATGTTCCTCGATCCTACTTTAGGTTTTAGGGAGACGAAAGGAATAGTTTATGATGGTGCATCCACTTCCCATGCCCCATTGAAACTAGTTTCTAAATTTGTGGTGGATCCATATGGGCCTAGTTTTAACCCACCAAAGAGAGTTCAACGTAACGAGTGAGCCAAGGTAGACTCAAAAAAGTTTATGTTTGAATTTATTTCAAAAGTAGAGGTCACCTTAAAGAATTTTACTACAAGTTAGGAAGAACTAAACGTACACATACTCCTGTGCACCGCTATGGTGATTAACTAGTCTTATTAAAGCAAGTTGAGTTCCTAGTCGCGACTTCGCAAATCTTAATGGAAGAATTTCAAATGATTTCTATGAATTTTGATAAAGCTTCCAACGCTATGACTAGATCCAACAAAGAAAAGGGAAAACAAAAGTTTACCTCCATTTGGGTACCTAAAGAAAACTACAAAGACCTTATTGTTCATGTTTCTCTTAAGATTCATTATAATTACTAATGGTATTTTGATAGTGGCTGCTCTAGGCACATGGATGGTGATAATTCATAATTTACCGACCTCATGGATCACACCGAAGACAAAGTCACCTTTGGAGATGGGAGTAAGTATAGTATTTTTGGACATGGTTGTGTTGAGATAACCAAATTTCCTAAACTAGATAATGTGTTATACATTGAAGGATTGAAAGAAAACTTGATTAGAATAATCCAACTTTATGATGCAAAGTTTCCGGTAAATTTTAATTGGGCCGCGTATAATGTATATGAAAAATCCGGTGAGGTATTACTAGAAGGAGTGAGGACCGACGATAATTGATATGGAACCATTCCCAAATCCTCCTTTGTGTGCAACAATGGCACAGTCTCCTCTATGAACCTTTGGCATCAACGACTATGTCATGCAAATTTTAGAGACATTGAGAGATTAGTTAATAATACCTAGTGCATGTATCACCATCGGTCGGGAAACTAACTTCCTCGGTTTATGGTCCTTGCCAACAAGGGAAAAAATTTGAATTCCCCATTCGAAGTTAGATATCATTACCACGTTTTCCATGTTGAAGTTGATATGTATGGATCTTATGGGTCTTACTCGTACGGAGAGCTTAGATGTTAAAAGATACATTCTCATGATGGTCGGTGACTTTTTGAGATACACTATCGTGGGGTTTCTTAGGTAAAAGTCCAATGCGATTGAGTTCCTACGAACCAAGTGATATGACCTACAAAACCAACACGGTGTCACTATTAATCGGATGCATAATGACAACGACACTGAATTTAAAGAAGTTGGAGTGAATAACTATTGTGATGGAATGATATCAAACACGAGTTTTTGATCACTCGTACTCCTAAAAAAATAGGATAATTGAGAGTAAGAATCGGATGATATAAAAATGGTTGGATCCATGCTTTTTAAAAGAAACGTGCCTAGATGTATTAGGACATAGGTGGCGAGTACCCAATGCCATACGGTTAATATCTTCATCCTCACATGTTACATACGTCATACGAGTTATGGATACGGAAAAAACCCAGCCTTTTGTATTTTTGTGTCTTTGAGATTACTTGTTACATATTAAGAGATAGAGAGAACTTAGGAAAGTTCGACTCCCGAAGTGATGATGGAATATTTTTAGGTTATTCATCGTCAACTAAGGCTTATATGGTGTTTCACCTTGCAAACTCTAAGGCTATGGAGTCAATGAATGTCATGATTAGAGACAACGAGTCGCTGACATCTATTGACCCTGACCTCGTGTATGAGAAAATGCACCCTCGATGATGATCCCATCATTTCTCGTATTACTCAATGGACCCTACTTTTGATTTAGAGGATGCACCCTCTTGGTTCACAAGAGTTATGACCCTATCGCTATACTTGGTGATCCCACACTAGTTGTCAAGACTCGCGTTTAATTTGAGAATGGAATTAGCTACCTTTTCTATACCTCCTTAGTTCATCCCAAGAATGTGAAAGAAGCACCCAAGAACAAGCATTGGATATCTCCCATACAAGATGAGTTGCTTTAATTTTGCAAGAACAATGTCTGGGAATCAGTCTCTCGACCTAGGTAGACAAATGTGATTTGTACCAAGTGGATTTACACGAATAAGATGTATGAGGGTGGTACCATAGTTTGCAATAAGACTAGAGGTTGGTCGCTCAAGTCTGTACACAGATTGAGGTTGTAGACTTTGACGAGACATTTTCTCATGTTGCTAGGCTTGAGTCCGTCCGCTTACTACTCGCCATAACATATGACCTACGCTTCAAGTTATATCAAATGGTTGCTAAGAGTTCCTTTCTTAATGTCATTATATAGGAAGAAGTGTACGTGGAACAACCAAAGGGGTTTGAAGACTCAAAGTAACCGGGACACATATTTATCTTAAGAAGGCCCTATATGATTTGAATCAAGCACCCTGTACTTGGTATAAGAGGCTCAATTATTATCTCTTAGCTCGTGGATTCAAGATAGAGGAGTGGATATGACGTTATTTATAAGGAAATAGAGAGAGATATGCTATATTGTTTGCCTAAGTCTATATGGACGATATAGTTTTGAATTCACGTTGTCCCAACATACTCGCACGTTTGAGGAGAAGATAAAGAGAGAGAGCTTAAGATGAGCATGGGTTATGAGTTTACGTTATTCTTAGGTCTCTAGGTGCATCAACTAGAGGATAAGATATTCATATCTCAATACAAATATGTTAGGGATGTAGTGATGAAGTTTGGTTTAGATTCCACTAAGAACTCACATACCCCTATGAGTATATCAAGTAATCTTAGCAAAGATGCTTTAAGGAATGACATTTTATAGATTGGTAGTCTTATCTACTTAATATCTAGTCGTCACGACATTTCCTTTAGCGTTGGAGTTTATGCGCGATACCAAGCTTCCATGAAAGAGTATCACTTACTGCCTCTTAAACGTATCATCAAATATATGAATGGTACTATATCGTACGGTATTTGGTATTCCTTTGATATCTATGATCCTTTATCCCCCTATTCGGATGTCAATTGGGCTGCGGATGCTAATGGTTATAGGAGCAACTCGGGTGGGTAATTTTACTTTAGAAATGCTCTTGTCTCTTAGTTAAGAAAGAAGCAAAACTCTATATTTTTCCCACGATAGAGGTCGAATATATATCCACCGAGATTTATTACACGTAAGTCTTATGTATGAAGTAAATGTTGGAAGATTATGGTATTTCCTAAGACACAGTGGCTATTTCGTGACAATACGAGTGAAATTCATATATCTCATAATCTAGTGCAACATTCCTGCACAAGGCAAATTAGGATACGTGACCATTTCATTCGTGATATTGTAGAGGAGAAGGTCATGTCCTTGAGCTTTGTGAGAACCGAACATCCATTAGTGGATATCTTCACAAAACCTTTATATGCACTTAGATTCGAGAATCTTAGCAAGTCTTTGGGTATTTTCCCAGTTGACTAAGTTCGAGTGTTGTATCTAGTGTAGGGTGATTAGCATATTTACATTTTATATATTTATTGCTGGATTGTATTTCTATGTACTTATAATTTTTTTCTTTCTGATATATTTTGAAAATTCCAAAAAGATGTTCGATTTTTAAGAAAAAGTTTGAAAATTTGAAAAAAGATTTTATTTTGATAATTTTTTTGAAAAAGACAAAAAGTTTTTTGTATTTTCATTTTTCACCATGTATGGATGTGCATTTAAGATATTCGGATCAACCCTACATTACATCCATACATGTGACTTTTTCATTGTGTTTTGAGACATGACTTTGTTTTTTTATTGTGATTAATAATGTGTGCATAGCATTTCATTAATCATTGTTGATTACTTTCTTCATATTAGACTCTTTATCACCTTTATTGCACACGTTGACAGAATTTTTGAATATTGTACTTGCTTATGATATGTTGAATATGGTGTTCTCATCTCAATATTGGTTAATAACGAACCAAATGTAAATAGTGATAAGTTGTGCTTATAAGAACCATGACCCAAGTTTCATTTCTTGAAAATTTTGAAAGGGATACAAAAGTGAAAAATACTCTTTTCTTTAAAAGCCACCATTTGAAATTATAACCTAAAAGTTTAACGACATACAAAAATAGAAGTCAAAGGCCAATTCCTTTTATTTCATTGATGCTTCACTACACATGAGCATTGTGATATCTTCAAAAATATTTGAGAGTGAATTCTCATATATGTGAGATTTTGAGGGTGTTTTCACAAAAAACTCTCTCAAAAGCATTAAATAGTTTGGCATTACTGATTTGAGAGGCGTTTACATTCATGTAATGTTGCATAAGTCAAGTCAATTTCATTTATGTTTGACATTTTTACACCTAAGGTTGAAATTGATCTCTTTCTTTAGAAGTATCACACCAACGTTGTGCACCTATGTTATGAGTTCTTATGTTGATTTGCCTATGAAAAAATATTTACAAAATTAAATTTTTCTTTTATGATTTGATATTTTAGTTTTATTCCATGGAGTTAAAAAATTTTGTACTTTTATACCTATAGTTTTTGTACTTGAAAATTTTGAAAACTTTCTAAAATAGTTGGAATTCTTCATGATAATATCATCGCATGTGCTTAATCGATTATCTATATGATGTTATTTCATTTAGATTTGGGTGATAGTATTATCATGCTTAGTTTCTAACCCTTTGTATAATTCAGACAAAAAAGGGGGAGAACAAATTAAGGGAGAGTTTATTTTTTCTTTAAACTCATACAAATCACAGTATTCGTTTATTTCATGTGTGTAGATCTTTTCCACGTTAATGATGATTTCATGGACTACACAATAACAAAATTTTCAATTGAAGACAAAGTCTCGAAGGTCATTTCGTTATTAGATTTAGGAGGACATTAGATCATTGTCTTAGAGGTTTTATTTTAATTTGGTTTCAGATTTTTGTTTGTACCGAAATAGCCAAAGTAGAGATTTGTAAGAGCAAGATTTTATAATTGCTCATATCTAATTACAAATTGAAGTTATAAACTGAACACTTCATTCGTATTTCTTCCACGATCATTTAAAGATGTGTTAGTGACTGAGCTTCATGTCCGAGATTCAAGCCATTGAAATCATCATGAACATTTTATGAAGGTGTACAGATTTATGGTTTTCATTATTTCTCAGTCGGATTATATTCTCGGATGTCTTTTATATTCGAGGCATTTTTTCATAAATTTCTTTTGAAAATAAAATTTTTTATTTTTAATTTCGCAAGAATGAAATTTATATCTCATTCAAACGATATTTTGTTCTCATTTTAGTGAGGTTAAAAGTCGTCGGAATGAAGCGTTGTTTTCATTAGAACAAACTTCTAACAAACTTCATATAAAAGGGGTTATGTTCAACAGAACCTTTCTCATTGGAGGCTCATTGGAAAGACAATCGAATGAGAATAGACTTTAATTCGAACGACATTGGATCTCGTTAGAACAAAACTTATGTTTTCATTCGAAAAATTTTGTATTTTTGTTCGAACGAGTTCGTCAGCTAAAAAAATGTGTTTCTATAAAAAGGATTATTTTGACCTATTTTCCTCAAACTTTGGGCAAAAATATTTTTCTATACCCGTGCCAAAAGTTTTCATCTTTGTGTCTCATAAAACACTTTTCTTTTCCAAATCACACATCCCTTATATGATTTGTTGAGTTTTGTCGAACCGAAGTTTCCATACATGACATTAAAACACAGTAGAGTTTACTCTATTACTGATTTATGGGGCTCAGTCTCTATGGCCAAAGAAGAAAGGATATTGCATCTTATGGCTGACCGATGGATACCGAGAGAAGATTTGCTTCTTGTCGACAGTGTTAGACAGTGTCGTAACTATTGAAGATTTGAATATATGAGAATTATACTTAGTGGATCTCTAAGTAGTCTGTAGTCATTGAGTCTCTCAATTTCTGGTGCAGTGTTGAAATCTAGGCTTTGGCCCAAGGGAATTTTTTTCTCATATTATTCTTTTGTCTGTTTATTTTGATTATGATTGGAAATTATCTTGCATGCACGCCTTAATCTAATCAAGAAAATTTTGGATTAAAAATTAGATATTTTACGTCTGTAACCTAATGTGTCAAATATCCATATGAACTCTCCTTCTCAGTTTTAAAGACAACACCAAGGCCCTAGAGTATTATTAACTTTCACCTCGGAAGTCCAACAAAAAGTTAATGAAATTGACCCAGGTAAGTAATCATTTCTATATTTGAAAGGAAACTGGGGGTTCAACCCAAATGAAATGGGGAGAAGTGCTGAGATTCCTCATCATTGGAGTGGGTAGAACATAATTGGTATATGATAGACTGGGGTTTCGCCGCGGCGCGAGCGTCACCTGTGCGCTGGTCATTTGTTTTATTCAGCTCACCAACTCTATACAAAAACCTAAACTATGACTACACTCTTTTAAGGTAGTATAGCGGCCAAGTCCGGGTATCGAAAAATCCACAGAGACAAGTTGCTAGAATTTAATTGGTTTAATACGTCTAAAATAAAAGTGTAAAAGATAATTTTAACAAAAAGGAAAAGATAATAAAGAGAAAAGATCAAACTAGGCGAGTGTATTTAAACTACATTAACAAAGCGAATAAAAACTATAAGTTGCGTCGAATATCCCTCACCCGAGTTAATTAGTATAACATGGTTACATGGGTCGACGAGTTATTAAGATTGAGTCTCGTTTCGATAGTTAATTAAATCAAGAGTTGTCACACCCCTAAATTCGCATAAAAGTCTAATAAGATTTTGGCGTCAACAAATACCACAAAAATTATGCACGTAAGGTCGTAAGTACGGAGCATACATGATATACCCCGTCAAATCTCCTAGGCGTAATAACTAGGACAACCCACTCGAAATAAACCTGTAACTCCATCACCAAAGCAAAGCAATACATTAAATCCTAGATGAGTTCAATCCAATACAACCTAGACTAAATTAGCTAGAAAGTATATTAAAAAGCATGTATTTAGGTGAAAGCAATTAATAAAGCAAGTAGATTAACTACAAAGCAAGAAAATAAGGAAATAGAACTTAAATTAATTGGAAGGGATAATAAATAGTAACCTTACAACACCTAAATGGGGAACACCCAAAGAGAGGAGAAGATGAGCTCTCAAAATCAAAACCCTAACATATCCTATCTAAAATGAAATATATGTGAAAATGAAAACCAAAATTGGCTTATATAGTAAGTTAAAAAAGAAATAAAGGAAAAAGAAAAGAAAACGATCGAAGAAACAAATATCTAGTATACGCGATCGACCGGTCGACCGCGCCTTTAAGTTAAAGTCCACTATCTTCGAGCCAAGGCAAAACCCAAAATCGCGGTCGACCGGCATCAGAAGCGCGTGATAACTCTTAATTTGTTTTCCTTCGGATATGATTTGGAATGTCGCTGTGTTTTTTTCCGAACTTTCCGATTTTTCCGATTTCCGATCCGATTTTTTCCGAATTTGGAATGAAATTTTAGTTTGTCGATTTTCGATTTTTCCGAAAAAAATCGGATCGGAAATCGGAAATAATTCTGAATTTCTGATTTTCCGATTTTTCCGATCCGATTTTTCCGAAACTATGCCGATCCGATTTTTCCGATTTTTTTCCGAATTATTTCCGATTTTTTGGGAATTATTTTCCGATTTCCGATTTTTTCGATTTCTTTTCCGATTTTTTGAAAGTTTCCCATATCCCACATCGGTTGGGAGAGGGAGAGGGCTCCAAAATATGCTCTATAAAAGGAGAGTATCCTCCTAACTTCTATACAAATGAAAAATGAGTCAAATCATCATGTGTTTACATGTTGGGTTAAGCTATTTTCATTGTTTCTTTAAAATGAGAATTTCGAGTAATCGAAAATCCATAATTTATTTTTTTGAAATTTTGGAATTTCCGAAATTTCTGGATTTTTAATATATTTTGTGAATTTCCAATTTTTGCCGATTTTCAGATTTTTCCGAATTCGGAATTTTTTTTTAATTTTCCGAAAAAATCGGATCGGAAATCGGAATAGTTATTTTATTTCCGAAAAAATCAGAATTTTTTCCGAATAGGCATTTTCCGATCCGATCCGATCCGACCGAAACACAACCCTACAATTGTGGCATGAACACGCGTCCCAAACTCATCACAAAAATTGGACTGGATTACAAAACTAAAAGAAGAAACAGAACCTACAAATTTTTCTAAACCTAAAACTATTTTTTTTGTATTTTTCTGACTACCTTTTTCTACCCACTTTTTTTCTTTTTCTGTGTCTCCGCCTCTCTCTACTCTATCTGTGTATATCTTTTATTTGCTGTTAAGAGACCCCTTTTATGAGAAGCTCCTCCTTTTTTTTTTGGTTTCCCACGATGCTTGGCTTTGAAGAGGATTTTGTGGGATTTTCTTTTTGGCTTGGGTTGGATTTCCGATTTTGCTGTGGGTTTGAAATGGGTCTTCCGATTTTGTTGGGATTTGGGGCTGGAACGAGTTGAAATCGGGTTTGGGCTTCGGTTCAGGCTGAGTCGCTAAATGGGTCGGGTCGTTCGCGGGTAAGGGGTCGGTGCGCTGGTCGTCAGATGGTTCCGGATCGCGACCGACTTGGGCAGGTCGCTGCCTGTGTTGACCGGAATGGGGTTCCGCCGGCGCTGGTATCTCCGTCGGAGTTGGGGAGCTGCTGGGGTTTTGGTTTGGGTGGATGCGCAGGAGTGAAAACGGAATTGGGTAATTGTTTTTGTTTTTGTTTTTTGTTTTTTTTTTTTGGTTGTGGTTGAGGCGAAAGAATGATAGGTGAAAAAGGGTACGAGGTAGGAGATGATGAATAGTGTAGGGGTGTGGTTGTGGTGTAGGTTGGTGTAGGAAACAATGGTGAGGTTGAGGGTTAGTTGTTAGGGTGTGTTTGTGGTGTAGGATGTTACGGTGTGGGTTAATTTTGTTCCCTTAAAATTTGATACCTTCTAATAAAATAAAATTAAATAAAATAAAAACCTAAAATCTAATAAAACTAAAAAAAAAAGGGACATATACCAAATAGTTCATCGGACATTTTTTAATACCCATTTAGTCCAAACTTTTTTATTTTGTCTTAAAAAGTTTTTTGTCACATATTTTGGAGAGGGAGTGCCGCTGGCGCGGGCCTCTAAAAATAAGAGGATATTGAGTGCTTGAGGGACTAAATGGGTTAAACTAAAAATATGTGTCCTTTTTAAAAAATATATATTTATAGTAGGGACTATTTAATAATTGACCTAAAAAAAAACTAACATTTCAAACTAAATAAAAAATTTGAAAATAAAAAGAAATAAAATAAATCTCTATTATAACTAAAAAATATAATCCTAATAAAATAAAACTAAAATAAATAAATAAAATATATAAAATGAAACCTAATAAAAAATAAATTCCTAGAAATTAATCCTAATAAAATAAAATAAAGATTAAAAATTAAAAATTAATCAAAATCAAAATTAAAATAAAGAAATAGAAAAATAGAAAATAAATTCTAAAAAATTCTAAATAAATCTAAAATAAATCCTAAAAATAAAACAACTCAAAACAAAAATCGATAAAAATAATAAAGGTACAAACTCAACACACACCGGGCTCGGAGAATGGTCTAGGGTCGGTGTAGGCTCGGGTTTAGGTAACGGGATTGTTTCGGAGCATCCGAACTCTTCTGGGTAAGCTCAAATAGGATTCCAGACTTTGCGGACTCTTTGGATTTCTTCGATGCACGCTTTTGACCGCTTATGCGTCGCAATTGCACTGATTTAGCATTATTTGTACCGCAACTGCGTATTGACCTGCAAAATGATAAAATACAAACATAAAGGCCAATTTTAATTAAAGTGAGTGACTAAAATGCATCTATTCGGGGTATAAAATAAACACTTTTTTGTGCTTATCACACCACCCCCAAACAGAACATTGCTAGTTCTCGAGCAAAAATTAGAGAAAAAACATAGATAAGTAACCAAAAGTGTGCCACTTTCGCAGGCACTGGCGATTGCACTTAGCATGTGCAACAAGCCGTTAAACCTATAGGTTGCCCTACAGGACGAGTGGTGTCTCGTGAGGGCTTGCAGTTAATAAACCCACAAAATTCGAAAACTTATTTAAATGCAGTATCTGAGTAGATGATGAAATGCTATATAACCCAACTTTAAAAGACGACAAGGAACACCGTATTCAACTATCAAAATAAGATATGAAATTACTTAATACCAAAAGCGTAATCCTTCCTAAAACTTAGCATGTGTAGTGTGAAGTAATCTTAAGTATCATTAGAGTAATTCTTATATCACATATTTAGGATCAACGCTTTGACTTCAATTCTCACTGGATATATCTCTCTGAATCGAACTCTCTGAGAATTGGGTAAGTGTATCTCTCTAGTGTGTGAGGATGTGAGTAAATATAAACAAGTTCAAACGTCTCACACACTTTATAGAAAACGACGGATACATGAAAGAAATTTGATCTCATGAACGAATGCTAACCACTATGTCAAGAATGTCGAATTATTCACCATATAATCTTCTCGTTTGCCCGAACACTTTACCAAGGGTGAAAATTGGGGTTTATGAAAGGTATGAGGGAAAATGAAGAAGATGAATGATGGGGTATTTTGAGAAGAGTGTGACACACTTTGATTGACTATTGCCTTCATCTTTTGAATTTATGATCGCATTTTATTTTCTTCATTTTTTTTATATTGCGATACATTTTTCTTTTCATAGCACAAATGAAGACAATTTACATGAAAAATTTCAAACACTCTTTTTCTCAAAAATTATGGTAGTGATGGGAAATGATATGTGGGTGGCATTTTGGGAATATGGATAAGGGTAATATGGAAAATGATAATGGGTGAATGATAATGTGATAGGAAAAATGGTAAGTGTATGGGAAAATCGGTTCAGTGCTTACAACTTGAAAGTAATGTCATTCTCAGTGATTAAACCAAATTTGAAAAAATAATGAGATCATGCAACGACTAAATGTAGTACCCAAAGAAAGTTGAGTCAACTTATGACTCGGAGATACGTAAAAAAAACTCAAAAAGGTGAAAAGCTCAAATCTCACGGGTTTAAGTCTCCACTAGTGATCTTTTAAGGCTTTCTTGAGAATATTGTTACTCTTCAACTTTTGATTGTAAACGTGATAGTGTAAAATTGCTGAGTCTAAGAATTCATAGTGCAAGTACGCTTTTAATAGGTATTAATTAAGTTAATGTTAAAAGCGCAATTTTTGGGTTCGAACATGGGTATTCCGAGATTTCTAAAAGATGGATGATAGACAATTCAAAAAAATTATTTTCAACTGCACAAAAAGTTTAAAATCACTTGTTTCTGAAAATTTTCAAAAGATCCGAAGAAGAAGAATACGGATTAGAAAAATGAGGAGGAACGATAGGAACACGATCACCTAAGAGGGAATTTAGAGATGGAGCACTAGGGGAGCGTGTTAACCGATGATCAATGCGTTGCCAGTGTGGCATAAAAGCAAGGAAAAAATATTTTTGGGATTTTTGGGTATTTGAAAAAGAAGAAAATATTTTTGGATGGTTTTGAAAAATAAGGAAGGAAAAATGGAAAAAAAAATTTGAATATTGTGTGAGAAAAAAGTGAGGCGGAAAAAAGGAAAATATTTTTGGAGTTTTGGATTTATTTTTAAAAAATGCCAAAAAAACGGGAAAAGGGGTGATGGACTAACGGTGGAAAAACGGACAAGTTGGAGCAAAAATTGGACTACCTAAAGGAACAACTTAGACACGTACAAAAATGGAATAAGTCCGAGAGAGCACATAGCCAAATTATTATCTTCAACTTAAGTGATTGGGTAGTCAATTTTAATTAGTCCGCGGGTGAGAAAATCACGGAATCTTAGGCCTCGCCGATAAAAGTGTGCTCCTACTTTCTTCCCGATAGACAAGAGGCTTACTAGTTAAGGCTCACCACACGAGCTACTACAACAAACAACTATCCGGTAGCACGCTAGGGAAAGCACAACCCGTTTTACTGGGCGGCCTCACTTAAAACCCAGTTTCCCTGGATAAAAGTCTTAAGACAGTTGAATGAAGATTTGCATATGTGGAAAGGACTCACTAGAGTATCCTACGAGGGTCTCGTTCCGAAAGGGTCCTAATGAACACCGTTCCTACTTGGCTTGCTAGTTGATTGATTTTAATTTAAGTGAGAGCACGGGTAACAAGCAAATGGAGATGTGATTGAGTGGGTGATGAAATCCCAACTCGTTGCAAGGACCGGGTCTAGGTCTTAGGTAAATTTATTCATCAAACCATCCAATTTAAGTGCGGAACTGAAATAAAAAGCATATAGGAGCAAGTAGCACACAAAAATTGACTCGCTTGCAGGAGATTTGCGAGTGATAAAGAGTTTACCTCCCACGGTTTTTACACACGTGGGGTGAAGACCGAGTTGAGTCGACCGGGGGGAAGTACGCCTACTTCAGTCGTCCCCGGGAGTCCTACCGACCCAAAGTAGAGAGGCTTCTAAATCCTTGCCTTGGACGATCTCTCTCTACCTTGTCCGGCTTCCCTTTTCGCTATTTTTATTTTTATTTTTTTGCAATAAATATTACAAAAATAAATCGGTGTCAAAATGCACCCAAATTAATTACAAGGCCTCAATAATCCTAAACAACCAATCTAAGGAGGGAGAGGAAGGAATAACTAAAAAAAATGAAAAGTACAATTCTTCACGGGCTTCAATCTTCAAGAAATCGGCAACGGAGCCATTTGATAACTCTTAATTTGTTTTCCTTCGGATATGATTTGGAATGTCGCTGCGGTTAAACTTCGAGTATCCAAATTCCTGAAATTACCTACAAAACTTATTAAAAATTCAGTTTCGCGGTAAATTCGGGTATCAATCCAATTTCAAGCGTTGAAACTGTAATCGTGAAAACTTGCAATTTCAAATTTTATTAAAATCTTTTTGTATTTTTTTTTTAATTTATTTTTTTTTAAACAATTTTTAAATGAGGAAATGAAATTTAACGCAACTAAAGTAATGACGAAATTTTGAAAAATAACTGAGTGTAGAATTTATGAAACGAGAAAAGAGATGGGATTACTCCACGCAATTACTTTAATTTAATTTTTCTAATTATTCATTTGATATGTTCGAAATAATATTGAAATTTAAAATTTAACTCTCGTTACAATCCTAAATTCAAAATTATTTTTTTTAGCAATTAAATCAGAAAGTGTCACAACAGATAAAAAATAGATTCATACCCTTTTTTACAAACTACCCGCTAGGATCAATTCATAAAAAATTATACGGATCTTTGAATTGTACACACATTATTGATATTTGAATTCAAGAATGAAACCTATCTTTAAGTTATATCCAAAAATCAAATATCAATTTTTAACATTAATTTATTAACTCTCGTTAAATAAATTAAATGTAATTTTTTTTTCCAATTTAATTTGCCTAGAACACATCAATTGAACAATTGTTCAATTAATTAATTTAACATACGTGTTTCATCCCACCCCTTGAATGGGGTATTTTAGCGAGACATGATTAAAATATTAGCACAAACACAATCAACAAACAAGAAATTAAAAAAAAGATAAAGAAATACGATACGAATAATTCCTTGAGTCAATTTTGGCATGAACACGCGTTCCAAACTCGTCACAAAGATTGGACTGAATTACAAAACTAAAAGAAGAAACAGACCGTACAAATTTTTCTAAACCTAAAACTATTTTTTTTGTATTTTTCTGACTACTTTTTTCTACCCTCTTTTTTTTCTTTTTCTGTGTCACCGTCTCTCTCTATTTGTGTATATCTTTTATTTGCTGTTGAGAGACCACTTTTTATGAGAAGCTCCTCCTTTTTTCTTTGGTTTCCCACGATGCTTGGCTTCGAAGAGGATTTTGTGGGATTTTGTTTTTGGCTTGGATTGGATTTCCGATTTTGCTGTGGGTTTGAAATGGGTCTTCCGATTTTGTTGGGATTTGGGGCTGGAACGAGTTGAAATCGGGTTTGGGTTTCGGTTCAGGCTGAGTCGCGAAATGGGTCGGGTCGTTCGCGGGTAAGGGGTCGGTGGGTTGCGGGTTTGGCTGGGTCGCACCGCGCTCGTCGTCAGATGGTTCCGGGGCGCGATCGACTTGGGCAGGTCGCTGCCTGTGTTGACCGGAATGGGGTTCCGCCGGCGCTGGTATCTCCGTCGGAGTTGGGGAGCTGTTGGGGTTTCTGTTTGGGTGGATGCGCAGGAGTGAAAACGGAATTGGGTAATTGTTTTTGTTTTTTAATTTTTTATTTTTGGTTGTGGTTGAGGCGAAAGAATGATAGGTGAAAAAGGGTATGAGGTAGGAGATGATGAATAGTGTAGGGGTGTGGTTGTGGTGTTGGTTGGTGTAGGAAATAATGGTGAGGGTGAGGGTTAGTTGTTAGGGTGTGTTTGTGGTGTAGGATGTTAGGGTGTGGGTTAATTTTGTACCCTTTAAAATTTGATACCTTCTAATAAAATAAAACTAAATAAAATAAAAACTTAAAATCTAATAAAACTAAAAAAAAAACTAACATTTCAAACTAAATAAAAAATTTGAAAATAAAAAGTAATAAAATAAATCTCTATTACAACTAAAAAATAATATCCTAATAAAATAAAACTAAAATAAATAAAAAAATAAAATATATATAAAATGAAACCTAATAAAAAATAAATTCCTAGAAATTAATCCTAATAAAATAAAATAAAGATTAAAAATCAAAAACTAATAAAAATCAAAATTAAAATAAAGAAATAGAAAAATAGAAAATAAATTCAAAAAAATTCTAAATAAATCTAAAATAAATCCTAAAAATAAAACAACTCAAAACAAAAATCGATAAAAATAATAAAGGTACAAACTCAACACACACCGGGCTCGGGGAATGGTCTAGGCTCGGGTTTAGGTAACGGGATTGTTTCAGAGCATTTGAACTCTTCTGGGTAAGCTCAAATAGGATTCCAGACTTTGCGGGCTCTTTGGATTTCTTCGATGCACGCTTTTGACCGCTTATGCGTCGCAATTGCACTGATTTAGCATTATTTGTACCGCAACTTCGTATTGACCTGCAAAATGATAAAATACAAACATAAGGCCAATTTTAATTAAAATGAGTGACTAAAATGCATCTATTCGGGGTATAAAATAAACACTTTTGGGTGCTTATAGCCCGGTCGACCGGTACTCTGTTTTCTGGTACTCTTTGGTCTTCACATGGGAGGAGAAGTCCATTACGGAAATGGCCCTAACTTCTTCGTCCGAACTCAAAACAACATGTCGTTTGCAGCCATGCGATGCTTACTTAGCGAACTACGCATCCGTGGAATTTTCATGAGCCTAAGATGAAGTGTGAATTGACTAAAATGCCCTTGAAGTAGCGTTAGGCGACGAAACTTCTCCGAAATGCAACGGATCCTCATTTTTAGCGTTCCAATACCTACAAAAGCATAATTAGCCCCTGCAAAGCATGTACATATCCAAATAAGAGGTTGTCTAGTTAATGAGCATAAATATAGGCGTTAAGGACCGTAAAAGTGCTAGAATGCATAAAGATATAGGGCGAAAATATGCAATATTCGATACGAATCATACCCCCTAACTTAAACATTGCTAGTCCATAGTAATGGAACAAACAAAACCAGTCCACAAAGGCAGTACAAGACATATATATGCATCGAAATATAAATGCCACTTTCGTAGGGAGCACGATTGCATTTAGCATATCTGTGACACCCCGACTAATTAAATATCGAGTAGCTACTCCTTTATTCAAATTAATACAAACTATCAAGTTGGTTCAGTTCATAGCATCACTGTCAAAAACATTTTAAACAATTACTAGCCACCTAATATTTAAAAAGTGAGTTGCCAATTTTATTAAATTAAATTAAAATGCAACCAATTAAATTATAAGCTAACTATACCACATCCACATGACAATCACTATAGAATAATAATGGAATGATAACATGAGTCTGGAGTAGCACTCCCCGGAATAATACAAATAAATCCAAAACTTAAATGAAACTGGTAGTTTCAGAATGCTATCTTTAAATGGAAAGGGGCGACATGCCCTAACTGATAAATGACCCTGAATAGAATCAAATGTAGAATGTGGAGGCGTCTACTACCGAGATTCTGTAACTTCCACAGCAGCTAAAGTACGTCAATGTAATGAAACTCTTATGCTTGGCATCCCTGTGGCGGGGGCACCTAAAAGGTTTTACAAAAAAAATAGATTTGAAAGCAAACGGGTCAGAGCCCAAGGTGAAAATAGTTTAAAATACATCAAGTGTTTAATTGCATTAAACAGTAAATATTTTATACATGTTTGTTACGTGTTCTCACATGATTCCTTCACCCCTCAACTAATGTGCACGCCTAACGTATACCATTAACCCATCCTAGTTATGTCGCTAACTACCTAGTCTGTACCACTTCCTGTCTTCATATTATAATATAGGGGTCTATTCATATTATTCTAATATATTCTGCGTGTAACTCACCTTTTCATTAATCTGCATTATTACATCAATTACGATATGAATTATCACATTTTTAATCCCATTTAAGTATCCCAAATATTCGTATTCACGATTTAACAATGAGCCAATTATAAGTGCAAGTATATTATTCTCAGCATAAATATACAAATATGGCACCACCAGGCTAGGATGTGGTGCACGCATACTCTGCTATCGAATCCCGGTACATCACGTACATAAGGACTACGCATTCCAAATGTCTCAAGAATCGTTTCAATAAGAAAAATCACACAAATGGGAGGTGAACATAGTTCACATCTCCATGGGTCACGCACATACCTACGCTCCCACGGTCAGCTGACTTATTAACTAAAAATAAGCCATTCAGAACTATGCCCTTAAGGTACCGATCTAAATCCCCCCGTAGGCACGCAAAGATCAGATGGCCCTTATCGAAAGCCGACCTCCCGTGATAGCAAGTATGGTAGATATGTCATACACATAATAATCCATATACTAAGCATTCATAACTTAAATAACTTGTTATATTACTAAGAGTATATTCTCAGCCTTACACCATTTGTCAAATTCATACACTATGATTATTCCGGATGATATATAATATATTTCGTTGATATGTCTCACGTCATAAATTTCGAGTACTTAATCCTAACCGAAGAGGTTACTAATTCTCCTAAGTTTCCCACATATTAATTCAGTACCCTTAACTCTTTATTTATGTCCCATATCCTAACTTCTCACTCCTAATAATTTAAATCATGTTCTTGCATCATAAAATAGGAAATTACTCATCGGACACTCAAAAATTCAATCACTGGGTTTCAAACAAATTCTAATATGTTTCGGGCTTTAATTACGTCCCTACTGGTCTCCCTAAAGTCCTAAAGTATCTACATGATCCCCTCGTTCAACTTTCAATGGCCGGAATCGATTATATCCAAAAAGGGGGAAAAGTTCACTATTTCTGGGGAGGTCGATCGATCGACCTATAATCATCGATCTGTTGAGAACCATTGATCGATCGACCTATGAATGTCGATCGATCGATCAAGCAAGTGCAGGCTACGGGTTTGCTTCTTTTTTAGTCACATTTTTGTCCCAAATCTTCATGACAAGATGTTAAATTATAAAGTAAACATATAGGATCATTATACAACCTAATTACATGATTCTAAAGGTTCCATAACTCTCAATTCATCATCAATTAGTCTTTTCTTGGATCAATCATCCTAATTTCATAAAAAGTCCTATATGTCCATTTTCTTCAAGAATCATCATAATCTCTTCATAAATTCAAAATTAATCACATTGTTTGTGATCTAATAAGTGAGATCCTTCCAGAATCAAGATTACATAAACATCCTACCCATAATTAAGGTTTCATCTCCAAATTTCTTGAGTTTTAATATTTTCAAGGATATCATCAAATCCTACTCTAACATGGATAATTTATTTGCTTAATCTTAATGGATTAAATCACTTGCCTTTGTCTAGAAATTCTGAACCTTTGATCATGACCTAGGTTAGTTCTCCTTCTCTTTCCGGTTACAATTCTAGCGATCGTGGCGGCGTGTGGTGGTTATGACTTTGGAAAACCCTTAGAACTTCTCTTCTCTTCTCTCTTTTGCTCAAGACTTTATTTGACAAGTAATGGCCCCAAATGGCCCTAATATAGGCAGATTACAAGACCTAATTTTCGTGGGTTACTATTCCCTAAAAAACAAAATTACCAAAATACCCTCCAGGGTTGCCGATTTGGCCTAAAAATATCCCAGGACCCAAACTAAACCCCCGACTAGTATTTTCTAACTATCTCGACCCTTTCGGACACACTGGCGCACTCAAAATGACTATCAGATGATAAAATTATAATTTACTTTTAAATTAAATTAAATTGATTCCTGACACAACTGATACGCGCGTCCCAACTTAATTTCTCGAATTGTCGTATTTATTACTTGTCACAATTTTAATCATTTCAATAATCATATATTGTCATATTTACCCAATAATATTCAACCATATCATTATAATCAGATACCAACTAAAATCTCGCTAGTATTTAAATCCGGATTAATTTCCAATTAATTTAATTAATCCCATTAAATAAAATCAATAGAATTACGGGGTATTCATACTTCCCTCCTAATAACAGAATTTCCTCCCGAAATTAGGATTTAAATTATACCTGATAAAAATAACTCTGGATAACGCTCGTGCATCTCATTCTCACGCTCTCAGGTAGACTCCTCGGCATTATGATGCTTCCACTGAACACGTACTAATGGTACTATCTTCAACCTCAATTTCCTCTCGCTATGGTCTAGAATAGCAACCGACCCCTCCTCATAGGAGCTATCAGGTTGAAGATCAATATCCTCTAAAGTAATGTGAGTATGGGCCAACTCGTCTCGAAGATATCTCCTCAGTGAGGAAATGTGGAACACGTCATGGACCCTATGCAAGTGTTCTGATAATCCAAGTCTGTACGCGAATGGCCTAATTCGTTCGATGATAGGGAATGTCCCCACGTATCTAGCTGCCAGCTTTACCTTCTTCCCAAAATGCATAATCCCCTTCATAAGAGATACTCTGAGCAGCACCTGGTCCCCCACATTGAATTCTCGAAAGGACCTCTTGGCATCGACATAGCTCTTCTGTCGGTCCTCAGCTACCTAAATAGGGCTCCGCATCATCCCTATTCTCGTCGAAGTATCCTGAATCATCTCCAATCCAAGGAGTTTGTTATCCCCCACCTCTAGCCAACATGATGGGGAACGACAAGGTCTACCATACAACGCCTCGAAGGGAGCCATACCAATAGTGAACTGGTAGGAGTTATTATAGGCAAACTCCAGCAGTGGAAGATACTGCTCTCAACCACCTCCAACGTCTAGGATGGACATGCGCAACATGTCTTCCAACATCTGATTCATCCGTTCGGTCTGCACATATTTCTGTGGGTGATAGGTTGTACTCAATCGTAATTCTGTTCCCATGGCTTCCTGGAAACTCTCCCAAAACCATGATACAAATATTTTGTCTCTATCAGACATGATATTAAGAGGCACCCCATGGAGTTTTACTATTTCAACTATGAAGATCTGAGCATATTGTCCCGCAGTGTAGTCTGTCCGGGATGGCAGAAAATGAGCAACCTTTGTCAACCGATCTACGATCACCCGTATGGAGTCGTGACCTCTCGGCGATGTAGGTAATCCCGTAATGAAGTCCATGGAAATTATCTCCCATTTCCACATAGGGATCTCTAATGGCTGTAAAAGTCCAGTCGACCGCTGATGGTCCACCTTACTAGTTGACACGTGGCACATTGTGAAACAAACTTGGCAATATCTCTCTTTATCCTGCTCTATCAGTACTGTCGCCTCATATCCTGGTACATTTTATCCCCACCAGGATGCACCGCGAATCGCGACCCGTGCGACTCTGTCATTGCCTCGTGTCGCAAGTCTTCCCCCTCAGGAACAACTAACCTTCCATTGAAGCGTAATCCATTATCTGAACTAACAGAATAAGACTCGGCTCCCTCTACTAACAGTTGTACTATCTGCTCCTGACAAAATGGGTCTGTTGCATGGGACCCTCATAAAAATTTAAGGCGTAACCGTCATTATAGACATGAATGATTAGGCCACTGCGTCCTGGTGCACCAACTCCTTCCACTTTGCTTTCCACACCTCGGCCACTTCACCGCTTGGTCTACGGCTCAACGCGTCTGCTACCACATTACCCTTCCCTGGTTGGTATTGGATATCGAACTGATAATCCTTCACAAATTCTAGCCAACGGTGTTGATGCATATTCAACTCCTACTGGGTGAAGAGGTACTGAAGGGACTTATGGTATGTGAATAAATAGAATTTCTCCCCCAGGAGATAATGTCTCCAAATTTGAAGAGCAAATACAACTGCCGCTAGCTCCAAGTCATGGGTGGGGTAATTCTTCTCATGAGGCTTAAGCTTACGGGAAGCATAAGTTATGGTCTGACTCTCCTGCTACAGTACAACTCCAAGTCTTAGTAAGGATGCATTAGTGTAGACTAAATACTCCACTCCCGGCCTGGGCAATGCTAACACTAGTGCTGAGGTCAACTTGTCCTTCAACTCGTCGAATGCCAACTGACAGGCATCGCTCCAGATAAATGGCACACCCTTGCGAGTTAGATGTGTCAAAGGACCCGCTATTTTCGAGAACCCCCGAATAAACCTCCTGTAGTATCCCGCTAGGCCCAAGAAACTAAGTATCTCTGTTGGTGTCGTGGGTTGTCCCCACCCCCTCACCGTGGATACCTTCCCTGGATCAATAGATATTCCCCTGTCCGAGATGATATGACCCAAAAATTGGACCTCCTTCAGCCAAAACCCACACTTTTCATAGTTTGCATACAACTCGTTCTGACGTAGCGTCTGCAAAACTTGTCTCAAGTGGTCGTCACGCTCTTCATCAGTTTGGGAGTAAATTAGAATGTCATCAATGAAGATGATGACGAACTGGTCCAGGAATTCTCTGAACATCCTATTCATCAAGTCCATAAAGATGGTTGGGGCGTTGGTCAGGCCAAAAGGCATAACCCTGAACTCGTAGGAACCATATCTCGTCAGGAAGGCAGTCTTTGAGACATCCTGCTCCCTAATTCGCAACTGATGGTACCCCGATTTCAAGTCAATCTTTGAGAAGAAGGCGTCTCCTCTCAACTGATCGAATAAGTCATCGATTCAGGGCAACGGATACTTATTCTGTATCGTGACTTTATTCAATTCTCGATAATCGATACACAACCTCAAAGATTCATCCCTCTTCTTAACAAACAGCACAGGAGCACCCCACGGTGAAGTAATCCTACGGATAAACCCCTAACCCAACAGCTGTTCTACCTGATCCCGTAGCTCCCTCATCTCCGTTGGGGCCATACGGTAAGGTGCGCGGGCAATTGGCTGAGTGTCCGGTGCCATATCTATGACGAAGTCTATTTCTCTACTAGGAGGAAATCCAGGAATATCCTGGAATACGTCAGCGAACTCCCTAACAACTAGAATCGAATCAAGTGGTATCACCACCTCCCTAGAGGTATCCTCCTCTATATAATACAAGTGTGTGGAGGATCATACCTCAGGACGAGGCATCGCCACTAGAAACATTTCTTGCTCGGGTATGGAAAAAATAATACTCCTACTGTAACAATCAATCATAGATCGATACGCAACCATCCAATCCATACTAATAATCTCATCGTACTCGGTCATATCTAATACTAACATGTCGGCAGGCAAAGTAAGCCTCCTGATCTCTACACCCACACCTCTATATATAAGGAAAATCACAGAACCCCTACTCAACGGTGAATCTATACAAGTAACAGTGCTCTCCATGGTATCTAATAACCCCATAGCGTACGCAAATCTCGTGGTAATAAAACAGTGTGTGGCCCCTGTGTCAAATAAAATGCGCCCCATAGTCCCCTGAATAGAAAACATACCCTGAATCGCGGGTGGATCCTATGGGACTGCGGCCTGCTGGAACTGGTAAACTCATCCGTACTAAAGCTATCCCTACTGGACTGGGATGACAGGGATTGGTGGCAACGCTGACATCTGCGGTGGCGCTGGGAGGGTGACGAGAAACATTGGTCTCTGGGGCTCATTTCGAGCACCTTGCTACTGATGTTGCTGCTGCTAGGCCCTGCCCCTTTCAGGACACTCCTGACATTTGTGTCCAACCTTGCCACATAGGAAACATCTGCTCGAGAAGTTTCCCCCTCTTTGACCTTGCTGCTCGTGGCCCTGATGGTCGTTACCACCCCTTCCCTGGCCATACTGGCCCTGCTGAAACCACTGATGGCCCTGATGACCGTTCTAGCCCTGTTGGCCATGACTAAAACCTCCTTGGCCATGCCTAAAGCCTCCTAATCGAAATCTCTTAAAATCCCCCTGTTGGGGACCCTAGTCACCCTGTCTATGCTGTCCCTGAGTTGACTGTGCCCCGCTGGCACCATTTCCCCTATCATACCCTCTGATAAGTGAAAGCGGTGGTCCTGGTAGTGCAGTAATGCTATGTTAACCATAACTGAACAAGTGGTCAATGAGAGATTTCCCAGAAAGTGTTGACGAATCCTCTATGTCAACCCATCCGTGAACCTCTGGATTTTCCTCTCTTCTGTGGGGATCTCATCAGGGACGATATTCAGAAGATTAGTGAATTCGGTCTCATAATCCGCCACTGTCATTCCTTCCTATTTAAGGTTCATTAATTTTTGCCTCATCTCCGTGTGAACAACTGAGGGAAAATATTTGCGGTCGAACCGCACCCAGAACTCTTGTATAGAAAGAACTTCTCTCTCTTCAGTGGTGATAATTGACTCCCAGCACTGTAGTGCTGATCCTACTAGCTTAAAAGTATCCAGTACCTACCTCTGCACATACGTACACTCGTACATCCTCAAGTGTCTTTGGATGTCCTTTTTCCACTGGCTCGACATGACAATGTCAGATCTCCCTACGAACTTCGAAAGGTGCACCTTCTAAAAGGCATCATGGACATGTTCCCAAGAAATGCCTAAGCCTAGATTGGAGCTACCACTGGTGCCTGAGGTTGTGATTGATACACAGCTATTAATGCGGAATTTATCTCCTGGGCTACGATGGCGGCAACTTCAGCAGCGTTCATAAAACTCTAAACTGGTGCAGGCTGAGGTTCGGATTGGGCATCCCTGGGAACTTAGTTTGCACGTCGAGGAGGCATCTAAAATGAGAGAGAATTTTTATAAGTACACAGTTAACGTCTCAAAATAGCTGAAGAATGTAGGATACACAAACGAGTACAACAATAAAAAAATATAGGGCTCTATATCAAAGGACGCTACACGGAAACATAACAAGCCGTACAGATCCTAAGGACACTAGAACCTGATGCTCTGATACCAACTATGACATCCCGACTAATTAAATATCGGGTAGCTACTCCTTTATTGAAATTAATTCTAACTTTCAAGTTGGTTCAGTTCATAGCATCACTGCCGAAAACGTTTTAAACAATTACTAGCCACCTAATATTTAAAACGTGAGTTCCAATTTTATTAAATTAAATTAACATGCAACCAATTAAATTATAAGATAACTATACCACATCCACGTTACAATCACAATATAATAATAGTGGAAAGATAACATGAGTATGGAGTAACACTCCCCTGAATAATATAAATAAATCCAAAACTTAAATGAAACTGGTGGTCTGAAAATGCTATCTCTAAATGGAAAGGGATGACATGCCCTAACTGATAAATGACCCTGAATAGAATCAAATGCAGAATGAGGAGGCGTCTACCACCGAGATCCTGTAACTTCCACAGCAGCTACAGCACGTCAATGTAATAGAACTCATATGCTTGGCATCCTTTTGGTGGGGCACCTAAAAGGTTTTACAAGAAAAATAGATTCGAAAGCAAACGGGTTAGAGCCCGAGGTGAAAATAGTTTAAAATACAGCAAGTGTTTAATTGCATTAAACAGTAAATATTTTATACATGTTTGTTACGTGCTCTCACATGAGTCCTTCACCCCTCAACTAATGTGCATGCCTAACGTATACCATTAACCCATCCTTGTTATGCCGCTAACTAACTAGTCTGTACCACTTCCTGTCTTCATATTATAATATAGGGGTCTATTCGCATTATTCTAATATATTCTGCGTGTAACTCACCTTTTCATTAATCAGCATTATTACATCAATTACGATATGAATTATCACATTTTTAATCCCATTCAAGTATCTCAAATATTCGTATTCACGATTTAACAATGAGCCAATTATAAGTGCAAGTATATTATTCTCAGCATAAATATACAAATATGGCACCACCAGGCTAAGATGTGGTGCACGCATACTCTGCTATCGAATCCCGGTACATCACGTACATAAGGACTACGCATTCTGAACGTCTCAAGAATCATTTCAATAAGAAAAACCACATAAATGGGAGGTGAACATAGTTCACATCTCCATGGGTCACGCACATACCTACGCTCCCACGGTCAACTGACTTATTAACTAAAAATAAGCCATTCAGAACTATGCCCTTAAAGTACCAATCTAACTCCCCCCGTAGGCATACAAAGATCAGATGGCCCTTATCAAAAGCCGACCTCCCGTGATAGCAAGTATGGTATATATGTCATACATATAATAATCCATATACTAAGCATTCAAAACTTAAATAACTTGTTATATTATTAAGAGCATATTCTCAGCCTCATACCATTTGTCAAATTCATACACTATGATTATTTCGGATGATATATAATATATTTCGTCGATACGTCTCACATCTCACGTCATACATTCCGAGTACTTAATCCTAATCGAAGAGGTTACTAAGTCTCCTAACTTTCCCACATATTAATTCAGTACCCTTAACTCTTTATTTATGTCCCAAATCCTAACTTATCACTCCTAATAATTTAAATCATGTTCTTGCATCATAAAATAGGAAATTACTTGTCGGACACTCGAAAATTCAATTGTAACACCCCGCCTAATTAAATACAGGGTGGCCAGTCCCACACCAAATTAAAACAGAATATACAGTTAGCTCATTCTTAGCATCACTGTCGAAAAGATTTACAAATCACCCAATACCCAATTAAGCTGGTGTTAAAACTTTCCAAATTTTAATTCAACAAAATCATTTTTAGTTTATGAATAACACTACCCATTTTATTCTATCACACTAATAACTGGACAGATGACATAAAAGAATTTAAATGCAATTGGAATAAACATTTCCAAATAATAATCCAATAGTAATCCCAACAATAAAAAAAGTATTAAGATGACACGAGTACAAGACTGTATAACTCAGATAGAAAGATGATAACTGAAATCCTCTGGGCGACATGCCCTAAATAAAAGATCACTATGGATCAAATGATGATAGGCGTCTAAGAAATATTCTATAGCTCCATAGCTCGTCATAATTCCCTAAGGTTGGCGTCCCTGCTGCTCAACACCTGATATAGAAGATACAATAGAAAAGAGAATATGCAAGGAAACGGGTCAGATCCCGATGGTAAAAATAATTTTGAAAACAACAAGTATTTGACAAGTACAATTAAGCATTTATTATATACATGTTAGTATCCAAACTCTCACTTGATATTCTCACCTCTCATCTAGAGTGCACGCTTAATGTTTCCTATTAACCTCCTAGTTAATGGTTCCTCCTATCTAGTTTCCATGATATGATTCCATATCATCTCATAATCCCATATATCCCATACCATACATAGTATAATCATCCATATATGTTTCTCATTAATATGAATTAAGCTTTTCAAATCAATAAGAATAAATATTCATTAACTTAATTCAATTCTTTTTCTCTAATCACCGTCATCTAAAATTATCACACAGTAGATAACTCAAACCACTATATATACATTCATTTAATTCATTATATATATATACATATATAATACGGCACCCTTAGACACAGTTGCAGTGCATGCATTACTCTACTATCACGTCCCAGTATCGCAGGTCGCCGAATAGGGGACTAAAGGTTCGGTAAGGATTCCTCGAACCATAAACATCAACACAAAAATTGGAGACGAACATAGTTCTCATATCCATGGGTCACGCATATACCTACGTACCCATAGTCAACGAACTTATCAACTTCCCAATAAGTCTTTCATAGACCTATGTTTTCGAGCGACAAATAAAAAATCCCATGTATTCATCAGGATATGACTGCCCTCACGCGCAAACCTTCCGTCCATAGCAAGTAAGCTAGGTATGTCATACACATAATTCATCAATTAATTAAATAGGCATTATCATCTACCTATAGATATAATATCAACAAGGTAATCACACTACCATCAAATAATTTCCATACGTAACATTCTATCTCTTAAATCCCACGTATTAAAAATATTATGACTTTACTTCTTTAATTTAATTATTCCAGAGTCTCACTCATTACTCAAGGTTTAAATAGGTTTTCCACCATATGTTTATTCAGTAAGAAATCACTAATATCCTACTGGTCCATATCATCTTATCTCCCGAATTACTACGAATTAAACTTTCCCTTAATTAGGGTTATAATCGATAGTTTCTAATCTCTTATAAACACCTCTTCTATCACCTAGGATTACACCTTCTTGTAAACCTAAGGCTGCCCAAGTGATTTATTAAATTTCCTCTAATGGACCTATCCTTAATCCTCATTCATACAAATTAGAATTCAACACATGAATCCAGCAACCGAAATTTCTTTCAATTTAATTATCATAATTCTAATCAATTAAATTCCAAACACATTAATTCGATTCTTATCTAGGGCTTACTGATCTTCCCTAAGTCCATTATATCCAATTAATAATCACCAAAGATTTATAAAAGATTCGGGATAAGATCAAGGATTAAAAATAAACAACTTCATAAATTCTGGGGAGATCGGTCGATCGAAGGCAGGGGGTCGATCGATCGATCGCCCAGATATCAGCCCAGTTTTTTGCATTTCCTATACTACGGGTTTCATAAGTTTTGATCATTCAAACCTTCATATTAACAACCCAAATTCCTTATAATCCTTACTACATGATATAGCAACATATGTAAATAATTTCTAGTTCTCTAAACATCCTTGAATCATCAAGAGTTTGAATTAAAAGCATATATTCATCCCATTTTTCCAGAAAATTATAAACATGTTATCTTCAAGAACAAACCAATGATTCTCAGAATTTCTTCAACAACTTAATGATTATTTTGTGGATTACTATCTACCTACAACATGAGTTTGATTCCTATATATATCCATTTTCCAGAAATTAGTTAACAACTCTATCTTTATCTTCCAAACATAAAAAATCTCATATTTTCATTACTATCCTAACATGGACAATATACCAACTAGATTGCAAATATCAAATACTTGCCTCTAATGAAGATCTGATCCTTTGGGGTTGTATATCACTAGTGGTTCTCCCCTTCTCCGGTCACTTCCGGTGGTGGTTGGTGGTGGTGACATTTGGTCTTTGGTTCTCCTCCTTTCCAAGCAAGCTTCTCTTCTCCCAAGCAACCTTTCACTCTCTCTAAGAAGATGACCTCTCAATTTTGTGTAGAAGAGATGAATCAACCCACGTACAACTAATCTCCAAATACTTATAATAAGATAAAATCCAAAATCACTATTCATCCCCCCTGTAAAAATGACCGAAATGCCCTTTTTGGGTGTCTTTTCATTTCCAAATGACCCGAGACCCAAAACCAACATCCAAATAGACTTTCTGACTATTTCAACCCTTTCGGATGCAACGACGCAGTCAAAACGATTATAATGTTGATGTAAAAATAAGTTTCCTTTTTAATTTAACAAATTTGTCCCGACACGTCCCATACCGCGTCCGACTAAAAATTCAAATTACGGAATTAATAACTCACCGCAATATCAATAACATCATAATCATATATTACCTAAATATCTTTAAGTAATATACATAATCATTCATTTTAATATCCACAATTCAGATAAAACCCAAATAAATTAATTTATAATAAAATCCCATTAATCCATTAATAACACATTTTTAAAAGTCGTTAAAATTACGGGGTATTACATCAATCACTAGGTTTCAAACAAATTATAATATGTTTTGGGCTTTAATTACGTCCCTACTGGTCTCCCTAAAGTCCTAACGTATCTACATAATCCCCTCGTTCAACGTTCAATGGTCGGAATCGATTAAATCCAAAAAGGGGAAAAAGTTCACTATTTTTGGGGAGATCGATCGATCGACATATGATCATCGAGCGATCGACGTATGAATATCGATCAAGCAGGTGCAGGCTACGAGTTTGCTTCATTTTTAGTCCCATTTTTGTGCCAAATCTTCATTACAAGATGTTAAATTCTAAAGTAAACATATAGGATCATTATACAACCTAATTACATGATTCTAAAGGTTCCATAACTCTCAATTCATCATCAATTAGTCTTTTCTTGGATCAATCATCCTAATTTCATAAAAAGTCCTATTTTTCTATTTTCTTCAAGAATCATCATAATCTCTTCATAAATTCGAAATTAATTACACATGGTTTGTGATCTAATAAGTGAGATCCTTCCAGAATCAAGATTACATAAACATCTTACACATAATTAAGGTTTTATCTCCAAATTTCATGAGTTTTAATATTTTTAAGGATATCATCAAATCCTACTCTAACATGCATAATTTATTTTCTTAATCTTAATGGATTAAATCACTTGCCTTTGTCTAGAAATTCTGAACCTTTGATGATTATCTAGGTTGGTTCTCCTTCTCTTTTCGGTCGCAATTTCGGCAATCGTGGCGTCGTGTAGTGGTTATGGCTTTGGAAACCCCCTTAGAAATTCTCTTCTCTTCTCTCTTTGCTCAAGACTTGATTTGACAAGTAATGACCCCAAATGACCCTAAGATAGGCTGATTACAAGACCTAATTTTCGTGGGTTACTATTCTTTAAAAATCGAACTTACCAAAATACCCTCACGAGTTGCCGGTTTGGCCTAAAAATGCCCCCGGACCCAAACTAAACCCCAGGCTAGTGTTTTCTGACTATCTTGGCCCTTTCGGACACACTGGCGCACTCAAAATGACTATATGGATGATAAAATTATAATTTACTTTTAAATTCAATTAAATTGATTCCTGACGCGACTGATACGCGCGTCCCAACTTAATTTTCCGAATTATCGTATTTATGACTTGCGATAATTTTAATCATTTCAATAATCATATATTATCTTATTTATCCAATAATATTCAACCTCATCATCATAATCAAATACCAACTCAAATCTCGCTAGTATTTAAATTCGGATTAATTTTCAATTAATTTTTCATTTAATTTAATTAATCTTATTAAATAAAATCAATAAAATTACGGGGTATTACAATGCAATAAGTCGTTACCCTAGTGGACGAGTGCCATCTTGTGAGGGTTTTTAGGGATGAAACTCACAAACATCATATGGTTTCCTCAAAATATATGCCTAAGCCAGCATGCGACACACCCAACAATAGCGACAAGGAACGCAACCATATATTTTTCTCACTGTTCTAAAAAACCCGCCTAGGCTTGAGGCTTGGGAGAAACGCCCCGCCTTAAGATTATGACGCCTTATGCTTGGTAAAACCCTTAAGGCGTACTTTTTCTCTAAAAACAACAATGATTTAGTGAAATGATATCGCCTTTTAAAGATTTTTTTACAAACCGGACCAATATCTCATCAAAAATAATCAAATAGTATTTTTATTTGCAAATATTCAGACATATTTTTAGGATATGTACAAGTTTAGTATTTTAATAGCCTTGTTATGGTTAAAAAATATTAAAATATATTAAACAGACCTAAACGCCTTTTCACGCCTTTTTACGCCAAGGCCCGCCTAGGCTTCCAAGGCTTAAGGCTTGGCCTCCACGCCTCGATCACGCCCCGCGTTTTTTAGAACCCTTTTCTTCAACAAATCAGACCCTTGAATTCCGGGCAAGTATATATCTTGCTTTGTTTTTAGTTAATGTTTCAAAATGTTAGATTAGGAGTGTTAAAAGCATGTTTCATGGAAGAATTTGGTAGCTTAGAGAATTTAAATCACATGTTTTAGAGGAAATAAATATATTCTGGACATCTAAATCACATATAGAGGCATACCCACGAATTAGTATGGATTTAGAAGCAAAAATATATAGAAAAGAATTAGAAGAATGGCAGTTTCATAAAAAAATTAGGGTTCTTGATAATTATGTGAATTTACCCCATTAATTCAATCCCTTTTATGAATTTGGACATGTTTCACGTAGGAAATCATGTACAAGGTATACATGATTGTTAGAAATTTTGTTTGCGAATTTGGAGACATTACTTGTTAGAGGAGAAGTTTCGCTTGTTCACGGACCATAAGTCACTGCAATACTTGTTCACTCAGCAAGAGTTAAACATGCGTCAGCGCAGGTGGCTGGAGTTTGTGAAAGACTACTAGTTTGAGATACAGTACCATCCGGGGAAGGCTAACGTGGTTGTTGATGCATTAAGTCATAGACCGGTAGGTGACGTAGCGGACGTATGGAAAGAAAAGTGGAAAGAATTGGGTTACCAGGACACGGTAGCCCGTTCCTTTATATCTGTTATGTCAGCCACACCCAAGATTATCACGAGGGTGATACAGGCATAAGCAGCGGATTCATTTTGCCGGGAGCAGATTGTACGGCTCTTAGTTGAAGGCGCTGAGTCCTATTCAGTGAGTTGTGATGGGGGTTTGAGATTTCATGGGAGATTGGTGGTCCTGGAGAGTGATGAGTTATGTCATGCAGTTATGACACAGTCACACGGATCTAGATTTACGGTACATCCCGGAGGGGATAAGATGTACCAAGATATGAGGCGAAAGTACTGGTGAAGTGGGATGAAGAAGGATATTGCTGAGTTTGTGTCTAAATGTTCTACTTGTCAGATGGTAAAGGTAGACCACCAGAGACCGTCGAGGTTACTTCATCCATCGGAGATAATACGTGGAAATGGGAAAGTATTTCCATGTACTTCATTACTGGGTTGCCTACATCATAGTGGGGTCACGATTCCATATGGGTTATAGTGGATCGGTTGACCAAGGTAGCTCATTTTATGCCAGTACGGATAGACTACACCACAGGCCAGTATGCACAGTTATTCATTGTCGAGATTGTTAGGCTACATGGGGTACCCCTGGATATTGTGTCTGATAGAGAAAAGATTTTCGTGTCGCGCTTTGGGGAGAGCTTTTAGGAGGCCATGAGTATAGAGTTGAGATTGAGTTCAACCTACCACCCACAGACAGATGGATAAACAGATCGTACCAATCAGATGCTGGAGGATATGCTACGTATGTGTGTCCTTGATTTTGGAGGAAGTTGGGAGCCTTATATTCCACTGGTAGAGTTTGCTTATAATAACTCCTATCAGTTCACGATCGTCATGGCCCCATTTGAGGCATTGTATGGCAGGTCTTGTCGTTCTCCAGCTTGTTAGCTAGAGGTGGGGGACAACAAGTTGCTCGAACCAAAAGTGATTCATGAGATTTTAGCTAGGATTGAGCTTATCAGGAGTCACATTCGGGTAGCCTAGGACCGACAAAAAAGCTACGCTGATGCAAAACGGTCTTTTCGAGAGTTTAGCGTAGGGGACCAAGTATTACTACATGTGTCTCATATGAGAGGAGTGATGAGGTTTGGGAAGAAAGGGAAGTTGGCTCCGAGATACGTGGCACCATTTCCCATTATCGAGAGGATTGGGCCGGTGGCATATAGATTGGGGCTGCTAGAGCACTTGCACCGCATTCACGATGTATTTCACATCTCGTCGTTGAGACGATACCTTCGGTATGATATGGCTCACACCCGCATCGCGATAGAGGAGATTGAATTACAGCCCGACAGCTCTTACGAGGAGAGACCAGTGGCTATCCTAGACCATAGTGAGAGAAAATTGAGGTTGAATGTAGTCCCACTTGTACGGGTCTACTGGAAACATCATAATGTGGAGGAGTCCACTTGGGAACGCGAGACAGATATGCGCAAAAAATATCCGGATCTATTTTTACCAGGTATGCCTTAGTTTCTGAATTTCGGGATGAAATTTCGTTATTAGGGAGGAAGTATGTAATATCCCGTATTTTTATGGCTTTTAAATTTGAGGATTTATTAAATTTAATTTGAGATATTAATTTAATATTAATTTGAAAAAGTAATTTTTAATATTTACTAGATTGACGAGAGTTAGTAATTATTGATAATTTGTTGAATATTACTAGATGAGTAAAGTAATATATAAAATTGATTTTATTAAAATTGTCACGAGTGAATAAAATGGCAATAATGAAAATTTAAGTCGGGACGCGCCTGTGACGTGTCGGGACTTAATTATTATTATAAAGGTGAATAATTTATAAGTCATCCGTATGGTCATTTCGAGTGCGTCAAAGTATCTGAAAAGGTCGAAATAGTCAAAAAAGTGTACCCGGGGGTTTAGTTTGGGTCTCGGGGCGTTTTTAGGCCTAATTGACATCCCGGGAGGGTGTTATAAATATTTTGTATTTTTGGGTAATTAAACCCATGAATTTTCTTAGGATAAGTGTTAACAAACACAGAACCTAAGAACGACCATTAGAGAAGAAGGTGGAGAGCTTTCCAAGAAATCTAAGGCCTAGAACTTACTCGATTGCACCGCCGCCACCACCAAAACGTAGATCGCATCTTTTTCTTCAACAAATCAGACCCTTAAATTCCAGGCAAGTATCTATCTTGCTTTGTTTTTAGTTAATGTTTCACCCATGTTAGATTAGGAGTGCTAAAAGCATGTTTTATGGAAGAATTTGGTAACTTAGAGAATTTAAATCACATATTTTAAAGGAAGTAAATATATTATGGACATCTAAATCATGTGTAGAGGCTTGCCCACGAATTACTATGGATTTAGAAGAAAAATATCTGGAAAAGAATTAGAAGAATGGAAGTTTCATAAAAAAAATTAGGGTTTATTGATAATTATGTGAATTTACCCCATTAATTCAATCCCTTTTATGAATTTGGACATGTTTCACGTAGGAAATCATGAACATAGGTATATATGACTGTTAGAAATCTTGTTTGGGAGTTTGGGGGATCATTAATGGCGTTTTGGAGAAATTTTTTGGATAAAACTCGTAGGTCGGATTTTACAGATTATGGGCAAGAACTACTTGATCGATCGATCGACTAAGAGCATCGATCGATCAACCCCATTCCTCGATTGATCGATCCCTCCTCGAAAACTGCATGTGTTTTCCCCTTTTTATTTAATCCGGTTAAAATACGTAAGGACCCTTGATTATTATTTATAGAGTATAGTGGGTTATGAAGAGGACCAGTAGGGTCTAAGTAGACTCCGTTGAATGAAATTTGATTCGAAATGAAATTATGGGTTAACGGGGAGTTTCGTCACACATTAGAAATTGTGCGTATGTTCACTAAAGAATTGAGACTCGTGAAGGATTTAGACTAGAAGGTTAGAGAGGGTATACCTACTGAAATTATACTTAGTGAGAGAGAATACTTCGAAAGATGAGAAGTAAGTATGAAATAAATTATAAATGAGAATAAAAGAGACGAATTCGTTATGCGAGATAATTGAGTAAATTTGTGCTAAGTACGGATAATAAATATTATGGGTCATGAGTGAATCTAATTTGGTAAATGTGAATATCTATATATATGAATGTTGTAATGCCCCGTACTTTTATCGATATTTATTTATGGGATTAATTAAATTAAAGGCAAATAAATTGAAAATTAATCCGGATATAATACTAACGAGATGTGAGTTGGTATTTGATTATAATGTGTATATATGGAAATTTATGAATATTGAAAATATTGAAATTCTCGCGAGACTGAAATACGGCAATTTGGAAATTTAGTTGGGACGCACGTGTCAGTCACGTCAGGAACGTAATTATTTGAATTAAAAAGTGAATTTTATTTTTATCAACCGAATGGTCATTTTGAGTGCGCCAACGAGTCCGGAAGGGTCGAAATAGTCAGAAAACACTAGCCGAGGGTTTAGTTTGGGTCCCAGGGCATTTTTAGGCTAAACCGGCAACTTAAAAGGGCATTTTAGTAATTTTGAAATTTGGGGAATATTAACCAACGAATTTTGGGAGTTAATTATAGGTTATTTAGTAACCCACTTAACCCATTACCAGAACTTTACAACTTAGAGGGCTACGGGAGTTATAGGAAAAGTTAGAAGAGGTTCCCAAAGAGAAAACCATAACCACCATCTTCAACCTTCAACCTTGGGAGAAATTCTGTAGAAAGGAAGAAGAAAGCAACCTTCAATCCTTCAACATCGAGTCAAATCATAAGGCAAGTGATTTAGTATTTTTATACATTGAATATGTCTTCCATGCTTAGTGTAAGAACTTTCTTTCTTGATTTTGAAGAAAAACCATGAAACTTTGTTGGAGAAACTTGAATTTGGGTTAGGATTTGCATGTAGTATGCTAAAGGACTGAGTTAATATGTAAATAGTTGTATGTGATGAATTAAAAATGGATTTTTGATGGGTATTTAGGCATAAGAAAATTTGGAGTTCATGTTCATAGAGTTTTGGGATAAATTTGAAGATTCACATTGATTACATGATAATTTGTAAGAATTGACCCCTTATATATGTTAAGGAATGATCTAGTGTGATTAGGAATAGTTTATACATGTTAAAACATAATTTGGATGTACTTGGTGTGGATTTGGAGGAGTGAAAAATTGAGGAAAAACGAATTTAGGGATTTCTGGGCGAAACTGCCATCTCGTTAGAAGACCTGCCCAGGTCGTTCGAACGACCTCTTTCGAACGAGCTTCTAACGAGATGACAGTATGACTTCTAACGAGTTGGGATCTCGTTAGAAGCCATTCGTTCGAACGAACTCGTTCGAACGAGACTTCTAACGAGTTGACAGAATGGCTTTTTGGCCTGATTTGATTTCTAATATCCTGTAGTCTTATTTAAATGGTGAGATGACTTTCCTTTATCAACCAGAGGGTGTAGTTGGGAGATTTGGGATACATTGAGGAGTAAAAATTTAGGATAGTGCCTTGAACTGGATAACATTTGTGGTTTAGAACGTGAGTGACTAATAACGAAGTGCGGATAACTGCTGACTTAAATGCATATAAACCGGTGGCATGTGAATTGTATAATATTAAGAGTGGGTATAAGAACAAGAGGGATACCACTAATAAACTTTGTAATATCTAAGATGTTTGAATGCTTAGTATATGTAGTTATCTATGTATGACATACCTACCATACTTGCTATCTGGGGAGGTTGACATTCGTTTATGGCCATCTAATCTTTGTGTGCCTACGGGGGGATTTAGATTGGTACCTCGAGGACATAGGTCAGAGAAGGACTTATTGAGAAGTTAATAAGTCTGCTGATCATGGGAGCGTAGGTATGTGCGTAACCCATGTGATGTGAACTATGTTCGCCTCCATTGCTTGTGACTGTTATTAATGAAACGATTCCTGAGAGATTCGGAATACATGATCCTTATGTACGTGATGTACCAGGATTTGATAGCAGAGTACGTGAGCACCACAGCTTAGTCTCGGGGTGCTAGTATTGTATATTTATGAGGAGAATAAAATACTGTAAATTGAAATGAATTGTCGTGATCAATTATGAGGATAAACAATAGCAATGGTTTGTAAAATGAAAAGGTAAGATTTCATATAATTATAGTGTTAATATGGGAAACTATAGAATAACGTGCAATACTCTATTAAATGGAAGATGTTGGGACTTGAATTGGATCCCTTATAAAATAATGTTAGATTTAGCATTGGACTAGATAGATTTGGGGGTAACTAGAAACGGGTATGGGTACGATAGGAGTGCACGATTAGTTGAGAGGTGAGGAATTCATGTGAGTGCACACACTATCATGTACTTTATATTTACTGTTTAAAGATATTAAACACTTGCATATTTTATAAATTACTTCACATTCGGGCTCTGACCCGTTTGCTTCCAAATCTATTTTCTTTTTGTAAAAACCTTTTAGGTGCCCAGCCACAAGGACACCATGCATAAGAATTCTATTCAGGTGACAAGCTGTAGCTGTTGTGGAAGTTACAGGGCCTTGACAGTAGACGCCTCCTTTTCTAGTCTTGACTCCATTACCAGTTTTATCATTTGTTGGGCATGTCGCCTATTTCCTTTAGAGACATTTTATATTTCAGTTATTCAGACTTCGGGTTGTAATTAATTTAGGATGCAGACTTGTTTTTATTTATTTCAGTATTTGGATTGTTGTGGGGAGTATTTCCTCCAGACTCATTATTATTTGATGGTTACTCTATTGAGACTTTATCGTGAATGGTTGTGTTAACTTTTTATAATTCATTTATTGCATGTTAATCATATTTAATTTAAAATTTGACAACTCACTTTTTAAATACTAGGTGGTAGAAATTATTAAAATGTTTTTGACAGTGATGCTATTAACTGAACCAACTTGGCATTTTGTATTAATTTAATAAAGGAGTAGCTACCCGGTATTTGATTATTCGGGGTGTCACAGGTCGTTCGAACGAATGGCTTCTAACGAGATCCCAACTCGTTGGAAGTCAAACTGCCTTCTCGTTAGAAGACCTAACCAGGTCGTTCTAACGACCTCGTTCGAACGAGATTCTAACGAGTTGGGATCTCATTAGAAGCCATCTGTGACACCCTGCCTAATTTAATCCCGGATGATCAGTCCTATATCCAATTAAAACAGGTTTCTCATTTGGTTCATTCTTAGCATCACTGTCGAAAACTTTTTAAAACATTACTAACCACCTAGTATTCAAAAAGCCGATGTCAAAATTTTAATCTTTTTATTAAACAATCAACAATAAAACATTATTATATAAATACATCCCATGCAAAAGTAATATAAATCCATCCACAATATGAAAGACTGGAATGAAATAATACCGAATAAACCATCGGTTACAAAATCCAACATAAATTCCAACCTGAATAAGAGTCTGAATACAAGGTCTGACTGTCATAAATGAAATAACTGTGGGCAACATGCCCGAATAATCTGAATACAAGATCTGACTGTCATAAATGAAATAACTGTGGGCAACATACCCGAATAAAGTACTTCCCTGCACCCTACACTAAGAGTGAAGTAACTGAATCGTCTAAGTCGAAATCCTGCAAGCATCCACAAGTGCTGCAGCTACGCATCCTTAGAATAGATCATCCTGCTTGGCATCCCTGTGGCTGGACACCTAAAAGGTTTTGGAAAAAGGTTTTGCATGTACGGGTCAGAGCCCAAGTAAAAATCATTTCAAAACATTTAGAAAGTACTTAAATAACAGTTTAAATGAAAAGTTATTAGATACACATGTTAGGTTGCGAACACTCCCTTGAGTTCCTCATCTCTCATCTATAATGCGCACCTAACGTTTTCTACTTAACCCCACCTAGTCAATTCTAGCCAATGTAACTAGGCAACCATTATCTAATAAACCCAAATCAATATAGCTCCTCCGTACCGCCCATACAGTACGATATCGAATACCCTTAATAATTAGCATCTCTCTTATGTTATTATTAAACCCCAGTTACCCTTTCTACGTAGGTTATTGTTCAAACTTTACCATTTAAGTTTCTCTACTTAAACTTTATTTTAGATATTCAATAACTATCTTCCTACTATTCACACATTAGTATCCTCATCATTATATAAATATATCCTATCTAAGCTCCCTACTAATTACTCTTTAGTAGATTAATCGTTCTTTAGATACATACTATCTCGTCTCTCTACTAGCACACATAAGTAGATTATTCGTGTATTATATATATTTTACACACCATATATAATGTAAGTACACGCTCTGCTATTATATCCTTATATCACACATCAAGGGCTATTGGTTCGTAATGTTACCCCGACCCCAATAGTTATTCCATATGTATTGGTTCGGAATGTTACCTCGATCCCAATATTCAGATTACTTTTAGTTTAGATACACACAACTATCTGGTTTGAAATCATAAGTCTGCTACCCATAACTCATAGCGTCTACCCGTATTTCCATGCAAATACATTTATTAAATATATATCCATTTCTCTTTAATATGGGCAAGGCTTTTCAAATTTTAGGATTTAGTGTTCACATACTTAAGTCAAATAAGATTTCACTATCTTTCTCATCCATTAATTTTACACAGTAGATAACATAACAAGTATATATATATATATATATATATATATATATATATATATATATATTCACACTTTTTAATATATATATATAACACGGCACCTCCCAGACCTAGTTGCGGTGCATACTGTAAAACATCTCAAAGGTATATATATTTATCATTCATTATATCTATACTAGTAAGGCACCCCTAGGCACAGCTGCGGTGCATGCATACTCTGCTATCATGTCCGGGTACATCTCTCGTTGTACAAGGGACTATTGGTTCGTCTTCTCTCACGAACCATATATATCAAATCACACATATTGGAGGCGAACATAGTTCACATATCCATGGGTCACACACATACCTACGCTCCCACAGTCAGCAAACTTATCGACTCACAGATAAGCCATTCACAGTCCTATGTTCTTGAGGTACCAAATCTAAAATCCCCCGAAGGCAACACAGGATAAGACTGTCCTCTTTCGAACGCCAACCTCCCGTGATGGCAAGTATGGTAGGTATGTCATACACATAATAAACAATAATATAGGTACACATTCCACTTATATAAATATAACATCAGCGAGGTATTCACACAACCATATAATAACGATAGGTATTCACTACACCTATATATATATTTATAATAACAATAGGGCACACACACATCCCATATCACAAGCCTCATATATAGTATATTTATATCCCGAATATTCTACGTATTCCATAATTTATAACTTCGTTTATTACCATACATTCCCGAGTATTTCTCACCACTCGAAGGGTATCCTTTATTCCACATACAATATCGGAAGGTAAACTCTCTACCCCCTAATGGTCTAAGTCCACGTTCCTCTCGAATTCTCTTAACTCGAACTATCCTTCAATTTAGATTTTTCCTCTCTATTAATCCAAATTAATTTAGCCCTTAAACTTCCCTCGTAGGCCACACCTAAAACCCAAACTAGGCCTACTGGTGTTTCAATATAATTCCCTTATATTATAAATTAAATCCCACAAATTAATTCCAAACGATTTCCAAACGTCTCAAAGAAAAGGAAATTTTTGGCCAAAACTGAGCGACCGAATCGATTAAAAAATTTTGTGGCAGATTAAACACCCTGTAGTAAAATATCGATTACTCCCTCTACACAACTCCGATTGACCTGATTCAAAGCTCATTTGAAAGATAAGACATATATATTTCCAAGAATGTATGGATATCACTCTAATTCTAAGTATAATTTAAATGGCATACGTTTAAAGTTACGTCAAAAATTCTGGCAGTTACTATGCTGGCAGATCAAACACCCTACAGTAAAACATCGATTTCTCCCTCTACGGGACTCCGATTGACCTGATTCAAAGCTCATTATAAATACAAGACATATACCTTTCCAAATATGTATGGATATCACTTTAATTCTAAGTAAAACTAAAATGGAATACGTTTAAAGTTACATCAAAAATTCTGGCAGATTGACATCTTATGTTCATCAATTAAACCCTAAGTCATTCAAGATTCATGTTCTTCAATCAAGAACCCATCAAGATTCAATCTTAATAATCAAATATACTCTAATATCAGTTTATTTTCGTGTAGAGATAAATTTCCAATGAAAATTTACACAAAACATCAAAGATTCAACCCAAGAATCAAATTCTCCTTTAAATAACATAAAACCCCAATTTTTTTTCTCATATTCATCAACTTTATAAATCAAGAACTCAGATTTCTCTCTTATTAATCAACCCAAACCCACTAATTTCATATTATCATCATTAAGGAACATTTCTACATGCATTCCCACTCTAATTTATGAATTAAACCCTCCCAAATTCATATAAAACTTCCAAAAGCATGAAATCAAACCCTATTCTACATGGGTAGTATAACATGCTTAATATAAATTGCTATTTAAATACTTGCCTCTCAATATCAGGTCTGAATTTCATTAATATGATGGTGTGGTTGTTCTCCCCTCGCTCCGATCTCGATTCCGTTGCATTCGGGGCGAAAAACTGTGTAGGAAGCTTTGGCTTTCTCTTCCTCTTTCTCTTCAATGGCCTCTCTTCTATTGTGATTATGTTAACCCTAGCCCCTTATCTCTAATGAAAGATATACACTTAATATTTTCGGAGTTCTCTAAACCTCCAACTCCCGAATGACCGAAATACCCTTAAACGATGTCGGGTTGGTCCAAAATCATCCCGGGACCCAAACTGTACACCCGAGTACACTTTTTTGACTATTTTGACCCTTTCGGAACCAACCGTAACCTCAAAATCACCATCTGAGTCACTTTAAAAAATTTATTTTAATTCCACCTCAAAATATCGAACGCGTGAAATTAAACTTAAATTGAACTGATTTACTCTCAATCACTAAATTATATAATTTCTCTAAATTAAATAAATTCCAAATCACCGAATCGAATAAATTCCAAATCATCGATTTAATTAAATCCTAGATAACCAATTTAATTTAATTAAATATCCTTAGAAATATGGGGTATTACATACTTTCCCCCTTACAAAGGAATTTCGTCCTCGAAATTCGAATAAGTCTAGAACTCCTAGGTTTCGACACTACCTTAAACATAGACTCTAAAGATCACTACATATATTTCTACCCCTCCCAATTGAGGGTTATATAAACATATCCACCAACCAGGGTTCCTAAGCAACCTATTAATATGCATAACTTCATCGATGCTACCTGGCTCCACTAGCCTCTCATTATCGTATAGTTACTATCCTTTAGATATCACTTTATAAATAAAAAATACTCAAGGTACTAAGCCCGTGTCTTAATGGCTAATCGTCTCCCCCCGTACCAACATTGTGCTAAGCTTCATGCGTGGGACGTCTCGCAAAGCGAAATCCAAACAAGGAACCCTTCGATACACTACTACCTAACATTGTCAGTCATTGAGATCTGTTAAGCCCTTAGTCCATATTACGTACCCTCAAATACCCGTATTTTGACATAAAAGTATAATCTTCCACTCGCATGCTACACAAGATAACATATATCACGATGATTAGTGTACGGCTTATTATGTTTCCGCTGAGCTTTCTTTGATGTAGAGCCCTATATTTTAGGACTGTTGTATTCTTTTGTGTATGCTTCGTTCTTCAGCTATTTTGAGTTAATAACTGAGAACTTATAGACTTTACTCTCATTTCAGATGCCTCCACGACGTGTGCAGCGAGTTCCTAGGGATGCACAGCCAGAACCACAGCCCGCACCAGTTCAGGGCACTATGAATGCCGCCGAGGTTGCAGCTATTGTAGCCCAAGCGGTAAATGCCTCCCTAGCTGTTGTACAGCAGGCACCGCCCCAGGTGCCGATAGTCGCGTCAATTCAGGCACATGCATTCCCGTCTGCTTGGGAACGCGTCCGTGATGCTTTTCAGAAAGCACATCCTCCGGAGTTTGTAGGTAGCTCCGATGTTGTGGTATCCAGTTAGTGGAGGAAAGATATTCAGAGGCACTTAAGGATGTACGAGTGCACCGATGTTCAGAAGAAGATACTAGCTACTTTCAAGCTAGTAGGATCTGCGTTGCAGTGGTGGGAGTCCATTACCACCGCAGAGGAGAGGGACACTCTCACTATACAGGAGTTCTGGGTGCGGTTCGACCGCAAATATTTTTCGTCAGCTGTTCACAAGGAAATGAGGAGGACACTGATGAACCTCAAGCAAGAGGGGAGGACCTTAGCCGAGTATGAGGCTGAGTTTACCAATCTTTTGAACATTATTCCAGATGAGATACCAATTGAGGAGAAGAAGATTCAGAAGTTCACAAATGGATTGACTTGGAGGATCCGTCAGCATTTGTTGGGGAATCTCTCGTTGGCCACTTATTCTGACGTGGTTAACGCTGCACTGCTACACTGCCAGGATCATCGCTTTCACATGTCTGAGAGTAAGAGATCAGGAGAGTCCAGCCATCAGGGCAGGACCGGGGGAAATGGTGCCAGTGGGGCACAATCTGCTCAGGGACAACATAGGCAGGGTGACCAGAGTTCCCAACAGGGGGATTCTAAGAGATTCAGACCTGGGGGTTTCAGAAGTGGACAGGGAGGTTTCAGGTAGGGCCATCAGGATCCGAACGGCCAGCAGGGTCAGAATGGTCAGCAACAGCAGTTTCAGCAGTACCAGCATGGCCAGTGGAGGAATGGTAACGGCCATTAGGGCCGAGGGCAGCAGGGACAACGAGGGGAAAACTTCCCGGGGAAGTGTTATGTTTGTGGCAAGGTTGGCCACAAACACCAAGATTGTCCTGATAGGGGCAGGGCCCCACAGCAGCAGCAGCAGGGTGCCCGACATGAGCCACAGAGAACTATGTTTCCCGCCGCCCTCCCAACACCACCACAGATGGCAGCACTACCACCCATTCCAGCGGTCCCAGTTCAGCAGGGACAGCTTCAGTATGGGAGAGTGTATCAGCTCCAGCATGCCGCAGCCCCACAGGATCCACCAACCATTGAGGGTATGTTCTCTATCCATAGGACTATGGGGCGTATTTTATTTGACACGGGGGCCACACATTGTTTCATTGCCATGAGATTTGCACGCACTATTGGGTTATTAGACACCGTCGAGAGCACGGTTACTTGTGTAGATTCACCGTTGAGTAAGGACTCCGTGATTTCCCTTATATGTAGAGGTGTGGGTATAGGTATCGGGAGGTTTACCTTACCCGCAGATATGTTAGTGTTAGAGATGACTAAATATGATGCCATTATTGGTATGGATTGGCTAGTTGCGTACCGAGCCACGATTGACTATTTTAGTAGGAGTATTATCTTTGCCATTCCCAGGCAGGAGATGTTTTTAGTGGCGATGCCTCGCCCTGAGGGAGGATCATCCACTCACTTGTACTATATAGAGGATGAGACCTCTAAGGAAGTGGTGATACCACTTGATGTGATTCCGGTTGTTCGAGAGTTTGCCGATGTATTTCAGGATATACCTGGACTACCTCCGAGTAGAGAGATATATTTTGTGATCGATTTGACGCCGCGCACTCGGCCTATTGCCCGCGCACCTTATCGTATGGCTCCAGCTGAGATGAGAGAGTTACTGGATCAGATTGAGAAGTTATTGGGTCAGGGGTTTATCCGACGGAGTACTTCACCGTGGGGTGACCCTGTGTTGTTCGTAAAGAAGAGGGATGGATCGTTGAGATTGTGTGTAGATTACCGAGAGTTGAATAAGGTCACGATACGGAATAACTATCCGTTGACCCGAATCGATGACTTATTCGACCAACTGAGAGGAGCTTCTTTCTTCTCCAAGATTGATTTACAATCAGGATACCATTAGTTGCGTATCAGGGAAGAGGATGTCTCGAAGACTGCTTTCTTAACGAGATATGTTTCCTACGAGTTTCGGGTTATGCCTTTTGGCTTGACCAATGCCCCAGCCGTGTTTATGGACTTGATGAATAGGGTGTTCAGAGAGTTCCTAGACCAGTTCGTTATTGTCTTCATTGATGACATTCTGGTCTACTCCCAGACAGAAGAGGAGCACGCCGAGCATTTGAGGCAGGTTTTGTAGACACTACGTCAGAACGAGCTGTATACAAAGTATGAGAAGTGCGGGTTTTGGCTGAAGGAGGTTCAGTTTTTGGGACATATTATTTTAGAGCGGGGGATATCTGTTGATCCGGGGAAGGTATCCGCGGTGAGGGAGTGGGGACAGCCCACGACACCACCGGAGATCCGTAGTTTCTTGGGCCTAGCAGAATACTACAGGAGGTTTATTCGGGGGTTTTCAAAGATAGCGGGTCCTTTGACACATCTGACTCGTAAGGGTGTGACATTCATTTGGAGCGATGCCTATCAGTTGGCATTCGATGAGTTAAAGGACAAGTTGACCTCAGCACCTGTGTTAGCATTGCCGAGACCGGGAGTTGAGTATCTAGTCTACACCGATGCGTCCTTACAAGGACTTGGAGGTGTATTGCAGCAGGAGAGTCAGGCCATAGCTTATGCTTCCCTTAAGCTTAAGCCTCACGAGAAGAATTACCCCACCCATAACTTGGAGTTAGCGGCAGTTGTATTTGCCCTTCGAATTTGGAGACATTATCTCCTGGGGTAGAAGTTTCGGTTGTTCACGGACCACAAATCTCTACAGTACCTATTCACGCAGAAGGAATTGAATATACTGCAACGGAGGTGGCCTGAGTTTGTGAAGGATTATCAGTTTGATATCCAATATCACCCGAGGAAGGCTAACGTGGTGGCAGACGTGTTGAGCCACAGGCCAGTAGATGAGGTGGCCGAGGTGTGGAAGGAGTTGGGACACCAGGATGCAATGGCCCGATCGTTCATGTCTGTAATGAATGTTACACCGCAGATTGTCACGAGAGTGGTAAAGTCCCAGGCAAATGACTCGTTCTGTTAGGAGCAGATAGTTTGATTACTAGCAGAGGGAGCAGAGTCCTATACCGTTAGCTCAGACGGGGGATTACGCTTCAATGGGAGACTAGTCGTTCCGGAAGGGGAAGACTTATGACACGAAGTAATGGCAGAGTCGCACGGCTCATGGTTCGCGGTACACCCTGGTGGGGATAAAATGTACCAAGACATGAGACGTCAGTATTGGTGGAGCGGGATGAAGAGAGATATTGTCGCGTTTATTTCTAAATGCACCACTTGTCAGCTGGTAAAAGTGGATCATCAGAGATCGGCAGGACTTCTACAGCCATTAGAGGTCCCGATGTGGATATGGGAGAGCATCTCTATGGACTTTATCATGGGGTTACCTACGTCACAGAGGGGTCACGACTCCATTTGGGTAATTGTGGATATGTTGACCAAAGTCGCTCATTTTCTACCCGTAAGGACAAACTACACTATGGGACAGTATGCCCAGATCTTTATTGCATAAATAGTGAGACTTCACAGTGTGCCCCTAAATATCGTGTCTGACTGAGACAAGATATTTATTTCACAGTTTTGGGAGAGTTTTCAGGAGGCCATGGGCACGGAATTGCGTTTGAGTACGGCTTATCACCCGCAAACCGATGGGCAAACTGAGCGTACAAATCAGATGTTGGAAGACATGTTGCGTATGTGCATCATAGACTTTGGGGGTGGATGGGAGCAGTACCTTCCACTGGTGGAGTTTACTTACAATAACTCCTATCAGTTCACCATTGGCATGGCTCCATTTGAGGCTTTGTATGGTAGACCTTGTCTTTCACCAGCATGTTGGTTAGAGGTGAGGGACAGCAAATTACTTGGGCCGGAGGTGATACAGGATACTTCGGCAAGGATAGAATTGATACGGAGTCGCATTCGGGTAGCTCAGGATCGACAGAAGAGCTATGCTGATGCGAAGAGGTTCTTCAGAGAATTCAAAGTGGGAGACCAGGTTTTACTCAGAGTATCTCCTATGAAGGGGATTATGCGTTTTGGGAAGAAGGGAAAATTGGCACCGAGATATATGGGGCCATTTTCTATCATCGAACGGATTGGGTCTGTTGCATATAGACTTGGGTTAACGGAGCATTTGCACAGGATACATGATGTGCTTCATATTTCCTCGCTAAGGAAATATCTTAGGGATGATTTGGATCATACTCACATTGCTTTGGAGGACATTGATCTCCAGCCCGATAGCTCCTACGAGGAGGGGCCGATTGCTATTTTGGACCGAAGCGAGCGGAAACTGCGATCAAAGATAGTACCGTTGGTACGTGTTCAGTGGCGGCATCATAATGCTGAGGAGTCCACATGGGAGCGCGAGGATGAGACGCGTGAACGTTATCCAGAGTTGTTTTTACCAGGTACTTTCTAGTTCCGAATTTCGGGACGAAATTCTGTTATTAGGGGGGAAGTATGTAATACCCCGTACATTTATCGGTATTTATTTATGGGATTAATTAAATTAAATGCAAATTAATTGAAAATTAATCCGGATATAATACTAACGAGATGTGAGTTGGTATTTGATTATAATGTGTATATATGGCAATTTATGAATATTGAAAATATTGAAATTATCGCGAGACTGAAATACGACAATTTAGAAATTTAGTTGGGACGCACGTGGCAGCCGTGTCAGGAACGTAATTATTCGAATTAAAACGTTAATTTTATTTTTATCAACTGAATGGTCATTTTGAGTGCGCCAACGAGTCTGGAAGGGTAGAAATAGTCAGAAAACACTAGTCGGGGGTTTAGTTTGGGTCCCGGGGCATTTTTAGGCTAAACCGGCAACTTAAAAGGGCATTTTAGTAATTTTGAAATTTTGGGAATATTAACCAACGATTTTTGGGAGTTAATTATAGGTTATTTAGTAACCCAATTAACCCATTACCAGCACTTTACAACTTAGAGGACTACGGGAGTTATAGGAAAAATTAGAAGAGGTTCCCAAAGAGAAAACCATAACCACCATCTTCAACCTTCAACCTTGGGAGAAATTCTGCAGAAAGGAAGAAGAAAGCCAACCTTAAATCCTTCAACATCGCGTCAAATCATAAGGCAAGTGATTTAGTATTTTTATACATTGAATATGTCTTTCATGCTTAGTGTAAGAACTTTCTTTCTTGATTTTGAAGAAAAACCATGAAACTTTGTTGGAGAAACTTGAATTTGGGTTAGGATTTGCATGTAGTATGCTAAAGGACTGAGTTAATATGTAAATAGTTGTATGTGATGAATTAAAAATGGATTTTTGATGGGTATTTAGGCATAAGAAAATTTGGAGTTCATGTTCATAGAGTTTTGGGATAAATTTGAAGATTCACATTGATTCCATGATAATTTGTAAGAATTGACCCCTTATATATGTTAAGGAATTATCTAGTGTGATTAGGAATAGTTTATACATGTTAAAACATAGTTTAGATGTACTTGGTGTGGATTTGGAGGAGTGAAAAATTGAGGAAAAATGAATTTAGGGATTTCTGGGCGAAACTGCCATCTCGTTGAAGACCTGCCCAGGTCGTTCGAACGACCTCGTTCGAACGAACTTCTAACGAGATGAAAGTATGACTTCTAACGAGTTGGGATCTCGTTAGAAGCCATTCGTTCGAACGAACTCGTTCAACGAGACTTTTAACGAGTTGACAGAATGGCTTTTTGGCGTGATTTGATTTCAACATCATGTAGTCTTATTTAAATGGTGAGATGACTTTCCTTTATCAACTAGAGGGTGTAGTTGGGAGATTTGGGATACATTGAGGAGTAAAAATTTAGGATAGTGCCTTGAACTGTATAACATTTGTGTTTTAGAACGTGAGTGACTAATAACGAAGTGCGGATAACTGGTGACTTAAATGCATATAAACCGGTGGCATGTGAATTGTATAATATTAAGAGTGGGTATAAGAACAAGAGGGATACCACTAATAAACTTTGTAATATCTAAGATGTTTGAATGCTTAGTATATGTAGTTATCTATGTATGACATACCTACCGTACTTGCTATCTGGGGAGGTTGACGTTCGTTTAGGGCCATCTAATCTTTGTGTGCCTACGGGGGGATTTAGATTGGTACCTCGAGGACATAGGTCAGAGAAGGACTTATTGAGAAGTTAATAAGTCTGTTGATCATGAAAGCGTAGGTATGTGCGTGACCCATGTGATGTGAACTATGTTCGCCTCCATTGCTTGTGACTGTTGTTAATGAAACGATTCCTGAGAGATTCGAAATGTGTGATCCTTATGTACGTGATGTAACAGGATTTGATAGCAGAGTACGTGAGCACCGCAGCTTAGTCTTGGGGTGCTAGTATTGTATATTTATGAGGAGAATAAAATACTGTAAATTGAAATGAATTGTCATGATCAATTATGAGGATAAACAATAGCAATGGTTTGTAAAATGAAAAGGTAAGATTTCATATAATTATAGTGTTAATGTGGGAAACTATAGAATAACGTGCAATACTCTATTAAATGGAAGATGTTGGGACTTGAATTGGATCCCTTATAAAATAATGTTAGATTTAGCATTGGACTAGATAGATTTGGGGGTAACTAGAAACGGGTATGGGTAGGATAGGAGTGCACGATTAGTTGAGAGGTGAGGAATTCATGTGAGTGCACACACTATCATGTACTTTATATTTACTGTTTAAAGATATTAAACACTTGCATATTTTATAAATTACTTCACATTCGGGCTCTGGCCCGTTTGCTTCCAAATCTATTTTCTTTTTGTAAAAACCTTTTAGGTGCCCAGCCACAAGGACACCATGCATAGGAATTCTATTCAGGTGATGAGCTGTAGCTGTTGTGGAAGTTACAGGGCCTTGACAGTAGACGCCTCCTTTTCTAGTCTTGACTCCATTACCAGTTTTATCATTTGTTGGGCATGTCGCCCATTTCCTTTAGAGACATTTTATATTTCAGTTATTCAGACTTCGGGTTGTAATTAATTTAGGATGCAGACTTATTTTTATTTATTTCAGTATTTGGATTGTTGTGAGGAGTATTTCCTCCAGACTCATTATTATTTGATGGTTACTCTATTGAGACTTTATCGTGAATGGTTGTGTTAACTTTTTATAATTCATTTATTGCATGTTAATCAGATTTAATTTAAAATTTGACAACTCACTTTTTAAATACTAGGTGGTAGAAATTATTAAAATGTTTTCGACAGTGATGCTATTAACTGAACCAACTTGACATTTTGTATTAATTTAATAAAGGAGTAGCTACCCGGTATTTAATTAGTCGGGGTGTCACAAATGTGTGACTTTGTACATATATTAGTTATTATGTTTGTAAATAATCTGACCCGTGCTACTTGCTATCACGGAGGTTGTCGCGCTGGGACAGTCTTATCTCGATGGGACCTTTATGGGAGATATTGACTTGTACCCTAGAATATTTGATTTTTTGGTACAGGATATCTGAGAATGATAGTCAGACAGTTCTAAGAGACGTGAGGGGTATGTGCTGACCTCTTAGTGACTTGGAACTATGCTTTACCTCTATTTTGTGTGTATTATGTTAATACAATTCGAGAGAGATTTCGAACTAGTATTTCCCTTAGTACGAGTGATACGGGGACTTGATAGAAGAGTATGCCAGTACCATAGAATTTATGTGGGTTGCCGATAGTATATATATTAAATGAGTGATTAATATATATATTCTTATATATATATGGAAACTTTCTACTGTGCGTATAAGAAGTTAAGTAATGAATAAATGCTCCAGCTTTATAATAAGTGTTCGGGAATTCGTAACGGTACAGGGATGTTCAAAGTAACGTAAGAAAATGGAAGAGAAATTTTCTAAAACTACACATCATAGCTTTAGTACATCTCGGGATAAAACTTTATGGGAAGAATAAACTAGATAACCTTATGAGGTTAGTAGTATGGTAGGCGTGCACACTAGATGAGAGGAGAGAATTCTAAAGAGAGTGTCGCATACTAACATGGTTGTTACATTAGCCAGTAAGTATTTTAAATACTTGCTAAACTACTTTTAAACTGTTTCACACTCGGGCTCTGACCCGTATCCTGTTATTTCTCTTTCTCTTGTATATATATGTATATATTACAGATGCCAGCCACAAGGGCGTCATGCTTAGATTCTTTAGACTATACGTGCTGCAGCTTATGTTGGAGTTGCAGTCCCTTGCTTAGACGACCTCTTCCTTGATGCTATTCTTATTTTATTTATGCTTAGTTAGGGGGGTTTGATTAGGCATAAATTCTTCCTAATTTATCCCTTGATTTAGTTACTTTTAGCACCTCGAACAACATAATTGAATTGACTTTATCTCATAATCTTGCTACTGACTGATCCTAATGAGTACACCGAGTTTCTGGTATTTTGTAGTGATTTTACATGTATTTGATGTCAAGAAACGAAAGAAGGAAACCAAAAGAATCATGAAAGAAAGAAGGAAAAATCTCAAGGGCAAAAGCATAATTTCCACCTGGAATTCGAATGAGGTACCTAAAGAGAAGTTGAAGACATCTCATTCACGAGCACCTAGGAAGAAACGGTACCTCAATCGGAATCCCGGAACAAAAGTTATGAGCAGTCAAAGAGGAGCCAAAAAGTCAAATAGCCGGACCGGTCCGCCCCTACCCCGGACCGGTCCGCCTTGCCCAACTCCAGAAGACCCCGGATCGCATGCGAACCAAAGAAGGCCAAAATAAAAAGAACCTGTCCGACCCAAAATAAAAAGAACCGATCCGCCTTGGGGGCAGACCGGTCCGCCTAAGCCCCGGACCGGTCCGGGCTTCGAGATTTGAAAATCTTCTCTCTTCCTAAAAAGACTCCTATTTCAGCTGAACTTCCGATATTGTTGTATGGTATAAAAGACCCGATTTATTATTGTTATAGGCACGGAGAATTAGTAGGTTTCTTCTCTTTTTTTCCAGAAACCCTAGTTTAGTTAATAATTTCAGATTTAATTCAAGGATTGAAGATTTTATTCAGTGATTTTTGTGAGTACCAGATTATTTCATTGTTTCACTTATTGCTTGGATAATTTTAGTGAGTAATTCTTAATTCTAATTTCATTCTACATTAATTCCCAATTTTCTTTAGAGTAATCATGAACACTTGCACAGTAATCATTGTTTTCTTTATTTTTACTATGTTAGGCTAGATTTTCCAAGGCCGGGATGCATGAACCCAGCCTGATGTGTTAGTGCGTGTGTATAAAATTAATCCGCTAAATTTAGTGATTGACTATGACCGTATTGCGTAGTTACACAACAGTTGTAGATCTTTATATCTCGTTTGCCTCCGGGTACTCATGATGATTTAGAGTGCAATTCGAGTGCTACTAGTGCGATACTGATTTACTCATCCTCAGATTAGGTATGACGCGGGCTTGAACCTCGTATACATAATGCTTGGGAGTACTAAATTCCGGGTCAAATCAATCAGATAAATTTAATATTATTATTATAACTGCACTACACTAGGGTTGGGAGATTGTATTCCCGTCCTATTTTTCTTATCATTTAAACAAAAAGTTTCAAACCATCATTCATTCTTAATTTAGATAGATTAGTATAGTTGCATTTATTTATAATTTCGTTATCGCATTTAGCTGTAATCAATCTCAAAAACCAAATCATTTTTCTTATCTTTTTAGAGTCAAAATTAGGATTCCCCCGTCTTTTCCCGTCGTCACAACTCTGTTGTCCTTTTTCCCTGTGGATTCGATACCCGACTTACTGGGATTATTACTTGAGCGACAGGCTTACACTTGAGCCTAGAGTGAACGCATTTCTGAGACACATTTTCAATCGCGCCAAGTTTTTGGCGCCGTTGCCGGGGAAATAGGTAGACTTAGGATTATATCGAGTCAATCCAAAGCTTTGACCAAAAAATTCCAAAAATCCAAAAACATATAAAAAAAAATTCAAAAAGCACAAAAAGATTCATCATCATCTCTCCTAAGATTTTAATGTAAAATTCCACTCCCACTCCCCATAATACTCCAACCAGCATTCACGAAAATCCAATCGTTGAGTATAACCCAGTAGTCCCCACACTTTAAATGCCCCACGGTTATGGATCCCGCCTCCCACACCGTCGCACTCAATCTCTAATAACACTCCATTTTCCTTCGTAGGACACACCTCCGAGCACACTTAGAGTACACCTAGTGAGAGCACCGAGTCGTTAAGCGAGAGAGAGATGTCACAACACAGTAATGCACCCACCGGTGAGGAAGAGCCCCCGTACCGCCCGCTGAGAGAATTCTTATATCTCAAGAGCACTGTCACTCCGGGATGCATTATACTCCCGTATAATTCCGGGCAATTTCGTTTCAAAAATAGAATGATCCAGATGCTACCACATTACCACAGTATGGATTCTGAAAAGCCATACCTCCATATTAGGGAATTTGAGGATGTGTGCGATACACTCAATGATCAAACGTGCACCCAAGAGGTGATCCGCCTCAAACTCTTCCCTTTCTCGCTCAAAGATAAAGCTAAGACTTGGCTATGGTCTTTACCTCCGAGCTCGATTCCATCATGGAATGAGTTGCAGTCGAGATTTCTCAAGAAATTTTTCCCACCACATCGAACAATTTCCATAAAGGCTCAAATTCAAGCGTTCATGCAAGCTGAAAATGAGCCATTCCATCGATGTTATGAACGTTTCAACGAGTTAGTTGCTTCATGCCCCCATCATGGGTTTGATTCAGCGCAAGTCATCTCTTTTATCTATAATGGGTTGAATCTTAACTCCAAACAACTTGTTGAAACAATGGGAAGTGGTCCGTTTATCGATTTAGATGCCTAGGATGCTGAGCTTCACTTGAGGTATGTCGCCGAGACTACCCAATCCTGGGACACTTCTGATCCCAACACTCAAAATCGAAATAGACAAGCAACCACCACTCCGTCAGCGTCCAGTCTATTCCATGTAGATAAAAATTCTATGACGGATAGCCGATTGGAGACTCTTGAGAAAGGATTTTGAGATCTATGCGAGATATATGGAAAAGGACCAGCTGGACCCATTCCAAACCCTGTCGTGAAGGTGTGTGCTATTTGTGAGGTGGGACATTCAACTGAGGAATGTTCGACGATACCCGCCTACAAAGTAATGCTGCAGGACCAAGATAGTGGTATATGAGGCTTTAAGGGTAATTTAGGTGCCCCGCACGGGAATTCATACAACCCTTCGTGGAAAAATCATCCCGATTTTAGCTATGGGCAACAACATACTGTAATGAACCCTCCTTCGCATGTTGCCCCTCCTCCACCACAACAATTTCAACAAGCTCCACACATGCAAGGACATGTGCAAGCACCACCACCTCAAGTAAATTATATCCCGCCACAGTGGAGAACTCTCGAGGATACCATGAATCAATTCATCGCAAGCTAGACCGCAACTAATGCCAAATATGATCGTCTGATTGGCGACATTAATGTGAATCTGTCAAAAATACAATCCTCATTGAGTGTTCAAGAGAAGGGCAAGTTTCCTGCCCAAGGCCAACGACCTCCCCAAGGTCAAACTAGTGTTAGCTCCACCTCCACTGAACATCAGGAGCAATGTCAAGCCGTGACCACTCTTCGTAGTGGGAGAGTCGTTGATTTATCACCTCCTCCACACGACACAACGAAAGACAAGGAGATTTCGCCCGGCACGAAAGAGGCCGAAGATGTCCCCTTGAACGAGAGTGACAAGGAAGACGCTAGTGAGCCAGAGGTGGTAGTGAAATCACCCTCCGCGGCACCATTTCCTCCAAGGTTGATTCCCGCACAAAAAGGAAACCCACGTGAAGACGTGTTAGAAGTGCTTAAGCAAGTAAAGCTGAATTTACCCTTTCTTGATGCCATTAAGCAAATTCCAGCTTATGGAAAAGTCATCAAAGATTTGTTGACGGTAAAAAGGAAGATGAAGGTAAAAAAGAATGTCTTTCTAGCCCAGAACGTGAGCTCCATTCTACTAAATGATCTCCCGCCTAAATTCAAAGATCCCGGTGCACCCACCATATCCTGCATCATTGGAGATAATAAAATTGAGAAAGCCTTACTTGACTTGGGGGCAAGTGTAAACATACTCCCTTACTCCATTTATAGGAAACTTGATTTGGGCGACCTCAAGCCCACAAAGGTCACTCTCCAATTAGCGGATCGAAAAGTGAAGATCCCACGAGGCATAGTCGAGGACGTGATCGTCCAAGTTGACACTTTCTACTTTCTGGTAGATTTTGTCATTTGGGACACGGAGCCCTCCTTCCACTCGAGCAATCATGTTCCCATCATCCTTGGGCGCCCTTTCCTAGCTACGGCTAACGCAATCATCAATACTAGGAATGGGCGAATGCAACTCACTTTTGGGAACATGACCTTGGAAACCAACATCTTCCACATAGGCCAAAATGCAGGGGAAGAAGATGATCTTCACGCGGTGAGCCTCATAGATGAGATAGTAGAAGAGTACTTTGAGGAGAATTACTGTGGTGACTGTGACACCCCGCCTAATTAATCCCGGGTGATCAGTCCTAAATCAAGTTAGAACAGGTTTCTCATTTGGTCCATTCTTAGCATCACTGTCGTTTTATTAAATTACTAACCACCTAAGTGAGAAAAATAGACTGGTGCCAATTTTTATCTTTCATTAATTAAACTAAAATCCATGCGGAAAATAAAGCAATATAACCATCACAAATAATTGAACTAATCATTCCACAAGTAAAATAATTAACCGAATAAACCATCGGTCCAAATACTAAATCCCATAAAGACAAGAATAAAATCCCAACAAGTATAAGAAACAAATAAATAGAAAGTGAGCGACATGCTCGAATAAATAATAATGAGTCTCTACATTATGAATGAAAGAAAGAGGCGTCTATCAAAGGTCCCGCAACATCCACATATGCTGCAGCAACGGAGTTCCTGGAATTGAGTCAAGTCTGGCGTCCCTGTGGCTGGACACCTAAAAGGTTTTTAAAAAGTTTTTATAGCAAGGGTTAGTACCCAAAACATTTGAAAACATTTAGCAAATGATTAACTTGCAGTAATAATAAATATGCATGCTCTTCATATTTTAGTTAGTGTCGCACTCTCTTGAGAACTTCCTTGCCCCTCCTCTAATGTGCACCACTAACGCTTTAATTATCACCTAGTTATCTATCTCATGACTAGATAATTATTAAAGTCTCCTTATCCTCCTCCCCTACTCTAACCTGAGTAAAATGTGATTATGAATTTTAAGTCATTAGTAACATCAACTTAATTAAATCATTTCCCTTTTTAATTCATATAACTACTCCACTCGTTATACATATACAACAACACATGCTTGTATTTATTTAGTCCGTATATAATAATCACCCTATTATATACTTAGAATATTGCAGCATTCACACACACACTGGAATACATAAACCACTAATATCCACCCGAGTAAAAGTACTCCCCGGATATAATTTCTCTAAAGTGCTAGTACACTAGGTATATTCACATATCCTAGTTATCCAAGTTAGAATCTCTCACTAACTTGGTTTAGTATACGATTGGAGGCGGTCATATTCCTTCCCGGAAAGTGAGATGCCCCTCACCCCCTGTAACGGACGCTATGACCTGGGAATCTACTCGCCCTACTCCTCAAGCTAGGGGATTCATCCACTGCGCGTAACCTCCCCCTATAGCACTAGAGTATAATAATATCTAACCACTGATATTAAGGCATACACTATATATATATACTATCACACACCGTATATATATATATATACATATATAAAAATGTTCTAGCTACACCGTGTACCAAACCCGTGACACAAGCCTATTCCATTTTTATTTTGAGGTTGTTACCCAACTCGAATTATTAATTAATTTGCACATTAATAATTTCAGTTGCTTTTGATGTTGCCCTCACCATTTAATTGGACTCAATCTCATAGCCCGAATTAACCTCACCCGAGTCTAAATCCCGACTCTAAATTTCTTAGTCCATTACTACGTAATATAATTTACCTCGATTTCACTCAACCAATTTTGACGTGTCATCCAAATTTCTCCTCCCATTTCCTAATTAATTCACTCACATTTAATTAGGTAACCCCATGCATTAATTTCTCAACAATAATTAATTTCATAACAACTTTTATATAAATCTCTTCCTATATAAATAAAACTGGGCGAACTGTCAGTTTCTGCCGACCGTCGATCGATCGACTTCATGGCGTCGATCGATCGATCGAACAGGTACTCGTCTTCTTCGCGAAGACGGACAGCCATGGGTGAAAATATGCAAACCCAAATTTCCTTCTACACTGAAACTAAGTCTCTTTTAGCATTTGTATATATTAGGAAACTCATTAAGGATCTCCAGAGTATTCAACAACATCAATAATTCGTCCATTAACTCAAATTTCTAAATTTGGGGAAAGTTTCATCATTAACCCTAGGTCCATTTATACCCCAAATTTCATCATCAAATTCGTTTCCAAATATGCAGATAACATTCTTATCAGATATGCAATAACTCACCATAATCAGATTTTATAAGAAACATCACCCCAAATTTCGTAAATCAGAATTGTTGTTTTCAAAATCCCATGTTCATTCCATTAACACCCAAAAACGGATTTCTACATAATCACTACACATGAATATGAATCGAAAACAGATTCAATGCTATTGCAAGTTATCCACTTGCCTTAAGGTTCGTAGAGTCTGAATTGGAGCTAAATCCCAAGGTTGAAGATGACCTTTGATGGCTCTCTTTGATCCCCAATTTGGCTTTGGCTGCTGTTAGGGTTTCCTAACCCTTAATTTATTTTCTCTAATTAAGTTCAGCCACCCCCTTATTTCTTTTTATTAGATTAATTACTTAATCCCGTTTTTTGACTAATGGGCCAAGCCCAAGTGACCCAAATGTCCCCGAGTGGGCCCGGCTATGTCTAAAAACGTCCCGTGACCCGTTTACTACCCCCGGGTACACTTTTCCGACTATCTCGGCCCATCCGGACTCAACTGTACCCTCAAAATTTGCATCCGAGTTAATTTCTAAAAATACTTATCCCCCACCTAATACAGTCTATACCGACTTTCGGATGCGATAAGTACATACCTCGTCATTAATACTCTAGACGACATAATTACATTATTACTATTCGCTTAGTAAATAAGTTTTCCCTAAATATTAACCATTCAATCCCAGATTAATATTTATATATATTATTCTGTTCTAATTAATTCATTAAATTACAACACACTAAGTAATTTAAAATCTCCGAATTAATTAAATTAAATGTACCAAAAATACGGGGTGTTACATACTCCCCCCCTTATAAAGGAATTTCGTCCCCGAAATTAGATCGTACCTGCGTTGAAAAGTTCTGGATATTGTTCCCGCATATCCTCCTCTCGCTCCCAGGTAGACTCGTCAACATTGTGATGACCCCACTGTACTCTAACCAATGGAACAACCTTGGATCGTAATTTCCGCTCACTATGATCCAGAATTGCTACCGGCCTCTCCTCATACGAGATGTCTGGCTGTAAGTCGATCTCCTCGAGTGGAATATGCCAAAAGGCTCTCTCGCTCCTTCGATATTTCTTCAGCGATGTCACATGGAATAGATCGTGTATCCGCTGAAGATGATCTGGTAATCCAAGCTTATACGCCACCGGTCCCACCTTCTCAATAATAGGGAAAGGTCCTACGTATCGCGGTGCTAACTTACCCTTCTTTCCGAACCTCATCACCCCTTTCATAGGGGATACCCGGACTAAAACCTGGTCCCCAACTTCTAGCTCCACATGTCTTCGAGAAGCATCAGCATAACTCTTCTGCCTGTCCTGAGCTATTCGAATCCTTCCTCGAATCAACTCTATCTTGGCAGATGTCTCCTGGACAATCTCCGGCCCCAAGAGTTTGTTGTCCCCCACTTCTAACCAACAAGCGGGTGAACGATAAGGTCTCCCGTATAGTGCCTCAAACGGTGCCATCCCAATTGTGAATTGGTAAGAGTTGTTATACGCAAACTCTACCAAAGGAAGATATTTCTCCCATCCTCCCCCGAAGTCCAAAATGCACATTCTGAGCATGTCCTCCAGCATCTGATTAACTCTCTCAGTCTGTCCGTCAGTCTGTGGGTGATACGCTGTACTCAAGCGTAACTCCGTGCCCATTGCCTCCTGAAAGCTCTGCCAAAAGTGGGCAACAAAGATTTTGTCTCGGTCGGATACGATATTTATCGGCACTCCATGCAGCTTAACAATCTCTGCTATGAATAGCTGTGCATAACGCATCGTCTCAAAGTCTGTGCGTACCGGCAAAAAGTGGGCTACCTTAGTCAACCGATCCACAATAACCCATATGGAGTCGTGACCCTTTTGCGATACCGGTAACCCTGTGATGAAGTCCATGGAGATGCTCTCCCACTTCCACACGGGAATTTCTAACGGCTGTAGCATCCCTGATGGCCTCTGGTGGTCAACTTTCACAAGCTGACACGTGGCACACTTCGAAACAAACTCCGCTATGTCCCGTTTCATACCTGCCCACCAATACTGCCTCCTCATATCTTGGTACATTTTATCCCCACCGGGATGTACTGCAAATTTCGAACCATGGGATTCTGTCATAACTGCGTGTTTCAAGTCGTCATCCTCTGGTACCATGAACCTCCCATTAAAACGTAGGCCTCCTTCTGAGCTAATCGAGTAACCCTCTGCTCCCTCAGCTAACAACTGGCCCACCCTATCCCGGCAAATCTGATCCTCTGCCTGAGCCTTCACAACCCGCATAATGATCTCGGGTGTGATGGACAAAGCCGACATGCAAGCCTTTGCTACGTCGTCCTCATATTGAAGCTCTCTCCACTTCGCTTTCCATACCTCCGATATTTCCCCAGTCGGTCTTCTGCTCAATGCGTCTGCTACTACATTGGCTTTACCAGGATGATACTGGATATCAAACTAGTAGTCCTTCATGAATTCTAGCCACCGCCTTTGTCTCATATTCAGATCCTTCTGTGTGAAGAGATACTGAAGTGACTTGTGATCCGTGAATAGAGTAAACTGCTCTCCTAGAAGATAATGCCTCCATATCCTCAAAGCAAAAACGACCGCTGCCAACTCTAGGTCGTGAGTGGGGTAATTCCTCTCGTGGGGCTTTAGCTTCCTGGAAGCATAAGCTATAGCCCTTTCCTCCTGCTGGAGCACACCCCCAAGACCCCGTAAGGATGCGTCTGTGTAAACCCGATACTCTAGCCCTCCCTTTGGCAATGCCAGCACTGGTGCAGATGTCAACTTGTCCTTTAGCTCGTCGAACGCTAATTAACAACTATCATCCCACTTGAAAGGCACCCCTTTCCGAGTCAGATTCGCCAAAGGTCCTGCAATCTTAGAGAATCCTTTAATGAATCGTCTGTAGTAACCGGCCAATCCCAGAAAACTGCGCACCTCGGTCGGCGTCGTGGGCTGTCCCCACTCCCTCACCGCCGATACCTTATCCGGATCCACTGCAATACCCTGATCTGACACGACATGACCAAGGAACTGTACCTCCCGTAGCCAGAATCCACACTTCCCGAATTTGGCATAGAGCTGATGATCCCTCAGTGTCTGTAAAACCAGGCGCAGATGCTCTGCGTGCTCCTCCTCGGTACGCGAGTAGATTAGGATGTCATCAATGAACACGATGACAAACTGATCTAGGTACTCCCTGAAAACCCTGTTCATGAGGTCCATAAACACTGCTGGTGCATTAGTGAGCCCGAAGGGCATCACCCTGAACTCATACGATCCATACCGCGATAAGAAAGCGGTCTTAGGAACATCCTCTTCTCGGATACGCAGTTGATGATACCCTGACCTCAAGTCGACTTTGGAGAAGTAAGACGCCCCTCTCAGTTGGTCAAATAAATCATCAATCCGAGGCAACGGATACTTATTCCGTATCGTCACCTTGTTCAGCTCCCTATAATCCACGCACAATCGGAGTGACCCATCTCGCTTCTTCACAAACAACACCGGCGCACCCCACGGCGATGTACTCCGCCGAATAAAACCCTGACCCAGTAATTGCTGAATCTGCTCCCTCAATTCCCGCATTTTTGAAGGGGCCATTCGGTAAGGTGCCCGAGCAATCGGCCTCGTCCCCGGTGTCAAGTCGATAACAAATTCGATTTCTCTGCTGGGTGGTAATCCTGGTATCTCCTGGAACACATCCTCAAAGTCCCTCACCACAAGAATAGAGTCTAAAGGAGTCACCACTTCCTGTGAGGTTTCCTCCTCAATGTAATAAAGATGAGTGGTCGAGCCTCCCGCTGGGCGAGGCATCGTCACAACAAACATCTCCTGTCCCGGAATGGCGAAGATCAGGCTTCCACCGAAGTAATCAATCATGGCTCTATAGTCAGCGAGCCAATCCATACCGATGATCACGTCATGAACATGCATATCTAATACCAACATGTCCGCAGGTAAAACTAAACCGCCAATCTCCACTCCTACTCTCCGACATATAAAGAATATAAGCGACCCGTTTCCTAAAGGTGAGTCGACACACGTAACAGTGCTCTCTGCGGTGGCTAACAACCCTAAAGCCTTCGCGAAATGTGTAGCTATAAAGCAATGAGTGGCCCCCGTATCAAACAATACCCGACCCATAGTGCCATGGATAGAGAACGTACCCTCGATCGCGGGCAGCGCCTGCTGTGCTGGAGGATTGGGAACATCCCGAACATTATACACACGCCCGTAGTGCATCTGCCCCTGCTGCTGTGGGGCGGGTGGTGCTGGTGCTGCTGGTGGCATCTGACCCTGTTGCCCTTGCTGGGCACCCTGCTGCTGGCCTCTTCCCCTCTGTGGGCACTCCCTCTTGAAGTGTCCTGGCTGGACACAGGAGAAACAGCGTTTCTGGTCGTCACCCTACCGTTGGCCCTGCTGGCCCTGACGTTGCTGGCCCGGTTGGCCTCCCCCGTTGTTTCCTTGGCCCTGACGGCCCTGAGGAACCTGCTGTTGCTGATTAGGGCCTGGTTACCCCTGTCTGAACCCCTGTCCTCCCGGTCGGAACCCACCAGGCTTAAACTTCTTAGCCTGATTCCCTTGCTGAATGATGACCTGCTGCTGTGTGCCACTCGTCTCACTACTAGTGACCGCCTTGCCCTGCTGGCTCGGCTCACCTGCCTTCTTGTTCCCCTTAGTGTGGAAACGATGATCCTGACAATGTATAAGTGCGACATTAACGACATCTGTGTAGGTCACCAATGCCGGGTTTCCAATCAAGTGCTGCCTGATTCTCCAAGCCAGACCATCCATGAACTTGGACTTCTTCCGCTCCTCATCGCTCACCTCGTTTGGCAAAAAGTTTGCCAAACGGGTGAACTCCTCCTCATATTCTGCCACTGACCTGTCACCCTGTACCAACTCGCTGAATTTCTTCCTCATCTCAGACTCTACTGCTGGAGGGAAGTACTTGCGGTCAAACCGCACCCAGAATTCAGAAATCGGCATCAAATCCCGCTCCTCAGCGGTGGTTACGGACTCCCACCACTGTAAGGCTGCCCCTGACAGACGAAAGGTAGCCAGCATCTGTTTCTGCACCTCTGTACCCTCTAACATGCGCAGATGGCGCTGAATGTTCTTCTTCCAGTCACAAGCCTCAACCACATTGGTGCTACCTCGAAACTCAGGTGGGTGACCCTTCTGAAAGGTCTCCCTCACTCGCTGCCAAGATGGTGGCCCCACTGGAGCCTGAACTGCTGGAGCCAATGGAGGCGGTGCCTGGGGCTGTGGAAAATGAGCTGCCATAGCTCGCATCGCTGTCTCGACCGCTTGGGCCACTATCACTGCCACCTGAGTGGTAGAAATCAACTCGGGCGGTGGTGGTGGTGGCGGTACCTGTGGCTCCTGTCGAGCCTCCCTCACCTCATCTCTAGCCTCATCCCTCTCCGCTCTCTGTCTCTTTGGCGGCATCTGAAATAGATTGAATTGTATAAGTACACAATTTATACAAAAATTAATAGCAGGAATACGATACCACACAAGCGGAAAATATAATCAACAGTCCTAATAATAGGGCTCTATAACAACCGAACGCTACGCTGAAACGTAGAAAGCCGCACAGATCCTAAGGACACTAGAACCTGATGCTCTGATACCATCTGTGACACCCCGCCTAATTAATCCCGGGTGATCAGTCCTAAATCAAGTTAGAACAGGTTTCTCATTTGGTCCATTCTTAGCATCACTGTCGTTTTATTAAATTACTAACCACCTAAGTGAGAAAAATAGACTGGTGCCAATTTTTATCTTTCATTAATTAAACTAAAACCCATGCGGAAAATAAAGCAATATAACCATCACAAATAATTGAACTAATCATTCCATAAGTAAAATAATTAACCGAATAAACCATCGGTCCAAATACTAAATCCCATAAAGACAAGAATAAAATCCCAACAAGTCTAAGAAACAAATAAATGGAAAGTGAGCGACATGCTCGAATAAATAATAATGAGTCTCTACATTATGAATGAAAGAAAGAGGCGTCTATCAAAGGTCCCGCAACATCCACATATGCTGCAGCAACGGAGTTCCTGGAATTGAGTCAAGTCTGGCGTCCCTGTGGCTGGACACCTAAAAGGTTTTTAAAAAGTTTTTATAGCAAGGGTTAGTACCCAAAACATTTGAAAACATTTAGCAAATGATTAACTTGCAGTAATAATAAATATGCATGCTCTTCATATTTTAGTTAGTGTCGCACTCTCTTGAGAACTTCCTTGCCCCTCCTCTAATGTGCACCACTAACGCTTTAATTATCACCTAGTTATCTATCTCATGACTAGATAATTATTAAAGTCTCCTTATCCTCCTCCCCTACTCTAACCTGAGTAAAATGTGATTATGATTTTTAAGTCATTAGTAACATCAACTTAATTAAATCATTTCCCTTTTTAATTCATATAACTACTCCACTCGTTATACATATACAACAACACATGCTTGTATTTATTTAGTCCGCATATAATAATCACCCTATTATATACTTAGAATATTGCAGCATTCACACACACACTGGAATACATAAACCACTAATATCCACCCGAGTAAAAGTACTCCCCGGATATAATTTCTCTAAAGTGCTAGTACACTAGGTATATTCACATATCCTAGTTATCCAAGTTAGAATCTCTCTCTAACTTGGTTTAGTATACGATTGGAGGCGGTCATATTCCTTCCCGGAAAGTGAGATGCCCCTCACCCCCTGTAACGGACGCTATGACCTGGGAATCTACTCGCCCTACTCCTCAAGCTAGGGGATTCATCCACTGCGCGTAACCTCCCCCTATAGCACTAGAGTATAATAATATCTAACCACTGATATTAAGGCATACACTATATATATATATACTATCACACACCGTATATATATATATATATATATACATATATAAAAATGTTCTAGCTACACCGTGTACCAAACCCGTGACACAAGCCTATTCCATTTTTATTATGAGGTTGTTACCCAACTCGAATTATTAATTAATTTGCACATTAATAATTTCAGTTGCTTTTGATGTTGCCCTCACCATTTAATTGGACTCAATCTCATAGCCCGAATTAACCTCACCCGAGTCTAAATCCCGACTCTAAATTTCTTAGTCCATTACTACGTAATATAATTTACCTCGATTTCACTCAACCAATTTTGACGTGTCATCCAAATTTCTCCTCCCATTTCCTAATTAATTCACTCACATTTAATTAGGTAACCCCATGCATTAATTTCTCAACAATAATTAATTTCATAACAACTTTTATATAAATCTCTTCCTATATAAATAAAACTGGGCGAACTGTCAGTTTCTGCCGACCGTCGATCGATCGACTTCATGGCGTCGATCGATCGATCGAACAGGTACTCGTCTTCTTCGCGAAGACGGACAGCCATGGGTGAAAATATGCAAACCCAAATTTCCTTCTACACTGAAACTAAGTCTCTTTTAGCATTTGTATATATTAGGAAACTCATTAAGGATCTCCAGAGTATTCAACAACATCAATAATTCGTCCATTAACTCAAATTTCTAAATTTGGGGAAAGTTTCATCATTAACCCTAGGTCCATTTATACCCCAAATTTCATCATCAAATTCGTTTCCAAATATGCAGATAACATTCTTATCAGATATGCAATAACTCACCATAATCAGATTTTATAAGAAACATCACCCCAAATTTCGTAAATCAGAATTGTTGTTTTCAAAATCCCATGTTCATTCCATTAACACCCAAAAACGGATTTCTACATAATCACTACACATGAATATGAATCGAAAACAGATTCAATGCTATTGCAAGTTATCCACTTGCCTTAAGGTTCGTAGAGTCTGAATTGGAGCTAAATCCCAAGGTTGAAGATGACCTTTGATGGCTCTCTTTGATCCCCAATTTGGCTTTGGCTGCTGTTAGGGTTTCCTAACCCTTAATTTGTTTTCTCTAATTAAGTTCAGCCACCCCCTTATTTCTTTTTATTAGATTAATTACTTAATCCCGTTTTTTGACTAATGGGCCAAGCCCAAGTGACCCAAATGTCCCCGAGTGGGCCCGGCTATGTCTAAAAACGTCCCGTGACCCGTTTACTACCCCCGGGTACACTTTTCCGACTATCTCGGCCCATCCGGACTCAACTGTACCCTCAGAATTTGCATCCGAGTTAATTTCTAAAAATACTTATCCCCCACCTAATACAGTCTATACCGACTTTCAGATGCGATAAGTACATACCTCGTCATTAATACTCTAGACGACATAATTACATTATTACTATTCGCTTAGTAAATAAGTTTTCCCTAAATATTAACCATTCAATCCCAGATTAATATTTATATATATTATTCTGTTCTAATTAATTCATTAAATTACAACACACTAAGTAATTTAAAATCTCCGAATTAATTAAATTAAATGTACCAAAAATACGGGGTGTTACAGTGACGCTTTAGAATCCTGTTTAGCGGTAAGACACGAGAGTGAGGGGACGTACACCGACTTCGAGAGAGAGGTTGAAGAGTTGAGAGAGCTACTCGATGAGAGTACGTCGGACGAGGACGTGGGAGAGGTTAATTGGGTTTCTAGATTCGAGGAATTACCTCCAAGGGATGCACACATGGTTCCCTCCAGTGAAAAATTTCCAACCCTCGAATTAAAGAAACTTCCCTTCCATATTATATATGCATATCTAGGAGAGGATGATACATTTCCTGTTGTTATCTCCTCCAGCCTAGATGAAGGGAAGGAGGGTAAATTATTAAAAATTCTGAGGAAGCACCAAAGTGCTTTTGGTTGGTGGATAGCTGATTTGAATGGGATAAGTCCTTTGATTTGCACTCATAAGATCCATCTCTAAGAGGATGTCAAACCCTCTAGAGAAATGCAAAGAAGACTGAATCCCAACATAAAAAAAGTTGTGAGAACCGAAATAATCAAATTGTTGGATGCTAGGATCATCTACCCAATCTCGGATAGCAAGTGGGTAAGCCCTATTTAAGTCGTCCCAAAGAAGTCGGGTATGACTGTGATTGAGAATGCCAAGGGAGAGTTAGTTCCCCAACGTACCACCATCGGGTGGCGAGTTTGCATTGATTACCGGAAACTCAATGCAGGAACTAGGAAAGATCATTTCCCCTTGCCATTTATTGATCAAATGCTTGAAAGAGTGGCGGGCCACCCTTACTATTGCTTCCTTGATGGTTATTCCGGGTATAACCAAATTGAGGTAGATGTACTTGACCAGGAGAATACGACTTTCACTTGCCCGTTTGGCCCGTTTGCCTACAAACGGATGCCATTTGGCTTGTGTAATGCACCCGCAACCTTTCAAAGGTGCATGTTGAGCTTATTTAGCGACATGGTCGAGAGAGGACTCGAAGTGTTCATGGATGACTTCAGCATTTTTGGCACCTCTCTCGATCATTGTTTAGAAAAGCTGGAAAAAGTACTTACCCGCTGTGTGGACAAGAATTTAGTGCCGAATTGGGAAAACTGCCATTTCATGGTCACCGAGGGAATAGTTCTTAGCCACATAGTATCATCCAAAGGAATAGAGGTTGATATGGCAAAGATAGATGTCATAGCTGATCTTCCCCCACCGAAATCGCTGAAGGACGTGCACTTATTCTTGGGCCACGCGGGGTTTTATCGAAGGTTCATTAAGGACTTTAGCGACATCGCTAGGCCCTTAAGCAACCTACTCATGAAGGACACCCCATTTGAGTGGACGGAAGCATGACAAAGCTCTTTTGACAAATTGAAGAACATGCTTGTGTCCGCTCCCATCATGCAAGTTCCGGATTGGTCCTTACCATTCGAACTTATGTGTGATGCAAGCGATTACGCAATCGGGGCTGTTTTAGGCCAATGTAAAGATAAACAAGCTCATGTCATCTACTACGCTAGCCGGACTCTTACCGAACCTCAACTCAACTACTCTACCACGGAGAAAGAGTTGATAGCGGTAATCTTTGCCCTTAATAAATTCCGGTCGTATCTCATTGGTTCTCCTATTACTGTCTTCACCGACCACGCGGATTTAAAATACCTACTTGTAAAGAAAGATGCCAAGCCGCGCCTCATAAGGTGGATCCTACTCCTACAAGAGTTCAATCTCTCCATTAAAGATAAGAAAGGAGTAGAAAACGTCGTCGTCGACCATTTATCTCGGCTTTCGTCCGACGTACCTAGTGATCCCATACCCATAGACGAACGCTTTCCGGATGAGTAACTTTTTGCTACCTCTTCGTACCCCTGGTTTGCGGATATAGTGAACTATCTTGTCACGGGAGCCGTCCCTCCCGACTGGACACCGCAAGATAAGAAGAGGTTTCTTACTTGGTCGCGCATGTTCTTTTACGATGATCCATTCCTTTTTAAATATTACGCCGACCAAATCATCCCACGATGTGTACCGGATGACGAGATCCCGAAAGTCATCCAGTTTTGTCATTCGAAAGGTTGTGGAGGCCACTTTTCGACGAAAAAGACGACCGCTAAAATTCTGCAATGCGTCCTCTATTGGCCCACAATCTTTCGGGATGTGAATGATGCTTGCAAATTATGCAATAGGTGCCAACGAATGGGAGGCATTACTCGACGAGACATGATGCCCCTTACCCACATACTCATCATTGAGATATTCGACTGTTGGAGTATTGACTTCATGGGTCCTTTACCCCCGTCCTTTAGTTTCCTATACATCCTCGTCACGGTAGACTACGTTTCTAAATATGTGGAAGCTATAGCTACCAAGACCAATGACAAAAAAGTGGTGATAAAGTTCCTGCAGGAACACATACTTTCCCCCTTCGGTGCACCGAAAGCGATAATTAGCGATAATGGCACGCACTTTTGCAATAGGCCATTCGAGAAGCTCATGAGAAAGTATGGTGTCGTCCATAAGGTTGGAACGACATATCACCCACAAACGAATGGGCAGGCCAAGCTAGCAAATCGGGAGATCAAGAACATTCTTGAAAAGACCGTCAATCCTACCCGGAAAGATTGGCCCCTTAGATTGAACGATTCGCTATGGGCCTATCGTATCGCATATAAGAACCAACTCGGTATGTCCCTTTTCCATTTTGTGTATGGTAAACCTTGCCATCTTCCCGTTGAGCTCGAACACAAAGCGTATTGGGCGATTAAGCAATTGAACTATGCCATGGATAAGGCCGGTGAAGCCCGCAAGCTTCAATTAAATGAGTTAGAAGAACTACGCAATGATGCGTATGAGAATGCCAAAATTTTGAAAGAGAGGATGAAACTCACACATGATAGCATTATTCGACGAAAAGAGTTTCTTCTCGGGCAAAAAGTTCTTCTCTACAACTCTCGGCTTCACCTCTTTCCGGGCAAGTTGCGGTCACGATGGTCTGGCCCGTTCGTTGTGAAGAATGTTTTCCCCCATGGAGCTGTTGAATTGGAAGATTTAAAAGGGGGAAACACATTCAAAGTGAATGGACAATGCCTAAAGCCATATCTAGAGGCGTGTGCGGAAGAAGTCGACACCGTCTGGTTGTCGGACCCCGTTTATGGGGTCGAGTGAGCTGTTGCAGTAAGGTCGTCGTACCCCCTACGCGTATGGGGTGAGAGTCATGTGTGTGAGAGTCGTGTGTGTTTTGAGAGTCGTTAGGACTAGGTTTCGTTCAGGAAAAGCATTCATGTGTTTTGGGAAATTTTGAGTCAAAGGGTGTTGACCAGTGAAATCGAGAGGGTTTTTAGTCCAATTAGATAGAGAGTATATCGGGAAAGCAAAAATTTTTTAAGAAGAGAGCTCGAAACAGAATTAGAAGAAGTCCAGCCCAAAAACCCTGGGGCAGACCGGTTCCTTTTTAAGGCGGACCGGTCCGACCTAAGACCGGTTCCTTTTATTTTTAAAGGAACCGGTCCGCCTGTCGAGGGTTGAAAAGTCAAAAGGCCTGATCAGTCCGCCCCTACCCCGAAGCGGTCCGCCTTTTGTAGAACTGTCTTCTCCCCTTCCCAAGATTCACCCCTCTTTCCCCCAATCCCATTCATTCCCTCCAATTCGTTTCCCTCTTCCCAACCCCAACCTTTCCCTCCAAAATCCATCCCCTTTTCCCTCCAAACCCCTTCCCTCCAAATCCAACCCCTCCCCTCACCCCTTCCACTATAAATACAACCCAAACCCTCCCCTTCTCCTCACATCTTCAAACCAAATACTCTCTTCTTCCTCTCTTGTGTTTCAAGCACTATTTCCCTACTGTTTCCATGGCCCCCCGTGTCGCCCCCACCAAACATGACTCCACCGTGATTCAACCCTCCGGTCACGGCGAATTCTGCTCCCGCCAAAAGGAGCGGTGGTGCACTCAATACTTCGGTTTGGGCCGCAAACTCCATATGGAGCGCGTTGTCCAATGGGAAACCCTGCCCAACTCCGTCACCGCTCTATTCATGGCCCGGGGCTGGTGCTGATTCCTCAACCAACCTCACGAAGCGGTTTGAGCAACCAAAGTCCGCACATTCTATGGCACCCTAGTCCGAACGGGCCAATTTGAGGCCGAATCTTACGTGGATGGGACTCCCATTCCATTTTCCTTGGCCCGTCTCACGACCAAGTTGGCCGAGTTTGACGTCCCGGACGTCCAAGAGTTCACCTGTCCTCGAAACGTCCCCCCGATCGACAAGGATACCATCATGACCCGAATTGCCCCGAATGTGGCTTGGACGGGCCAAACCGCCGCCGTTGGACGCATCAACGAGAAGGCGCGCCTCACATTTCAGATTGTGTGCGCCAACATTTTACAAACATCCAATGACTCCGCCATGAGGCCCCGGCAAGCCACCTTGACGTATCACCTCTTCGACCTCCAAACTTCTATCCATTTGGGCCGCACATTGTATGCGGATATCATTAACGCGTCCTTGGATGAGAAGGGCACCGCCCCACTTACCTATGCCCGATTGATCACTTCCATCTTTCAGGGTGCTGGCATAGAGGCGCCGAGTGACCATACGTGCATCCCCGGTACTTTCTGCCAAGGGACGCGCACCACAAGCGCCAAACAGCTAGCTATCCTCCGAGCTAGGCGGGGAGGTGATAGTGACGAAGAGGCTGCCCCGAGCGACAGCGAGGAAGAAGCAGGGGCAGCCAGTGAGGACGTCGAGATGGGGGATATCGATCCGGAGGAAGAGCCATCCGACGAGGAGGATGACTCAGATTTCGAGTGGGAGGGCACGGACCTATTTGCGCGTATGGCAGCGCTTGAGACCAACTTCAACACCTTTTAGACCAACTACGAGCGAGACATGGACATCGTTCTCCGCTTCCAAGCGGACATCTATCGCCGCATAGGGGATCCTAATGAGCCTTTGCCTTCCTACTACCAGAACCCCTATGACCCCAACGCGCCCGGTTCCTCCCATCCCCCACCCTGGTGAAGCTTTTTATGGTGTTGGCAGCTTTTTACTTTTTTTTTTCCTGTTCACAGTGTATGCTTTTTCCTGCACATGTAACACAGTCCTGTTGTAATAAATACTGCATTTTCTCTATTTGTTTGTTTTATTTATCGCACTTATTATTTTGTCTTATTTAGATTTTAGTCCTTTTTGCTTGAGGACAATGCAAAAGTCTCAGTTAGGGGGGGTCACAAGTGCGTATTTCTAAAACTTCACAAATTTTCAAAAATGCCCAGAAATTTCCAAAAAAATCATAAAATTTTGAAAAAAACCAAAAATATTTTTATTCAAAATAAATAAAAGTTGGAATTCAAATTTTGCAAAAATATCATTAAAAGTCGGTTTAAAGTGTCAAGTTGTAAACATTCAACATACACAAAGCCGAAATTGACCAAAGATGGAGATTGAGCGAAAATTGACGACTTAACGAATAAGTGTGGAGATTAACAACCCCGGTGAGATTCGAGCCTATCATGTTTTGCGAGTTTTTAAAATCAATCCGAGTTAATTGTTAACACATAGTTCTTTTCAGCGCCTAATAAGTTGTCAAGGATCTCAATCCTTTTATTTTGATCGATTAATATTGCTTAAAAAATGTGCCAAATTAGTCTCTAAACTTAAATTCATCTCGAAACGCATATGGTAACACAATTGGCATTTTGGACAATGAAGTAGGCCCTCGTTTGTCACCTAAAAATATTGGCCAGAAAAAGTTGTGAAAAATCATTCCTTTTGTAACCTAAACTTGAGCCGAATAATTTTTTCTTTCGTTTGACAACCCGAAAAACCCAAATAGCCCGGAATTGTGAAAAATGAAAAAATTCAGAATTTAGTCCGAAAAGTGCAACAAAAAGGGGCAAGAAAAAAAATAGAAGAATGCTCAACAAAAGTTAGCAAGAAAAGAAAAGTGAAAAAAAAATTAAAAAATTAAAAAAAATAGAAAAAGAAGAGAAAATGAGCAATAACCCGGAAAAAGCACAAATGGACATCATTAATGACTTTTCCAATTCCAACCTTCCATACCTCCTTCATTTTACACAAAATACCCTAAAACCCCGAAAAAAGTCCTAACCGAGTCCAAATTACGAAAAATTGATTGCCGGGTGGAGAGCTAAGACACCAAAAGATAATAAAGGAGATTAAGTTCGCGAAATAGAGGCAATATTCCTGTTTTTAAAATCGTAATCCTTTGATGAGGTCCTTTCACCATAAAATTTTCGTCTTTCTAATTGTATGCGTGATTTTGCTTCCATTACATTTACTCTTTATATCACACATACCGAGAGAATAACTATAATCCGAGAGATTCTTTTGTGAGGGCATTCCGTGAGAACTTGAAATCAAAACGAATTTTCGGATAAGTAGCGTAAGGATCAATCAGTGGAAATTGGCGGTTATATTTCCGGCCCCGTACACACGCACTATGATTTGAGAATATTGAACATGACTTGATGATGACTATTTTCTGGAAAAGTTTGAATTGCACAATTTTTGCATATTTTGAATTTTCTTTGAGTTAATAAAGAATTTTATGGGTATATTCACTGCAAATCCTCACGAGACACCACTAGTCCTACTAGGGTAACCTAGAGGTTTAAAGGCTTGTTGCATAGGCTAAATGCAATCGCTTGCCCGCGAAAAAGGTAGTTTATCCCAATAAAATGATTTTCAAAGAGTTGAGCCGTGCTAGGATTCTTTTACATTGCTCGGGACGCGCAAAGTTCTAAGTTAGAGGGGGTTTGATTAGGCATAAATTCTTCCTAATTTATCCCTTGATTTAGTTACTTTTAGCACCTCGAATAACGTAATTGAATTGACTTTATCTCATAATCTTGCTACTGACTGATCCTAATGAGTACACCGAGTTTCTGGTATTTTGTAGTGATTTTACAGGTATTTGATGTCAAGAAACGAAAGAAGGAAACCAGAAGAATCATGAAAGAAAGAAGAAAAAATCTCAAGGGCAAAAGCATAATTTCCACCCGGAATTCGAATGAGGTACCTAAAGAGAAGTTGAAGACATCTCATTCACGAGCACCTAGGAAGAAACGACACCTCAATCGAAATCCCGGAACAAAAGTTATGAGCAGTCAAAGAGGAGCTAAAAAGTCAAATAGCCGGACCGGTCCGCCTTGCCCAACTCCAGAAGACCCCGGATCGCATGCGAACCGAAGAAGGCCAAAATAAAAAGAATTGGTCCGACCCCGGGCTGGTCCGCCCCAAAATAAAAAGAACTGATCCGCCTTAGGGGCAGACCGGTCCACCTAAGCCCCGGACCGGTCCGGGCTTCGAGATTTGAAAATCTTCTCTCTTCCTAAAAAGACTCCTATTTCAGCTGAACTTCCGATATTGTTGTATGGTATAAAAGACCCGATTTATTATTGTTATAGGCACGGAGAATTAGTAGGGTTCTCCTCTTTTTTTCCAGAAACCCTAGTTTAGTTAATAATTTCAGATTTAATTCAAGGATTGAAGATTTTATTCAGTGATTTTTGTGAGTACCAGTTTATTTCATTGTTTCACTTATTGCTTGGATAATTTTAGTGAGTAATTCTTAATTCTAATTTCATTCTACATTAATTCCCAATTTTCTATAGAGTAATCATGAACACTTGCATAGTAATCATTGTTTTCTTTATTTTCACTATGTTAGGCTAGATTTTCCAAGGCCGGGATGCATGAACCCAGCCTGATGTGTTAGTGCGTGTGTATAAAATTAATCCGCTAAATTTAGTGATTGACTATGACCGTATTGCGTAGTTACACAACAGTTGTAGATCTTTATATCTCGTTTGCCTCCGGGTACTCGTGATGATTTAGAGTGCAATTCGAGTGCTACTAGCGCGATACTGATTTACTCATCCTCAGATTAGGTATGACGCGGGCTTGAACCTCGTATACATAATGCTTGGGAGTACTAAATTCCGGGTCAAATCAATCAGATAAATTTAATATTATTATTATAACTGCACTACACTAGGGTTGGGAGATTGTATTCCCGTCCTATTTTTCTTATCATTTATACAAAAAGTTTCAAACCATCATTCATTCTTAATTTAGATAGATTAGCATAGTTGCATTTATTTACAATTTCGTTATCGCATTTAGTTGTAATCAATCTCAAAAACCAAATCATTTTTTCTTATCTTTTTAGAGTCAAAATTAGGATTCCCCCGTCTTTTCCCGCCGTCACAACTCTGTTGTCCTTTTTCCCTGTGGATTCGATACCCGACTTACTGGGATTATTACTTGAGCGACAGGCTTACACTTGAGCTTAGAGTGAACGCATTTCTGAGACACATTTTCAGTCGCGTCAGGCATGTCTCTCTCGTTTCCCTATTAAGTTTGGATTTGTCAGAGATTTATATTTATTTATATTTTGAGTATTCAGTACTCCTTGGGAGTTAACTCTTGGTAGGATGATTTCATTTATAGTTTTAAACTTGGTTTGGTTTATCTAGATGGTTTAATTCTTATGTGTTAATGGCCATCCTTAGTATTGGTGTGATTCTTAAACTGTTGGTTATTAAAAAGGGTTTTATATTGTAATTTAATAAACTGAAAATAAGGTTTTAAATTATTTTGACACTTAGCTTAATTATTTAGGGTGTTTAAATTGGAAAATTATATTTTGCGACAGTGATGCTAAGAATGAACCAACCGTTCACCTTGATTTTAATTTAATAAAGGACTGATCACCCGGTATTTAATTAGGCGGGGTGTCACAAAAAGTAGAGAAATAAGAGAAAAATGAGCAAAAGCTCGAAAAAGTGCCAAAGGATATAGTAAGCCAAATTTTCCAACTCCGACTTTTCTAAACATCCCATTTTTTTACCCATTACACCTTATAATCCAAGAAAGTCCTAACCGAGTCCGAATAAAGAAATTAATTACCGCGTGGAGAGCATAAGACACGAAAAGATAATAAGAGAGATTAAGTGGTGGCATAAGAGGCGATGTTTCCCATTTTCCCAACAACTGTATTTCGAAGATGAGATCTTTTCACCATAAAAATTTCGTCTTTCAAATTTGTATGCATGAATTTGCATTCCATTATATTTAATCTTATAAATCACGCACACTGAAAGACAATAGCCAGATCTAAGTGATTCATTGTTAGAGTATCCCATAAGAATTGAATCAAAACGAATTTTCGAAAAGTAACATAATGATCAATCAGTGGAAGTTAGCAGTTTAATTCTCGGCTTCGTGCACACACTACAAATTGAGACTCTTGAATATAAATTTATGGTGACTATTTTTGAATAGATTTAAATTGTACAATTTTTAATTATTTTGATTTTTCTTTGAGTCAAAAACAAAATTTTGTGGGTATATTCACTGTAAATCTGCACTAGACACAACTCGTCCTACTAGGGTAGCTTAGGGGTTTAACGACTTGTTGCATACGATAAATGCAATCGCTTATCCACGAAAAAGGTATTCTATCCCATTAAAGTTTTTATAAATTTCCTTAACTCGTACTCTTATGCTTTTACATTGCCCGAGACGCGCAACGTTCTAACTTTTGATAAGGCGTAAATATTTCATATCTTTTCCCTCAATTTCGGTCCTTTTATGATCCCGCGCATCGTAATTAACTTGAATTTATCTCATATTCACGCTAATAACCCTATTTGGCGAGTATTTCTTATTTTGTGCATTTCTAATGTGTTTTACAGGTATTTCATGCAAGTTAGTGGGAGAGAGAAATCGAAACAGTGAAACAAACCAATGACAGGGAGTTGAAGGGCATTTTCATAATTTTGTATCCATATTCTGGAAGCGTAGCCTCAAGAAAAGTTTAAGATTACGAAATCATAAGAACATTAGAAGAAACGATACCCAATTTCGAGCTACGATTAAGGAGTTATGAGCGTTCGAAGTTGAGAAAGAAATCCAAGGAAAGAAAAGAAAGCAAGCTAATACAACAAGTTTTGCCAAACTGAACGCCAAACTGGTTCGACAGCGAACCAGTTCGCCTATGCACCTGAATCGGTTCAACGAACCTAATGCGCGAATTTTTCATTCAAATAATGATTTTTCTTAGAGTTGTATTAGAATTGGACTCTTACAAAAATGACCAAGTAGGGTTCTGGTTTCAAGTTAGACATCGTTTTTCTCAGATTTTGACCTAGGAGTAGAGAGAAAAGGAGGCAAGAACGATAGCTTTGAATTCCTGCATTAAAGTTACACAATTGTGGATTGATTCTCAAGTTTTAATGCAACGGGTTTATCTCCTCTACGTTATTCTTGAATGTTCGTTCTCTTTACATGTTTTGTTTATTATCTAGGATTTTAAGAACTTCATGCATGTTTAGATATAGTTTCATCATGATTTCGATTACATACAACGTTAGAATTTTATTTGTTAACCACATCACCATGTCCGACTAAGCTATTAATAGGTTAGGGTACATGAACCTAACTTAGGTGTTACGAAAGGATTTATTAGAAAATAAAATTTAACCAACAATTTAAAGGCTTGATTTCTTATCGAAATAAACATTATAGATCTTTTAATTTCGTTTGCCCTAGGTAACCGGAATGTTTAAGGATGCAATATGAGTTTTAGTAATCAGTCATTCTCGTTAAATACAACTTTTGATTTGATATTGTGAGGAGTAAAATGCGCATATGTAAAATTCTTAGAGAGTATTTGATGATTCTTTGAAATGAGAATTAGGTTTTTTAACTTTTTAAGTTCTAAGTAATCACCGACGGTTCGGGGGAGTGTACTCCAACTCCTTTTTCTCGCATTGATTTACAAATCACTTAGTTATTCTCGTAGACGCAGTTAATTTGCTAGTTTAATTAATTTGCATTAGTTGATAGGAAAGTCTCACAAGTAATCATCTTTTCTTTTCCTCCTCCGAGTCAAGCGTAAGGTTAAGCGTAAGGTTATTCGTCGTTCTTATCGTCGTTACGACCATTCGTCCTAGTCCCTGAATTCGACACCCGATTTACCAGATTATTACTTGAGCGACCGAATTGCACTTGGGCCGTAATCACACGCGTTAGAGGCACAGTTATTTAATCGCGTCACATATTACTGAAATTCCTCGAGAAGATTATCCGGGAAAATATAATTATTAAAATTTCAACATAAATGTCAATTATACCCTCCAACTATAGTGATTATGGACGACCAAGCATTATCAGGAATCTTGACATGTAGTATTGAACAAACCTCTGCATCCTCAACTAATTGCAGAGTTTTGAGGACAATTATGGGGGATAATTTAGCCACACATAAGGGAAAAATATATATCCATTGATTTTGTTAAAGATCTGAGAACGAATAAGATAAAGACTGTTAATGCCACTGTTCAAATCTCGAGATTGGAATTATCTCCAAACATAATATTATCTCATAGGTCAATGTAAAAAAAAAGCATTTTTCAGGGATATTGACTTTACCCACCATGTATTTCTCATTATTTGATTTCCCTTGGCCACAAGTTGTAAACGGATCGTGTTCCTCCTCTATAACTTGCAAGGGAGTGTTCAATGGCACGTTCGCGTGAAGGTTAAAAAATTATCTCATTTTACCCACTATTTTAGTTTTTTTAAAGGGACATATACCAAATAGTCCCTCGGACATTTTTTAATAATTGACCCTTTTTTAAACTTTATCTCCCATTTTAACATTTAGTAATGGAAAATCATATAAAAAAGTGAAAGAAAAAAAATTGCTAAAATCTAAATACCCATTTTTTTAAGCTCAAAGCCAAACCTTAAAAAACCCTTTCCAAACCCATACACAGGGAGAAAAGGCACCGGTGATCTTGTCTCATGAACATTGCTATCAAACCCAAATCATCCCTTTGCTTACACTTTCAAACCCTTATTGCTTCAATCCCACCACTAAAGTTTAAATGGTTCTGTACCAAAATTCCTCCACACATTGAAAACAACCTCATTTCCTTCTTTAATGCCACGGACAAATTGAAAACCCAACCCCATTACGAGCTCTCACTCGTTTCAGCATTAAAGTCTTGTTCTTCCCTTCTTGCAATCTCTCAAGGCCAACAAATTCATTGCCTCTGCTTAAAATCTGGCCTCCACTCAAACATTTTCATCCACAACAGTTTGATTAGTTTGTATGCAAAATGTGGGTTCATGGACAATGCTAAATCCATGTTTGATTCTTGTTCTGTATTGGATCCTATATCTTATAACATTATGATTGCTGGCTATGTTAAATTTGGATGTTTGGAAAATGCCCGCCAACTGTTTGATGTAATGCCTGGGAGAGGATGTGTTTCTTATACTACCATGATAATGGGTTTGGCCCAAAATGGCCATTGGAGTGAAGCAATTGAGATTTTTAAGGATATGAGGTGCATTGGTGTAGTACCTAATGAGGTTACTATGGCTAGTGTAATGTCGGCTTACTCGCATTTTGGTGGGGTTGATAATGGCAGAATGCTTCATGGGTTGGTTGTTATAATGGGGCTTGAGGTGTTTAATCTTGTTTTGACCAATTTGGTTCATGTGTATTGTGTTTGTTCGTGTTTGGTGGATGCGAGAATTTTATTTGATAAAATGCCGGACCGGAATATAGTATCTTGGAATGTAATGTTGAATGGGTACTCGAAGGCGGGATTAGTTGATTTGGCTAGGGATTTGTTTGAGAAGATCCCTAAGAAAGATGTGGTTTCTTGGGGTACCATTATTGATGGATATGTGCAACTAGGAAGGTTAAGGGAAGCTTTAACTGTGTATCGTGCAATGATAAGTACAGGGTTGGGTCCTAATGATGTTATGATAGTGGATATAATAGCAGCATGCGGGCAAGCGATGGCATTTGGCGAGGGTCAGCAATTTCATGGTGTAACCGTAAAGACAGGCTTGGACTGTTATGACTTCATACAGGCAACAATCATCCATTTTTATGCTGCTTGCCACAAAATCGACCACGCTCATCTGCAATTCGAACTAGGAAGCAAGGACCATATTGCATCTTGGAATGCCCTTATCTCAGGACTCATAAGAAATGGGATGGTTGACTCAGCAAGACAACTCTTTGATGACATGCCCACGAGAGATGTTTTTTCATGGAGTTCGATAATTTCTGGTTATTCACAAACCGAGCAGCCTGATTTGGCTTTGGAGCTTTTTCATGAAATGGTAGCTAGTGGTCTCAAACCAAATGAAATCACAATGGTGAGTGTCCTCTCCGCGATTGCAACTTTGGGAACATTGAAAGAAGGAAAGTGGGCTCATGAATACATACGCAACAACTCAATCCCTCTTAATGACAATTTAAGTGCAGCAATCATCGACATGTATGCCAAATGCGGGAGCATCAATGCTGCTTTACAAGTTTTCCATGAGATCCAAGAGAAGGCTACCAATGTCTCACCTTGGAATGCAATTATATGCGGTTTGGCCATGCACGGACATGCTGAGCTATCGCTTAAAATATTTTCTGACTTGCAGAGGCGTAAAATTAAACTCAATTCGATCACATTTATTGGAGTGTTGAGCGCGTGTTGCCATGCTGGTTTGGTGGAAGAAGGAGAGAAGCATCTCAAGAGCATGAAGCGTTTATACGATGTAGATCCAAACATTAAGCACTACGGGTGCGTGGTGGATCTTTTGGGGAGAGCAGGGCGGTTAGAACAAGCTGAGGAGATGATAAGGAGCATGCCTGTGAAGGCAGATGTGGTGATATGGGGCACGTTGTTAGCAGCATGTAGAACACATGGTAATGTTGAAGTGGGAGAAAGGGCTGCTGAGAGTTTGGCAATGGTGGAACCATCTCACGGGGCAGGTAGGGTTCTTCTTTCCAACATTTACGCAGATGCGGGAAGGTGGGAAGATGCCTTTTTAGTAAGACGAGCAATGCAAAATCAAAGATTGTTGAAGTCCCCGGGGTATAGTGGTGTAACATGATATATGAGGTTATTGATTTCGGTGGCGTAGTCAAAATTTCTACCCCGGCTTTAGCATGAGAACTGCTTTGGAGTTTACACTCAGCAGATTTGGGGAAAAAGGTCTAATATCACCATGTAAAGCTCTGTTTTTTTCCTCATCCTCATTGTATCACCAGTGGTTTAAATATCTAGGAAAATTGTCAAAATTGGTATTCGTTCAATGCGATATAAATTTCATAAAACTATTGTACCATTTTTATGTGAAACATCTAAAATTATATGCAATGTGGCTGGATGAAACTGAAAAATTTCGTTCATGTGCAAAATTATAGAAGATCTCATTTCCAATCAAACAGTTTCATTGAATTGAATATATAATTATATTTTTGATAGCAACTACTATACCATGAATTTCAAAAAAGCCTTTCCGACTAAGAAAATTCTTCTCATGATGAAAATTTGTTGCTAAGTTCAGAATTTTGAATGGTGTCATTGATATTTATGGAGTAAATATTTATGAAAGTTTGTTGCCAAACTATTTTTTTGATTACTAGCAGTATTATACCATTAGTATTTCTCACTATAAATTACCGTTAGTAATCTCGTGTAAGTGTTACTAATATTGGTTTAATATTTTGAAAGTGATTTTTTTTTATAAAAAAAGGGTAAACTTGCCCTTAACCAAAAGAAATGCCCATGATTATCTCACCCCCAAACCAAAATCACCTGGGGTTCTCTGAGACTGATCTTCTCTTCCGTTCAATATGCCCCGTCTGAGCTCATTAATCCAGATGTCACCAAAGAGAGTTGTATGCTGCGTTCGGGAAGGATGAATCACTCCCAAAAAGGAATCTATTGATTCTCTCCCCAATTGATTGGACCGTAGGTGCGATAATTTACTTCACGGGGTGAGGTCTCTAGTTTAAGTCCAAGATGGCCCAGCTGTGCCAGGGAAAAGAATAGAAGAAGCATCTGACTCCTTCATGCATGCTCCACTTGGCTTGGGGGATATAGCTCAGTTGGTAGATCTAGCTAGGGCTATTTTCCAAAAATAAGAATCTCCTGACCCAATTGATTAAATGGTAACAAGGAAGTGACAACAGTCCTCTCATATCACTGTGGATGAAGAAAGCGGGGCATCATGGCTATTTAGTTATCTGGGGGTCATCACTAACTTATTTTGCGCATTGATTTGTAAGCCGTGGGAAGCTCACCTTCCCCATTTTGTTCAAGCAGGTAATTTCGGTCACCTATTTAGTTATTATTGTTTATTTGGTAAGATGGGGTTGAATAAGTTTGTTAGTAGGGTAGTTTTTTGTATATTTGGTAATTTTTGTGGGTGTATTTGAACGTTAAGCCTATGGAAAATGAAAATCATGAGGTCTATTTTATCTTGATGATTTTATGTTTATTTATGGTGCAGATTAAATAATTTTATTTTCGCTTTCTTACTTGTCTGAGATTTTGTTGGTTGGTATCAAATAGCAGCTGATGTGTATGGTAGACCATCGTATATTGCAATCCTGTGTTTGGAAACACAAGACATGAATGTGCATCCATTTTAGCAGTAGCAGTATTAGGAGTGCGCGTCATTTATACGACAATGAAGTAGTGGGTAATCTCTGTTTGGGGAAACTAGCCAATTTCGATATGAATTGATGTGCTATTAAATCGTAAAATACTTTTAATGAATAATTAATGCATTTTGTCACACATGATTTGACATATGAAATTGATTTGTTTAGTAGGTCATGTATACAAGATTGGTCGGTAATTTTATACGAGTATAATCTTATTTGTGTTATTTTTGCCTCTTTTGACATTTGTAGAGCCGGGCCCACATGATAATCCGATTCATTATTTTATTAGAAGAGATATAACAACCTCTGTTTATTGGCTCTACTTTGGTCTGACCTCGTGTAAGTTCTGTTATAGTGTCATATGATCAAGACTTTTATGGTTACTTAAATATTCTACAAATGAATATCCTTTGGAATTGTTGACTCGTGTAGCATAGCATTTTCATTTTTGAATTCTCCTGGAATAAATACTTGTTGATGAGAAATAATGGTAAATAGTCCAAATAACATATATTAAGTATTCAGCTTCACTCAGACCGCAAAAAAAAACAGAAAAAATCATTACCATTTTGTATAAAAAATTGAGAATTCATCATACAGCATGCTATAAAACAATAGCGTCTTACTCCATCTTATATTGTTAATCGGTTTTTTTCATGTCAAAATAATTATATCAACAATAGTCAATCGTAATCTTCTAATTTAATGTTGGGTTATACAAATTGCCCAAAGCCCCGTATGAACCAGTTCATGAACTGCCTTTTATAGAGGCCTTCGTCTTCCAAGGACATTGAATGATAGACAATTTTGAAGGAAGCCTTTTCTAATCATGTTTGCTAGCCAAAACTAGTTCCCACTAATTTTTTATATGCCGAATTAACAAAACATGATGCAATTTTTATGGACAAAACAGTTAGGCTATCGGACATGGAAACCAATAGCTGTTTAAGGCTGTTTGCACACAATGACTATGGTGAGATGCAATAAATATTATAATATCAAATAAATTAGTAGGTCTTAGTATGAAAAATTACCACAATAATCTTTATTCAAACTACTTATGAGGTGTGTATGTTTTGGCAATAACTTGCATACAGTTCAATCCAGTTGATGATGATTACTTCATCAGTGGCTCACTCGATGCAAAAGTTAGAATTTGGAGCAAACCTAATCGTCAAATAGTGGATTGGAACGATCTTTCATGAAATGGTTACAGCCATTTGCTAAACTCTTGACGGCCAGGGACCTGCTTCAACTTCTTGTCAGTTTCTTCTTTAAAAAGTCAGTTAACTGCTTCCTCTTGTTTGATTTGAGTTTAATGGTAACCACGTAACCACGTTATGTTCATAATCCAGGTCGTCCAAAGAATGGTAAAGTGAAGAAAAAAATTGAATTCTGCGCTTTCTGCAAGATACTATCTTGAACATTGCAGTTTGTTGGAAACCGCCCGTTAGTGAAAAAGCTGCTACAAAATCCCTAGAAGGGTCTTTGCAACAAAATGCATAGTTCAGGGAGATTTTTGCATTAAAAATAGCTTAGGGGGATTATGTGCAAAAACTTTATAGTTCATGAGCTTTTCAATTCCCCTGTTGAATATTGAATAGACTTAAAATGTACTTGGGACTACACCCCTCATACAGAATTTCAAATACTTCTAAAAGTTTTTGAAATTGCACCCTTCAGAATTAAAATTTTGAGTATCCCATCCTGCTTCAACCTATTATACGTGTTATGGAATCAACATTTAGACAAAGAAAATAACGATCATAATCATATAATCAAGTTCTTGAGCACAATAAATTTAATGTAATATAGTTTTTTATATTGAATAATGTCTTCTTTTTTATCGTTACAGGGTGTTGTATTTGGCTCACATAAGGGGAATTGTCGCGTGTATAATACAACTGGTAGAGGCTGCTCCCCTAGATTATTTTCTGCTAGATTTGGTTTCTTTCCTCCTTTCTTTAATGTCCTTATCATTTGACTTTGCCAATCTTTGTTTATAGATTTTGAATTCCAGTTTCTGATCTAATCACTCTATTCACAAATACATGAGCTAATCATCATTTTGTTTGGGTGTGACGTAGATTGAAAGCTGGAACAAAAAGATCATAATGAAATACGAAACAAGAAAAAGTCCTCAGGAATAAAGATTACCAGTTTCCAGGTAAGCTTATTTCTTCTCTTTTCGGTTCTATCTCAACATAAACTGGGCTTATTTTCCCCAAGCATACACTGTGAGCTAACTAATTGTGTGTTTGTGCACAGTTCTCACCATGGAGTCCATCAGAAGTGCTCGTTGCATCTGTCGACTCCCCGATTAGAGTTTATGATGGATCAGATATGATCCATAAGTTCAGAGGTATTTATTCGTTGATGTATTTTTTAATAAATCGAAGGGTAGTCTTGTGTTCAGCAAATATTGATCAATGCTCGTTATTAGTGTCAACATAATACTACACGTCCAATAGTCCCGCTTATTTTCATTATGAGTACAAAATCTATCAATTTTACTATAAAACCAAAAACTCAAACCTTAATCCCTAAACCCTAATTACTAAACACTTAACACTAAATCCTAAAACCAAAACCTGTGCAATGCCACGTGTTTAATGAATGCTACTTCAGTTCCAGAATACCTATTATTTTTACATAATAAGTGGGGACAAGTCTCCAAAATAATCAGTTAGATTTTGGCAAATGCAACTTATTTATGATATGGAACCTGTATGATCTCATCCAGAGGACACCATGTGAGAGACTCTCTCCCTGAGATGAAGAAGGGGGTCGTGTGGCATCGTAAAACTAGACAAGTAGGCTCCACTTTTCTTGACGGCCTTTTCGGCAACCCTCATAAGGTCCCTGACCTTTTTATTGTTGGGCTCCCATAAGTAGCCCATGCTGCCATTCACGGTTTCCACCAGCAGTCGTCAAATTTGATCATCAAATTTCACTTCTTCAGTTTAATGTGTTTTAAATTTGTCTCCAGCACAACATTATGTTTTAAAAATAAGATTTAGTCTTCTCATTCAATTTTGTTTGTGCTGCAATTGTTTGATCGTATATGATGGAGGTTACGGTGAAATAGACATCACAATGTGATGGCCTCTATGTTATATATTCTTTCACTGCCTCTCTCCTTTTTTGGGGGGTTCCTAATTATATACCCTAAGATAGATAGAACGATTCAGATATATATTTTTTGCGACGCGGCTTAGGAGCCAAACTGCGAATGATATAGACAGTACAGTTTCAAGTTAATTTTGGGATCAAACTGCAGATGAAATATACGGTGGTCTGAGATGGAGGTTATGGTGAAACAGACAGATATATACTTTGTTCTTAAGGTAATAATGTTTTATATTTAGTTTTTTTTCTATCTCAATTTCATTTTCTGATATTGGTTTTAAAATCACAATTCAGATTTAGGCATCTCATCCAAATGGAATGACACTGCATATATGGGAGCAGGGCAACGTGTTAATGTCTATATACATGTTCTCATTAAACCTGACAAAATGAGGCACGACTCGATAACACGACACGAACCGACACGAAGTTATAAGTAAATGGGTGGACCCTTAATGGGTTCAGGTCATATTAGTGCCAACCCGATAAGACACGATAGTTAACGGGTCGGGTTAGGGTTCACCTGCTTCACCCGTTAATATCCGATAAAACCCGTTATGACCCATTAATTTAAGTAAATAAAATATACTTTTGGAACTTATAAATAATTTATGTAGCATAATGTTAATTTAATCATAATGAATTTTACTAAATGAGAGATTTAGTAATGTCAATAAATTAATGGGTCTATTTGGGTTCAAAAATGAGATAATATGTCAACTTGTATACAATTCAAAATAATTCATTATCTTAATGGGTATTAACGAGTGAACATGACATGACACGATAACATAACGGGTCGGGTTTGGATATGATTCTTTCACACGATAAAAAAGTCACCCATTTAGACACGAACCCAATAAAACCCGAACATGATAAAAAACGACACGAACACGACTCGACATGATCCATTGACAGGTCTAGTTCTCATCGTGTTTTGGTCCTTGCCAAGTGCTACAGGTCCATCAGTTTTTCTCAAGCCATGTTTTGTTATTTATATTAAGTTTGGAGCATGTGTTCGTTTTCGTATAAACTAGGGTGTATCCGTGTCAATGGGACGGTGGTAAAATTCATCTGATTGTATTTTTCTCTATAGTACACTCACTCATTGCATTTACACACTATAATATGTTAGAAGTTAGAAATGGGGGCATGACCTACTAGGATAAGGGTTATATGACCATTTTAGATCAATTTTTACTTAATCTTAGGCAGATTACAAGAAATTCTTAATGTTGCTTTTATAATTTAGCCATTGTTATTACTTTCAATTGCTAATATGGCTATTAACTATGTTTGGTATTCATATTAGGACACTATTAATACTTCACTTATTTAATAGTGCTCACATAGGACTATCTTCTGAAAACAGCTATGAACTTCTTTGTAGTTGAGAAAGTTATTCAATGCATATTGGACGAAGGCTCAGATTTTATGCAGTTTAAATCTTACATTTTGGTACTATAGGCACCACGGTTGTTATGTTGGATATCCCAAGTTTGCTTAAAATTAATTGTACATTTGCACTTCTAGAATTATTCATGTGTGTTTGGGAATAGTAAGGTATTTAGATATCTTCACTCACTTTTGTTTTTTCTTTGCAAGCAAGCAGGGTATTAAGTTATCATCTCTACTCGAAATGCATTTTTTTTTCCTTTTGCATGGTTTTTCTTTCTTTGTTGAATTCTTCTGTTCATTAATTCATGATGCATCCATGTACACTCTATTATGATTTTCTATGGTTTGTCGAAGGGTTGACATGTTGTATACGTATTGTTTGTCGATATTGCCATAGGTTTCACTATTGCCAAAATTCTAAAGAACAGTGAATTTGCCATCAAAAAGAGTGTGTGTGTGTGTGTATATATATATATATAAAATAAGGATTAGAATGTTTGACACTATTCAATAAGTTGACAAGCTAAGTAGAGGTGAGGATGAAGCCAACAAGGTAATGATCCAATGGTTGAGAGTAATTATTCACGCGCTGCCTAATTTGCCCCTTAATAAATTGAGTTCCCCCACATTTTAACACTCCAATTTATTTGTCCATCCTCTTCAAAATTCAAAAACAAGGGTAAAATAGTATTATACCATTTTGTTCACACTTTTCTTACTCTCTCTCCCCCCTCCCATTACTCCCCCCCCCCGATATTCTCTCTTCAACTTCTCTTCACGACCCTTCTCTATGTGATGCCTTTCTCAGGTGACCTCTCGCTTTCTCTGCTACGCTACACTTTTATACGCTAACTATTTTTTATTTGTAGTTCTGATACAACTCAATAGATCGAACAATCACCACAAACCATTGCCCACACAAAGATCTGAAGACTTTAAACCATCTTTTGGTTTTTTTGTTCGTCTGTTTCTTTTGTTACGAATTATTGGGCAGAAATTGGTTAGTTAATGTTTCTTGGTTTGGGGTTTTGGTTTTGTGTTTAACATAAGTTTATCAATCGAATGCTTTTTGATTTTGGTTTTGAGTTTTTTATACACAAATGTTTAGGGTTTAGGGCATAAATCTTTTGATTTATAAACTTTAAATAAAAAACTAATGAAATTTGCATCTTATATTTGATTATGGGTAGGAATTGGCAGGTTGGGAGGTCAAAGAAGAGAGACTGTATGATATTAGGGTTTGTAGAGGTTTCCATTTATATTAGAAAGCATGCAAATGATTCAAATTTTGTTTCTTTGATGAATATATGATATTAGGCTTTTTTGGATTATTAAGATAACATTGAATAATCTGACCATCTCATTTGGAATCCTAGATGCTTGACAACATGCTAAAGTGATCAATTTTAGTTATATTCTCGTTCATAAATGTTAAGGGAGCAACATTTCTTTTTTCTTCTTTCAAGTACAGTAAGCCTGTATATATTTTTGTATGTTGTAAACATAGTTTATATTTATAAGAAGAACATCTTTTGTATGGGATTGAATCATGTTTTTTTAAAGTTGATATTATATGTAATATTGATATTATTTGATATTAGAAAAATGGTATTATCTTATCAATGCTTATTTTTGTGTTTCTTTTATATTTTCATGAAGTATAAGGAACTATTATTTGAATTTATGCATATCTTTCAAGTTACTCATTTTTGTATTAGTTTTTTTGAGGGTGCTATAGTCACAATGTAACTACCTCGATGTTGGTTGGAGATACTACTCCCGTAACAATGTCTTTTGGAGGTTTTATAATTTATACAAGTCATTAAAGCATAAAATTAGCTTTAGTTTTTGTTTTAATAATAATTACCCTTAGTGTTTGTAATGCTCAGATTTATGTTTGATAGATGGCAATGTTTATATGTTGGATCATTAATGATTGTTTTCAATAGAGGTAAGGAATATATGGCTCTATATGGTTGATAATTTTCAGTTGGACAATCCCATGACTAATTTCAATGGCATGGTTCATGTTGGATCGTTGGATACCTAACAACAAATGTGGAATCATTATTATCTATTCTTAAATTAACTAATTCTTGAATATAATGAATGTGTTTTTGTTGCTCCATATTGCAAGTGCTTGAGGTGATGCTACATTCAAGTTTTATGTTGAACATTGTATTCCTTATATGATTTCGGTTCATTATTGGATTGGTTCAAATGCAGGTTTGGATTGGGGGATTAATTACAAACAACGTGGTGTATTTTTCAGGTTGAAGGTATTTTTGAGTACTTATTTGGGGTTTAGTTTCAAAGTTTTCCTAGATTTAAAATGTCATTTTTTATGTGTACGAAAATGAGTACAATCTTTTATCATCTGATCATGTTTAGTCTCTTGAGTAGTTAATACAACAATGAGAACTAATTATAAACACTAAACTAATTATTATAGGTAATGAACAAGATTAACTTTTTAAATGATATGGATTGTACAGGTAGTGTGAGCGTTTGAGTGGGTAAACAATGACAGGGAGCAAGATTGATTTGAAGAGGTAAAAAAGTCTTCGAAGAAACAGGTGGATGGGGTCCCTAAATTGGAAGAAAGAACAAATAATGCATGGAATATTATAGAGGAAGAGGAAGATGATAGTGAAGTGATTGAACAAGCTGCAATGGCTGACCATAATCTTAAGGTGTTATCCCTTGATCATCAATCGAAAGGAATGAACACAAATGGTGGGAAGCAAAAAACAATGACAGGGAGCAAGATTGATTTGAAGAGGTAAAAAAGTCTTCGAAGAAACAGGTGGATGGGGTCCCTAAATTGGAAGAAAGAACAAATAATGCATGGAATATTATAGAGGAAGAGGAAGAGGAAGAGGAAGATGATAGTGAAGTGATTGAACAAGCTGCAATGGCTGACCATAATCTTAAGGTGTTATCCCTTGATCATCAATCGAAAGGAATGAACACAAATGGTGGGAAGCAAAAAGAGGTAGAGAAACATGAAATTGAAATGTTAGAATAAGATGTTATGGAGGATTACAATCTTATAATGTTCAGACCTGTTCCTAAAGCCAAAACAGTCAACCCAAATTTTATTCAGGAGTTTATTGACAAAATCAAATCAGTAAATGTTGAAAAGGAGGAAGTAATGGTCATAGACAATTCTAATTTATCACGTAGAGGGATTGATTTGCCTGTAAAGTATGCAATGTCTCTTTATGATAGAATGTGCCCATCAGATTCAGAAAACCAGTTGAGATTCAACACCCCTTATATTGAAGATCTATTGCTTTTTTCCAAGTTGGAGAAACAGAAGAAGAAAAAGGCTGCTATACTAATAATCAGAAGATTACTCAAGAAACAGTCACCAATCCCGTGTCTAAAAAGAAAGGTGGTAATAAGGGTATTAAGGTCAATGACCCTATATTTTTCTGTTGTAATACCATTATTCTTACGTTCTTGACTACCTTTAATAGAATACTACTTTAGTAATAATCTAAAAGCTGAGATTTTTTTATTATGAATCAACTGTTGGGGCATTATTTTGATTTCAATTCTACTTTGGTAACTTTGTTATTTCAGTATTCTTTCGGTTTTAATTTAGATTTTGGATTGTGTATTGGCAATTTCATTTCTGATCAGAAGATATGTTCAATTTCATTTCTGATTAGATATCTTCAATTGTGGATTATGCGTGGCTAGAAGAGCATTGCGCAAGAAGCCTGTCAACATTGTATGCTTTGGAGCGATAATTCGTCTAATTTTTCACGGGGCAGGTGTGGAGGAGCAGGTATGGTGGTCGAAATAACATAAGATATGTATTAAAGGCCATCCTGAAATTTACCCATGGATGTGGTAAAACCAACATGAAGATTCTTAGATGATTTTTAGGTTTTTCCTGTATTAACTTATGTGGAAAAACTTCATTTGAATTAGTAGTACCATCTTTAATAGCTTCTGTATAAACTTCAGCTATGTCTGATAACATCTAAATCAATATATGCAAGTTTATTACTACCAGTTCTAATTTGTCTTCACGGGGCGTTGTGTTTGATATTAAAAACAACGCAATTATTAGTAAGGACACAATAAATTTTTCATGAAGAAAGAGAGTTACCAGGAAACATCTGCTCTTATTTTAGGCACTAATGGTGACCAAAATTCAACTATTTATGCTTCCAAATCCAATTTTACTTCGTGGGTGATTCTTTCATCACTTCCCGCTTAAATCTACTTCCAATTTCCAAAAGGTATTTCTCATTTCTCTCTCAAAACCATAATGTTTTATGTTCATTTACGTACAACTTACACAATATCTCATTTTAATGTGCCAGTATTGTTGGGGCAGTGTCACTAGATTAAATTTAGCTGCTTATACCAACACTGCAACTTCCCGTGTTTTTGATGAATGCCCATTGGAGGAAAATGATGGCAATTCACTAGACATGACCAATGCAAAGGAACTTGAGGTTCTAAATTTTAACAAAATACACAATTTCTACAAATCATCAAACTTACATATGGCTTTTAGATGCACATTTAAAACAGTATCTGCATATATTATCTCACTGTTTTATTGCATACATTATCTCACTGCGTGAGTGAGATGAGTTGAGGGGGGAAGTTTATGGAGTGGACGAGTGTAATGCGAGGGGGATTCTCTGTTTTTTTTGTGTAAATGAGTGGTTATATCATGTGAATCTGTGTAAGGTAACTCTCTAATATAAATAAAATAGCTACTCCGGTGCTCTAGTTTTCTTCCTACTTTTTTTTCACTTTCATTCCCTTCCTTTCTCGTCTCTTCCCTCTTGAGCTATTACCGTTAGGATCTTAAGCTATTACTGTTAATCTTCACTTTTGTTACCTTCCTCTCTCTTCTCTGATATATCTCGAGTGCATGTACAATAATTACTGTTAGGCTCTTAAGCTAACAAATATTGAGTCACTAAAATTATTTAAGGGTGAGGAGAGTGATGAATCTGATGATGATTCAATTATAGGAGAAATATACCATAACAGAAGGTATCAAGTTATCTTTTTTTGGTTTGTTTCATTTTTTACTCTCTTAGATTTCTATTTCCATATCACATTGTTTGGATATTCATCTTATTAGATGCTTCTCTAGATTCCACCATACTCTTCTAATTTATTGCGTTCTCTTCTGCATCACAGAGCTAATGTATATCTATTATCCATACATTTGAAGGTGATATAATTTTGTTCATTAAGGTGCATATTTCTCTACTTTTCGTTCTTTGATTATATCATTCCATGGTTTGGTTTATATATTAGGTGTGGTGGTTTAGACTTATTTTAAATTTGATTATCTATCATATTGATCAACATTTTTATTTCTTAAATGTGTTTACTATTAGGAGAATATGCTTAACTTGGTATTAATTTGGAGGGAGTATGTTATTTTTTTTTACTTGTATTTGATAATGAGTTTCGATAGATGAAGGTTCCATTCTTTATGCTAGGATGCACCGTGTAAATCACTGTTCTATTTTTCTAGAGACAATTTACCTGTGTGAAGTTTTTTGCAGGGGGTCCCATGGCTGTCATATTTGACATTATGAATACGTTTGTGTACTAATTTTTTGTTTGTTTCAGGATTTGAATGTAACACAACTTGAAGGAATATCAATGGTAGACATAAAAAACTCAGACAGTTACAAGGAGGTAAATCAACCATTTTGCCTCATTTTCTTTCAAATTTACATAAGTAATTATACAACAAAAAAGAACGAAACATCTTTAGAAATTATACACCTATGTATAAATAATCCATGAAGTTTCAAGTTAAATTTTCTTCGCACCTTAAGAACCCCGTCACATTTTTTTAGTTTAAAAATAATGTTTATTTTGCAAGCTCAATTTTTAAGTTATATGTTCTGTATGATAAATTACCACTGTTTAACTTTGTCAAGCTTACTTCTCAACCATATAACTGATAGGATTCTGTGTGTTTTCTCCAACAATACCTTAAGATAATGAGATTTTAGATCTGCCAAAGAGAGTATGAGGCAGAATATGTGTGTGTTTGAGTGTCTATTCTAGTCACTCAACTAGACTCAATCTTTTCGAATGCTATTACAGCCCCTTCAATAGTAATAGATGCCATTCCAGTCATTATAATACATGTTGAAGACGTTGAAAATCCCTCACGAAGGCTCAATTTTATTCAGGAGGAATAATTTTGAACTCAATTCTTATTACAAACTCAATTAAATCTTATTACAAACTCAATCAATAGCTATGATTTGTATTTGAGCTCAGCCTCTATTTGGGTGTAATTGATGCAAGGAAAAACAGAGGCAAACTTTGAAGTTCTTTCTTTTGCTAAGTTTTAAAGCTTTTGTTATGTGCTCCTAAACTTTGTAGCTCTGCTTTGTGCATGTGTTTATGATCAGGCGAACCTTATTTACACGTGAACTGATTTTAACACGATATGAATGGACTACTGTAGACATTATGAAGGGACTTTTAGTGGTGGATGATGTTGTGAAGGAACTTTGGTGTATTCAAGATTCGGCAATATGACATGGTTATTGGGTTTTCTAAATTTTTTTTATACCGATCTTAGGAGGTACCTTTATGGTTATCTCCCTCTCTCCCCATTTTTTTGGGTATTTGTTAGTTTAAAAAATTTCTTTTTAATTCATAAATGGATTTCTTAAAATTTATGCATTTTAGTAGTTATTTGATTTGATTATTTTTGCATTTTGGGTTCCAAATGTTCACAACCCAGGTGTGTGTGTGGTGCGTTAAGTTTGAGATAATAGCTATCTGACATGTTTTTTTCTTGGCACTGAAATGGTGTAATGGCTATATTAATTCAATTTCAGTTATATTGTTCTTTGCCCAGTTATATCTGACATGTTTTGTATCTATTTCTGTTATGTTGTTTGGCAAGTGAATGTGCAACTGTAGCTTAACAAAGCTAGGGTAACTTTGATATATTAGGGTGATATTTCTGTTATTTGTTTGTTCTGCTCGAATTATATATTGTTTATTCAACCTTTATGGCTTCAATATTAAGGTGTAACTTTTCTTTGATGATAGTTGTATCAGATTTATGACAGCTCCTCATATAACTAAAAAAGTGACAATGTGTAGAGATCATGGTTTTTCCACTCATTTTTTAGATTCAGTGGGTCAATCGATATCCTATACTTTCATGTATTTTGGGTATGGTTTTTATGTGTGTATCCTAACTTTTTATGTATTTTCTCTTATGTTTTGTTTTGTTTGAGGGTTGTTTTTTCAACCTGGTATCTTTTTGGCCTTGAATTAGTGTGCGTATATTACATCTTTCTCAAATTTTAGATGTAAATGATATTTGAAATATATGGTATTCTCACCCAAATTAGTTTGAAAAGCTTTGTGTTAACCCAATTTTTTAGATCACGTTAACCCCATCTTCATACCTTCTTAAAGTTATTTGCAATTTCGGCTCTTCTCTGAAAGATCCACATGAAAATTTTGGGCTAAAGATGTTATCTACAGATGCTCCAGATTGTAGCTGGAGATTAAAATCTACAGATGCACCAGATTGTAACTGTAGATGGAGATTAACTGTAGCAGGTGTCCACATTGTAAGTGTAGTTTTATTCTACCCCCCCTTCCACCCACACACGCGCGGGCACAATAAAAACATGGGTATTTCATAACTTCGAGATCTCACAAATGGCAGCTATTGGCATATTAAAGAGACTCCAGGCTATTGGCAGCTATTGGCATATTAACAAGACTCGAGGCATTCCACCAAGCAAGATCTCACAAATGGCATACGCAGCTTTTCAATAGTGCATAAGTTCCCAAGTGCTTCAATAGACGTTCCTGATAGTAGAGTCTGCAGATTTCCCACTAGCTTAGGGACATCTGTCTTGACGATGCCTAAATCACTACTTAGGAGGTAGTTCCTGAGGCCAAAGAAGGGCTCTGGTGTGTTGTGATTGCACTCAGAGTCAGAAGTGTCCTGTTCACAACCTGCCTCATTTGAAGGTCTCTGATATTCAACATTTTGAGTATTGTTTTGTTCATTTTTACCACATAAATGCGTTCAGTTTTAGTGCTTTTACAGTGGATATTTATATTTTTAGGTCTTCACTTCAAATTTTAGGGATTTTTATAGAAACATTTGTTTCTTTGTGTTTTCCATTTTTGTTGGATAGTAGCGGTAGTAAAATCATGAATAGGTAGTCATTATCTTAGTATTCATTTTGTTTATGAAGAGTTATGCTTTATCTATGTCTCATTTTGATGGCCTATGCCAAGTCTCTGTCCCATTTTGATGGCCTTCATTTTCCAAATCTATGTCATTGATTCTCACTTTGATGGTAGTAATACCTATTGATCCTGGACATTGTTTGATGTATTTTTAAACAGGAACATGAACTATTGTTTACTAATTTTTGACAGGAGCACAACATAACTATTTCATATTCACACACACACACACACACACAAACACGCATGCATACACGTGCACAGGTACACTCCTTCAATCTCTTACACATTCACACACACACACACACACACATGCACACGTACACTCCTTCAATCTCTTACACATTCACACACACACACACACACACACACACATGCACACACAGATCTATGATTTTCACATACATGCACACAAATCTGAGTTTGATATTAGATTTTTCAATTATACACATATAATGTTTTTAGCATTTAATTGTTGTTTGGTGATTGTTTTTCTTGAAACAACCTACTGCTTTGAACTGTTATTACAGGGAAGGGACTTTATATTAGGTATCTATGTTCTATTCTATATAACTTATTAAAAGTTGGGGACAAAAGTCCTAAATATTAAAAAAAAATTATCACTATATATAGATTAAGGGTTCTTTATGCAATAAGAGAATATTTCAAAGGGTAGATATTATAAGTAAAAGGTTCTTATGCATGAGGCACAAGACATTGATTTTTGGGAGTATGTTGAGCTTATATTGTTTTCCTATATTATGACCTTTTTAACTGATTTTTAAATACTAAGAATTACTAGAAATGAGTTTGAAATTTTTATGTGTTTAATCAGCTATGGAAACTCTATAGCACATGTTAGCGACACGGTGTATTTGCTAAATAATTAATAATTAGCTTTGTTTATATAATATTTGACTAGCTCTTTCAATTTACTAACTATATTTTCTTTTTTGTATTAGGGCGCATTTTGAAAAGAACGGACAATCATTATAGTGGAATATAATGATTTGGACTTCCATCGATATATATTTATTTTTTAAGATGTTTATTTCATTGAAGCTTTTGTTAGACGAATTTGGGATTTTTTTTACATTATTGGATTTGTCGTTGTCCCGTAAGCAGGGTGGATAGTCCAATAAACAAATGAGACTTTGTCCAATTTTTTTAAAAATTTGTCACTTTATATTTTTGAGAGACAATGAGAATTCATATGAAGAATATTGTATATTTCATATTATATGTGAATTTGTTTAATGAATTTAGACTATTTGAATGTTGTTGGACTATTCGTTGTTGTTGTTTGTTAAGCAGGGTAAATAGTTTATAACCAAAAGAGATTATGGCCAGTTGTTTTGAAATTACATTTTGTTTTATTAGGAATGATATTTTTGCCATTTTGCAATTACGTACTTTGAAATTTTTCGTCGTTTATACGATATTTTTGCCGTTTATGGCCAATTGTTGTTGTTTGTTAGGAATGATATTTGTGTTGTTTATACGAGGTCCCGAAAGGATTATTTGTGGTGTTTAGAAAATTTTCGCCGTGCCTTCAGGCACGGGCATCCCGCTAGTGTGTGTGTATATATATATATATATATAGTACTGTTCTTGTGCAGACTAGTCCGCATTTTAAAAGTGCGGACCGGACATGTGTTACCTGGCGGTGAACTCAGAGAAGAGAGAGAGTGCACCTATAATTTAACCTATAATTTCTAGGGTCACTGTCAGGTGACACATGTCCGGTCCGCATAAGAGCAATACTGTATATATATATATATATATATATATATAAAGAGAGATAGAGAGAGAGGGGCCATCTCAGGTGCAGACCTCATATGGTAAGGACTTCACGCTGACCATTTTTTTTAAATAATACAAAAATGAAATTTTTGATAAAACTTCGTCAATATGATCTCCATAGTGATGAGATTATCTCCAAAAAATTTAATAAAGAAGGAGGTGAGATGATCATCAAAAGTTCAACGGTCGAAAATGCATATTTACACATTTTTTTACATATCACCTTATCTCGCTCACTTTTTGATTGAATTTTCTAATTAAAAAATTTGGAGATGGTCTACTCACTATGAAAATCATATCCATAAAGTTTCATTAAAAAAATTATTATTTTACTATTAAAAAAAACGATATGTACTGGAGCATGTAATATAAGGAGTGGTTGATGTAAGGGCCTTGTTATGATCGCGAAAATTTCAACGATCGAAAATGCATATTTATATCATTTTTTTCAAATCATCTCATCTCAACAGTTTTTTTATTGAATTTTTTTTGTGAAAAAATTGGAAATGATCTTCTCACTGTGGAAATTATATTCATTAAGTTTCATCAAAAAATTCATTTTTTTACTATTTAAAAAAATGGTATTTATCGGGATATGCACCATAATAAGGTTCTTACAGAGGTGATACGTAAAAAAATGGCATAAATATTCATTTTTAACCGTTGAAATGTTGGGTCGGCGCCAACTACTTTATTGATTGATTTTTTTTTATGAAATTTCATGGATATAATATCCTCACTCTCGAGATCATATCCATGAAGTTTCATACAAAAATTCAATCAAAAAGTAAGTGAGATGATCCCCAACATTTCAACAATGCATACTTATACTATTTTTTTTACATATTGTCTCATATCAACGGTTTTTTTATTGAATTTTTTTATGAAAGAAGTTGGAGATGATCTTCTCATCGTGGAGATCATATCCATGAAGTTTTATCAAAAAATTCATTTTTTTGCTATTTTAAAAAAATGGTATATACAGCGATCTGCACTATAAGGAGTCCTTACAGGAGGAGGGTCTCTCTCTCTCTCTCTCTCTCTTTATATATATATATATATATATATATGGTGTTAAAATCTTGATATTGAACATTTTATTGTTCATAATATATAAAGATAAGGACGCTGACTGTTGACATGCGGGATGATCCAGGAGCACGACTAATTCCTAAAGCAAAGGTAACTTAGAATCTAAAATATAACCTAGATTTGGATTTTGTAAATGTTCTGATTGATATGTGATCCATAAGATAACTTATAATATATCAAGCTCCAGTTGAGAGATCATTTATCTTCTTTTATCTTATCTATTGAAGTGAATTAGGAATGTGGAGTTTTCTACATAATTTTGCTTCAGGGTATGATTCACTTGAGCTCATTTTTTACTTTCAATGGTATGAAGTTTTGATCAATAAATCCTCAATTAGTATGTTAAGTGCTATTTAAAATTATTGTCTCATCCATAAATTTTTTATGATTTTTCAATTACTATAATTGCAAAAAATAATTTTGTTGTATATGTGTTTTTTTAGACTTTGTATATCAAGCAGAGGAAAGAAGTTGATTCCCATTCACTACATACAAAAGTTAAGTAAAAGGTATATAAACTTTTAGTAAAATTTTCAAATGTTATCTTTATACCCTCGATTTCTCATTATACATGCATTCTTACTTTTGCATTTGCTATTTGAAGTTTATATTTATTTAAGCATTGGAGGCCCAATTCATATAGACAATGAACATGAGGGCGACAAAGAGGTGGAGGTCAAGTTGTTAACAACAACACACCGGCCTAGCAAAGAGAATTATAATTTTTTAGTTAATTTTAAATTACTGAACTTTGAATGTTAATGTAATTGTTTGAATCTTCCTATGAGTTGCTACAATGATATCTATAATGTTATTAAAAAATTAAATATTGAATTTAGTGCCCTCATTTATGTGGACTATATGCATGTGTACGTTCTTGGTTTTCTGAATATTGAATTTGTATGAATTTAGGACATGCATTTTCTTCACTTAAAAAAGGATTTTAGATCTTGAAAATAAAATATATTTTTTAAAATATGTATTAATATTACTAACGAACATTTACTGTTACAAAATCATAAAAAAGCATTAAAAAATTATGTAATTGTTGAACAATTATCTGTTCGTATGCCTTTTTTTTTCGAAATTCTTGGAGCTTCCCTCTCCTCATCGTTTGAACCTTTCCTTCTTCCTCCTTGTAAACCCTAATTAGGGTTTGCATGGATCTTCCGTCTGCATCCCTTCTGGATTCTGATTTGTTATATTTCCCTCCTCTACAACCTTCTCAAGTCAAAGACTCATGTACTCATGCAGTATCTTCTCGTCAAAATAATACCAAAGCTGATGCAGCGATTGTAAAGCCCAAATCTTTTGCCTCAGTTATATAATCTATCGTAAAGCAAACCCCTAATCTTCAAGAGATTTCATCTTATAAGGGTGAACCAGCTATCTTCTATGAAGAAACAACTCTTAAAGACATGGCTGCTCCTTTTCGTTATTCAGTGATTGGAAATTCTCTCATGGCAGGCCCTCTATTGATGATATATGTCAATTCTTCTCCAAACTTCATCTGAAAGCAAACTTCCATATATGTCTGATAGAACAAAAGCATATTTTAATTCGTTTGGAGCATGAAGAGGATTTTCATAGACTTTGGTTGAAAGATATATGGTTTATTCTTAGATATCCTATGCGTACTTTTAAATGGGATATTGATTTCCACCTGGAAAAGGAATCTTCTATTGTGCCATCTTGGATTTTGCTTCCTTTATTGCCCATTCATCTTTACAATCGGGATGCTTTGTTCTCTATAGCGCAGGTGGTAGGTAACCCTCTTAAGGCGGATAACGCAACTACATCCCTAGCTAGACCAAGTCAAGCTAAGGTCTATGTTGAATTAGACCTCAAAAAGACCCTCCCATCTCGCGTTTGGATTGGTAATAAAGACAAAGGATCTGATTTTTGGCAGCCTATTGTGTATGAAGACCTTCCTCCATTTTGTTCAGTTTGTTTGAAGAAAGGACATCTACAAGAGAATTGTTTTGAGAGGAAGTTGGAGCAAGAGGAAAATTAGCACATCATAAAGATAGCTAAATAGCCACAGTCCACGAAAGAATGGGTCAAGAAATCATTTGGGGTTAAAATATCAGAAACGCCACCTGTAGAGATAGAAGAAGGAGAAGTTATTGTAGTATCAAGTAATGAAGATCTGATAAAACATTCAAATACTTCCAAAGGTCAGCAAAATCATATGCAGAAGGATATAGTAGATAAGGGAGATAAGAAGCAAATGGAAGAGGGTTGCCATATTTCCAATAATTTGATGGACAAGGAGGAAGTGACTGCAGAATTACAACCACCTCTGAGAATGGTAGAGGCAATATACAAGGAGGACAATCAGCATGAAAAAGTCAATCCAGAAGAAAGATAAGAGGATCAAGATATTGAAGTGGACTCCCAGGAATCTCAAAATTCTTTAGAAGAATGCCTTAACAAATCTCCTCAGACTCCAGATCATAGTACTGTAGAAGAGGGAGGATTCATTCTGGTGAAGAGAAAGAAAAAGAGCACAAAAGGTGTTAAAATAAAGGATTTAATTTATGGGTCTGTTCGAATTCTCAAGTCTAACTCTAAATTTTCTAATTCTAAATCAGAATGTTAAGTGCAATAATATGGAATGTGAGAGGTATTTCAAAAAAGGGTGCAATCAGAAGGTTAAAAAGGCTTAAGAGAATTCACATGCCCCTTATGATGGTGGTTTTGGAGCCTAAGCAAGAAATTTAGAAGATCAAATCTTACTGTTTAAAATTAGGATTTGGTTCTTGTGTGTCTAATACTAATAGTAAGATATGGTGTTTTTTCAAAGAGGATATATCTTGGGAGATTGTCTCTGATATGTATCAATGTATTACTTTGAGTCTTAAAAAAGTGGGAATAGATGTGAAGATGCAATGTAGTTTGGTTTATGCAAGTTGTAATAGAATGGAGAGAAGGATTTTACGAGAATATCTGAATGAATGTAGTACTAATGATTTTTAGTGGACAGGAGGGGACTTCAACATAGTAGCTGACAGGGCTGAAAAGGCTGGAGGGCTTGATGTTAACCTTGGAGCCATGTATGAGTTTCAAGAATGTATAGAGAAGAATGGGCTAATAGATGTGGGTTATATTTGCTCCAAATTCACATGGCATAATAAGAGATTTTCTGAACATAGTATTTGGAGTAGGATGGATAGAGTTTTAGTAAATTAAATATGTTTGGATTCTAACCTTTCTTGGAGTGTTAATCACCTTAATAGGAGTATGTCAGACCACTCCCCTTTTCTTTTCAAAGGAGTTCTTCCATCTTATATCCCACCTAAATCTTTTAGATTCCTAAATGTTTGGACTAATAATAAGGAATGTGCTAAAATAGTGGGAAAAGCTTGGCATGAAGTAATATGTCCAAACTCTATTATAAGGCTGTCTTTGAAGCTTAAAGAAGTCAGAAGGAAATTGAGTGTGTGGAATAAAGCCAGATTTGGAGACATTCATCAGGAGGCTCGAAATGCAGAGGATACTCTCCTTAATAAAGAAATGCAGTACGAGCAAGACCCAACTGAAGCATATAGAGAGGACCTGAGCAAAGCAACTTCCAGTTATAATGCAAAGCTTAAAATTGAAGAGGAGTATTGGAGCCAAAAAGAGAATGTTAAATGGGCTTCTGAAGGTGACAAGAATTCCTTATTCTTTCATAGGATGGTAAGGGGTAGACAGAAGAAAATGCGCATTCAAAAGATAAAGAACATGGAGGGTGATTAGGTGACTAATTAAGAGGATATAAAGATTGCTGCTATCCAGTTTTTTACTCATCAGTTTCAAGCTCAGGAAGAATTGGTTGCAATAGGGAAGTTCAAGATTTTTGATGCTATTCTAAGCTTGATAACCGAGGAAATGAATTCAAATATTTCTCAGTGGCCTTCAATGGAAGAAGTGGAGAATGCTATTAGAGGTCTTAATGCAAATAGTAGCCTTGGAGTGGATGGTTTCAATGGGTATTTCTTTCTTTCTTTTTGGGAGATTATTAAAGAATATATTTCGAAAGTTGTCTTGTCTTTTTTTGCAGGTTATAGTTTGCCAAAGATGTGTACTTTAACTAAAATTGCTCTTATTCCGAAGGTGGACAATCCTCAATCCTTTAATGACTTCAGACCAATCAGTATGCAGAACTTTGTAAACAAGGTTTTCTCAAGGGATTTAAATGATAGGATCTCTCAAATTCTTCCTAATATTATTTCTCCTATGCAATCAGGGTTTATTAGAGGAAGAGCCATAACTGAGAATGTGATGCTTGCTCAAGAATGTATGTCTAGAATTCATTCCAAGAATGTGGGAGGAAATTTTATCATGAAGTTGGATATGTGTAAGGCTTATGATAGAGTTTCATGGTGGTTCCTTATCAAAGTAATGAGGAAAATGGGATTTTGTGAGCTATGGTTGGGCTTAGTTTGGAGAATTATTTCAAACAATTGGAATACAATTATGGTGAATGGTGAAAATGTGGGATTCTTTCAATCCACAAGGGGTTTAAGACAAGGGGATCCCTTATCCCCAAGTCTTTTTATTATCATGGCAGATGTTCTATCTAGGAATCTGTAATCTATGGAAGAACACCCTAGTTATGTGGGTTTCAAAATGCCCATTAGTGGTCCTAAGTTTAACCACTTGGCTTTTGCAGATGATATAATAATCTTTTCATCTGGTATGAAGAAAGAGGTAAAGAAGCTTATGGAAATTTTAAAGACTTATGAGAAGGAATCAGGACAACTGATTAGCAAAGTTAAAAGTTGTATTATTTCATCTGATAAGATAAAGCCTAACTCTCTGAAAGTTTTAAGTCAGACCACTGGTATGAAAATTAAAAAAGTTCCTCTCACATATCTAGGCTGCCCCCTATTCAGTGGTAGGAAGAAAACAATCTATTTTGAAGGAATGGTTCAGAAAGTTAGGAATGTTTTAAATGGATGGAAAGCTAAATGCCTATCTACTGGAGGAAAATTAGTTCTTATTAAATCTGTCTTAGTCTCAATGCAGTTGTATCTGTTAGCAGTGTTGTCCCCCCCCCCCCCCAAAAAAAAAAAAAAAGCTGTGGTGAACAGGCTTTATAGCCGTACGGCTAAGTTCTTTTGGAGCTCCAATTTTGGTGATCAGAGATATCAATGGTGCAAATGGGATTATATAACAAGGCCTACAAAGGAAGGAGGTTTGGGTATTAGAAATTTATTTGAGATAGAAAAGTCCTTAAGCATGAAGATGTGGTGGTCATTCAGAGAGAAGAGTTCTTTATGGGCTCAATATATGATGGCAACATACTGTAGAAAACAACATCCAATGTCTGCTCCTTCTAGGAAAGGGGCTCACAGTTGGAATCGAATATGTTCAATGCGAGATATCACTGAAACAAATATGGTATGGCAGATTGGAAAAGGAGATATCAACATTTATAAACATAACTGGGGTGTAGCAGCAACAAAAAATGTGGGTATTTGTACAGATAAGCCAATAAATTTTTTCTGGGATTCTAGTAGATAAAGGCACTTTGGAGGATTGGTTTTCTCCAGGTTTTACAGCTGAGATTCTGAAGTTCCATGAAATTTATGAAGACTAACCAGACAAGGTAATATGGCAGCAAAGTGGCAATGGATCTTTAACAATGACCACAACATGGGATTTATGTAGGACAAAACATATATCTCAACTTAGCTCTAAATTCATATGGCATATAAATATTCCAGCGAAGATATCAGTCTTTATGTGGAAGATGCTTAATAATTTCCTAGCAGCAGATGATTCTATTAGATCAATTGGATCAAAATGCCACTGCTGTGCCAAAGCAGGTGAGGAAACAATAGATCATATTTTTGCTGAGGGGGATATAGCATCTCGAGTATGGGAATCTATTAATAATGAACATGGTATTCAGAGATCTAATGGTGGCATTCGAAGTCAGTTATGTCAGTGGTGGATATATGGGAATAAATTAGATGCATATATAAATGGAACCATCCCATCTATTGTATGTTGGTGTTTGTGGTGCCACAGGAATAAATGTAAATATGAGGCCATTACTCCTAATTTTATTTCTATTTTGTATAAGGTAAAGCAGTTGAAGGCAATGCTCATCCACAAACAGTCATCTCATAAGCCTAAGTCTAGATTGAAGATCAAATGGTTATGCCCTCCTTCAGGTGTCCTAAAGCTGAATATTGATGGAAGTTCAATGGAGAGTATTAAAAAAGGAGGTGGTGGAGGAATTATAAGAAATGAATCAGGAGAGATGTTATGGGCTTTCATTTCTTCTTTTGGAGATGTTACTAATATGGAAGCAGAAGCATAATCTCTTAAATCTCGTCTGGAATTCTTCATGGATCTTAAAGACTACGAGGTCATAATTGAAAGTGATTCAAAAACGTTGGTTGATATTCTTCAAGGAAAGGCCTCTACACCTTGGAAAATAATATGGACTATTCTTCAAATCCACCAAATGTTAAAGCAAATCAAGTCCACTCTAACTCATGTCTATAGGGAGGGAAACCAAGCTGCTGATTTCTTAGCTAAAAGAGGTAGTGAAGAAGGGATTGACATTTTCTCCAATAACATTGAACATTTTCCAAATCAAGCTAAAGGTCTAATCACTTTAGATAGATAGATAGGGGATGCCAAATTTCAGAATTGACTAACTGTTTGGGTTCTTTTATCAGTGGAAGCAAGCTATCTTTAAAATATTCTATGTGTTGCATATATGTAAAGGTTCTATTTTATAAAGAGCCTAGTTTCTTATTAAAGTATTCTAAAGTCAATGTTGAAGATAGGGTTTCAAGTCATGCAAGCCATAAAAGAGGCTTTTTCTTCTAAGCTTTATAATAAATATATTGTTTTAAAAAAAAGGTAGAAATGGTAATAGAAAAGTTCGTTACTAAATCAAAATTAGTAACGGTAAAATACAAATCTAATATTAGTAATGGTAAAATGATGTTAGTAAATATATTATTAATAATGGTAAATATATGTTACTAAGTTTTCCTCCACGCCTTTTCCTAGTGGAAAATTATCGTTACTAATTATTTTTGTAATAATAAAGTAGTGTTACTAAAAAATAGTTATGGTGTAGTGGTAGCCGTAAGAACTAGGTTAGGAATGGAAACTGAACTCCATTAGAGAGCCTTGTAGGGCATAGTCCTTGGTTGTGTGAAACTTGGATATTGTGTAAAAATTGTGTGCATGGGCATACTATATAATATTCGCCCCTTTCGAGATGTACTTTATGTCGTTTATCCTATAAGTGTCATTATTGTACCGATGCATCATTTATAAAATTCTTACATTGCATGGTTGCGTATTTGTGTTCATATGATATATATTAGTATATTGATTAAGTTTGACATGAAAATACCTAAGAATAATTGTGACATGGTTGTGATTAATATATCGCTATTTTTTTAGCGCGCGACATTGTGAAAACTCAACTTTGCATGAATTGTTTAGAAAAATTGGTAAGTCAGAAAAATAATTTGACCATATATTTAAACTCATAAAGATATAGGAAAAAATACCATGTAAAGAAAAATTGAAAAAAAAATATTTTTTTCGGGGGTACAAACTCTTGTACGCCTTGTATAGGACGATTGGGAGGTTCGAAAAATAATCCGAACGTATATTTGGACTCACAAATATATAAGGAATAAGGAATAAGGAATAAGGAATAAGGAATAAGGAATAAGGTTTAAAGGTTTAAAGTTCCAAAATGAAAAAGAAAAAAAATGAAAATGGGACATAAAAGTGACGCAACTATGCTGGTATGGTAGCCCTTGTGCTGGGATAGGCCTTAGCTAGTCGGACCAGTTGGGGATATTTTGGAGGTTGTGAGTAGTCTTAATCAAATTAAGCCTTTAGACTTTGAGGAATGTTTTACATGTTTTGGGACATTCAATTTCTGAACTTTGGCTCAAGGATGGAATGTTGACGCGTATAGCTTATGAGAGAGAGAGAGAGAGAGGGAGCCTTGGGTGTATGAACTTGGAGCTATTTGCAGCTTGTGTTCTAGTAAGTAAAACATCCCTCTACATTCGTAGCTCCATTCCCCTTCATTTTTTCCACCGCCCAAACACCACTTAAAAGGCCTCAAAATTCCATTAAAGTCCTTACCAAAGTTGGGACAACAAGTGGACGTTCTTACAGAAGGTCTTTTGAGCTTTAAGAAGACTTACTTGGGAGCTTTTGGGTGGAACTTTGGAGGTCTTGTCTCCATCTTCTTCATATCTAAAATTCACTCATTAACAAGTAGGGTTCTCCTCATTTAATTCATATTTCTCAAGCTTAAATCCATGTGTAGAAAGTAGTATTCATGCTGGGTAATACTAATCTTGTTTATTTTCTAGTGTGATAAAAATCCATTTCATTTTATGTTGAAAAAATGAACTAAGAATGATTTGAAAAATTTTAGAATGTTAACATTAGTTCAAATACATGTTTATATAGCTTAAGATTTGGAAGAAAAATGATGAAAATATGATACTACATGAATATGAACATATAGGTTGCATTTGGTGGAAGTTCTTAGGTAGAAGCCCTTTTCATGTACTAAACCATGTAGTAATCTGTACTCTTGCTATTTACGTTGATTAATGTTGAAATAAACTAAGTTAAGCATGTTTTAAGAAATTGATTAAAAACATCACACTTTTTAATCTTGTTAAAAATTAGCTTAAATGGTGAGATTTGGAAGAAAGCTCCATTAATCTTCATTTTTGAACACTCTCATTAAAAGTTGTAATGTTAGTTATTGAATCATCATTAGAATGAGTAGAAATGTTGTAGGAGCGTTATAGTATGAAGAAGAAATGTTATTATACTGAAAATCCATTTTTTTAAAAATGAATATTTAATGAAAGTGCCTTAGTGGTAGATTCGGTAAATACGTGGAAAATTATATAAAAAAAATAGTGTTCTATACTTATAATTTGGCTAGAAAATGCTACGAAAATACTTTTGATGAAATGTAAGTGTAAGGAAGCATTTTTAATGAAATAAAGTAAACAACAACAAAAATCGGTATGTTGGTGACACGGTGTTAAAATTAGAGTGCCTCCTTGGCTTAATAGGAATTAATGGCCATTAATGAATTGGAGAAAAATAACACCGGATGAGTTAATTGTGATCAACGAGAATAATGTAACACATGGAAAGATAAATGATATTCGGATGAAGTCGGAAGAATATAATCAAGGAGGTTATGACGTCCCTAGTGGCGAAAGACCCCAAACCAAATGCAGTAGTATACGGCGGTGGAGACCAGTGGTATGAGGTCATGAAGTTTGTGAGTGTATATTGGCAAAATCCCAAAGATAATGAATGAGAAAAATTCATGAAACCTAAAATAGTAGGTGAAGAAGAATTCATTAATAATTATGTGGATGATATAATTGAAATTAATTACGTCCCTGGTACGGGACACCGAAAATGTTAAGTGTGAGTTTGGGAACGTAGTCTGGGTGCATTGCATGTAGGAGCACTAACATGTAAAAAGAAGGTTAGTGTTTTCGAAAATACTAAAACACATCGTATATGTATAGTATTTTGTTTATAAAAAATATTGTTTAGTATTTTTTACCCTATTGGGCATTTCTCTCATACCCTTTTTGCGAAATCCCACCCCGCAGGTCTGTCAGGTGAAATTTCGGGAAAGGACAACGGTACGGCTGTTGAGGGTACTAACCGACGTTAGAGCTCAGTATCGCACTCTATCATTTGAGACTTTATCTTATTATTATACAATGATTTAAATGTTGGACTGTAATTTGAACTTAAACTTTATGATGTAATAATACAGGGCATTTACTTCCTTATTTGATGTTTTAATTGCGATGAATGTTTTCTTGAGAAAATTGTTAAATGAACGTAATTCACATGATAAGTGGTGACCTTTTCATAATAAAAGTTGGTAAATAGTTTTGTTGAGCATATCGAGGTAAATGTTTTTCCTCATAAAATGAATTAAAGTTACCCCCTCCCCCTTAACACCTTGACTTGGTTGCGGATTATTCCAATGGTAACCCAAAGTCGGGTCGGGGCATTACATATTACATGTGCATTTGAAGGCTTGTGGCATATCTATAGGTTGGGAATTTAATGGGGAAGTGTAGTGCATCGTGTTTAGTGACACAAGTTGTGCATGGGTCTACATATTATCCTGATCCTACATGCTAAGGTTGTTGTCAAATCTCAGGGACAATAGGAGTTGGATTCTAGCGATTAGCATTGGTACGGTTGATGTCATGAGGTAGTTACCATTATGTATGTTTTGGGGACTCTAAGAGGCGAGAAATCTTTTAGCCAGGACTAGTAAAGGCGTGGGAGATACTCATAGAATCATAATTCTAGTCATTCTCTCTTAGCCCATTCAGAAGGATCTCATTTCATAATTATCAATGACTGTTTATGTCTTTAGCACGACCACTTGATGAAATGTGGAAGGAAGTGGGGTAAATGGCCGATGCTAGTGGAAGCATTCCTCTTTGGATAATAGGTACTGTAACTGGTATTCTTGTGATCGATTTAATAGGTATTTTCTTTTATTGTTCATATTCCGGATTGGGTTCATCCCTGTAGTAATCGGATGAATTGAGTTGTAGACATAAGAGCTTAAGAACTCAACGTGATTCCCTTCTTTGTTTGTTTGATTTTAGGGGGAAGGTCCCATTGAGTTCTTAAGAATTAGAATTTTTTTCCAGAGGTATTAACCTTTATGAGACAATTGCTTATGGGTTGTAAGGGTGCCCTAATATTAATGGCCATGTGTCGGGTGTACCCATGTTGTGACTATATTGATTAGTAGAGTACTTCTGTCATATTATTGATTGTCCAATTATGAGATTTGGATACCTTGTGATAGAATTATCCATCATCTAAATAAATTATGTGATAGACATAGTCTTGGATTAGCCATGTGATTAGGCACATATTCTTCATATTTATCCCCTTAATTTCAGTATTTTTATGATCCCATGCAGAGTAAATAGCTTGGATTTATCTCATATTTATGCTAATAACCCCTTTTGGAAAGTATTTCGTGTTTTGTGTATTTCTCATGTGCTTTATAGGTATTTCATGCAAGTTAGTGCGAAGGAGAACTCAAAACAGTGAAAGAAAGCAAGAAATGTGAAGTTCAAGGGCATTTTCGTAATTTTAAAGCCTTAGTCCGTAGGTGGGTCCAATTGGGAAGTTTAATATATTCCAATTACAAGAACACTGGAAAAAATGGCACCTCAATCCGAGCTACGATGAAGAAGTTACGAGGTTTTGAAATTGCGAGATAATGAAGAGTCATTTTCAGAACTGAAGAGTCACAACTCTTGAAATTTCTTATTTAATTCATTTTTATTAGTTGTAAAACGTGGGGAGGCAAGGGAAGAGTCTCATTTAGGTATTATAAAAGGGTAAAACGTGGAGAGGCATGGGAGGAGTCATTTTTTAGATGTATAAAAGGGCCAACCTAGTAGGAAGAAGGGGCTTTTGGTTACTTCACATTGTAGGAGGCTAGTAGTTGGTTTTTAAAAGGATTCTTCTATCCAAGAACCCTAGTTTGAAGATTCATTGCAAATTGAATTCCAAGATTGAAGTTTTGTTCAGATCTCTGTGCTTTGGTAATGTAATTGATTACTTTCTTCTATTTAATCTTTCTTCTACATCATTCTTCAATTCTCCTTTAGTTTAATCATGATTTCCTGCAATTCAACAATCGTTTTCATTACTTTCATCATGGTAGGCTAGACTTTTAAAGGTCGGGATACATGAACTCAACCTGATTTGGTAGTTGTATGTGTATAAAATTAATCCTCTAAATTTAATGATTTGATTACGACCGTATTGCGTAGGAATGCGACAATTGTAGATCTTTGGATCTCGTTTGCTTCAGGGTAAGCGGGATGCTTCCGAATATAATTCAAGTGTAACTATCGCAATACCGATTTACTCGTCCTTTGATTAAGTATGGTGCGGGCTTGAATCTTATATATGTAATGCTTGGGAGTACTAAATTCTGGGTCTAATTAATCACTTAAATTTACGATTAGTTTTATACCATCAATACACTAAGGTTGAGGGATTGTATTCTCGTCCTATTTTTTTCATCATAAAGTTCAAATTTTCAAATCATTAATCATTAGTATTTTAGATAATTTATAATAATTGCATTTCTTTCATAATTTCAAAATTGCATTTAGTCGTAACCAATTCTCCAAACAAATCAATTTTTCTTTTCTTTTTAGAGTCAGAGTTAGGATTTCTTCATCTATCCAACGTCATTGTCCTATTTCCCTGTGGATACGATCCCGACTTACCGGGTTTATTATCAACGCGACAGGCTTACACTTGAGCCTAGAGAGAACGCAGATTAGAGACACTTTCCGAGTCGCGTCAAGTTTTTGGCGCTGTTGCCGGGGAATTAGGTAGACTTAGGATTAGATCGATTCAATCTAAAACTTTGACCAAAAATTCAAAAGCATAAAAAAAATCACAAAAGGATCCATCATCTCTCATAAGCTACTAATGCAAGATTCTGAACTCACTCCAACTCCCCATAATAATCCAATCCGCATTCACGAAAACTCGATAGGAGACTACGACCCTGATAGCCCTCACACTCGTAACGCTCCACAATTCTGGGTTCCATCTCCCGGACCGTCACGCTCAATCTCAAATAACAATGTTTTCCCTCTTAGGACACACTTCAGAGCATGCCCCGAGCATACCAAGTGAGGATATCGAGTCGTTACATGAGAGAAATATGTCGTAACACGGTAGTGCATCCGCTGGTGAGGAAGAAGCCCCATACCGCCCTTTGAGAGACATCTTATATCCCGAGCGCACTGTCACTCCGGGATGCATTATACTCCCGTATAATACAGGGCAATTTCGTTTTAAAAATGGGATGATCCAGATGCTCCCCCACTACCATGGGATGGAATCTGAAAAGCCATATCTCCACATCAGGGAATTTGAGGATGTGTGTGATACTCTCAATGATCAAACTTGCACACAAGAGGTGATCCGCCTCAAACTCTTCCCCTTCTCGCTAAAAGATAAAGCTAAGACCTGGATATGGTCTTTACCTCCAAGCTCGATTGCATCCTGGAATGAGTTACAATCTAAATTTCTCAAGAAATTCTTTCCTCCACATCGAACGATCTCCATCAAGGCTCAAATTCAAGCTTTTCGTCAATTGGAAAATGAGCCATTTCATCGATGTTACGAGCGTTTCAGTGAGTTAATTACTTCATGCCCCCATCATGGATTTGATACACCGCAAATCATTTCCTTCCTTTATAATGATCTGAACCTTAACTCCAAGCAACTAGTTGAAACCATGGGTAGTGGTCCATTTGTCGACTTAGACGCCCATGATGCTGAGCTGTGTCTGAGGTATGTCACCGAGACTACCCAATCTTGGGATATATCTGACCGTAATGATCGAAATCGAAATCGCCAAGTGACCATCATTCCATCGGCGTCCGGCCTATTCCACGTAGAAAATAATTCTATGACGGACAGTCGACTTGAGTTACTTGAGAAAGGACTGCGAGACCTATGTGAAGTATATGGAAGAAGACCAACTGGATCCATCCCAAACCCCGTCGAGACGGTGTGTGCGATTTGCAAAGCGGGCCATTCAATTGAGGAATGCCCGACTATACCCCCTATAAAGTGATGCTTCAAGAGCAAGTTAGTGGTATAGGAGGATTTAAGGGTAATTTCGGTGCACCGCATGGGAATTCTTACAACCCTTCATGGAAAAACCATCCTAGTTTTAGCTATGGGCAACAACATGCTGCGATGAATCCTAATTCACATGTTGCCCCTCCTCCACCACCGCACTATCAATAAGCTCCACACATGCAAGGACATGTGCAAGCACCACCACCTCAAGGAACGTATATCACTCCACCGCGGAGAACTCTCGAGGATACGATGAATCAATTTATCAATAATCAGACTGTAGCCAATGCTAGACATGATCGCCTGATCAGCGACATAAATGCAAATATTTCAATGATACAATCATCATTGAGTGTCCAAGAGAAGGGCAAGCTTCCTGCCGAGGGCCAAAGACCTCTCCAAGGTCTAACTAGTGTTAGCTCCACTTCTACAGAACATCAGGAGCAATGTCAAGTTGTGACCACTCTTCGTAGTGGGAGAGTTGTTGATTTGTCACCTCCCCCACTCGACATAACCAGAGACAAGGAGATTTCGCCCAGCATGAAAGAGGCCAAAGATGTGCCCTTGAATGAGAGTGATAAAGAAGAAACTAGTGAGCCCGAGGTAGTAGTGAAACCACCCACCGTGGCACCGTTTCCTCAAAGGTTGATTCCTTCACACAAAGGAAACCCACGTGATGATGTGCTAGACGTGCTAAAGCAATTAAAGCTAAATTTACCTTTCCTCGATGCCATTAAGCAAATTCCAGCTTATGCAAAAGTCATTAAAGACTTGATCACGGTTAAGAGGAAGATGAAGGTAAAGAAAAACGTCTTTCTAGCACAGAATGTGAGCTCCATTCTACTTAATGATCTCCCGCCAAAATTCAAATATCCCGGTGCACCCACCATTTCCTGCATCATTGGAGAAAATAAAATTGAAAAATCCTTAATTGACTTAGGAGCAAGTGTCAATATCCTCCCTTACGCCATCTATAGGCAACTTGATCTGGGTGACCTTAAGCCCACAAAGATCACTCTCCAGTTATCGGATAGAACCGTAAAGATCCCAAGAGGTATAGTTGAGGACGTGATAATCCAAGTTGACACTTTTTACTTCCCGGTAGACTTTGTCATTTGGGACACGGAGCCTTCCTTCGCCTCGAGCAATCATGTTCCCATCATTCTCGGCCGCCCATTTTTAGCTACGGCTAACGCTATTATCAACACTAGGAATGGGAAGATGCAACTCACTTTTGGGAACATGGCCTTAGAGACTGATATCTTCCATATAGCCTAACATGCGGGGGAAAAAGATGATCTTCACGCGGTGAGCGTAATTGATGAGATCGTAGAAGATAACATTGAGGAAAATTTCTGTGGAGACGCCTTAGAATATTGCTTAGTGTCTAGTCATGAGAGAGAGGGAACTTATACCGCAATTGAGAGAGAGAGAGAGAGGGGTTAGAAGAGAGAAAAATGGTGGAATTAGAGATCGAGCAAGTAAGGGAGGACGTAGGCACTACTCGAGAGAGAGACCTAGGGGACATGAACATGGAAGAATTTGAAAAATAATTTGGTCCGGTGGATGAGAGACTTACTATTGAAGTCCAATCTCTATTGGACTCATTTAGTAATTTAGGAGAGAGCGAGTGGAAAGATAAAATTGATGAGTTTCTTCGCAATGACCATACACACCATACCACTAGAGGTCCCGAAGGCGAGTGAGGAGAAAAGTTGTGTTTCATCCGACCTAGAGCATGACCCATGTGTTCCAAAAATGGAAAGAAACTTAGGTGTTCCCTCTGAGTCGATGCACGCAGGCCACGCTTTGAGTAAGCATCACGAGGATCCCTTTCCAATTAGTAACGATGAGTCTCTCGATCTATCCTTTATCTATGGGCGAGGTCCCAACTTGTTCCGATTGTTGGATCGTAATCCTAGGAAGGGAGAAATAAGGAGAGCATCGGATCCTGTGAGTGGGGTCGGGTGAGTTTGTGGAGAGACGAGAGGTCGTCGCACCCTCGACGCGTATGGGGTGATTTTTGTTGTATTTTTTAGTCATCTATGAGTGTCATATAGTGTCTTGTTGCATTTTTATAATTTTTTTCGTTTTACTTGCTCGCACTTTTAATTATCTTTGAGTTAGATTTTTGTCCTTTTTTCTTGAGGACAATGCAAAAGTCTAAGTTGGGGGGGGGGGGGGGTCACAAGTGCGTATTTCTAAAACTCCACAAAGACGAAATTGACCAAAGATGGAAATTGAGCGAAAATTGACGACCTAACGAATAAGTGTGGAGATTAACAAACCCGGTGAGATTCGAGCCTATCACTTTTTGCAAGTTTTTAAATCAATCCGAGTTAATGGTTAACTCAAAGTTCTTTTCAGCGCCTAAAAAGTCGTAGAGGATCTCAATCCTTTCATTTTGATCTGTTATGAAAGACGTGTGTGATATTGCTTTGAAAAATGTGCCAAAATTGATCTCTAAACTTAAATTCATCTCGAAACGCATATGGTAACGCAATTGGTAGTTTGGACAATGAAGTAGGCTCTCGTTTGTCACCCTAAAATATTGGCCAGAAAAAGTAGCGAAAAATCACCCCTTTTGTAACCCAAATTGAGTCAAATAAAATTTATCTTTTCGTTTGATAACCCGAAAAATCCAATTAGCCCGAAATTGTGAAAATTGAATATTCATCAAATAGAGTCCGAAAAGTGCATAAAAAGGGGCAAGAAAAAAAAAAGATATGCTCAACAAAAATAGCAAGAGAAGAAAAGAAGTGAAAAATAGAAAGAAAAATAGAGAAAAAGAAGAGAAAATGAGCAATAGCCCGGAAAAAGCACAAATGGGCATCATAAATGAATTTTCCAATTCTAACCTTCCCTACCATTTTCATTTTACTGAATATACCTTAAAACCCAAAAAATCCTAACCGAGTCCAAATTGCGAAATTGGTTACCGCGTGGAGAGCTAAGACACAAAAAAAAAAAAGAGATTAAACACATGTATAAGAGGCAATCTTCCCGTTTTTAAAACCGTATTCCGTTGATGAGATCCTATCACTCTAAAATCCTCGTCTTTCTACTTGTATGCGTGACTTTGCGTTCATTATATTTACTCTTTATATCACGCATACCGAGAGATTAACCACATTCCGAGTGATTCGTTTGAGAGAGCATTCCGTGAGAATTTGAAATCAAAATGAATTTTCGGATAAGTAACGTAATGGTCAATCGGTGAAAATCCACGATTAAATTTTTGGCTTCGCACACACGCACTATGATTTGAGACTTGTAAATATGACTTGATTATGATTATTTTCTGGAAAAGTTTGAATTATACAATTTTTACGTATTTTGAAGTTTCTTTGAGTCGAATTTTGCGGGTATATTCACTCTAAACCCTCACGAGACACAACTCGTCCTACTAGGGTAACCTAGGGGTTTAAAGGCTTATAGCATACGCTAAATACAATCGCTTGCCCGCGAAAAAGGTATTCTATCCCAATAAAATAATTTTCAAGAGTTGAACTTTAAACTAATTTCTCTTACATTGCTCATAACGCGCAAAGTTCTAAGTTAGGGGGTGTGATTAGGCACATATTCTTCATATTTATCCCCTTAATTTCGGTATTTTTATGATCCCGTGCAGAGAAAATAGCTTGGATTTATCTCGTATTTATTCTACTAATCCCTTTTGGCAAGTATTTCATATTTTGTGTATTTCTCATGCGCTTTATAGGTATTTCATGCAAGTTAGTGCGAAGGAGAACTCAAAATAGTGAAAGAATGCAAGAAATGTGAAGTTCAAGGGCATTTTCATAATTTTACAGCCTTAGTCTGTAGGTGGGTCCAATTGGAAAGTTTAAGAGATTCCAATTACAAGAACACTAGAAAAAACAGCACCTCAATCCGAGCTACGGTGAAGAAGTTACGAGGTTTTGAAGTTGCGAGATAATGAAGAGTCATTTTCAGAACTGAAGAGTCACAACTCTTGAAATTTCTTGTTTAATTCATTTTTATTAGTTGTAAAACGTAGGGAGGCAAGTAAAGAGTCTCATTTAGGTATTATAAAAGGGTAAAACGTGGAGAGGCATGGGAGGAGTCATTTTTTAGACGTATAAAAGGGCCAACCCTAGTAGGAAGAAGGGGCTTTTGGTTACTTCACATTGTAGGAGGCTAGTAGTTAGTTTTTAAAAGGATTCTTATATCCAAGAACCCTAGTTTGAAGATTCATTGCAAATTGAACTCCAAGATTGAAGTTTTGTTCAGATCTCTGTGCTTTGCTAATGTAATTGATTACTTTCTTCTATTTAATCTTTCTTCTACATCATTCTTCAATTCTCCTTTAGTTTAATCATAATTTCCTGCAATTCAACAATCGTTTTCATTACTTTCATCATGGTAGGCTAGACTTTTAAAGGTCGGGATACATGAACTCAACCTGATGTGGTAGTTGCATGTGTATAAAATTAATCCTCTAAATTTAATGATTTGATTAAGACCATATTACGTAGGAATACGACAATTGTAGATCTTTGGATCTTGTTTGCTTCACGGTAACCGGGATGCTTCAGAATACAATTCAAGTGTAACTATCGCAATACCGATTTACTCGTCCTCTGATTAAGTATGGTGCGGGCTTGAACCTCATATATGTAATGCTTAGGAGTACTAAATTTTGGGTCTAATTAATCACTTAAATTTACGATTAGTTTTATACCATCAATACACTAAGTTTGAGGGATTGTATTCCCGTCCTGTTTTCTTCATCATATAGTTCAAATTTTCAAATCATTAATCATTAGTATTTTAGATAATTTAGAATAATTGCATTTCTTTCATAATTTCAAAATTGCATTTAGTCGTAACCAGTTTTCCAAACAAATCAATTTTTCTTTTCTTTTTAGAGTCAGAGTTAGGATTTCTTCATCTATCCAACGTCATTGTCCTATTTCCCTGTGGATACGATCCCGACTTACCGGGTTTATTACTAACGCGACAGGCTTACACTTTAGCCTAGAGAGAACGCACATTAGAGACACTTTCTGAGTTGCGACACCATGGAATATTAGTATTTAATTACTATTATTTCATGGGGTTTGGGAAAATACGTTATTTTACTATATATGATTCATATCATTGTTTTGGATCATGTAAAGGATTTCTTATTTTTGGGTCGGCCCAACTTGCAATGATTACTTTTCAGGTATTAGGCAATAAGGTTAAGGTTAGAACATAGAGCATCTATGTTATTCCAGTAAAATTTCTAACTATGAGAGTTGGGCTTTCTTATATATTTCCACATTTTCATTTCAGATGTTTGTCAATGGGCCCAATGGTGGGTTTTAGAGTTACACTAGAGTTATTGTTTTGTTATTGTTTGGGGAGCTAGATTAGGTTGTGGTTATGACTCTATTTCCAGTTTTTATTCAGCTATCAATTATTTTCTTATCATGTTAAGTTGTTATTAGTTTATTTATTCTTGTCGTATGCTTAATTGTATTAATTTTTGGATCACATGTATTTATTATGCCTAAGGACTCGCCACCTTTTGTTTGGAATAAGGGTGTCACACATAGTGTTTGCAGAATCCACCGCATTCAATTAATGATGTAGGAATTGGTCTTTTGGGGGTTAATGTTTACGAGATCATGAAAGGAGATGAAGAAATATATTACAAATTTAAAAAATACCTTGAAATAAGATCTTTAAATGAAGAGAGTTTACCATTATTCTTTACGACTGTGTTAACCAAAATATTTATAAAACTACTTAGTTAAATGAAACTTAAATCCATGAAAAACGAGGTAGTTTTATTGATGATACCATAGGTTGTTAAAAGGATCTTTAGTAGAGTTACTTATGACATGTTAATTGAACACAATTAAGAAAGTCATAAAAAACGAGTTCCCATGACTTTGTACGAGCTTCTTATGCTACCTTACAACATGTTTTGCCCAAGGCGTACAAATAGGTTTTTGCGAGATCATTGAACGAGTTAGTAATTATTCAAACAAGATTTTGAATTTACGAAAATCTATTCTCAAAAAACTTATTAAAAGTTCTTAATATTTTACCAAAATAAATTTAACTCTTATCAACACATTTGAAAATAAGTTTACAACAAGACATTTCAATTTTAAATATATAATTTAACATTGTTTCTTCTTACCATTTGAAAAATGTACGATCACGTGATGAACTTGAACCAAAAATAAAGATGTTATGAATGTTTGAGTGACTAGATACACTCGAGACCATTTCCAGGCGTTGAATGCATTCCACGTTGTTACGTAAGAAAAATAAAGACATAACATGTATTTTTCGAATCCACAATGTATCATACATCCCCAAATGGTTAAGCATGCTAGGTCACCCTGCCACATTTGGAAGGCTACACATTTGGAGTGTCGCTCTGGTGATCCTCTAGTGACATCTAAATATTGATTCACCAATGGCAATATTAAAAAAAAAAGGTTTACATGAATCCTATATTTCACTACAACAACACATTTTATCTACATGAATCTTTAATTATGTCCACAAATTATAACTTCTCTAGCAAACACGTACGAATAATATATCGTATTTATTTAATGATACCATGAACAAGGTTCTTAGTGATTTTTCTTTGAGTGGCGATGATTATAAAGAAATGATTATTTACTCAATGGCGGATGTTGTTTCCAGCCTTTTCAAGGACGGCTCAGAACCTGTGACGTGTTGAGGTACAATGTTGTTGTTGGGCCAGATAAGGAGGCAAGATGATGAAAATTAATGAAAGATTCCTTTAATAAAGTCCTAGAATATGACTAGAAGTTATTATATCGTTGATTTTATATGAGGCATGAATTGTTCAACGTATCCTTATCGAGATTTCTTCTCATGACAACTATAAGAACGATATACCCACGCAAAAGATGGAGTCTTTCCAATAAGCAAAATACGATCGCAACTCTTCATAATGGTAAGTATGATTATATATTCCCAAACAAAAGCCTTAATTGGTGTTTTCAATTTCCTTAGGATTGTAAGATAATGGGCCTCAACTCAACTCCATAACGCCTCAATCATTCAGTGAACATAAAGTATTTTGAGATTGCCTCTTCGCACGTGTAAAATGTCCAAATAATTGCTTCGAAAAACCCTTGTATTTGTTATATTATGTTGTAATTCTAGGATAGTGACCCTTGAACACATCATAAAGTTTTGAATTGCTTATTTCCAAGGGTGGGATTTGTTGGTGGATATGAAGGTGGGGATAACATTAGATAGAAAAAAAATCATTAGGGTGCGGTGGTTGGATTGTCACGGGATAGTTTTCGTGACATTTGGAATGCTGCAAGAGTGATTGGTATCATAATCCCCCCCAGTTTGTCAACATATTTGCATATTATTTCCATTCTCATAATTTTCGTAAGACTTTAAACTTAAACCTTTGTCAATATCAATGTGAAAAATATATTTTACGCATTTTTCATATTCATTTTGAGATGGTCTAACCTAACACATGTTTTTGTCGAATGGAATAAGATAATAAAAAATATGTCCTTACAAAGGGTAATGTGTAATTACCATCATTTCTAGGTTAGGTGTTTAACACTAAAATAGTTTAGTTTTAGTTTTTGAAATATTGATTATTGAAATAAAATAATATTTGTGCGAGGATGTTGTGGGTGTAGTGGACGATACTCATATTGCATCACATGTTCCATTGGGAGAACAAACTAGGCATCTCAACAGATTACAAGTTATATCTTATTAAAATTTGGTGGTGTGTATATTTGAAATGAAGTTCACATATATGCTTGTTGGTTGGTGGGGATTCAGTTATTGAGAAATGCCATCATACAACAGGAACATATGGTAAAACTTCTTCTTATTTTTTTATATTCTTGTTTATTATTAGTTATAACTATAAATTTCACTATTTATTATTAGTTATAACAATATAAATTTCAATATATAGTAACACTTTCTTGTGATAATAGGTAAATATTATCTCGCAAGTATTGGGTTGCTATTGGTTTCTCTTCCTTACAACATACTACAAAACTGGTTATCATGATCGAGGTATAAGGGTCAATGTGTAGAAAATAGTAAAAAATTGTTTAATTTTTTGCATTCATTTATCGTGTAATGTTGTTAAGAGGACAAAATGGTTGTTGCAGAAGTTATTTTCATATCTGAGACATCGACCCTTCTACAACATTGAAAAACAATAAGAATAATACTTATTTGTTTCAATTTTTTATGAATTGATGACACATGTGATATTTGTGGCAATGTTGAGTTTACCGGTGATGATGAAGTTAATTCTCCACATTTGGAACATGGTCCCTCTAATGTGAGCATCACTTTCACAATTGGATCTCATAGAAAACTATTAGTGTTATACTATATTTATTGAGCCTCTCATAACCCGAAGAGAACTGAGTAAAATCATTCAATAATAAGTAAAAGAGCTCGTCCCCGACTGAACAGACACTAAAGAATGACTTCGGCTTAGTAACGAGGTCGACCTCTTTATCATCTGGGCAGATGAGATCGATGCCAATAAGGATAACTATCAAATACAAATGTGATAACGCCGTTAAAGGATGGTGAGTACCACGTGAGTGGTACCATCGACAACCCATATGTGCAGAAATATTCCTTCATAGGCAAAATATTAAACCATTACATATATTGGTTGTGCTTCATTGGGATTTGTACACTTGTTCAATATAAAAGAAAGGATTTCCCATTGAGATTTGTACTAGTAGAGAGATACTAAGACATTATAATTGTCAAATCATTGATTGAGCAGAGAATGAGTGATTTGTATTGTTCTTATGCCTTTGGTCAACTGAATCCTAGTACTAAAAAGCTACCTTGTGGGTGTAGGCTCATCATTTAGACCTGAAGCACGTAATTCTTGGTGTAATTCTTCTTACTCTCACATATGTATTTACACATCTACATTTTACTTAATATTAATTACTTGTTATGTTGGATTGGATCTCAACCTTTTGAGATAAAATCTTGAAACCAATTTTAGACGATAACAGAATTGCACTATCTATGGGAGAGACTAAGCCAAGTTGCTTCTCATTTGATTCCTAATTTTTAATACTCAAATTTTAGAAATTCTGTAAAAATACCCCCAAATTTTATGAACAGTCATCTTGTTGATCAAGTTAGAAGATACACTTCCTACTTTAAAACCTTGATCTACTGTTCCATTTTCTAATTATTTTTAATCTAAGCCCCGATACACGGATTAATAGCCTAAAACGGAATCTCCACTTTCGATTTTGAATATTTTCAGTCATATTATATTTTCCTATTATTATACTCTATTTTTCTGCAAATCTTATGAAAATGGTTGAAAAGTAGAAAGTAATAGTGAAAAAGAAGAAGCACCACCCTTAACCCCTGTTGGAATAGGAGATCTAGATGGATTCTTGCACATCCTAGTTAAAAGATAAGATGCTATGCAAAAAAGTATAAGGCTTTTGAATCAAAGTGTTATGGCCTCACAAAATCGATCAGTTCAGCTAGAACTATTTCCAATGAACCCAGTTGTGGAGGGAAACTAGATAAGCACAGAAAAAGTCCTTTGGGGGACTAAATTTGGGGTTTGATACCAGTAGATCTGCTCAAAGAAGTGGGTCAGGGTATAAAGGATCCTCCTACCAACCAAGAAAAACCTCAACCATGAGGTCAACTAAATACAATGACGACCAAATATATTTAGTCAAACCCATAAGTACTTTTAAAAGGCTCAACAAAAGCCAGTCTTTGATAGGCTGGGAGGGAGAGGGGCACGAGCACATCTGCACCTGAAGAAAGTAAAAGATGAGAAAAGAGATTAAGAGATATGATCCAAGGAGGGAAAACGGTTCAGGATAAAATGTTAGGGAAACGAATAAGTTCAAGCAAGTTGGTCAAAGAGAAAAGATCTCGATCGAGAGTCGTAGACGAGATGATAATGTCATAGTAGCCGAAGATGCCCAACCATGGATGGAATCAATCCAAAGTATAGAAGATCACCTGGGCGACCTGATAAAGACCAAAAACCCACTCCAATGCAGGGATCTCCATTTACAATCTCCTTGATTGGATATCCCATCCCTGAAAACTTCAATCCACCTATGATCATTCCCAGGTATGAGGGGGAATCAAATCCAACGAATAGTACCATGAAGCTTACGACATATTTTTAGTAGCCGATGAGATGCATTGTATATTTTTTAATCACTCTCATAGGTCCCACTAAAATTTGGTATAATGGGTTATCGAGAAGTAAGATTTCTAATTTAAACAATTGGCCAATTTTTTTTGTTAATAATTATATTTCGGAGAAAAACCTAGTAAGAGGGTAGCTCGCTTGTTAAGAGTCCGTTAACACCAAGATGAAACTAAAAGGGAGTATATTACCAGGTTCAATACTAAAACATTATAAATGGTAGACTATGATGAGAAAGTTTCCATCACAATAATTATGAATGGGATGTTGTCTACAAAGTTATGCTAGGCATTAGCGAAGTCGCATGGTCGAGCTCTTGGCTAAAGCAGGATAGATCGTGAATGCAAAAAAAAAAAAGCAATGGCTATAAAAGAGTTGAGTTACACAAAGCTAGCAGAAGGTAATAATTCAGGAAGAAACGAAAAGCCTAAAGAGGGCTCCAAGCCGAAGTATGATAGGAAGCCATGTAAAAAATATGACGAGTATACTCCTCTAATAATAGGACTTCACCATATCCTCAACAAGATCCTAGGAAATGGTGGATTGAAGTGGCCAAAAGTTGAAAATTTACATTGAAAGAAGATATAAGAAATTTTTTTACAAGTTCCACAAAGACCACAAGCATAAAATCAAAGATTGATTAGTCTTGAAAGATGAAAATGAGGACTCATCTAAAGAGGGAAGCTAAATAAATATGTGGAGAAAAATGTCAGGCCAACACCAGCTCGTGATGATTAGAAATCGAGGATAAGATCAAGGTCACCTCACGCAGAAAATAAGGAGAATAAAAGAGCCTAGGAGAACAATGATGAGGATGATCCAAACCTCCCTACAAGGCCCAAGGAGTCAATAGAAAAGTGGGCATAAATTCTATCTTGTGCAGTTGCATAGCAGAAGGTGATGCTAGTGGAGGTGATAGACTAGATAAGAAAAACGTATACCTCAAAAAATCAAGGGCTTGCTCTAATAATAGATAGGTTAACATGGAAACAACATCAGATGACCAGCCTCATAAGGTCACTAAGGATCAGATGGTAACAGGTTTTTCCAAAAATGACCTCTCAGGATTGTTATATCCTCCTGACGACCCACCAGTAACAACCACGATGGTCCACAACAAGAGTATGAAGAGAATTTTGGTTGATAATAAGAGTTCGATGGATGTACTCTTCTATGACTACTTAACAAAGTTGAAGTTGTTCGAAAGAAAATTACAAGACTATCATCATGCACGGATCAAATTTTTAGGCAAGAAGGTATACCCACTAGGCTCAATCGAGTTGGGAGTTGTTATTGGAACTTGGCCAACCTATAGAATAGAGACAATGAGATTCTTTGTCCTTTACTAGAATATCTCATCAGCTTACAATATCATTTTTGGAAGAGTGGGTCAGAAAAAATTTGAGGATGCTACCTCAACTATTAATCAATGTCTAAAGTTCCCCACCAATTTTGGTGTGGGGGTAGTAAAAGGGAAATTAGGTGGAAGCACACGAATGCTACTATACTTCGGCCAATGAGGAAGAAAGAAGGAAATTAGCCTAAACTTATTAAATCGAGACATTAGATCCTCAAGATGAAGATAATATTCTAACTAGAGAAACCATTGAGAAAATAGAGCCCATAATTCTGGATGATGAGCATCCTGAAAGGACAACACAGGTCGGCTCGTCCCTGGATCCCATCCTTAAGAAGCAACAAAATGACTTTCTGCGAGCTAAAAAAATTGTTTTTTCTTGGAGACACGAAGACATTCTTGGAATTGATCCAGGCATTATTATTCATAGTTTCAGTATAGCCAAGGAAGAAAATCCAATAAATAAAAAATGATGAGTATTCTCGGAGGAGAAGAATATGGAAATTCAAGAAGTGTCCAAGATGAAGCAAGTTGATTTCATTGAAGATGTGAAGTATCATTATTGGTTAGAAAATGTGGTAATTGTACTAAAGAAGAATGATAAATGGTGGATGTGTGTGAACTTCATAGACTTGAATAAAGTATGTCCTAAGGATTTTTATCCTTTGTCTCGAATTGATCAATTGGTGGATGCTACATATTGGAATCACTACACCATATTGGCTATTTTACAACTAATATATTATTTAATTTATAAGTGTTTGTAACACTTACAAAATTTACAACGGTTTTCAACACTTACAAAGTTTGTAAGTGTTCAACACCGTAGCAAAATTTGTTATTTCATCACTATCCAAACTTAAAAAGTGTAACAATTTTTTTAAAGGGTAACAAAGTCCCAAATAAGTGTGAAACCATCTTCGCGCTCATCCAAATGTAAATTTCCATCCCTCGTCAATATTTATCCCTCCCATCACAAAATCGCATATTCATAGACATTTGCAAACCTGCTCAAAATTGCTGGCTCAAAATCGATCACAAACCTCTACCTAGGGCTCAAAACGCAAACCTCTACCTATCACTATTCGTAGCTATCATACAAACCTCTACCTAGGGCTCAAATCGCAAACCTATACATATCCCTATCGATAGATATCATCCTAGGGCTCAAATCACAAATCACAAATCTCCACCTATCCCTATCCGTAGATATGTTTTTTAGGATTTCGTTTTTTAATCGCAGCATCGAAACTCAACTGCTATTTTTTGAAGGTACAATGCTCAATTCTGACCTGATATGTTTTTTTTTCAATATACATGTATGGACAACTGATTGTTTGTATTGCATACCAATTAATTACTGTTTTTTTGTTTCAACTTTTTTTCTTATCATTGCCATTTCACTATGTAAACGTTGCCATAATCATGTCTTTAAATGGGTATTGACTTCTAGTAAAATAAAATTTCATTGGGGGTACAATAATTGCATAGTCGGAAAATGATTGAAAATAGGTGAGATGTCTCTTATGAACTAGTACATGGAGTCACAAACTCACATTCTTGATTTTTTTATGTCTCTTGCTTTTCACCCAGATGAAAAATATTTTACCCCGAACCATATGAAGCCTTAGTTTAATGACGGTAATTCAAACTTCAAAGCGAGCTTAACTAAAAGTTAACTTTGCTTAGTGTGGGATGAATTAGGTGTTTTGCTATTATTTTTGTTTTTGGTGTTTATATTTTCATCTTTTACCATTTTCTCTATAGTTTTACTGACGAGTGATAATAGATTTCGTTATTGCTTTAACTTTCTTGTATCATGTTTTCTTTTCCCCAAGTTTTGGTATCGACGAAATTTGATTCTTCACGCTATACCTCATAAGCTATCTAAAAGCCTAATCTACAAACCCCTAAGGTGATTGTTAAGAAAGAGGGTTCGACTGTGTTGCAACACATATCATCATCATTCAATCAATCTACTATTAATTATCACGGGGATCAGGTAGAGTAACTGGTCGCTATTTTTTATATCTACTACTATGGTGTTGAAAGTTTTGATGTAATTGCTATTGATTATTTATTCAATTATGCGAGTCTTATATCGTGGAAGCTTAATAGAGTTGTCTCTTATATTTTAGGCTCGTGGACTCTTTGAAGCACTTGAAATTGAGTACATAAGCCGTACAGAGCACCCAGTGATTCAGATATATTGTACTCGCTAGAAGATTTGCAATTAGGAGCCAAGGGGTATCTAACAGAGCTTAGACCTGGTCGTTGACTCCAACTTACTTTGGGTGAACCAAGGACATCGCGCTTTTTCTATAGAGCCGTGCATCTTGATGCTTGGCAGAAGTCTGATCCTTTCTTATATTCTTGTGGTGTTTTTCTTTTTCCTAAGGTTAGTTTCTATTTCAGCATACCTAGTTTTTTATTGAAGGTTTGTTTTAATTATTGTATGCCTATCGTAAGGTGTCAATTTATTTATTTTTATCGTGCGTGTAATACGTGTTCTAAAAAGTGATTTGAACACTTGACAACTTAAACAAAGTGGAAAAAATTTATGTTAGTCTGCTAAGATTAATGATAGAGAAATGATAATTTTAAGGAGAAACACATACCAAAAAATTCTAATTAATATTTAGAAGTTCAAATATCTATCTATTTAAATTATTCATATATTTTTTGGTGTTCACGGAAAGAAAAGATACAATCTGCATTGCCCTTGCTGATGATACTTGTGATGATTAGGATGAACAAGCTTATCGTATCAAACTCGAGAGTTAGGCTTGTTGATGCTAGAGTCGGTGCTTTCTTCTTCTGTATCAACGGACCAGAGATCATGTCAAAGTTGGCTAGAGAGAGTGAAAGCAATCTCAAGAATGCATTTATGGAAGCAGAGAAGAATGCTCCATCCATTATCATTATCGATGAGATTGATTCAATCGCTCCAAAGCGCGGACATGGTTTGGATGAGTGATCCTCCGGTTCCTCCTAGCCTTATCCATGGTTCCTACAACAACATTGGTGATAACCTTAAGAGTGAATGCGAAAATATTAGATGCGAATGCGGTTCTGATACCAAAATGATATAAACACAATGAAAATTAATCACCATAATAACAACAATTTAGAAATTAGGGTTCTCTCGTTCATTCATCTTCATTAGATACCTTCGAGTGTTTGAAGATGGAACCCAGAGCGCACACAAACAGAGTCAAGATGAATGATTAGGGTTTAAAGAGGTGATGGGGGATATGGCCTCGTTTGATACGCCATATAAGAGTATTATATTGGATTAAATTAGGTGTTTCACTATGAATTACAATACAAAAGGGGCAGCGAAAACAGAGTAGCTGTCCCCTTTCCCAGGTGGTCATTGGTCCAAAACAGTGATAACATCTGCTTGGATTGAAAAGGTGGTTGTCAGTTATAAGGATGACCCTACTACTATGAAATCATTCTCAAACTCACAGTAAACACCTCTAATCTCCCTAATTACCATCTCCTCAAAGGGTTACTCAGATTTAAGGGTAGAATCTATGTTAGGAACAGTGGGAGTTTAAGACAAAATATTATGGCAGCATTATATGCCTAGGTGTTTATTGCTATTGTATATAAAACCATCAAGTTGTTCGGGGTTGCGAAGTTCCTGAAATTCCTTTATGCAATGAAGTTTGAATCAATATTTGTATACAGTTCTTTTTAAGGTGTTTATTGCTATGGTTTAGTTCTGTGAACATGTCCTAATGAATGAATCTGTCAAGTCACATCAACAGCTAGTTTTAAGCTAACGAAGCCAGGTCTAATGCATCAACTTTGATTTTTTGGTGCTAGTTTTTCCTTTTTTTTCTCCCCAGGTGTTGGTTTTATCAACATTCCAGACCACAACATTGGATACAAATACAATCAATATGTATATGTCGAGCAACTCATTCATCATTTAATGATGGCATCACGAGTGAGCACTCAGGCATTAAGCTAAAGGAACTCCATTTCATTGACTATATTCCATTTACCCATAGTTTGGTTCACACGTTGGACAAAGAGGAAAACTTGAGATATTCTCACTCTCGTATATGGGATACATATATGACCTGTCACGGTGAAAAAGAACTATCACACACACACACACACACACACACACACACACACACACATATATTAACATATATATATATATATATATATATATGTTATGTAGAAATTTAGGTGTAATTTGGATCTATGTTTAGAAGAGTTAGATGTTTTTTGTTTCTTCAAAATTCTAGGAGGTTAAGGGCTCCGAATTTAATTATGAGTTAAATTTAGTCTAAAAACATTTATTCATATGTTTAATTCATACAAAAAATAAGCATTTTTTTTTCCAGATTCGAAGTTTAAACTTGGGTTGCACATTTTTTTGGTTGTTGAGTATGAAGTATGATTGTGAATCTAAAATATATGCTTGTTTTTTCTTTCTTTGAATGGACGAACGTATATAGTGGAGGTTTTGAGTAAGGTATTTTTAACTCTTAAACTTTCCGTGGCAAATATAGTCGTTAGCCTCTTATTTTTGTATTTTTATAAACAAACACTATTTTATACCTCTCTAGGTCCGAATGATTTAGATTCCTATATAAGAGGTAAAAACAAACGACCCAGCCTTATGCAAGGGTTTCATACCCACAAAAAAAATCAGATTCAAATTTTAAACTTCAGAACCAATATAATAGATCTTGGCACTAGGTGACGGTTTCGTATGCACGTGTAGGTTGACTGTTCGGTTTTCAAAAGAGTTAGTGATGGAGATCATGAATTCTATTTAATGTTTTGTTGTTTTTGTTGTTCTTGAAGGATATTGCACTGACTGATCTGGCTCCAACGCATCCCATAAGGTTGGGGCTAGCACTCAATTTCTCGGTGTTCTATTATGAGATTATCAATTCATCTGATAAGGCTTGTAGTATGGCAAAGCAGGTAACTTCACATCCCATTTGTTGTGTAAATGTTTCATGAACTTATTTAATCAGTTTTGTTTTAGTTCATTCTCACATCTTGTCGGTTGAATTGGTTGTTCATCAATTTGGTGTATAACCTTAATAATTATATTGTGATTTAGAAATCAATTGGGATTATTAACAGTCTAGTGAATTAAAAATTGATGAATGTTAATTGGTTAGGATAGGATTTGGTAAGAATACCATTGACCCAGGTTTCTTGAAGAAATAAATGATTTTCCTTGTAAATTCATATCACACTTGATTAAATGAATGTGGCAGTTTTTGGTTTTTTTGAACACGTGGCAGTTGGGCATTGACTATGTGGTTATAGTTTTGATTATGAATTATAATTTGGTTGAATTCTGGGATGAAACGAAAATGTATTGTAGTTCTTAAGAATAAATGTCTTTCTGGAAGGATGTGTTTGTTTTATATGGAAGTTCTTCACCTAAATGCAGATGAAGGCACATAATATCGTATCTGCGTTTTTGTAGATTCCTTGTTCCATTTTTGTATTAATCAGCTAGTCAGCCTTGCATATCTGCATAACTAATTGTTTAAGAGAATGGAAAGTCAATTTTCATGGAGTAATCTCGCTAATTCATGGCTGTAGTTGAGATGTAGGAATTGTCTGCTATTATGATTTTAGTTGAGGATTCTCCCCTTCCTCTTTTTTAGATTAATACAGATTGTAAGGGAAAAGAGAAGTGAAATAGATCAGAAAGAGTATTTAATTAATTTTCTGCTGGAAATTCTCACTTAGTTTTGAAGTCTTGAGGTTAAGAACCCAGAGATCTCGAAAGTCCATCTTCAAGCACATCTACTGCATGTATAATTCTCTCTCCCTCTCTTTCTCTCCCTCTCTGACACGCTAAGACAAGACCTCCAAGTGACGAGACAATGGTGGAGTGTTCCAACTTCCATTTATGAGTGCATGGTGCAGACTGCAGAGCATCAGTCGAGGACTCTGATATTTCTTTCATGATCTACATTCTCTCAATCTTAAGTTGCATGTTTTCATTTGGACCTTGGAGAGACTACCAGTGAGAGTTGATTGTATTGGAGCAGTACCTTTACTTGTATTTTAGCCCACTCACTTTCACCCTTTTCTTTCAAGGATCAAATACCAAAAAGTCCCTTAAACATTTTTTAATACACATTTAGTCCAAGCCTTTTACTTTGTTCCAAAAAGTCCCTCCAACACCCATTTAACTAATATTTTCTTATTTCTAAAGGTTCGCGCTAGCGGCACTCACCCCCCACCCCACCCCCTACTGCCGGAGCTCCGACGACCCTCACCGGAGCTCCTTTTTTTGAATGTTTTTATGTGGTGAGGAACTTTTTGGAACAAAGTAAAACGCTTAGATTAAATGTGTATTAAAAAATGTTGGAGGGACTTTTTGGTATAAGCCCCTTCTTTCGACCACTTCATTTCTTGGCACGTGGTCCCTCCTTCCTCCGCCCTCCTGCTTTCTTCCCATATTGGGTTGATCATTTATATCTCTGGAGATGCCACCAACATGCTGCAGACCAGGTTAAGAATCAGTTTTACTTTTATTTTGTGTCAGTGTGTGTGTTGCAGGTATATGAGAATTAATCTTGTATGATGTATGAACTGTATGCTATCTTCACATCGCATCCACACATGAATGCATATGCACGACAATATTTAATTACCGTTCATGTTCTCTCACTGTTCCAAACTTTGTTGTTCTAACAATTTTAGATCAAATAAAAAGGGCAAGTACTTAAGAGGCCTAGTTTATAACTAAGCCCACAGTTCAGTGGCTGGTGTTATCATCTCAAATTTGAGTTGTTGCGGTGCTGAAGCTCTATGTAAGTAATTTCTTTGCAAATTTGGTATATCTCAGTATTCTGTTTAATTAATGTTTTTTCTTTGCAAAGAAGGACTTTCCATGATTGCTTGCTAATTACCCTTTCTTTCTCCATCTGTTGTTTAATATATTATAGAAAGAATCGAGCTCGTCAAGTCAAAACCCAAGACAGAGATATGTCCTTGAGATAATCCCCCGACGAGAATGGGTCAGTAGGAACATGGTAAGTCTCTCTATAATTTTTTTATTTTTTCGGTCTCTCAATCTCGATAATAAAGACCTATAGGAAAATATAGGATCGATCTTCGATCGCATATCATATATTATTTAGACATGCACATTAAATAACAAATACTGAGTGTACAATTTGTTCTTTGGACTATCCCATATCATATATTATTTAGACATGCACATTAAATAACATTATGGCCAATTACCAGTAAATGAAATTCACTATGAAGTTCAAAATGTGTTACATGAGGTAATAAATGGATAATATCACAACTATTAAATTTACAGGCAATGGAGGATCCAATCTTCATGGGTGAGTGTGACATCATGGACTTCTTTGATGAAGATTTTACAACTGCATTTGGAGATGACTTTCAAAATTCTATCTCCCCAAAAAGCAACTCAACCTTGTGTGTTTCATCCTCGCCTCAAGCTACTCAACACAACATTGGCTTTGAAATACAAGGACCAACTAAAAAACACAAAATTGACAGCTTTAGTCAATATTCTTCTACTCCTATTATTCTGGATTTTCTATATGATTAGGCATATTGCAAAGGCCACATTGAATCCCAAGATAATTTCAATGCCATATTCTTAATATATCATGACTGGACATAGAAATGGATACATGAGTTTTAACTTCCTCTTTTTTGCTGATCCGTCTGTGAACGTGTATACACTCTTTAATTTAGCCTGTGTTTCATAAGCATTGGATTCAAATAGCCAAAAACCTCCCCTGAGCAATTAATATAACTATTGCCAAGTTATTGACCTTCCTTAAACCTATGGTATGGCTTAACATCACTATACGTTATTTAGTTTTTTTTATGTAAACAAAAGTCATATATTCACTGTGAATGCATCTTATTGGGCCTTGCCACTGTGTTATACTAACTACATAACAACTAATATATAACTGTGTTGGCCATACTTGGTTTTGCATTTATTTATGTCCTGTGTGCTTGCCTTTTTAAGAGTCACTTATTTGTTTATGTCCACAATCGCGTAAAATTGTTGCTAAATTTGACTTTCGTGATGTTGTTCAGGTTTTTAACAGACTCTCATTGGTAGTGTCGTTTCATCTTCTGCCGATAGGAATGCTGAAGTGGTAGATGCTCCGATTTCGTTTTTTATGCACTTAGGGGGTCATTTAGCGACGAGGCGGTGAGTACTGGCAGTGGTTATCTTTAGGGAACTAGTGACAATGCTCTTATCGACACGATTTCCTTGCGATACTAATAGGGTTGTGGAACATGTGTATTTGGATACAATAACTAGATGTATGAAGTTTGTTAAGGAGAATACTCACTATATACCTTTAGTTCTTGCTTTCTTTCTTGATGAGAGTGCTTGTTTATGCTGAACATATCATGAAGTATTGTACGAAAGTGTTTGGATATAATTGTTATGCTTTTAGCTATTTTTATTGTTTATTATATGTGAGGTTGGTGGTACGTGGTGGCTAATTTTTATTTATTTTTAATATTTTAATTTATGTAAGTGTTCATAACACTTACAAAATGAACATGGTTTTCCTTCCTATTAATATTTGTAAGTGTTTTAAACCGTTACAAACAAATATATATATTTTCTTTTGGAACTGTTTATAACCTTTGTAAATTAAAAAAGTTGCTGAATTTTGCAAGTGTTCTAAACACTTGCAAATAAAAATTTTGTAAGTGTTGAAAACACTTGCAAAAGTTTAATATGTAAGTGTTCAGAACACTTACAAAGTTTTTTACAACGGTTGCCCAAAATGGATATGTGTTCCCAATGAACACTTACAAATAACATTTGCAACGGTTTTGAACACTTATAATTTTTTTGCAACGCGCTGATTTGTAAGTGTTTTAAACACTTACAAATGCCATTTGTAAGTGTTTAAAACACTTACAAATCGCCTGTTTTGGTGTAGTGAATGAATAATTAAGATTCATGGATGGCTACTATGGTCACAACCAGACTAAAATGAAACTGAAGAAGAGAGAAGGCCTCCTTCATCACTAGCCGAGGTACCTTTTGTTACATTTTTATGCCCTTTAGCCTAAAGAATACAAGGGCCATATACCAAAGACTGGTGAACAAGGTGTGCTTGAGAAGAAAATAGGGAAGAATATGGAATTTTATGTAGATGACATGCTAACAAAAAGCGTGAAGGAAGATAACTATATCAAAGACCTCGGCAAAACCTTTGACGAACTAAAGAAATATCAAATGAAGTTGTATCCAGCCAAATGAAAGATGGAAAAATTCAAAGTTTTATTGTTAGTCAAAAGGGCATAGAGGCCAACCCTAACAAGATTGAGGCGTTGATCAATATGCAACCTCCCAAGAGCAAGAAGGAAATTCAAAGCTTAACAGGTTGGGTGGCAGCTTTGAACAAATTCGTATCCAAAGCATCATATAAGTGCCTCATATTTTTTAAGGTCATTAAAACTCTTTCGAATGGACTTAGGAATGCCAAGATTCCTTCCTGGAGGTGAAAAAGTACCTAGGACCGACCCTATTGATGTCAAGACCAATCCTAGGGGAAAAACTATATTTGTATTTGGTTGTGTCAGAGTCAAAAGTTGGATGGACTCTAATAAAAATTAATAGAGGACTTAAAAAAACTAGTATAATACACGACCAAAGCTTTGTTGATGCATAAGTAAGACATTCTAGAATGGATAAATTGGCTCTAGATCGAATAATGGCATCCATGAATATGAAGAAATATTTTTAATCCCACCCTACAGCGGTCTACATTGAGCTCCCACTTCGGTAAACCATCTACAAACCTGAGAAGTCTAGTAGGTTGATGACATGGGTGATAGAGTTGGGTGAATATAATATCACATGTGAGCTAAGGACTGTAATGAAAGTCCAATCCGTAGCATATTTCATTAAAGAATTATCCTATGAGCATGATGCAGTCGAACAAACTACTATACTTCCATCCGAGTATATCCAAAGATCGACAAAGTCCTCGTCCGAAAAAAATAAGACATGCTGCAGGGATGAATTTTCAACTAAATTATTTTATGATGGGTTTTTAGTATAAGGAGGCTTTGAAGATGATTTATATATATAGAAGATATTTGTGGATGGATCGTTATGTGCAAGTGGTAGCAGAGATGGATTGATAATCAACACATCTGATGGAGATAATATAGAATATGCTCTTCGGTTCAAATTTGAAACATCCAATAATGAAATAGAATATGAAGTTTTGATTGCAGTATTGGAATTGACTATATCACTAGGGCCGAGAAAATAGTGACTCACAGTTATTAGTAAACCGGGTTTTAGGAGAGTATGAAGAAAAAGAGGGAAACATGTTCAAATATCTTGCAAGGGTAAAATTGTTGCTACCAAAGCTAAAAGCACTCCAAATGATCAGAATCTCCATAATCGAAAATACTAGACCAGGCATAATATCTCGTCTTGTATCAGTAACAGGGGTCAATAGAGATATTGTTGCAAATAAGCACTAATAAGAAGTAAACTTTCTGGAGCTAACCATGGGCCCATCATGGATGGACCCAGTTCGAAGATACTTGCAGGAAGATATTATGTTAGCTAATTAGAGGGAATCAAGAAGACTTTGTTACAAATTGACCAAATTTGTCATGGAAAATGGGGTGTTATACAAAAGATATTTTACCATCTTAATGAAAATATGTATTTAACCCATGGAGGTGCCAAACCGGGTTAAAGAAATACATAAAGAATCGAGTGGGGCCTAAATAAGAGGTCTGACATTGGTAAAAAGAATAGAAATTTAAGGATACTACTGGCACAAAATGAGGAAAGACTGTGAAGAATACACGCAAAAGTGCAAAAAATGCCAAAGATTCAGAATTATATACAAGATATCGAAAGCTGAAATGGTTTCAATCACATCACCCTGACCTTTTGCCATTTGGGGTATGGATTTGGTTGGTCCACTACAGAAGAAAAAGGAAGATCCAGCTATCTGGTGGTAGCGGTAGATTATTTCATAAAATGGGTGGAGGTAAAACCCCTCATATAAATGACCCATGCAAAGGTCTTCCATCTTATATGGAAAAATGTGACATGTATATATGGGATCCCCCATGATTTCAGTGCCGACCACGACACTCAATTTGACAATAATGAGTTTCAAAACTTTTATGATAAGGCCAAAATCAGAAAGTTGCACTCATCACCAGCTCATTCATAATATAACGGGAAGACAATGGTCACAAAGAGAACATTGCTATAAGGAATGAAGAAAAAATTGGATTCAGACAAAAGGAATTAGATAAATGAATCGAAAAGCGTGTTATGGGTATATAGGACAAAACCATGAACAACAATAGGAGAAACACCTTTTATACTGGATTTTTACAATAAATCCATAGTCCCAGTTAAGGTTGGACTCCCCTCAACTTCGATTCTCCTAAGAGTGATTTTGCAAGAAGGTTGTATCTAGACCATATACACGAGGTCATGGAGCCAGCAGTGCTCAAGGTAGAAGTCTATCAATAACGCACAACAAAATTTTATAACAAGAGAGTCAACACAAGTACCCACAAGGAAGGTGACTACGTCCTGAAGAAGGTCACACAGAAATCCAAAAAGTTAGAGGCTAATTGTCACGATCCCTACTACGTGGCTGAAGTTATATGACCTAGTACTTATTAGATTGAAACTCTATAAGGAGAGTTATTCAAAATCCCTTAGAACTTTGAGCACATCAAGAGGTAGTATCACTAAAGAATCCTATTATTTATTAAAAAGGATAAATGTAGTGGGAAGATAAAATGCTTGTATGAACAGAAGTCATTAAATGAGAATACCTATTACCCTAATTATAATTTCTTGATTATCACCTTCTTTTTTGTTTCATTTAAAGTTTATTCAAAGGCATGGGCAAAAGGCTTCAGCTGAAGACATCTCAATTTCAAAACTCATGGCATAACAAACTTAACATAGATGTTTTGGAAAATCTTTCAAGGTTAGGTTGGCTAAAGCTAAAATCTTATATCAGGATGGATAAAGCCAACCCAATCGACCAAAGCACGTCCTTGATTGATCAAAAATCTTAGGTCAGGTAAGCTAAAGTTAACCCAAATAACAAAAGCATGTCTTTGATTGCTCCAGGTATATTAGGTTAGGTCGGCTCGAGCCAACCCAATTGACTAAAGCATGTCTTTGACTGTGCAGAAATCCTTTGGAATAGGGTGTATAAGAGTTCTAAAAAACTTGTAAACATGCCTTTCCAAATTGGATAACTAAAGAGTTCTTACCTAGGGAGCTAGTAAGCCTAGGTTATGACTACAATATTTAACAACAGAAACAAAAGGCTAAGAAATACTAGAAAAAACCAAACAAAACATGGATTAAACTACGTCCATTGGGTAGCTCTTAAAGACTTTGGCATCATCTTATCTATCCATTGAAGCAATGAACAAGGAAACAACAGTTTGTACCTTCAAATCATCAAGTTGATCTTTTGTAGACTTGAGGTCTTGTTGTAGTTGACTAGCTATGTCTTTAGTTTTACTTAAGTGTTCAACCTTGGTCACCATCTTGTCATCGGCCTCCTGAATTTTGGTATGAGCCTTAGATAGGTCAGCCTCAAGAAGTTTAATTTTATCTTCAAGGCCCTCTTTGGCATTCCTCAACTCATCACAAGAGTTCATGACAGATTGAGCCTTCTCCCACAAATTTTTTTGATCCATATTAACCTACATAAGAAAAGATGGAAAAAATTAGCTAAAGGAAACGAGATCGATTGAAATAGAATAGTTAAAATAAACAAGATTCAACTCAGCACGAATGCCTTATGGGAGGCAAAGTTCTAGAGATTATTCACATCCAAATTCCATATAAATTGAATGTAAGGAGTATAGCCCACATAATTAAGGACCTCAGATATCTTGGAATCATTTAGGAGGATAGATTTCTTGTCCCTTTTAAGTTTTTATTGGGTCATCAGATGGTTAAGCTCATAAAGCTCAACATAAATGTAGGGAGACGAAGAATCTTCCCCCTTAAGAAGGTTGTCCATCAATGACAATCTTTTCTTTGGCATTAAATTTGGGTAATTTGAGATACTTGGCAAACGAATCATCATAATCCCTCTTTTTACTATTTTTCCTCTCCTCAGATACCTTGCTTTTGCCTTTATCATAAACTTTTTTCTTATTAGCCTCTTTAGTAGCCAATTTTTCTCTCTCAGCATTTATAAGTCGATTTCTGTCACCATTTCTCTGCTTGGTACTAGCTTCTTCCTTGCCTTTTTAGCAGCTCTCCAATGCGATAATTCTTTGAGTTGTTTAGTTCAAATTTCCTTTAGTTTCTTCCAAGAAACATCGGCTGGAGCCATGACAAAGGAGATTGAACTTGGAGTTGCAGCTTCGCGAAAAACATGGACAAAGACAGTTAATAAGCAAGTTTATATGAAATACAAAAAACATATTGAAAAGAAGGATAACCTAAGACTTGTAAGAATTTATCACTTTCTTCGACTTCCTGATCAGCCTCCTCATAATTCCTTTTAACCTGGCCGATTTGTATCTTACTTTTTTCGCTTCCTTAGAACTTTTCTCATTATCATCAATGGCCTTGGTGGCCTATAAGTCTCAAGATCAATAGTATTAGTGCTAAAATAGTTCGTCATGGCCCCCAAACTTCTTGAGGGAGTATTCATCCTCAAAGTACTGAGGTTCTGAGGGGCAAATTTGCATAATCAGCTTTACCAACCTATTATCAAATGATAGAGCCTTTTGGTAATCAAGTCTGGGGAGCACCAAATCGTAGAAATGTTGATCCATATTTCTGGGTCATTGGGAAAAAACCTCTCATGCGCTAGAATTATAAAAGAACTTGGTATTCCCGTTGTGGTTGCTGCTTTGGGTGACTTGGACTATCTTGGTGTTAGACTTCTGAGTAGAAGAGTAATAATACTCAGAATCTTTATGCCGTCCTTTAGACCATATACAAATCTGAATATATCCCCATTAATATTAAAAACTCCATATTTCTTCCAGTAAATCATGGACCCTACTATAAAACTATAGGCATTTGGAGGAAGTTAGGTAAGTGCCAATCCATACCCCTTTAAAATGGATCTTATTAAGGGATGGAGGCAAAAAAGAACTTACACTTTGAATTCCCAAAAGGGAAAATAAATCTCATTGGAATTTCTTTTGTATAGGCCCTCTCCTTTGGGTCAGGTATTCTAATGATCACATCATCTGGTATGGAGTACAAAATCCTAAGGTCGGTCAGATTATCTACCCGGATATCACTTTTTCACCATATGGCATCAGAGATAAAAGGATCGTAAGATGTCGTAGGAACCTCTCTGAAAGCAGTTAAAGTAACATCAACAGGTGAGGTGAAGGTGAACGATTAGCCATTAAAACCCTCCTCGAAATTAAAATGGTCAGATGAAGTTGTATTGCTGGTGTGAGCATAATTTTCCCCCCAACTTTATGATGTACGTTGTCGAAACTCTCCGAGGTATGATATTTTGATGTACTATACTCAACACTCCGGGGCTAATGCAGATAAAGAATGAAATTTTAGAATGAATTTAGGTTCGTTGGATCATCTTCGAGTTTAAGGACTTGGAGTTGATTGATAAACCTGTAAGCAAAATCTCCTAGAAAATCTTGTTCAGATCAGTAATATGTTTCCATATTCTCAAAGCTTCACTCATACAGGTCACACTTACACCCAAAACAACCCTCAGCGAAATTCCCTCAGCTCAGCACAAACCCAAAATGAGAGAACAGTAAAAGACTAGAGAAATCATAAAGAGTACTGAATGTTTGAAATCAACCGGAAGCTAAATTGCAGAAATATCCAAATAACTTGGCTCACTATTGATTTATATCTCTCTCTCTAGAAAGCTTGAACATGCAAAGTTTAAATAGACCAAAATATGGTTCGCTCTGCTTTTATAATGGAAAAAACACGTGCGTCAAATGCCACTGTCGAAGACCCATAGGATGGCCGACACGTAAAAAACACAAGTCAACTGGAAATTTCCTCAAAGAATTTACAAGTCATACTACTCGGAGGGACAAAAAGAATAATGGTCAACCTCTAAATAAGAGATGCTAACCTAGGACCATTTATAAAAACTTCACCCTCTTCTTTGCAATTGTGAGCAAAGTATTGGGGGATTTTGTTATACCATATTTGTAGAATATATCATGACCCAAATAGAACTGAGTAAAAACATTTAATAGCAAGTGCACGAGCTCATTCCTGGCCGAACAAACATCAATAAATGACCTCGGTTTAGCAATGTGGTTGGCCTCCTTCTCATTTGGGTGAACGAGATCGATGCCAACAAGGCTAACTGTCAAATACGACTGTGGTAACATTGTTAAAGGTTGGTGAGTTCCACATGAGTGGCACCATCGATAACCCACATGTGCGGATCTTTTCTTCACAAGAAAAATATTAAACCATTACATAACTTGGCTGCGCTCCATTAAGAAAATGCTCCTGTCCAGCCAATAGTGCAGGAAATGTGTAAACCACTTGGTATGGGCCTGACATACATTCACTAACACTCGTTCTCTATAAAATGAGAGATCCCTCGTTGGGATTTGGATCGACAGAGAGATACTAAGACATTTTAATTTTCAAATCATTTTGTGAGCGGAGATTAAGTGATTTGTATTGTTCTTAGACCTATGGTCAAGTGAAGCGTAGTACTAAAAGCTACCCAATGGACGTAGGCTCGTCCTTGAGAGCTGAACCACGCAATTCTTGGTGTAATTCTTATTCTCACCTCTGTCTTTACACATGCATTTGACTACTTATTAATTGTTTATTTTTTTGGATTGGATCTCAACTTTCTAAGACAAAATCTTGAAACCAATTTTAGATGATAACAATTAGGAATACCTTGGTCGAATATGACAACAACATGTTCATTCAATTTTGTGTTTGTGAAGTTTTTAATGTATTTATGTGCACTTTTGATCAATTTGTAGGGCATTCTTAATATATGATAGGTTTTATGGCCACTAAGGACCATATAGAAGCTTGTGGCAGTTTTCTCTCCCAAGGATTACCGTAGTATTTCATATCCTTTAGCATGTGTCTATCCTTCAATCTGACATGGAGGAAAGAAAGAAATATGGGATGATGGGGTCATGTGGTGGTTCTTGTAAACAATGTCTGGTAACTTCTAAGAAAAGATTATATGGATCTCCGTGAGTCATTCAATAATGTTGGTTTGGAGTAGGTTTTAGATATATGTCTGATCACAGTGAATTTTGAAAGTGTATTAGGGTAATCCCAAATTTTTAAACCAAATCCATATAAGTATTCAACATTTATAGGAAAAGTTGTTAAAATGCTAAATTTTATTGTTCTTCAGCTAATTTCTTGACAAGGTATGACTATTAACATTCGAGTTCGTACTTCTACACTTTTTTTTTAATTTCTTAAACAAAAAAAAAAATACTTAATACGGGAGCCTAAATGAAGCTTTATCCCAATTATTTGGCGTTGATTACATTAATTGTATGGCACTATTCTTTTGTTGTATTATTGATCTCTTATACACTAAAAAAACAAACTCTCTCCAAGGAACTTGATCCTACAACAATTAGCTTTATATGATATTATCAAGTGAAAGGTGGGAAAATGTGAGCAACCATAATTCTTATTCTTATTCAGGATTCTGCTTATAACATTTTTTGTGTTGGATCAGATTTAGCAAGCTCCGAGTACATTTCTGATATTTCTTTAGAGAAATACTCCTTTGCTTGTGCCCTCTTCACCTTGAATGTTGGAGTGAGAAGGCCATTCTCCAAAGTGAATGGTTCAGCCACCATGGTTACAGCTTTTACAAACCTCTCAACTGAGCCTCCCTTCCAACAGCATCCATGTCCACTAAAACGGTAGATCTTGCTCTTAAATCTTTACAAAGTTATTCTATTTCTGCATTATTGATGGCCTTCAGATGCAACCCAATCCCTCAACACATCTGGGTCCACTGAGATCACAGCTACTAACACAGGAATTTGGAGCTATCACCATATATAAAACACTGGGAAACAAATTTTCACTTAGCATATACGTTCTCAACCTTCTCTGGGGCTACATACTCATCCTGTGCCAACTTAAATATGGTTTTCTTCCTGTCAATAATCTTAAGGAGGCCTCCAAATAACCACAATCCAATGTTTCCTGTATGCAACCAACCTTCATATCTTTGTAGCAGCCTTGGAAAACTGTAGGACCTCTGACACAGATTTCTCCACGAAGAAAAGGCCGATTATTAGACGTGTAATTCATTTCAGGAACATCCACAAGCTTTATTTCACATGCTGGATTAGGAGAACCAACATGTGAAATATATTAACACCAATAATATGTCTTGAAATACCACTTATTTCATAATTTTTTTCCCATTTCTCCAGTCTACTATTATTTTGCTTTTTTTTTGAGTCTACGTCACTTCTTGGTGATATACATAATGGTTTCTTCCATTAAAACTTCAATAAAAAATTGAATGGTGCAGAATTTAAGGGTGGACTTTGTCACTTTCACTATATTGTCTTTTTTGTCATTGTAGCTGGGATTGTGTAGTTTTGTATGGTTTTTGAGCAATTTTAAAGGTTATTACAGTTTATGTTGCAACAATTTTCCAACTTAAATGCAATAAAAGACAAATATGTTGTAAAATCGAAAAAAAATAACAGATTGCAAATGATTGCAATTAAACATTTTCAAATTGAATTTTTCAATGGAAATGTTTCCAGTGATTTCTTTCAAGGGAATAAAATTTTTAATTGTCCAATCAAACGAACGGATCATGTGTTTCGGCTTAATTTAATTTATTTTCTTTGTTAAAATTTATGGATTGGTAAGTTTTTAGCCTTTCGATCTTAGTTCCAGTGAGTTAGAGAGTGCAACATATGTGCACGAGTGGGGCAACTTCACGTGGAACTTTTTTCTTCCATAATTTGAAAACCCCTTTTATTCAACGATTCAATGATGGAACCTGTAGGTGAAAAAATCCCACAACGAATGATCCCAAATAATTAAAAACCAAGCAAAATAAAATAAGTCACATGACACAAGTATTTATGTGGTTTGGCAATGGCCTACGTTCACGGGATGTTTCTCCTTTCTTATTACTTTTACTCTAATAACAAGAATTACATGCCCCCCTTTCCCGAAATAAGGGCTACATTAATAGAAGAAGAGGTCGTGTCGTGCAGGGCTCGAGAGCTTGTTGTAGTTGTGATTTGATCATACTAATCTCGCTCTGAGGTCCTTGTTGGTTGGACTCTTATTTGTTGTTATATCGAGTTGTGATGATTTATCTCTCTACATCGAACAAGTGTCATCCGGTCTGAATCATTCAGGTTGTTCGGATGATTTTCCCACAATTGTCCTCGATGCTCTACGGCTTGAATGGGGCATAGAGGTTTGATCACTGTTGAGAAATGCACTGGTTGACCGAGATGGTCGGTCGCAATCAGAGATGAAGTTCGTCCATTCTTGAACAATATTCTAATTTTAAGGACAAACCAAATGCATGGGCAATAACAATAGCACTCTCAAAAAGTTGAAAATAAATTCAGCTATGGCAAATCGATCGTATGAAAACTTTTATTTATATATAACCAAATCTACATGTACAAAGATAACATATATATGTATCTTATATATATATATATATATATAATACTTTTCATAATTTAATTCTTCAAGACAATGAACAAAAAGAGGAGAGTTTAATGACTTTTACAACGATATTACCATAAAGAATCACAATATTTGGATGGCCAGACATTGCACAAGGAGATACTCAAATTTGATGACTAGAAGTCCTCATCCAATTTGAAGACAAAATTTTTAGCACCATCTTGTAGACTCGACATAACAGAAGCCTTCTGATAGTCACCCACCCTTCTCTCAAAGAAGTTAGTTTTTCCTCTGCTCAATCAAACAAACAAAATAGTGAATCAAAAAAAGTAGAATTAGGTTTATTAACTCCAACAGTAAAATAAATAAATCAGGGAGTATATACCAAATAGTCTCTCGAACATTTTTTAATACACGTTTATCCAAGCCTTTTTATTTGGTCCCAAAAAGTCCCGCACCGCATAAAACACTCAAAAAAAGGAGCTCCGGCAGTTGGGGGTGGGGGGAGGTGGGGCGGGAATACCGCTAGCGCGGACTTTTAAAAATAAGAGAATATTGGTTAAATTGTTGTTTAATGGACTTTTTGGAACAAAATAAAAAGATTTAGACTAAATGTGTATTAAAAAATGTTTGAGGGACTTTTTGGTAATTAATCCATAAATCAAATGCACGTTTTCATGATACATACTGTAAAGAGATGAACTCCATCCAATCAAAGGGATTTTCTACATTGTACTTCTTCTGGTACCCCAAGGCAACCTATAAGAGGAACAAAATCAAAACAGTCCTATCGTTGTAACCAAAACAATCCCATCAGATTTGCCGAGAAATATGACGGTACCAATAGGCGGTCAGCCACGAACTTTATATACTGGCTCATAAGTGTTGAATTCATGCCAATTAAGGCACACGGAAGAGCATCGCAAACGAACTGGATCTCTATTTTGACAGCTTGGTGAACAATGTGATCAACTTTTTGCCACTCGAGTTGCTTCTGTAATAAACTGTACATAGCATCAATTTTTATGATCTCATCAGTCACCCCATTCCCACAACCCAGCAATTTTATCCCACTCCGATCCGTTTATCAGGATTTGGATTGAATTTTAAAATGGGTTTACATAATTATTCGATTACCAGACTAATTAGCCATCCAGTTGAACATTTCCAATATGGATCGAGATAAATTCAATCGGGTACGGACCCCGATCCTATCAATATACGAACATATATCATATATATTCAACTCCTAAGTACCCCATTCATGTAAAAGTATCAAACCAACCAAGATTATAAATTTAACTAAATGATAATCGGATTGACTAATCCGATATCCAAATTCAGTTGATCAGGTTACAGATCCATCGGATAATCCGATCGGAGCCAGAAAAAGCTTATCGGGTCCGGATTTAAATCAGCCTGCATTGAATAATAATTTAAACAAAAAATCTGTATCAATTCTTCCTCGTTCTGTTTCTACAAATAACGAAATGTTTTTTAAATTTAAACCTAACGCTCTTCTTTTATAGGGAAATATAGTTGAAATGCAGCGGACCCCACAAAATAACATACAGTAAAGCAACCTGTAAAGAAGGCAAGCGAAGTCACAGTGAAGGCCCTCGTCTCTAGAAATAAGCTCATTTGAGAACGTCAATCCTGGCATCAATCCCCTCTTTTTAAGCCAAAAAATGGCACAAAAGCTGACAACAGAAAACTCTTAAATGATGTGAATTCAATGTGCAAACAAAATTTGGTGAGTGGAAGAAATATCAGAATATCAAAGAAACCATGATATAACGGAACATTTACCTTCCCGAGAAAAAAATTCCTTCAATACATGCAAAAGCAACAAGTCTTTCCGCAAATGAGTTGGAGCTGCATATGGAGATTGGCAAGGATTATTCCATTTGATCATAGAATCGGAATCAGATATCTCATCAGCACCATACTTAGTACATATATGTCTTGAATTCGAAGAAACACGGATTCTCCAAAATTATTATAGAATCCGAATCGAATTCCAAGTTTTTCCCATTTCAGACTCTCAATTTACACCCAGGCATATTTGATTTCTGTATTAGATTTAGTTACGAATTCTTCCCAACTTCTCGATAATATATAGACATCAAAGAAAGGACCATAAAAAATAACGGGAAATGACAATATCGTCCATGAGAACATTGAAAAGACATTCAAAACCAACTCTTCATTATTGGTTTTAGGCTGTATCCCCCGTCTATTAGGTTCCTCCTATGAAGCACGGAAACTTCGTTAGGGTACCCGTACCATATCAAATACGTATTGGATGCTCGGATAAACAGTTACATGGCCAATATGAATCAGAGGCGTATCCAAAAAAAACAAAATAAATCACACGTGTCTTGTACGTATCCACATATCCCGAACCCGATTTATTTTTTAAGATGGTATGGTAAGATGCTTGGGAGATATGGTGGGGACACTTTGCAATTTTGAACAAGGACATTTTGTAAATTAACAAAACTTGACATAAATTAAGCAGTCAATGGCACAACAGAAATACAGGATACTCAAATTGGTGAAATGTAGAATGCTTTAATAAATGGAGAACGGGGATATTTATAGGGGGGAACGAGAAGGATCTAGAATGACATCATCAATTACGCCTGGGCTCCTGGGATGTCACATGTGACCTACGAGCACTCCTTTATAATAATTCCTACAATGCTCTTTCTAGAAGACCTTCCATTAACCCTATAATACAATAAAAAAAGGCAACAAAATAGAAGACACTGATAGAAATAAAAATTACTAAAACACTAAAATTAAACTTCATCCTCGGCCAGCTTCCACGCTCGTGCCATTCATCAATACACATCAAAACTTGTATAATATAAAGCATTTTTTTCACACCTAAACTAAAAATAGTCCCATTACAAAATAGAACAAAAATAAACTAGAACTTGTCTCTCTCTCCCAAAAGCGTTGTCACTTTGGATGTACAAAACAACAGTTGAATATTTATGATGACAATGAATTGTCATATTTATTTTTTATACAATTTTATTAATTTTGAATACTTTATCTAGTCATATCGTTCATAGAGTTGTTAAATTAGAAAACTTATTCATATACAAAACAATATTACATTATTGTCATTTAATTACCGTATTCCAGTGTTTTGTCATATCCATGTGTCCCGATTGTATCTTAGGCTTCCTCAATGAGAAAACAGCACGAGTCCATGGGCATGTATGTACATACGCATAATGTTCAGTGAGAGAGAGAGAGAGAGAGGGGGGGGGGGGGGAGGGAGGGAGTTGAACACAATACGCTCAATGCAGAATTTTTTCTTTTGCAGATATACTCGATATAATGTGTATACATACCTATGAGCTAAAAGCCTATTACACAGGTAAAATATGGCTTCACATTCTAGGTTCTCAAGAACAATTTGTTTATTTTTTTATTTCCAATAGATTCTAATAAATAGGTCAAGCATTACTTTTAAGGGAAATTTACAATTAGGTCCCGTGTTGAGAATTTTAAACATTTAAGGACAATTTACTATTAGGTTCACTTGTTATGCCACTATCGTGGATTTCTACAAGCAGAGAATTAGTGGACCTAAGTGTTTAAAATTTGTCAAAATTCCTTTAGTATTTAAAATTTGTTTGCGAGGGACCTTAGACTACTTTCCCCTACTTTTAATATTATAAATAACATTGATGTATAAAGGCTAAATCTGACGAAACCATTATATAAAAATACAACTATTCAGAAAAGAAGCACATTGAGTAAAGTTCCATACCTTTTAATCCAATTCAAAGCCCATTCGGCCTTTTGAGCAACACAAGGAACATTATCAATTGCGTTGAACAATCTATGCTTCTCCTTTGAATCCTTGATGTATGTTTCCAAGAGCAAGCTGTACATTTCTATAAACAAGAGGTACAAGATCTCCAAAATCAAGTAGGTCAAGCATACATGTTTAGCAAATCACCACAAACATCACTTACAAAGCTCTACCAGAATGTATATTCTCCATTGCAATTTGAAATCCATAAAACGCACGGGCCTGTAAAGTATTAAAGGTTAATGTTAGTCAAATTAATGGTTACATTGACATCTTTATTTATTGACAGGTTTGTACAATCACAAAAATGACGGTCTTATCCAATCATCCCATTATATTATGTATATGTTCATTTATAACAAATTATTTAAACTTTTTGGGAAGTCCTAGCGGTACTATAATGCCCCATCTCTCCTATCTCAGAATTCCATCTTTCGAATCAAGCAAAAAAAGGTCATACCCAATGCACAAGGCTCCCGCTTAACTGCAGGGTCTAGAAGAGGCAAATGTCATACCGAAGATACCCCATATATGGAGAGGCTGCTCCCATGTCTCAAACCCGAGACCAACCGCAGCTTGGGCGAGGGCAATTGTCATCGCACCAAGGTCAAACAATGCTCTAATAATGTCTTACCAAAAATAACTTATATATTAAACTATACCTGTCTTGCCATTTTCTGATGAGAAAAACATTCAAGTTGCATATAACTAACTGTTTATAAAAGCCTAATATTTACAGATATCAGTGTTTTCTACCTTCGTAATGTATTGGTAAAACACCAGTTTATAGTTTCTTCTTCATTTCGACATTAGGGAACAGATAGACAAGACTCAAACCCATGCTTACCATCCCTGATGGTCTGGACATTGAACACCTTGGCCACAAGCACCAAAATAGTTTTATCAAACCATATTTATAGACCAATTTCAATTCTTAATTATTTCGAAACAGAATGGCAGGTTTCAATATAATAAGGCTTACTCTTGGAAATCTTGTTAATTGACTAAATATAATTCAAGCACGATACGCAGACAGAGCACCCCATACATTGAAGCGTTGTCAAGGAAATTAGTCAATTTACCTCTGGAATTTGAACATCACTTAAAAATCTTGCAGCTAAATTTTCCAAAACAATCCCATCTGATGCAGCAAAAAATGCAAGTACGTGGCATATGAAATGTTTCTCAGATTCAGACAAAGTGTCCCAATGCCGTACATCCATAGAGAGGTCAACCTCCTCGGCTGTAGCCCAAACAGAAGAATTATTAGAATGATTTGCAGCAAGGAAGAAAAAGGTTAGAAATAAGAATGTGAGCAGGAAATCAAAGAGGAAAAATGTCACTAGTGCAGTATTCAACTAAATAAAATAAAAATAAAAGGATATAATATTTCCACCAGTATTGCCATCAGCCTATAATATCTCATCTTGGGAAGACAACACCATTACCACTGCTTCCACTGATAATGTATTTCCACCACCTCACTACTGAAGAACCACCACTGTTCCCACTATATGCACTCTCCCTTATACCTCTCGCCACCACTTTACCCACTGACACCCAACATGCTTCTTCATGTAAATGAATATCCCTCAAGCCCAATTTTGCAGGTACCACTTTCTTTTCTGGAATGACCCAAAATGGAGGCCTCTTTGAGAAGTAAACGCCACAGTTTACCCCTTTATGTATCTATTTATTCTCCTATTATCAGGGTTACATATCTGGTGATATTCTAAATTTATAACTCGAATCGCAAAAAAATAAGGCGTTCTTGGCTTTGCCCCCTGAGATAATGCCGTACTTGGTCATAACCCCCCACTTTTCAAATCATTAGACTTCACCCCCATATGCGCAAGGTAGGGGTGCAACCGGTACGGGTTTTTACCGTACCGTACCGTTTTGGTCCGAAAAAAAATGGTTTTGGTTTCATATTATGAAATACCGAAAACCGATTTTACCGAAACCGAAAATACCGTCAAAAATTTGGTTGGTTTTGGTTTTTAGATACAAAAAACCGATTTACCGAATTTACCGTACCGATATCGTACCAAAACTACCGTACCGAAATACCGTACCAAATTTTTTGTGCAGTGTCAAATTATTTTGGGTATCATACTACTTCTATTTATTTTATTTATCATGAGTGAGTTTTTATATTCTCTTTGAATTTAAATTTATTTATTTGAGTATTTGGTTTAAGTGTTAAAAGCAAATCGGTTAGTTTGGTCTCGTATCTATTTAAATCTATTGTTCCAAATGCTACAAATGCTAGAAATTGTACCCGTTTGTGTATGTTTCTAATTGTTCCAAACAATTAGAAATGCTAGAAATTGTAAAAGCTAGAAATGCTAGAAATTGTAACAGCTAGAAATGGGTATATCGAAATATATACCAGATTTACCGAATGCATAAATCGATTTAAAATTCTGGTATTTACCGGGAAAAAACCGAATTGAAACCGAACTTACCGAAACCAAAAAAACCCGAAAATACCGAAAAACCAGTCGGTTTGGTTTTGGTTTTTATTTTGATGTACCGGTCGGTAAATTGGTACGGTACGGTTTTACCATATAGAATATGGTTTTGGTATTGGTAAGGGGTCGTTACCGACCATACCGTACCGGTTGCACCCCTAGCACAAGGTATAAACAGATTGATGCACATGCAGGGGATTATGTCTTAGAGGCAAAATCAAAAAAATCCAAAAAAAGTATACATTAAGGATACAGAAATACTATTCTGCCCGAATTTTTGACAATATTTTGGGTGAAAAACTGACGTGTCGGCTTATTATTGGTTGGTTTATGGGATTCGCGCCAGCGGGACCTCAAAACCAACCAATAACAAGCCGACATGTAAGTTTGTCACCCAAAATTCTGCCAAAAATTCAGGCTCCCTAAAAGTGCATTCAAACTTTTTTTACACGTGTTTTTCTCTTATAACTCGGAAGCCAAGGGAAATGGTCCAAAATGCAAGAAACATAAGAGTTAGGAGAGAGAGAGAGAGACTAAAAATTAATGCCACCACACCCAAATCTGCCTAGTACAAATTATTGGCCCAAATAACTCAAATTTTATCTTCCAAAATGGTTCAAACCCATTTTTTGGGAATGTGTTCGAATTGCACCAGCCAGGCAGAATAGGTTGAAGCCCATTTCTCCCTATTGATTGAAGTTGGACTTAGAAACAAATGGCCACATCTTTAACAAAACAAAATAGAGAATTAAGGTAAAGGTCATGTTCCTTCCTATATTTGAATTTTTAGGACAATACTTTTCAAGTTTATAAATTTAGTCCCTGTTGTACAATAGCATTTATAAATCTAGTTCCTGTGGTACAATACCTTTATTTTTTTGGTCCGTGCCAGCGGCACTATTTTTCACCATTTTTCATGATATTTTTAGTACAGGACCTAAATTTATAAAATTATATGAAGTGTCTTATTTTTATACACTTTGAGCATTATGAGGAACTTTTCCCAAAACTCCCTTAACAAAAACGAGGTATGAAAAGGGGGAAAATAATAATACTCTCTGTTTTTAATAACACTTGAGATTGGACGGTTTAGGTCTCCCCATTAGGGGATTGTTCCCCAAAAGTAACAGAGTACTTAAAAAGTTAGCACTTGGACAAAGCCGCTACTTTAAACGAATTCAAAGAACAAAATAGTACCCACTTCACTTTCTCCATTTCAAAAGCACCCAACATATGAACGCCAAGTGTCACATCAATTCAGTAAATCATCCACAGAAGAGGCTTACATATCAAAATTTGAAACCAAAAGGTGAACAAACAACGACAAATACAATATGTTTTCAATAACTATGATACTTCTAAATGATTAAGCATTAGAACCACATGAAACGAAACAAGTAAGAATTAGATACCCGATTTTAATGAACCTGTAGATAAGGCAAAATCATAAAATTAAGACCAAGAAACCATAATTTAAAAAGAATATCAAGATTACATGTGACAGGGAGATATTAGTTATTGAATTACATGTATGTTAGTGTAATTACCGGTCCAAAAACTTGCTTGGGCTTTCTTGTACATCTCCCAGAGTTGAGGGTAACTGATAGGAAACATACAAAACCTCTGTGGTTGTTCCATTAGTATAGGCTCCTCTTCTTCTTCAACAACGTGTCCTTTCTCTGTATCATTTGTCAAAGAACCCATTTTTACTCTCTGTGTATCTTGGGTGATTTTTTCTCTCTATCTCGTTGTGTGTATATTTTGAAGGGTGTGTATGAAAACGGCGAAAACCCTACAAAAACCCCTCTGACAAGAGAACCGACAAGTTTAGATTTGGTGGTACCAGTTGATGATATAAAATTACAGGAGGTAGGTTGATGAATGATACGGAAGAGGTGGCTTTTTGTTTCTTTTGTCCCCCGCAATTAAGTTTGGTAGTTTGATGTCATTGGCGTAAATAAAAGGGACATATAACAAATAGTCCCTCGGAGATTTTTTAATACCCATTTAGTCCAAACTTTTTTATTTTGCCTCAAAAAGTCTTTTGCCACATATTTTGGGAGGGAGTGCCGCTGGCGCGGACCTCTAAAAATAAGAGGATATTGAGTGCTTGAGGGACTAAATGGGTTAAACTAAAAATATGTGTCCTTTTTAAAAAATATATATTTATAGTAGGGACTATTTAATAATTGACCCTAAATAAAACCGCGGCATCAATATATTTCGTTGAATTAAATTCTTATTTTTTTATCAAAAAGGAGAAAATTTATATTTATATTTAGAAAAATGTTAACACGTTTTATAACTGCATGTGTTTTAAATTTTAAAATAGTAAGTATTATATTTATATTGGACTTTTTACGGTCTAGTCTTTGAACTAATAATTTTGGACTAAAAAATCAGGTCTAATAAATTTTAAATGATTAGATCCAACATATAAATACCCTATTTTAAAACAAAAACCCACTTTTTAGAAATCGAATTGCACTTTTCAGAAAACGAAGAGCAAAAAACTCACTTCGATAAAAACCCTAAACGTACTGTCTCTTCGATCAAAGCACCAAAACGATTCTCATCCTCAATCAAAATTTGGTCAACAACCACATATAAATACCCCTGAATTCCAATACAAACACACTTCACAGAAGTTAAAGGGATCAAACCCTAATCATTGAAATTCTGCCAAGCATTTCAAATTCTCAATCAAATTCTTTCAAACACCACTAATAAGTATAAATACCTTCTCATATATATATATATGTTCTTAAGTTTTGTAATATATAAATTTGTAGACATTACACATAGACTGATCAAATCACATTCTTCTTCCTCATGATATGAAAAAATACATTTGTTACCCTCATTTTAAATGCAAAATACACTATTTGCATGATTTGAATAATGTAAATGTACATCCCTGTTTTATTGCGTGTACTCTGTGAATTTTGCGTGTACTTTCAAAAAGTACACGCAAAATTCACGGAGTATACGAACATTGAAATTGAATTTGTTCAGTCCAATATACTTGTACTTAGTGTACTCTATTTAAAATATATGTTATATCCATATTTGATCAATCCTATGTTATTTTTGTCCGTCCTATTGCATTTGAATTATATTCCATGAGTTTGAAATTCAATTTGTTCAGTCCTTTATGCGTTTAACATTTATATAAGACTGCATGTAGTTTATTGAATTTCTCACTCCAATATGCGTGTACTTTTATCTATTGTACTCTATACAATAGATATTTCATTTCCATATTTGATCAATCCTATGTTATTTTGGTCCGCACCAGCAGCATATGAATGATATTCCATGAGTTTGTAAGAAGTATTATTGTTGTGTTATTGTTTAGGAATCATGCCATCAAGTTCAACTACAAAATTGTTGCTTGCCCCTTTGAAGATCTTAAGAATACAAAACCTTTCACATTGACAGTCAATACTATTAATGATGATAAAATTTATTTTCTCCTTTGCATCAATGATAGAGTGAATAGATTATTTAGTTTTTTCTACTACTATGAAGACATTAATTGCTCTTTTGATGTGCAAAAGCTTCAAGTAACTAAATCGAAAGCGAAGGATTTAGCAACATAAATTACATGTGGGGCAAAAAAACTATCTATAAATGTAATTGGAGTGTGCAGTGAAGTGACAGATCCGATAATGGGATTTTCTAATAAAACTTCTCAGTGTCTTACATGTGGGGCCAAAGATATTAAAGAATGTGAAAGTTACTTTGAGTTACTCTGATTTCCGTACATGAGAGAATGTGAGGGATAAATATCTTTCATACTTGCATCGCAATACTTGGAGTTCCTTGCCTTACGACACTCGGATGTTGAATCAATGCTCTTTATAAAGAGCGTTGATTCAACATCCAAACGTCGTCAGACAAGGAATTGCAAGTATTGCGATGCAAGTATGAAAGATATTTATTCCTCTATCTGTAAAAGTAATTGGAGTGTGTAGTGAATGATAGATCTGACTTTGGGATTGCCTGGATTTTTTAGATTTTTGTATAGGGCAATGTATATGTATTTTATATCAAAATTTGTACATATTTTGAATAAAATATGTCGTGATGTATTTGTCTATCTCTTATATTAATTGTAGTCCGCTTCAGCGGCATTTATTTATCATTGTATTTATTTTAAAGTGTTGTATTATTGCGTGTATTTTGGCTTTTTTCGCGTACTTTGGGATATTTATGTGTACTATGCCTTTTATGCGTATATTATTTTAAAGTACACGCAAAATTCACAAAGTACACGCACATTGAAATTGTATTTGTTCAATCCCATATGCGTGTACTATTATGTATTACGAGTGTACCTTTTGTATTGCGTGTACTTTAGGATTTTTTCTTTGAGTTTTTTAAAGTACATGCAAATATCACAAAGTACACGCACATTGAAATTAAATTTGTTCAATCCAACATGCGTGCACTATTATGTATTATGAGCGTACTTTTTTATATTACTGTGTTATTGTTTAGGAATCATACCATCAAGCACGTTCAACTACAAAACTGTTGCTTGCACCTTTGAAGATCATAATACTACAAAACCTTTCACATTTATAGTCAATAGTACTAATAATGATGAAATTCATTTTTTCCTTTGCATGAATGATAGAGCTAAAAGGTTACTTGGTTTCTACAACTACTATGAAGACATTAAGTGCACTTTTGATGTGCAACAGCTTCAAGTGACTGAATCGAAAGTGAAGGATTTAGCTAAACGAATTGAGCAGTATTGCTTAAGGGGTTTTGATAATGTTGGCGCTTTTAACATGGAGATATTGTATCACTTCTTTTCTGAATATGTTAGAAAGAGAGAATCTTGGTTTTTGACTTGTCGAACAACCTCTGTTAGGTATTACCATGAAACAGACGATATATATTACCCCCTTTAGCATGTATTTTTTTTTAAACTTGTATGAATTGTTTGTGAGAATATTGCATGTACTTTTGTCAAATACGCTTGTATTTTATTGTTTTAGTCTACGTTTTATTCTAATTCGCATGTATTTTATTTTTTTCACATATCATTATAGGTTAGTAATTTAAATTTTGTTTATAGATCAATAGAATGGGGATGAAGATGAAGGGAAAAAAAGGAAAGAAGCAAAAAAAGAGCAGTTCTGAAGATAGTTCTTCATCCAGTTCTAGTTCTAGTTATAGTGTGGCATTGAAACCTACACGTGCTGCAAAGAAGAATGACTAGTATCGATCAAATGTTGTTAGATTTCTTCATGATTTTGGTTAGATTAAAGAGAAAATAAATAATAGACATATTGAACTTCTTAAGAAGACTCCATTCTGTGAGCTTTTCAATGCCTACTACATTGGGGCAGTAGTAGAAGTTGACCATAAGAAGATTGATAATTTTTTTTATCAATTATCAAGCTGTAAAATAAGGAAACCAAAATTTTCCTTATGAAGAGTAGGATTGAAATAATGCCAATAGATATAAGTGAAATATTTGGCATACCAATGGTTGAGGGGAGAAAATCAATAGAACTGAAAAAGAGACCGACTATGTCTCAAAGACCTGCGTTTCTTGCACGATACTTTAAAAAAAATAATAAAGTCAAATATATTGGCGGGTTTGAAGAAATCGATAGAGTTGGACGCAGACGAAGGCATTGTCGATTTTGTAAAACTTGTTTGTCTCCACTTCTTGATCATGTTGTTTTTCTCCAACTCAAACTTCACACTAGCAGATTTTTTTATAAAATACATTAACATTATTGATGAAATGAATGACTATGATTGGGCATTTGTTGTGCATGCGTTTCTCATCAATTCACTTGACAAAACAGCAAGTTCAAAACCCAATACAATAAGTGGATGTATCATTTCCCTACTGGTGAGCAAAACAACATCCTGATATTTATAAATATACAAACCAATAATCACGTGTACTTTGTAAAAATCATGTGTACTATTAAAGTACACATGATTTTTTTAAAGTACACGTGATATTTAAACCAATTCATGCGTGTAATTTATTAATATCAGGTGTATTTTGAAAATATACGTGATATAATAAGTGTATTTTAAAAGTACACATGTATTTTATAAAGTACACGTGTACTATGTTTTGTAAATATAACAAGTGTACTTTATCTATTATACGTGTACTTTATAAAAATCACGTGTACTTTCAAAATACACTTGTTATATGTTTTGTAAATATAACAACTATACTTTATAAAGTACACGTGAACTTATATTGACAAAGTACACATTTACTTTGTAAAAATCGTGTGTACTTTCAAAATACATTTGTTATATTTACAAAGTACACCTGTAACTTTACGTGAATTTTGTAAAAATCACGTGTACTTTCAATTATGAATAACTAGGTAGTACAATTATTAATATCATATTTTTTTCATGATCACAGTATTGGGCATGTGAGAAATTTGATATTATTCCTCCTGTTGAAAAATTTAAAGATAAGATGCCAAAATTCCTGAGGTGGAAATTGTCTTCTTTGAGAGATTGGGTTGCGGTGAATCACATCGCAACAACAAATTTAAAGGAGGCTATAAATAAACCAACTTGTAAGGACAATTATGTACAAAGGGAATATGAGTTTGAAGGGCCCAGTTACTCTTTGAATATTTCTACAGGAAGTCCTATATATGTTGATTCATCATCAGAAAAAGTTGTTGAAGATTTTAATGACAAAGAGTTTTCATCAGGTTGGTATATTTCCCTTAAAAACATTGTGAGTCCAAAGAAAAAGAAGGAAAATGATCAACCAAAGGGAATTGTTAAACCAGCAGATGCTAAAATGCATGAAAAGGTTAATTTGGAGGAACATATTGCTAGTTTGAAAAGGGAATTAGTAGAAAAAAATAACCAACTATCTAAACCAGCTAAAGACCTTGATTGTGCACAAAAGAAGGTGACCTCTTTGGAGGTGGAGAGTGACAACCTTACCATTGTGAATGCATAGTTGCAGGTAGATAGTAATTCACTTTTGGAAGCTCAAGACGAAATAAAGACGTTGAAGGTGGAGAATTCCAACCTTTTAAAAGAAAAAGAGCTAATAAATAAGTTGGAGGTGGAAAATGCCCAACTTGTCTTGTTAAACAATTCTTTCAAAGAAAAGATTGATCAAGCCACGATGAATGACTCAGATAGAATTAAACAACTGGATGAGTTATTGAGAAAACAGGCTGAAATATCCAGAATTTTGGAACCAAAAATTGTATACATGTCTAACACTAATGAAAATCTCAAAAATAAGTTTGAAGTTGTAGCGTAAAAATTGAGAGATAGAGTTGTAGAAAAGGGGACATTGTTGCTGGATCTTCAGCAGCCAGAATTTAAAAGAGCTAAACAGGTACTTTTGATTAAAATACAGTTGTATTATTTTTCTATAGAGTACAAGCAGTAATTTTATAAACAAAGTACATGCATCTCACCCAAAAGTACACATGGAATTATTTTTACATTTACTTGTATATTGAATGATGATGCTAAGAATCAGCACCACCGGATAAGGTGTTTCCAAGCTCAATATATGAATAACAATGGCAGCACAGCTATATAAAGAGATAAGAGAAGGAGATGAGGATATGAGGAATCAACACCGGAATATAAGTGGTTCAGCTAATCTGGCCTACGTCCACTGTGAGTGTGTGAGTAATATCACTAAATGAAGGCACTAATGGCCATGAATACAATTCTCTCAAGCTCTCTCACTCTACTGTATATTTAGATAGAGTTTTGGCTAGGGTTGAATAGCTGGGATCCCTTTGCAAGGTAGGGGATGACCCCTATATATAGTACAAAGGAGGTGTAATGTACCCCCCATGCATGCAATGAGCATGTGTGTGGTATCCTCACCAATATGGGAGTGCCATCTATCACTATCACATGTAAGTAATGATGATGAAATATTCTCCCACATGTGGAGAATAATCTTGTTAAAACTGATTTGTGCCCATGTGTCCTTATCCAAATGTTCAACAGATGCTCGGCCGCCATGCTGGTGGATGACCTCGGCCTAGGAGAGGCCGAGCTGTAAAGGTTTGATAGTCGTTCAATCCGGGATGTGTCATAGAGAGTCTCGGCCTGGTCTCAGCCGAGACATTTTGCTGGGGTCGGCCCCATCCGAGGTAGGAATGATTCCATGCTGACGTTTTGCTAAGGCTCCCTGCCACCTCGGCCTACCCTCGGCCGAGGTTGAACCGGTTCCAAGTTGAAGGTTATCAAGGCTCCCTGCCACCTCGGCCTACCCTCGGCCGAGGTTGCCATACCCAGGTATATGAGAATGCTGTTGATGCCTGTGGTGCGCGTAGTGTCCATTGGGAGTGTATATGGTAGTGTCGGCCTGGGTCGAGGTTGGTCTGGTCGAGGGTTGATATCGTGGGACCATGGCCTACATAGGGTAGATCAATGTCTCGACCTGATATCAACCAAGGTTGGTGTATCTAGGCCGAGGTTACACTTGGGGCATATCAATCACCCCCCAGCCCTTAGTCATATGTGAGAGTGAGTGGCTAGGGGATTACTTTCCCTCTGAGGCCTGTCCGTCCCAAGCTAACACCTGTATGACATCTGTCCCAAGCTAGAGCATGCAAATTTAGCTGGCGTGTGCTGTCAGTTATCCCTTGGGTTTCCCAAGGCAATGATGGGCCTTGGTAAGTGTGCCCAAGTACTTAAGGGTTTAAACCCTTCCTTTCTCTTTCTTCTTCTTCATTTCGTTTCCCGCGCACGCAAAGTTCTTACGATTTTCTCTCTCTAAGCTCCTCCACTCAACGCCCTTCTGCAGAGGATTTCCCCTGGTTTTCTTGCGAGTTCTCTTCGTTTCATCCATCAATTCATCTTCAGGTACTTCTCCCTTTCCATTTCCTTTGTTTTGGGTATTTGGTTTGAATTTTCCGGCGAGATTTTGAGTTTTCCGGTGAGATTTTGAGTTTTCCGGCGAGCTCCATTAACTCCGGCGAACTGTGTTTTCTATAAACTTCTAAGTTTTAATCTTTAAACTCCTCTATTTTATAAGTCAATCGTGTTTGTAGTTTTAGGAGCTTTTCTTAAGTTTAGGGTCGTCCCCTGATGCTCAGACCCCTATACCAGCTTCTTGAGGATTTCCCTTCTCTTAGAGAGAAGACCCTAGAAAAGATTAGGCAAATAGAGAGAGCCCAAGAGGAAGCTCGTAGGTCACAGGAGTTTCCTATTAGACCTATCCTTCCCCCACCTCTGAAGGTGGTATATCCTGATCCTCCTGAGAACTTCTATCAGACAGACGTCTCTTCCAACCCATTATCGATGTCTGAGTCTGAGTCTTCCACCTCAGACCCCATGTCTGTGGATTCTTTTCAAGAAGCCATGGATTTTACACCTCGGCCTGATTAGGACCCTGATCAGGCCGAGGTATCCAGTCGAACTTCATCCCAAAATGGCTCGAGCACCTCAGATTCTTCTTCAGAGGGTGAACTTGTTGAGCCAAGTGTGGCTGTGCCACCCATTCTTGATGCCATCCCTCTGTCGACCGTTACAGGGGCTGAGTTCGCTCAGAGATTCCCTAGTCACCCATATATGCCTGCTCCGGCCGACGTTGAGCCTGACGAGGATAAGGATGCTAAAAGTGATGTTGACATCTCTGAAGCAGCCGAGTTTGAGAGCACAGTCACTGAAGTGGATCTTTTGCACTTCAGATATTTATACTCCATCAGTCCCTCAATCAAATTAAGGAGACCTCTGAGGGAAGAGAGGGCCTATCACGGCCGAGATGGAGAAATCTGCTTGTACGAGCAGATGTTTAAGTTAGGGTTTTGCCTACCCATTCATCCTATCATCAGATCCATTCTTTCCTTCATCAACTTGGCCCCCTCGCAGCTCTCTCCCAATGCTTGGAGAGTCATTATTGGGGCCATCATCTTGTGGAGGGCAGTCCACCACTCTGACCTCCCAGTTCAGGTCTTTGCTGGTTGCTATGTCCCTACCTCGGCCAAAAATCATCCGAGCTACTATCACTTCGTGGCTCGGAGGCCTGAGAAGAAGATGCTCCAGGTGACTCAGACCTAGAATCACAATTGGAAGCCCCGATATTTTTTCGCCTCAGGGCCATGGGAGTTCGGCTCATCTGTTCCTTCTTCCACTCTTGGGCCGAGGATACCCCTCAGATGGGGTAAAGTCACCATGTCTGCAAGGGCCGATCCTGATCTAAGTCTTCAAAATATCCAAAAGGTGAAGGCCCTGCAAGACCAAGGGGCACACGGCTTGTTTGTTAAGTTCGAGCATTTGCTGACCCCCCAGTTTCTCTCAGGGACGAGCCTGGGTGGGAGCCCCCTTGTTGACTTCGGTAAGGATTTTTCTTTTTATTTCAAGTCTAACCCCTGATCATTCATGTCTGATTTCTGACTCTTATCTTTTAACTTTTGCAGAGAGACCACCAGGTATCCCAGACGAACTGTGGGAGATGGCATCTCCAAGCTTGGCAAGGCTTGCAAAGAAGGTTGGTCTGAACGCTCCTCCTCCAGCTCCCACTACATCCAAATCTAAGAAGAGGGCCCCTGAAGCCCATCCCTCTGAGGATCAGAGGCCGACTGTGAGGCAAAAGAAAGCCTCAGATGCTGCACTTCCAATTTCTTCAGCCGACATCCTGACGGCTCGTCTGAAGCAGCTAAAGTTGACCGATAGCGTGGTCGGCAACAGCATACAGGCCATGGATGCACTCGCCTCTGTAATGACCGAGGCAGACAAGCGTTTCTATAGAGCCATGGACACTCCCGTGATGGTTGAGTTCGGCCTTCATAGAGTCGTCCAGGTATGACTCGTTCCTTTTATAAAATTCCATAAGTGCAACCTCTGACTTTTCTCCCATTTACCTACTTCATTAAATGCGCAGGGAGTGACGGGATGTATCAATTGTCTAACTGGGCCATGAGGAAGTTGCCCCTTATCCAGAAGGGGCAAGATGCCGAGAAGGTAGAGAGTGCCCTGAATGCCGAGGTAGAACGTCTGAAGTCAGAAATACATACCTCTGAGAATAAGGCCAAGAACTCTGAAAATAAGGCCAAGAGTTTGGAAAAAGACATCTCAGTGCTCGTCCAAAACCATGCCCAGAAGGATAAAGATGATGCTATGCAGCAGAAGGTCAACGCGGCTGTGAAGGTTGCCCTTGCAGATGCCCCGGATAAAATAATTTCTGAATACAAAGGCTCGGAGGAGTTCATGGGTTTTGGCTTTGAATACCTCGAAAGAGGTATCAAAGCCACTACCAAATGGGCTGAGGTCAGAGAGAAGGAGGTCGGCACTCTGAAGGCCTCCGACTTTGTGGGCCTAGGCTTTGCCGACCCTCAATTTGCCTAGGCACTGCAAGAGGTAGAAGACGAGGCTACTGCTCCTGGTGAGACTGCTACTTTGGGAGGGACTGAGCACGGAGGGACTGACCCTGCTGATGATGTGACCGAGGTGACCAACGCTGATCAAGTCGACCCAGCCGAGTCTGCCAATGCTCCCCCCTCAGACCTTTAACTTGAAACAAATTTGTATTTTGTAACTTGTAACTTTTAACTTGTAGCTTGTAACTGAACTTGTAATTTGTAACACCTCTGAATGCTGATCTCTTCCTTTATTTGAATGGAAATCTCTTCTCTTATTTTGTTGTGCTGTTCTTGTTTATATTGTCAATAATTCTGATCTCACTACTGAATTGCTATTAGGCTCTAAAGTCATTTCATAATATGCTCTCCTCATAATAGTTTTCACCAAACTAATGATGTTCAGGGTCTGAGGTCCTCTGCTGAGGTGTCTGAGCTCAGACCTCGTCACCACCGAGTGATGTAATGAGGGTCTGAGGTCATCACCTAAGAGGTTAGCCTCATAATAACTTCACCAAACTAATGATGTTCAGGGTCTGAGGTCCTCTGCTGAGGTGTCTGAGCTCAGACCTCGTCACCACCGAGTGATGTAATGAGGGTCTGAGGTCATCACCTAAGAGGTTAGCCTCATAATAACTTCACCAAACTAATGATGTTTAGGGTCTGAGGTCCTCTGCTAAGGTGTCTGAGCTCAGACCTCGTCACCACCGAGTGATGTTATGAGGGTCTGAGGTCATCACCTAAGAGGTTAGCCCCCATAATAATGTCACCAAATTAATGATGTTAAGAGTCTGAGGTCCTCTGCTAAGGTGTCTGAGCTCAGACCTCGTCACCACCGAGTGATGTTATGAGGGTCTGAGGTCATCACCTAAGAGGTTAGCCCCCATAATAATGTCACTAAATTAATGATGTTAAGAGTCTGAGGTCCTCTGCTAAGGTGTCTGAGCTCAGACCTCGTCACCACCGAGTGATGTTATGAGGGTCTGAGGTCATCACCTAAGAGGTTAGCCCCATAATAATGTCACTAAATTAATGATGTTAAGAGTCTGAGGTCCTCTGCTAAGGTGTCTGAGCTCAGACCTCGTCACCACCGAGTGATGTTATGAGGGTCTGAGGTCATCACCTAAGAGGTTAGCCCCATAATAAACTTCTGGTCTAAAGAACGAAGCAAGAACTTGATATGGAAACTGATCTTTATTAATAACCTCTTCTCAGTAAGATAGTACATTTTCATAAAATTCTATACAACATCATATGTAATATCTCTTGAGATGGTCATCATTCCATGGGTTAGTGAAGGGTTCTCCTTCTAGGTTTTCTAGCCTGTAAGTGCTAGGCACAACCTCTTCCGTTACTTTGGAGGGGCCATGCCAGTTTGGGTATAGCTTGTTTGCTTTCTGTAGTGTCTTCTTTAGCACTAGGTCTCCCACTGCAATGGGTCTTGACTTCACCCTCTGGTTGTAGAATTTCGCTGCCCTCTGCTGGTAGGCTGCCTTTCTAACCTCTGCGTCTTCCCTTCTTTCTTCGATGAGATCCAGGTCTAGCCTTCTCTTTTCCCCATTACTGTCAGGGTCGTAGGTCTGAATCCGATGAGTCGGCAGTCCTACCTCCGTTGGTATGACGACCTCTGAGCCATGTGCCAACATGAATGGGGTTTCTCCCGTTGGTGTCCTTGCCGTGGTTCTGTAGGCCCATAACACTGCGCAGACCTCTTCTGTCCATCTACCCTTCGTATCTTCTAACCTCTTCTTGATTCCGTCCAAGATGGTTCTGTTTGTGACCTCGGTCTGGCCATTAGCCTGAGGACGACCAGGGGATGAGAATAAATGTTTAATCCCCACTCTTAGGCAATATTTTTCTAAGGAGGAGTTCTTGAACTGTGTCCCATTGTCTGAGATGAGAGTGTTCGGGAGGCCATATCTGCATATGACGTTCTTCCAAATGAACTGGAAGTTCTTCTGCTCTGTAATTATTATCATTGGTTCTGCCTCCACCCACTTCGAAAAATAGTCAATGGCAACTATCAAGAATCTATAGTTGTTGACAGCTCTTGGCAAAGGTCTTACTAAGTCAATTCCCCATACCGCAAATGGCCATGGAGAAGAGATTGACGTCATAGGCTGATGAGGTTGATGAGGGATGGCGGCGAACCTTTGACATTTGTCGCACCTCTTCACATAGTCTGCAGCGTCCTTAGACAAGGTAGGCCACCAATATCCCTGAGTGATAATCCTCTTGGATAAGGGTCTTCCCCCTATGTGGCTAGAGCAAGAACCCTCATGAACCTCCTGTAAGACCTGGGGTACTTCCACAGGATGCACACATCTGAGGAGAGGCAGTAGAAATCCCTTTTTGTACAATACGTCTCCTACTAATGAGAACTTTGCAGCCCTGTATCTCAACTTTCTCCTTTCCAGCTTGGAATCAGGTAGCTCTCCCTCTCTTAGGTACCTGACGAGCGGGTCGATCCATGAGTCTCCTAGGTTCACATTGTGACAAGAGCTACATACCTCATCCTCCTCGATGCTTGCTTTTCCTAAGACCTCGATTGGAATGGTCCTTCCCAAATATGTCTTCATTGCCGAGGCCAGCATTGCCAATGCATCAGCGTGGTTGTTGCTCAGTCGAGGCACTCTCTTCAGCTTTGCTTCTTCAAAATACTCTAGCAACCCTCTTACCTTCTTTAGGTATTTGGCCATCCTTTCGTCTTTGGCCTCGTATGGCCCCAACACTTAATTGACAACCAACCTCGAGTCGCTATGGAGTAGGAGTCGCTTTACTCGAAGAGTTGTTACCAATAAGAGACCTGCTATCATGGCCTCATACTCAGACTCGTTGTTGGAGGCCTGGAAGTTAAATCTCAAGGCGTACTCAATGTTGGCACCATCTGGAGCCGAGAGTATTAGCCCCGCGCCGCTTCCACTGTCACAGGAAGAGCCATCAACGAAGAGGCTCCATACGTCTGCATTTGATGAGAAGACCCCTTCTCTCATAACCCCCTTCTTGAAGAGGTATCGATCCTCTTTGTTCTCTTCCACTCTGCTCCGGGTTTTGCCTGGGATAACCTCTTTTCGGCCTCGAAAGACGTTTGGTGCAGTCTCTTCCGAATCTCGGAAGACACTACGGTTCATCTCTTCATCGTCATCTGAACCTTTCTTTGTCTCGGCCTCTTCCAAACCCCTATCGGCCTCTTCCCAAGTGAACTCTGCGACGAAGTCTGCGAGGGCCTGCCCCTTGATGGCTGTCCTAGGCTGGTAGGTAAGATCATATTCTCCTAGCTCGATGGCCCAGGTCATCAATCTTCCGGACTTCTCAGGCTTGTGCAGAACCTGCCTTAGTGGGGAGTCAGTGAGGACTACCATGGAATGAGCTTGGAAGTAAGGGTTCATCTTCCTTGAGGCATGTATCAGGGCATAAGCCAACTTCTCCATCCGGGGATAGTTTTGTTCAGACCCTTGAAGGGCCTTACTGTTGAAGTACACAGGCCTCTGGATTCCCTCCTCTTCCCGTACGATGACTGCGCTAATGGTTGACTTAGAGACTTCCAGATACACAAACAACCTCTCCCCCGTGATGGGCCGAGACAGCAACAAGGGAGACCCCAAGTAGGACTTGAGTTGGTCAAAGGCTTTTTCACACTCTTCGTCCCAGTGGAAGGCCTTTCTCAGAACTTTAAAGAACGGAAGACACTTATCCGTTGCCCTAGAAACAAACCTGTTAAGGGCTGCCACTCTTCTCGTGAGTCTCTGGACATCCTTGATACTCCTAGGAGTCTTCATGTCGAGCAAGGCTTTGATTTTCTCAGGGTTTGCTTCAATCCCCCTCTGATTAACGATGAACCCCAGGAACTTCCCGGCTCCTACCCCGAAGACACACTTCGCTGGGTTGAGCTTCATTCTGTACGAGTCCATGACATCAAAGGTCTTCTCAAGGTCTGCTACGTGAGTACACGCTTTCAGGCTCTTCGTTAGCATATCATCCACATACACCTCCATGGTCTTACCTATCTGCTCCTCGAATATCTTATTGACAAGACGTTGATACGTTGCCCCCGCATTTTTCAGACCAAAGGGAATCACCTTATAATAGTACGTCCCTTTGTCAGTAATGAAGGCTGTCTTCTCAGAGTCTTTGGCATCCATGAAGATTTGGTTATAACCTGAATAAGCATCTATGAAACTCATGAGCTCGTGCCCTGCCGTTGCATCCACCATCTGGTCTATCCTAGGTAAGGGATAGCTGTCCTTCGGGCAAGACTTGTTTAGGTCTGTGAAATCTACACACATTCGCCACTTTCCATTGGCCTTAGGCACAATGACTGCATTTAAGAGCCACTCCGGATAGGTAACCTCTCTTATGAACTCGGCCTCTTCCAACTTTTTCACCTCTTCCCGGATGACCTCATACTTCTCCCTGGAGTAGACTCTTCGCCTCTGCTTGATAGGCCTGGCATCTCTGTCCACATTGAGCTTGTGGGTCATGATCTCAGGGTCGATACCAGGCATGTCTGCGTGACTCCATGTGAAGACACTCTGCCTTCTCCTGAGGAAGTTTATCAGCTCTTCCTTGATCCTTGGCTCTAGGGCCTTGCCGACCTGGACGGTTTTTTCCGGCTCATCCTCATTGAGGACAATGGATTCTACCTCTTCCGCGGCCTCGCCCTTCTTCAATTTTGTTTCATCTCTCGGGTCGAGAGTGTCAATGCTGTAAGTGGTGGTTGCCCTCTTATGGGCCTCTCTCTCTTCGACCGAGTTGAAGTAACACTCCCTTGCCGTGGTCTGGTCCCCTTGCACTTCCCCTACTCTATAAGGAGTCGGGAATTTTAGCATCTGATGGACCGTCGAAGGAACGGCTTCAAACTCTTTGAGGGCCACTCTTCCGATGATGAGGTTGTAGGCCGAAAAGACATTTTCGTCCATAACAAAAAATTTGATCTTCTTGGTCAACCTCTTAGGCCACTCATCCCCCATCCGTACATCCATTTCATACATGCCTAAGGGGTGCACCTTTTCACCACTGAAGCCTATCAATGGGTGATGGTAGGGCACCAGCCTCGCCCTGCTAAGACCCAGGCTCTTGAAACAAGGCCAGAACATCACATCTGCTGAGCTTCCCCCATCTATGAGGATTCTCCCTACCTCGCACCCATGCACCCTTGTTGTTATGACCAAAGGGTCATCATGGGGGGCTACGATGCCCTTGAAGTCGAGTCTGGAGAACCCCACTATGAGGGTGTCCATGTCTACATTCTTCCTCTTCTGCGCTGCGTCAGAAGACGTTAGATTCACAACCTCGGTCTTGGCCACTGACCTGGCCTCTGCTACATGGGCCTTCCTATCGGCTACCTCAGAGCCACCTCCTGCAAATCCCCCACATATGGTTCTAACACCAAAGGATATCATGCCGACCCTTTTCACCAGGGTGTTGTCATCCTTTGGCGGAAGATCCGGGTCGTCTTCATCATCGCCCTCTGAGTCATTGTCCCTTCTGGCCGGGACATCGCCACGGCATCTGTCATTCCTTCTCTTCTTAGGGTCCTCTCTTCCACCCTTCGGAGCCTTGCCATCCACATACTTCCTCAGCTTTCCAGACTTTAGGATCTTCTCAATCTCATCCTTTAGAGCGAAGCATCTATCTGTGACATGGCCGTGATCCTGATGGAACTCACACCATAGGTTTTTGTTCCTCTTATGTGGCGGGGCCTTCAGTTTCTCAGGCCACCTCAGAGACCGGTCGGTCTTAATCTCATTGAGTATGTGCTCACAGCTCACAGTCAGAGGAGTATAATGAGCAAACTTGTCATCTCATGACCTCTTCTTCCCCTCTTTCTTACCCTGGGACTTTCCCGTGCTACCGCGGTTATCCTCCTCATACTTGGCTGCCATTACCTCTTTCGCATTCATCACCTTCCCTGCGGTGGACAGCAGCTCTGCCATAGACCTGGGGGGGGGGTCTTTCGCCAGCTTCCACAATAACTTCCCCTTCTGGAGGCCTCCTATCAGGGCGGTCATGGCTATGCTCTCTTCATAGTCTTCCACCTCCAATTTCTCTTTGTTGAATCTTGCTATGTAGTCTCTTAGGCTCTCACCCTTAGCCTGTTTGACATACAACAGGTGGGTGGTCTTCTTTTGAGGTCTTACCCCAAAGCAGAAGTTGTGGATGAACCGCTCAGCCAAGCCTTTGAAGTTCTTAATCGAGTTCTTCGGGAGGGAGGTGAACCAACTATGAGCTGCTCCTGTCAAGGTCCCTGAGAAGGCCCTGTACTTCATCTCATCAGGTATCGAGTAAATGTCTGCCGCCGACTGATACATCTCGATATGGTGCACAGGGTTAGTGCTGCCATCATACTTAGGAGTCACTGTAGGAGGCTTAAACTTGGCTGGGGTTGGGAACCCCACTATCCTAGCCACAAATGGGGATCCCTCTGAGTTACCCCTCTGTAATGGGTCCCTTCTCTTAATGAGGTCTCCTATCTTCTCCTCTAGGCGTTGGATAGAATCATTCCAGGGTCTTCTGTCTTCAACTTGGCCGAGGTTATCCCCTGCCACCTCCCTGCGATGGACAAAGGGTTCCCCAGCCACAACACACTGACTGTTGACCTCTTCCTGTTCCCTGGCTCTTCCTCCACAGGGTCGGCCTTGGTCTGGCCGACCTTGCCTACCCCCTCTCTGAGAGCCTGCTGCGCTCCTCGACCTTTATAGCCTCTGTCTTAGGTCGTTCACCGGGCCCAGCCTCTCGAAGGCCGACCCTCTGCTCAACCTGTCAAAGGCCGACCCTCTTTGTTGGGCCTCATCTCTTCTTCGGCCGACACATCCTTGACTCTGCTTAAGAGGTCGTACAGTGTTATCTGACACCTCATACGGATCCCAGCAGTCTTCAGGGGCCTCTTCAGCTTCTAGGTCATCATATCTGTCCTCTGGGTAAGGGTTTCCCTGCCTCCCCAGGCGCAAGCGCCTAGGGTCAGCAACGTCCCTCCTCCGTTGGGGTGCAGGTTGGTCCTTCATGGGCGCCTGGGGTGGTCCCCTGGCGTCAGGATGAGGCTGAACTTCCGCCGGAGTTATCATGTCCGGTGAGACTCCAGGTGGCCTCATCATCATGGTTTGGCTGAGCTGGGAAAATTGCTCCTTCATGGCTTGTTGTGTTGCAACTAAAGATTTCAAGGCTGCTGCCACCTCCGCCATTTCGGACTGGGGAGGAGCCTGACTGGAGCTAGCCCCTCCACCTCCGGGCGGCGGAAGAGGCGGTGGTAATTCTGGTGCCATGTGTTAACAATAAAGAGCTTGAGCAGCAAGTGAGCTTAATACCTTAAAGGACCTCTTTCAATGGTGAAACAGCTCCACGCAAGGGGTGGTTCCTGGTTCACCACCAGAGTCTCCGATGAGGTTAAGCAGAAAAAGAGGAAGAGACAGCTTCTCGTTCGCACAGACGGCGCCAAAATGATGATGTTAAGAATCAGCACCCCCGAATAAGGTGTTTCCAAGCTCAATATATGAATAACAATAGCAGCACAACTATATAAAGAGATAAGAGAAGGAGATGAGGATATGAGGAATCAACACCGGAATATAAGTGGTTCAGCCAATCTGGCCTACGTCCACTGTGAGTGTGTGAGTAATATCACTGAATGAAGGCACTAATGACCATGAATACAATTCTCTCAAGCTCTCTCACTCTACTGTATATTTAGACAGAGTTTTGGCTAGGGTTGAATAGCTGGGATCCCTTTGCAAGGTAGGGGATGACCCCTATATATAGTACCAAAGGGGGTGTAATGTACCCCCCATGCATGCAATGAGCATGTGTGTGGTATCCTCACCAATGTAGGAGTGCCATCTATCACTATCACATGTAAGTAATGATGATGAAATATTCTCCCACATGTGGAGAATAATCTTGTTACAACTGATTTGTTCCCATGTGTCCTTATCCAAATGTTCAACAGATGCTCGGTCGCCATGCTTGTGGATGACCTCGGCCTAGGAGAGGCCGAGCTGTAAAGGTTTGATAGTCGTTCAATCCGGGATGTGTCATAGAGAGTCTCGGCCTGGTCTCAGCCGAGACATTTTGCTGGGGTCGGCCCCAGCCGAGGTAGGAATGATTCCATGCTGACGTTTGCTAAGGCTTATTGTGACCTCGGCCCAAGCCGAGGTTGAACCAGTTCCAAGTTGAAGGTTATCAAGGATCCCTGCCACCTCGGCCTACCCTCGGCCGAGGTTGCCATACCCAGGTATATGAGAATGCTGTTGATGCCTGTGGTGCGCGTAGTGTCCATTGGGAGTGTATATGGTAGTGTCGACCTGGGCCGAGGTTGGTTTGGCCGAGGGATGATATCATGGGCCCATGGCCTACATAGGGTCGATCAATGTCTCGGCCTGATATCAGCCGAGGTTGGTGTCTCTAGGCCGAGGTTACACTTGAGAGATAGAGATGTAGAAAAGGGGACATTGTTGCTGGATCTTCAGCAGCCAGAATTTAAAAGAGCTGAACAGGTACTTTTGATTAAAATACAGTTGTATTATTTTTCTATAGAGTACAAGCAGTAATTTTATAAACAAAGTACATGCATCTCACCCAAAAGTACACGTGGAATTATTTTTACATTTACTTGTATATTGAAAATTTGCACATGTACTTTGGTCTTCTTTTCAAATAATGAATGTACATGCATAGTTTGATAAAGTACACGCACATTTTGTTTATTATCATTGATGTTTATGGCATGTTTAATATTTAAACATGATGTTTTCTTTTCACCAGGAAACAAAAAATAATAATCTCAAGAAAAAGATAGAAGATTTGTCATCCTCATTATTTAAAAAAGATGAAGAAATAAATTCAATTCAGAACTCAATGGTTTTGAGAATTCAGGAAAGAGTTGATAGGAAGCCCAAGATTAATGAACACCTTGTATATTCACATCTTATTCATGGTTTGTCAAAAGGAGATTAACAAAATAAGGCTTATACTGTCACATTTAAAAGAAAAAAAGGGCAGAACAATAAAGGCCAGAATAAAAAGGGTAGAACAAATGCAACACATGAAGTGGACCTTAAAATCTACAAGTGTTAAAAATACCTTACAAAAGATGCCCAGAATAAATTGAAACAATATTTGATGGAGGAGAAGGAAATAGGGTAAATCTTCTAATTGTTTATTTTTGTATTGAACTTTATGCATGTACTTTATAAAGTACACATGTATTTTATAAAGTATATGCATCTCTTTTTGAAGTACATGCATTTTTGCATCTAACTTTATGTGTGTACTTTATAAAGTACACACATATTCATAAAGTACATGCATTTTTGTATCTAACTTTATGCGTGTACTTTATTAAGTATAACCATTTCATAAAGTACACGCTTATTTTTATAAAGTACACGCATTTTTGTATTCAACTTTATGTGTGTACTTAATAAAGTACACGCATAAAGATAAAATACACGCGTATTATTATATGATCATAGATTATATACATGTTTCAATTATTCTTCTAACGTTAAAAGGGTCTGTTGGGGTGGAGTTTAAATCACACATCAACTTCTTCCTTTCTCTGTGTTCTACAAAGATTCTTTCCCTTCTGAGATGGCAGTTCGCATGACTGAGGCTTTTACTACTTGCCTTGAGGCATTGAATGACATGTGTTTGTACAATCTCAACTACGAGGCATTCAACTTGTGCCCGGTTACTTAGTGGCGTAATCATTCCATTGACGGGAATATTATAGAGGTGACTTTGTGGTTCTGGTACCCTGAAGACAATATGTTCTGCTTTGGCTTGAACGAGGCGTGTCCCATCTATGAAGAATTTTCTGCTATGTTAAGCATGGACCCAATGTTGCTACGACTATGCCTGACTTGTCCTGTTCTCCTTGGGTGTCACTAGCTGAATTATTGTATGTCTCTCCTTCTACTAACGCACGATTGGTGAATAGGGGAAATATCAACCTTCCGGTAGTGTTAAATTTTGCGTGCCTGAGAGACTGTACTAAAAATGGATTTGTTAGCACCAAATCCTTGGTATTGATGACCAGGATTCTCTTGGTGACTAGAGAAATGATGACGGACCCTAAGGTGGACACGATCATATCGTGGATGTCATATCATCTCAATACAACCGCTACCATATTGGCGAAGACATTGAATGGCTTGGATGATTTGAAATAAGGACGTGAGAACTTTTTATAAGATAAAAACGTGATGATATTCATGTGGTTGCCCAAGAGACTTCGCATTACAGTTCCCCCTGAGTAATATCTTACCGATGTCCCAAACTTGATTATGCGGTCCTTTCATAACTTTAGCTACACTATGGATAATTGGGTTAATGGGCCCGTGGAGCACATGGCTAGACACCTTCACTGGTTAGGGATGTGGTGAGGTGAATTGCAGACTATCCTGTAATTGGGCGACTATCGTCATGTCTGAATGGTAGGACTTTTGAGAAAGTGTGTAGTATAGGGTTCTAAACAAACAAAAGAACTATTTTTCAAATTTTCAATTTTAATTAACCCCAAAGTAAAATATAGCACCAGTTTTAAATCAATTATTGTTATTAAATAATTAACAAAATTTATCTTATCATAAGCATGCATATACGTGAGTATGGAAGATAAAATAATTCAAACATACAACGCCCGATGTACGAGGAAAACCCACAACGGGAAAAACCTCAGACGACCCAGCCACATAATCCACTATGATACAGATTTACACAAGTTGAAAGATGAATTACTCAACGACTCGAATCCCCGCAAGCCATCATGAATATTCAATCTTCAACCATTCATCCATAGTGATTATGCAAGAACCCACCCACTCAAATGCCATAACGTATGAGTTTTCACACGCCTCGATGTCCACTGAGCCAGGCTCAACAACCGTTTATGGAATAGAAAATGAAATCCATCATTTAGTCACCGCAACACCACAACACGAAGTCCACTGTGTGTAAACAGATGATATGGAATCTATCACAACGAACTAATTCTCACAAAGATCGTGGAGAATAAATGTTAATGCCCAAAAGAGGATCATTAAAGCATATATAAGGTGAAACTTGGACCCTAAACTACTTGGGTGAAAAGTAGGATTTTGGAAAGCTTTTTCGACGAGTTTGGTAACTCAAAATATAAGAATTTCTTTCAAAATAAAATGCCGCTCAACATTCCTATTTATAGGAGTTTTGTTCAAAATGAGATAAGGATGAAAAACACTTGGAAATCTCCAATAATAAAAAAATTTGTGAACTCGTTTGAACGATATTGAACCTCGCTCAAACGAAGTACATTATCTCGTTGGCATGACATTCAAACGAAATTTCCAATGATATTTAAGGGAGGCCAAGTTTTGACAAAATTGATCTCGTTCGATGTTGTTCTAACGAGGTGCCCTCGAAAAAATATAGAAAGATAAAATCATTTCAAAACATTTAAAGACAATTTTATAACAATCCCAACACCCAAATATAAATTATCCAAGGATTAAAATACATATGCATCCATACCTCAGAGATGCTCGGAACATAGAGATGGAAATGCGTCATTAAACACAACATATTATATAATCTTTGAAGCCTTTTCGCTACATCTCCATCTAAACTCGTCACAGGCTTGAAATATTAACAACATGAAGAATAACCTACGACTCAAGATTTTTTGTTCGAAATTAAGTCAATACATAAAAATTGACTCATTCGGAAAATTTTCCTTAAAAATATCCTCCTTTTGCAATTTCGGGACAAAACCAAAACAAAAACTCCTCTGAACCATTAAGCTCACTCAGAGACTCAATACCCAACCCCAAACGGAAAATTTACATACTGGAATGGGACATACGTAGAGTAGCTCTGCACGCTTGTAAATTTTGCCACATACTGTAATCCTGCACATTCACACATACCTTCAAATGCAAATAGAATATAACGATATAAAATATGCATAAGAATAAAACTCGCCTTATATCTAACAATCCCCACCTAAGTAAGATGTCTTCCACTCAGATAAAGATCTTCTCCTAACACTAATGTGAAAGATAACATTTCTACCTTTTTTTTTATTAAGGAATAAACAAAGAAAGAAATATTATAAACCATTTCTCCCTCGTAAAGCATATCTCCACAAAAGATCAGAACATGTGATATCAATAAGAAATAGAGGAAAGAATAATAGCATGCAACGGCATGAAGTGCGACATACACAACATAACAACACAAGCATAAATAATTTAATAATAATTAATTAACAATAATATTGATGAAAATATTATACCAACTTGAATACACAATGAAGCATGAGATACCATTGTAAAACAATAACAAGATATACTAATATGATCATATAGCATGACGATTTGAATAAAAGATAAATCAAATAGGAAACATGGATTAAATGCAAATGCAAAGACTTAAAATAAAAATACCATATATATAAATATGCAAAAAGATACCAATACCGCACAAGTATATATATGTATGTGTAGGGGGGGCTTGAAGATAATCTCGAGATTAGAGATAATCCCACCAGCTAATACAACAGACTCAAGGGATTAGCACAAGTATATATATGTATGTGTAGGGGGGCTTGAAGATAATCTCAAGATTAGAGATAATCCCCCCAGCTAATACAACAGACTCAAGTGATTAAGACAACAATGCAGCTCCGTGATTTAGCTCAGTAATACAGCTCAAGTGATGCAACTCAGCGAGGCATCTCAAGCGATACAGCTCAACAAGGCAGCTCAAGTGATGCAGCCCAGAGAGATCTTCCAGCAAAGAAATTGGCCGAGAGAGCTCATCCTTTAGTTCTATCATTTTACTTAGTCTTATTGTATCTTTTATTTATATTGACTATGAGATGTAATGATTATAATGTTATTTAGTGTGAGGTCGAACGGTACTCGTGCGAGACTAGGCCTGGCAGGGCCTGGGAGAGCTTTCATGCTCTATCGAATGACCTCGTCGTGGTAACTTCAGAGGGGCTTGGTTTGGAGGATTGAGAAGTGAGTCAGCGTTGGGGCCTATCCTAAACACTTAGATACACCTGGTAAAACACCAAAAGACCTTGACCGTGGAACCTTAGGCGGAGCAGCCTTGAGTCCCATCATGCGTTGAGTTGTGAACTACTTGTGCCTTATACTTATTGTCACATATACTGTAGGTGATGTCACTAGCCAACTAAGTAATGTCAAATCTGCACTTGAGTAAACCACTGTGGTATTTAGGGGTTGTCAGACAGTTGGTGGGCCACCTCTATGATGAAAGCCCCCTGACACACAGTGGTTAGGCAAAAGGCATGTCTTGGCATTTAATGTTTATGACATGGAGTTGAATATTCCATCAGGCATTTAATGTTTGTGACATAAAGTATGAAGGATGTCTTTCACAGTTGTAAAGAACTAGGGCATCTCGAGAGTGGTGGGAGGGTTATTTATTGGCCTTAACCACTTATAAGAGAAGTGGTTCCTTTTCTAGAGATTTTGGCTAGAGAGGGATTATCATCAGAAAGAAAGAAGTTATTGCAAAACCAGAGCTCTTAGTCATCCACCATTGTCATTTATTACGAAACTTTTAATATCTGACTGGAGACCTTTAATATCTGAGGGTGGGCGTGTTTGGCTTCCTGCCAAGGTGTATCCAGGGTGCTTACCTCTCTCTCCCTCTAAATGAGTTACTTCTGAGTTCATTATTATCTTCTGAGTTATACATGAGAGATTTGTGAGTTCAAACTGAGTTTATCTTCACTAGGTTGTGATTGTGTGTCTTGTAATTAATCAAGAGTGTTCCCGATTAACTTATCATTACTATGCTCAAAATGGATTACGCCTCCATCTAATCTAAACTACCCTCTTATATTTGGCCACTCCGTTGGGGAGGTATTCTTCTAGCAAAAGAGTATGGCGCAAGATAATGTTAATCGTAGACTCAAATTCGATGATATCCAATGAATGAGGAACAAGCGGCGAGAGATATGGAAGCTCCCAGAAGTGGGGTCCCTCCTAAGGTAGAGGTTCCCCAAGATCCGATAATGACTCGAGTCCCACCGGTCACCCAAGCCTCTATTAGTGATGTCCTAGGATTAGTGCAAATGACCCTCCTCATGAGTAAGTTTTTTGAGTTTTTACAGACACCTGAGGCTGCCAAGGTCCTAGGGGGAATGCATCCCAGTGCTTTTGTGACACCTGGGGTGGTCCCAGTGGCTCCGATGAACCCCACTCTGGCTGTTCCCACGGGGACTGGACCCATAGGCACAACACCCACTCCAGCCTCAACAACGAGTATAACGGGTGTAACCAGCATTCCATTAGTGGTCCCTCTAGCGACTCCCCTCACGATTGAGAAGATGCCGACGTCGGTGTTAGAAGAAATGAGGAATGAAATGCAAAAAGAGATGCTGAAGATGATAGCAGTCTCCTCACAATCGATCAGCGAGGTAGCTTCAGTGTATGATGATTTTTGCACGCCTTATCCCCAAGAATACAATGATGAGCCTTTCTCGAAGGATTACATCCCTCCCATCTTTGAGAAATACACTGGAAAAGGGGGGAACCCGAAGGAGCACATTAAACATTTCATCGAACATCTGGGGGCTCACTGTAACAACAAGAAACCCAGGATGAGGGAGTTCTCAAAATTATTAACCGATAAAGCTCATACGTGGTACTCTCATTTGGCGCCAAAGAGTGTTTTAATATGGGAGGAGATGCATATTCTTTTTGTCCAGAAGTTCTTTCTGGCAGAAGATGAGTTCACGTTAACATAATTGGGCAAGGAGAAACAACAACCAGGAGAAGATGCGATGGATTATGTTCAAAGATTTAGGGAGAGGTCCGTCAACGTGAGGAAAGAATCCAAAGAGTCAAAACTGTTACAACTCTGTATTGAGGGTTTGTTCCTAGAGTATATCTGTCACTTGATTAATGAAACTCGCGAAGGGACTTTCACAGCATTTCTGAAAGCAGCAAGGAATATATCATTGGTAGTTAGGCCAAGCCCTATTGCAGCACCACTGGTGTTCAGAAAGTTCGAGCCACCCGTTGCAGCACGCGGACACTCCCCACGGGTGGTATACGTCGATGGAGGTAAATGAAGCAAACAGTCGAAGAAGGATAATAAGAGAAAGTTTGGTAAATATAGGGAAGACCCACCACCGTTACCCTGCACAGTTGAGGAGGCTGTTAGCTATTACAATGCCATGGTTCAAGGAGGAACGGTGTATGAACCTAAGGGCATTCCCGTCGTGGAGCTAGATGAAGCAACGAGAGAAAATCCTAAATACTGTCATATCTATCAAAAGGTGGGTCATCCAACGGAGACTTGTTTCATGTTAAGAAAGATTATCAGCAAGCACATGAAGATAGGGACTTTGCAAATCCCTCAAGAGAATAATGTGAATGTCAACCCCCTCCCACCTCACGGGGCGAACTTAGTGATTGCCTATGATGAGGAGGCAGAACGTGAGACAAGGGAACTTGAGTTCCAACGAGAGGACTTTGAAGGTACTTTAGAAGATTGCATAAAGGTCATGGCCAATGTGGTCATTATCTACGATGAAGCAAGTGCAAGGGACATAGAGGAGGTATACAACCTGGAAGGGGAGGACATGTACCCAAGTTTAGAGTATCAAGTTGTTTTGCGGTCACCCAAGTTCTCGTGGTTCTATGACCAAGTGGGAATACATAAGGAAAGCCGTTTAGAGATAACACAGGTAATCTTGGATATTGCAAAGAAGAACGCGATACCCTCGTTAAGATAGAAAGGTCCCATGGCCAGACTGGTGAGAAAGTTCTTATCCGAAGTAACTTTTAGTGATATTGACATGACCGTGAGATTCCCACACAACAGACCCTTATACATAACGACAAGTATCAATGGGGTAAGCTTCGCGAGGGCACTAATGGATGGAGGTGCATCGATAAACATCTTCTTATCAGTTCCTTCCAGATAGCTAACATTCGGGAGGAAAGACTAATACCAATGACTTTGATGATTTCTAGTTACGACAATCAATCATCCAAATCCATTAGGTTCATGAATGTGGGGATCGTAATGGGAAACCTTACCTCGCACATCAAGTTTCATGTGATTGAAAGTACTACTTCCTACCACTTACTGATAGGGAGAGTATGGATGCACAACCAAGGCCTGGTCGCTTCGATATATTACTAATGTGCAAAGGCAAACGTTAAAGGGATCGATATCGTCATACGTGCCATTAAGAAGCCTTTTTGCCACCGAAGAAGCTCATTTAGTAGATGCAACCTTTTACACAGAGCTGGAGGAAGATGCCAGGGTGCTGACAAGAAGGATGGAAGGAGCAAAAGTTCCCTCTATCAGGGAAAGGATGGGGCTTGTGAATGGCCAAGGCAACGAAGGAACAAAGGGAAAGGTAGTAATGAAAGAAGTTTACTTGGCTAATCCCAAGAAGCAACATCTGTCGAAGTAACTTAGAGACATGATGAGACCCATAATGAATTTGATGGATCACGAGACCCAACGACAGAGTGTGCTGAGAAGATTTTTAGGGAATAGGTTGGTTGAGGATTCAAGAGAGGAAAATAAAGGAAGTCGCAACGACGAGAAGACAGTGTAAGAAGAAGATTACTGAGGATGGAAGAGTGATCCACCTTTTATAAGGGTTTGAGAGGGCAGCCGAAGGAGCTGATTCATAGGCTGTCATAATATGTGAGTGCTCCTTGGTGGACCAGCAAGGGAAGTGCATGGTCATTGATAACTCAAGTATACAGGAATTTATGGAGGACATAGCCGAAGAACCAGACTACATGATGGATCGTCGGAAACCCTAGGTGAAAGAGTTGGAACAGTTGAACCTAGCCAAAGATGGAGAAGATGCGAGGCCCATCTTTATTTTGAAGGATCTGAGCGCAGTAAGGAGAGAAGCTTTGATTGAGTTGATTCGGGAATTTAGGGATGTCTTTGCATGGAATTACACAGAGATGAAAGGGTAAGATGAAGAGGTTAGTTGCTACAAACTAAACGTTATACCTTCATCCATACCGGTGAAGCAAGCCACAAGAATATACAAGCCAGTGAAGTTGCAAGGTTATATGATCTTAGTTTAATTCGTAGAATACACACACACGCAATCTAATTTTAATATTAGTTATAAAGAGGTATTCTTTAATTTCAATTTAAACGCGATTTCACAAGTTTGCAAGAACAAATTTCAATGAATGCAAAGGGATTGATGACTTGACTAAATTAGTACAAAGTTATTCCAATTATATTCATTTTATCCTAAGCATACATCTAGGTGAATTAATAAAATGAAATGCGAAAATCCCAACCACAACACGCCGATGTACGAGGAAAACCCAAATGGGAAAAACCTCGGACGGCTGGGCCTAGACAAAATCCACTACAACAATAGGTTTTACAAGAGACTCAAAAGACTTACAGACATTGACTCACTCAAGACTTGCTTATGCCGTCCTCGACCTCTGAAGTTGTAGTCCGCGAAGCTCCAACGCGTTGCTCAACACTCCTCGTGTTGCGGTATCCACCGAAGCCCAAAACCACCGTCTCCTCAAAGCTTGAATGCAGAGATCCACCGCAAACTTGATTGTTGAATGTGAATTTGATTGAAGGGGCTTTGTTTTAAAAGATGATAAAAATGTTGGAGTTGATTTTTATCAAAAAGAGGGAAGTTGTGGAAAAGGTTCTCACAAGAATAATCAACTTCCTTGTCATTTGAAACTCATTTTCGTCCATCTAAAATAACTGAAAAAGTAGTGGGCAAAAACAGTTATGGGAAAAAAACTGCTTAAAAAATCAGACCTGGCAGAACTCGTTCGAACGAGGTCGTTCGAACGACTTCTCGTTCGAACGAGTTATCTAACGGCGTGCCCGTATAGAACTATAGAGGTCGTTAGAAACCTCGTTCGAACGAGGTCGTTCAAACGACCTTTCTAACGAACTTCTAACGAAGCTCCAGTATAGGCTGGCTAAAGTCGTTAGATCCAGGTCGTTCGAACGACCTGGATTAAACTTCGAACGAGATTTTAATTTTTGCCCAAAATTGTTCAAATTTATTCCAAGGATTTTTCTTTATGAACATTACTTATTTGCGAACATTTTCTTATGTGAAATATTCTTGATTAGTCAAAATAATCTAACATATAAAATTATATTTTGGTCATATACCTTTGTAGGATAGCTAGCATGGCATGGATATTGATGACGCATGAACTTTGGATGCGATGCTTGAATCTTTGCGTTGAATGATGCTTGTTACTGTATGACCCAAAATTATTTTGTCCAACGGAATATAGCCAATATAACAAATGACTCGATTGGAAATTTGTCCTTACAGCCAGAGCTGGATTTAAAGGTCAAGGATGAGGTCTAACGGTTGCTAGCAATAGGGTTTATTGAGCCAATCCAACATCCACTATAGCTTTTAAGCATCGTTCCAGTAGGAAATAAGGATAAGAATAAAATAAGAATCTGTGTAGACTTCAGGGACCTAAATAGAGCTTGCTCGAAAGATGAGTTCCCTCTACCTTCCGTCGATAGCTTCATTGATGCAATGGTTGGTCATGAAATGTACAGCTTCATGGACAGGTATGTGGGATACAACCAGATCAAGATGGATCGGGATGACGCAGAGAAAGCGACATCCCAGACCCCGTTGGGCAACTTCATGTATAAGGTAATGCCGTTCGTATTAAAGAACACCGGGGTGACGTATCAAAAGATAATGATAGCCATTTTCCATGATTTCTTCCATAAATTCCTAGAGTTCTATGTGAATCACTTGGTTATAAAATCGAATAAGGAGGAGTCCCATTTAGACTACATAAGGAAGGTGTTCATTCTCTGTAGAAAATACAAGTTGAAGTAAACCCACTAAAGTGTGCCTTCGGGGTCATAAGAGGTTAGTTCTTAGGGTTCGTGGTAGATCGGCAGGGAGTAAAGATGGACCAGGACAAGAAGCACGCTATCTTGGAAATTCCATGCATAAAAATGACAAAAGAGATTAAAAGTTTCCTCGTTAAAGTCTTTTATCTCAAGAGATTTGTGTCGGGGTTGGTCGATATAACTCACCTGTTGATGGAGCTACCGTGAAAGGGAAAAAAGTTCAAGTGGGAGGAATCACATCAGGAATCTCTGAACGGGTTGAAGAAGCTACTGACCCCTCCACAGATAATGATTTATCCCAAACCTGGAATATTATTGCAGCTCTACCTCACGTCCACCACCAGGTCCATCAAAGCACTCTTAGCACAAGATGTAGATGGGCAAGAAAGACCAGTCTACTACTTGAGCAGAATCATGCATGGACCAGGGAGAAACTACAGTAATGTAGAAAGACATTATTTATCCTTGGTGTTCGTAGCACAAAAACTTAGGCATTATATGTTATCTTTCACGATTCACATTGTGACAAGGTGTGATCTAATTAAGTTTTTGTTGGCAAGAACTATCTTGATTGCAAGAGCAGCTAGGTGGTTTCTCATCCTCTCAGAATATGACTTAAAGTGCGTGGTTCCTTGTGCAATCATAAGCCAGGCGTATGTAGACTTGTTGGCGATTTTCCCATCTGGAGTATTTGAGCCACCTTGAGAGGACATCCCGGGGGACGACTTACAGGAAATTATTTTGGAGGCTGACCTTGAAGAATGGATGACGCAATTCGATGGTTCTTCGACAGAAAAGAAAGGGGGCAGGGGTTATTCTCTCTAAAGGAAAGAAGGAGTTTTTCCTTTCCAATAAATTAGATTTGCCTTGCTCCAACAATAAAATAGAGTATGAGGCATTGGTACTTGGGTTACTAGAGGCCTTTCGAAGGGGCATCCATTCACTGTGTATCAAAGGTGATTCAAACTTGGTAGTTCAACAGGTGAAATGAGAGTATGTGTTGAAGCACCTCAACCTAGTGCCCTATAAAACGATCACCCAACGGATGATTAACCAGTTCCATTGAGTTGAGGTAAAAAGACATCTTAGAATGATGAACCGATATGTTGGCGCCTATGCCACCATTGCACAAAAATTGGCTATAAAGATCGATACAACTACTGTGGTGATCCAACGAAGAACAACCCCATCGGTGGTAAAATTAATCCTACCCATGGAGAGAGATTCAGATTATAGAGGAGAGATAAAAAAATAGTTAGAGTCTGGGGAAGGCAAGATGGAGCTGAGGGAGCTAGCATAGTACTTCGTCAATCATGGAAACTTATACTTCAGGAATGCGGGAGGATGGTTATCAAGGTGTGTTGGCCCAGAAGAGGCAGAACAAAGGTTGAGGAAGATGAACGAGATCCACTGCGAAACAACAGAGATCCCGTTATAGAGGAGAATCCAAAGGGAAGGGTATATCTGGCCAACGATGAAACAAGACGCAACCGAGTTACAACGGAGGTGCGATAAGTGCCAACTCTTCTTTCAAGCATCTGACTGTCACTTCGTTGAGTCTCAAGCAAATTAAAGGCAACCTTATATTGACTTCATCAAAGACAGGGTTGTTCCTATGGAGAAAACATACGCGATGGGACTTAAACAGAGGGCCCCACGGTTCTATGTCCAAAATGAACAACTTTATCAGAGAGGAAACTTCAACAGGCCATTGAGATGCATCACTAAAGAGGAGGCAACCGAAGTGTTGAAATAAGCTCATGATCCAACCCACATTGGAGGGGCAAAGCTATATGATCAACTAATGACCTTAGGGTATTATTGGCCAACCATAGAGAAGGACTCTGCTAAGTTTGTGCAAAAGTGCAAGGCATGCCAGCTGCATGGGAATATGATTCATGCTCCTTCGGTGGATCTACATTCTTTAGCCACTCCTTATCCATTCCATAATTGGGTGTTTGATCTGGTAGGAGTGATACATCCTTCATCGAGAGGAAATATTTGGATATTTTTGGCAATATAGTGCTTTACAAAGTGGGACGAAATGATACCTATCAGAAGAGCAACGACGGGCATGGTGGCTAATTTATCAGAGAATACATGATTTGCCATTTTGGGATCTCGAAAGTCATCCTCTCTGATAATGAAACCCCTTCATCAACAAAGAGGTAATGATGCTCATTGACAAATACTCCATCGTCCATCATACTTCAACGGTGGCATATTTTAAGGGGAACGGGTAGGCCGAAGCGACTAATAAGACCCTGTTTAATATTTTAGCTAAAATGATGAAAGATTTCCCTGAATCATGGGATGACAAGATACCAAAAGTACTGTGGGCCTATCGAATGACCAAGATAAAACCCAATGGATACACGTCGTTCTCCCTTATGTACGGAGCTGAAGCAATCCCGCCAGTAGAGTTGGAGGTTCCTTCTGCCCGTTATGCCCTACGAAGTAGCATTCTCCCTCAGAGTAGACACGTACAGTTAGAGGCATTGGATGAACACAGAGATAACGAGATGCAACACTTCCAAATGTACATGAAATAACTCGCGAGGGCATACGATAACTTGGTGAGACCAAGGAAGTTCGTTGAAGGAGACCGCATTCTAAAAGAAGCGGTGGAACACATCAGAGGGCTTCCTCTACCTAAGTTCTCAGCTAGGAACCTTTCATTGTGAAGGAGGCTCACGATTCAGGTTACTATTTAATTTCAAAGATGGAAGAAGATAAACCATTTAAAATTAATAACAAATGGTTGAAGGTCTATCATGTATAAGTGAGTAACCTTAGAAAGATGATGTACCTAGTTTTCATGAATATACAAATTGTTTTTTTTGAAGTTATACTGTTTGTTGCAACTAAAGTGAGATGGAATATTGTAGAACTTTATTTTTTTTGCAAGTAGTTATAACACAGAGATGACAAGAAGATAAGGTAAACTTCTCTTTCATTCATAAAATGGGGAGTGTATTACAAAATTGGGAACTACTGCTTAAGAATTATATTAGAAGAAAAACAAAAATTTGTACAAGTGTTTGGGGGGGGGGGTCATTGGACTAGGAGAAACCATAAGTAGGGGGCAGAGAAAAAGTCCCCAGGCAAGCCCGAAGAAGCTTGCAAGCAAGAATGCTGGCCGCTGATAGAAACCTCCAGCCTCGTTTGAACTTGAGCCCGCTCAATAAGCAATTTCTCTCATTTTAACTTGGCTAGACGAAGAGCTTCCTTTATATCCTCCACCTTTTGATTTACATCTTCGATTAGAGGTGTTAACTTGGCCAGTCTCTCCTCTTTAATCTGTTGAGTTTCTAAGTGCTTCTGCAGTAGCTCCCTCTAACTTTCCAACTGCTAACTCTTCAAAGTTTTCAAGTGCCCGATCAACCAATTGAATTGGAAGCCATCTCTGCCCAACTCCTTCAAATAGTCTAAGAATTGATTTAGGAGGGGCCTAGTGACATTTGCAATGGGGGTAGTGACAAGCTCAGAAATAACGGTTTCCATGCCTTGAAGCCTATGGCTCATCACTAAAATGTTTGAACGAAGACAGTCAACGGTAAAAGTGTCAGAATAGTGTGTAGCGACTCGTTTAATCACCAAACGATGGCATGCAGGTATTTGAGGCGAGTGGTAAAGAACCATGAGGTAAAAGTTACGAGGATTCAGTGCAGGAAAAGGAAGATCACAGCTGGATTTGCTATCATCCGGAACACCCATCGTGGAACCTTGGTCGTCATAACTTGATTCCTCAGATATAGCTGGGTCTGGATGACGAGAGGTGAGAGGCAAAGGAACTGGTCGAGATTTCTCTTCATCACGAAGGAACTCCTTAGCAACTTGAGGGTAGAAAGTGAAACAATGAGTTCAATGAAAAATTTTAACAAGTGGGTTTCATTGTTAAGTCACCGTTAGTGGTGGAGTTTTACTAAAAATCTTAACAAGTGGTTTTTATTGTTAAGTCACTGTTTTTGGTGGAGTTTTACGAAAAATATTAACAAGTGTTTTCATTGTTAAGTCACCATTATAGGTGGAGTTTACGAAAAATCTTAACAAGTGGTTTTCATTGTTAAGTCACCATTATATGTGGAGTTTCACGAAGAATCTTAACAAGTAGTTTTCATTGTTCACCGTTATAGGTGGAGTTTACGAAAAACCTTAAACAAGTGGCTTTCATTATTTGAACGTTTGAAAATAAGATTCTTCTAACAATGAGATTGCACATTGTCAAGATAAAGGATAAACACCACGAAACAAAGAGAAAATGGCAAAATACCTCAGCAACTGCTGGAGTGAGAACGGGATATGGGAAAGAAGCTGCAACGGTAAGCACCGAAGTGGTCAAGTTCATCTCCTCAAGAGCTTTTGCAGAATCCTCAATTAGAGGAACTTCAGATAGAGGAACCTCAACACTTGATGAAGCTCCTACTTCAACAAAAGGAATTAGGACCAAGGTTGGGTATGGGCTTGAAGGGGCTGTTCGATCTCCCACAGACACATCATCCCTTGTAGGGGCAGAATAAGGACCACAGTGAGTAGATAAGCCAAAAGTAGCCCTACTAACGGGTGGAGTCCCAATGGATGATGGCAGAGTTAAGCCTGGAGCAAGCTGGGAATATAAAACTAAGTGTTAGAAGCAAGGTACATCACACAAATAAGGGGTAAAGTGCACATCCAACCTACCTCAGTGATGTGGGAAAAAGGGGAAAACTTAGATATGGGCCTTAATAGTGGAGGCTGAAGAAAGAAATTAGCCAGCGCATAAGCTAGTAACGAGGCAACTTCAACCTGAAATACACCAAATTTTATTAAAGATTCAACAAAGTGAGAGGGATAGAAAAGAAAGATCTAAAAGTGTTTAGAACTTGTTACCTCTGGACAACTTTGCAAAATAGGAACGATATCTAGAGGAACTTCCAGTTGAGGGGATGACTCAGAAGAAATTGGGGGAGATCCCTCTGGGTGAGAGGAAACTTCCATAGGGTCAATAGGGGAAACAACCACCTTAGCACCCTTTGTCGTACGTCGGGAGACCAAACGACATGAATAAGTGAGCCCGGTCATGGGAGAATGGGGGGTTTTCATCAATGAAACCATTCCTAAATCGCCCCCCACGAAAGGACTCACAGGAGGGTTGTGTCTTTCTTTTTCAGTATCCCGCGTCAAGTTGCTAAGAGTTAGACAAATACCATTTGTTATAGAAAAATGAGAAAAACACGTGCATACCTCTGATATAGGGGGATAATGGGACGATATCACCTTTGGCGAGGAAGGAGGGGAAGTAGTTGGTGAAGACCTCTCCATGGGATGGTGCTCAACAATATGACAATCATCCAACGCCATAACTCTAATGGCAGAAGGAGGTGGGGTGAGATGTACATCAGGAGCTCGTTTCTGTAATAACCCGCGTAATTTTGGGCTATTTTAATTAATTTTTGGAAAATGGAGGAAAATAAAGTTTTAGATAAAATTATTTTTATTGCTCAAATATGTTGGTTATTATTTTTAAAGGCGAGAATTTCAAACGGTTTCGAAAACGGAGTTAAAACGGATTTTAAAATGATTTTAAAATGTTTTTAACTCTTGGAGTTGTTTTGACTTCCAACTCTTCCTTTCTTTGCCTTATTTAAAGGAGTCTTTTGGATTCCAACTCTTCATTTCTTTTCATTATAAAAGGAAGTCGTGGGCAAACCTTTTAACCTACTTTTGGCACAAATTTTGGCGGCAAATATATTTTATATTCCTCTTCTTTTTATATACACATTGCCCCTTGAGATTTGTGAGTTCCAACCTTAGATTAGAGGTGTTCTTGGGGCTATTTTGTTGGAGGTTCTTGGAGGAGCTTTTGTAGATCTTTTGTGTTGATCTTGAGGATGTGATCGTTGGTTTCTCATCATGGTTTGAGGTATGGGGTTTTACACAATATGTTCTTAAATCTCGCGAGTGTCATTCTCTTTGAATTCTTGTTAATTGAACTCATATTTGAATTCTTAAATTCATTGAAATCTGGAAAATAATTGTTGAAATTATTTTGATTCATGTGGTATCATTATATTGTTGTTGAGCACGTTGTCATGAGATTTTAATATGGCACGGATGTTGGGCACCCGCCAAAATTCCTGTTTTCCGGGCTATGGCTTGATAAAGCATATACGAATGTGGTGAGGCCTGGTGACCCAGTTAAAGTGTTGTTGAGAAATTATATTGATAAATGCTTTGAGATTTGAATTTTGATTTGAATATTCGTACTCGTGTTGTTACATTTTATTCGTTGCTAATCCGTATTTGTTGAGCATAATTCCTGTCGTATTGTGTACTTCCCCATATTTTCTTTTAGTGGCAGGTTAGCGCGGATTTTGGGGCGCTATGGAGATTGATTTTAGCGAGGATTGTTTGGGAAAGATTTGTATTATTTTGATGTATAGAGCTTTGGAGATTTGTGTTTTTATTCGAGTTAGATAGTTGTAATTTTAATTCGAGAGACTTATTGTAATTGAAGAGATTGAGATTAATGGATTTATATTATTGTGGGTTTATTTAGATGCTCTATACCTTGTCACTTGTGGATTTGGATTTATTTTATCGTATTAGCGCTCCGTTCGCTCTCCCCGGGCGGGCGGGGTGTTACAGTTTCTTCTGGGACTTAGTACCCAAAGTCTTTTTTGTCGCACCAGCAGTACTAAGACTTAGAGGAACTCTTGAGATTTTCCTTCGCTTCGACCCTCATTCAGACCGATCTATTAAGATGGTGGGGAAGGCAACAACAGGAGAAACGACGGGAGTGTGTCGTTGAAACTCAAAATTTATTCGTTCCACCTTAGCTTGAATTTTCTTTCTTAACTCCTCACTCGCTTCGGCAGACATAGGAGGAGGAACAGAGGAAATGGGGAATGCATCCAAGGGAGCTAAAGGTTGAGGTTGGAACTTAGACTTTGAAGATGTACCACTCTTGGATCTCCTAGTTTTTTTTTAACTTGTGGCTTAGAAGGTCCTTCGCGAGAAGCTGCATCGGTTGTAACACCCTCACTAAAACACCTTCAGTAGGGGCGGGCTGCTTTGGGGTTGAAACATTCTTGGGTTTGGGTGTGGCAGTAGGGATCATGGGGAAATAAGGAGGTATCTCGCTGGGAGAATCTTTAGGAGTCTTACTTAAAGGTAACTCAAATATAAGAATAGAGTTGCCCTTGAGGCCTAATTCCAAGGCAGGGAAGGAAAGAACTGCGGGATACTAGGGGGATTTGCATGAATTCACGAATCCTGGTCAGTTGCATCAGCCAGAATTTGGTGGCAAAAGAAGTGAACACATACCCTTTTCTAGTGGCATTGGGTATGGTAACTCGACCATCCATAGTATAAGTTATGATAAGTACCGCCATAGAAAGGTAGGAAGTGCAGGCCTCATAAAAAGTAGCCCTTTTATTCGTTAACTGAAATACAGGCTGAGGAGCCCCTAGATCAAAACCGAACTGCCTACTGCACCGATGGAGGTCACTGAGTGAATGAAGGAAGGAACCCAGGGGTGAATAGAAGCACGACGGCTTGCGAAGGATCTTCTACAACCGAAACGAAAGTGACGGTTCTAGCTACAGAAGAGAAAAAATTCCAAGTATGCGCGAAGGTTGATTCTCCATATGGCCTCACGAGGAAGGAATCTAAACAGTCAAAAACATCCATTATCTCCTTTTGACTTTATTTTTTATGGAATCACATGAGGTGAGGGGGCTTGATGCCTTGGCTCAAGGGATAAGGAAAAAATTTGGTGACAATAGCAGGAAAGCGGGTGTAGAGGAAACCCATTAAGATAATGGTATTAGCGAAATTGGAAAGGTTGTAACGGCCAAGGGACCGTTTCATGTCAAGGTGGGTTCGATCCAACTAAGTGTAGAGGGACCCCAGAGAAATAGTGGCCAGGGGAAGATTAAGACCTCTGGTCAAATGAATGAAGGTATTTATGAGGTCCCTCCAAGACTGGTCGTTGTGTTTCCCAGTCAAGAAGAAATGGGAAAGCAACACAAGGATGTAGGCTAGTAATTCTAAGGATGTACCTTTACCCTTGCCTGTGATAGAAGTGATATCCTTCGTAGTAGGAGCTTCGAAGAAATAGTTGATTAAGGGAGTAAAGGTAGGTTTTTTGGAAGACCTAGTGCAGCAATGGCAAATTCGATCCAGCTCAGCCCGATCAACAGTTTCTTCGGCATCCAAGGCCTCATCAAGATAAGTAAACTCATCCATGGGTTCAAACCCATATAACTCACAGACATCTTCCAAGGAAATGGTAAGCTCCCCCTAAGCAGTAAAGAAAGTATGAGTTGTGATGTTCCATCCGGAGACCAACATTTAGAGTGCAGCGTTGCACTTAGATAGAATGAACTCCCCAAACTAGTTGGATCGGTGAAGACCAACTTTGGTAACAACTGTAGTGTGGGAGCTTTGCATATGTGCATGCCAGGCGATAAAATGAGCTGGAAAGTCACCACGATCAGGGATCAAGGAAAGTCACCATGATCCAATCTGAAGCGCATAATTCCCTTTGGAGGAAGAAAACCCCATTTGGATGATTCCTCGTCTTCATCACCCAACATCAAAGGGTCATATTTGTCTGAAAAACTACAAGTCTTGCATGCATAAGAGAAGTCATCGTCTTTGGCAAAGATTGGATACTGATGGTAAAAACTTAGTTGCTCCCGACGAGCAACATCCAAGGCGGTGGCGCCGACAGTGGCAGCAACGACAGAGGCGGTAACAGTGGAGGTTGGTTGAGCACTGGTGTTGATAGCCTTGGTAACACTTGAAGAGGCCATAACAGATGGAGATAAAAGGAAAAAGTTTAGCGAAGAAGGGATATGGACAAAAATAGAGGAGTATGGCCACAGGCGGAGGTGAAGAAGATGATAAGAGAAAAGAAACCAAAGAAAACCTTGATAACAATGGAGGTTTGAGTTTTTTTCTCTCTCTAAGTTCTCTAGGAGTTGAAAAAGACAAAGACAAAGACAAAGTAAGGGAAAAATGGCTAAGTGTTTTGAATAATAGACATTTGAAATCCTTTAGTTCGCCTTTTTGAGTTTCCCATCATTGCACGTGCAAAGCCGCCGAAAATCATTTCAAGTGGACATGTTGCACATTGAAAAGTGTTATGACAGTTGAAAAGATGGCACCACGTCATTAATGAAGTGATGCATGGGGAATAGAAAGGGTTTTCTTCCAAAACAAGTTTGAGTTTGGCACCAAAATTTTTGTCTGACATATCCAGTATCCTACAACACAGAAGCTGTCCTAATGATTCGAAATTCCCCGATGTCCCCTCTCCACAAGTCCAAACAGTGTTTAACTGTGACTCAACTACATCGGAAAGAGAATTTTACTTTTTTGAATAAGACAAAATGAAGATGAAATGTCAAAGCATGAAATTGGGGAGAATTTTATAATTCAACAGTTACTTTGAGGAGAAGTCCACAAGTTGAAATGCCAGGAATGCCTAGGAGGAAAATTTCAAACCGCTAGGGGCACTCCTAATGCAAATACCAACTACTTACACCTATACTTCACAAACGACACGAAATAGCACAGACATGGGATAATTTCACTTCCTAAGAGTCAGATGGATAGTTAACAGGCTCCCAAGGCGTTTCAGAAAAATTCAAATAACTAAAGAAGAAAAGGCAGAACGGTTGAGGCTTAATGACAAGGAAAAGTTGTGATGTCTCTTCGCCAATCGCCGACAGGCCACAACGCTTTGGTTAAGGTACAGCGGGGAGAATTTTACATTTTCCTGGAAATGATAACATCAAAAGTTGTAACAAAGACTAAAATGCTAGAATTTTTTCACAAATATAAGGTCCATTGGATTGAGAAGTTTTCGTGCAGACATTACTTGTTCCCACAACAAATCTCTGCATGAAGGGGCAAATGTAAGGTGGGCTTGAAGATATTCTCGAGATTAGAGATAATCCACCCAGCTAATATAACAGACTCAAAGTATTAAGACTGTGATATAGCTCAATGAGGCAGCTCAAGCGATGCAACTCAAGCGATCCAGCTCAGCAAGGCATCTCAAGTGATGCAGCCCAGAGAGATCTTCCAGTGAAGAAGCTGGCCGAGAGAGCTCATTCTTTAGTTCTATTATTTTACTTAGTCCTGTTGTATCTTTTATTTATATTGACTATGAGATATAACGATTATAATGTTATTTAGTGTGAGGTCGAACGATACTCACGAGAGATCAGGCCTGGCAGGGCCTGAGAGAGCTTTCATTCTCTTTTGAATGACCTCGTCATGGGAACTTCAGAGGGACTTGGTTTATAGGATTAAGAAGTAAGGCAGCGTTGGTGCCTGTACTGACCATATTAGATACACCTAGTAAAACACCAAAAGACCTTGACCGTGGAACCTTGGGCAGAGCAGCCTTGAGTCCCATCGTGCATTGAGTTGTGAACCATTTGTGACTTCTACTCAATGTCACATATACTGTAGGTATTTTCACTAGCCAGCTAAGCAATGTCAAATCCTCACTTGAGCAAACCACTGTGGTATTTAGGGGCTGTCAAAAATTTGGTGGGCCACCTTTGTGATGACAGCCCCCTGACACACAGTGGTTAGGCAAAAGGCATGTCTTGGCATTTAATATTTATGACATGGAGTCGACTAGTTCATCAGGCATTTAATGTTTGTGACATAACGTATGAAGGATGTCTTTCACAGTTGTAAAGGACTGGGGCATCTCGGGAGTGGTGTGAGGGATATTTATTGGCCTCAACCACTTCTAAGGGAAGAGGTTCCTTTTCTAGAGGTTTGGCTAGAGAGGGATTATCATCAGATAGAAAGAAGTTATTGCAAAACCAGAGCTCTTACTCATCCACCGTTGTCATTTATTACGAAGCTTTTAATATCTGAATGGAGACCATTGAGGGTTGGTGTGTTTGGTTGCCTGCCAAGGTGTATCTAGGGTGTTTACCTCTCTCTCCCTCTAAATGAGTTACTTCTGAGTTCATTATTATCTTCTGAGTTATACACAAGAGATTTGTGAGTTTAGACTGAGTTTATCTTCACTAGGTTGTGATTATGTGTCTTGTAATTAATCAAGACTGTTCCCGATTAACTTATCATTACTATGCTCAACACGGGTTACGCCTCCATCTAATCTAAACTACCCTCTTACAGTATGTGTGTGTGTGTGTATATATATATATATATATATATATATATATATATATATACCATAAAAATAACAAAACCATATATGATTTACACAAAATCATAGTATCAGTGTGTCTAAACAAATGGCACGGAGTGAAGGGGCGTGAAATAGAAGCAAATGAATTATGACCAAATCACTCAAAAATGTTCAAGGTGTTCTATCTAATCGCAAAACTTTATCAAACTAGGATTTAGCCTTAAGTGACATATAAAGTGAACTCAGACAACAAATAAGCATAATGAACACAAGCCAAGAATATTGATGATTCTACAAATTAATAGCGTCATGACATGGTAAGCATAACTTGAATTCATTATGAAAACTAGTTAATCTTCAACTATAAAATCCTGAAAAGCATAAAAAAAATATCATATTTTTCAATCAATTATTTTTAAGATGCTTTTTTTTTTAAAATCAAATAATAAGCATGTTGGCCATTAATATTTTCTTTTTGTCTATCATTCTTTAAGCTCTTTCCAACGGTGGCTTTCTCGCAAAGGAGATTTGCTTATTTCATAGCACTTTTCCATGCACCCTCATATTTAAAAAAAAAGTACTCACTAGTAATGGTTCATATATCCAACAATCCCCCATAGTCAAAGTTTATGTTTATGACAAGATTGATAGGAGAAAATCTCACTTAGTTAAAATGTAACACGTGAAGTTAAAATCCAAAAGGTCTGTGCATGTGTGTGTGGAGTCATATACAAAGTGGATCCATTAAAAAAATCAAAGTCGAACAACTCCATGAATACATGATTAATAATAATCTAAGCATTGAAAGTAATAATTAAATGGCCTAGCCATATGAAAACATGCAGTGAAGTGGATTCAAATATACCAATACGCCACACAAAATGTGTGAAACTAAACTACACATAAAAAAAATATTTGTGAGTTTCTAATCATTTTTCAAAATGATGCCAATATAAAAAAATCAAAAGACAAAGTACAGAAGACTAAAATCACATACAACTATATAACACATATATAACTTGAAGAACAAAATCTAGTGTACATAAACATGCAACGACAATCAACCATAAGTTATAGCATGAAAAATATCACTTGCAAGTATTCGGGAATTTACCAGTCTAACATTTAGTGCCTCCAAAATGGATTTCCTAAAAAAATTAGATGTATATCTAACGTATTAGTTTTTGGTAACCATGAGGACACTAGACTTAAACTTCATAGGGTCTTTTCTAAGATCATAGCAAAAATGTTTAAGGTGACCTTTACGACAACAGTGTGTGCACGTGTAAAAGCAACAAGGAATGGGACCTTGGGGTTGACCTTTTCTAACACCCTGAAATGTGATTGAACATCTAAAATAACCGATGGTATTGGATATAAAAGCGAAAGTATTTGAATTATTGAAGCCAATAGCATTATTACCAATCTATTAGAGTCTCTTAGATCATTTTCTAGCATCAAAATTCTAAACTCAAGAAAAAACTTAGACTCTTTAACATTTAGGGACTCCTTCTTTATATATTCAATCATATCTGGATGGTTATCTCGCTCCCCCTCAATAAAAAAGGAACTTATCCCTAAGAGTCTTCTCACGTTCCCCCAAATCATTAATCCATTTGTTATTATTCTCATTGGCACATTCTTTAACCCTATAAACAAAAATTTTGAGGACTCTAATTCATTTTCTAAAAACTGGACTCTATACTTAGTCCCTTTCCTGGACACTTATAAAGATTTAAAATCAAAGTTTATGTCCTTTATCTTATCACTTAGAATATCTCTTAGAGTTTATCGATTTACAAAAATTCAATTTCTGCTTTAAATTGAAAATTTTCTTTTTCAAGAACTATAATTCTTTTTGCAAACTTCAAATTTAAAAGAGCTAATTGTTCAACACGGTTATAAAATTTATTATACTTATCTCAAATATCTAAGTCATCTTCATCACTAAATGAATCGGACAACTTATTAGTATTATGACTAATCGAGAGAAAATAAATAAAACTAGAGAGAGAGAGAGAGAGAGAGAGAGAGAGAGAGAGAGAGAGAGAGAACACCCAAATAACCCTAAAATAACACAAAGATGGATCTACATGATAACTTAGTGTTCCTATAAAACATGACTGTGTGATAATTGATTAAATTCGCAAATTTCTAATTTGGCACACTTATTTAATTAGAGTCTATTTTTAAACCAAATTAATTCCGCTCCTAAACATGAAACTACGTGTGCGCGTGTGTCAACCCATAAATAAACAAAGCACGCGACACAAATTTCAGGAAAAATCCTCGTAGGTCAAAACCTTTTATTTCTAGAACTTTGAAAAGTTTACAAGACCATTGACTTACATACCATCTTGCTTTCGCCCACAAGAGTAACGCACGGTGTCTTCGTCAAACCTCCAAAGCAACGACTAGAAATCAACAGTGGTTCACACGCAGCTATACCACAAGGACACGCAATCCTAGACACACAGTCATCACGGTGTAGGTTATCCTCTCCATAAGAGTAACTTCATAGAGACTCCCTCCACAATAATGCGCAGCTTTCTCGATTTTAGAGATCTCCCCACAAAGCATAAACAAAAGCAAAGTGTGTTCTTGAACACCAAAACAATTCACCAAAGCATATGGGACTTTTGTGAATTGAAAACAAAAATGGATTAAACCCTAAAAGAAGAAGTTAAAATAATTCTGCAGTTTCGCAGGTTTCTATCTTTCAAAACGCTGGGACTTCTTAATGAAAAAAAAACATTTAATGAGTATTTATAGAAAATCGCACCGCCTCGGTATTAGAGCTCATTCGAACGAGAAACATATATCGCTCGAACAAAGGACACGTGTCTTTCAAACGACATCGCGCGACATACCAATCTCGCTCGAACGAGATGCTGATCTCGCTTGAACTACCTGGTCTTCAAAAAAATATTATTTTAATATACGCTCCAACACTTAGAAAAAATACTCATTCATAAAATTTGACGAAAAAGTCCGTTCCAACACTTACAAAATATTTTGTAAAAATATCCCAAAAGCTCTAAGTGGAAAGTTAAGGTATTAAAAATATAACCTTACCAAAGTAAGCTTCACAGAGTTTTTTGATGAAGAACTTGATTAATTCGGATCCGTCTTGGTGTAGATTACTCTGAATGGTCTTCGATGGTGTAGTGGTATATGACATAATTAATTGATAACGGACTTATAAAAATATGTCCTTACATATCTCCCCCTATGTCTATGCCGGTACATACATAAAATTATTCGAATTATCAAATACCAAATTGTCTATATAAATCTACCCTCCCATGAATAAATTTGCAAGATCTCAAACTGTTCTTCAAAAATCTTCATCAAATCTCAAAGCTTTTCTCATTAGGGTGTGCAACATAATGATCATCAATCTTTGTACTTACACCCATGAGATAAAGCAAAAACCTTCGTGATGCATTGAGTTTGAAATGATATAAGAATAAATCATTAAAAAATCAAATCTCCCCCATAATGCAAAAAACTCCCCCATAACATGATAATTCTTTCTCCCCCTTTTTATGATGTCTCCAAATAGACAGATAAGAAGAAATAATCAAAATATGGAGTGTCACGAGGCAATGCATAGCAAACAAGGATCAAACTACGCGAATGCAAATGAGTATCTAAAAAACATTCACAAACTATTTTTGATTTTTCAAATTTTTTCGTACAGAATATGATACAAACAAAATCACACCATGGATTTAAACTCAAACAACCAAGTCATGGTAATGGAATGAATGGGTGTGAACACATTCGATAGGTAAATAAACTCAATCAACCATGTGTGCAGGATGCATACGTATACCCCTAACGAATGAACATAAAAACTATCCCTAGGTGTAAAAATTATTAAATTTAGATGACATCGTCTTATGCAAATCAACAAATCAAAGTCAAAGTGATTTTCACACCAATAACGTCCAAAACTATTTAGCGCATTTTCAAGAATTTCAAGGATGTGCAAACCCGTTTTAATTCTCCATCCAAACTGCCTCATATATATTTTCTTTTAGAGGTGTATAAACTAAATTCTCAAACTTTGGAGAATTGGTGCAAAAACCTAATTGGCCCCTTTTTGGCATGAATTTCTTTTTATTGCCTTTAAATTTTTTCGGGTTGTTTTAAACCTCTTTGGACCCCGGATAATAAAATTCCTCAATTTTTTATGTCCAATTAAACGGCGGCTTAATCGCAAAGGATAAATGATAACCTTTCATAGCCTTCACCATTTTTCAAACAAAACATACAAATCCTCACAAACATGGATCAAAAGTGCACACTTTTTATTGTCTTGTTTTATCGCATTTGGATCGCTGTATAGACAGAATGAGATGGAAACACTCAACCAACATGTGATATATAAGCGTAATAATCAAACAAATCCGTGCATGTGTGTAATAAAGAAAATCATGAGTCAAACATGTAGGAAGTAACAACGAATTACATCTTAATGACTCAAAACATTATAAAGCACATGGATGAATTGACCTATTGTCTCAAAACACTATCAAATAGTCACATGAAAAAAATGGAATGATGTTGTGACTTGGTCATCCTAAGTGTCCATCCATAAACGGTGCAAACAAACAAAAAAAAAAATCTTTTTGGATTTTTCAAAATTTTATCAAAATAAAATCTTTTTGTATTTTTCAAAAAATTTTAAAAGAAAAAATTTATACAAAAAGTACATGTCACAATGCTAGCAAACATACATATCATGAAACAGAAAAAAAAACTAGTGTATGACAAACATGCGAACACAATCATCTATATAATATGGCAAGAGAAGAATCATGTGAAAGCAAACGAGAATCAACTTGTCTGAAATCTAGTGCCTCTAAAAGTGATTTACTAATCCAAATAGATGTTAAACGTCGTGTGGGGGATTTAGGAACCAAGGGAACACTAGACATAAACTTCCTAGGAGTTTTTCTAAGATCAAAACAAAAACGCCTAAGGTGACCTTTCCTACCACAATATGAACATGTGTAAACGGGTGGAACGACACCTATGGGACCTTGTCTGACGTCCTTAGGAATGGGTGATCGTTTAAAACAAACATGGTTTTGGCTTTTACACTCGAAGCATGAGAACAAAACGAGCCATTACCATAACTCTCACAACTACTTGAATCATTTAAATTATTTTTTAACTTCAAATATTTTTATTCAAGAAACAAATTAGACTCTTCCAAAGATAGGGATTTGTTTTTGAAATTATCAATTAAACTTAACAGTTTATTGCGCTCCCCCTTGATTAAAACAAACTTATCCCTAAGAGTCTTTTTACATGCCGAAAAATCATCGATTAATTTTTTTATCCTCGACGGCACAAAAGGGAACCCTAGAATTTTTTAAGTCCTCCAATTCCTTCTCTAAAACTAGGACTCTCTCATCACTCTTCTTTTTGGAAATTTTCAAAGAATCAAAATCAATACACAAATTACCAAAGTGCTCATGACAAATATCACTTTGAGTTTGAAACGCTTGCAAATATTCAATTTTAGTTTTAAAGAGAAAATTTTCTTTTTTCAAAACTTTAATTCTTTTGTAAAGTTTCAATTTCAAAATTTTTAAATTTTCAGCATGGTCGTGATCTTTATAAAAAATAGGCTCCTCGTTAAATGGGCGTTCCATTTGAAAACGTGCATTTTTTCATAAAATTGATTTAAAAAAAATTCAATATCACATAATTTTGCGGAAAATAGGAATACACGATAAATTAGCGCAACCTTCTCTGATACCAATTTGTCAACGTGAGAAGTAAAATTGTATAAAAAAAAATAAATCCTTAAAAAATCAGGAATATGCGATAAATTAGCGTAACCCGATCTGATACCAATTTGTAAAATGTGACTATGTGATAATTGATTAAATTCGCAAAATTCTACTTTGGCACACTTATTTAATTAGAGTCTATTTTTAAACCAAATTAATTTCGCCCCTAAACATGCAACTACGTGTGTGCATGTGTCAACCCATAAATAAATAAAACATGCATCACAAATTTCAGGAAAAATCCCCGTAGGGCAAAACCTTTTATTTCTAGAACTTTGACAAGTTTACAAGACCATTGACTTACATACCATCTTGCTTTCGCCTACAAGAGTAACGCACGGTGTATTCGTCAAACGTCCAAAGCAATGGTAAGAAATCAGCAGTAGTTCACACGCAGCTATACCACAAGGACACGCAATTCTAGACACACAGTCTTCATGGTGTAGGTTATCCTCCCCACAAGAGTAACTTCATAGAGACTCCCTCCACAATAGCATTCAGCTTTCTCGGTTGTAGAGATCTCCCCACAAAGCATAAACAAAAGCAAAGTGTGTTCTTGAACACAAAAATAATTCACCAAAGCATATGGAATTTTTGTGAATTGAAAACAGAAAGGGATTAAACCCTAAAAGATGAAGTCAAAAGGATTCTGCAGTTTCGCAGGTTTTCGTCTTTCAAAACATTGGGACTTCTTAATGAAAACAAAATCATTTAATGAGTATTTATAGAAAATCGCGTCGCCTCAATATTAGATCTCGTTCGAATGAGAAACAGGTGTCGCTCAAACGAAGGACATGTGTCGTTCAAATGACATCGCGCGACATACCAATCTTGCTCGAACGAGATGTTGATATCGCTTGAATGACCTGGTCGTTAAAAAACTATTATTTGAATATCTGCTCCAACACTTAGAAAAAATACTCATTCAACAAATTTGACGAAAAAGTCCGCTCCAACACTTAGAAAATATGTTGTAAAAATATTTCAAAAGCTTTAAGTGGAAAGTTAAGGTATTAAAACCATAAACTTACCAAAGTAATCTTCGCAGAGTCTTTTTGATGAAGAAGTTGATTAATTCGGATCCGTCTTGATGTAGATTGCTCTGAATGCTCTTCGATGGTGTAGCGGTATATGACATAATTAATTGATAACGGACTTATAAAAATATGTCCTTATAATTCCCGTTTTACTACCAATTTGAGAAAGCATATGATATATGATTCTAAACAAAAAACAATTGTTTTTGAAATTTTCAAATTAATTAACCCCAAAGTAAAACTTAGAACCAGTTTTAAATCAATTGTCGTGGTTAAGTGAATTAATTTTATCTTGTCCTAAGCATGCATCTAGGCGAGTAAGAAATCTAATATAAATCAATCACACAATGCCTGATGTATTAGGAAAACCCATAATGGGAAAAACCTCGGATGACCCAACCACACAATTCACCATGATACATATTTACACAAGTTGGCAAATGACTTATTCAATGACTCGATCTCCCAAGCCTTTATGCATATTCAATCTTTAATTTCACCTCCACAGTGACAACGTATGAATCCACCCATGAAATTTCATAATATATGAGTCCACACATGCCTCGGTGTCCACCGATTTAGGCCCAACAATCGTTTATAGATTGAAACATAGAATCCACCGTCTCTTCATTGCAACACCACACCACATAGTCCAATGTGTGTAAGCAACAAATAAAAAATCCACCGCAATGAAACCAATTCTTATAAAAATTGTAGAAAATAAACCTTGGTGCACAAAACATGATCTTCATAGCATTTACGAAATGAATCTTGGATGGTAAACTACTTGGGTGAAAACTAGGGTTTTATAAATCCTTTTGGATGAGATTCGAAACTCAAAATATAAGAATTTCTCTCAAAATAAAAAGTTTCTCTGCATTCATATTTATAGGATGTTTTTTGAGAACAAGATAAGGATGAAACTTTTTTGGAAAATCTCGAGTAAAATAAAAATTTGTGAACTCATTTGAATGACAACATCGTTCAAACGAAGTGTAGAATCTTGTTCGAATGACACTCAAACGAAATTTCCGATGAGATTATAGAGAGGCCAAGGTTTTCCAAAATTCATCTCGTTCAAAGTCTCATTCAAACCCGTTCTAACGAGGTATCTATACTCATTCGAACAACTTCCCCAGTTCATTCTAATAAAGTCCCCAAAAAATTAATTGGGTTTTAAATATATAAAAAAAGAGATAAAATAATTTTAAAAACATTTAAAAACAATTTTTTAAAAATCCTAATACCTAAATATAAATTATCCAAGGATAAAAATACATATTCATCCACACCTGAGAGATCATTGGTACATGAAGGCAGAAACGTGGCACAAAACATGACACGATATGTAATCTTTGAAGCTTTGCCCCTACATCTTCATACAAACACATCATAGTCTTGAAAGTTTAACGATATAAAGCCTAACCTATGACTCAAAATGTTTTGTTCATAATCAAGCCAATACATTCAAATTGATTCAATAAAAAATTTATCCTTATAAATCTCTCACTTTGGCTATTCCGAGACAAAACAAAAACAAAAACTCCCATGGGAGGTCAAGCTCATTAGAAGAATCATAAAAGGTAGACCTAATACCCAACCATAAAAGGAAAAAGTAAAGACTTGACCAACAATTACACTGAGTAAGTTTGCACGCTTTTAAACTTCTCCACATGTTGCAAACCGGCACACTTAAACACACATTCAAATGCAAATAGAATATAATATTATAAAATCTTCATAAGAATAAAACTCTCCTATGTCTAATAATCCACAGCTAGGTAAGATGCCTCACCCTAATATAATGATATCCTCGTAACACTAAAGTGAAAGATACCATTTCTCCCCTTTTTTGTTCAGGAATAAAAAAAGAAAGAAAGCATAAAAGCTACTTCTTTCCCATAAATCATCTCTCGCCCCCTCCCCCCCAAAAAAAAAATAAAATAAAAATAAATTTGATAACATGTGATATGAATAGGAAACCGAGGAAATAATAATATCATGCACCAGTGTGGAGTGCAATAAACACAACATGGCGACACAAGAACAAATAATCCAAAGAATGATCAATTAATACCAATATTGATGCAAATATGATACCAACTTTAATGTAGAATGAAGCATCAAACAACACGAGATACCAATATCATCATATAACAAGTAAATTTGAATAAAAGAGCATGTGGAAAACATCTATTAAATGCAATTGCAAAAACTCAAAACAAAAGTACCATATATATAAACATGAAAAAGATATCAATACTCCGCAAGCATATGTATATATATATATATATATAAGGAAATGATCAAGTGAGGTCCCAGTTTGAGGATCCTAATTGAGGTCCATTTTTTTAAAATAGTAAAAAAAAATATTTTGGGGCTGTTTTTTTTATGATTTTTAAACATTTCAGTAGGACCGTAAAAAAATAATCAGCTCAAAATGAATTTTTTTGCTATTTTAAAAAAATCGGTTAAACTGTGTCAGTTTTTAAGTTGTTAAAAACTAAGAAAGTTTGACCGATTTTTTTAAAATAGTAAAAAAATTCATTTTGAGCTGATTATTTTTTTACGATCCTACTGAAATGTTTAAAAACCATAAAAAAAATCAACCCCCAAATATTTTTTTTACTATTTTAAAAAAATGGACCTCTTCAGGGACCTTAAATTGGGGGACCTCACTTGATCCTCTCTCTCTCTCTCTCTCTATATATATATATATATATATATATATATATATATATATGTATGTATGTATGTATGTATGTTTAAACATAAGCAAATGAATTATGATTCAATTATTAAAAAATGTTCAAGGAGTTCTATTTGATTGCAAAACTTTATCAAACTAAGATTTAGGCTTAAGTGACAGATAAAGTCAACTAAAAGAACAAAAAAGCACAATGCACACAAGCCTTGAATATTGATGATTATACAAATCAATATAGTCATGATATGATAAGAATAACTAGAATTCATTACGCAAACCCGTTGATCTTCAACTATATCACTCTCAAAAGGTAAACAAATATCATTGTTGATATGAAAATTAGTTAGCTGATGTGGACCAATTATATGAAGACATGTGTCATCTTATGTGGCAAATTCCTATTCTCACCAAAAAACTCGCAATACCGAGCTACTTATCACCCCGAGCTACTTAGCGTGTCGAGCTACTCAGCGTGTAGAGCATCTGGCCAAGAAGATCAAACGACAATTACACATTCAATGAACATCGAATTTAATGAACATTCTTATTGTACAGATTTATATGTCTATTAAATAATGGCATATCGTCTATTCATACTGAGAGCCCCAGGCTATAAATACATTGTAACACCCTCCATAACAGGGTAATTGATCATTGGCAATTGTGATCGAGATTAAGGCAAACATCCGGCAATACAAATCAGTGGATGTAGGCCATTTTCAAAAGGTTGAACCACTTTAAAACCCCATCTGTCCTTTTTATTATTTTATATTTATCTGTGATTAATTAATTAGATCAAGTCTATTTTTTTACATCAACAAATTGGCACCGTCTGTGGGAAACGGCTATACGTAGCGTTTTTCACTAAAACATTCATCAAACATGGCTGAGATCCCAGAATCCAGTAACATGAACATTGATTGAGTTCCCCCCAATCCATCTGCTCCCCCAACTATTCAAGATCTCACCGGCATAGTGGCCAATTTATCCCAAGGGCAAACAGATATGCAAGAGACCATGCGTCAACTCATTCAAATTGTTCGTAACGGCGCGCCTGCCCAGTCAGTCAACGAAACGTTCAAAGACCCACCCATTTGACATCTTCAAGAACCAGACGTACGTTATTCCCAGATGTTTCTCAGTCCAGACGCACTGACTCTCATCATACTGAGAGGACTAATGATCCCTCATATCAGTCGGGCCGGACCACTTCTATAAGAGATACAGATTCTCAACGAAGTGTTACTTTAGGCCCAGAATGAACAAGTGCTCTGGAGAGGTTGAGTAGAGCCTCTCCCTTTGACCGTTTAGGCCCTAGGAGGAATAGAAACCCTATTAGGATTGCGTCGAGAAATTCTCAATGACCAAATGATCTAAGGGAAGGTTCTGCCTAATCACGACCAACAACTCGTAATGAAAGATCCCAAGAGGAGAATTCAGCGCGCTCTGTTACTCGGGAAAATAGGTCCGAGGCTGGAAATAACAGATGGAAGGGATCCATTCAGAGGTTGGAAGACAGGTTAGGGGAAATGGCTAAGGCCAAGAATCCTCTCCAAAGAACTTTCGTCAAGGGATTACCCTTCGTACAAGTGATTGTGGATTTTCCCACACCATTAAAATTTAAAGCTCTTGTAGTAACGCCTAAGTATGATGGAAAAATTGACCCCGTCCTTCACATAGAGCAGTACCAAGCTGCTGCTGATATCTATGCAGTTCCTGATGAGATGAGGTGGAGAGCATTCTCAAGAACTATCACTAGGTCAGCCCAAATATGGTACAACAACCTTTCTCGGGGGTAGATTGCTACATTTCATTAGCTGGCAGAGATATTCATAGGGAATTTTTATTTCGGGGCGAAGCCAGTTAAGAGAGTGGCACACCTACTAAGTGTAAGGCAGAAAGCAGGAGAGAGCACCAGGGACTACATCACTCATTTTAACAACGAGAAACTTGAGGTCATTAATTACGAAGAGAAGACTGCAATTACTGCTCTAATGAGTGGTCTTTTACCAAACAAGCTATATTATACTTTATCTAAAGATCCCCCCAAATCCATGGCGAAATTAATGGGTAAGGCAACCAAAATTATGAACGCCGAAGAAGCTATGGATGCAAAGAAGAACGGTGAGACCAAAGCAAAGACTAAAGCTGAAGGTAAAATTGAGAGGAAGGATGAAAAACACAATGGGGGTAGCAAGCAGTCGAAAGGCAAGGAAACACTAGAGAAGTTGGGGAAGTATGGGAATTATACTCCCTTCAAGGTGGATATCAACCATGTTCTGGAGGAGATCAAGAATAGCGAGGAGCTAACTTGGCCGGAGAAAATAAGGACAGCCCCGGACAAGAGGGATAAGTCCAAATACTACGAGTTCCACAGAGATCATGACCATACGACCAAGCACTGCATAACTCTCTAGAATGAGATTAAAGCACTTATTCGATGAGGAAAATTGAGCAGGTTCGTTGATCGTCAGAATGATGGAAAGACTAACGAAAGAGGAAGGCAAAGGTTCAGATCTCCTCTCCGAACAAGAGATGACAAGAAGAGGAACTATGAAGATGATCCAGAAGATGACCCCGACCTCCCCAAAAATCCAAGGCAACCCGAACGCGATGTATTTTCAATCCATTTTGGATCATTTGAATGTAATGTGATTACAGGTAGAGATGGTGGAGGTGGGGATCATACTGCCGAAAGGAAAGCTTACCTCAATGAGGCTCAAGCATGTTCTTATATACAGTGAATAAATCTGGCGGAAGAGGATTGCCCGAGGAAGGTGAACAAGGATAAGTTGGTCATCATTTTTTCCAAAAATGATCTGGAAGGTGTCTTATATCCTCACGATGATCCCATAGTTATCAATATGAGGATAAAGGATGTGGTGATCTCATGAGTACTGGTGGATAATGGTAGCTCTGTAGATATCATGTTCTACCCTTGCTTCAGTAGCTTAAATTTGAAGCTAGCCCAATTGGAGCCATATCACAGTCCCCTCATTGGCTTCACTGGCGAAAAATTCTATACACTTGGGACGATCAAGTTGGATATGCTTATTGGTACTTGGCCTACTTGTAGAATAAAAAAAGTATGCTTTTTTATAATGGATAAAAATGTCCAATAAACCTACAACATAATCATGGGGAGGGTAGGCATGAAAAATTTCGAGGCAATTCTATCTACGGTACATCAATGCTTGAAGTTTTCGACTAATTTTGGAGTCAGAGTTGTGAAGGGCAACCAGAAAGTAGCTCCGAAATGTTATTATTCATCTTCCGAAAAGGAAAAGTTGGAGGAAGCTAAGAAGAAGACCACCAAGTACCAAGTGGAGAAGTTCGAAGATACAGAGATTTAGACCTTGGACCCTAGAGATGAATCTGAGATTGTGAAGGGTCATGTCATGGAGACTACAAAAAACATCATTCTGGATGACGAACATCCAGAATGAACAACTCAAATTGGAGCCTCACTGGACTTGTCAATAAAGCAGGAGTTAATGGCATTTTTAAGGCATAGAAAGCAAGCTTTTGCGTGGAGTCATGAAGATATGCCAGGGATAGATCCAGCCTTCTTGTGCCACGAGCTAAATGTTAATAAAGATATCAAGCCAGTGAAACAACGAAGAAGGATATTTAGCCCAAATAAGAACCAAGAGGAAGTCGAGAAAATGCAAATGGCCTCTTTTATTGAGGATGTTAAATATCCTGATTGGTTAGCTAATGTGGTGATGGTAAAAAAGAATAATAATAAATGGAGGATGTGAGTAGATTTCACCGATCTCAATAAAGACTGCCCAAAAGATCACTTCCCATTGCCCCGAATAGACCAACTGGTGGATGCTACATCGGGGCATGAATTATTGAGTTTCGTGGACGCTTATTCCGGATACAACCAGATTAAGATGAAACTAGAAGATCGGGTGAGTACTTCTTTTATTACCCCAAGGGGTACATATTGCTACAATGTTATGCCATTTGGTCTAAAAAACGCAGGTGCAACGTACGAGCGATTGATGAACAAGGTGTTCACAGAACAAATTGACAACAACATGGAGGTTTATGTCGCTGACGAAGAGCAAGAAAGTTACAGACCACATAGCTGACCTGAGCTAAACTTTTGATCAACTGAAGAAATATCAGATGAAGCTGAACCCCACTAAGTGCGTTTTTAGCATACGAGAAGGCATGTTCCTCGGGTATATTGTGAATCAGCGAGGCATTAAGGCAAATCCAAAAAATATTAGAGCTCTGTTGGAACTACGATCTCCAGCTACGAAGAAGGAGGTACAGAGCCTCACGGGGCGTGTCACTGCTCTCAACAGGTTTGTTTCACGGGCAACGGATAGATGTCTCCCATTCTTCAAGACTCTTAGAAAAACTTTCGAATGGAATGATGAATGTGAAAACATATTCCAAGAGCTGAAACAATATTTGGGGACACCTCCATTATTGACCAGGTCTGTGATGGGTGAAAGATTATACTTATATTTAGCTATCTTTGAGAGCGCAGTCAGTTCAGCGTTGATAGGAGTTGAATATTAAGTACAAAAACCTCTGTATTATATGAGCAAAGCTTTTCGAGGAGCAGAGGTAAGATATCCCAGATTGGAGAAGATAGACTTAGCATTGATAGAGGCAAGTAGGAGGATGAAACCTTATTTCTAGGCCCATACCATAGTGGTGTACACTGATATGCCACTCAGACAGGCTTTGCACAAGCCAGAAAAATCTGGAAGACTGATGTATTGGGCAGTTGAGCTGGGAGAGTATGATATTATTTATGAGCCAAGATCCTCACTCAAAGGGCAGGCGATAGTAGATTTCATTGCATAATTCACTTACCTAGATACTACCAACCAACAGGGTCTAATGCAGAACAACCTTAGGATGCTAGGGAGTCATCAGAGATTACCCCTGATCAACTCCTATCAACAGATATAATGAAGGGGACAAGCACCGAGCAGCAAGAACCATCAGACAATAGCCCAGTGTTAGGAGATGATAAAAGGAAGTATCAAATATTCCATCAGGGAACTTTGTCAGACCAAGAGTTTGACAATGGCATCCCCATTTGGAATTTGTATATTGATGGCTCTTCGTGTGCCACAGGCAGCGGTGCCGGTATAATTCTTCACAGCCCAGATGGATTGGATATAGAATATGCGTTGCATTTCCAGTTCAAAGCTTCCAACAATGAAGATGAATATAAAGCTATGATTGTGGGCCTCAGTTTAGCCAAAACAATGAATGCCGAGTAAGTTATTGTGTTTTGTGATTCACAGTTAATTGTCAATAAGATTCTTGGGTTGTACGCAGCGAAGGGAGACTTGATGTCAAGGTATCACTCCAAAGCTATGGATATTGTGTCCACTCTTGCTGTGGTCCAATTGATCAGAATACTAAGATTAGAAAATGCGAGAGCTGACGCACTAGCTCGGTTAGCCTCAGTTACTCGCACCGAGCTACAAAGAACGATTCCTACTGAGATTTTGTCGGACCAGAGCATATATAAAGATTTAATGATAAGATTCATCACCCTGGATATGGGACCATCCTGGATGGACCCCATAAGAGCATATATTAAAGATGAAGTTGTAACAACTGACCAACTTGTATCCAAGAGGTTAAAGTTTAAAGCTGCTCGGTATGTTCTGAACAATGATGTTTTGTACAGAAGGGGTATCATACCAGGTCTATAGATATGTGTGCATCCATCAAAAGTTAAAGATTTAATAGAAAAAATTCATGAAGGCTCTTGTGGAGCTCATGTAGCAGGTCGAACTCTCCTGCAGAGGATAACGACGCAGGGATACTACTGGCCAACGATGAGAGATGACTGCACAACTTATGCAAAGAAATGTGATAAGTTCCAATATTTCTCTTTCATTCGAAGAACTCCCTAGGCATTGTTAACCCCCATCACTTCCCCTTGGCCATTTTCCATGTAAGGTATAGACTTGGTCGGGCCTCTACCGACCACCAAAGGGAGATTCAAATATTTAGTAGTCGCTGTTGATTATTTCACCAAATGGGTTGAGGCTGAGCCTCTCATTGACATGTCGTATGAAAGGGTTTACCAGTTTATTTAGATGAATATTATCTGCCGATATGGTTTACCGCATACTTTCATTACTGACCATGGTACCCAATTTGATAATGAGGAGTTCGCTGCATATTGTCATCAATCTAATGTCTAGAAAATCCATTCTGCACCAGGATATCCATAGAGTAATGGAAAAACTGAAGTGACAAACAGAACTCTTCTAAACGAGTTGAAGAAATAGCTGGATGATGAAAAAGGAAATTGGGTTAACGAGCTACATTCTATGTTATGGGCTTATCGCACAACACCCCAAACAATAACTGGGGAATCTCCCTATATGCTACCCTTTGGAAGTGAAGCAGTCATACCAACTGAACTGGGCTTACCCACACACAGGGTGATTAATATTAACTCTCCTATAAGCGATTTGATGAGATGTTTAGACTTGGATATGCTCGAATAAGTAAGAGAAGATGCGGTAATCTGAAACGCAGCTTACCAGCAATGAACTGCCATGTTCTATAATAAAAGAGTCAAGAAATGTGATCTTAAAGAGGGAGAATATATGCTCAAGAAAGTGATTCAGAAGCACAATAAGCTAGAGGCCAACTGGCATGGACCCTACCGGGTAACTATGATTGTTCGACCCGGGACCTACAAAATAGAAACCTTAGAAGGAGAAGAATTCAAAAATGCGTGGAATGCGGAACACCTGCGCAAATATTATCAGTAATAAAGATTGACATGTACCCCATTTCTTTCAATATGAATACAAATGATATTTTCTCCATATTCATTTTGTTCAATTTTTTTCGGACTACACGTGCTACACACTAAACCACCAACTACGATTGGTTGTCATATTAGCAACCACCAACCATGGTTGGTCGACATCCATAAATTTAACCAATAATATTGGCATAACAATCATATAAGGCAAAGCCTGTTTGATCACGGGTAACCTCAAGGTGCATCCTAAACTAGGCAAGAAGATAGGTAACCTCACGGGGCATCCACTATCTAGGCACCAAGGTAATCCTGAAAATATTACTACAACTGAGCAGGTACTTGGGATGAGAATCATTCCATTGCTTAGGCACTTATGGGTGATAAGTCACTACAACTAGGTAGTAAGTGGGGCAAGCTCCATTGTCTAGGCAATTAAAACAAAATAGGACAAATTGTCCCCATATAGATATATATGGATTCATCAACGAACAATATGTTATAATAAAAACATCTTAAAAACTATTTCCATGGAAAGAAAAGTACACAAAGATGAAATTTTTGTGTATTAAATACAGGAAAGCAAATTACAAAAGATGAAGTTTTCTTCATTTAATACAAATTTCGTATTCTATTGGCCTTTTTCCCTCAAATTTTGGTACAGGTTCAATTCCAGCTGGAGGGTCATCTAAAGCATAAGGAGAATTGATGAAATTTATATCTCGTAGCATCCTAGTGTTGCTCGAACTTGGCCGCTCAAGCAGATGAGGAGGTCGGGATATCTCATAATCTTCATAAAGATTGTAATCACCAAGGTACTTGGAGATCAAACATTGAGGTATGGAACGAGCTGGAATCCAACTAACATCTAAGTTGAAAGGAGGAACTGGTAGATCAAGAAACCCAGGTTCATACCAATCCCACAGGGAGTTTCCTTTCTCAAGCTTCATTACAGTAAATGCATTCAACCACCCCTCTTTGTACCCCTCATTTTTTGACTGTTTCAACCTGGCGTCAAGGTGGCATAAGGCTTCATTATATCCCTTCATCCAGAATTCTCGTGGCTGTTTGTGGAATTTTTATGTCAATCTCTCAACATTTTGATGGAGCTTCTTCACAAAATTCTCTTTACTCTCCAAGGAAGAACTTTTCTTGGAAAGTTGCTTGGTGAGACTTTGGATTGTTCTGTACAACTCAGCCAAGGCTCAATTTTTTGTCGTAAGTCGAACGGATTGATTTTTTAAAGCCAGTTGGGTCCTCGTCTCTTCAATATTAATTCAACCATCTCTTGCTCAGCCACAGATATAAGGCATTTCTCTGCTACTAGTGGACGATATAGGTTCGGCTCTTTTCAAAACCTCAAATTCTTCTCTCAAGGCCATATTTTCAGTTTCCAAAAATAAAAATCCCTCATCATTGATTGGGATTAGAGCTCTAGCAGAAGAGGCAGACTTTAGTTGTTTCGATTATTCTCTCAAAGTAATATTTTCCTCTTCAAGCAGCTTGGCAATGTACCTGTGTTCTTCGACTTCAAGTTTTAACACACTTTCTCTCCTCTTATGGGCTGAGAGTAATTTGTCATTAGCCCCGATCAACACTCAACAGTTGGTATTTTTTCTCATAACCTTCATGCAGAATAGCAATGGTTTTTTTGTGTTGAATTTGAAGTTCTTCGATTACTCCTTGACGATCCTCCATCATTTCATAGTACGCCACGTTCTTCGCCACAACTCGATTAAGCAGACATTTTAAGTATTGATATGCATCAATTGCTCATTTTGAGGCATCAGATCCGAGAATATCAACTATTTGTTCCTCAATAAAGTCTACATGATCAGCTTTGAAGTAATTTCTTCATCAACTCTGTATCATGAGATGATAAGAGTTCCATCCTAGCAATAAACTAGCAAGGAAAAATAAAGACGAATCAACAACAGTATAATTATGATGAGTAGGTAAAAAAGAAAATGCAGAACAAATAACAAAGTCCTGTTTATTGATCAACGGGAGAAGCAAGTACAACCAAATTACAACAAAAAGGGAAGAGCAGAAGAACAACATAATTAAAGAGCCAAACAACTCTACACCTTCTCTTTATTTCCTACAATATTATCAGCCATTTTGGACGAAAGATTTGGTTTTCTCGGAGGGCAGTTGGCCTTGCTCGGTAGAAGTTGTTGCCTGCTGAACTTGCTTGGAGGGTTAAGGAATGGTAACAATAGGTACTTGTTCTACTATCACCATTGAAGACTCATCAGATGCAGCTTCATCCTCTTCTTCTTCGTTAATAGCAAGAGGAGGGCCATAAGTGTATTTCTAAAATAATTCAAAATCGTCTGCAACACTCAACTCTTTCAATGCTGCGACCCATCTATCTCTGAAGTACTTCAAGCTTGTATACTCCATCTAGAAACTAATAGCAGTTAAGGCTTTGTTCCATCCTTTGTCCCAACCATAGATAAAGGACTTCTTCACAGTAGCTTTTCTCTTCACCTTCTCAAAAGAAGCATATCCCTCAGCAAGCTTCACCTTCTCCTCCAGATCTCTCTTACGCCGTTCAGCCTCTTCAAGCTTGCCATCAGCTTCTTCCTTGCTGTAAATGGCGACCTTCAATTTTTCCTCCAACTCCTTGGAGGCATTTATAGCTTGGTCTCGAGCTATATCAGCTTGTTGACGAGCTGTCTCTACAGATAGAAGTTTCTTCTCCCAAGCATCTTTATCTTCTTTGTACTTATACTGGGAGTCCTTCAAAGATTGTGATAACCCAGCAAAAGCTTCCTCCACCCCACTGGAGGAATTTTAAGCCTTGATAGCCTCATCTTTCTCCAGGATACTATTAAAACACATCTTAAACTATAAAAGAAAAGGAGCTCAAATTAGAATATAAACACGGTACATGAAGGTGAAATGGTAAGGATGATGATACTTACTGATGCAATATGTTGGGCGGCTAAGTGAGTGACCTGCTCCCGAGAAAGGGAACCCTCAGTAGCTCGATATTCGGGAATGGTCCAAGACTTGATCAAACCTTTGGTCGAGCTCAGAGCAATGAGAGTTGGAGTGTTATCTCTCAAAGAAGGATCCTCAACGTTAGAAGGTTGAGTAGCAGTTTCTATAGGTCTTTCTGCAAGACCTCTCCTCAATCTCTTTAAAGGAGCACCTTTAATCAAAGGTGTTGCCTCTTCTTGTGTAATAGCAACACCTTCAATCAAAGGTACTGCCTCTTTTGGGACAATAGGTGGCTTCTTGCTGACCTCCTTGACAGTAGTAATTATTGCCTTAGATGGATCCATATCCATTTTCTTCGTCCCTTTAGCGGGGACATCCCCTTTGCTATTTTTTGCCCCATCAGTGCCAGGAGCATCTTTGATAAATAATTCAGGCATTCTCCTCTACCTCGTCATCAAATCAATAATAAAAGTACCTAAATCAGAAGAAAATTCTTCTACACTGACTCGAGATGATGGAATTTGATCAAGATCAATTATCATAGTAGGGGCAAGAGGACGAGAAATAAAAAAGGAAGTAGTGTTTTTGTATCTCAATAAATAAGAAGCAACTCTAATGTGCGCCCCGCCAACTGATTGGTGCAAACCCCAGATGAGTTTCAAATCTTTTATATTAATGTCACTCTCTTTTGGGGGATTTCTTTTGTTATCAACTGTAAAAAGTAAAATAAATATCCGTGACTCATTTCATCAAACATAAACAGAGCTAAATCGAAAAATTAAAAATAACCTATCCCATTGCCATAAAGTGGACATCTGGGACCTTGGTAAACATCATTTCCTTTTAATGGGGGGTGTTTCCAATTTTTCATCACAACTCCATGATCAAAATAGTCCCTATTATCATTGAGAATATTGACCACTAAAGCTCTATTGGAAAACCTAGTTTTTAAATAAAATGTGGTATCACTGGTAACCCATTTATAACAAAACATAATCTCAGGGATCCCTAAATGAGTCCCATGTACTTGATTTAACCTATATACACCATTAACTACCATCCATGTATTTGGAGCTACTCTTGCAGGAACAATATCAAAATATTGACACAACTCCAAACACAGGGTATTTGGCGGAAAAGAAAAACCACACTCCACTACAAAAAGGGAGGGAAAACAGTGTCCCTCAGCTAAAGAAAATAAATCAGAAGGGTAAGGAGGTTCTTTTAGAATAACCCAAGAGGGAATAACAAAATCATCTCGGAACTTATCCAACGATTCAATAAGATAAACCATAGTGGCTAAAGCAAAGAAAAAAGAAAGAAGAAGTTCTTACAGAGGGATTGAGAAATCTGCTAAGGCGGATGAGAGAAAGAACGACAATACAAGGACATAATGAGAAGACAAAGAGTTTATAAATCTGGAAGTAAAAAGTATAGGACGATCTGATTCTATCGCTTTTAAATGCCCTGCATCGGGAAAGCAAGAAAAGAACTGATTACTAGAAAAGACGATTACGTTTATGGCGGCTAAATGATGAAAAAGACGCAAATACCTAAGCGTCTATCGCAGATTCAAAATATTTACAAGTTTTCCATTTCGCGCTCAAATGACAAGACTAAAAAGAAAATTCCTAAGTGTTGGAGATCTGTAATTAATCAAGACGTAAAAAGGTTCTCGAGCAATTTTTGAGTAAAATGTTCCACACTCTCATATCAAAACTCAACTGTGAAACATTGGGGGCTTCTGTTGATACGAACATTAGTCAGCTGACGTGGACCAATTATATGAAAAAATGTGTCATCTTACGTGGAAAATGCCTATACTCACCGAACAACTCGCAGCACCGAGCTACTTTTCACTCCGAGCTACTTAGCGTGTCAAGCTACTCAGCGTGCACAACATCTAGCCAGTAAGATCAAGCAACATCTACACATTCAATGAACATCGGATTTAATGAACATTCTTATTGTATAAATGTATATGTGTATTAAATAACGGCATATCTTCTATTCATACTGACAGTCCCAAGGCTATAAATACATTGTAAAACCCTCTATAATAGGGTAATTGATCATTGGAAATTGTGATCGAGATTAAGGCAAACATCCGGTAATACAAATCAGTGGACGTAGGCCATTTTCATAAGGCTGAACCACTTTAAAAACCCATCTGTCCTTTTTCTTATTTTATATTTATTTGTGATTAATTAATTAGATCAAGTCTAGTTTTTTACATCAACAATTATATTTTTACTCAATTGTTGTGAAGATACCATTTTTTGTAAATCAAACTAACAAACACGTTGACCTTTAATATTTCCTTTTTACCTCTAAGTTTTAGGCTCTTACCAATGGTGGGTATCCCACAAAGAGGATTTGATCCTTTCGTAGACCTTTCCTATGCACCCTCATATTTTCAAAATAAAATACTCATGGGCAATGGTTCTTACATGAAAAAATCCTCCATAGTCAGGAGTTATGTAGATGACAAGATTGATTGGAGAATATCTCGACTGGCTCAAATATAACATGTGAAGTTAAAATCCAAAAGAGCTCGTGTGTCTGTGTGTGGAGGCATATACAAAATGAATCCATTAATTAAATCAAAGTCGAACAACCGCATGCATGCATGGTTAAGAACAATCTAAGCATTGAAAGTAATTGACACGACTTGATATGTGTGCATCTATACACCTAAGTGTAAGCGACCATGTAAGTAACAATATTTTTCGATATATCTGAGTCGAACCCAAGGCAATGTGATAATTAATTACACTAGCGGAATCTTTAATATATATATATATATATATATATATATATATATATATATATATATATATATATATATATATATATATATATATATATATATATATATATACACTAGCGGAATGCCCGTGGCTGAAGGCACGACGGAAATTTTCAAAGTACATAATTGCAAAACAAAAAAAATTCCATTCCCCAAAGTATAGAATCGTGCAGAATTTGAGTCAGTTTTTTTACCACACAAATGTGTAAACAATTTAGAAAACTTGTGAGAAGTTTTCTTTATTTATACGACTCCACTCTGTTTAAGAAATAAAAAAATACTCCAACAAAAATAGTACTAATAGCAAATTGTCATGCTCCTACAGTAGGCACCATCCAAAAGTGAAAATTTTCCCAAATTATTTAGTCGACGATAATTTAAGTGAAAAAGTTTTTTTAAACACAACTAAGTGTAAATAATTTAGATAATTTGGACGGGGCTTCCTTTGTTTGTACAACTGTTCACCTGTTTAAGAAATTAAAATACTACAACAATACTTCATTAAACCATTGCAAAACCTCAAAAGCCAAAATTTAATAGCTATAATTTCACATCAAAAGTTCAAAACAATCATATGGTTCCATTTACTTGGTATACGTACGTTAGGAAGACACGTCTTACCACCAATGTATCTCCTCTATTTTTACTCTTGGTACACCATCTTTTATTCTTGATAAACCATCTTATACAATAAAACTAAAAAATAGTACTGTCCGAATGGATCTCCTCTAATGCTTCGACCCGAAGCGATAACTTCTAGCTAGTTCAGTGGATAAGATAGTTGCGCTCCATCTCACTCAAGAATGGGACGAGAGTGGTGCATCGACAATACATTGGAATCCTGAAGTACCACCACGAACGCTACCGCATGTCTGCCTGCAGTGTGGTAAGGCACCACCCTGTTGTGCCAGAAGCCAACTCCGGTGTTTGATAGCACTGTCATTGAAGCACTGTCAACTAATAAAAAAATAGACTATATGATGTATCAAAATGTATCTTACCATGTTTCTCAATAATTTTAGCAGTTATTATAGCATTGTAATGATAAGTATGTTTCTCAATAAGTTTAGCACTGTCAACTGTCATTGTAGCATTGTAATAATAAGCATGTTTCTCAATAAGTTTCGCAATTATAATCCATCAATCCAAAGAACAAAGTGTATCTTACCTTTTATTTCAATGGTAACATGCTCCCCATGCCTCACTATCTCTGCTTCCTCGAGCGAAGTTCAACTACAACCATTAAAACAGGTTGCATCACAATCAAAGATAACACAATATAAGAAATTTCTTCTCTAATAGAAAAAAAAAGAGAGATGACAAATATACAAATTGAAAATATTTAAAAAAAGTGCTTATATCTAACATAACTACAAATGTACAACTCATTTGTTATTTATATGAATAAAAAGTGAAAAACATAGTGTAAACATTCCCAAAACTATAATTCTTATCAGACTTTTTTGAAAAATAATACTGAGGTGAAAATGTGGCCATCTAGTTGGATCTATGCTAAAGCCAGTTAAGAGTTTCGATCTCGCTGCAGAGTTCAAGGAATATGTTGAAAGTAAATCAAGTAGCTCCACAAATTATGCCTGAAAACATTTAAATTAGGACCCTAAATTTGAAATAAAAACCTGATTGTAAAAACTACAAAACTGAGAGAGATAAAACAGGCAAAACATTTACTGGCCGTAGCTATCGATCCAAGGGCTCCGGCTTGAGTGGGAGCAAACGGGATGTTGAGGTTGCACAACAGTTTCATTGGATAAAACCTACAATCACAAAATGAAAACCAAAAAATTTTAAGAACCAATAGTTTTTTTTACTTTAATTAAATCGGTCCATACTGTAAATCGAAAAAATCGAGCAAACCCTAATAAATGAATAAGCAATGATCAGCTAATATGTTTGAGTGAGAGAACCGCATTATCCTTTTTCTCTTGTCTATCGTTCTCCCTTGAAATATTTAGCATATGTCATGCATCTCTTCACTGTGATTAGTAATATCACTATTTATTCGAGAAGTCTAAGCAAATAGGACATAAAAGTATAACCATTTAAGAATCTTGAATCTGAAAAAAACAATATACAACAAAATAAGTAATGTAGAAATCAAATCAACTTCCCCTGTACAATTTAAGTTACTGAAGTAGGATGGTATTCATCAACACTTTATTGCATTAACCTTTAAATCAAAATAATTTAACAATTCAAAAAAAGAAAAAAAGAAAATGCATTTAAGTTTGACCCCAATCCTACAATGTAAATGCATGTAATCTAATATCAGAATCGCAAATGAAAACGGAAATGTAATTTTGGAATTTCGAATGTAAGCAGGTTTCTGTTTTGGTTTCTTTGTTTCAAATGGCCACTTTTTATAATTTGGATGTTTGATTTGGGGTTTGAGACAACTTGTGGATGATGCATAGTTTTTGAATGATAAAGTCACTAAATCAGTTGTCACAGTTCCTATTTACTTCAACGATTCTCAGATGACTGCAATAAAGGATACTGGTTGCACTGTTGGCTTGAAAATTCTACAAATTATCAATGAACCTCCCTACTGCTGTCGCATTGTTGGCTAGGAAATTCTACAAATAGTGGTGGCCGACATGAAATCCCGCAAAATCAAGCAAATAATCTCAACATCACATGTTCAGTGTTTGGCCTAAACAATGACCCACGTGTCTACACTGTGTCCAGTTCAGGGACCAATGCATGTGCCATGCTAGCGGCAATATACACCTCCACTAAATCTACACAAATTAAAACTATGACAAAATTAAAACTCCTACTCAAATAGTAGGACAAAAGAACATTAAAAAGAACAATTATACAAAGACATTCAAACAAATTATAGGAAAAAAACTGCATCTACAAAGTTGTGATATTAAATTGAATTTAAGATTCAATAATAAGAAATAAAAAGGCAAAAAATACACTTCTAAATAATTTAAAAAGCAAAGGGATAGAGTGAACATGAATTATTCGAGGATATAGTATCACTCTAAGAAGATATAACCTGTAGTACTCAATTTCCACTATATGTAATGTGCAATAAAGCAAAAAAAGTGGAAATTATAGTAATGGGAACTAAAAAGCAATCGAGCAAACAATTAACACATAAAATGTAAATCAAGATGTTGTATAGAAACAAAATTCATTTCACAAATAGTTAAAACACCGAATATAATATGTCCAGTCTCTAATATTTAACATTAAATGGTCTAATCATAAATAATCATTATAAATATGCATATTTGTGCGAATCACATATAAACCTGTGCATCAGTAGTTGGTTTCGTTCAAATTAAAGTGAGAATACATTCATGTGTAAAATATATGGATGGGTTGGTGTGTAAACACATACAGACCTGTGAAAAGCGGGGCAAAAATTCACATCACCTAGGCAGGGCATCGAAGGTATTAGCTATGGATAAGATTACTGCCAAAATGAGGACCACCCATAAATAATGAAACACCAAACCAAAAAATAGGTTGATAATATGTTTACCTTATATTTTAAAGCCTCAAAGCCTACACAAAAGTGTTTTTCTTTAAGCTCATGTCTTAAATAACAGTTCATTAGTAAAAAACAAACACAAATTCAACAGTTCGTTAGTCAAAATAGAAAAACAAAGAGATAAATATTAATATAGCAGTTGTGAAGACTTTTTTGCCATTATTGCTCGATAATAATGGTTGTTCTTGATCAAAGGACATTAGGGTAGAGTGGGCAAGCAATATCGATAATTGATGGGCCACTTGCGGTCGTTTTATCTTCACCGTTATGTCCAGTTACCACCAATATATATGGTATGACAACAACTGTTGTTAGTGTGTACTATGCTAGACAATATCCTGTTAAAATTGGGATGAGAAGTGATGTATTGAAGATGTCTGTAGAAAATCTGACCCATAGGCTAGATGCGGGGGCTCTTCAGGTTGTTGAACCGTCTCTCCCAGCTTTGGTCCCTCCAGTCCATTAGTTTAATATATGTTGAATAAATTGATGGACAATGTATCTCTCAACCTGCTTAACAAAATTAGACTTTATAAAAAAGTGAACAGGAACATACCACAATCTCCTAAGATGAGATTATCATCGGCACCGTTTTTTCCAAAATTTCCATCGCTACCATTTGAGTGAGAACTACCCAATCACACAGTTACCTCATGCGCTGTACAATGCCACCACTAACAGTCATTATATCGATCACCAATCTCATTGAAGTATATAAAGAAGTAAAAGATCTAAACTTTATGTAACATGCTGGCACGTTTATTATGAAAACAACATATGCAGTAAATCCAATTATAGCCATTATGCCAGGGCATCGGTTACCTTCACGAAGAGTGATTCACCGTAGCTACTGTAGTTCAGGATAAATAGATTATTCAATCCAATCCCTATTTGTTACATGATTCTCACATATATACCAAATGCATATGCATAACAGATACACATAAACATATATTACACAAACTGACGAAATGAATTTGGAAAGGCTCCATGAAAATAATGGTTTGATGACCAAAATTAAGGAGACCCTAACAAAAAATTAAAAAAATTACAAACCAATACCAAATCCGAATCCCAAATGATGAAATTTGTAAAACGTTGGATTTCAAATGATGATATTTTAGGGTCATAAAAAAAACTAATCAAACGTAGTCAATAACCAAAACTAAATCCAATGCATAAATAAAGGAGGATTAAGTTTGAACATTTACCATTCCAATTAAAACTAAACATATCAACCCCAATAACCACCTCCCCTGGATATCCCATACATTGTCATTATTTCTTTATGTAAATATTGAATAGAATTCCAATTGCATCTGAAAAGCGTAAAAAATACTAAGTTGATACTAATACTAAGGTATTACCAATAAAAAATAACAAATAAAGAATCCCAAAAATTTTAACTATTACAACCACATGACTTAAGATAAAATCAAGACATCAATAGTTAAAGCCCTAAAACTGAACCCATATACATAAAGCACAAATTGATTAATAGTAATTCTGTAAGCTAGGCCAATGTGCCTTCCAATATCCCTTTTGTCTACAAAAGCTACACTCATTAAAATTAATTCTTTAATTTTTATTCTGTTCATTATTGTAAGGCTTATAAGGAACAACAAAAATATCTTAGGAAAAATCCGCTCTTCTGTTATGGGTCTTTAAACATATTTCTTTGGCAAGAATTCATCAACAACTGAATCAACTAATGAAAGAGGATACTGATGAAGAATTGACCCTTGAAGAGGCTCAAAATCATCATGAAGGGCTATGAGAAACTATACCAGCCTTTGTACCTCTCTGTATTTGCAATATGGCTCAAATGCACTAAGCTTGGGGGGCTCCGTAAGTGCTAATTGGTCCCAAAGTCCAGTCACATGTCAATGAACTCTCATATACTTATATCCTTCTACAAATCATCCCTAATATCCGACAATAGCCTCCTGCAAAATGGAAGTTAAAAATAGAAATGAAAATACTTTTACTAAGGCTCACAATTACAGAAAATATCATCCATGTGAGATAAAAACACAATCACCCCTTAAACACATAATTAAAACAGAGTATACTAAAATTGGGATTATAAAACAACCACATTCCAGTAAACAATTCCACACCACAACATGTTAAACAAATTTATAGTTCGATGCAAGCTGCTTCCTATTAAAAAAATTAAGACTCCAACCTCAATTTCTCTGCCACACTAACTTGGTTCAATGCACCTACAACATGACACTTACATCTGGTGAACATGACTATAAAGATTAATGAACTTTATTCCTAATCAACATAAACGATGAGAATTAGCTTCTAAAGGAGTTAACAATTTGATGCGCACTAATGCTGAAATAGGAAGGGTCCAACCGATAATGAGGTACCAATGATCCACCTAACAAATGGTAGAATAATAAATATTAACAAAATAATACAACATAAACTAAAAATATCAGAATGTTTCCTTAAATGGGTCATAGTTATAGATACGAAAACCTTGAGTTGGGCCAACAACAAAACAACCACAATCCAGATTCCACGATATAGAGAGTAATTCCATTTCATAACTTTCATTGAACTTTGGTTCAGTATTACTAAAAGGACCAGTAACCCCGCCCATTACGGACTTAGACGTACTAATCCCTTCTGATGGAAGGAACCCTCTAGATGTTGAAACTATTTAAATCATAGGTGATGAGATAATAGTCATTATCATTGAAGTAATCAGACACAGTAGAAACCGGATAACCAAAATTGGAACAATATAGTCGAACCAGAAAAAATGGTAAGAATATTGAAATACCAAACATCAAACAGAAAGCAACATAACATATAATGTACCTTATGTATAAGAGTTTTGAGACAAAAACTTAATGAATTTGATGCTAACGAGTATAAAAACTAAAATTTGGACGTTAAAATAATAGTCTTAAATATCAGAGAAATAATCAAGATAAAGAGAATTTCGTGAACAAGGAGGTGTACTAAAAACCTTAGTTTGTAAAAGTAAATCATTTTCCAAAAGCACAAAGTGACAACATAAGAATGGCTGAAATAAATTTAAGGGATTCTCAAAGAACTATTCTGCAGATGTAAAATAACAATGCAACCCAAAAATTCTAGAAGCCAAGACTTCGGGTTCATGATAAAGTTACACACTATAAAAGAAACTAAGTAATTTCATCATGATATCCGAAAGAAAAAGGTTGCAAGATATTTAATAAATTAGTTTTAAGACCATAACTACAACAAACTATTTAGTACGAAACATACATTTGTTGATGTCAAATACCTTTTGTTACAGGGCTTTACACAACTGAGATTCTGCTTGCAAATGGTCACATATAAAATAATGTAAATACATTATATAAAAGTAAAATTCAGTTAAACTAAATAAGTAGTCTACGACCACACACACAACAAAAGAAGCAAATATACAAATAAATTTCAGATAGAATTGAAGTTCAAGTAAAACAAAATCCAATGGAACTTATGGGGTTTGTAAATTTTAGAACTGCAATAAAAGAAATCCAAAAAACATCTCATCATATCTTTATAGTCATAAGGGAGAGGAGTTAGGCAAAAAAAAATACATCTTGTCATTATTTCTTTATGTGAATAGTGAATAGAATTCCAATTGCATCTGAAAAGCGAAAAAAATACTAAGGTGCTACTAATACTAAGGTATTACCAATACAAAATAGCAAATAAAGAATCCCAAAAATTTTAACTATTACAATCACATGACCTGAAAAATAAAATCAAGACATCAATAGTTAAAGCCCTAAAACTGAACCCGTATACATAAAGCACAAATTGATTTTTTTTTAAAAATAGCATCCCATAACCAACACTCATTCACAACAAATATAAAACCAAAGATTCAAAAAAAATATGAAAATTTTGTCAAACACAAAAAGAGTGAGAGATAAGATCTAAGAATCATACCCTTTAATAGACTTAAGTATACCTCACAATTGCAATAGTCTGGAAAATGTATAAACATTCTTCATAAAGTACCTTGAAGATGAACAAAATAAACCCAAATTAACATTGAGAAAAATATACATATCTACCAGAAAAAATAAAGATTTCATACAAAGAGAATATACCTTTACGCATAAAAGAGTATACCTAAACAAAATGAACAAAACCTAAATTACAAATCGCAAAAACTAAAGAGGTGCGTGTGTGTATGTATGATATTGTTAGCAAAACGCACCATAAGTGAGAGAGACAATATTTGTAGTGTGGGATCGGTCGAGTTAGGAGAGAGGGCGGTTCCATGAGAGAGAGTGAGTGAGATTGTGTGAGAGTAAGATGAAAGGGTATGTCACTATCAAAGTACCCTTTTTGGTTGTTTTACAAAAATAACCCTCATATTTGAAATAAAGTAAAATCTCAAGTGTAAACTGAGGGGGAAAGTAAATTTTAGTGGGATAAAATTGTAATTACAATTAGAGTATAAAATGAGGTGTGGTGAGGTACATAATATTATTGTGTAAATATTGATCTCACCCTCAATTTAGTGCCTTGGTGGCTCAATTCTAGCCCCTAATTAAGTTGTCATCTTATGGAATAGTAAAAACCTTTTGCTCCTTATTATTTATATATATATATATATATATATATATATATATATATATATATATATATATATATAATAATAATAATAATAATAATAATAAAAATAATAATAATAATAATAATATTAATAATGATCTTGTGCGGACTAGTTCGCATTTTACTGAATGCGGACTGGACATGTGTCACCTAACGGTGCGTCTAGAAATTATCGCATAAATTCTAGGCACACTCTCTCTCTTTTCTGGGCTCATCGCTAGGTGACACATGTCCGGTTCGAATTATTAAAATGCGAACTAGTCCTCACAAGAGCAGGACTGAATATATATATATATATATATATATATATATATATATATATATATATATATATATATATATATATATATATATATATATATCTTTTGTACTTTTAAGGTTGATTTTTGAGTGGGGATATAATGACACTAATGTGGAGAAATACCAAAACTAACGAAATCTAATTAAACAAATAAACAAAATTATATAAATGCCACTAAGTAAAAGAAAAACTATATTACACGAATATTAAATGAACGAGAAATACTTTGATGCCGCTACATTCAAGGTGGTTGAAGGTGTACATTGCTTAAGATCAAGAACAAGGAGATCGTTCAGTTGAAGGCTAAGGTGGAAGGTTTATAAAAGGTGAGCAAAGGGTCCTCCCAAAACCTTCTTGTAACATTGCCAGAAAATAATGTTGCTTTTGAAAAAGGATGACAAAAAGCCTTTGGTAATGTTAAAATACTAGGCTTTGCACAAAATACCTTTTTTAAAAAGTGTTGGGACGAATACTTGGCTAAGGCCAGACTTGCTGCTGACTCCGATATTTTCATCATTCATGCTCTTAGATCTCCTACCAGGGACGGAGCCACTGCATGGCCAAAGGGGGACATGGTCCTCCCCGATCTTTTCAAAATCTGTTATGATGTACTAATATTTTTTTTATAGTTGTTCCCAAACTCTAGCAAAATAAGAGGCCCACTTAAATTCTCTAGCTCATCTTACTTTCCCCCCAACCTTTTTACAACTCATTAATCCCAATACTTTAGCCTATTAAGTTGAACTAATAAATATATCAAATATTTACCCTAATTTCTCCCTTGCGTTGTCGGGAACTCTAACTCAAGCAATATGTGAAGTGAGAAGTCTTCATATCCAACAACAAAGAAGAGTTGCAACAGTAAAAGTAAGTTCATCCTATTTAAATTTCCTTATTTTATCTATGCTCACTTGTTATTTAATTAGAAAACAACCATTTGACCCTTATTATTTGTTCTAATTGTAAATTAAGTTTTTTACCCTTAATAATCATCGTAAATGCATATTTTTACCCTTAAACTACAATATAAATCTCGATCCTTGTAATAAATTAACGTTTATTGCATATTTTAGAGTTTAACAGCAAAAGTAAGGGCCGAAGTTAATGAGCTATCAAAAGTATGTTAATTTTTAATTGACTTATCTTTTGTTAAGCCATTAATTAGATTTCTTATGGTTTATTTTAGTTGTAAATTTATTTTTTGGCCCTTAAATCAACTCTGTTATTATTTAAATTGCAAAAATAATATTTTACCCTTTAATTAACTCTAATTGCAGAATTCTATAGTTAAAGTCAATGTTACGTAACCCCTTATTAATTATTTAATTGTATGTTTTGCAATCGCGGATAAAAAAAAAGTCCAAAAAAATTTTTGGCCCCCCGAAAAATAAATCCTGGCTTCGTCCCTGTCTCTTACTAACTTGGAGGAAGAATGAGAAGAAAAGGAAGAGGCTATCGACCAACCCAAAATATTAGAATACTGAAAAGAAACTCATGTAGATTAGTATCTTTATAAGGTCTTTTATAACCTTGATTGTACTTCTTATTTTTTGTAATCTTTATAAGGGATTTACCCATAATTTTTTAATGAAATAAAAATTATTTTTCTTCAATCATGTCCTTCTCGACTATTTTCTTTATACTTTTTTTTTATGTTGTAGTTACTTTAGATGTTAAACTGACTTCGTATATTATTACATTGCGTGGACCTTGTGCATGTGGGCTAAGAAAAATGATGAGTTGAACTTTATGCTTAGGGTTGGGGGCTCAGATAGATCTCAGAACGACTTTGTGGTTGTTCAACAGGAATTGTACAAAGCGTTGAGTTACTATGGGGATGGAAAAATAAGGTTGCAAGTATCCAATCGGAGCTAGAGGATATAAGAAATATTGTCGAGCTTCTTCGAAATGAGAATGTCACTATAAGGTGGGTGATCAGCAAGGCCGAGAAAGATTTCAAACACAATGAGTCGATGAGAAATAGTTTGCACCAGAGAATTATAAAGTTGAGGTATTAGTTCATAAAGTAACCCCCTGCAGTTTGGGTTGAATGCTATAACTGTTGGATAAATTTCAATATAATATAATATTTTTATTATATTAATTGATGTTTTATTTTAATCTTTAGTTGTTAATATTTTATTATATTATTTAGTGTTTTATTTAAAACATAGTTTGGGTTTTATTTTAGAAGGTAGAAACATGAGCAAATGGGTGTGAAAGATATGAAAGTGCTCAAAATCCCTTATTGTCCCACATTGGAAGAGTAACCCAAAAAGTAGTGGTATATCAACTAAAGGACAACTAAGATTCTTAGTTGACAAGTCAAACAAGAGTCTATGATCCTACGCATTGCAGTGGTGCTTAAGCACCACCAATCGCGATACACGACATGCGGCGTGCGAAAGGGCAACTTAGGGTGCATTGTGCGCTTTGACGCGCACTTGGCACTTCGCATGTGCGCATCGTCGCTTGAAGCGTGGGAGCCTAAACTTTTGACGAGGTAAAACAGATTAACAGTTTTGATTAAATGATCTAATCAAAGGGTTTAAAATTCGAAATGACTTGATCTGAACCATTAGATCGAAGCTGTTCTAAACAGGCACGATTTAACGGTTGCTGAGTCGCTACATGAAGAGCTGTGACTGTTGAAGAACAGTCACAAAAATGGCTATAAAAAGAGTTTCAGGGATCTCTTTTGGACATCGAAAATTGCTAATTTCTCCTCTCTTCGTCCTCTACCTTTTGGCATTATCATATTACAAATTCAGAGTGTTCTCGGCTTGATCAAATAGTACATAGTTTAAATCAAACAACTATTTATACACTCCATTGTATCCTGAAGGCAGATTCTATAAAACCCATAGTGTACTCGCGGTTCTGTCTCAACCGTATTGGGAGAAATTTTGCCTAAAAGAAAGCATTCCAAGAACGTGCCTTGCAGAAATTAATTTATTATTTCATTATTTCCATTTCAAATATCCAATAATTTTAGGCAAAATTCTATTCTTATTACTCCACGCAAATGGAAGGAACAGTGGCACAATTTATCCAAGTCATGACTCAAGACTTAATCCGACTCGACTGTTTTGATGGCGGAAATTTCACCCGTTGGTAATACAAAGTTATGTTCTTCCTCACATCACTAAAAATAGCATACATTATAGATGACAACCTTGAACTAATTCCCGAGCCCACACCCGAAGACACCGAAGAAATAAAGCAAAAACATGTGAAGAGGAAACTAGACAAATTTATGTATCGAGGACATATCCTTAATGGCTTGTCTCAAACCGTTTATAGAGCTCATCGAATGATTCCGACGGTAAAGTAATTATGGAAGGCTTTGGAGACAAAGTATCAAAATGAGGAAGCGAGCAACCATAAGTTTCTGATTTCAAACTATATGAATTTTAGAATGAGTAATGATATATCTGTCGTTGTACAAAAACATAAACTCCAACAAATTATTGGGTGACCTTAAAGCCGCTGGAAATAATCTTCAAGATGAATTTCAAGTTGGGGTGATTGTTTCAAAACTTCCATCCTCTTGGAATGGCTTTAAGAAGAAAATTAATCATGATGAAAAGACTTATACTGTGGAATCCCTTCTTCGTCACCTTCATATTGAAGATGATACTCGTATTCGAGAAAAGAAGGATGAACAAGGTGAGGGTAATTCAAAAGCCAATATGGTTGAGGATAAAAAATCCAGGATTACCAAAGACTAAAAATTTAAAGCAAAGAATGATTCAAAATTCAAGAACCAAGGTGCAAATAAGAAAAATAAGGGAAAATGTTTCTTCTGTGACATATCGGGCCATTATTCTCGAGAATGTCGTCTTAAAAATAAGGCATTTAAGGAAAAAAAAGGGTCTAAGGAAACCAACAATGTTGAAGATCTTATTGCTACTGTATGCGAAGCAAATTCAATTGATAATGAAAGTGGATGGTGGCTGGATACCGGCGCAATGGTCCACATATGCAAAGACCGCTCTTCATTCAAAACATATCAAAAAATTGATGAAAAAGAAGTGAAGATGGCAAATAATCTTCGCACCAATGTGGTTGGAAAAGGCATAGTGGAATTGAAGCTGACTTCTGGAAAGACACTTACTTTAATTGATGTACTTCATGTACCTGATATGTGTAAAAATATTGTGTCTAGAGACCTTCTCAATAAGAGAGGTTTCAAACTAGTGTATGAGTCTGATAAGTTTATTTTGTCTAAGAATGGCCAATTTATTGGCAAAGGGTACTCTTGTAACGGCATGATCAAAATCAATGTAATCAATGATATTAGTTCTGCTTATATGGTTGAGTCTATTTCTTTATGCCATAGTAGATTAGGTCATGTGAATTATAAAAGTATAAAAAATGCGACTAATCTCGTCTTAGTCTCGGAATGTAAATTTGATAACCTTTCTAAATGAGAAATTTGTGCTTAATCGAAGATAACTAGAAAGTCGTTCAAATCTGTTGAGAGGAAATCCGAAATGCTTGATCTTATTCATAGTGATGTATGTGATATAAAGAGTAATATGACTCATGGTGGAAATAAATATTTCTTAACTTTCATTGATGATTACTCTAAGTACGCATATACATATTTACTTAAAAGTAAAGATGAAGTTTTCGAGAAATTTCTAATTTTTAAAGCATAAGTTGAAACTCAACAAAATAAAAAAATTAAAGTCCTACGATCCGATAGGGGTGGTGAATATTACCCAAGTGAGTTTATACAATTTTGTAATACTCATGGGATAATCCATCAAGTTACGACGCCTTATCCGCCACAACAAAATGGAACGGTGAAAAGGAAATATAGGACTTTAGTTAAAATGATAAATGCAATGTCAATCAGTTCTAGTTTACCTTTGTCAATGCGGGGAGAAGCGGTTTTATCCGCATATTATATTTTAAATAGAGTTCCATTGAAAAACAAGGATGTTACACCATACGAATTATGGTTTAATCATAAGCCTAATCTTAGACGTCTTAAAGTTTGAGGATGTCTGGCTTATGTAAGAAAACCCGAACCTAAAAGACCTAAAATAGGAAATAGGACTTACAAATGTGTTTTTATTGGATACTCTAGTAATAGTACAACTTATTGAATTTTAAATCTTGAAACTCAAGAAATCAATGAGTCGGTAGATGTGCAATTCTTTGAACATATAATAAAGTTTAGTACTTTGAATCAAGCTTTAGAAAATAATAATCCGAATGTTGACTCCTCAACTTTAGAAGAAAATTCAGAATCAATATCTTCTTCGGAAACAACGAATGACTTTGAACCACGAAGGAGTAAAATATAAAGAATTGAAAAAAAAACATTTGGGTCTGACTTTGTTATTTATTTAGTTGAAGGGGATTTAAATGAGACTAAGAGAAAAACTAAATTTGTTCTTAATGTAGAAGATGAACCGATAACATTTCATGAAGCGGTAACATCTAGGGATGCTGTCTTTTGGAAAGAAGCAATAAATGATTAAATGAACTCAATTTTGTCAAATCAAACTTGGGTTATTTTCGATCTTTCCCCCGGGGCTAAACCTATTGGGTGCAAATGGATATTTAAAAGAAAATTAAATCCGGATGGTTCGATAAATAAATTTAAGGCAAGACTAGTTGCTAAAGGCTATAAGCAAAAACATGGAATTGATTACTTTGATTCATATGCTCCTTTTGCTCGAATCACTTCCATTAGGATATTGATATCTCTTACTTCTATTCACAATTTAGTTAATCATCAAATGGAAGTTAAAACTGCATTTTTAAATGGTGATTTAGAAGAAGAGATTTACATGGAACAACCCCAAGGGTTTGTCTTGCCTGGCCAAGAAAAGAAAGTGTGTAAACTGGTTAAATCTCTTTATGACCTTAAACAAGCTCCTATACAATGGCATGAGAATTTTAATAATATTGTTGTATCCCATGGATATAAAGTTAATGATGCCGAAAAATGTATATATAGTAAATTTGAAAATGGTGTTGGTGTTATTATTTTCTTATATGTGGATGACATGTTAATATTTGGTTCTAATCTCAAATATGTTGAAGAAACCAAAAGGTTTCTTTCACCCAAATTTTATACGAAAGATCTTGGAGAAGCTGATGTGATTTTAGGAATCAAAATTGTGAGAAAAGATAATTCTTTAGCGTTATCTCAATCTTATTATATAGAAAAAGTTCTTAAAAGATATAATCATTTTGAACTTAAGACAGCTGTTACACCAGTGGATCCTAGTATCAAATTAATGAAAAATACTGGGCGTGTTATGGACCAACTTAAATATGCTTGTATTATTGGGAATCTAATGTATGCCATGCATTGCACTAGACCAGACATTGCTTATGCAGTGAGTGTATTGTGTAGATTTACAAGTAATCCATGACAAGAGCACTGGAATGCAATTTCTAGGGTGCTTAGATACCTGAAGAGGACTTTGGATTATGGCTTACATTATGTAGGATATCCATATATTTTAGAAGGATATATTGATTAAGTTGGAATAATCTTGAATCAAAATCCAAGTCAACTACTGGTTGGATTTTTACGCTAGGAGGAGCAGCTATCTCTTGGGATCCAAGAAACTGACATGTGTGTCAGATTCAACAATGCAATATGAATTTATAGCCCTAGAAGATGCATGTAAAGAAGCAGAATGGCTTAGAAATGTGTTGTATGATATTCCTTTATGGAAAAAGCCACCACCTTCTATTATGATAAGTTGTGATAACCAAGCCACAATTTATAAAGTTTCGGACAAAACTTGCAACGGAAAATCTAGACATATTAGTCTAAGGCATCAAATTATAAGAAAATTACTAAAGGAAGGAGTAATTACACTCGACTATATTAAAATGAACAAGAATTTAGCAGATCCTCTGACTAAAGGTCTTGTTAGGGAGATGATATATATCACCTCAAAAGGAATGGGACTAAGGTCTATTAAATAACACAACTATATTTAATGGGAACCCAACTCATATCTTGAAAATATAGATAGAGTTTAATGTGGTACAAACAAGTTAAATTATAGTTATGGAACACTAGGAATTTTATACAAAAGTTCCATTCCTATGTGCCTAGTGTTGATTTTATGCATGTTAGAGGATGAAGGTTACTTATTAATAAATCATATAAGTGTGACTCGCGGAATCACTAAAGTTGATTTACCTATACGAGTGTCGAAAGTGTGGCCACTTTCTATGGAATCAAGACCGATCCTAAAGCGCTCGTGAAATCAGGATTAACACAAGGCCATAAAAGTGCATGCTAGAAGAACACTTATAAACTCAGAAATCGGTATGTGTGATAGTTACGGTTAGTCTTAAAAGATCCTTGGTTCAAGATACGTTCACCACAGCACCTTGATGAAGCTTTGAATTATTTACACTATATGGAAGTTCAAGTCCGAAAGACACTTCTCATTTATGTACTAGAATTTAGCGATAGTGCCAAAAGTTATTTATTGTCTTTTTGGCTTGCTCTCTTGTGTATATTGAAATTGGTGGGAGAATGTTGGATAAATTTCAATATAATATAATATTTTTATTATTTTAATTGATTTTTTATTTTAATCTTTAGTTGTTAATATTTTATTATATTATTTGGTGTTTTATTTTAAAGATAGTTTGGGTTTTATTTTAATAGGTAGAAGCATGAGCAAATGGGTGTGAAAGATATGGAAGTGCTCAAAATGCCTTATTGTCCCACATTGGACGAGTAACCCAGAAAGTAGTGGTATATCAACTAAAGGAGAACTAAGATTCTTAGTTGACAAGTAAAACAAGAGGCTATGATCCTACGCATTGCGATGGTGCTTAAGCACCACCAATCGCGACACGCGTAAGCGTGACACGCGGCGCGCGAAAGGGCGACTTAGGGCGCATTGCACGCTTTGATGCGCACTTGGCACTTGGCACGTGCGCATCATCTCTTAGTGCATGGGAGCATAAAGTTTTGATGAGGTAAACTAGATTAACGATTGTGATTAAACGATCTGATCAAAGGGTTTAAAATCCGAAACGACTTGATCTGAACCGTTAGATGAACTCGTAGCATTTTGTATATGGGATGTCCATTCTCTTACGATGGGATGCCTAATCTGAACCGTTAGATCAAAGATGTTATAAACAGGAACGATCCAACGAGTGCTGAGTCGCTACATGAAGAGCTGTGGCTGTTGAAGAACAATCACAAAAATAAATATAAAAAGAGTTTCAGGGCTCTGTTTTGGACACCAAAAATTGCTAATTTCTCCTCTCTTCGTCCTTTAACTTTTGGCATTATCATATTACAAATTCAAAGTGTTCTCGGCTTGATCAAACAGTACATAGTTTGAATCAAACAACTGTTCATACATTGCATTTTATCCTGAAGGCAAATTCTATAAAACCCATAGTGTACTCGCAGTTCTGTCTCAACCGGATTGGGATAAATTTTGCCTAAAAGAAAGCGTTCCAAGAACATGCCTCACAAAAATTAATTTATTATTTCGTTCTTTCCATTTCAAATATCCAACAATAACGAGGGTTGGATGGATGCCCCAGTCCACCTCAATGAGGCCAAACAAGTAGCGTGAAAGTATGGTTAGTTTCATTCCCAATAAATCCTCAAGGTTATTTAGGACTCACAACTATGGTATTAGTAACAGGGGAAATCCCTCTTTTGTAGATAATTTAATTTTAAGCATAGAGTTATGGATACCAATTGATTCGGTCCCCATCATCTAATGAGGGATTATCTTCCCAATCATGGCAGTGATGATGAATTACTTACCAACCCATATAGTGGACGGTGAGCATCCATATTTAAGATGTTAAGTGGTCAATGAAGATGATGCGACTTTCACTTCTTTTTGGTTTTACATTTATTCTTTTTTGTAGTTGAGTGACTATGACCAAATTTGTTATTATTGAACATTTGAATGAAATACAATTTTCTTTATTTTCAATTTATATTTTCAATCTCCCATTTCAGTTACGCCTAGCATGTGTTCCTTGGTATTACCTTTTAGGATGTATCATCACACTAACATAGGCCTAACATAAACTATTGGCGAGAATGAACATGTTTGCTAGGTAATCAACATATTTAGGATTTTATCTGAATAAGATGGTATGACTACTTAGTGACTAGGGGCTCCCCCATAGTTTTTTAGTTTTTTAGAGGAAATACAGTATGTCTTCATATTAATAATAATGAAATATGTAACCTTAATATAGTGAGTTAGTGTAATCAAATCAATTAAGGCATCAAGACTATAATATGGCCAAAAAAATTTAATAACTTTGGGGGAATTATCTGACCTGGTGGGAGAAGCTGACACATGTACGACATGCTTGATAAGTTATCACGGATTGAAGATAAGAATAAAAGAAGACACGATCAATGGAAATCTTGGTCTTGGATTTATTCGACCAAGTTTCAATAGTAATCCATGGCCATGGAATCTCACACAACTCATTCTCTTTATGTTCTCTATATATGTAACTCACAACCTGGAAAAAGGGCCTGCAATATTTGTTATTAAGAACTGATTAATAAAGAAAGAGAGAATCACCCCGTGGACATAGGGACATTGCCAAACCACATATATTTTGTGTTGTGTTGTGTTGTGTTGTATGATTGTGATATTATTTTCGACTCGGCTCAAATGTATTGAACTTGTTATAGTAGGATTATACCACCTATAATTGGCTCCATCTATTGAAGCAGGTTTCCTTTCATTGGCCAAATAGGTACAATAAGCAGTCATGTCTCAATTGCACAACCACTATTTTTCATCTAACGGTGATGACTAGAACGATAAAAATGAGCCTCCAACATCTAGAGCTGGGTTTGAGGTCCATCCCAATAGGATTCTAACACTCCCAATTATCGTTATCATCCATGGGAGGATCAAACTATGGAAATAAATGAAGAACCAAGATCCTCTCAAAACTCACATCTTATAGAAGCGTATAAATGATGACTTCACCAATAGAAGGAGCCCACATGCCTCCAATAAGAAAAAAACCCGTTTATATTTCCTCCTCGGTAAAATGGAGTAATATCTCAATGTGGATAAATTAAAGTGCCACACCTAAATGCCTAGCCCTCAGGCAAACAGAACTCAAAGCCAAAGAAGGAGTTCATGGAGAGATCAAGAATTCTCAAAGAACCTAATCTCGCTAGTGAAAGAGACAAATGAGGCGGACATCATAAGAATTATCTCCACAATCTCATTCACTGCAAAATATATGAGCATCCTACTCATCGTGAGGATAAATCACCAGCAGGTCTCACCCTAAAAGGAAGGATTCTCTCTTTAATATGAGGAAGAAGCCCTACGAAATCTTTCTAGAATATGCTCGACATTATTAGGAAACCTATAACGAAGTGAAAGACTGCTTCAATCAAGTTTCCATGCTTTTTTAAAGATTTTTCTATCAAGAAACTCCATGTCACACCAATCTCTAACAAAGAAGAAAGCTAGAACGATTAACGATCTTATGTCCAAAATTGAGAAATATGATAAATTAGGACAATGGTTGGTAATAAATGACTAAAATTGGCAACAAAGAAAAGACTATGAAGAAGAGGTATATATCAAAATGATGGACCTACAAGTAATGATAAGGCAGACATTGCCAAGGCCCATTAGGATTTCAATAGTGTTTTCAAAGAGATGATCTACAAAATTAAAGATTAGTTATTTTTCAAGTGGCCAAGGAAGATAACAGGAGATCATAAAAAAGTAACACTGCCCTGAAATGTTCCTATCATAAGGACAACAGGAAAAAAATGGAAAATTACAAAATACTCTATCCCACTTGTAATAATTATCTCAGACGGTCCATCAAGATGACTATGCAGAAAAGAAGGGCCCGAAGTGTAACAACCCTTACTTTTGGATAATTGATTTTATATAATTTTGCCATGTGAGATAATTATATAAAATAATGGAAGTTAGAGTAAATATTATTTTAAGTGATTTAAGAGATAATATTTACTGATTTTTGCATATTTACCGTTGAGAGAAGGTAAATAGCATCATGTTGTGTTTTATTGCGTCATTATGCTTTGAGCGACGGTTATGGCATATATTTCAATTGGATCATTATTGATAAATTAATGTGACATAGGAACATGACATATTTTACGAGATTTCGGATGCCAATTTAGAGGGCACGGTTAGTCCTGAAATGTTTGAGATAGTCAAAATAAGTGCCATACTGTATTTTTGGATTCCGGGCACTTTTAGCAGTTTACGACTCAATTTTTGTAGTTACGAGTCATTTAAATGGTACATTAACATTTAAAGAGGGAAATTAATGTTAAGTGCTCGATTTACTCTTCCAACCCTCTTATTTCCTCATTTCTGTGTTAAACTTAGAGAGAGTTACAAAGAAGATAGAGTTGGGAGAAAATGGAAAGAAATGAGAGAGTTGAAGATTTGAAGCTGGAATCATTGCTACGGGAAGGAAATCCGAGACTACAAACTTTAGGCAAGTTTCTTACTTGCTAGAGTATGATTCAATGTGGATAAATTGCGTTTGTAGTTGTGTTTTTGGAGTTTTAGCCATTTATGGGCTTTTTGGATGATTTTTGGTGTTTAACCCCTTAACATTGGATTAAAATCAAATTTGAGTTGGAATTACGTGTTAGTTTTTGTGTAGAAATGATTTGGGTAGAAAATAAGTTGAGTTTGTTGAGATTTGTAGAGGTAAATTTTGGGTTTTTGGAATTTAGGGTTCTTAAACTCCATAGCCGAAACAGGGCATTCTGGCCCACGCGAATCGATTCGCTAAAGGGGGAGCTTACATGTCTGTGTTGGGAGAATTGATTCGAACTATCCGAATCGATTTGGGGTTATGCAGAATGTTTGGGTCCTCTTGACCGAATCGATTCGGCCTATCCGAATCGATTTGCTTTCAAGATTGAATCGATTCGTGCTGGGCGAATTGATTCAAAATTTATGCATTTTCATGATACTTTTCCAATTTAGTTTTAGTCCTTGTATTTTAGGTTTAAGGATTAGGAACCTTCCTTTGGGAAGTAATAAAGAGTCCTAGAGGTTTGTATCAGGGAGATTAATATCCTAGATTAGCATGGGGGTAATTGGGCTTATCTCAAGGGTTAGTTTACAGAGGTTAAGGTTTCGTTTTATATAGGAAGTTTGCCTAAATCTAAGGGAAAGTAGAATGATAATGTTTGGGACTTTTGGTGGAATAGTTTTGAGGAAAATTACCTTGGGTGACTTATGGTATTACTTTGGATTCTCGAAGACTAGTGTGAGGATAATTTCCCTTTGGGTACTAAGTCATTAATAAAATATGACTTCGAGATTAGAAAAGCATAATTTAAAATTGGTACTTAATGGTTAAGTATAAATGGTTTTGAGAATGTAAGAAGTGAATATTTTCAAGTGGGAAAATAATTTTGTAAATGATAATTTGCATATACACACCTCTCTAAATCGCTATCATATGGGAAGTTACGCGCATGAGGTTAAGTCCCCTGATTAGTGAATGCAGGGTGAATATAGTCCTCAGCCATAGGACCGGTTATTATTGTGTGATTATTCTTCGAAGTGGGGTAATTCCGGGTGTGGTTATGACTCACTGTCGAAGGTATACGGACGCTTCCCGACGTTGCGTTATAGGATGCCCAGGTTGTCTTGTGCGATAAACCCTGGAAGATGATAGCCATTTAGGGGAGCGTCCAGTGGGGAAACTCGGAAGGACGGTCTTAGAATCGTTATATATATGTGATTATAACTATTCTAAATAAAGTGGAAATGGTAAAGCATTTTGTGTGATAACTTCTTTCAATATGTTTCCCGGAGAAAAAAGGGAACTATAAAGTTAAATGGTATAAAACTGTATTGGCGAAGCATTTTGTGAAATAAATTGCTTTAAATATAATTTCCTTAAGAGAAAAGGAACCATGCATTTAAGCTGTAAATAACTGAAATGATATAGCATTGAGTGAAAGTATATGAGTTCTCCCATGCATATATGAACGTTGAGCATTGTCATTGATATTACGTTAGGTTGTGCTGTTAGAATGAGAGGTGAGAAATATTTTGATTAATTGTGAGAGAAAGTTTGGTTCATGATGATGATTAGATATTCATAACTGTTATGCATTTTATTAACATGGTGATCATATCAAACCGGTCCCTGACCCATTCATATCTCTTTGTTTTGCATGAATTCTTTGTTCGTCCAGGTGCTCCTTCGCAAGGACACCCGTATTAACCTCTCCATTCCTGTTGTCCTATAGCTATAACATTTTGTGGATGTTGTAAGATATTCGTTATAGACGCTTCTATCTTTTGTACTCTAAATAGGAATAGTTTACTTATTCGGGCGTGTTGCCTATGCTTTGTACTCATTTATTATAATGTGACATTTAACTATAATACTCGGTATAACCTGCATGTATTAGTCTGTTAACCGACAGCTTATTCGGTTATTACTTTATACATTATTGTTATACCATTACTCGTTGATTTTTATATATCCACCTTCTTTTCAAATTGGATTGTATGGATGCTTTTCTTTTAACTTACAAAATCAAATTTGACAGTCCGTTTTCTAAAATAATGGGTGGTTATCTCGTATTATTACTTTAACAACAGCGATGCTAAGAATCGACCATCTATGATTCCTGTGATTATTGGAGTATCGGGCTGGCCACCTCTTATTTTAATAGGCGGGTTATCATATGAATACCCCAATGGATCATGACCAAAAGCTTGATAATGACTTAGATGATGATGACATTGGGCAAGAATTTTCGATTATCCATAGGTAATCATGTTCTAATTATATTCAAGCAACCCTATTCAGATGAAGCTAAAAAAGGTTGTTGCCATTATGGAAGATTTCCAAATCAAACCCATAAAGACCTCAGGAGGCAAGCATCGTTGACAAAAAGATGTTGACTATAGTTTTCACTGAAGGAGACCTGATCAGAATCAGGACTCCACATCATGATGCGTTAATATTCAATCTTAGGATTGAAAACAGGGATGTGGAAAATCTACTAGTTAACTAAAGGAGGTCTTCATAGGTCATGTAGTTAAAATTGTTCAAAAAGATCAACCTTAATATTGAATATTTGAAGGAAGCGATAATCCCTTTCATTGGCTTCACTGGACGATGACCATGCCTTTGGGGAAGGTGTATTGTTAGTACAAACTTAGAACATCTGAAAGGTGATTGAACATTTAGCTATAGATATTGATTCCCCCCACAAAGCCATTCTAGGGTACGAATAGCTACATGATATGAAGGTTATCCACTCCACTTATCGATAAAATCTAAAATGCAATGCCGACTGGGGGTTAATGGAGATACAGAGAAATTAGGCCATTTCTCGGAGTACAATCAGTGAAGTACTTGGGCTACCTAGTCAGCCAAAGGGGGTTCGAAGTAAACCTGACCATATTAAGGTGATGAATATTGTTCAACCACTAAAAACACTTTGAGATGTTAAAAGGTTGACGTGAATTTTGGCAAAACTCAACTGCTTCTTCTACAAGTCTTCTGAGAAGTGTTGGCTATTCTTTTAGATATTAAAGAAAGATAATGGCCTATCATCGTATAAAGAATGTTCAGAGGATCTTAAAGAAGTTAAGCTCTATTTAAGATGACGATCTATGCTTGTGGTCCTAAATCCAAGAGATTAAGTTGATTTATATCACATGATATCTAACCACACATTCAACTAGACCTTAATGTGTGAAAATAAAGGTCACAAGTACTCAATCTATTATGTTAGAGAGACATTACTCAATGTCGATAAACGCTACATTCCTTTGGATAAGGTATCTTATTCTATGATCATTGTTTCACAGAAGTTGAAGCACCATTTTGAAGACTATTCGATCATAGTTATCATATCATTCCCACTCGAAGAAATCCTATGAAAGGATGATCACTCTAAAAAGATGTTAAAATAGTCAATGGAATTATAGAGGATTGATATCCGTTATTAATATAGAATTATAATCAAAGGGTAGGTGTTATAGAATTTCATCATTGAGTCCTCTAGAGGACATGAACCTAATGGAGGGGGAACTATCTGGCCAAGTGGACTCCTTATATTGATGAATATCCTAACTTAAAAGGAAAGGTAATTGGAATTATCCTTATCACTCCCACATAAATTATTCTTGAGTAAGGGATTAAACTTGGATTGTGGAATCCAATAATGAGTATGGATATAAAGCTCTCATTGCCAAAAAAGGAAGGCTCTATCTCTTGGCATAAGTCGCCTTGACATTTTTATGACTCAAGGATGGTATCTAATCAAGTATCAAAAGACTACAATGCTAAAGATGAATAAATGTTCGCATACTTGTAGATCGCCCAGGACCTGATCACCCAATTCAAGAAAATTCATATCCAATAATTCCCTAGATGAAATAATAGCCATTAATATGCTCTAGCCTCTTTGCATTTAGCTATTGCCTCTGACCTCAAATGAATAATTGAGGTGTAATAAGTTGCCCAACCAAGTGTCATGAAGCCAAAGGACACCAAACAAGTTCTCTCCATCCAAAAACCTCCCAATTGGATGGATCCAATGACAGAACACTTACAAGTGGATGTCCTTCTTTGTGATAATAATCAAGACCATTAGATCAAGGTAAGAGATGCTTGATTCTACTTATCACCTGAGAGGAAATTTTATAGCAGATCTTTCACATGCCCATACCTTAAATGTATGATTTCGATTGATGTTGACCAAGTATTATATGAACTTCATAATGTCATATGTGAAAGTCATGCCAAAGGAAGGTCATTGTCTTTCAGGACCATCAAAGAAGCTCACTTGTGGTCTGACATTCAAAAATATGAAGTTTCATGTGTAAAAAAGAGCAAAATGTGTCAAGAGTTCTCGCCCATGCTTCACCAATCAACTAACGACCTCAAGTCATTGACTAGTCCATGGCCTTTCTCTCAATAGGGATTAGTTATTGTGGTTTCCCTACTTAAAACTCTAGGAAATTGGAAATATATAATTGTCAGTATAGATTACTTCACCAAATGGATGAAAATTGAAACTTTGGTGAGCATAGGGGTACCGATATGATCAAATTTATCAGGAGGATTATCGTGACACATTTTTGTATGCCAAGAATAATAATCACTAATAATGGGAAGAAATTCGAGAGTGGAACATTTTAAGATTTCTATAACAACCACAACTTCAAGTACCACTACATTTTGGAGGCCTATCCTTAAAGCAATGAGCAGGCTAAGGCCTCCAATAAAACGGTAGTCGACGGAATTAAGAAAAGGTTTCTCTCAATAGGGATTAGTTATTGTGGTTTCCCTACTTAAAACTCTAGGAAATTGGAAATATATAATTGTCAGTATAGATTACTTCACCAAATGGATGAAAATTGAAACTTTGGTGAGCATAGGGGTACCGATATGATCAAATTTATCAGGAGGATTATCGTGACACATTTTTGTATGCCAAGAATAATAATCACTAATAATGGGAAGAAATTCGAGAGTGAAACATTTTAAGATTTCTATAACAACCACAACTTCAAGTACCACTACATTTTGGAGGCCTATCCTTAAAGCAATGAGCAGGCTAAGGCCTCCAATAAAACGGTAGTCGACGGAATTAAGAAAAGGTTGGAAAAGAAAATGGATCTTGGTTGGATGAGTTCCCCCACATCCTCTAGGCATATCGTACATGCCCAGGAGGTCGATTGGATAAAATTCCTTCACCTTAACTTACGATATGGAAGCTATAATCCTGCAAAAAGGGTATGGCATCAATGAAGACAATTGTTATCGATGAGAGCCTTAATGAAAAATTATAAGGACTAATATCGACCTGGCCGATGAAAGGAGAACCTGCCTTGATTAAAATCTGTTATTAACAATAGTAGTTGGCCAAGAAGTTCAACAAATGTGTCAATTCAAGGAAGTTCCTAATCAAATATTAAATGCTAATAAAGTTATTAGTAGTGTGAGGAAGCCATCATATGGAAAGTTAGGTCCAAATTGGGAAGTACCCTTCAAAGTTACCAGAGATGTTCTCTACGCAGGCTACCATTTGAAAATAATTTGGTAAGGGAGATTCTTAGGGCTTCAAATGCATCCAATCTCTAGAGATTTTATTTTTAAAACTTTCTAGATTTATTTCAAGTTTTAATTTTCTATTTCTTGGGCCATTTAAAGTTCAATTCATACAATAAGCTTTATTATTGTTCTAAATTACATGCCAACTTTTTTTGATAATATACCAATATGGCAAGGCTATATTCTTTATAAATTTTTTCAAATCTAATTGATCAAATTTTGTCCACCAATTTGAATGCCTTAGTGAGATTATAATTAATCAAGTCTTAGGGTTACATGTTATTGTCATTAATAAACACGAAATCTTTAGGAATTGCCCATGAAATAAGAAGACCTATGGGGGATAGCTACGCAGTAAGTGTCATAACATTGGTCGGTTTAATACTGAATGAGTGGAATGCCTAACGACTAGTTGTATCTTTGCCATAGTTGGTCCTAGGCTAAGGTGGTGTGACTACAATTATCCTAAAAGGTAAAGTAACTAATAAAACATTCTTAACATAGAAAATGAAAAAAATTCAAGACATGGAATTAACTAAGTAATTTCATTCATATTCACATTTATAAATAGCCCGATCAAAAAATAAAAAAATAAAAACTATAAGACAAACACTACTACTTCATCCTCGGTGATTAAGTTCAACAGTCATTACATCACAATGACTATTGTATAGATCTAAGCAAAACTCATAGTCATTGTTGTTGTTGAGAAGGTAGTTATTTATTAACTGGTCATGAATGGAATCAATAACAATCCATGATTCTGCACTTGCAAGGGGAGGGGGCCAGACAAAAGGGAAATATAAGACATACCAATGCCAAAAGTGAGAGTTACGAGGCACTTTAATGACAACTAAGGCATTTAGCCACCCATGCTTGTAGGCGACCTGCCTAGCATTGTCCAAATGTGGTAGGGAATCCATCCAACCCTCATCATATCCCAATTAAAAAACTTCATGGGGTCCACGGCGAAAGTGGTACCTTAGTCTCATCACATTTTGGTACAAACTCTTCTTGGTCACCTGATCTTGTGCCAAGCTCCTCCCATAGAGAATTTTTTTCATTCCAATGCTTCAAAAATGTTGGCCACGTCTTTGACCTCGACACCAAGTGAAGCAATCTCACCAGCCTGCTCGCCATAGGCACTTATCATTTTTTGAAGTGCTTGCCAAACAGATAAAAAAAGCTTCGCGAGCTTTGCCCCGAGGCTTCTCGACTAAGGATCAAGATTATATCTTCATTTTATTGAGTTATTATCACCACTTCTAAGTTGTTATCAAACTACAAAATCAAAGAGAATCAATTCAGAAATTGAAAGACAAAATAATCATTCAAAAGCAGTCAAACGAAATTGAATAAGATATAATAAGGAAAAAATCAAGCTTTTCCATTAATATACAAGGATGTGCAAGCTCTTATAGTACAAATAACCAAAATATTGTAAAATAAAAGAAAAAGAAAACCTAAGCTAAATCTAGCTAAGCTTGGTCTTTGTGTCCATCTGGGGTCAAATTCCTCCAGCGTGTGTGGATTTGGATTTGTCCATCGTCAAATGGGGGTAACGTCAAGAGATAGAGTCGCCAGCCTATTTTTCTCAAAACAGGAAAAAAAATATCACCACCTCCAGAGAATGACATCAAGGTCAGACTGATTCATGCGAAACCAAGTAGTTCGAATATTCAAGGACTAAGTTACAGAATGGGAAGGTGTTAGGAAACCATTCCTCCCTTTCGATCTCTCATAGGCTATTGTTAATCTTATCCTTTTTATTCCATGATGCGTGTGTACATGTGTATAATATAAGTGATAGGACAATGGAATCATCCAACTCTCATCATGGGAGGGATGGAGCGGACTCATTCGTAGGAGTGTACAAAAAAATAATGATAAAAAATATGATATAAGTGTCCGATGAGTTACGAATGTTTATAAAAGAGCGAATGTGCACGTTGGACAAGACACAAGCATGTAGGGGGTATAATAATGACAAATTATACATAATAAGATATGGAAGATATGTAAACTGAAAGGGGGAATCAAATCTCGGGATTGGCCAAAGACGGCTACGTAGCCCAAAGGGCATAAAAGTCCACATAGTTCGAAAGTTACATAGGGGGTGGGGTTAAACCCATAAATCCAAACGCGGGACTTATCGTATGTTTGTATGAAGAAAACGTGTTTTAAGAGTGAAAAGATAAAAATGGAAAACCTATTTTTTTTTTCTGAAAATAGGTTATGTGCAATACTACTAATAAAGAGTAGAGATTAGTGGATGTGATATGATGAAACGAAAGAACAAAATAGAAGTAAGATAAATAAAACTTAAAATGGATAAACTAGAGAAGGGGTTGAGAAATAAAACTCCTTATGGATGATTGTTGCTGACTTTGTAATGCAAATGTGCCGATTTTTAGGGGGTATGGAAATGATTTAGTGAGGTGGGATGAATTACCATGTGAGGTACGGAGGTTAGGTAAGAGAATGTGGGAAAATGGACCTTTTGGGAAAGGTAAAGGCTCTGATTACGAGGACAATGTTCTTTCATTTTATGATAGGGGTTCCTTCCTAATGGTGAGGTTATGACCTATATTTAGGTGAATTTGGGCCAAGGGGGTTCCGATCATCATGTCCCTTGGCTTGCTTAACAGCATGGTGCTTGCCTTGTCAAGAAATAAAAGGACACCCTACCGATAAGAAGGGTTCCTGAGGTGCGTATAGGTAGTTTGGAATGATTGTTTCTTAAAAATGAGCATATAATGCAAATCGTAAGTTCGAATCGTGTAAAGGGCGGACCATTGGAAAGGGCATTCACATCCCTTTAAGAATCCATTGAGCCACTCCTAGGTCTGGGAATTAATCTAAGTCAAATAAGGCTCGAAAGTGCCCTATGGTCTCTAGACATGAGATTTTCTGAGAAAAACGGGTCGTTTATCCTAATCGTAAGGCCAATTCGCGCACACGATGGATTATTGGAAAGGGAATTCAGTACCCTTCAAAATTTCATTGAGCTTCACTCAGTTCGAAGAGTTGATAAAGGTCAACCAGGTCCCAGAAGTGCCTAATGACCATGCAAAGTTAAACAGATCCCTATAAGGTCGATTCGTGCATGACATGGACTATTGGAAAGGGTATTCATATCCCTTCAATGATTTATTGATCTTCTATTAAGCTGGAGAGTTTAACAAAGTCAAATGGGGCTCGAGAGTTCCCAGTGGCCTCCAGATCAATACTTGTAGTATGACCTAGGTTTTATGGTTAATGGATGAGTACTAGGGTCCTAAGGAGGTGTTTAGGGTGATGGGGTGTCTATAGAGCCCCTCGATGGGTGATCTTGGAATAAGGGAAGGTCGTCGAAACATAGATACCATATCAACACTAGGGTAGAGGATTTTAGGTCAATTCTGCGGACCTACAGGAGGATGGTGACCGATTCAGATGGTCAAGGTAAATTTGCGGACCTAAAGAGTGATGACTAATTATGTGGGCTGAGGCCAATTCTAATGACTTAAAGTTTTAATGACTAATTCTACAGGCCAATTCAGTAGGTCGAAGTTAATTTTAAGGTCAATTGTGAGGACCTACAGTTGTGATGACCAATTCAGTAGGTCGAGGTTAATTTTAAGGATCTAAAGTTGTGACGACCAATTCTGTGGACCAAGGTCAATTCTGAGGATATAATGACCAATTTTGCACGCCAAGGTTAATTCTGAGGACCTGAAGTTGCAACGGTCGATTCTGCGGGCCAAAGGGTGTTAAGGTCGATTCTGTGGACTTAAGGGGTGAGAATGACGAATTCAATGGGTCGACAACGATTCTTGATACCTAAACTTGTGACAACTAATTCTGCGAGTCGAGGTCAATTTTGAGTACCTAAAGTTGTGATGACCAATTCTTCGTGTCGAGGCCAATTCTGAGGCCCTAAAGTTATGATGAACGATTCTCCGGGTCGACATAAATTTTGGGGACGTAATGTTGTGATGATCAATTCTGCGGGACGAGGTCAATTCTTAGGACCTAAAGTTGTAGTCCGTGGGGGATTGTTTCGCTGGGGAAATGTGTAGACTTACGATTTCTCTGGAGATTGTATAGTAATTTTGGTGTGTGAGTGCACTTTTAGTCCTTGCTGGGGAATATGCTGATGATGAGAGTCTGAGGTTGATCTAGCTAGGAATTTTTGAGTGTGTGTAGGGGTCTTGGTGTTCCGAAGATGATTTTATTAGGGGAAATAACGTTATATTTTTTTCAAGATTTTATGCTAATTTTTGGGATTTTTCAAGCAATTTTTGCATTTTTGGCATTTTCAGGCTAAAATTTGGAGGGGACTGCAGATAGGCAGGTCAGGGGAGGTTCCTATCGGCATAAGGCATGGACTCCTGGGCTTTTGAGGAAGGGTAAAGGCCACTATCAACCTACATGGTCAGGGGGTCGCCTATAAGCATGCCCCTTAGCCTTCTATAAATGGGGGAGGCCCCTCCTCATTTTTCACACCTTCAAGTGATTGATTGTCTTGATTTCTCCCTCTAAGGGATGTTCTTAAGTCCTTTTTTCAAGACATCAAATGGTGGGTACTTCTAGTGATGTGAGCAATGAGTGTGTGTCTGTCAATGATTTGGTAGGCATGGAATAACGGGTTGTGGTGCTGCTTACATTGTGCAATAAAAATGCCTATGACTCCTTTGAGTTTGTTGCTAATGAGAGGGTTTTGTTACACGAGCCCGCGCACCACTATTAGACAAGGGTGAAGAACCCTATTGGCTATATGAGAATTTTAATCTTTGGTTATCCATTTCATTTTCTCTTTGTTTTTTTTCTTGTGCCAATTTAGGGAATTTATTAAATTATTTATAGATCGATATAGCTTCTTCAAGCATTCGATCCCGAGGGATGATCAGGTTGAAGTATCATCTTCCTACGGTGGTACGTTGGATGGTGTCATTTATCAAGTTTGTCTCATTGGTGGGTGTACTGGATGAGACACCGCACTCTTCTGCAGTATTGTGTGCACTTGGGGAGATGTGGTGGAACACGACCCACATGTTCCATTTGGGTATCGGGAAGATGACCATTACTCCCTTGGATGTCCAATAGATAACATGGGCATTATATTTTGGTGTATTATACTCTGCGGTCACAAAGGAGGCAGTGTAGACTACTTTAGGAGAAGATAAATAATCTTTTTGTATGTCGTTGTTGCAAAGCTTTTCTAATAAACAATTTCCTTCAATAACCTATAAAAATATCAAAAGACTTGTATGGAGGTAAGTAAGGATGTCACTCCATCCCTAAGTAGCGAAACAAATGAGAAATAATGTAATTCATTTTTTTTATTTAATTTCATTTTAGAATTTTTTTCAATTTTTGTTTGGATTTTTTTATATTAAAACAAATTTTCACGGGATGGTGAAACTAAGTAACTATACTAAATGAAAGGTATAAAGGCAATACTAAAAGGTGTACTAAAACAAGATCAAGTAACTCAAATATGATGTGAATAAAATGAGATAAAATCAAGTGAGATAAAAATCAAGGAATGAAAATCCACCTCCACTTCACACAACTAAAACTAATTTGAACTATTTTAATTTGGTTGATTTCCAAAATATTCATTTAATTCAAAAGTTAATTCTCATTACACAAAAGAATTATTCAAATATTCTTTTATAAAAGTAATTTTAATTCCTACAACACTACTCAAAATGAATTAAAACTAATCAAATGAATCACCTGCTAAAGTCACCAAACTAATTTTAATTAAACAATATAAAACAAGAGTAGATGAAAATTATGTTATAACTTTGACCATGTTGAAAAGCCTATCTCTAGTTTGAATCAAAATGATAAAATTACAACACAAACTTTCAATCCTTTCTCAAGGATAGTTTTCCATTTCTCAATGTAAAAACAAGTGTCGGAATCAAAATTACTAATCAAAGAAAATCAAACAAGAATAAAATTAGCAAGCTAGATAAGTTGGATCCACAGAGGCTTCATTTCATCCCTTTAATGGGAGATTCATCCTCCATAATGGGATTACAAGATATAAAATAAATAATAGAAATCATATGAGTATGAGATAAGAGAAACAACCAATAAATATATAACACAAAGTCTCTTTCGGTGCTACAATATTTTTGTTTCACTCTTTTCTCTCACTAAACAAAATTTCTCTCTACAATTTTTTCTCTCAACACTATCCTACTAAAATACTCTCTCTCTAGGGTTTTTCTAGGTCTTCTCTTTAGGGTTTTCTCTCTATATCTTCAAATGGGCCTTCCTTGATTTTATATTGTGGCATAAGGAGCTAAGGGGTAAAATAGGAAGGCTAAGGTGTGCATTGTAATGGTGAGGTGTGATAGGGGCATAATGGGTAAATTGAGCGAGGATAATGGAGTAGTGGGGTAATGAGGGTGTTAGGGGCATTTTTGGAATTTCCAGGTAAAAACGATTTGGGTTTAAAGTGTAAAAGTGGGTATAGGTAGAATGGGAATTGGGTCTCAAGTTAGGAAGACTCATGTTCATGAAGATTCGGGCTTCGGTAGATAGGATTTGAGCAGGAGATGGTGGAATCAAGTATGGTGGTTCAGGTATAAGGCTGGGATAAACTCGGGTACATAAATGGATTGGTGAATAGAAGCGATTTTGGGTTGCCATGGGGTTCGGAACCGTTCGTTTGAAACGGGTTCTGGGTTTGTAAGTTCGATGGTTACGTGTCAAAGGGTATGGGGTAAAGGTTCCGAGTATGAGTTGGGTTCGGGAGTTATGCAACTCGTATGGCCGGATGTTGGAGCTAGATCAGGCAGGAGGCTCGGGTTAAAATGGTCAAAGCTATGGGTTAATGGGTCGTCGGAGTGGGTTCAGTTTGGGTTTAATGGGTTTGTCAGAAATGGTGGATTAAACCAGTCGGAGTTTGGGGCAGATCAGAGCTTTTGGGGTTCGAGCCACCACTCGCTGGTGGTGGCAGGTGATGATGGATTTTTGAGGTTGTTGTGGGGGTTAAATGGGTCAAGTGGTCTTCAATGGGAGGTATACGGTGGGAGGTTGAAAATGTGTTGATTATGGAGGAAAGAGAAATGTGAGGGTTAGAGGAAGAAGATAGGAGATGGGTTTGTGTGTGTTGAGGTGTAAGATAGTGGGTGTAGGATAATTAGTGCATGTGTGTGTTTAAATGTGCACCACAAGAATAAAATAAATTTAAGACTTAACTAAAACTAATAAAATCTATAAAAATTAAAAACATAACCTAAAAAAAACATTTATAAGTCTAATGAAAATAAAACTACCTAAGACTCAAATAATAAAAAAAATTTAATAAAAAAACAAAATAAAATAATAATACAATTAAAATAATAAAATATAAACTAAAAACTATAAATGATTAAAATCTAATAACTAAAAATCTAATAACTACGCACACCTATAAAACTATATGAACACTAATATTAAAAGAAAATATTAAAAACACACACACCGCACACATAGAATATAATATTTACATAAAATCGTAAAATACCTAATAAAATAAAATGAATTAAAATAATATAATAAAAATGACTCAAAAAAATAGAAAATAATAAAACTAAAACAACACACACATACTACGGGTTTGGGATGGTCTGGGCTAGGTTCAGGCTAGGTTCAGGTTTGGGGACAGGGTAAGTACGGGGATTGGGGTTAGCTCCTTTATAATGCGAATCTTCCTCGAAATATAGCTTTTAAATCCGTAAGTGAAAGCAAGCCTAGAAAATAGATAAATACGCGCATACGACCTATTTTTTCAAGAATTAACATTTAAAAATCGTCTATTTGGGGTGTTCATGAAAAATATTTGAACGATGCAACACATTGAGATCATTGCATAATCCTAGAATCCCGAAGAATGACTTCCATATCCACAAGTCATATGACGCGACGACTTCTAGGATGATGGTAGGAACCTCTTTTCTATCTCTGTACTGTGTGTGCTAAGACATAGGACAATTCTTCCATTTGTAGCGCGTGTAGTCAATGTTCACTAGCATACCCGCTAAATCCCTTTGGGTGTTCTGCTCACAAAACCATTACACTTTCCCGATTGTTGGAATGAAAGCGAATTCCGGTCCAAATTCGACAACAATGGCTTCCGAAAACTTTACAATAATCTCAAACATTATTGTATCGCTCATCACTAGCTGCTCACCCTAGACATCATGCAAATGACCATTTTCTAGGACACGTATGGCGCCCATAACTTTTTGGTGGGGTCTAAGACCAAGTCTCCCGTGTGCATTGGTTTTTTGTACGAAGTAATTTTCATATATGCATACGACCTCCAAGACACGGCTATAAACAGTGTACCGCATCCTGAGCCATCTTCTGACTAATTTCTCTGAGTAAACTGTGTCCTCTCCGAAATAATCCTTTCAAAATGTTTCATGACCTCTTTCCCTACGTCGGTTGATCATACGCCTTATTTCAATTTCTTTACCATGTCTAATTATGTTACCTTTAGCAATCCATCTTTGAATCTCCATGTACATTACCACTTCATCATCGGAGTCAGTAGAACCTTCCATGTTGGCGTACTCATTGAGAATTCATTTTCCTTCATTACTAAAGCTCGGGGCTGCCATTGTATTATGAAAATATATAGGACTAGTCATGAATTTATATCATTTGAACTCAAAATTAATAATTGTTTGGAAATATTACATTCACACTCAAGTTCGTTTTAATATAATTTCTGCCTTTTACCTAAAAGAAGATATAATAGGCTTCTAGGATTTGAGTATATAATATAGCTAATTTTCACTCATTCTGCAAGCCTTGTTTGTCAAAAAAAGGTCACATCAACCAACTTTATTTGTATTGTCACCTTAGCCTAATACTGTTTATAGAGTCAGGACTCATGGGTGGGCATATAGGAGCATGTGCGTAGTAAAAAAATTTGAAAATAAATCGAAATATTAATCATTTATTGTTTTAAAATAATTTTTGCCTTTACCTAAAATAAGATAGAATATAGGCTTGCACAAGTTGATTATATTATTTAGATAATATTAACTCTTGATGCATGAATTGTTTGTCAACCTATGGTCACATCAACCAACTTTATTTGTATTGTCACCCCAGCCTAATAATGTTTATAGTGGGTGGGAATCTAGGAGCGTGTGAATAGGAAAAAAGTTGAAAAGAAATAAAAATATTAACAATTTATTATTTCAAAATGGTTTCCATCCTTTAGATAAAATAGGATACAATAGGCTTGCAGGAACTGGGTATATAATTTAGCTAGTATTAACTCATACTATAGGAATTTGTCAACCTACGGTCACATCAACCAACTCTATATGTATTGCCACCTCAGCCTAATACTATTTATAGAATAAAGACTCATGGGTGAGCATATAGGAGCGTGTGTACGGGAAAAAAAGTTGAAAATGAATATAAATATTAACAGTTTATTGTTTCAAAATAATTTCCATCCTTTAACTAAAATAGGATAAAATAGGTTTGCAGTAGATGAGTATATAATTTAACTAATATTAACTCATACTACATGCCTTTGTTTGTTAACCTATGGTCACATAAACCAACGTTATTTGTACTATCACCTTAGCCTAATACTTTTTATATAGTCGAGACTCATGGGTGGGCATATCGGAGTGTGTGCGTAGGAAAAAAGTTGAAAAGAAATAAAAATATTCATAGTTTACTATTTCAAAATACTTTTCATCCTTTATCTGAAATAATTAATAATAGGCTTGCAGGAACTGACTATATAATTTAGCTAATATGAACTCATGTTGCAAGCCTTATTTTTTAACCTACGCTCACATCAACCAACTTTATTAGTATTGCCACCTCAGCCTAATACACAAGATGAATTATATTCTTTTTTTGAAGAAGATTTAAATGCATTAAAACAAATAATTCAATTCGCATTACAATAATTTCACACACTACACCAAATCTGTCGGATTGTCACGGTCATTGACCGTGACAAGTTCATTAGACTTGTCACGGTCTTAGACCGTGACAAACCCGTGACATTCTTTAAAAAATTATCACGATCAATGACCATGACAAGTCCGTGACAAGTTTTATTTGTCAAGGACTTGTCACGTCATTGGCCGTGATAATTCTGGGCAGAATTGAAAAAAAATTTGTTGGGCAGTATGGCCACTACCACTGCCCAGTAGTATATTTGTACCTGTTATAGCAACGTTGTACCTGTTCAAACATCATATATCTAAATAAAATAGAGATAATGCAAATATACATTCAAAACAATATACATCACGATATAATTCAAATGTAACAACTTAAATCAATTCAATTAAAATAATGTCACTATATGTTTGGGGTAGGTTTGAGGAGGTGGATAGGCCACACGATATACGAATTCATACAACCTTGTATATTCATCGTGCCGCATTGTTTGCGCAACCACAATGGGGAGTTCTCCTTCCTGAGTATCACATGCATTACGAGCGCCTTGGCCTCGATGTCTTGAAACTCACGTCTATGAACTCGCATACCCTGGACGGTATTCGGGTCCCTTAACCCCCGCCCTATCCGTTGGCCATCAAATATGTACTGTATAAATATGCCCGGCCAACCAAGTGTCGACATCTGTCGAAAAAAGGGAGCCAAATAGGGGACTGGATCATCAGAGTCCGCACGTGTCGGTGATGAAGCAGCGAGGTCCACACCCACATCTTCGTCAACCTGCACCTCCTCCTCCACCACCTTATCCTTCCCTTTCCCCTTACGGTTTCCGCCCAATGAACCTTCATGAATGAGAACATATCTTGGACCATCACCTCCAAACGGGACAGCTTCCCGTCATGCGAGTCCACCGTTTGAGCCAACCCGGTGTTGCTCGTCTCCAATCCGATGATCCTAGATTTGGCCACCCACGAGTTCACCCCCTTGTCCTCCCCTTGTGATCAACGCCAAGCACTTAGCTGAGTGCGTATGGGGACAAAGATTCCTTATCGGTATCAGACTGCGACTCATGCACTTCCTTAAGCTTTACGTGAAACGACAAAAAGCACATGATTAGTTAAATAAGTAAATAAAAAAATTATAACATAATTAACAAAAAGTAAACAGTCGGATTACTTACAATCGTGGACACGACAATCGGGTACACTTCCTTATCCTTCCCCTTCTTCGTCCGAATAGACACATAAGTATCGAGCTTATGTGGCATACCCCTAGGGCCACTCCCCATCCCCTGAAATAAAATAATGCAAAATTAGTATCGGCCCCGCAAAGTAAAATAATGCAGAATAACATATTTTTGTAATTATAGGAAAAATAAATCTTACCATCATCCTATGCTCCACCTTGGCGTAAGACATCCATCCGGAGTAGTGTACGTCCGTCTTTTTCGCCCGATTTTCCCTCCCTGATTGGCGAGATGCCAATTGTCACTCCCTGATCTCATTGGTAATGAACTTTTGCCATTGTGCCAATGAGATCGGGTTCTTCAGAGGGACGGAGTCACGCATTTGAATAAAGGAGTCTCGGGTCTTCCCAAAGTACCGGGTCCGCATATTTTTCTTCCACGTCTTGTGTTGTTTCCTCAACTGCTCTAAGACTTAATCGCGTATTTTTGGGTCCAGGATGAATTGTTCATGTCCAATAAATACAATGTTAGTTATGGATAAATATAAATATAAATATAAAATGAAATTGAAATTGAAATATTCATATTCATATTCATATAAATATAAATATAAATATAAATATAAATATAAATATAAATATAAATACATTACCTGTAGTGCCACCCAAATAGCTAACTTGAGCTCATTTGTCACCTCTCTCCAACTAGTGTACCCAGGGCCGATGATCGTCTTTACCAGCTCGAGGGATCTCGCTAATAGCCCCATCTTGTTCTCGACGACCATCCCCAATTTGCCACATTTGGGGAGCCTAGGGGCCGAGGAGCCCTCGTCGCCTCCGCTACCACTGAGCCCAGACGACATCATCATAATCAACATCATCATCCTTGCCTTAATACCTGAAGGAGACATTTTCTATAAAAAATGTTGTTATTAGTACAAATCCAAATGAATTAGAAGAAGAAATGCAAATATGTACAATTACTACAAATCCAAATGAATTATTACTGTTTAACACCTCAATTCTAAATTCCAAAACAACAACATCTAACTCATAATATGTACAATTAATAAAAATTTGAAACATCCCCACCCCCACCCCCACCCCTACTGCCCACACACATGCACACTACACACACATTCCCCCCCCCCCCCCCCCCCCACACACACACACATATACAAAGGAAAGAGAGAAAGACAAAAAGAGTGAAAATGATAAAGTTTAAATCAATTAAAAGCATTAAAAATGGATTGATAAAGTACAAATTGGAATATTTATTACAAATTGAAAAATTATTTCAAATCCGGGTTATCATAAAAAATGGATTGATATTCAGTAGGAGCAGCCAAGTCATCCACACTACTATTTAGACGCTTTGGCACATGTAGGACAATTGACCATGGCTCGTTGTTGATATACTCCGAGTAAAACACTTGGTTGACCTTTTTAAATGCACAAACAAACGACTCATCGCTCATGTGGTCGTTGCTCTTCAACTTGGACAAGTCAACCATGATCAAATTGGTGCCAGGATTAACTTTACAAGGACTTTTATCCTCAAATCTTACCCAGTCACAGTAAAATACAACCTCTTTGAAGCTTATATAATCCAATTCAAATATATTTCGAATTACACCATAGTAAGTCATTTCAGCTTCAACGAGGTTTTTATCTTTTACACTCGATCGAAAGAAAGTAAGAGACTTGTATGAAATGCCCGAGTTCTGTACATTTATACTTTCCTCGTACACTTTTGCGCCGAATACGTAACCGTTCAATTGATGCCTTTTGTACTCTTGTGCTATGAACAAGGGTCCAGTGGTTAGACGAGCACATCTTGATGTCACATCACCCGTCTTTAAGAGCTGAGAATATAGATAAATTAATTAGGTTAGTTGTAAAGTTTGACTGTAATGTAATGTTATATAACGACCATTTTAATTATAATTACCTCTTGTGACAACCACAACCTAAATTCGCTGTCTGATTGTACCATTATTTTTTGTCTTTTATTGTTCTCACAGGCTTCATATTTTCTGTATATTACGAAATTAATCATGTATAAAATAATCTAAAATAATGTAAATCTTAAAATAATTTAAAATTACTTTTTCCATTCTTCGACATCTTCATGTGTGTCAAATAGATAACGAACTACTTCTTCATGTTGTAAACTCGTTAATTTCACTAGTTTTTCCATCACATGGCCACCATCATTGACGAACTCATCAGTGTCATCAACGCTGGTCGAGTCAGGCATATATTCCTGAGTATAGATTGACGACTCCACGGTGATATATTCCTCTACAATTGATCCTGTAATGTATCGCGTATTGTTGACTTAATCTTTAAAAACTTTCATGAATATTTCAAATGGATACATCCACCGATATCTAACTGGACCACAAAGAAGTTCCTCATTGCATAAGTGTACCAACAAGTGAACACTTATGTCAAAGAATGTTGGGGGAAAGTACTTCTATAACACATAAATCGCTTCGATCAGCGCCAATTTTACGGCCACTATGCATTCTCGATTGACTACCTTCTCACACAAAAGTGAGAAGGTAATACTAATTTTCATAATAGCCCTCCGCAAATCCTTGTGCTTGCAGAAACAATGCTTAAACAATAGAGGAACCAATTGCATGATCACATGCCAATCGTGGGACTTACACTTATATAAATTATGAGTAGCATAATTCACAATCCTTTGCAAGTTGGAAGAAAAATTAGATGGACGCTTCAAATTATATATTGTGTCTAAAAGCATCTTCCTTTCCCCACTCGTCAAAGTAAACGCACCAGGGGGAATTATTTTCCTTCCCCTACTATCTTCTTTCAACCATAGTTTTGGCTTAAGTTTCAACGATTTAAGGTCTTTTCGTACGTTTTCTCCATCCTTCAAATGACTCCTCCCAAGGCAAGTGCCCACACTGAGTTATTCTTCCAATAAGGCAAGTCAAATAAAATTGACCTCCTAGACCATGCCTTTCTTGTCTCAATTCATTCCTGGTTGGGGTCTTCTTATGCTTGACATTCTTAAATTTAGGATTCTTACCTGTCATATTAGGGCCACATTTAGAAGATTTACTTTTAATTTTTGAATCTGAAAGTTGTCTCGGAGGTAGCTTATGTTCAACCCCTCCCGATAAAAAATTAGAACCTTTCTCAAATCTGAAACTATGAGCCGGGGGTAAAAACCTCCTATGGAAATGGTATATATTTTTTGAGCTAGCGAATAAACGAAGAGATTCAGTCTCCTCTTCACAAATAGGACACCCCAAATAACCATGTACTACACAACCAGATAATGTCCCATAAGATGGAAAATTATGAATTGCCCACATCAACATAGCTTTCAATGTAAACTCTTCTTTTCTAAAAGAGTTAAATGATTGCACACCCTCTTCCCACAACTCATTTAATTATTCTACCAAAGGATCCAGGTAGACGTCGATGTCATCACTTGGTGCCTATGGACTAGGTATCAACAAAGACAACATCAAAAATTTAGGTCTCATACACTGTGAAGGAATGAGGTTGAGTGGGGCTAGGATCACTGGCCATACACTTTGATTGGTGCTTTGATATTTAAATGGATTGAAACCATCTATTGATATAGCCAAACGAATGTTGATCTGTTCTCGAGAAAAATTGGGATACTCATAATTCATCATCCTCAAAGATATAGAATCAATAGGATGACGCATGAGATTACCCCTACTTCTGCCCTAGCATGACAAGTCATTGCCTCCGCTATCCATGGTACTGTGAAAAATCTCTTTAATCTAGGCCCAATGGGAAAATATTTCAACACTTTTTGAGTCACTTTAAATCTTGCGCCTTCCTTGCCAGTAGATGGGACATATCTAGGTTCATCGCATACCGAACAACAATCGATATTTTCATACTCCTTTCGGTATAGTATGCAGTCATACACACAAGCATGAATCGATTTATACTTTATTCCCAAAACTTTAAAATTTTTCTTCATAACAGGATAGCTATTTGGAAGCGTATTCTCCTTGGGTAGTAAGCCCTTCACCCAATTCAGAATTCCTATCACGCTATTGTGAGAAAAACCATACTGCATCTTTTCCTTGTGCAAACCAACCAAGGCATGTAAAGTTGTTTGATCATTCTCACAGCCAGAGTATAATGGTTGGGTCACCTTAAATTTTAAACTTTGGTAGTCATCGTCAAGGTTTATCGTGATATCTTCACGAGCACCTCATCATCACTAACCGCATTCTCCTCTGCTTCATAAACTCCATACGCATCATCAACTAAATCCTCTAACATATTATGATCTACATCGTCCCCTTCTACATCTATCCTACTTGTTGAAGGTTGTTGTGAAGGTTGTTCCAGGACAAAAGGAACTTTTAATTCACCGTGAAACCTCCAAAATCGATAAATATCATGCATACCCCATCTTAAGAAATGTAGTTGAACTGTTTTCCACTCAAACACCTTACCATTCTTACACCTAACACACGGACACGGAAATTCTTCATCATTATGACATCTCTTTGCATATTTCACAAATTCATTAGCACCTCTGCGAAACACATCCCCCATTCTATTTGTCTCACCCATCCACTCTTTGCATTTAGGATATCCCATCACAGCTACCACAACTAATCACCTATTGAAGGTAAGACGCGTATATTCATGGATTAGTATAAACAAAACTTAGATTTATAGTATGTTTCATTTAATAATGTCTTATTTATATTCGATTTTTAAATTGCAAGTTCAAGTTCAATTTATAATAGAAATTCCTATTCCCTCCATCTCCTCTAAAGGGTGAGTGGTCCTATCCCATTCAAGATCGCATATTTCTGTAATATACTTAATAGCTCATGCACATTGTTACAATTTGAGAAAAATTCATCAGGTTATCCCCGTAGTTCTCTAAGTACACGATGTAGATTGGCCAGTGTGAGTGTTATTTCAATTGATCAATTGAAATAATAATCACACTTGTCAATCTAGTATTTACCCAGAGAACATTAGGATACGACTGCAGAACTTCCTCCAAAAGTAACAACTTTAAGCCACTAAGTATTGTTATACAAAAATTATGCAGTCCCAAACTGTCCAAAAGGGACAATTCGAGGGATCTCATTACAGGGGTAATGACTCTCGAACGGGCCTAAGGGCTATTGAATGCGTACGCATAATAACTAGAAGGCTAGTATCTATGCGCACCATATGTAATTTCAAGTATGTTTCATTTAATTATCATACTATATATATATATTGTTCGTAATACAAAATAATTTTAAAAAAAGTTGAAAAATCCCACCCCATATGGACAATAATCCAGTGGTCATGCCACTTCTTAAATCAACCAACCGAACATCGATCCACTATAATCCAACCGCAATAGTAACAACAAATGTGTATCCCGTACTCCTTGTAATTCAACTACTCAATTAATTCTTTTCATCAATTAAACTAACAATTAAAGTATACAATTATTAATTTACTAATTTACATTGAGGGGCAACACTACTTGCATATGAAAGGGGCACTAATTATTAATTTAATAAAAAAAATTAACAACCAATCAATATTTAATCAATCAATTCTTTTACAAGGGGCACTACTTGCATATGAGGGGCAATATCTAATAAACCAATAAAAATTTAATTAAAAAAAATTAACAAGCCCCACCCCCCGCCCCATTTCCCCCGGCCCCTTCCCCCCCACCACACACACAAATGCACATACACACACACACACACACACACACACACACAGCCCCACACCCCATGACTCCGAGCCCTGCCCACCACACATGCACACACACGCACATACACACACACACACACATATACACACACACACACATATATATATACACATACATACGCACACACACACACACACCCCACCCTCCTCCCTCTCCCCCCACACGCATATATACACCACACATACACACACATGCACATTTACACACACATATATACACACACATATGCACAAATGGAAGAGAAATAGAGAGAGAAATCGTACGAAAATTATAGAGAGAGAGTGCAGTCGCTTAGAGAGAGAGAGAGAGAGAGAAATGGAGGGAATAGAAATTGGTGGGAAAAAAGAAGAGGGAAGAGTTTCTTTACCGACAGAATTGTCAGGACATGTCATGATCCTTAACCGTGAAAAGTTATAAGGTTTGTCACGGGCAATGACCGTGACAAGTCCGTGACAACTGTACTTATCATGAAATTGTCACGATCATTGCCCGTGACAAACCTTTATCACGGCCTTATCAATATCATTTATCGTGACAAAAAATGAGTTTTTTTTTTCACAATCAATGACCGTCACAAGGCTGGCCAGTTGAAGGGTGTCAATTTGACCATTTTGGTGTAGTGACATTGCATAATATCCTCCAATAAATAAAAAACTTGCATAAAAGTTAAAATTAAATAGACATATCAGATAGGATTCCACATGCGACAACAATCTGCAACATTCCTCCCCATGAGACACTCTAGTAGGTAACTCTTGAAATCACTGTTGGGGTCATCATCTTCATAGTCTAGAAGTTCGGGGTATGGGAGGTATGATGTATTAATATACTCCTTCTTCAATCGTATCTTGTGATGAGCCCGATACAGCCACCAATTTATTTGTTCAATTTCACGTTTTATAGCACTATTACCTTTGGATTATTTTGAATCTTGTCCGCACAGTACTTGCGGTGATACACTTCGAGATCACATCGTCGATTAAACAAACGCGACCATTCTTGATAAGATTCTAGAATGCAAGGATCTCCCACAAATGGGGGGATTAATATAACATGATTAGTGACTTGTAAGGGAAGGCTCATATGAATAGGTTTGTTATAAAAAACCTCTTCTAACCTGGCCATGGATTATGTGGAGGGTTGTAGTAAATTATAAGATTTAACATCTATCTTGATGCTTCTGGAAGATAATTTTTTCTTCTCCAGACCGTTTCTTTGGACATGGATTAGGTTTTGGTAGGGTATAAATTAGCATGAAAGGGAATTGGTGGTGGGAAAAAATCTCATGGGCCCTTATATGAATTGATGCCTTATTTAATTTTTCTTCATTATAAAATGAAATACCATTTCATTTTTCTTCATTGTAAATTGATGCCTTATTTCATTTTTTTCATTGTAAAATGAAAAATTCCCATTTCATTTTACAATGAAGAAAAATGAAATGGAAAACGGCCCCAATATATAGACAACGGATATGACTACAAGTGGTCAATAAAATATTTTGCAGCCCAATATGCTTTTAATTTATTGTACGGGTATGACCATTTGACATAATTATAAAGATACCTAGTAAAAAATTTGGATTTATTCACAGGCTATGGTCACATCACATAATTATAAAGCTTACTACTCGAAAGAATGTACAATTACATCATTATAAATGGAAACACAAATGTAATATAATTAAAGTTCGTACAAATTATAATGTATCATACCATTATGAATATTATATAAATTAAACACGACAAACACAATGCATGATTATTCATAAAAAGCAGTGCTTGTATATAATTTGGGGCATATCGTAGGATGCTCCAGCGGTGCAAGAACTAGAAACTTATCCGATGTTCGGCCTGGTATGCAATTTTATCATTCAAAACCTATATACATCATTGATAAAAAAAATAGTCAATAAGCTCCATATTTATTACAGTTGTATATTAAAGAATCCAAATTATTACCACTTCATCGAATCCTTCAACTTCTTCTACATACTCATGCATGTTATAAAAGATAACATCAAAATTGTGTACACTTATTTTGATTTTCCACCATTACGTGAAGAGTGGGTGTATATTCAAATTAAGAAATTATTTAATTAAACTCAGTTTTCCCAATTAAATCCTAAACATGCATCTAGGTGTGATTGAAGATGATGAAATCATGCAAGAACATTCAAAGACACACAAGTGAGGAAAAATCCCCCAAAGGGGCAAAACCTTTTATTTTCACTATAATTTTGTAAGATACGGTTACATGGATTACAATGAAAATAAGTGCGACACAAAAATACCTGCAGGTGTCGGTTCTGATGTCGTTGGCTGGAACCTCCCACAGAAACTCCAGGTAGGTAGCAATGAAGAAGAGAGCGGCTTATCCATAAAGTACTCCAGAAGAGTAAATGATCCTCTTGAAGGTTTAACAATTCACATATATAAGTGGGAGTGTTTATGTGAATAAACAAGGTATAAAACCTTAAAAAAGTGAAGTCTGCTTCTGGGCATTTTTTCGTAGAAATCGTGTTGTGAAAAGACTTGAAAAACGTGTAGGGATGAACCAGATATTTATACAAAAATTGAGGTGGCGGCGTCGCTCGAACGAGATAGGCATCTCGCTCGAACGAAGGACACGTGTCGTTCGAACGAATTTATGCGAGATGCTGATCGATCGAATGACAGTGCTGACTCGTTTGAACAAGCTCGTCGACCGAGGCATTCTTCTTCTACACTTAGAAAAAATTCTTCTTTTGATAAAAACTATTTCAGAGTTCAATCTAAAAAATTTCCCAAATATTTATGCAAATATTAACACTCCAATAAAACCATTTTACCAATATTGCGTAGTGGAGTAGTGGGAAACAGTTGAGCAGCACATGGCATGAGCATGATGCACGTGTGAAGATGATGGATGCATGGATTCAGATAGAGGTCGTCATGGATGATCGTGATGATGTGCCAAATGTAACGGTATGAGACATATAAACTGTGATATAGCGAAAATAGAAAATTCCTAGATTCTACCCCGGACATTTATAAAATTATGTCCTTACATTACGCTTGAAGGATGTGCTGTTTTGTCGTGAGTGATCCTCCAAATCAGTATTGTATAGAGCGAAAAAAATATTCCAAGATGTTGAGTTGTATGATGCTCACTAACAGTTGGGTTATGAACACCATCTAGATAACAATGGCATAACTTTTGATCCTCATAGTTAGAATATAACTTCATTGGTTGTGAACCTGATAATTTCAGTAAGTTGAATGAAAACTGGTATGTGACTATTATTGCTTTAAATGAAATTGATCCTAGTTTGAATGATTTCTCTAAATGAATAAACTCCGTAGGGTATTAGTTGTATTAGCTATTGAAATATTAACAGTTGTTCGTATTAACATAATTTTTGTCCTTCACCTATAAATATTAATAGTTTATTGTTTAAAAATTATTTCCATCCCTTAGCTGAAATATGATTATATAGTCTTACAGGAGAATATGAAGATCATTTTTCAAAAGTAATGTATGCTACAACGATGGGCAACTCATGTTATTTATGTATTGTCACCTCATAATAATACTCTGCACTCAGTAAGCTCACATGGGTGGTTACTTTAAGTGTATGAAAAATGTAGAAAAGAATTAAAAATATTATCACCAGTCCATTTCAATATACATTAATGCATAAGTACGATAGGGAAGTAAAGTAATTTTAGAGTCTATAAAATAGGTGCGATGGTGAATTAATTTAGACAAAATGAATGGTGAAAGTAAAACCTTACATATCGTTGTGTAAATGTCCGACAATGATGGAGAATATGTTTGGAGAGGCTTCCTAGTTGCGTGTAGTTCACAGTGGGGCATTTAATAAGGGTGGTGTACCCACAAGGATCCGGGATCTAATCAACATGCCGAAATCATTCATGATCCCTAAGGTAATAATAATTATATGTTGTTTCATATTACTTACATCAATTATTATACTAATGCACTATTGAATATATAATAATTTAAATTATACTAATGCACTCTTGAATAAATACTTAGGTTGCAGTGGTTGTTGTAAGATGCACACCCATACTGAATGTCGGCAGGGCTAAACTACTTCTACGAGATCAATCTGGACATGTGCATGCCGTGGTTAGTAAAAGAGTTTTTAGAGATGGGGTTCAAGGACATCATATTGTTACCGATGTCATCTTGGTTGTGAAATGTGCATTGATTCTCATTACATCGACAAGCCACCACTCCTTATTATACCACGAGGTGAAGTTCGATAAATAATCCCTAATCAGGATACTATTATTGATGCATCATGAGTAAGGCAGGCGTTCCTTCAGTAAAATATTATATGTGATGTAACCCGTTTATGGTAAATTTGTATGGTGTGTATGTTTGAACTTCGTATTATGAATGTTAAGTGATTATCTATTTCCATAATTTTGGGACACTCTTGTCAAAGTACTACAATGAGCGGGTGGCTAATGCGCAATAGACTCACATTCGACCAACAAACATGTATTTAATAAAATACTCAAATCAACCACCAACATGATCATTGAGTTATTTATGCAACTCAATTTCTATGAAATAAGAAATTGTACACCTTGACCTGGGGCAAAGGGATTGAAACTTTAGATTTTCAGAGACACTTAGTGAGAACAAGTAACCTCTCTCTGGGCATAGGCAATTTGTCGAACCATGTATATCGTTATTGTGCATGTGATTTCTTTTACTTTTTGCTCTTTGTGGTTGTTTTCGTGGATTCCTTTATTGTGATATTTTCTACACTCACACCAAGTCACCAAATTACACGGGGAAGGTCAAAATTACAGGGACGGGTGTTACACCTAACTTGTCATTTAAAGGCATTTTGGCGCTGTCGAGCATTTTTCTATGGATGTAGTCCCCGACCTAAAACCTTCATTTGTTGACTCCTTTATTTTATTGCTTGGCCAACTATTATTGGTAGGAAGCTAACTTGGTTAATTCTTCTTCCCTTCCTTCATCGTCTAGGTCGAGCTTAGTCCTTATGATTTCTCCATTCAAGTCTTGGTAGGCAACTATGGTCTTTATTGTTGATAGGACTGCTTCTAGAGGGATAATGTCTCCCATTCCGTAGGCTAAAGTGAAGGGTATTTCCCCAGTCGATCTTTTAGGGGTTGTACGGTATGCCCAAAAGACATGGGCAAGTTCATCTATCCAAGAACATTTTTCCTTCTTCAATATCTTCTTGAACTCATTGACCACTATCTTGTGGAAAGCCTTAGCCTACCCATTGCTTTGGGATAGGACACTGAGCTAAAGTTGTGTGTAACCCACTTTTGAATTACGTTCCATTATATGTGATAATCGTCCTTAGTATGAAAAAATGAGTTATGATGTTCCTCTAGATGAATTTAATTATATCATTATCTTTAATGTTTACCAATGGCTCCGCTTCAATCCATTTTATGAAATAATCAGTGCGGATCAAAAGATACTTACGATTTCCTAGTGTTATGGGTAGTGGGATAACGATGAGCAAACCCCACTAAGAGAATGACCATGGACCGGGCAATGATTTTAAGTCACTGGTTGGTTGGTGGAGCATGGGAGAGAACTTTTGACCCTTTTCGCATGTTCAGACATAGAATACACCATTTCTCTGCTTGTACGAACACCAATATTCGTCATTTATTACTCCAAAAATGAAAGATCGACCCCTTGCGTGGCTTCACAAATACCGTCATGAAGTTCATATAAGACTTGGCCAATGTCATTTGGGTGCATGCATTGGAGGTATGGACCCGCAAAAGATCTTTTATATATTTTTCCTTCAAGTGACAAGTAAAAATAGGTAGCTTTTGTTCTGATCTAATGGGATTGCTTCTTGTTAGTCGATAGGATGCCTTCTCGCAAATAAGATGTGATTATATCCATCCATCTAGGAGCTTTTTGAATGGTGAAGATTTATTCGACCAAGTTCCGTATCGCAATGCCTGGTTCAGTGAAGAATTCCACTTCAATGACCCTTTTAAGGTCTAAGTCAACTGCAGATCCCAAAGTAGCCAAACCATCGGTGTGGATGTTGTTCCCTTGGGGTAATTCTTGAATGTGGACCCTTTCGAGTTTAGCAATTAAGTATTGGGAGACCTGTAGATATGTTAACATTCTCTCATCTTTTGTATTGTCATCTCACGACACTTTGTTGGATAACAACCTTAAGTTTCAATATATGTCGAGGTGGCCTGCACCAAAAGAAGAGGCTTTGTGCCACCCGACAATGAGTTCTTTATATTCAGAATTCTTCGAAGCAATGTTTCATCCCATGTTCGATCATAGTATTTTTTGGAGAAATGAGTACAAATCCTACTCCTAAAACCTTGTATTAGAGGAACCTTCTAAGTAGAGATTCCACTTTTTGAATTGGTCAAACTCCTGGAGGATTGACTGATATGTAACGTCCTTATCATTATGCCCTCCTACACTTGTGAACTCAGTAATGAAGTCTTCTAGTACTTGGGTTTTTATTGCGATCCTTGGTTAATAGTGTATATCAAACCTTCTAAGTTCCATCGACTATCTATACATCCATCCAGATAGGTCAACAATTTTTGGATTGCTTTTAGAGGAAAATAGGTTATGACTATGATTGATGAGCTTCAAAATAATGCTTCAAATTTTGTGAAGCAAGGAGTAGGAAATTTTCTCAAGTGGAAGGTAGCATTGATCGGCATCAAGGAGCATCTTACTGACGTAGTAAATATGATCTTGGTGCCACCTTTTTGGAAATTAAGGCCAAGCTCACTACGTGATTAGATATCATGAGAGACTGGTAAATGGGGTCCCTCAAAATGGGGATTGAAAGTAGATGAAGTTAGCTAAGCTATGATTTTATTTCATCAAATTCCTTACCACATTCCTCGTTCCAAGTTATTCGATTTTCCTTTTTCACTGGTTGAAAAATGTTCGGCACCTCTCGAAAGATTTGGAGATGAATCGATTAAGGGCTTCCAACATTCTTGTTAGTTTTTTAATATCACAAATTGCCTTAATGGCTAAATATTATTAATCTCCACAATCTATTCATCATTGGGCTCAATCCCCCTTTTATAGACTAAGTACTCAAGGAACATCCTAGATTGGACTCTGACGAATCACTAACTATGTTGAGCTTCACTTTGTAGTATCTGGGATCTAAAAATATTTTGCCATCTCCTACAGGTGGTCGGATTTACGATTTCTTTTAACAAGCATATTATTTATGTACACCTCAATGGTGTCTCTTAGCTATTCCTTAAACATTTTGGTGAGTTATTATTGATATGTAGCTCCATTGTTCTTGAGTTAGAATGGCATGACTTTGTAAAAGTGTAGGCCGAGAGTGGTGATGAATGAGTTTTTATATTGATTGGGGATAAACAATGGGATTTTATGGTACCCTGAGTACGTATCCAGGAAAATCATTCATTCGTGGCTAGTTGTGACTTCGACCAATTGATCAATCTTCAATAAAGGAAATCTTTCTTTAGGACACGCTTTCTTGAGGTTGGTGAATTTTATGCATAGTCTTCATTTCCCATTATTTTTATTTTATACTACTCGGTTCAATATCCATTTAGGTCATTGAACTTCTTTAATGGACATTGCCTCCAAAAAATTCACCACCTCTTATTTTATGACCTTTGCATTTTTGGGGCTGTCATTCGGGCCTTCTCTGTGATCAATAGATAAGTTGGGTCCTCATGAAGTTAATAACACTTGACTTCAGGATCGATCCCAGGCATTTCGTATGGATGCCAAGCGAACACATCCTTAATTGTCTGCAGCAAAGAAACTAACTTTTCTCTCTCTTGGCTGGAAAGTGAACTGCCGATTAGGAATTTCTTCTCTGTACGAGAATATTTGAACACTACCTCTTGCAATGGTTACATGACCCTGCCTGCGAGTTCCACCATTGTCTCTTCTACTCCTCGTATCATATATTTTAGTTGATATTTGTATGGTGTAGCTCCATCACTTGTTGCCTCGAAGACGATATCATTTTAATTTTTCTTCTACCATTTGAGCTTAATGGCAGGGATAAAGCATTGCCAAGCAACGACCTATTTTCCTCTAATCTCTAAAATCCCATGATTTCTGATGCACTTGATCTTCTGGTGGTAAATAGAGGGGATAACTCTCCCAATTAAGACTAGCAGTACCACCTTTCCCAGTGGCATATTCAATTTTTCAATGAAGTTCACCAAAGGGATGGTTGCTTCTTTTAAGTCCTCTATCTTAAGATTAAGTTTATTAAAAAACTCCAAAAATATAGCATCAAAGGAGTTTCCCTAATCAACTAATTACTTATTCACGTCCCAGTTTTCAATCCTAAGGGTGATTACTAGTGCATCATGATGAGGAGTCCTAACCCCGATCAGGTTATTGTCTATGAAGCCTATGTTCTTATTGTAATTTATATCTTTAGGTCATCAAATATTTCCCATTAGACATTTACCAAGGTCGATCTGGAAGGCCTCCATCACCGCAGTGACTTTTTTCAGTTCAATACAAACACTAATGCCTTGGATCTACTTAGGACTTAAGGCACTGTGAATGACAAACACCTCATATCCCAATTTTTCTTCTAAGACATTATCTGGCTTCTGCTCAATGTCAATGATAGCTATGGCCCCTTTCTTTTCCATGTAAATGCTTAAATAGATGGCTTGAGCCAATTATTTATGATGGGATCTAAGGCCTTATGATTCTCCATTTTGTGCCCATTATCTTTGTGATATTCATATCATACTCTGTTATTTCTCTTAATTGGGTCTACCACATTTTTTGGTCATTTGACGAACTAGTGGTCCTTAATTTTTCTCAAGATCTCATAAATTGGCTCCTTGAACATAGTATTGATCTCTTTAAATGCCTTAGTAGGATTTTTGTATCCCTATTCTTTGATCCTCTATTCTTCTCTTTGCCCCTCTCTTGGGGGTGTTCTCCTTATCGCCACTTTTGGTTTCTTTAAGCACCCATTTTCTTTGTGGGAACCGAAGACCACATCCTCCACCTGGGCATATTTTTTATGCGAGACATGAGGTCATCGATGGTGACTGTCTCCTTCTTAGTGAGGGACTGATGTAACAAAGAGCCAATAGGTAAAGCCTATCTTTAATGAGGCCATAATTACCTATTGAGAGCACTCCTCAACCTCATTGTAAGTTTCCCAGTACTTCCTAGCATACTCTCACAAGGTTTACTTAGGCTTCTTCCTCAGAGTGAGGAGAGAATCCATTCGATTCGAGTGAGCACTTCTGGTGATGAATGAGTAGTGAAGGCTTTGATGAGATGCTTGAAGTTATCATCCGACCAGTATGAAAACTTCTTAAATCGTATTTATGAGACATCCCCAAGGCTAGATGAAAATATGCAACACATAAGAGTGTCCGGTATGGTTCCATAAGGTCATGGACTATTTTTACTGATGTATGTGGTCAATGGGGTCAGTCTTTCCATCACATATTTTGAACCTGGGAGTTGCTTTTAAAGTAAGTTTTATAATTTCTCAATATCTATTTTAATTTGGCGTATTCCATTACATCTTTAACGTTATGTATTTCTCAAGAACTTTAAAGTGGAGACACGTTATTGATCGAGAAATAATCAAAGATCGAATAAATTGAGATCTTCGCTGCAATCATTGAGAAGATATATGGTTTTGATTTATGAATAAACACATTATTTAGAGATTCTTTTATATTTGAGGCTTGTTTCATAAATGAATTTTTCCAATGATTTTTTTATATTTTTTTTGTTTTTCAAATGACTTTGTGTATTCGTTCGAATGAGATTGAGAGTTCGTTCAAATGGACTTCATACCAATATAAAATGATTTTGTTCCGTTCAGAAAACTTAATTCCTTTGAAGCTCATTCAAAGATGGTTCAAACAAGATCGGCGCTTCGTTCTAACGCGATTTGCCTTGGTTCAAACGAGATGATGTTTTCATTCAAATAAGTTCTAGTTTTCGTTCGAATGAATTTTCTCAATTTTTATGCCGCATCAAAATTTTTGTTTTCTAAAAAATGGGGTCTTATGATCAGCTTTCTTAGAACTTTTGGCGAGACTTTTCTTTCTATGCATATCCGAAAGATCTGTAAATCCTCGTTTGTTTAAAAATATTTTCTTTTCCAAATCAAATCCTTTGAATGATTTGTCAAGAGTTATCAAACCCTAGAAGAACATCATACATGTTCATACCCTATTAGAGTTTATTCTTTACTGCTGAAAAAGATAGAAATATCGATTCCTGAAGTTGATCGGTGGACACCGAGCCAAGAGGAGATTGTTATGAGACGATGTAGGATCTACATCATTTGTTATGGATAATTTAGATTGAAGACATTACTACGTCTCTAACTGGATCTCTAAGTTTTGTAAATCTATTATTGTCTATCTGTAATACCTATTTAGAAATAGTGATGAATATATGTTTTAACCGAAAGGGATTTTTCCTCATCTCTTATCTTCTGTTTTTTTGGGTTGTGGTTTGTTATTCATTTAGATTCAAATATCTTACATGTTCACCTAATTTAATAAATATAATAGTTGGTCTAAATAGAATTTGATTTTGAATGTGTGACTTATACATATAGCTGGATGACTCACATTTTTAAATTGGTATCAGATCTAGTTTCTACGAGTTACTTTGATGAATCCTGGTGGTTATATGGATAAGTCTTATAATAGGCCACTGATTTTCGATCGGTCTAATATGCATATTAAAAACCTCGAATGAGTTTGGTTCTAAAATCAGTTAACGAGAAAGTCTGGATGGCTATGAAAAGGGGGTGGACACCCCACTATGATTAATGATGATGTTATTAGTCTCAAGCTAGTCACTATAAGGGCTGATGATGATTTTAGATGGAGTAACTTTAACTCCCGAGACTTAAGTGGAATTTTTGGTGTTGTCAAACCCGGTGAATTTCATCATATTATGATTTTTACCACATCTAAGGAAGCAACGGATATACTCCAACTCACTCAAGAGGGTACCAATGTTGTGAAGGCTTCTAAGCTACAAAATATCACCACACAAGTTGAGACCATTAACATGCTTGAATTGGAAATATTTTATGAACTTTATGCACGATATTGTTAACTCTATCTTCAATTTGGGTGTGAGAATTACTAAGAAGAGAGTAGTTAAGAAAATTCTAAGATCTCTTTCATCTCATTTTGTGCAAAAGTCACGGTCCTTAATTCTTTTAAAATTTATATACTCTTAGGTTAGAAGAACTCGTAGGTGATCTTCAGACTTATGAAATATATATGTCCCCAAAACTCAAAAGAAGAAGAAAAGATATTTCTTCAAAGTCCTAATCAAAGAACAACGAGGAGGTTTCAAACTCTGTATTTTATTTCGATCTAGATGATCTTGCATTGTTTGTGGAAAAATTCAAAAACCTTCGCAAATAAAGAAATTAAAAATTTTCCAAAGTGGAATATAAAAGTTTTGAGAAAGACAAAAATTTTAAATTGAGCAAGAAATTTTTTGAGTTGACTAAAGAAAGGCTAGAGGAAAGTAGCCTACAAAAGACGATTCAGAAAGATTCTATGAGTGTGAAAGTAAGGGTCATAAATCCCAAGGATTAAGAGATAGGCAAAAGTCAAAGTTGCTTATAATTCAACTCTAAGCCATAGCGATGCCAATTCGATGGATTTTGAGGATCCACATAAACGTAACTTCACCACGTTCATGGCTAGTCACATTAGTAATTCAAGTACATCTCACGCTGATGAGGTAATTTCTAAGCGTGATAGACTCGAAAATGAGTCAAACTATTCTAGAGAGAGTGAGGATGATGATGTTTTGAGTGAGGTAGAACATGGCCTGCAACACGCCTACACCGAGCTTTACATCGAGTCTTTAAAAACGAAAATAAAAATAAAAATTTGGATCTTAGGGTGTTATTTTTTGGAAAAGGAATTAAAAGCATTGAGAGAGAGTGAGACCTCAGTGAGGATTCTTTGAGTGAGCAATTAGTTTTTGTGGGTAGATAAAAGATTAACTTGACCAACAAATTGGATAATATTATGAGAGATCTTCAAACTTCATTGGAGACTCGTGAGAAACTCAAAGCCCATGTTTCCTAGCTCGAGAAAGATCTCAAACATCCTTGGGAGGGAGGTCAAGGTTACTGTAGATAACCCATCTAAGAAGGTTGGAAAGATGTTCTTAGGTCACGCGTTGGGTTTTAATGAGAGGTAAGGGATAGGTTATGATAGTGGAACCACTTTCCATAATGCACCTAAGATGATTCTTATGTTTATAATGGATCTGTATGGGCCTCAAACTAACCCACGAAGAAGAACTCATCCTAAGTGTTTTAACTAAGGTATACTGAAACAAATCTATGTTTGTGCCTATTGCAAACAAATATGTCACCTTAGAGAATTTTACTATAATCTACGAAGAGTTTCTCACACACATGATCCCATACACCACTATAATGGCATTGCTAGTCTCAGGAGCATATTGAATTTTTACTCACTACTTATAAAAGCTTAATGGAAGAATTTCAAAGGATATCTACGCCTTTAGATAACACTTCCAACGCTATGACTAGAGCCAAAAATGATAATGGCAAGCAAAAGGTTATCGCATCTTGGGTAATTAAGAATGAGAACAAAGCCCTTATTATTCACGTTGCTCTCAAGGTTCAAGATACTTCACAATGGTATTTTAATAGTGGGTTCTCTAATATCATGATTGGATCCAAGTTGTATTTTACGAACCTTGTGGATTGCAAGGAAGGAAAAGTCACCTTTGGAGATGGGAGTAGGTCTTGCATCTTAGGACGTGGTTGCGTGGAGATACCTAATTTTCCTAAAGTAGACAATGTTGTTTGTTGAAGGGTTGAAAGAGAACATGATTAGAATATGACAACTTTGCAATGCTAACTTTGCAGTACAATTTAATCGATCAGAATGTAATATTTATGATTAATCTGGTGAAATTTTTCTACAAGGTGTGAGGACTAACAATAATTTTTAAGGGATCATTACTGAGTCCTCTTTAGTATGAAATAATGCTAACCATATATGGACCTTTGGCATCTGCATCTAGGTCATATGAATTTTAGAGATGTTGAGATATTAGTCAAGAAAGACCTAGTTTTTGGCTTACCATCACTTGGGAAACCAACTTCCTCAGTTTGTGGTCATTTCCAATAAGGAAAACAAATCAAGAGCCCCCATTGTAAGTTTAATACCATTACCACCTCCCGTGTTTTGGAGTTGATACATTTGGATCTTCTGGGTCCCACATATATGGAGAATATTGGTGGTAAGAAGTATATCCTTGTAATGGATGATGATTTTTTGAGATATTCTATCGTTGAATTTCTTAGAGAAAAGTCTAATGTTGTTGATTTCCTAACAACCAAGTGTTGTGTTCTACATAATCAATACAATGTCATTATCAATAGGATTCATAGTGACAGTGGCACTGAATTTAAAAAAGTCAGAGTGAATATATTTTGTAATGAAGTCAGCATCAAACATGAGTTTTTGGTCGTTCATACTCCTACGCAAAATGGGATTGTCGAGAGGAAGAATCGAATAATTTAAGAGATGGCTATATCTATGCTTCTTGGAAGAGATGTGCCTAGATCTTTTTGTGTAGAGTGATAATACGCAAATATTGCGTATTTTATCCCTCGAACCTACGCATTTTAGCCCCCTCGGGTTCCTTAATCCCTATATTTAAGCCCGTTAACTAGACAACCTCCGTTTTATATTGTTAACATGCTATATGAGGTATAATTGTGTTTTTGTAGGTATTTAGGTACTAAGTATGGAGTTTGGATGCATTCCGGCGAAGTTCCGTACATATCAGCACGCGCAAGGGCAATTCGATCAATTTACAGTTTGGGCACCTGGACCGACATCTACATAGAAGTTGAATTCCTCCTCGCAAGCTTCACATGGACGCAAACGATGGGTGATTCCAAGTCCTAATGAAGAAGTTACGACAATTTTAGTGGAAGAGAATTCTAACTAAACCAAAAGAGAAGGTAGCTTGGCTGGGACCTGCTTGATCGATCGATTGACCAAAAGGGTAGATCGATCGACCCTTTAGAAATTTGCCTTCGATCTTTCACAGTGGGGTGAGACCTGTTTGATCGATCGATCGACCAAAGGGCTGGATCGATCAATCCCCTGTTTTCTATGATATTTTTCCCTTTCCTTTTCTTTTCCCTTTTCTTTTCTTTTCTTTTCCCTTTTCTTTTCTAATTTTAATTCCAACTTACCATATAAAAGTTTTTTGTGTAATAATCGATATAATTAGTTTTTAGATAGTTTAGGTTAGGGTTTGGGGGTTTAAGAGCTCATTCTTTATTTCCTCTTGGTTTGACACCCATTTGGGTTTGTAAGTTGACTATTCAGCTTCCTTATCCATTAAATTAACTTGTATTTCCTTATTTTCTTGCTTTGTAGTTACTTTAATTCTTTGCTAATTAGATTAGTTGCTTTCTAGTGTATTTTTATCACGTTTATTTACCACATTTATTTATCGCATTTTAATCATGCTTTCTAGCTAAATTAGTCTAGGTTGTGTCGAATTGAACTCACCTTGGGTTGGCGTGTTACTTTGCTCCGGTGATGGAGTTTACGGGTCTATTTCGAGTTCGTTGCCATAGTTATTACGCTTAGGATATTTGACGGGGTATATCATGTATGCTCCGTGCTTACAACCTTGCGTGCGTAATTTTTGGGGTATTTATTGAGGCCAAAACATATTATACTTTTATGCGAATATAGGGGTGTGACAAGTCTTATTTTAATTAACTGTCGAAACGAGACGCAATATTAATAACACATCGACCCATGTAACCATTTTATACTAATTAACTCGGGGTGAGGGATATTCGACGCAACCTATAGTTTTTATTCGCTCTGCTAATCTAGTTTAAACACTCTCTCCTAGATTAATCTTTCCCATTTTGCATCTTTTCCTTTTTGTTATAATCATCTTTTATGCTTTTATTTTAGGAATATTAAACCAATTATGTTCTAGCAACTCGTCTTTGTGGATTTCGATACCCGGACTTGGCCGCTATATTCAACTGTTGAGTGTAGTCTTAAGTTTAGGTTTTTGTATTGAGGTGGTGAACATAAAACAACGATCAGCGTTTTGACACCTGCTACTTTTCACCCTTGATCAAAATGGCACCGTTGCGGGGGACTTGATGTTTTAGAATTTATTTGATTTAGTATTTCATAGTATTTTGTTTCTATTTGTATTTTTTGGCTAACCTTTTTGCAAGAATTCTACACTTGAGCGCCAAGAAACGCTTGAATTTTGCCCGCGCGCATCTAGTTGTGGAATTCGCCACATCGAGCCGTTTTTGGTGTAAATATGTCTTATTCTAATTCTTTCAATAATCATTATTATAATTCTCAAAATTCCCGTAATCCTATGAATTTCGATCAATACTTAGAGTCCCAAAAAATTACAAATTCAAACATAACTTTGGGCGAGTATAACGAAAGTCACAACTTGGGTTATTGGAATTTTGATGATAATGATAATGATTTTGGGCCTCTAATTCCTTATAATAGGAATTTTGAAGCGAATTGCAATAGTTTTCAAAATTCTTATAATAATGAGTTTATGTTTAAGTCCGATGGTAATTTTCAAGTTCGCATTTTCAAGAATCTGCGCCTCGGCCTATGACTTAAGGTGAGGGCTTACGTATGCTTCAGAATGAGAAAATTGAAAATCGTTATCGGGAACAAAATCGTTTGTGGGAGCATGAATTGGATTTATTATTTGAATCTGACAACGATTTTGCTTCTGAGACTTTGGAAGTGGAGGAATATTTTGAACCAAATGAGGACTCTGTGCCTACTTTGGAACAAACCATTATTGACTTTGCCCATCACATAATAGATATTGAAAGTGAGGATGAAATGGAAGTAATATCTATTTTCAATGAAATGATTTCTTCTTTGGCCCCCAAAGAAGAACATTTCATTGAAAATGATCTTATTTCCTTCAAGGCGATGATGACTCATCTCTTGAGTTTCAATTTCTTTCCTCCCCATTTTCATTCTCTGTTATCACACCATCAAAAGTACCCGATGAATCGGTTTCAAACTTTAATGTGTTAAACCTTTTCGCTGATGAGGAGTACTTGCTCGAGTCTCATTCCATGAACGCATCATTGCCCTTGTGTGCGCCACCTCCCACTCCAATTTCAAAATCCTTGGGAGGATATTATGTTTTTCTTACTCCCCACATGTTTTTATCACCCGTCTTATCCAAGTCCCCCATCGTCCCCCCAAAAATTTCAATTGGTGATGGTTCATTTCTTCCGCTTTACACATGCCTTCCGTTGTTCAAGCGGAATTCATATTTTTCGGAAGGCATTCTTGAGAGTGAGGGTACATCGGTTATCCTCCTAAGTCAAATCATTTTCATGGTGGACCCTCACCTATTTAGGCTTCTAGTGTATAGTTAGTGTGAAGCATAAATAGTAGGTTGTATATAGTTAGATTTTTATCATTTCTTTCTTTAGTTTTCTTTCTTTTAATTTAATCTCTTGAAATTAGTTAACCTTTTGTTATTTGTTTTTGCTATGCTGAATACTAACTTATTTTTTAGATTCTTTGGACTTGTTCTTATGGGGATTGCTCCAATTTTGGGTAATATCTCTCTTTTCCTCTCTTTAACTTGGTTCTTAATTCACTTTGAGGACAATGTCAGGTTTTAAGTTAGGGGGTGTGGGATATTCTATCCATTTCTGTATTTAGTCCATGTTTTTGCTCATATGTTAGTTACTAAGTATGCTTTTCTTTGAAAAATTAAAATTTTCAAAAAGATTTTCTTTCTTTTTTCTCCTTTTTTTGGGCATTTTTCCTTTGTTTCCAATGATAAATTTCAATAATTGCCCGATCCGATAGACAAATCAATGATGCATGTTCTCAATTTTAGAAGTTATTAGACTTTAGTCCTCAATCATTGATATTATGAATAACTTCACGAATTAAACTTTAATCCCATGAGCACATGCACTTTTCTTTCTTTATTGATTTGGTTTAAGATTTTTATAACTCGGTAATCTTTTGTTGCATTGTATATACTTACACCGAGTAAGCTTTATACCTTTCGTCGTCTATGAGTGCTATACACTTTACGTTCCTCTTTGAAAATGTTGCAGTCGTTGGTAATCTCACTATTCTTTCATTTGATCGTTCATTAATTGAGTTCATATATGAAATGTATTACTTGAGCATGATTATCATATATTGTTTTGACTCGAGAATTGCGTAAACTTTATGAAATGATCATAGGCCATCTTTGTTATATCACCCATTTTGACCTCGACCTCACCTTAAATGTTTCCCCTCGTCAACCCCTTTGAGACTAAATATTAGCCTTTCATTTCATTACCCCGAATCCCATAACCAACTCCACATTGGAGTTATAAACCATACATTTTACCTTCCATGCCTTAATTTGGAATTCTACTTGGGAATTGAATGATGTTGTTGTGTCGCGGTTGCAATTTAGGCATATGAGAGTGTGAAAAGTAAAGAAAAGAAAGAAGTAAAAAAGAGATGAAAAAGAAAAAAAATAGAAAACAAATGAAAACAAAGGAAAAAAGTGAGAAAAAGAAGAAAAGAAAAGAAAGAGAAATTTGTATATGTTGTTTATATAGTTCAATAAGCTTTGATTGCTCTCCAAATGATATATCCCATGCTTATTTGGAACTTGTTTTCCAATTTTTGATTTTGCCCGCATTCTTCCAATTATTTCGAGTTTTCATTTCCGAACACTTTGAATCTGTACATACATATCATTTGTTTCATACCCTAGCCTAGCCTATATTACAACCCTATTAAAGTCCTATGTGATCTTAGGGTGCATTTAATTTAAAAGTCATAATTGTTTTGATAATCTGTGAAAATACATTTCGCCTCCTTTAATGAGCGGTATCTTTCATTGAGATTACAATTTTTCATTTTATATATAGCGTTCTTCATCTGTGACATGTGCGCGACCTAGTTTCCATTTACATTTACTCTTTATGCCCGCATATTCCGTGGGTTAACTCCCTATTTTGACTGATTTTACTTGATGAGTGTAATGCCCGTGGGGATTGAATATGTGCTCGCTTTAATTTTTATCCGGTTTATATAAGTTTTTGCTAAATCTCACTTTGCATGTGCTCGCTCCCCTCCCACATTTTAAGATTTCAATTCTATGAGGTGCATTCTATAATGTTAATGATTTGGACTTTCGTTTGAATTCGTTCATTTTCATAATAATACAAATGAAATCTTTTTTACTTTTATTGGGCTTGTCGCATGTTGGTTTGGGCATATTTTGAGGAAACTATCTGATGTTTGTAGGTTTCATCCTTGAAAACCCTCACGAGACGACACTCGTCCACTAGGGTAACCTAGGGGTTTAACGGCTTATTGCATATGCTAAATGCAATCGAATCGCCCGCGAAAGTTGCCTTATGCTTTTATACCATATTTTTGTACTTGTATCCTTCTTTTTGTTTACTTGTAGTTCTTGTTTCATCCTATTTCATCGCTAGGGACTAGCAATGTCTAAGTTATGGTGTGTGATAATACGCAAATATTGCGCATTTCATCCCTGGAACCTACGCATTTTAGCCCCCTCGGGTGCCTTAATCTCTATATTTAAGCCCGCTAACCATAAAACCTTTGTTTTATATTGTTAACATGCTATATGAGGTTTAATTTGGCTTTTGTAGGTATTTAGGTACTAAGTATGGAGTTTGGATGCATTCCGGCTAAGTTCCATACATATTCGCACGTGCAAGGGCAATTCAGTCAATTTATACTTTGGGCACCTGTCCCGACATCTACACGGAAGTTGTATCCCTCCTCGTAAGCTTCGCATGGTCGTAAAAGGTGTGCGATTCCGAGTCCGAATGAAGAAGTTACGGCGATTTTAGCGGAAGAGAATTCCAACTAAACCAAAATAGAAGGCATCTTGGCTAAGACCTGCTTGATCTATGGGTCGACCAAAAGGGTCGATCGATCGACCCTTCAGAAATTTGCCTTCAATCTTTTACAGTGGGCTGATACCTGTTCGATTGATCGATCGACGGTCGATCGATCCCTTGTTTTCTGTGATATTTTCCCTTTTCTTTTCTTTTTCCTTTTCTTTTCTATTTTAATTTCAATTTACTATATAAATGTTTATAATTAGTTTTTAGATAGTTTAGGTTTGGGTTTGGGGGTTTGAGAGCCCATTCTTCATTTCCTCTTGGTTTGACACCCATTTGGGTTTGTAAGTTGACTATTCATCTTCCCTCTCCATTAAATTAAGTTGTATTTCCTTATTTTCTTGCTTTGTAGTTAATTCACTTGATTTGTTAATTATATTTACATGCTTTATTTAGTTTCTTTCTAGTGTAGTTTTATCGCATTTATTTATCGTATTTATTTACCTCATTTTTATCATGCTTTCTAGCTAAATTAGTCTAGGTTGTGTCGGATTTAACTCACCTAGGGTTGACGTGTTGCTTTGCTTTGGTGATGGAGTTTACGAGTCTATTTCGAATGCGTTACCCTAGTTATTATGCCTAGGAGATTTGATTGGGTGTATCATGTATGCTTCGTGCTTACGACCTTGAGTGCGTAATTTCTGGGGTATTTGTTGACGCCAAAATCATATTAGACTTTTATGAGTATTTAGGGGTGTGACAACTCTTGATTTAATTAATTGTCGAAATGAGACGCAATATTAATAACGCGTCGACCCATGTAAGCATTTTATACTAATTAACTCGGGGTAAGGGATATTCGAAGCAACCTATAGTTTTTATTCGCTTTATTAACCTAGTTTAAATACACTCTCCTAGATTAATCTTTGCCTTTTTCCATCTTTTCCTTTTTGTTATAATCACCTTTTACTCTTTTATTTTAGGAATATTAAACTAATTAAATTCTAGCAACTCATCTTTGTGGATTTTGAGACCGGGACTTGGCCGCTATACTCACCTGTTGAGTGTAGTAATAAGTTTAGGTTTCGATATTGAGGCAGTTATTAGAAAACAACGATCAACATTTTACACGCGTTACTTTTCACCCTTGATCATAGAGTCGGTTAATACTGAACTCCAGATGGTAAATAAGGTATATTTCATCTACGGACACTTCACACTCCATATGATTTGTGAAGATGGAAAAAAACCAACCTATCGTATTTTTGAGTTTTGGGGAGTCGTTGATATATCCTCAGAGATAGAGAGAACTTAGGAAATTTCGACTCTAGAAGTTATGATGGAATATTTTTAGGGAATTCATCATCTATTAGAGCTTATAGGGTGTTTAATTTTAAAATCTCTAAGGGTATGGAATTAATAACTGTCACGATTATATTTATTGATCCTAGCCTTGAGTATGAGAACAATCACCCTGATGATGATCCCATTGTTCGCCAGAACCTGTTGGTGGATTAAGCTCTTGATTTAAAGGATCCACCCTTTTAGGTTCGAAAGATTCATGACCTTTCAGACATACTTGGTGATTCCAAACTAGGTGTTAGGAGTTACGCTTAACTAGAGAATGTGGTTAAGTACTTTTGCTACACATTCACAGTAGATCCCAAGAATGTGAAAGAAGCACTCAAAGATGAGCAATGGATATGTGCTATGCATGGTGAGTTACCTCAATTCTAGAAGAATTATTTGCGGGAATTAGTTCCCCGACCTAGCGATACTAATGTGATTAGTACCAAGTGGGTGTACAAGAAAAATATGGGTGAGAATGCTACCATTATTTTCTTTTAGGCTAGGTTGGTCGCTCAATGCTACACACAGATTGAAGGTGTAGACTTTGACAAGACATTCGCTCCTATTGCTAGGCTCGAATCCCCCCTCTTACTACTCTCCATAGAATGTCATGTATGATTAAAATTATATAAAATGGATGTCAAGAGTTCCTACCTTAATGGCATTCTTCAGGAGGAAGTTTACGTGGAGAAAAATAAGGGTTTGAAGACCCAGAGCACTCGGGACACTTTTTTTTATCTAAAAAAAAATCCTTCTATGGTTTGAAGCAAGCACCCCGTGCTTGGTACGAAAATCTAACTTCTTATCTCTTAGCTCGTGGCTTTAAGATATGAGGAGTTCTTATGATGTTGTTTTTACGTTAAGAGGGAAGTTCTATCTTAGTTGCCCAAGTCTATGTGAACGACATATTTTTGGATCCACGTGTTCCTAACATTCTCACACTTTTGAGGAGGACATGAAGAGTGAGTTTGAAATGAGCATGGTTGGTTAACTCACGTTCTTATTAGGTCTCCAAGTACGTCAACTTGAATAGGTGTATCTCAATCTAAATATAATAGGTAAAGAAGTTTGGTTTAGACTACGCTAAGCACTCATAGAAACCCATATTATCCTCGATTAAGCTTAACAAAGACATTTTAGGCAATGATGTAGAGCAAACACTTTATAGGAGTATGATAGGTACTCTCATCTACTTGGCTGCTAGTCGTCCCAATATAGCCTTTAGTATCGGAGTTTGTGTGCATTACCAAGAATCCCTAAAAGAGTGTTACTTTCTATCACTTAAATATATCATCCAACTTGAGAGTGCACTCTTTCTTATGGTATTTAGTATTCCTTTGATACCGGTGACCAAATATCGATTTATTCGGATACCGATTGTGCTGGGGAAGTTGACTGTTGTAAAATCACCTTGAGTGGATGCTTTTACTTTAGGACTTTTCTCATCACTTGGTTGAACAAGAAGAAAAAATCCATATTTTTGTCTATGGTGGAAGCCGAGTACATCGCCTTCATGGGTTATTACACACAACTCTTGTGGATGAAGATGTTGGAAGATTATTATATTACTCAAGGTACAATGATTATTTCTTAGATACTATAAGATCAATTCATATTTATCATATTCGTTCCAATATTCTCGTACAAAGAATATTAGGATTCATGAGCACTTCATTCATGATCTTGTTGTGGAGAAGGTCGTTTTCTTGACCTTTCGTAGCACCGAATGTCAATTGGCCGACATTTTCACTAAACATTTAGATGCACTTAGATTTGAGGATCTCATGAAGTTTGTGGGTATTTGTGTAATTGATTCAGTTTGGTTATTCTATATAGCATGGGGTGATTATCATACTGCTATCATTTATCCCTAATATAAGATTATATTTCTTTGTTTATATTTTGAAAAAATACAAAAAAAAAATTCTTTTTCTTTAGAAAATGTTTCAAAAAGTGTCAAAACGATTTTATTTTGATAAAAAAAATAAAAAATGCAAAAAGATTTATGTAATTTGTTTTAAACCATTTATGGAAGTGCATTTAAGATGTTAGAATCACAATTACATTCCATCCATTCATGTGGATTTTTCATGGTGTTATGAGACTTGGCTTTGTTTTTTTCTGTGGTTAATAATGCATGTTTAGAATTTCGTCATTCATTGATGATTACTTCCATCATGCTAGACTCTTTATATCGCCTTTTTTGCACACATGCATCGAATTTTCAACATTGTAATTGCTTGTCATTTATTGAATATGGTGTTCTCATATCAATTATGCTTAATAACGAACCAAATGTACTAGGAATAAATTATGCTTGTTAGAACCATTGCTTGTATTTCTTTTCCTGGTAAATTTTTTTTTTATTTAAAAACAATAGGAAGGGGCTATAAAAGAAGAAATCTTCTTTGTGTTAAGGCACACCATTAATAAGATCCTAAAAGATGGTTTTGACACACTAAAACAAAATTTTCAAGGCCCACTTTTTTTGTCTAATGATGCTTCACTATTATAAGCATTAATGATTTCTTCAAAAATTATATGCTTAAAATCTAAGATTCTGAGGATGTTATATATTGAAGATCAATGGGTTTACACAAAAACTTCCTTCAAAAACATTAAATAGTTTGGCGTTATGGGTTTGAGAAGCATTAACATTCATAGCATTTTGCATCAGTTGAGTAAATTTCACTTCGTTCAATAATTTTACACCTAGGGTTGAATCGAGTTCTTTTTTAGGTGTATATCGTTAATTTCATGCAGATTTTCTTCGTATGATTATGTTGATTTTACCAAGGTTAAATTCACAAAATTTATTCCATTTCCATGATTCAGATGTTTTTGTATTAATCCATGGTGTGACTGTTTGGGTTTGTACCTATATGTACTTTCTATACATATGTAATTTTTATAAATTTTGAAAAGTTTTCAAAAATAGTTGGTTGCTTCATTGTTTATCTTTGTGATGATCTCTCAAATTTGGTTTCATGTGATGCTAAAATTTCAGGATTAGTTTATAAACCTTTGTCTACTACGGACAAAAAGGGGAAGAACATATTGAGGTTTTTTTATGTTTTCTTTAAATTCCAATGCGCCTCAGTGTTTATTTTGCTTCATGTATGTAGTTCATTTCCATATTAATGATTTTATGTACTATACAATGAGACTTTAAGTTGAAGATAAAGGCACTTGTGTCTTTTCCTTTTCGGGTTTAGGAGTGCATTAGTCGAACTTGTCTTAGGGTAGGGATATTTGTTTTCAATTTATGTTTTGTACCGTAATAGACAAAGTGGGAGGTTTGTAAGAGAATGTTTTATAATTTCTCAATATCTACTTTAATTTGGTGCATTCCGTTAGATATTCGTTACCATGTCATCAAGAACTTCAAGCTGAAGACAAGTTTGTGACCCAACAACAATCGAAGGACGAATGAGTTGATATTGTCGCTAAAATCATCAAAAAGGTATATGGTTTTGATTTATGAATTAATTTTTTATTCAGGGACTCTTTTATAAAATGTTCGAGTCTTGTTTTTAAAATGAGTTTTCCAAAATATTTTTGTTCTGGTCATTGGAATAACTTTGTGTCTTCATTTGAATGAGATTAAAAGTTCTTTCAAACGGACTTCAAATGAACATTAAATGGGTTTGTTATATTCATAAAAACTAATTCGGTGGAAGCATAGTCAAAGATAGTTCGAATGAGATTGGTGCTTCGTTCGAATGAGATGTTTTTTCGTTCCAAAAAGGTCTAGTAATCATTCAGATGACTTTTCTTGATTTTTGTACGACCACAAAATTTTTGTTTTATATAAAATGGGCCTTGGAATCAGCCTTTCTCAGAAGTTTTGGCAATATCTATTTTTCTATGCATATTCAAAAGATCTCTAAACCCTAGTTCTTTTAAAACTCTTTTCTTTTCCAAATCAAATCCCTTGAATGATTTATTGTAATATCTCGTCCTGGTAAATTAATTAAATTATATATGGATTATATATGAGGAGAATCAATTGTAATTATAGGAAATTATAATCAATTGAATTAAATAAAGAGAATAAGTGGATCATGGATTTTGTATGGATTATGGAATGATTAATTAAATTATATATTCCTTTCTTAAAGAGTTGGAAATTGTTGGGGCAAAACGTGCAAATCTAGAAAGATGGGATTTAGAAGAAATTTGGTCATCTTAACTGGTCGTTCAAGCGACATTATTGGTCGTTGAAATGACATTCATTATTTTTCGAACGAGAATTTCCATCGTTCGAAAGACTTTACTGACTAGATAAGTCCTTCGTCTATTTTAAACGCTTTCTTCATGCCAAATATGGATCAAATGTGTTGTCGACGTAGGAGCGATTCATACCTAATATGGGGACAATTTTGTGAGGATAATGTTTTCTTATTTGGTAAGAATCTCAATTATTGGAATTATAGGTGAGGAACTAGTTAAGTGTGAGGGGGAACTCCATCAAATTTTAAGATCCTGCTCTCTCTAAGCTTAAGCTCCCATGGGAACAAAACCTACTGTTCGAATAATAGCCACCTCCTCCCAGACCACTAAGACTTTACTCATCCATTGCATACAATATCTAAACTCCCAAATGCACCTAGAAACCCTAGTTGATCTTATTGGGATGTAGAAAATGAATGTTCTTAATGTTTACTGTGCACTTGAAGATGGGTTTGAAGACGACCATCAAATATATCTTGGAGGAAACTTTGAAAGGGCTTTCAGAGACCATATTGAGGCCACCTTTGGATGTGTGTGTGGGGGGTGGGGTCCTCCACCTTCTTCACCATCTCAACCGTTTTTTGAGATCATTAAGGTGGGAATCCTAACTTGGATATAAGTTCAATATGTAGTATAAATTCAACATGTTATTTACATATATTAGATTAAATATATGTAGGAAGGATATTGGATTACATCCTATCGTTGATTATTAATCATCTTAGCATTTGTACGAAATGAGATAAACGAGAGGAAGATTTAAAATGGGTATTGAAACATAGAAAATTTCAGAATATAATTACTCAACATTTCATGTAATAAAATGTGTCATAATGAGGTTTTAAAGGAAATAATAAACATTTTTTGTGGAATAAAATGTAGGGAATGACTATTTAGTGTGTTTTTAATAAAAAGAAAATAATGGACATTTTATGGAATAAAATGTGAGAAAATGTTTTTGTGTATTTCTAGCAAATTGAAATAATAAACATTTTTATGGAATAAAAATGTGGGAAATATTATTTTAGTATGTTTCTAGTAAAGAGGAAATAATGGACATTTTTATGGAATAAAAATGGGATGATGTTAATTTTGTCTAAATATTTATGAAATAAATATTTCTAAGTTTCTTGCAAAATGAAGACTTTATCAATAAATGGATATTTGTTGAATAAAATGTCCTTATTACTTGAAAGGTATGCTTGTTGTAAATAGTATAAAATTCTAGAATGAAATGTATGTTTTATCCACTTGATAGGAATTTAAAATTTAAGGTCCACTTTTTATGCACATAAACTTGTAGTATTTTGATAATCAATATGTGAGCAAGTTTAAAGCAAGTCTTATTGGGTTGCTAACATGAAATAAGACAAACGAACATTTTATTCTTCATATTGTGTGGAAAAAGGATGTCAAAAGTATGAACAATCTAGGATATAAGACTACATGTGTTGGTAAAAAGAAATAGTTATTTCTAATAAAAAAAAATGTAGTCTTATGTAAAGTATGTTCATGTGTTAAAGGTGTTAAGGTGATAATGGTGAAAGTTGGGTAAAAGTGTGATATGGAACAAGTGTTAAAACGATTAAGAGTATTTTGAATCTTAAGTGGGAAACTTAGTAATCATTTGAAAGGTAACACTTGCCAAATGAATAAATTGCAAGTTTGATAAATAAAGGGGAAAATTAATAATTTCCTTAAGGTGGAGATTTTTTATAGAATAAAAATGGCAAAGAGCGTCTTTACACTAGTATGAGTGAAAACGAATTAAGTCTTAAGAGTGAAAAATTTTAGTATAAACCACGTGTGTGTATGAATAAGGGACTTAAAGGAGAAGAAATAATTTTCCAAGTATTAACGGGAAAAACGGGCAGTTAAGTCCCGATTTTGTCTTTGGCCCAGTAAAAGTAAATAAGTGGAATAATGTGACCATGTATAAAATATTAAACACATTAATAAAGACTCGTATGCAATGAGGAAAAAAGCAAGAAGGGTCTGGAACCCTTGGGTGCAAAGCCCTAAATAACTTGCCAGAGCATATGGTGCACGTAGCCGACGGTGTGGAGAAAGTGGAAGTATGTGGTATTAGAAGATTTCGAGAAAAGATAAAGGAAATATGGAATATATCAAGAAATGGGTTGTTTGGCAAAACGTGTTAATACAACCTGACTTGAATGAATGTAATAAAAGTTCCGATAAAGGTGAAATGGACAAATAAATGCGTAAATCTATTAATGTCCATAAGATAAGGTAAAAAGGATAAAGTAAGTGGGCAAGTGACCCATAAATTGCATAGGCATGTGTTGAAAAGGTTTTCTAATGACAAATAAGTATTTTTTTTAACACGGTGAATGCGTGTGTTGAAATGGTGATTTTCAATGAAAATACTAAAGTGTAACGATTTCACGTGTTGAACCGAGTGTGTGAAGTAAAGTGCGAAATACTTAGTGTTAATAGAGGGAGTCTTTACAAGATTAAGGAATTAATCTAGATAAGTGAGGTTTTCCGAATTAAAATGGTTAATGCATTGGAATATGTATTTTTCAAAGTTATACGTACGTAGATATATGTATATTTTCTCATGCATGTGGTTGTAGCGTGTGAGTATTCCTTTCTGTTGTTCATTTCTATACTGCTGTATAAATTCCACTGGGCATAAGCTCACATCCCCACTTTGTCACGACAGGTTGGGAGCGGTTTTGTATTTTGAGGGCATTATAAAGATAATTATATTTTATTTATGTTTATGTTAGTAGATCTATTTGCTTTGACTTCGGGGTGCTCCCCATGGGTCCCTCACATAGTTTATCTTGAAACTGGAATCGCATGCTAAAAAGTGAAATGTTAATTAAAATAAAACTAAACTAGAAGCATTATTTAGGTTGTTTCATTACACTTCACAACTAACACTCGATTTGGACCAAGTTGATTCACGGGTAACCCATTAATCTAGGTCGGGGTGTTACAAATAATATCAGAGCTCTAGGTTCAAGGTTCCTTTTGGTTGTGACGTAGGGAGGTCGGTATGGCATATTTTCACGTTGCTATGGTTTGGGACGATCATGATAGTTTGGTGACAGTTTAGTTTGTGTCCTCAACGGTAGAATCTAAGAGGTTAGCACGACAAGTTAGATTAGTGACAAGTAGCACACGTATAGATTGATGGTTATTAATCGGTTCCGTATTTCAGAGTAAGTGTGTAAATAATTTACGGGTGTCCACGTAAGCCGATAAGTGGTGACACTGTGGTTTTTAGTGTGTGGTATTTTTGTTCCAACCTTTGATGATGTAGAGTCTTTAAAGATATTAATAGAATGAGATAGCGCCCACGGGGAAGGTAGTAGAATGTGTGTATAGTCAACTGTAGAGATTTATAGTTAAAATGTTGTAACTAAGCAATAATGATTACGATTTCAAAATTTAGCATAGCCTTAGGTACGACACTTCTGAGTGACCAACATCGACGATAATTAGACGAATTGGAGCCTTGGGGTAATGTTGTGATCGATGGGTAATCCAATATACGTGTAAATTATGTGGGACAATGCTAGAGGATTTGTCAGTCTTAGTTGATAAAATTCTGTCCTGCTGGGTGAGCGCCTTAGTGTTGATGAATGGACCTTATGAACCGCTATTAAAATTATGGGCCAGTTATGGAAAAGATGTCACGTAAGTGACAATGATGACTTGTGATGACGAGGGAGTGAAGCCTTAGTAATAGTAGTAGTAACATCGTGTAGTGTCCCTTACGGCTTATCCAGAAAGTTTGTGAATTTCCTTATCAAAATTATGTGATTGAGTAATGTGTTTATAAGTGTTGGTTCTGTGGTGAGGAAATACTAGGTCCCTTGGTTGAGGGCTTGGGTTTAGTGCATGTCGATTTACATACCTTGGCTTTGATGATAATCTTGATAATTGAGGTAACCTAGGAGTGAACCTAGATAGGTGTGGTGACCTAGTATTAAATAAATTAGTTATGATGTTTTAGAATAGGACCTCTTGAGGAGCCATTAGGGTGGGCCTCCTCTTCGGCAACACCCGACGTTATGTATCCTACCAAAACTTGTATGGTATCAATTTAAAGTTTGGTGATTATAGTGTGGCATTGATAAATAGGATCCTTTGTGGCATTCGTGGGCAGGGGCCATGGTGTTACAGGTAATACCCAATGTCTCATATCCTACCAAAATATATATAATTGTGTTAATTGGTGGTTTATCACGAGGTATGAGGTTTAAGTCGGAAGGCAATTCAGTTATAGTGGTTAAACACTCATAAGAGATTAAAAGATGTAGGCTTGTAAAATTGTATAGACAATTCCCTTGGACATATGTATTAAAATTCGTCTAACGAGATGTTAATGCTAGTGGTAGTCACCGCCTAAGAATAGTGAATAGGAGTTTGTGTAGCGTGCATTACGACGATATTAGTATCTCTCCTCAAAACCTTTAAGATTCATTCTACATCGACGTTCTTATGGCGATACACACTTCATAGTGGTACATTCCAGGTTGTGTAGCATAAGTCATGGTAGGACTTGTGCTTTCTTGTAATAAGTGTGTAAGCTGTTATGAGAAATAATAGAGTTAGATGTTATCGCTCATGAGGCATTGGGAATCATTGTGGTATTTAAGTTTACATAAGGATGATAGACCATTGATAATTGTAGTATGATTAGATCATGTCGATTTATGGCAATGCCTTGGAGTTAGTTCTAAGACTTTTGTTTATAGGCATGTGACATGATATGACCTTCGATGGTAATTTCAAAAATAGGTTGATCAATGCTAGGTGGTGCACATGGAAGACTTGGAACACGATGATGTTCATCATGGCTTTTAGAGATATCACTCGGGATGAAGTGTTAGGATTGATTATAGCACTTACGTGTGCTACTTGTATGGTTAGAAATGACTCCGGTGAGCGAATTCCTTGCGTCTTAGGCATGGGTAATGCTTGAAAGTTTAAAGTACCATTAAAGTGACTATGAATTGAGATAATTTAGGCTAGGCTAAGAGTTGTAGAAATGGTCTGTGAGTTGAACATTTGAAACCATGTGAGCACGGTGTTCCACCTAATGAGAGTGATCTCGAAAACTAGGGCTAGTTATCGCATGTTAAATTATGGAGGTCTAGGTATGATAGGTTAGTGAATAACGATAAGTGTTGAAGAAATGTAAATTCATTTGGTTCACTTGGGTGTACTTACCTATGATAAAAATGTGGAATTAGTCCAAAGGAGCGAAGCCTAGCGTTTCAGCTTCCCAAAGAGATGGGTTTTGTATTCCATCCGTTGGGCATGTATGGGTGATTCATGGTTAGAACTCGCCAGGGTTAAGAGTTCAAGACGGGGTATGTGGCAGGGCTAAGGTGCGTAACAGGTATTGATAATATTCAGAGACTTCAAGTGTACGCCGTGGGTTTGCACTTCGTGTGAGTCGATTCGTTGTAGGAATTTATTGTTTCCTTTTGGTGTGGTAGTTTCCTGATTCTTTGCATTTCTTGTGTCCACTTTGATCCCGGTAATGAGGAGTAGTTAATCAGTTGTTATTCTGGTGTGGTGCTGCATAATCTCAGTAGTGATGCGGGTTGAGTCGGTTGTGGATGATGCATCACAGCATATGAGTGCGCTTTCCTTAAGAAATCACCAATATCCTACACTAATTTGTGCACGCGTGGTCTCACGCTGTTGCATGAAGTTTGCATATGTTACTTGATTTCTTTAGATTAATATATTTTGTTAGTTAACCGGTATGGCTACTTACGACTTGGTCGTGTGTTTCGAGGTTGTGACTTGAGAATATTATGAATAATGGAACCTCATAAAACATTAAATGTTACTGTTACACTTGGTTTAGAGTTTTAGGGCTTAAGGAGATGATCACTTATATATGTTTGTGTTGTGATACCCGGGGTGATCCCAAGCCAGCATAGGGAGCTCGTACGAAATACTGGTCAGGTGGAACTATGTGATAAGGTTATTGTCTTAAGAATCAGTGATATGTGTAATAAGGAGTGTTGAGATTATATAAAGCTTAGCATAGGCTTGATCAGAGAATTATTTAAAGAAATGTAGGTCGTGAATCCTAGCGAGACATGTCAATGAGTTCTTTGGTGTTAGTATCATTATTCATGAATATCGAACAACTTGAGGTTTGTTAAGATAGACACATTAGGCATGTTTGAGAAATAACAATAAGACCTTAGGGTTTGCATGGTTGGATTAACAAAGTTGATCGATTAAAGTGAAATCTTTGGGTTTGGACCATAGTGTTGAGAATGCTTAGGATTGGAAACTAGTCGTAGGTGACTGGATTATAAATTGTTATAAACCAAGAATTTCGAGGATGAAATTCCCCAAGGAGGGAAGTTTGTAATTAAATTATATGTGGATTATATAAAAGGAGAATTAATTGTAATTATAAGAAATTGTGGGTAACAAATTGAATTAAATAAAGAGAATTAGTGGATTATGAATTTTATATGGATTTTAGAATTATTGGTTATTGATTAATTAAATTATATATGCCTTTCTTAAAGAGTTGGAAACTATTAGGGCAAAATGTGAAAATCTAGAAAGAATGTATTTTGAAGAAATTTGGTCGTCCTAATTGCTCGTTCAAGCGACATTCTTGGTTGTTCGAATGAGAATTTCCACCATTTGAAAGACCTTGCCGACATATTAGTCCTTCGTCTGTTTTAAATGATGTATTCATACTAACCATAGATCAAATATGTTGTCAACGTAGGAGCAGTTCATACCTGATATGGGAACCATTTTGTGAGGATAAGGTTTTCTTATTTGGTAAACATCTCAATTGTTGGAATTATAGGTGAGGAACTAATGAAGTGTGAGGAGGAACTCCATCAAATTTTAAGATCCTGCTCTCTCTAAGCTTAAGCTCCTATGGGAACAAAACCTATTGTCCAAATAATAGCCACCTTCTCCCATACCACTAAGCCTTTACTCATCCATTGTACACCATATCTAAACTCTCAAATGCACCTAGAAACCCTAAATGATCGAGTTGTCTTAATGTTTAATGGGAATTTAAAGTTGGGTTTGAAAAGGGCCATAAAATATATCATGGAGCTAACTTTGAAAATTCTTTTAGAGACCCCCTTGAGGACACATTTGGAGGTGGGGGTCCTCCACCTTCTTCACCATATCCACCATTTTTAGAGCTTATTAAGGTGGGAATACTAACTTTGATCTATATTTAATATGTAGTATAAATTCAGCATATTTTTTACATATATTAGATTAAATATATATAGGAAGGATATTAGATTCCATCCTAATTTTGATTATTAATCATCTTAGAATTTGTAGGAAATGGGCTTAAAGAGAGGATGCTTTAAAATGGGTCTTGAAACATAGAAAATTTCAGAATATAATTACTGAACATTTCATGTAATAAAATGTGTTATAGTGAGGTTTTAAAGGAAACAATAAACATTTTTTGTGGAATGATAGTGTAGGGAATTATTATTTAGTGTGTTTTTAATAAAAAGAAAATAATGGACATTTTACTTTTGTGTATTTCTAGCAAAAGGAAATAAAAATATTTTTACGGAATAAAATGTGAGAAATATTATTTTAGTGTGTTTCTAGTAAAGAGGAAATAATGGACATTTTAAAGGAATAAAATTTGAATGATGTTAATTTTGTCAAAATATTTATGAAATAAATATTTCTAAGTTTCTTGCAAAATGGAGACTATATGAATAAATGGACATTTGTTGACTTAAAAGAAATTAATAAAATGTCTTTATTACTTGAAAGGTATGTTTGTTGTAAATAGTATAAAATTATAGAATCAAATGTATGTTTAATCCACTTGATATGAGTTTAGTATTTAAAGCCCACTTTCTATGCACATAAACTTGTAGTATTTTGATAATAAATATGGGAGCAAGTTTAAAGCAAGTTGTTAGATCATTAACATGAAATAAGACAAAGAGACATTTTAGTCATCAAGTTGTATGGAAAAAGGATGTCAAAAGTATGAACAATTTAGGATATAAGACTACATGTGTTAATAAAAAAGTATTAATTTATAATAAAAATTAGTCTTATGTAAAGGATGTTATTTCATGTATTAAAAGTGTTAAGGTGATAAGGGTGAAAGTTGGGTAAAAGTGTTAAGGTTACAAGGGTGAAAGTTGGGTAAAAAGTCACATGGTTCAAATCTTATTATCAAGTTCGATATGTTGAAGTCATTTGATACAGTCTCTTAGATTTTTGTCCTTAATGTGTTAAGAAAGTTTGGTTTCAATGAATGTTTTATCGATATGATTTGGAGACTCTTATCTAATAACTAGTTTTCAGTGATTGTGAATGGGAAGGCTGCTGGTTTTTTCAAGTCTTTAAGAGGCCTCAAATAAGGGGACCCTCTTTCCCTTACCATTTTTATAATTTCTGCTGAAGTTCTTTATAGAGGTCTTACTAAACTTTTTACGGATAATGTCATCAAACCTTACAAACATCTGGTTGGTTCTCCTATTATATCTCATTTATCATATGCAGATGATATCATCATTTTTACAAATGGGAGTAAGAGAAACACTTAAAATTAATGTATTTTCTCCATGATTATGAAGAATTTTTCAGGCCAGAAGATCAATATGCACAAAATCTCTTTTACAACAGGAAAAAATACAACCGTAGATAGAAGGAATTCTATCTTTTTTAATCTAGGCCTCCAGCTCAAGCCTTTGCCTTTAAAATATCTCGGTTGCCCTTTGTACAAGGGTAGACTGAAGTTATACTATTTTTTAGATTTGATTAAAAAGATTAGACAAAAAGTGGCTAGATGGAAGTTAAAATACTTATCTTTTGGAGGGCGACTTACCCTGATCAATCATGTTCTTTCATCTATTCCTATCCATACAGTGGATGCTCTACATCCTCCAAAAACTATTATTAGAAGAGTTGGAGCAATATTTGCTAATTTCTTTTGGGTTTTTCTCAAGAAGCTAAAGCTAAATGTCATTGGACTTCTTGGAAAGAAATTTGTTAACCATTTAATCAAGGTGGTCTAAATATAAGAAACATGACTGATATTATTCAAGTTGCCAGTTTAAAGTTGTGTTGGTCTCTTTTCTCTTCTAAAAGTCTTTGGGCATCATTCATGAATAACAAATATAAATCCTCTATGTTTTCCTCTACACATGGTTCACATTACATTATAAGGATTAGATCTGTTTAGCAACATTTTTAAGGATAGCATAATTAAATACAGGGATAATTTTATCTGGTCAATAACTACTGATGGTAGTTTTTCCTTTTAATCTGCTTAGTTGTCAATTTTACCTCAAAATATTTCTTTTATGGTTTCAAAATGTATTTGGTCATCGTCTTGTCCTATTAAAATCTCCATTTTTTCTTAAAAATTGATGCACCAGGCTATTCTGCTAGACTCTCAGATTAAAAAACTCAATATTATCTTAGCTTCTAGATGTTGATGCTGCAATGATCATGAAGAAACCATCAACTATACCTTCCTAAATGGTCCTATTACCTTTCAAGTTTGGACATTCTTTGGAAATTTATTTGGCTTAAAGTTAAATCTCCACTCTTTCCAATCTATGCTTATCTCCCGGTGGATTAAAAATCACAATGACCATATCCAATTTCTCACACATCACCTCCCTATTATCATTGTTTTGGAAATTTGGCTTGTAAGGAATAGAAGTTGTTTGGATGGAATTGAGATGAATCACCACGTTATTATTTTTAATGTTATTTCTCTCATATCTTTTTTAACAGCAGGTACAAAGTTTTATAACAATGTCTCGCAGGAGGATTACCGTATTATTTCTCTTTTTGGCTTGAAAATTCAAAGAAACCCAACTTCTTTTTTAGCCATATCCTGGAAAAAGCCTCCTAAAAATATATTCAAGCTTAATGTGGATGGCTCATCAAAAGGTAATCCAGGTGTTAGTGGATGTGGTAGAATCATTAAAAATAATAAAGGAGATTTCATATCTGCCTCTTCTTCTTTCGTGGGAATTCAATTGAGCCTTTTTGCTGAAGTTTAAGCTTAGAAAGAAGGTATGTAATTATACCTGATGTTGGATATCAAAGATCTCATCATTGAAACTGACTCTAAATCCTTTCTTCATATGGTGCAAAAGTCTTGGAAGCCTCATTAGAAGCTGAAAAATTCCATTGACCACTGTTCGATGGTTATTTCTAATCATTATTTCCAGATTTAGCATGTGTATAGACGAGGTAATTGTGTTTCTGATAGTCTTGCAAATTTGGCTGCCTCTTCATCTAGTTCTGCTTCTTTCTCCTCCTTCAATCAATTGCCAAGATTTACAAAATGCTACATGAAGATTGATAAGATCGGTCTGCCATCAATTACACAGTTTAATTAGATTCATGGAGTTATTTTCTAATAAGATATTATTTGTTTGGTAATTTCTTATTAGTTCCCTCTTTTGTTTCTTTGCATTGAGCTTTCCAAAGATCACATCTTTTTATATTTCTTCAGAAGATTTATTCCACCTAGGAGAGGCTATTTCTCCTACATCAATAAAATTTAGGGGGGGCATAACCCTCTTCCCAAAAAAGACAAGTGTTAAGTGGGAAACTTAGTAATCATTTGAAAGGTAATGCTTATCAAAGGACTAAATTGCAAGTTTGGTAAACAAGGGGGTAAATTGGTAATTTCCTCAACTTGGAACACTTGTATAGAATAAAAATGTCAAAGAACATCTTTACACTAGTATGCTTGAAAACGAATTAATTCCTAAGCATGAATGATTTTAGTATAAACCATGTGTGTGTGTGTGTGTGTGAATAAGGGACTTAAAGGAGAAGAAACAATTTTCCAATTGTTAGCAGAAAAATGGAAGGTTAAGTCTGGGTTTTTTCTTTGGCCGGATAAAAATAAAGAAGTGGAATAATGTGAACATGTGTAAAATGTTAAAAACATTAATAAAATATCGGATGCAACCGAGAAATAAGCACGAAGGGCTCAGAGCCCTTGGGTGAAAAGCCCTGAATCATTGTCCATAGCATATGGTGTGCATAGCCCGTGGTGTGGAGCCCATAGAAATATGCAGTATTGGAAGAGTTCGAGAAAAGATAAAGGAAATATGAAACATATCAAGAAATGGGTTGTGTGGTAAAACGTATTAATACAACCTAACTTGAATGAATGTAATAAAAGTTCCAATAAAGGTGAAATGGATAAGTAAATGCGTAAATCTATTAATGACCATAAGATAAGGTAAAAAGGATAAAGTAAGTGCACAAGTGGGTAATTAAGGAATCAAGTTGTCATCCCATAAATTGCATCGGCATGTATTGAAAAGGTTTTCTAACAAAAAACAAATATTTTTTTTAACACGGTGAATGCATATGTTGAAATGATGATTTTCAATGAAAATTCTAAAGTGTAATGGTTTCAAGTGTTGAATCGGGTGTGTTAAGTAAAGTGATAAATACTAAGTGTGAATAAAGGGAGTATTTACAATATTAAGGAATTAATCCAGATAAGTGATATTTTTGGAAATAAAATGGTTAATGCATTGGAATATGTCGGTTGGGAGCAATTTCGTATTTTGAGGTCGTTATACAGGTAAGTATATTTTATTTAGTTTACATTAGTAGCTCTGTTTACTTAGACTTCGGGGTGCTCCCCACGGGTCACTCACATAGTTTATCTTGAAACTAGAATCGCATGCTAATAGGTGAAATGTTTATTAAAATAAACCTAGACTAGCAACATTATTTTGGTTGTTTTGTTGCACTTCACGCCTAATGCTCAGTTATGATTGGGTTTACTCATGGGTACCCCATAAATATTGTTTGGGTAATTACATTTGTAGAGCTTTATCAAACCCCATAATAACACTATACATGTTCATACCCTTATAGAGTTTGTTCTCTACCGCTGAAGAAGATAAGAATATTGATTACTATAAGACTGATCAGCGGATACCAAGGCAAGAGGAGATTGTTGTGGGCTGGTGCTGGATCTACATCATTTTCTGTGGATGACTTGGATTGAAGACATTACTACTTCTATTAGTGTATATCTAATTTTTGCAAGTCTATGGATGTTTATCTTTAATACCTAGTTGGAAATAGTGTTGAATATGGGCTTTGCCCGAAAGGGATATTTCCACATCTCCTATCTTCTGTTTTATTGGGTTGTGGTTTGTTTTTCATTTAGATTCAAATATCTTTCTTTTTCACTTATGTTAATCAATATAAAATTTGCACCTAATAGAAATTGGTTTTGTATGTGTGTGACCTACTTTACAGCTTACATATATAATTGGACCACTCAAATTTTAAGTTGTAAACTTTGTGGGGGGTTCTAGATATTCAATTTCCCTTGAAAAAGTGGACAACATTTTGGTGATGAAGGCTCTTCTAACCAGTTCTTTAGTGGATATATCCCCGTGATTAGTAGAGTGTTGATCCACACCTTTCTTAATGAGATTCCGAGCATCGTGTCTATGATGTCTCACATCTTAATTTCTTCTTGTAAGATGACCCTTGTGCTCGTAGTGCTCCTGATTACCACTCGAACTCCTTACTCGACTATGAGTTTTAGTCTCCTGAGGGATAGGTGTTCGGCTATAGCAATTTCATTTATCTTCGTGGAGTTACTGCTCCACCCTTCCAGACGTCACTGAAAAGGTGCGTTTTCCTCTACTTGGATGCGTGTGGCCTCCTCCTGCAAGCAGAGACACTATTTGTATGCATCGACCAATCATGAGATCGAAGTGGATCTAGGTAGCTCAGAGTGTTGCTCATGTGGGAAATAATGACCAAGAGGATTGCCTCGACTCCTATTTGGGTGGATCTTTGATCTTACATTCAGTTTTGGCAGTCCACCCAATTGTTGGACATGAAACAATAGAGACACGCTGTGTGGGTGAGACAAGGCTATTTGTTGTCTTTAACTAATTTAGGAAGAGAAAAATAGTTTCCCACGGTTGGCACCAAGTTTAAGTGCAATTATCCCACAATGAATGATCCTAAACAATTAATGTCGAACAAAACATAACCAATATCATAACATAGTTATTTACATCGTTCGTCAATGGCCTACATCGATGGGGTGTTTCACTTTTATTATTATTCTATTTTCTCTAATAACTACAATTACAGACCCCTTTTCCCTGGGTAAAGGTAACATTTATAAGGGAGGCAAAGATCGTGTTATGAAGGGATCTCTTGCTTATTGTGAGGTTGTCACTTGATTTTGCCAATATTTCCCAAGATCGATGCAAGAGGAATCTTATTCGTGTTTATATCTAGTTACGATCCTCTACCTAGCCCCTCTAGGCCTATATTCATCTAACTCGAGTTATACGAATTGTTCACAGTATTCCCCAACAAGTAGGAATTTTGGTGAGTTGCATTCTACTTAATCGTAGGAGATCAGAATTTCGGTTCTTATACTATTGAATAGTTCACAACATAGATCGGTAGTTGACATCCTATCATAATAGTTGTGATACAATCCTAGTAGTTTATCTCAAACTACGGGAATCTATTTAAGGATTTTAGAACTTGTATTATAGTTCAAAGATGGATTGTGATCGGTACATATAGGAATACATTGAACATGACCACCCATGAGGTTTAAGCTTAAAGTTTTCCTTGATTAGACTTAGGATATCTCACAATATTTGAAAATGGTGAATAAATTCTTAGTCCCAAGAATTATTAGGATTGCGATGATTGCACGATTGTTGCTTTAACTGTTTGGTATGCGGTTCAATTTTGGGATAAATCAAATGATCCTCGCTAGTTAGGCAATCATTTTGCAAGTAAGATTGAAGTCATAATTTAGAGGAACCTAAGCTCGGGGATATCTTGGATTGCGATACCCCCTTTATAGACTTATAAGATTTGTTTCCACTCGTTAAACCTAGTTAGTGGAGTATTTCATAATTCGATGGAGTGGGAAAGTAAGTTAAGTCCGAGAATAAAGGAATTGATTAGACGTTGGTTAAATTCAATTAGAGAAAAGATGATATGACCAAGTGGGTATCAAAATTATAACATGAGGAATCAGTTTATGCATGTTTATAAAATTTAAGAATAGGACCTTATTATATACGAGTGATTTCTGAGATATTAAATTGGAGTGCAATCATAACTATTTAGTGGAATTAATTACGATTAAATTAAAAAATGAAATAAATTACAAAATTTGTAAATTTGGAGTATTTATTTGGATGAAAATTTAATTATTTGTCTTGGGTCAATAGTATAGTCCATATAACCAAATGTTTAGGCTCACATTCTTAAGAAATTGAGCTTGTTCAAAGACCGTCAATTAAAAAGGTGTATATTAGTTTAAGTTAGGGATTTAAGTAATATAATTCATTATTAAGGTTTGAGAGAGGGGAGAGAAAATACTGTTCACATTTTGGTGAAAACACCTAGAGAGACAACACAATATCTGACTAAAAAACAAGAGTTTTATTCATCAAAGGTTCCCACGCACCTACCTATATTTGGTTGATCATATACTAGAAGATCCAAGCATTTGTGAGTGCTGTAGAAAGATTTTTATGGTCCAACAGAAGGCATCCCTTCACTAACAAATACCTTTCTCCTTATCGAATTTCAACAGGATCAACAAAGGCATTGTATTTTAAACCCTAGGTTTGTTTTTCGAACCTAGTTTTTTCCATTTTTTATTTCTATTGCATAATCATTTAAATATTATAGGGATGGTTTTTATATTCTGCATATATCCATCCCCAACAATATGCACCTGTAAAGGATAACAGGTCACTCAAGCTTTACATTGTTCATGCTGATACTTTCATTGGAGTTTTTATAGGCTCTAGACTGTGAGAAAAACAAAGAGCGAGTTGTGTATTATTTAAGTAGATTTATCAATGAATGTGAACACAACTATTCTAAATGGGAAAAATAATTTTAAACTTTGTATTTTGCATCCATGAAGATATTACTTGTTGCCTAGCGAGGTGTATGTTATTCAAAAGTTTGATTTACTTAAGTACATTCTCAGTAGACTAATTTTGCTAAAAGGATAAGCACTGGATAATTTTTTGGAAGATCTTTCATATGAAGATGAGCGAGAAGGTGATATATATATATATATATATATATATATATATATATATATATATATATATATGGGATAATCTCTAGTGCGGACGAAACCGTGTGAACTTGGTGCGGACTTTGTCCTTTTTCCAAAAATGGTCCCCTCGTGGTCCCAAAGACAATTTTGTTATTTTCCTTAGTGGCCCCCTCTTGTCTTATACTAAAATCCCTTTTCAAGACTATAATTATAACATATTTATATTTTAGACGCAAAATTGGTACCAGGCCTTTATGAGTTTTAGAATCCCGCCAAATTCCGACCCAATCCCACTTGTGGTATCAGAGGCAAGACGCTCCTTTTCTACTTATAGTAAAAAGACTTTAATGCCCTTGGGATTTATCTCTCGCATTTACAAAGATATTTTTGGAACTAATCCACATTACCAACCTATACCCATAACTGATTTAGACCCAGAAGGTTGCTTAACCTCACATATAGACGGTTGTTCACACACTAAACACATCCCAGCCAAACACGTAGATAGTAGACAAGTTACTGCCAGTCCAATTAATAGTAAAATATACCAAAATAAGTGTATAATCCTTATTTTAAGACAATTAATTAAAGACCCTAAAACCCTAAAAACAGAGATAAAAAATACCTCCAAAAGAATACAATAAATAGATAGACAAATCCCAATAGACCTTGTACAAGTACTACAAGAAATAAATATTAAGACTAATCATATAGAATTCCTTAACAAAGACAATTTTAAAAATTAAAACTTTGACAAAAAATCAAGAAAGTGAGCTAATTAAACTCACCAAAGAACAAGCTAAACTTATTCCTAGATTAGACAACTATCTACCTAATGGAAATAGTTAGATCAAACTGGAATGAGGTACCTAGAGACCTCTCCATTCATACTTTAGTAGATTTTTACCAAAGAATTATAGAAAAGATAAATGATGATAGATTTTATTTTAAGATAAATGACAATGAGATTGCGAATGTTGCTAAAGCATCAAGACTTATACTTGAGAGATTAAATTTAATCTATACATCAATAGTAGATACTCAAGACTATAATAGCAGCTTTGTTAAAGACTTACAATTAGATTTAAAAGCTAAGACAAAAGGATTAGCCACCTTCATTACAAACTTTATTAAATTTCAACAAAATTTAACAAATTATCTTAACAATATGGAAAGCCATAACCTGTCCAAAATGGATAATATTGTTAATAAACTCAGATTAAATATGGCACAAGTAAAAGAAAAATATGAAAAAATTATACAGGGAATTAAGGTTATGTATAACAAACCTTCCCAAGCATAACTAGACTCTCCATTCATTTTAACACGTTTAGATAAAATATAAAAAACTGTAAAAACTATAGAAGCTAGAATGGCACAAGAATCTGGGCAACAACAAGAAACTGATGATGAGGTAATGACTATATTAATAAGATTGCTAATTCTCTTGCTAAACATAATTAATACATTAATAATAATGCAAGAAATGAGAATAATACCTTTAAAGAATAAATCCTTAGCCAAATAAAGAGACAAAAAGATTATTCAGCCTCTTTAGAAAGAATTGAAAAAAAAAAACTTGAAAAAAATAGGTAACCACGTGTAAATTTAGAGAATCTACTAATATAGAAACTAAGGAAGGAAAGACTATAACTAGAAGAATCATAAATGATGGGTTAGATAAGACTAGTAAAATAGTTAGCCCTATCCCAAATATTGGACATAGTAATTTTATGCTCCAAAGACTTAAAGATTCATCCTCCAATGTTAGAACATGGCGGAAGGAGAGAAATATCACTAATCGTCTCCAATGGAAAGAGTGGGGTGAAGTTGACTGGAAAATTGTTGAAGATTCCATACATAATGGATAACTTCCAGCAGTTAGATACATAGACTTGTTTAAAGAAGGAGCCACTCCTAATACTCCTAATTATAACATGACTTATCATTATAAAAATCATGTGTTAGATAAGTCTTACATTGAGCTTCAAGTTTTTGACTCATAATGACTTCGATCAAGAGGAACTAATAGGAAGTTCCAGTTCCTAACCTTTGGACTCTTTCAAGAAATAATCCAAGGATTACATAGACCCCAAAATAATATCAATATTTTATGTTGTTTAATAGACAAAAGATGGAAGGATTTTGAGAAAAAACTAACTGGAATAGCCCAATTAGAAATGTCAGACAATATACGATACTTTAATGGCATTCTGGCATTTACAGTAATCATAGACATAACCAAACATTTTAAGTTAATATTATGTGCTAGTGGCTATGAAGACTATATTATCCCAGATGCTAATATGAATATAAAATTCCAAAGCTATGTGAAATTCTCCCAATTCCCTTATGAAGGAATGCAATTGGGAATTCCTAGTGGTAGACTTAATGAAGAAATTTTAGTTAGAACCAATAATTCAGACTATAATTATCACACTCCGAGCCCAAATCCATTATAATAATTTGTTTTCATAACAATTAAATCATGATCTTCAGTCCATTTGAAATATAATCCACTTGTCAATATTTATATGCATAATGAATATAATACTGTTCTTGTACTATGACTTAATCAACATTAGAGTCATAATTAGCGGTTATACAATATAATGATTAACGATTATTAACTATTACAAACATCAAATCAACCCATGGTAATGAAATATATACAATGTGTGAGTGTATCAAAATCTTCAGTATGACAAAGAAAAAATCCCCTATGTAAACCCCAGCTCTCTCTACCGGTGTAATTCTCAAAATCTCCCATTATATGGTATCCTAACTGGCTGCATACAAACCTAAAAATGTTAAAATATAAACCATTAGCATTAAGCTTAGTGAGGTACTCCTTCCCTGCAATGAATTAATAGTTCTATAACAAATATGTGGATATAAAATCCAAAAAATCATGCCCATTGGCAATAACAAATCCTGGAACATAAGTTCCAACAAATTATTCGATCTTTGTCCAATTCCAATCCCGGATCATAAGACCCAAACAAATCCTGAATATTTGAATATCCAAACAAATCCTGAATACCGAAGTATTCAAACCAATCCTGGATAATTTAATATCCAAACAAATCCTACTCTTAGAGCTATATTCATAACCATCATATCATTTTCATATCTATATGTGAAACAATCAGAAGTACACTCACCTAGAAAATTTAACAAGTTTCCCTTTTTCTTTATCTGGATATTGTTCAGTCGGTTCTTCTTCTCTTCCAATCATTCTTACAATATTATTATCATCATAAGAATATTAACAATTCAAAGAATAACTTCAATATAACTCAATTCATAAGCATAATATGATTCTATTCAAATCATTCATCATAAATGAAGTCCCATCTAGATTCAGGTTATGATATCTGTATAGGGGGCTTGAATGTAATTTTAGGATTAGAGGCAAGTCCACATTAACAACAGTGTTTTGGATATTAAGGCACCTAGGTAGCTCAAGCGTAGCAGCTCATACTTTATCTTGTTGTGTCAGTCAGTCATATTGTATTTTTGTTTATATTGACTATGAGATATGACGATTGTAATTAAGTAACGAGAATAATAATGAGTTTTAGTGTGAGGTCAAACGGTACTCACGAGAGACCAGGCTTGGCAGGGCCTGAGAGAGCTTTCATGCTCTATCGAATGAATTCGCCGTGGAAACTTTAGAGGGACTTGGTTTGGAGGATTGAGAAGTGAGGCAACATTGGGACTTGTCCTGACCATCTTTGATACACTGGGTAAAACACCGAAGAACCCTGACCGTGGAACCTCGGGCGGAGCAGCTTAGAGTTCCATCGGGCATTGAGTTATGAGTCAAACAACCCTCTACTTAATGTCGCATCTGCTGTAAGTCTTTTCACTAGCCATCTAAACAATCTCAAACATGTACTTGAGTAAACCACAGTGGTATTTGAGGTTGTTAGGCAGTTGGTGAGCCACCTCTGCAATAACATCCCCTGACACACAGTGGTTAGGCAAAAGGCATGTCTTGGCATTTAATGTTTATGACGTGGAGACAATTGTGCATCAGGTATTTAATGTTTGTGACATAAAGTATGAGGGAGGTCTTTCATAGGCATTGATGACTGAGTTGCCTCGGGGGTGGTGTGGGGGGCTATTTAAGGACCCCAACCACATTTGAGAAAAGGATGATATTTTTTAGAGTTCAGAAGTTATTACTAGAGAGAATATACATTGGAGAGAGTTATTACAAACCAGAGAGTTTTGCTCACCCACCATTATTATTTATTAGGAAGCTTTTAATACTTGATAAAGATTCTTGGGAGTGGTTGATGTGTTTGGCTGTCTGCCAAGGTGTATCTAGGGTGCTTACTTCTCTCTCCCTCTATATAAGTTAATTCTAAGTTCATTACTACTTTCTGAGTTATACACGAGAGATTTGTGAGATTAAAACTGAGTCTATCTTCACTGAGTTTTGTTTTATGTCTTGTGGTTAAATCAATAGTATTGTTGCTTAACTTGTCATTACTATACTCAAAAAGGGGTTACGCCTCCATCTTATCTAAACTACCCTCTTACATTTGGCGACTCTACTGGGGTGGCATTCTTCTAAGCAAGGAGTATGGCGCACGATAACGTTAATCAAAGGCTTAACTTTGATGACATCCACCACAATGAAGAACAAGCTACGAGAGAACTGGAGGCTCTAAGGGATGGGGCTCCTTGAAATAGAGGTACCTCCGGGGCAGGCAACGCCAGGCATTCCAGGGGTGACACAAGCTTCCACGAGTGCAGGGTTGGGACCCACTCATGTGGCACTCCTCATGAGTAAGTTTTATGAGTTTTTTCAAACTCTGGTAGCTTCAACGGCGTTAGGAGGATTTGAAGACAATTCCTTCATAACACCAGGGGTAGCCCCAACGGCCCCACCAAGTGCAGGTGTAACGGAAACGGTCCCAGTGAGCATACCCTCTATTATGAACCCAACAGTGGGAACATCAGGAGTATCAATGGCCCCAACTATGACGACTACTCCAACTGCAACGGGCACCCAGCCCATGGTCCCGTTGGTTGTTGCCCCAGTAGCATCACCCATGGAGGAAATGAGGAAGGAGATGTAGAAAGAGATGTTGAGGTTCATACAGGCCTCCTCACAATCTGCTGGTGAGTTAGCTTCGGTCTATGATGACTTTCGAACACCTTATCCTCAGGAATACTAAGATGAGCCCTATCCAAAGGACTATATTCCTCCTATTTTTGAAAAATACACAGGGAAAGGTGGGAACTCGAAGGAGCACATTAAGTGATTTATTGAACACTTGGGGGAACATTGTAATAATAAGAAGCTCAGGTTGAGGGAGTTTTCTAAATCCTTAACAGATAAAGTATATACATGGTATTCTCATTTGGCCCCCGAAAGCGTTTCTACGTGGGAAGAGATGCATGTTTTGTTCGTCCAGAAGTTCTTTCTGGCAGAGGATAAATTTACTTTGACCCAACTGTGGAGGGAGAAGCAACGACCTGGGAAAGAAGTGGTGGCGTACGTTCGAAGGTTCAAGGAAAGATCCCTAAATGTGATGGAGGAAGCCAAAGAGTCCAAATTATTGCAGATCTGTGTGGAGGAACTGCTTCCTGAGTACATCTGTCATCTCATTAATGAAACGCGTGAGGGGAATTTTTCGGTGCTCTTAAGAGCGATAGGAAATATCTCCTTGGTGGTACGATCAAATCTGGTGGTGGTGCCCATGATGTTTGGGCAGCTGATACAACCCGTGGGGGGAGGTCTCTGCCCCCACGGGTAGGGTACACCGAAGGAGGAGATGGGGGCAAGGTGCCGAGGAAGGATAATAAGAAGAGGTTTAGAAGAGATTGGGAGGACCCACCACTATTGCCTTGTACAGTGAAGGAGGCTGTCAGCTGTTACAATGCAATGGTTCAAAGGGGAATGGTCTATGAGACAAAGGGCATACCCGTTGGGGAACCCGATACGACAATAAGGGCGGATCCCAAGTACTGCCAGGTTCATCAGAATATCCAGCACCCAACAGAGAGTTGATTCACGCTGAGGAGAATCATCAATAAGTACGTGAAGGCAGGGATGTTGAAAATCCCTCCATAGAACGTCAACAACAACCCACTGCCAGTACATGGGGCCAATCTCGTGGTGGCCTATGATGAAGAGGCAGAGAGAGAAGAAAGATATCCAATGTCGAAGCAGGAGGAATTCAAAGAAGCCCTGGAAAATTGTACGAAGGTAATGGCTAATGTAGTATTGGCCTACGACGAAGCAAGCGCTAAGGATGTGGAGGATGTATATAACATTGAAGGTGATGAAATAAACATAGTCCTAGAATACTACATAGTTTCAAAATCCCCAAAGTTCACTTGGTCATTTGACTAAGTGGGGATACCAAAGGAGAGTAGGTTGGAGATAACCCAGGAAATACTTAATATTTTGAGGAAGAACGCAGTCTTTTCGCTGAGATGGAAGGGACCCATGGACAGGTTAGTGAGAAGGTTTCTGTCAGAAGTAACCTTCAGTGATGAAGATAGGGCTATAAGGTTACCTCATAACAGGCCATTGTACCTGACCTCCAGCATCAATGGAGTTAGTTTTGTAAGAAATCTTAAGGATGTGGGAGCTTCCATCAATATCATGCCAATCAACTCTTTCCTTGCAACTAATATTCCAGAAGAAAGGTTGGTCCCCATGCCTTTGATGATTTCAGGGTATGATAACCAATCTTCCAAATCTATTGGGCACGTCAATGTTGGGATTATAATGGGAAATATGAGTTCCCATATCAAGTTCCACGTAATAGAGAGTAAAACTTCCTATCATCTATTAATAGGAAGGGTGTGGATGCCCAACCAAGGGCTAGTTCCTTTTACGTACCACCAATTCACTAAGGCGAACAACAAGGCAACAGAGGTGACCATTAGGTCTACGAAGAGGCCCTTCGCTATCGAGGAAGCTCAACTGGTAGATGCGGAATTTTATACTGAGTTAGAGGAGGATTTTCCAAGTCTTAACGAGAAGAATGGAGGGAGAATGGGTTCCCTCGATCAAAGAAAGGATGGGGCCCTTGAACGAGCAGGGTAAAGAGGTTGCAAGCAGTGCAAGAGTGATGATCAAAGAAGCTCACTAGGTGGTCCCTCGGACCCAAAGCATATAAAAGCATCTTAAAGACAGGATGAGGCCCAGAGTGGATCCTAAGGAGCATGAGGGCCAACGACAAAATGTGCTGAGACGGTTCTTAAGAAAAAGACTGGCCAAGGCTTCTAGAGAGAAGAAGAGGAAGGCAGTCACCATTACCAGTAGATAGTGCAAGAAGGTCATTACCGAAGAAGGAAAAGTGGTATATCGATTATAACGGTGTGAGCGAGTGGCCAAATAAACTGATGATGAGTTTAACCCGATATATGAATGCTTTCTGGTGGATCAACGTGTACAATGTATACTGATAGACAACTCCAGCATACAAGAGTTCGTGAAGGATGTCGCCGAAGAACCAAACTACATGGCAGATCAACTGAAGTCACAGGCACAAGAGTTAGAGAAGTTAAACCTGACGAAAGAAGGGGAAGATCCAAGGCCCATCTTCATCTCGAGAGATCTCGGTGAAGAGAAATGAAAGGCCTTGGTTGAGTTGATTCGAGAATTTATAGATGCTTTTGCATGGAAATACACAGAGATGGAAGGGTTGGATGAGGAAGTGAGCTGCCATAAGTTGAACGTAATGCCTTTAGCCATTCCAGTGAAACAATCAATGAGAACATATAAACCTGAGCTAGATTTAAAGATCAAGGAAGAGGTTCAACGCTTACTAACGGCATGGTTCATCACACCGATACAACACCCACTCTGGCTATCTAGAATTGTCCCATGGGGAAAGAAAGACAAAAACCAAATAAGGATCTGTGTGGATTTCAGAGATTTGAATAGAGCTTATCCCAAAGATGAGTTCCCTCTTCCCTCCATTGATAGCCTAATAGATGCAACGGCTGGTGATGAGATGTATAGCTTCATGGATGGATATGTAGGGTACAACCAGATCAAGATGGACCCCATGGATGCAGAGAAAATAGCATTCAGAACCTCGTTGGGCAACTTCAGGTACAAGGTGATGCCGTTTGGACTCAAGAACGCTGGGGCGACTTACCAAAAAACAATGATAGCCATTTTTCATGACTTCTTTCATAAATTTGTGAAATTTTATGTGGATGATTTGGTTATCAAGCCGAGGATGGAGGATTCCCATATGAGCGATTTGAGGAAGGTGTTTTCCCATTGCAAGAAGTATAAATTGAAGATGAACCCACTGAAGTGTGGTTTTGGAGTAAAAAGTGGGAAATTCCTAGGCTTTGTGGTTGATCGACAAGGGGTGCAGATGGAACAGGACAAACAGCGAGCGATCTTGGAAATGCCATGCCCAAGAACGACGAAGGAGCTGAAAAGTTTCCTTGGTAAAGTCTCTTACATTAGGAGATTTGTGCCTGGATTGGCCGAAATAACACATCCGCTGATGCAGCTATTACTGAAGAACACGAAATTAAGGTGGGAGGAGATTCACCACATGGTTCCCCCAAAGGCAGGAATACCGTTGCAGCTGTATCTCACATCCACCTCGAGGTCCGTGGGAGCTTTGCTGGTACAAGAGATCGATGGTCAAGAACGACCAGTCTACTACCTCAGCAGGATCATCCATGGGCCAGAAGATAGATATAGTAGCTTGGAAAGGCATTATTTAGCTTTAGTATTTGTAGCGCAAAACCTTAGACATTATATGATGTCTTTTACAATTCATATTGTAACTAGATGTGACCCCATTAAGTATTTGCTAGTAAGAACTATATTGATCGGCAAGGCAACTAGGTGGTTCCTTATCCTATTCGAATATGACTTGAAATGTATGGTTCCTCGCAGGATCAAAATTCAAGCGTACTCCGACCTATTGGCAATATTCCCCTCGGGAACTTTTGATCCACCCAAAGAAAGCGTTTCGGGAGATGATTTGCAGGACAATCACTTAGACGCAACAGAGGAGGAATGGACAATGCAGTTCGATGGATCTTCGGCGAAAAAGAAAAGAGGAGCAGGAGTTATTCTTTCAAAAGTAATGGAGGAGATTTGCATTTCCTATAAATTTGATTTCCCTTGTTCTAACAACGAGGCGGAATATGAAGCACTGGTGCTAGGGTTGCTAGAGGCTCTTCGAAGGGGGATTAGATCACTTTGCATCAAGGGGGATTTAAAATTGGTGGTTAAACAAGTGAATTGAGAGTACGCATTGAAACACATGAGCCTGCCACCATACATAATAGTCATCTAGAGAATTCTTTACCAATTCCATCGGACCAAGATCAAGAGACAACCTAGAACGATGAACCACCACCCAGATGCCTATGACACATTGCCCAAAAAATGGTCATGGGGAAAGATACAACTACCGTCATGATCTAATGGAGATTAGACCCTTCGATAGTACAGTTAATTCTACTGATGGAAGAGGACGCAGACTGGAGTGGAGAGATTAAAGCGCAACTGGAATCTGGGAAAGGAGCGATGGGGCTGAGAGAATTAGCCCAATATTTACTGAACTAGGGAAACCTTTACTTTAGGAACACATGAGGACGGTTGTCGAGGTGCATCGCTCCAGAAGAGGCAGAGCGAAGATTGAAGAAAACACATGAAGAGCACAGTGAAACAACTGAGATACCCCTCTACAGAAGAATGCAAAGGGAGGGGTATTTTTGGCCAAGGATGAAACAGGACGCAACGGAGCTACAATGAAAGTGCAAAAAATGTCAATTATTCTTTGAGGCAACTGAATGTCATTTTGTGGAGGCTCAGGCTGACTGGAGATAGCCGTATATTAACTTCATTAAATATTGAGTTGTCCCAACAGAGAAAATTAATGCGATGGGACTCCGGCAAAGGGCCCCAAGATTCTACGTTCAAGAGGGGCAGCTTTATCGAAGGGGATACTTCAACAGGACGTTGTGTTGCATCATGAAGGAAGAAGAAGCCGAGGTCCTCAAACAGGCGCACGATCTCTCTTACATAGGAGGGGACAAGTTATATGACTAGCTGATGACTTTGGGATACTATTGGCCAACGATGGAGAAAGATTCAGCTGAGTTCGTTCGAAGGTGCAAGGCTTGCCAACTTCATGGAAATATGATCCATGCCCCATCGGTGGACCTACACTCCCTAGAAAAAACCTATCCTTTTCACACTTGGGCGTTCGACTTGGTAGGGGCAATACATCCTTTTTCGAGGGGGAAGATATGGATACTAGGAGAAACGGAGTGCTTCACAAAGTGGGTTGAAGTGATACCACTGAGAGAAGAAATAGAGGGAGTGGTGAGCAACTTCATCAAAGAATACATCATTTGTTGTTTTGGGATCCCAAAGGTTATCCTTTCATACAAGGGAACCCCTTTCGTCAATTTAGAAGTAACAATTCTCACAGACAAATAATCCATTGTCCATCACACTTTGACAGTGGCGTACCCAAAGGGAAACGGTCAAGCCAAAGCAACTAACAAAACTTTGGTTAATATTCTGGATAAAATAATGGATGATTTCCCAGGATCGTGGGATGACAAGATACCAATCGTATTATGGGCCTATCGAACAACTGAGAGGAAGCCGACAGGGTATACACCGTTCTCTTTTATTTATACGGCCGAAGCGATTCTCCCAGTGAAGTTAGAAGTTCCCTCTGCTCGATATGCTTTGCGAAGTAGCATGCTCCCTTAGAATAGACATGTGTAGTTGGAAGCGTTGGATGAACATAGAGATAATGCAATGCAACACTTTCAAATGTATATGAAATAGCTCTCCAGGGCATATGATAACTTAGTAATACCAATAAAGTTCGTGGAGGGAGACCTTGTATTGAAAGCAGTAGTGAAACACATTAGGGGGATTCCTCTAGCCAAGTTTGCAGCAAATTGGGAAGGACCTTTCATTGTAAAGGAAGCTCATGACTCAGGTTATTGCTTAATTTCCAAGATGGAAGAAGACAAACCATTCAAAATCAACAATAAATGGTTGAAGGTTTATCATGTGTAAGCAATTATGTTGGGGACACTGATGTATCTAGCTGATTATGAATATACAAGTTCTTTTCATGACAAAGATGCAAGTTCTCTTTATTTTAAGCCAAGTTGAGATGAAGGAATTATAGAACTTCACAATATATGCAAACAGTTGTAACACAAAGAAATGGCATGAGAGAATAAATATCTTTTTCCATTCATAAACTTTGGGGCATTACAAAATTGGGAGATATTTCCCAAGAATTATATGAAAAAAATAAAAAAAATATATACACAAGTTCAGTGGCCTAAGAGGAACCACAGATCTGGAGAAGAGAAAAATTCTCCAGGGAGGCCTGAAGAAGATGCTTAGCAAGACCGTTGGGCATTGATAGAGACCTCTAACCTCATTTGCGCTTATGTGAGCTCGATAAGGAGTTTCTCTCGTTTCAGCTTCACCAGACATAAAGCTTCTTCGATATCCTCCACCTCTTTATCGATAGCTTCTATAAGAGGTGCTAACTCGACCAATTTAGCTTCCTCGGCCCACTGATCCTCCTGATGTTTTCGTAATAGCTCCCTCTGGCTGTCCAGTTGCCAGCTCTTTAAATTCTTTAAATGCGTGATAAGCCAGTCAAAATGGGACCCGTCCCGACCTAACTCCCTCAGATAACCCAGGAATTAGTTGAGGAGGGATCTGGTAACGTTTGTAGTTGGAGTATTTGCAATTTTAGTAACAACAGGAGCCATGCCCTGAAGCCTGTAACTCATAACCAAGATGTTCGAATGTAGGCAATCCATCGTGAATGTTTCAGGATGATGGATCACAAGTTGCTCAACTACCAAACGATGGTTGGAAGGAATTTGAGGAGAACGTTGAAGCACCATCAGGCAGAAGGCGTGAGGAGCCAAGTCGGGCAGAGGAAGCCCGCACCCATATTCTCTCTCAGTAGCAACATCGATCGTGGAACCTTGATCATTATGGCTAGAATCTTTCGAGACGATAAGTTCCCAATGGGGTGAGCCAATGAGCGAAGGAACTGGTGGAGAATCCTCCCGAGCAACCTAAAATAGTTAGAGGAAATAAGGAGTTTATGAAAAATCGTAACAAGTGTTTTCGTTGTTAAGTCACCGATATAGGTGGAGTTTATGAAAAATCTTAACAAGTGTTTTCATTGTTAAGTCACCTATATAGGTGGAGTTTATGAAAAATCTTAACAAGTGTTTTCATTGTTAAGTTACCGACATAGGTGGAGTTTATGAAAAATCTTAACGAGTGTTTTCATTGTTAAGTTACCGATATAGGTGGAGTTTGTGAAAAATCTTAACAAGTGTTTTCGTTATTAAGTCACCGATATAGGTGGAGTTTTTGAAAAATATTAACAAGTATTTTCGTTGTTAAGTCACCGATAGAGGTGGAGTTTATGAAAAAACCTTAACAAGTGTTTTCATTGATAGTGAAGTACCTCCGTAACAGTAATAACGAGAATGAGAGTCACCACGGGGGCCATAATGGTAGAAATCGTTGGGGGTGGGCTAATTGCCTCAGTAGCTTCAATGGGGCCCTTGGCTGAAGAAGCCTCAATGGCAGGCAAACCTCCCTCGCCAATATAAGGTACTAAGGCCAACACGGGCATATCATCAGAAGAAGATGTTAGACCTTAAAGAGATGCCCCAACGCTGGTGGGTACAGAAGAGCTAACATAAGGAGCAGTAACTTCAACCTTGGCCTTAGAAAGGAAAAGGCCACTAAGTGCAAAGGGTGGAGAGAGACTTGGAGAAAGCTGCAGCAACAAAGATAAGTGTTAGAAATGACAAATTAGTACCCAAAACAATACTTATAAACGTTACTTACCCACATTATGGCACCAAAGAGGGGAATTGTAGTCATAGATCTCATCAGTGTAGTAGGAAGGAGAAGGTTAGATATAAGAGATGCCACTTCCACCTAAAATAGCCCAACATATCAGAATGATAAACAAAGCAATGGGGCAAATAATAGACGTGAAACTTGACAAGAAATTTACCTCAGGGTCACTTTCCTCGACCACAACGAGGGGTAGAGGGACCTCTTCCTCGAAGGGTAATTCAGAGGAGGCTAGAGTAGTTGTCTCTAGTTGGCCAGACATTTCAGCAAACCCAATGGTAGCAGCCCCCCGTAGCAGCTTCTTTGGCCCATTGGGAGGCCAACCGGTGAGGGTATGTAAGGCCTATCATGGGGGAATGGGGAGGAGTGATATCGACTTGAGAGATACCGTAATGCCCCCCGAAATGGCTTACAGGGGGACTGGGGGGATTGGGCCTTTTTTCTTCAACTCCTTGTACCAAAGTTATCGAGGAAATAAGTGAATGCAACTTGCCTTAGGAAAAGGGGAACAAGAATAAAAAATACACACATACCTGAGATCCGGAGGGAGAACGAGAGGGTATAACCACTGGTGAAGGTGGCAAGGAGGCAGCAGTAGAAGGATCTGGGGATGAAGGTACCTCAACTGGCCATTTCTTCTGGGACTTAGTTCCCGAGGTTTTCTTCCTTACGCCCGTTGCATCAGCACCTTCAGGTACCTTCGACCTTTTCCTCCTCTTCGCCGTTGGCTGAGTTGGATCAACCACGATTGTGGGGAAGGCAGCTAAAGGAGGAATAATGATAGTGCGTCATTGAAAATCGGTGTTTATTCGTTCTACCTCTACCCAGGCTTGCCTTCTCAATTCCTTGGCCTTTTCTGCATGCATGGCAGGGAGAATGGAGACAATAAGGAATGCCTCCAAAGGAGTTTGTGCTTGATCCTGGGGCTTGGACTTTGAAGACTTGGAGTTCTTGGTTGTCTTGGCGGGTGGCTGAGAAGGCCCTTTGCCTGTAGCAGCTTCGGGTAAAGGGGCAGGTTATTTGGGAGATGCAACGGCCTTGGGCTTTATGGGGGCAGTGGGGATCATTAGGCAAAGAGGGTTAACTCTCGGGGAGATTCTTTAAGGGTTTTACTCAAGGGAAACTCAACCCCAATCACGGAGTTCCCCTTAAGACCCAATTCAGAAGCAGAAAAAGAAAGGACTAGGGGATATTGGGGGGAGACTGAACATACTCACGGATCATTCCCAACTGCTTCAAATAGAACTTGGTGGTAAAAGAGGTGGATATGTCCGCCTTCCTAGTGGCACTAGGAAGGGTGACTCGCCCATCGATGGTAGACATCACACTAATCACCGTTACTGCAGTATAGAAAGTGCAGGCTTCAACGAAGGTGGCCTTTATATGGTTGTGTTGAAACACAGGTCGAGGGCCCCCTGATTAAACCCGAACTATCTACTACATCTGTCTGGGTTGTAGGGTTCTGAGGTGTATCCCCATTCAATGTAGGGAGGAAGAAACCCAGGGGTAAATAGAAGCACCACATCTTGCGAGGTATCTTCTTCAACTGGGATGAACTTAACCGTTATGGCTGCAGAAGGGAAAAAATTCCAACTATGGGCAAATGTAGACTCACTGTATGGCCTCATCACAAAGGAGTCTAAAATATAAAAAACTTCCATTATCTCCTTTTGACTTTATTTTTTGTGAAAATATAGGAGGCATGGGGGCTTGATACCTTGGCTCATAGGCAGAGAAATAGACTTGGTGGTAACGGCAGGAAAATTGGTGTAAAGGAAGCCCGTCAAAATGATGGTATTGGAAAAATTCACCAAGTTGTAACGATCCAATGATCGTGCCATATCAATGTGAGTTCGATTCAACCAGGTATAGAGGGACCCAAGGCAATGGAGGCCATAGGAAGATTGAAATATCTGGCCAAATGAATGGAAATGTTTATAAGGTCCCTCCTGGGCTGATAGTTGGGTTTCCCAGTCAGGAAGAAGTGTGAAAGCAATATGATTATGTAGGACAATAGTTCTAGGGATTTACCTCTACCTCGGCCCGTTGCAGTATTGACATCCTTCGGGGTCAGAGCTTCAAAAAAATAGCTGAGGGGGGGACTAAATATGGCTTTGTTCGAGGAACCAATGAAACTACAGAAGATTCAGTCCAGCTCAGCTCGATCAGTAGCCTCATCGGCATCTAGGGCCTCATCGTGATATGTGAACTCACCCATTGGATCAAACCCAAGGCGCTCACAGATGTCCTCCAATGTAACGGTGAACTCTCCCCATGCAGTAAAGAACATGTGAGTTATGATGTTCCATCTGGAAACTAGCACTTGGAGTGCCGCATTGTGCTTGGAAAGGGTGAACTCCCCAAACCATTAGGCTCGATGAAGCCCAACCTTTGCGAGAGCAGCAGCGTAAGAACTCTGCATATATGTATGCCAGGCAGTGAAATATGCTAGTGACCCCTCAGGTTCTTTGAAGTCAATCTGGGAATAGGGGAAGTCACCACGGTCCAAACAAAAGCACAGAGTTCCCTCTGGGGGTATATAACCCCACTTTGATGAATCCATATCCTCATCACCCAACATTAAAGTGTCAAACTTAGATGAGAAATGACAAGCCTTGCATGCATCAGAAAATTTATCTCCTTCCCTAAAGATGGGGGCCCGACGATAGAAGCATAGTTGCTCTTAAAAAGCAGCATCGAGGGCAGCGGTGACGCTAGAAGTGGAAGAGGGAGAGCCCGGTTGAGCAGTGGTGGTAGAAACCTTATAAGCACTTGAAGAAGCCATAGTAGAGTGGAGATGGATGGAACAACTGGGTCAGAAGATCTAGAAACAAAGAGGGATAAGCACAACCATAAGTGGAGGCGTAAAAGATGAGAGAGGGAAGAAGTTGGGTAAAGAGTTGGGCAACAATGGAGGTTTTTGCACATTTTTCTCTCTCTAAGGAAGATGGGAGCTTGAAGAAGATGAAGGAAAGAGAAGGTTTTGAAAAAAGACATTTGAAACCCTTTTAAGGAACTTTTCTGTTAAGTTTCCCACCACCACACGTGCAAGGACGCCTATAATCATTTTAAATGAACACGTGGCACTTCGGGAAGTGTTTTAACAGCTGAAAAGACAGCGCCATGTCATTTACAAAGAGACGCCTGGGGAATAAAAGGAGTTGCCTTCTTCAGCAAGTTTGAGTTTTAGCGCCAGAATTTTTGTCAGACATATCCAATAACTGCCACCGGAAAAGATGTCCCAACGGTTCAAAAAAGCTACGATGCCCCCTCGCCACAAGTCCAAACGTTGTTTAAATGGTGACTCGACTGCATCGGGGAGAATTTCTTCTTTTTCAAACATAGCGAAGCATTAAAAGGGAGAATTTCACCGATCAAGAATCAAAATGAGTATTTGAGAAAGTTAACAGGCCTTTCGGGAGAATTTCAAATAATAAAGCTAGAACGATTGAAGCGCAGTATAAGGAAAAAGTGGCAATGTCCCTTCGTCAAAGCCCCAACAAGTCTTAGTGCTTCGGCTCAGGTACATTGGGGAGAATTTTACATTTTTCTGGAGATTATAACGCTATGGTTCTAACGAAAGAAAGGAGGCCAGAATTTTTTCACGCAGAGAAGGTTCATCGGTTTGAGAAGTTTCGTGCAGACATTTCTTGTTCCGACAGATCTATCCACGAAAGGGAAAATGTAGAGGGGTCTTAAAGGTAATTTTAGGATTAGAGGTAATTCCAAATTAGCAACAACGTTTTGGGATTAAGGCACCGAGGTAGCTCAAGCATGGAAGCTCAAGCGTAGCAGCTCATACTTTAGCTTATTGTGTCAGCCAGTCATATTATATTTTTGTTTATATTGACTATGAGTTATAATGATTATAATTAAGTAACGAGAATAATAATGGGTTTTAGTGTGAGGTCAAATGGTACTCGCGAGAGACCAGGCTTGGCAGGGCCTGGAAGAGCTTTCATGCTCTATCGAATGACCTCGCTGTGGGAACTTTAGAAGGACTTGGTTTGGAGATTGATAAGTGAGGCAACATTGGGGCTTGTCTTGACCATCTTAGATACACCGAGTAAAACACCGAAGAACCCTGATCGTGGAACCTCGGTCGGAGCATCTTGGAGTTCCATCGGGCATTGAGTTGTGAATCAAACAACCCTCTACTTAATGTCACATCTACTATAAGTGATGTCACTAGTCAGCTAAATAATGTCAGACATGCACTTGAGTAAACCACCGCGGTATTCGGGGTTGTCAAGAAGTTGGTGAGCCACCTCTATGACAATAACCCCCTGACACACAGTGTTTAGGCAAAAGGCATGTCTTGGCATTTAATGTTTATGATGTGGAGACAAATAGTGCATCTGGTATTTAATGTTTGTGATATAAAGTATGAGGGAGGTCTTTCACAGGCATTGATGACTGAGTTGCCTCGGGGGTGGTATGGGGGGCTATTTAAGGACCCCAACCACCTTTGAGTAAAGGATGGTCTTTTTGAGAGTTGAGAAGTTATTACTAGAGAGAATATACATCGGATAGAGTTATTACAAACCAGAGATTTTTTCTCACCCACCATTGTCATTTATTAGGAAACTTTTAATACTTGATAGAGATTCTTGAGGGTGGTTGATGTGTTTGGCTATCTGCCAAGGTGTATTTAGGGTGCTTACTTCTCTCTCCCTCTAGCTAAGTTACTTCTAAGTTCATTACTACTTTCTGAGTTATACACGAGAAATTTGTGAGATAAAAATTGAGTCTATATTCACTGAGTTGTGTTTGTATGTCTTGTGGTTAAATCAATAGTATTGCTGCTTAACTTGTCATTACTATACTCAAAAAGGGGTTACGCCTCCATCTTATCTAAACTACCCTCTTACAATATCTAACATATTCAAATTATAGCCCAAACATACTTTGGTTATTCTTGGTAATACAATCCTTATCATATTAGGTTTCCAACACAAAAGATGGAACATTATTCTGAGTTTCCTAGAGCAAGATACACCCATTTCTTTACTACATAGTAAATTCGCCCTATAGGCTCCTCTATCGTTCAATCATTTTCCAAGAATTTTCATAATTTTTATACAACAGAATTTTGTATGATATTTCACCCAATTTCATAAAACATATTGAATAATACAAGATTAAAATTTCATAATTTTGAGATTTCATTTGCTATGTCAAGCAAAACATCAAACATATGGTACGCATATTTACTCTTTGGGGGCAGATTTCATACCCGAACTTCAAACCATCACCCAAGATTCAATTTTTGGTATTTTTACGTGGTTTTCGGATATGATATACATATATCAGTCTATTTAAATATACAATTAGAATCAATCAATTCCAGTAAGTATACAAAAATATATGGAAGTTTGAATACACAAGGTTTCTAAACGAAGAAATTTCTAGGGTTTACACATTCAGGTTTGCTTAAACTTGCATCTATCCATAAGTACACATCAAGACATGGAATTTTAGTAAACAAGTGATTATTTATATAATTTAAATCATTAATACAAAAAAATTAAATAAGATTTATGGATGGAATTACCTTAGGGGCTTTTACGTAATTTTCTATGATTTTTTCTTGAATTTCTCCTCACACCTTCTTCCTAAACTTTAAAATTCTATTTCCTTAGGTTCAAACTCTTCCATAGATAAAATATGCTGAAGGAAGAGATTAATTGAAGGGTTATAAGTCATAATAAGGGAACCCCCCCCTTGGTCCAATCAAAATATAACATGTGGCGTCATATAAAACAAAATATAATTTAAGGCTAAATGACTACTTTACCCCCTGTTCGTAAAAAGACAATATCTTCTCACTCGGATGCCCATTTGATGCGCTGTTTGTTGTGTTACAAACCTTAGTAATATATATAAAAATATCTAGTTTATACCTAAAGTCAATTATTATATTATAAGGGTCAAAACTAGCCTCCAACATGAACATTCTTACCGAAAACTTCAAAATTTGGCGTTTGTAACTAATTTGACATTTCATGCTTTATGAAGGTAGGATTAGACTAGCATACTAAAATAGCGTTATATATATTAATATCAAATTTTAAATATCACATAAGGTAAGCATGATTCATATATAATTAACCATAATTATATTGGGGTTGTCACAACAGTCATACTTACTGTTTTAGGAATACTGGACCTATGAAAGAAAAAGCTAAGACTCTTTGGCAATTGCCAGAATTTCAAGAAACTAAGACTATAGAGAATAAAACTTTATTTATTAATCAAGACGATGTCACTGAAAATGTCATTATCCAGTTTGGTCCTCCTAAGATTATCAATAAGAATATCCAGACTGAAGAAGTTAGATTTAGGAATATGGGAGAAACCATAATCAATGATACTTCGGAAGGAGAATGTAGTAGTAAAGATAGTTCTAGTCTACTAAGACAAGCTCCAGTAATTAGACATAAAAGATCTTTTGAACAAAAAGAATTAGTTACAGAAAAATCTAGAATCCAAAACTTTGGACATAATCCTTTAGAATTAGACATGAAGACATTTAAAGAACATCTTAATAGAAGTTATTCTGTTAGGATTCAAAAAAGAGATAGATTCAACATGATAACCCAAGGCCATATATTAAAATTAAAATAATCTAAGAATACTAAAGAACTTATTAGTAACCTAAGACTAATGGAATAATGAGAAGAAAGATTAATGCCAACTACACACGTAGGTCCTAATAAATAAGAGATATGAACTAGTAGTAGCTTAGAAGATGCTCCTAGACTTTTTAGTAAACCAATGGGAATTAATATTCCTATATACTCAATAACTTTAGTAAAGACTAAGCCTGATTATATAAAATACTTTCCAACTAATGACAAGAGTTTTACTCATATTAAGACTATGACAAGTCAAGACATAAACACAGTTGGGATATATCTTAATCTAGACAATGTCCAAGATAGGAAGAAAGCTTAGATGAATGGCATAATCAGATGAACATGTGTTTTACATCTAATGAACAATGGGATGAAAGTTCATGTAAGCAATACACTGAGCAATCCCTTAGAGGTATTGCAAAATAATATTTAGATATGTTAAGAAAAGCTATAGATGAAGATTCCCTAGCTAAGATTGAAAAAATGAAAGAAAACCTAGAAGAAAGATCAATTGATGAATATATTCAATTATTCATTTCAGAATTCATTGGAGTTGGACATTTAGCTCAAATAAATGAACAAGACTTAGCAAAAACTAAGTTATCTCTTCTTAGTATTTGCAAATTAGATAAGATCAATGAATATAACAATAATTATGAACAACTATTGTACCAAATTAAAGAATTTGGAGAGACCTTAAAAGATGAATATTTTAGAAAGATACCATCCATATGACAAATCCAAATGAATGAATATAGGAATTGTCCAGGAGTAGCTGGAGTTAAGAATACCTCCCTTGGATAAAGAATCAGTTTTGCCAAAGACTATATCATATCTAAAAGATGAGATATAACTCAAGGAAAGTTAATTGAAGAAACATTCAAACAGATTCCTCCAATCGAAGACGAAAGAGACATTGATCCAATCTAATGGGGATGTGGTATTGAATCTAAGAAATTCAAAAAGAAACTAGAATAGAAAAAAAGAACGTTTAAGGCTAGACCTTTATGTTTTCCAAAAACATATAGATTTAGACCATCTACAACCTTTAGAGAAAGGAACTCTAAAGCTAAGAAATATAGATTTAACCAAAGACGATATTTAAAAAAAAACACCAGTAAGTATAAGAAGGTTCCTAAGTATAGAAAGGAAAAAGAAGTTGCTCAGAATATTGGAGTTGTGGCAAAGAACGACACTTTGCTAAAGACTGTCCTAACAAGAAAGATAAAGAAAGTATTAAGATTATTAATACAATACTAGACTTTGTAGATCAAGAAGAATTATATATTCTATATGCCATAGAAGTATCAGACATAGAAAATGATGATAATACTAATATCTATAGTGCATATACAGATAGTGATTCAGAAGAATATAATAGTGATACTGATGAGTATGAAGACTCTCAGGATACTCTAGACCTATATATGATGCAAATTGATCAAGATGAAGCACTCCACATCTTTGACTCACTTGAGTCTATATTATATAGGTGCTCATCTATTTTGGAAATAGTGACAAAATTGAGTTATACTCTTTCAAACCAAAGAACCTTCAGACTATTCATTTTGACTTCCTCTAATAGTCCAAAAGGTATAAGTAACAACACTTCACCTAGGATGCATTCATATGTTTCATATGTGTTTTCCTTAATTCATTATATGGTTGTGTGTGAGTTAAATCCATCTAGAATAATTTTCTACAATTTTTGGGATACTTTAAATAATTTTTATGATTTTTTAAACAATTTTTAGAAATTTAAAATTGGTTTTTAAAAAAATTGTGGGCTATTTTGTAAATTTCACAAGCTGTTAAAAACTTGCTTGTGTAGAAATCGAAAGAGATTGAAAATTATTTGGGTACAATTTATATCTATAGAAGTTCAAAAACACACGTTTGTAGTTCCATCTCAGCCTTACACGTGTTGATTCCACAACGGCTAGATTTGTGTTTTTATGCTCTCACATACTTGTCCATAGCTGTGAACCCTTGGATATTTTTAATCAATGACCTGCATGTTATCTGAGATGATCCTTGTAACATCTGGATCAACTAATGAGGGTTAACCTATAAGCGGTGCATTCTTAACCCTTAGATTTGCTTCGATCTTTTAAAATAAATCCTAAGCGTTGATTTGCTTCGTGGTTCCAGAGCCTTCCATCACTTTCTATAAATACAAGCCCTATGTTATGCGATTACAATATTTGGCCAGCCTCACTTCTGAGAGAAAATAGAGAGAAAAGAGAAAGAGAGAGAGAGAGAAAGAAGAGAGAGAAACCAAACCCTAAAGTAAACTCCGGCCAAATCTTTCTAGAAAACCCTTTTTAAGAGTGAGTTAGTTTGAGATTCGAGAATCTCTATCCTCTTTTGTCCTTTTCTCTTTCCCAACTTAATCACATTGATTGAAAATCATTTTCTTTCATAGAACTTTTAGGTTTGATATTTGTGGTACATATCACTTTGATATTTCTTAGTTTTGATTTCTTCTTTCGAGAAATCTTATTTTGTTGGTTGTTTTCAAACTGATATGTTATTTTCAAACCTTAAACCAACAAAATCTTTTCTGATTTTAGTTTCTTTGAATATTCTGACTTAGATCTAGTTGAGATCTTGATTGGGGATTTGCACTTTAATATATTTCACATTTTGTGAAATCAGTGTACATATTTTCAAATAAAAAAGTGCATAGGATATTGACTCGTGTATATTGCAAGATTCCCTCTTGATGTGTGGATATTTTAAAGATTCAAAGTCTGATAATTTTGATTAAATTGATTTTGGAAATATTTGCATATTTGGTATCTGTTTTGCATACTGTGTGTAATTAAGTGTGTGTGAGTTGCATGCATGTGATTTAGAGAACATCAACACTTACACCTTCACACTTCTACACTGAAAAGTGTTGGTATTGAGATCTTGGACTTTTGAGTCAACGTAAAGCTAAAAGGAGTGGAGTTACAAAGCTGAGAGAACATCATCAACATCAGAGCCTTGGGAGAAGTCAGAAAATCCATAGGAGTTGGTATATTTTTGAACTTAAAATTAGGTCTGATTGCGTGTATTGATTGTTATATAGTTTGTAAACTGTTACTTTATTTTAGTGGATTTTTACATTTGAGGTGTAGAGACCTCCGTGGATATTTTCCCAGTTGGGTGTGGTTTTACCATGTTAAAATCGTACGTGTATACTTCCTCTTTCTCTCATCCGTTTCTTGAGGCTGTGTTGATTTAAGTTTTGTTTTTCAAAATTAGTAAACCTATACCTTAAATAACTCATCATACTATTTTACACACCTTGTGTTAAAATTTGTTTTAAGAAAAGAGTTTCTTCAACAAACTGTTCAGAGCCAATTAGATTGTTTAATTTTGAATTAAACGCCTTAAGTGGTACTTTTTTCAATTGGTATCAGAGCTTTGGTTTTTCAAAAATTCTTTGGATCTTGAGTTTCTAAAATTATTTTCTCAAAACAAATTATGGACGAGAAATTTGAGAGATTAGGTAACCTGTCTAGGCCCCCTCTCTTTGACGGAACCAACTTTCCTTACTGGAAGGTAAGGATGGTTGCCTTCATCCAAGGGACTTTGGGAGATGATGTCTGGGAAGTTATTGAAAATGGTTACACTTTTCCTACTAAATTGGCCGCTGAAGGAAGTACTGTGAGGATTACAAAGTTACTAAGTGAATTCACTAAAGAAGAGAAACAAACTTCCCTTAATAATAACAAAGGCAAAAATGCCATATTCATGTCTATGGATGAACAAGAGTTTAAGAGGATATCATTATGTTCTACCTCTAAGGAAGCATGGGACACCCTACTGACTGCACATGAGGGTGATACCAGAGGTAAAGCTGTTAAAACAAAAATGTTAATTCAGTAGATAAACTCCTTGATCATGACTGAGACTGAGTCATTTGATGACTTTTATATTAGACTCGCATACATTGTGACCAAATTGCATGCTAATGGGATGGTTTATGATAGAAAGGAAATTGTCTCTAAAATTCTAAGATCACTTCGACAAAAATTTGATAATAAGAGATGTGAAATTGAGGAGATGTATGATCAAAATCTCACACCTAAACTCGTCACTAGCAGATTGAGAACCGTGGAAATGGAATTAGAATTTAAGAAACAATTAACCCAGTCCCAAAAGAAACAGTCTGCCTCCAATCTTGTTTTTTCATCTAAGTTCACCACACCTGAACTGAGCATACCTACCGAACATTGACTTAGACTCTTATGAGGACTGTAATTTATATACTTTGGATAATCAGATTGCCTTAATGTCTAACAATTTAAGAAAATTATGAACTTTCGAAATAAAATAGCAAAAAGACAAGGAAAACCTACTTATCCAAATCAATCTAACAACATGCCTCATAAGAGAAGACAAGATAAGACAAACACCAGACTGATAATCACAAGAGACCTTAGAAAGGCCTTAAAAATGTGGAATGCTATAGATGTGGGAAATTAGGACACATGGCTAGTGACTGTAGAGTTAACTTAGAAAAAATTCATAAACGTAATAGGGCTCATCAAAGCAAGACATGTGATGACTCAAGTGACTCTAAAAATGATGAACCTGAGTCATCTAACACTTTTGACCCTTATATGTAATTTTTTCCTAAGATAATCTACAATGATGATGAGGAATCTGATCATGCTAACTGATACTATGCCTACTGGTTTATCTGCCTTATTTCTTAAAAATGTTGATAATGCTTCAAACTTTGTGTGTGTGAGTCAAATGGAACGCTCTATTATTGATGTCAATGGGTGTGTGAGTCCTAAAAATGAAGCGCTAGGGGAACTAAACATTGTACACTTAGTGACTCCAAAAATGATGACCTCCTTAACATTCACACACTCTACACAAAAACTCTGAAGAAAAGCACTAGGCTTGAAAAGATTGTCAAGGATCTTATCCAAAAGATAGAAAACCTAAGTCTGATGATTAAACAGAATGCTGAAGAGTACACTACTCAATGTCTAACTCATGAGAATGAAACCAAAAATTTTGAATAAGAACTGAAAGAGTTGTCTAACTCTAATGAAATTCTACAAAAGAAATACAAAGGAACGTTGTTGGAATTGGAACAAACAAAAGAAAAGACATCCACATTCTTTAAAAAGTTTGCAAAATTTAAAAATAACTCTAAATGTTTCGAAGATTATGTTGCTGAAAGTAAAACCAATTCTGATGACAAAACTGGAATATGATTTTGTCCCAATTCTAAGACCCAAACTTAAAACATTGAAACTATAAAGTTTGTGTCTGGTGGCAAAAGACCTATTAAAACTTGTCTAGATTTTCAAAGTTTAAAAAATGAGATTGATAAAAAAAACTGAAGTTAGACAGTAGTGAATCAAGCAACTCTAAGCATAATGTTGAACAAAAGGCTAAATACATCTTCCCCTATTCAAAAATCAGATTCGACATTTCATCGTGTGACACCTAGGAACAAGACTAGAGCTCAAAACCTAGACAAACCTTTGAATAATAATTTTCCCAAGATTGTGAGTTCTACGTGCATCTTTACTGCTCGTATTATGATGTCTATGGACATTATCTTTATGGTTGTTAGTCCAAACGTCCATGTGATCCACTTTATAACTATCCTATTTACCATAACTTCAACTATTATAGGAGAAGGCAAAACAACTATGTTCTTCCTAGACAGCCAGACAAGAATTCTAACTATCGTAATAGACGGAAAATAACTAATACTAAAAGACTATTAACAAGAAGGAATACAAGATATTTTCTAGACCAATTGCTGCTGTTTATAACAACAATAAAAATGCTCAAAAATCTTTTAAAGAAAAGACAAAAGCTTGCAAGTTTTATCAAATAAGAGCTAATATGTGCAAATTGAAAATAAGACCAATTTGGGTTAGAAAAGATGATTTATTACCCCAGTTAAAATGCAACATTGTGATTAGTTCTTTTAGAGATAAACATACAACAACTGAATGGTATTTAGACTCATGTTGTTCCAAACATATGACCAGGGATGATTCCAAACTTTTAAATAATACTGACTTCTTTGGAGGAAAAGTCTTGTTTGGAGATGGTGAATCATTCCAATTATTAGTAAAGGAACACTCCATGAAGAAGGATTAGCCATTCTTGAAGATGTTCTATTGGTAAAAGGACTTAAAGCCAATTTACTAAGTATATCAAAGTTTTGTGACTCAAATCACAATGTCACTTTTTCAAAGGAAAATTGCAAATATTTTAAATGAAAAAGGTGATTGCATTATTACAGGACTCCGTACTCCAGATAACTATTACACAGTCCATCTAAGTACAGAGTTTTGTAACATTTCTAGAATGGATGACAATGAAATATGGCATAATAGGTTGGGTCACATTAATTATGACAGGCTTGGCAAATTGTGCTTCTAAGAGATAGTTAGAGGTCTTCCTAAGATCAAACCAATTTCAAACATTATTTTTGGTCCATGTCAAGAAGGGAAAATTGTTAAGGCTCCCCATAAGAAAGTTAAAGAAGTTCTATCCACGAAACCTCTAGAATTTATCCATATGGACCTAATGGGTCCTTCTCGCACTGTTAGTGTTTGTGGCAATAGTTACATCCTTGTTATGGTTGATGATTTCACTCGATTTTTCTGGGTTGCCTTTTTAAAACATAAATCAGAAACCTTCCATAAGTTCTTGAAAACCTTAGTTCGTATAGAAAACGAAAAGGACTCCCAAGTAGATATAATTCATAGTGATAGAGGAGGAGAATTCATAGATTCAGGCGTCATAGAATATTGTGACTATAATGGTTATAACCATGAATTTATTTCTCCTAAGACACCTTAACAAAATGGAATTATTGAGTGTAAAAATCATACTCTTCAAGAAATGGCCCGTGTGATGATTCATGTGAAGAACCTACCAAAATATTTTTGGGTAGAATCCATTCGAACCGCGTGTCATATAATCAATCGAGTCTACTTAAGGAAAAATACCAAAAAAACATACTACGAGCTTTGGTATGGTAAGAAACCTAACCTAAAATACTTTAGAACCTTTTGTAGCACTTGTTATGTCTGTATGGATAGAGAACATTTTTCTAAATTCAAAACCAGAGGAGATAAAGCCATCTTCTTAGGATATTCTCCAAATAGTAGAGCTAACCGTGTCTAAAATCTTCGTACCCAAATCATGATGGAATCCATTAATGTGGTTGTAAGTGACACTAATGTAGAAAGTAAGACCAAAGAACCAATTATTGTGGATGATTCTGAAAACATTTTAAATTATGACTCTCTGGAAATTATTGATTCTTTACCAACTCAGACCCCTGAAGTACCTAACTGGGTTTCCAAAGATTATCCTTTGGATAGTATAGTTGGTAATCCTACTGAGTCTGTTCGTAAAAGATCTCAACTTTATAAAATTGCTCATTTTGCATGTTTTGTGTCTCTTATCGAGCCAAAATCTGTAAATAAAACCTTGAATGACACTTTGTGGATAAGTTCTATACAGGAGGAACTTCTTCAATTTGTCATTCATGATGTTTGGTATCATGTACGGTACCCAGGCCTGAAAATAAAAGGGTTATTGGCACACGTTAGATTTTGAAAAATAGGACTAATGAATCTGGGATGATTATTCGGAATATAGCTAGATTAGTTGCCCAGGGTTACTCTCAGATTGAAGGAATAGATTTTGAGTAAACTTTTGTTACTATCACTCGCCTCGAATGTGTTTGCTTTCTCTTTGCCATATCTTGTCATTTGCATTTCACACTGTATCAAATGGATGTTAAGGCAGCATTCCTTAACAGAATTTTAACTGAGGAGACCTATGCATAACAACCCAAAGGGTTTATTGACCCGCATCACCCAAATTATGTCTATCATCTTAAAAAGGCTCTTTATGGGTTTAAATAAGCTCCTAGAGCTTGTATGAGCGTCTATCCACCCTTCTCTTAGACAATGGATTTAGGAGAGGAGGGAATGACCAAACCTTGTTTGTCAAATATTTTGACAACAACATTATTATTGCTCAATTTTATGTTGATGATATCATTTTTGGATCCACCTCCCCTTTAGAAGTTAAGACCTTCTTGGACATTATGCACAAAGAATTTCAAATGTCACTTATGGGATAGTTATAATTCTTCTTTGGGCTCCAAGTTAAATAAAATTCAGATGGATTATTCCTATCACAATCCAAATACGCTTTAGAGATTGTCAAGAAGTTTGGCCTAGAAAACAGGTAAAGAAGCTAGGACTCCTATGAGTACTTCTATCAAACTTTCTAAAGATGAGAATGGGAAATACATTGATTCTTCCTTGTACCGTAGTATGATAGGAAGCTTACTTTACCTCACTGCCTCCTGTCCTGATATCATGTACTCTGCCTGCGTGTGTGCCCGATATCAAAATGATCCTACAGAGAGTCATCTATTATGCGTTAAAAGAATTATCAAATACATTAAAGGTACTTTAAACTTAGGACTTTAGTACACTAAAGACACTTCTTGTATTATAGTAGGTTACATCGATGCTGATTGGGCCGATTGTACCGATGATAGTAAGAGTACTTGTGGAGCATGTTACTACATTGGTAACAATTTGGTTGGATGGAGTAGTAAGAAACAAAACTTCACTTACTTGTCTACTGCCAAATACGAATATATTGCAGAAGGAAGATGTTGTGCTCAATTACTTTGGCTGAAACAAATGCTGAAAGATTACGGTATAACTGAAGAGAAGTTACATCTCTATTGTGACAATCAAAGTGAGATTAATATTTCAAAAAATCCAGTTCAGCACTCTTGTACTAAACATATTAAAATCAGATATCATTTCATAAGCGAGTTAGTTGAATGTAAGGAATTAGAAATAAATTACCTTCCTACTGAATTTCAATTAGCTAACCTATTTACCAAACCTTTATACTTTCTTCGTTTTGAATCTTTACGCAAATGTATTGGTATGGTTATAGCAGAACAATGATTTATTGTTTTATACTTGTTTACTTTGCCCTGTGTACATTTGAGACAAAATGGGGGAGAAATTTGAGTCCTCTTGCACATTTTGTGTATTCTCAACTAAAAAGATTTCTCTTAGTTATCTTATTTTCAGGAATCAGTACCTTCATTTGCAACAGAATTTTGTTAGGATATTGGTCTGTATCTAGTTGAGTTATGTAATTTTATCTTTCTAGGATATGGGGTAGATAGAATTTTTATAGAGGAATAGGATTTTCTTATTTCTTTTATATCCCTACGAGTCCTAGATGACTCAAAGGAGATTTTGTCTCATATTTCCAAAGGGGGAGATTGAAGCACTCTATATCTTTGACTCACTTGAGTATATATTATATAGGTGCTCATTTAGTTTGGAAATAGCGATAAAATTGAGTAATACTCTTTCAAACCAAAGAACCTTTAGACTCTTCATTTTGACTTACTCTAATAGTCCAAAAGGTATAAGCAACAACACTTCACCTAGTATGAATTCATGTGTTGCATATGTGTTTGCCTTAATTCATTATATGGTTGTGTGTGAGTTAAATCCCTCTAAAATAATTTTCTACAATTTTTGGGATACATTGAATAATTTCTATGATTTTTTAAACAATTTTTAGAAATTTAAAATTGGTTTTAAAAAAAATGTGGGCTATTTTGTAAATTCCATAAGATGTTAAAAACCTTCTTGGGTAGAAACCGAAACTTCTTGAAAATTATGTGGGTACAATTGGTATTTGTAGATGTTCAAAAACACACGTTTGTAGTTCCATCTCAACCTTACACATGTTGATTCTACAACGGTGTTTTTATGCTCTTACATACTTGTGCGTACTTGTGAACCCTTGGATCTTTTTAATCAACGACCTGCATGTTATCTGAGATTATCCTTGTAAGGCCTGGATCAACCAATGAGGGTTAGCTTATAAACTATGCATTATTTACCCTTAGATTTGCTTCGATCTTTTAAAATAAATCCTGAGCATTGATTTGTTTCTTGGTTCGAGAGCCTTCCATCACTTACTATAAATACAAGCCATATGTTATGCGATTACAATCTTTGGCCAGCCTCACTTCTAAGAGAAAATAAAGAGAGAAGAGAGAGAGAGAGAGAGAAACCAAACCCTAAAATAAACTCCAGCCAAATCTTTCCAGAAACCCTTTCTAAGAGTGAGTTAGTTTGAGATTCGATAAGATCTATCCTCTTCTGTCCTTTATCTCTTTCCCAACTTAATCACGTTGATTCAATCTCATTTTCTTTCATAGAACTTTTACATTTCATCTCTGTTATACATATCACTTAGATATAGCTTAGTTTTTATTTCTTCTTTTGAGAATTCTTGTTTTGTTGGTTGTTTTCAAACTAATATGTTATTTTCAAACCCTAAACCAACAAAATCTTTTCTGATTTCAGTTTCTTTGAATATTCAAACTTAGATCTAGCTAAGATCTTGATTGGGATTTGCACTTTCATATATTTCACATTTTGTGAATTAAGTGTACATATTTTCAAATAAAAAAGTTCATAGGATCTTGGCTCGTTTATATAAAAATATTCCCTCGTGATCTCCGAATATTTTAAAGATTCAAAGTCTGATAAATTTAATTAAATTGATTTTGGAAATATTTGCATATTTATGATCTGTTTTTCCATACTGTATGTAATTAAGTGTGTGTGAGTTTCATGCATGTGATTTAGAGCACATGACCACTTACACCATTACACTACTACACTGAAAAGTGTTGGTATTGAGATCTTGGACTTTTGAGTCGACGTAAAGCTAAAAGTAGTGGAGTTACAAAGCTGAGAGAACATCAACAACATCAGAGCCTTGGGAGAAGTTAGAAAATCCAGAGGAGTTGGTATATTTCCGAACTTAGAATTAGGTCTGATTTTGTGTCTTGATTGTTATATAGTTTGTAAATTGTTACTTTATTTGTGTGGATTTTTACTTGTGATGTGTAGAGACCTCCATGGATGTTTTCCCAATTGGGTGGGGTTTTACCACGTTAAAATCGTACATGTATACTTCGTCTTCCTCTCATCCCTTTATTGAGGCTGTGATGATTTAAGTTTCGTTTTTCAAAATTGGTAAACCTATACCTTAAAATAACTCGTTCATACTGTTTTGCACATCTCGTGTTAAAATTTTGTTTTAAGAAAAGAGTTTCTTTAAAAAACTGTTCGGAGCCATTTAGATAGTTTCATTTTGAATTAAACGACTTAAGTGGTACTTTTTTCACAAGAAGATCAAGAAGAAGATTATATAGACTTTGAAGAAGCTTGGTATAAATGTATATTAAGACCCTTTTTAAAGAAAAGATGGATCGTTAGTAAGCCTGAATTACTAACATTTATACCTAGATGTTACTTTGATGAAGGACATTATTGCACATTTGAAATGAAATGTAGCAAGAAAGGCTTTATATGTGTCGAATGCTTTAAGACTATACAAACATAATTATTTATGTTTTGTATTATTTGTCAATTACACTACCATGAAAACTGTTCGATAAATAGATTTAGAGAAATTTATACGAATTAGTATGATGCTCAAATAAACTAAGATATTAAAACATATTACCAAGAGATTGATAAAAATTTAGCCAAAAGATTACAAGAAAATGAAGACATAAAGGAAAAGGAATTTCCTATCATGTAGGAGAATACTAATCTGATAGTAGTACAAAAGACTTAGCATCAGTAGATTTTATTGATAAACCTCAAAAAGGAATATCTATTTTAGAAAAGAATAATTTAGGAATTTCTACTAAACCACGTGCTTGTTTTGTAGAAATTTTTATACAACACAAAGATTATCCTAAAAGACTTTTAGATTTTATAAATACATGATGCACTCAAAGTATTTGCAAGGGTAATGCCTTCCCTGAAGAATATTTTCTAGACAGTAATCAAGATATCCATGGTAAGGTAGCTAATGGAGAACCATTTATCTTATTTTTTCAGACTATTCCTATTTATTTTAAATTAGGAAATCAGACTAACAAAACTGTTAATCATCGATTTTGGATAATGGATCCTTGTCTTAGTTTCATAGGAAATATTATTTTAGAACAAGACTTTATTCGTAAATATCATCCTTATACACAGTATAATGATAAGATATTAATTAGTGATAAAGAGCAATTTAATATTAAATCCCCTCTAATAGATCACAAGATTGCTTTCGACCTTATGCAAGTCAAAGCCTATTATAGACCAATAAAACATCAGAGTTCTTCACTAAGCATGGTGGACCTAAACCTACAAACCAACAAGAAACCTTAGAAATAACCAAACCTTTACAAAAGGAATGTAAGTGTCCAAACCAAAAGTGTTATAAGAAAATAACATTTATATAACAATACATTTTAGATCAAGCCGAACAAACCTTATTAAAGGTTCAAACCATATCCAAACAGAAGAAAATGGATATAGAGGTAGAAAAAGAAAATATTAGGCAATTAGCGGAGCCTACTTTAGGAGAAAATCCCATTGTTAAGTGGGATAAAGACCAAAGTTATTGTGAAATTATCCCTATTAACCCAGATGCCACTATCAATGGTGGAACCTATAAGAAAGGATATTCACAAGAAGAAAGAGAAAAATTCAAAAAAGACATAGATGAAATGCTTAAGCTAGGAATTATTAGAGAAAATAAAAAGCAGACACAATAGCCTTGCCTTCTATGTTCAGAACGAGTCTGAACGAAAGAGAGGAAAAAGATGAATGGTAATATACTATAGACACCTTAGTAAGAATTTTGAATTTGATTCTTATAAGATACCAGACAAGAACAATCTAATAAGTATGATTAAAGAAAAAATTATATTAAAAAAGTTTGATTGCAAATCATGCTTCTGGCAAATTAAGATGCATCCGGACAGTATTACTTTGACGGCTTCTAGCGTGCCCCAAGGAAAATGTGAATGGTTAGTAATGCCATTTGGATATTTGAATGCCCCTAAAGTACTCCAAAGATATATGGATAATATTTTTAGACCATATTCAGAATTCTGCCTTGTATACATAGATGATATTCTTGTAGCAAGCAAGACTGAGATAGAACATGTAGATCATCTTAAAAAGATTATTTTAGAATTAAATAAACATGGTATTGTTATTTATGAAAAGAAAATGCAATTATTTTAGACCGAGATAGACTTTATGGGAATGTATATTAATAAAGAAAAAATATCCTTAGTAGAACACATAACTAAAAAGATTCTCGAGTTTCCAGACCAGTTAAAAGATAGAAAACAGTTACAATCATTTTTAGGATTACTAAATTGTGCTACAGATTTCATTAAAGATCTTGCTTCAAAAAGACAAAGTATAACTTCCAAATTAAAAGGAACAAAAAAGACCAATCATTTTAATTGGACTAAAGATGATTTTGAAGTCATAAGACTAATTAAAGAAGCAGTCAAGAATATTCCTTTACTTGAATTGCCTAATGCTGAAGATCAATTTATAGTAGAAACAGACGCATCTGATAAATAATGGGGAGCCATATACTTTGCCATTGATCATCAGACTAAAAAAGAAGAAACTTTGTAGATATAGTTCTGGAACCTTTACTGATCCATAAATAAGATACACTGCCTATGAAAAAGAAGTTTTAGCTGTAGTAAGGGCAATAGAGAAATATATGCTTTTTCTTAGACCTAAACATTTTACTGTTTATACAGACTCTTCTTATGCAATAAAATTTAGAGACTTAGACTTATCCAAATCAAAGACTAATACACTTATTAGATGGAAGCAATTACTTAATGGTTATGACTTCCCTATTATACATATTAAGGGAAGCAAAAACACCATTCCAGACATCATATCTAGAGAACCTATGTTTGCTAACACTAATATTATCTCGTGTTTTATGTTGCAAATAAAAGACTTAGACATCATGAGTTACTCTAGAATAAATAGACTGAACAAAGAAGACGTTGCAAATTATTTTAGACGCGTAAGACCAAATGCTGGTGTAACGCAAAGACAAACTCATATTCAAGACTCTCAAGAAAGACCTATCCTAGAGAACTTTAATGATATCTTAGTTCCTATTGGAAAATCTAGACATGAGATTGTTTCTCAAAATAGACTCATTGGAAAGATGTATTTCTCCCAATATAGACCTGATCAAAGATACCCAGACTTTATCAAATTTAGACGAGAATTTTTAGAAGATGAAAATACCCTTATAGACGCTATATGGTGAGATGTAAAGAATAGACTGTGGATAGAATTGAAACATAATTTGGTAGAGAACTCAAAGACTTGCAGTTACCTAACTTAGTGGTACTGCTATTCTTAGACCTCAGAGTCAGTACTATGATCAGACTCTTGGGGAATCCTCTAACACTAGACCTATTGATAGTTTTTCTTATCAGAAAAAGAATTTTAAGACTAAGATTGTTATATCGTTCGGTCATAATAATCTTCCAATTTCAAAAGACAGTAAAAAAGAAGCTAATAACATTATTGAACACTTTAATATGTTATTATTCGAGATTAATGGAGATGCCTAATGTTTAGAGGTTTCATCAAAGATGTTACAAAACATTATCTTTTTGGAAAAGCAGACATAGCTCAAATAACCTTAGTGGACTACGGGTTCATTGGACTCATCCAGATAAAGACTATAGAAGACTCTATTGCTCTTGGAAAAGTTGTCCATAAGTACATCAAGAAGGTAGAATATTTGCTTCCCCTGTTTGCCAGGATTTACCAGATTGTTCCAAGTTCCTCCAAAGGAATGAGAGTGGAAAGATTTAGACTCATTAGATTTTTCAATTATTCATTTGAAGACGTTGGAATCCTTCCTGAAGACGAGACTAAAGACCTAATTGTTAATAAGTCCAAGATCCAGATTGCCCAAGCTATGGAAATGATAGAAATCGTGGAGCTGTTAAGAAGTGAAGACAGATGGTATACTGCATAACATAAAGAAGACCTCATTATCTAAGCCGATGAGACATTCAATGGAAGGATCAAGAAAGAAGACAAGGACATGGTAGAGATAGCTTTGCCAGCCAACCTTAGAATGGTAAGCCTCATTGATGAATTCTTCAGAAATAATGCCCTACCAGATAAAGTCAAAGTATAAGAAGACATGGCTGTGACAAAGAAGGGCTCCTGATTTCTATAAAGAAAAATATTTGTTGCAATAACAAGACGAGGAAGACCTGCCCCACATGGTCCATTAGACAACTTCTCCTGCCAGAATTATTGGTAAAATACGAAGATACTTTATGTTAAGAAAAGACTTTAATAATTGTATTTCCTTAACCAGTTAGCCTTAGCCTCCGGTTGCCAGTCAAATGTAGTGCCCTTGTAATTATAAAATGGAGCGTCTAGTGTGCAATAGGCATCGAAGATTAGAAGTAAGAAAGAGTGAGTAAGCTTCGAGAGAATAACATGTATATGAGTGAGTAAATCCCATTTTGTTAAGGGAATGGTGGGAGTTGTATTTACTTATGCTATGTAATAAAAGTATTTATTTTTCCAAAAATATCTTATGTTAAGTTGTTATTATTCTCTAAACATCTCTAACTTTCTGTTCATAGAGGACTATTGTGTGGAACCTCTGGTGTAGCACGTAGGTGTTATACTATTGAACCGCTGTCAGGTGCCGATTTTCCGTGAGCCATTAGCCAGGTGGGCATTAAGCGTGGTGGCATATAGATAGGAAATGAGTTCAACGCCAAACTATTGGATTGAGGTGCGACACATAAATTTAGAGTTACAATAGGCCCATACCGGAGAAGAATAGTAACAAAGCTGAAGAGAGGAAGGAAAGAAAATAAATATATTGCATATTAAAAGGAAGGTATAAACTCGAACCAAACCCCTAACTATTTTACATATTATTGTTATAATCTAAAGAAACTTGCATGCGCCTACAAATCACTACAGACTTTTTAGCATTTGTTAACCAAACTAATCCAGACTTAACAAGAGAAATCCAAGAGTGGACTCTTACAGACCCTAACGATAAAGAACTTATAGAATCTTCTTTAACATACGCATGTAGTACTTTTAAATATATAGACTAGGTTATTGAGTGGTTACTATGTGAAGTACCTAGAATAGAAATAATTATAATAGGGATCCGCGATCTCTTTAAACAAAAGTCAAGTACTGGAGAGTTCTCAAAAGAACTTTCTAGACCAGAAAAATATCAAGAATACACTAAAATACTTGAAGATAGTATAGACGTATTAAAATATATTGGACGAAAAATGTTAGCTGAAACAAGAACTATTTTAATTAGATCGGGAGGAACCCGTCCTCTTCTAAAAAATGTAGAAATAACTTCCCCTAGAACATATCGTAGATTTTTTTCATCCTATGGTGATAATGATTTAGACACCTTTATAGAAAACGATATAATTGATATTGTTAATCAGATATATAAAAAAACTAGACTGATAAAATCATAATTTCGCATAAGGTATTTAAGACTATAATATTTTCCTTCAGAACCACTTGCAATTTCGAGACTCCCTGAAGTAAACATCTATATAGATAATCCTGGCTATTTCGTATTTCAGTACGATAGTGACGGAAGAAACTAGAGAAGTAGAATCTCTGAAACTTCTCTTAGACTCCTAGATTAATAAGCTTAAAAGACCCTAGAAATCATAGGGATATAAATTAATATTGATAGAAACCTTAGAAAGAGAAAGTGTCCCTAAGCGGTCCATAAAAGATAAACGCGGTCCAAAGACGTTGTTAGAAGATAGCTAATCCGCATTATATCCTCATACTTAAATCCGCACAAGAGCCAGACTCATATATATATTAGTTATTAAACTGAAGCAAATGATCATAAGACAATTAACTGGTGAATATAACTGTATCCATGATAGTTTAACCGTTTATAACCATGTATCTTTCAATTTACTATCCAAGTTTGATGAAGTCACATTAAATTATATTAATAGTTTTTTCAGGGAAAACACCAATTAAGTGGGTCAAAAACCCTCTGGTTTCAAACATGATGATAGCTTTGAGGATAAACTAAAGTTAAGCTTTAGTACTAGTCTCTTACCATTACTCCATAATATGTGGACTTTGGTTGAAATTTTGAATATAGATGTTCACGAGGTTTGGAGAAAATAGATGATTGAATATCTAACTGACCGAAATGTCAAGACAAATAGGGATGTTAGTTGGAGAGCAACCAATTATGTTATATACGCTTGAAAACTATTTAAAAGAGGTGGTCATGGAATGATCTTAGAGTGTCAAATTAAATAGGAAGGCTTAATAACCATCACTCATGTTCATGAAGGAATATGTGGAACTCCGTAAGATAGTACTAAAATCAGATAGTAGTTTGAGAAGGCATGGTTTCTATCATCCCTAAATCATAAAAGATTGCACGAACTTTCCCAAAAGGTGTCAAAAGCCACAACTAACATTGTCCTTTAAAGCATAGTCATGTTGATCTGCAATAATATTAAAATCTTAGACATTTAGATGTTGGACAATTGATGTAATTGGTAAAATCTTATCTCCATCTTCAAAGTTGCACATTTTTTACTACTTGATACGCCTGAATATACCCTCGTCCCAACCGACAGTACACTCGGCTTACGACGATAAGATAATTAAGCTACACCTTACCTCATACATGGGTCGTACCTGAGATTATCATCCGCCTCAGTCTGGATGAAAAGCCGAGGTCCCGCCAACCATCAGTTGATAAGTGTGGGCCCTCAGCATTGTCTAAAGCCTCGTCCTGACCTAAGTGAAAGACTATGGTCGACCCTCACCTAGCTTTACAACATCAATGATATTTCCAACTCCTTGATCAATAGCCTCGGACTTGGCTCAGGCATACTGGACGAGGGTGACATCATCATAGCGCATGGTTTAGGGGACGTGTGGATTAGTGTGCGTGGGACACATACCACATATGGGTAAAACCGTTATTACCAGATCATCCCCTTACGTAACGAAATATTTAGTCTTCATGACCTTACTATGATATGGCCAGATGTCCACACTGGATTAGAAAAGACCAATACATCAATGCATACAATATGCTTGGGGGGTACACTATACCCCCTAAGCACTATATATATCTTTCATCTTCTTCATTGTAAAGGATGAATTAATTCAAACCCTAGCTAAAACTTTGTTCATTTCTATAAAAAGAGAGAGAGAGAAAGAGAGAAAGAGAAATCTTGTATTGTCACCAGGACATTAGAGACATATTTACTATTGGATTTAACTCACACACACACATAGTGGACGTAGGCTCCAGCCAAACCACTTAAATCTAGGTTTTCATCCTCTTCACCTCATCTCCTTCGCTATTGATTTATTATGTGATTATTACCATTATTGTGTACCAGTTTGAGCTTCATACATCTTTGACCTAGTGATACTATTTATTGTATCACCAATCTGGTGATGTTTGTGGGAACGAGTAACGTCATCTCTTCCCCTTTTTAGCTTGTCCTCATTGGAGTCTCTGGTAGTAAACCAGTCCTCCCCTTTTGTGTAGCTATTTCACCATCGAAAGAGTTATTGTTGGGTTACAGGGATTTTACTCTTTGTCTACAGCTCATCTATAATGTTTAACACATGGCATCAGAATTTCCACCACTATCTGGTGGTCCTCGTTCCAGCAACGCACCTCCTCAATCGAAAATGGCTGAGGTAGCGGTGGTATTGAAGTCCTTGGTGGCCAAGAGCAGCTAGTTACTTTCAGCTAAAATGTGATAATTAGGCCAGCTGGGGTACAACTGGAGATGATTACTCCGATAGTCCTGGAGCACCCGTAGGATGCCAGGGTACCACCCCATGCATTGTCAAAAGACCTGCCACCTCTTCAGTGACGGAGGGATGTTTCTAACCCTAGGTGTTTATGCCTGGGGAGGTAAGGCTAACCCTGCTCGGAGGACCGCTATGATGATTATGAGGTTGAACATGCTCAGGCTGATTGATGGAAACCATATTAAGTATTTGTGGGTATGTTACGCCCCATCCAAGGGAACCGAGGTCATAGTAGGATGTCGATATGTGATGCGCAGCCAAGGGGCTCTGCCTTTGATAGATAAAGCAGAGGGTCAGCCTTTGAAAGGCTCGGGCCTGTTGGTTATTTGAGAGAAAGGATATCCATGTCAAGGAGTAATGATGGCTCAAGGAGGGTGGGGGAAGATGTCCGACCCTAGTATGGCCGTGACAAGGGCCATCGAGAGGTAAATAGATGATGCATGTCGGCAGTATGGGAACCCTCTATTTGACTGGTTGAAGTAGCATGGGATAACATTGGTCAGGACGACATTATTTAAAGGTTGTGGGGCCCTAGAATGACTCAATTCAAAGGATAGAAAAAAAATATTGCAGACATCCTTAAGAGCCGTGACCCCTTGCATAGGGGATGCTGAGAAGGGTCTCCCTTTATGGAAAAAATAGTCAAATTCCCAATCCCCGCTAAATATAAGCCGCCGATGGTTACTCCAAAGTATGATGGGAGTACCAATCATATGCACCATACCGTGAATTATCAAGAACATTGACTAATGCTGCCCATATATGGTTCACCTCATTCCCGAAGAAATCCATTGAAAATTTCAAGCAACTCGCAGAATGATTCATCCATAACTTCTGCTTTAGGGTAAGACCCAGAAGAAGACTACTCACCTGTTTTATGTTAAGAAGGGGAAGAATGAGAGTCTCATGGAGTACATCACGAGGTTTAATAAGGAGAAGTTTGAAGTGGAGGATTATGAGGAAAGCATTGCGATGACATCATTAATAGGAGGCGTATAGAAAAGGGAAATTGCTTTGGAAGCTTACTGAGGATCCAACAAAGTCTATGGCTGAGATATTGGCGACAACTAACAAGGTCATGAATGTCGGGGAAGCTATGGTAGCTAAGTATGAGGATAAGAAGGGTACTATTAGTGGGAGAAAATTTTATAAGAAGAACAAAGATGGAAAGAAGAGATCAGTTGATGATAAGTTTGTCGAGTATAATCCTCTCACGGTCAGCTGCGAGCACATTTTTAATGATATCTAGAATGATTGGTCCCTAAGATGGCCTGAGAAGATGAAAACTCTCCCTCACAAAAGGAATAAATCTTATGGTGTGAATTTCACCAAGATCACGGTCATATATCCGAAAAGTGTTTCAACTTGAAATATGAGATTGAGAAGATGATTAAGGCTGGGATGTTAAGGAAGTATGTGAGCAGTGATGGCCAAAAGAGAGGACGAGATCACCCTGAAAAAAGAAGGGATGACAAGTGATGGGAAGATGTACCAGTGAAGAAGGATGACGCCTCAGATGATGATGATATCGAAACAGACCTAGAGCCAAAGGATGATGATCCAAAAGGTTAACTCCACATTATCTCGTTTGATGTGAAGATAATCCATGGAGGCCTGACAGGAGGTGGTGCTGGTGTTGCTGACCATAAGGCGTATCTGGCTGAGGCTAAGACCCTTCCCAAGGTTGAAGCTATTAACTCGAACAATGTAAGCACAAAGTAAGATAAGAGAAAGAAGGTAGACATGGATACGTTAATTATGGGATTTTTAAGACTTTACCTCGAGGGAATCCTAGCTCCTTAGGATGACCCTTTGGTAATTACAACTAGAGTGCATGGGTATTGCATACCGAGGATATTGGTCGATGGGGAATGTTCGACTGATGTTATGTTATGGCCTTGTTTCAAAGGTTTGGTACTCAGTAAAAAGAGGCTCGTCCCTTATCATCAACCTATGATAGGGTTAAGCGGTGAGAAGGTGCACCAACTGGGAATGTATGAAATGGACATTAGAATGGGAGATGTTTGGATTAAGAGTCTAACAAAGAAGGTCAATTTATTTATGATTAATGAAAGTGTAAACTCGGCTTATAACATTATCATGGGAAGAGTGACCCTCAAGGAATTTGAGGCCGTGCCATCCACTGTACACCAAATGGTGAAATTTCCGACCCCTTATGGGGTAGGGGAAGTCCAAGTTGATCAAGTGTTGGCATGTGAATGCTACTTTAACTCAACCGATGAGAGAGAAGCACACAAGAAAGCAACTAAGACCTATAATATTGATACCCTAGATCCCAGGGATAAGACCAAACTGAAGAAGGTGGGGGGGGGGGGGACAACGAAAGAGGTGGAATCCATCGTCCTCAATAAAGACGAGACATAAAAAATCGTTTAGGTTAATAAAGCCCTGAGAGGAGATATTAAGGAAGAGCTAATAAAACCCTTGAGAGAGAGGCAGAGTATCTTCGCGTGGAGTCACGAGGATGTGCCGATCATAGATCCTGAACTTTTTTACCATAAATTGAACATGTCCAACGATGCTAGGTCGATATGACAGAAGAGAGAATCTATTATTGGGAGAAATATGAGATCATTCGAGATGAAGTAAAGGATCTAGAAAAGGCCTACTTCATAAGAGAGGTGATATATCCTTATTGGCTAGCTAAGGCAGTTATCGTCCCCAAAGCTAATGGGAAGTGGAGAATGTGTGTAGACTTTATCGATCTGAACAAGGCTTATCCCAAGGATAGCTTTACTTTGCCCAGGATCGATCAGATGGTTGATGCCATAGTAGTCTATAAGATGATGAGTTTCATGGATGCCTACTAGAGATACAACTATATATCCATGCACCCAACCAATGAGAAGAAGACTTCCTTCATAACCGACAAGGGGAACTACTGCTACAAACCCTTCGATCTTATGAATGATGGAGCCACTTATCAGAGGTTTTTTAACAAGATGATTGAGGATAAAATTGAGAATACGATGGAAGTCTATGTTGATGATATACTTATTAAAATTTTCGAGTCCGACACCCATGTGGTCGACCTCAGGCAAACTTTTGACAAAATTGATAGATACATGATGAAGCTTAACCCTATGAAGTACGTGTTCTATGTAGGAGTGGGAAAATTCTTGTGCTTCATCATAAATAAAAGGGGGATAGAGGCCAATCCAGCAAAGATCAAGGCCTTGATGAAGATGAAGACTCCAACTTCTATCAAGGTTGTGCACAGGCTGACAGGGAGAGTGGCAGCACTTAAGAGGTTTGTATCCAGAGCCACCGATAAATATCTTCCTTTTTTTAAAGTTCTTAGTAAAGTTTTAGAATGGAATGAGGAATGTGATAAGGCCTTCCAAAAAGTCCTACCTCGGCTCTCTTTTAGTATTTTCATGGCCAGTCCAAGGGGAAAAACTTTACGTATATCTAGGAGTCTCAGATTCGGCTATTAGTGCAGCCATCGTAAGAGATGAGGATGGAGTATAGAAGCCGTTATAGTTCAATAGTAAGGCACTCCAGGGGGTCGAATAGAGGTACCCTAGGATGTAAAAATTTTCTATGCACTAATTCACTCTTCGAAAAAGATGAAGCCATACTTCCAGGCCCACACAATGGTCATCCTAATAGACTATCCACTTCGGTAGGTCATCCACAAGCCTGAGAAGTCGGGGAGACTAATGGATTGAGCAATAGAGTTTAGAGAGTTTAATATCATCTATCATAATATAGTGTCCATCAAAGGACAAGCGTTAGTAGACTTTGTGATCAAGTTCACCTGGGATCAGGCCAATAGTGAAAATTTTGAGACTATTGGCTATAAATAAGGAAAAAGTATAAGCTCTCCCCCGAATAAGGTCAAAATAAGATTAGCAAGAGGGAAAGTATCTGAGAATAAAGAGGAATGATAACTATTCAAAAAGGGAGCTTCGAATAGTGTGGAGCCTCTTATCCGATGGGTCCTTTTGCAAGAGTGGAAATAGTGCAAGCCTGATAGTGTCAGTACCAAATGGGACATATATTGAATACGCATTGAGGTTCAGTTTTAAGGCCTCCAATAATGAGTCTAAATATGAATCTCTCATATTAGGCCTCTCCTTGGCCCGGACTCTAAATGTCGACCAACTTCTAGTTCATAGTGATTTAAGATTGGTGGTGAACTAGATCTTGGGGGCGTATGAGGCGAAAGACAAGAGGATTGCCAAATATTTGGAGAAAGTAAGGTCAGTATTGAAGAGTTTAAAATAGGTGAATCTGAAGAGGATATGTTAGCTGGATAATGGCTGAGCCGATGCACTTGCAAGACTAGCCTCAACTACAAGGACGGAGATAAGAAGGACGGTGCCGGTAGAAATCTTGCACCGATCGACCATTAAATTAGAAGACGATGCTTCAGAGTCTTGTCTGAATTTTAATATGGGAGCTTACTGGATGGATCCCCTCATTAGATATATAAAGGATGGGGAGTTTCCAGAATCCAAGACCGAGAAAATGAAGTTGAGATATAAAGCTGCCAAGTTCACCATCATAGGAGACACTTTATACAAGAAAGGGTTTCTGCTTCCTCTACTCAGATGTGTCCATCCATCTGAGGTGGCATATATCATGAATGACATCCATGAAGGTTCCTGCTCCAATCATATGGGAGAAAGATCTTTGGCTAAGAGGATTATTACAGAAGGGTATTGGTGTCCGACCTTGGCTAAGTATGCTACAGCATATGCCAAGAAGTGTGACAAGTGCTAAAGGTTCGCTACCATTCCCTACCAGCCTTATCAACCTCTCACATCAATCATATCTCCTTGGCCATTTCTAGTATGGGGAATTGATCTGGTAGGACACTTACCCAGAGCTGTGAATAATTATCATTATCTGATTGTAGCAATAGATTACTTTTCTAAGTGGGTGGAGGCCGAGCCGATGATTATAATTACGGAGCAGACAACCTTCCAGTTCATATGAAGAATATCATCTGCAGATATGGACTACCCAACACCCTAATTTCTGATAACGAAAGATAATTCAAGAACCTCTCCCTGGAAAAATACTACAAAAGGGTCAACATCAAGCAATTCTTCTCCACTCCCAGCCGACCGCATGCTAATGGATCGATGAAAGTAAAAAACCAAATTATGCTTGAAGGAATTAAGAAGAAGATATAGGAAATGGGAGATGGATCGAGGAAGTGTATGTTGTCTTATGGGCCTACAGAACAATGGAGAGGACCCCTGCCGGGGAAACCCCATTTATGCTTGCTTACGGCTCGGAGGAAGTTGTATCGGCGGAAATAGGTCTGCCTACTCATAGGGTTCAGATCTATAACCATGAAAATAACAGTGATGAGTGTAGTCTTGATTTAGATCTTATAAAAGGAAGAAGAGAAGACACCGAGGTTAGGCAAGCTGGATACTAACAAAGAACAACAAGATTCTATAACAAGTGAGTGCAGGCGCGCCCACTGAAGGTAGGGGACTTAATACTAAAGAAGACATGGAAGAAACCCAATAAAATTCATCCAAATTGGCATTCCCCATACAAAGTAGTCGAAGAGGTGGTGCCAGGAACGTACAGATTGGAAAACCTGGAAGGGGAGCCATTCTCTAACCCATGGAATGCCGACCACCTCAAGAAATATTACCAACGAGATTATAGTTTTACTATCTTATTTGAATTATATTGTAATACATGTGTATGAGACTCAAATGAAAGAAATTCAATGAAATCAAAGAAATATTACCAATGAGATGTTAAAGTGTTCCCTCATATGTTGTTTATTTATTCAGACATTTGTTTGCATGTAACAACTCACCTTGATCTACAAAACATCATTTTTGGTGAAGTAAGATTAAGTTACCCTGGGTGAAATGATATCCCAGATGGAATCAACCTCGTTTAGGGACTTCCAATAACATCGAACGATGCCTATTAATAAACATCATTAATTTGGTGGATTTACTCCCTCGACCGAGACGGTAGTGAATAAATGGGACAACCCTCCATGAACTCTCAAAATGATGAAGGAGTACGTGCTTAAACGCCATAATTTGGTGGATGCAAATAATAAAATCACTTAGTTGTGGTTGTTATTAAACATCATTAATTTAGTGGACTTACTCCCTTGATTGAGACGATAGTGCATGGATGGGATGGCCCTCCATACACTCTCAAAAAAGATAAGGGGGGACTTATGCCTAAAACACCATAATTTAGTGGATGAAAATTTTAAATCACTAATCATGGTTATTATTTAAATACGTCATTGATTTGGTGAAATTACTCCCTCGGCTATGACGATAGCTCATGTATGAGACGAGGGAGGACTTGGTGGACATAAGAAGTTTATTGTTAATTTATAACATTCAAACATATGGGGGACCACACAACACTGTAATTAAGGCGTGCAAGCAAAAGTAAGAGAGAATACAAATAAGAGGGTAATAAATATTTCATTTCATAAAATGAAAACTACAGAGATGAAAAAAGGGTTCATATACAAAAAGAAGGGTATTGGCCATAGACGACCACCCTAGTGTATCGGCTCAGTATGAACGACAGCCTCAGACCCACCACCAGCTTCAACTGTTGTCTTATCGGCACTGCCTCCCTCAGCCACATTAGGGTCAGCCGATGATCCATCTCCTTCAGCGGAGGACATAGACTCAATGTATGATAAATCCTCTTCCATTAGGGGGTCCTCAAGGTCAACAATTTATAACAATGGTCGAATCGAAGACAGTGCATCAGAAAATGTTAGGATGACCCATCTACAGGCCGTTTTTATCCATATCTCCAATTATTCTAGGACAAAACCCTAAAACTCATCTCAGGTCTTATAAGCTTCAACATCATCAACCTCAGCCTTCTTAACTCCTGCAATAAGGTCGGCCTTGAAATTTGTGGCCTGATTCTTTAAAGCTTCATCCCTCTCCTTGATAATGCCATCCTTGGTTTCCAGCTAAAGTTTCAATTCGTCTACAACCCTTTTGTGGTTGGCTTAAAGGTTTGTCAGCTAAGTTCCGAGGTCAACGTCCAATTTTTTTTTGTGGTTCTCATCCATCCATTTAATGTCTGAGGTCAGGGCATAAACAGGATGCAAAAGTGAAGACAAAGTTAGATAAAAATGAAATATAATCAAATATAGGATGAAAATTAAAGATATGAGGATGATACATGTTCCATATGATGGAGGTAAAATTCATAAATTTTGGCAGGGGCATCTTGGCTAAAAATTTGTAGTCGACCGCTGAAGGAGCTATGAACATAGCAGCCTTTGCATCCCTGATGTTGGTGATCAGAGAAGTAGGGTATGCTTTCAGCTGGGCCAAGTTGGATGACCAGAAATCTTTGAGAGATGGTGAGGAGCCGACATCAGAGGTTGATGCACTCTCGATGATGCCCACCATCGGCCTTGTATTGGGGTTAGATCGAGTGTCAACAGGGACCTTGGTCCCCTTCCTCTTACGAGAGGTCTCAGTAGTTTCCCCCAAGTAGTGGTCTTCTTTGGGGGAGATTGTTTGTTCTTCTTCTTTCCCAAGCCAACCAATAAACTTGATGTTGTTATTTCCCAAATATCATCTGGTATGTTAGGAGGATGACCTATAAGATAAGACAACATGTTAGTACAATTAATATATGAGACGAAGGAGGACTTGAAGGGAAAATAACTCACAAAGCTCCTCAAGGGGGTCAACCCCTAGGCCTATCTATTTAAGGTATTCATGGGTCATGAGGTCTTCAAATTTGGGAAGAGCACCCTCTACTCCATGCTCTCTCAGATAGTCAACCACATCTCTTTTCTCAAGGTTGAGGATAGCGTCTAACCTTTCAATCATGGAAGGATTTGACCAAATGCGTGGAAACCTCGGCTCATCCTCATTAGGGTTGGCCTCATCCGGGAATTACCAGGCCCCAGAAACAAAGAAAAACCTCTCTTTCCAATAGTGGTTTGATGTTTGGGTTACTTGGATGAGCTTCTTACTGACTTTTTAGAACCTAAATGAAAATAACCTAGTTATTTGTACGAAGATGAGATATTGTAGCAGGATAAAAAGAGTTCAGCTGACGGCTCATCCATGAAAGTGTTCTTCTACAGGGAAATGTACCCGAGGATGATTTTCCAGGAGTTGGGGGGTAATTGTGTAGGATCAACCCCCAGAGCAGACAAGATGGACCTAATGGCAGTATGAAAGGGAATTCTAATGCCCACCCTGAACATCTGATCATATACAATGACTTGTCCCTCTCAACCCTAGAAAACTTTCTCGTCCTCTTCTGGGACCCTCATTGTGATATCCGATTTGATGACGAATGAATGCCTCCATACAAGGAGGTCCGCTCTTTGACGGAAGAGACTAAAGATGAAGCGTATGAAGTGTCAACTTGCTCCTCATCATCGGTATCTTCATCCTCCTCCTCAGAAGATTCATCCTCAGGCTCCCCACTAATGGCATCCCCAGTAGCAAGGGGACCTTTTGGGAACCTTGTCTGAAATGCAGCAGGGACATAGTTGATATTGATATAACATGTTAATGAAGTGCTTGCTTGGCTTGATCTAGATAAATGGGAATTGATGGGTCGTCCTGCCCAGATGTCTCGACGGTGTTACCTCCATCCCGAGGTTGTGGTTCCTCCATCGTCTCTTCAAATTTTGAACCCTCAACTTGAGGTTGAGATGACCTGAAAACCTCTAAATATGGGGGTGGTATTGTGGCCAAAGGAATGGGAAAGATGGTTGTACCCAAATTGGGCCAGCCCTGCGTTTTGCCTCAAACTCTTTTTCTATACTAAGAATATCTTTAAAACACATCTCCCTCGGTGTGGGAAACTCCTCGGCCAACATATAAAGCCTTTACAACATCCAAAGGAAGAGTTCAGACTCAAAGAGTTTTGAGAATAAAACTTTAGGAACTAAAAATAATTTGGGGGTTTGATCAGTTTAACCACAAGATCAAATTGGAGAAGTAAATCGTTTTCATTAAACACAACCAAGAACATGGGAGGAAAGTCACCAAAGAAGATGACCAAATAACTCACCAGAGATCATAAAGAAAAAACTTCTAGTCTTTAGGCATCTTGGACAAAGCCCTAAGGTTCCCTACAACCAAACAGCCACCAATAGACACCCTAAAACAAGCCCTAATGCCACAACGGCAGGCTGCTAAATGAGCTAAAGGTCGTAAGAAAATATTAAGTTTCCAACAATGGAAAATATACGAAACACTATGGCGAGGTAAAGTTACTTGGAAAGTGGAAGAGAAGCTAAGACCTTGGATTAAGAACAATATCTCGCCTGAAAATAGAAATGGAGGAAAGAAAATGGAATAAATTAGAGAGGGAAACGCGTAAAGTGTTTGGAGAAGAAAGAAAAAATTAATTTTTTCTCAAACTTTAAGTATCACATAATGATTTAGCACAATGACCCAGGCGACACACAGTTCCCTATGCATATCATCATTAGGCCATTATTCCTTAAGTATACCTGATAATCATCATTCTTGGAAGATGCAATGTGATGATTGATAAGTTTTAATCTGAAGCCTCTTATACTTGTCAGACAAGGAAGCAATAACACCCCTCATCCACCACATAATACCATTGGCTAAGGGCTAGGGGTGATTGATAAACCTGAATATACCCTCGTCCCAGTTGATAGTACACTTGGCTTACGATGACTAAGCAATTAATCTACACTTTACCTCATACGTGGCTCGTACTTGAGATTATCATCGACCCCGGCCTAGATGATAAGATGATATCCTACAACCTAATAGTTGACAAATCTGGGCCCTCGGCCTTGTTTAAAGACTCTTCCTCATCCTCACCTAAGTGTAAGACTACGACCGACCCTCTCCTAGCTTTATAACATCAATGATATCGCCAATTCCTTGATCAACAGCCTCAACCTCGACTCAGGCATACTGTCTGAGGGTGACATCATCATAGCGCATGGTTTGGGGGATGTATGAATCAGTGTGCCTGGGACACATACCACAAATGGGAAAAACTGTTACTACCAAATCATCCCCTCATGTGAGGGAATATTTAGTCATCATGACCTACCTATGATCCTTAATGGATTGGCTAAGAGCAATACATCCATGCATACAACATTCTTGGGGGGTACACTATACCCCCAAGCACTATATATATATCTTTCATCTTCTTCATTATAAAGGATGAATTAACTCAAACCCTAGCTAAAACTCTGCTCACTTGCATACAGAAGAGAGAGAAAGAGAAAGAGAGAGAGAGAGCTTTTATTGTCACCAGGCCATTAGGAGACATATTTACTAGTGGATTTAACTCTCACACACACAGTGGATGCAGTCTCTGATCGAACCACTTAAATCCAGGTGTTTATCGTCTTCACCTCATCTCCATCTCTGTTGATTTACTATGTGATTATTACCATTGTTGTTTACCGGTTTGAGCTTCATACATTATTGACCTAGTGATACTATTTCTAGTATCGTCACTAGTATATACACATTATTTTTTCTAAATGGGAAGAAGTTAAGGGTTTAAATTAAGTTTCATAAACTGAATTGGTAGACTTCTTGCAAGACATTGTGTATAGGTTTGGGATTCTAAAAATTATAACCTCAAACATTGCAAATATTTTTGAATCAGAATTTTGTTAGAGTTAACTTCAAGGTTGAGAATAACTTTGACTAAGGCAACACCTTACTATGCTCAATAAAATGGGCAAGTGGAGTCTAAAAAAGTTGATAAGAACACTTTGATAGAGGTGATTGAGAAGAATCCTAGAGATTAACACAACTTACTTCCATAAATATTGAGGACATCTAGGACTTCTAAATGGTCAAGCACTAGAATGAGTCCATATGCTTTAACATACATGAATGATGTTGTCATACCAGTTGAAATCACTCTAAATTCACAAAAAACAGTATCCCAAAATGAAATGTCTATAGAAGGCTATGACCAAACTATGCATATGGAAGTGAAAAACATAGGTGAAGATAGAGTCAGAGCCTTGAATAACATATTGGTCCAAAAGAGGAAAATAAATAATATATAATAAGAAAGTTATAAAGAGGACCTTCATTGAGGGATACTTCGTTTGGAAAAACATACTACCCCTAGGATCAAAGTATCCACTTATGGAAAGTGGTCCCCAAAATGGGACATACCATTCTAAAAATATAGGTCATTCAAAGGTGGATACTACCATTTAAGGTATATTAATGGTCGCATTCACATAAGAAAAACAAATGCTAGATTCTTTCAAGCATATTATCTCACCATATGGGAAACAAGGCAATAAACACAAAAAATGTATATGATTGTGAATGTACTAAATTGTACTTTCATTAATTTACGGACAAAATGTTTAGTTACAAAGGAACAAAATTTGGTCTTAGAGTTTTGATATATTTCTTTCTTAATATTTATTGAGATATTCCTCTGCTCAAACATAGATACATTACTGGTAGGCAACTTCATCTTGCAGACTAGTTGTCTCAAACTTGTTTGGATGATAAGAGATGTGGTACATGGTATATGGTACATTATCTTACGATAAAATGAAAGAGGAGTTATTGGTCATGAACCCTTATAGAATATATTCTCCAATATCCCCAAGATAAGAGAGTATAAAGCATGTTAACTTCTTACCAATGAGAACACTAAAGTAAGCAAGAGCATCAAATGGTACTAGCTTTGAAGTAATTTAAAATATTGGGAGAAATATAAATGCCAATAATAGTAAGTTATCTAGGGTTGAAGGCGAATTTGCATTTGTTGTTCCATTATAAAGGAAGATTCAGTTGGAGTTTGAATAGATGGTTGAGACTTAACTTTTCAGAGTCCTTGAAAACCATCGAGCTCATTAGGTGACATCAACTCAGGTACGACCGTGGGTGGATAAATATCTTTAGTTAGGGGAAGAGTACTCATTGATGAAGTGGAAAATGCTTTGATAAGGGATTTAAGAGTGCTAAATCATATGTTTTTCTCTTTCATCACATGATATGGAATATTAATAGCATATGCAGTATGTGAAAAAGTTAGACCACGATAATTATATCTAATAGGAGATGTGTCCCTGATAGTAATTGGATTCGAAATAGAGGTGAAGCCTTGAGAAGAAGTCCCAACAAGTTTAGGAATTGGGATTGGAGGTGAAATAGTTATGTAATCCTCAATTGGAAAAGGATTCTCCACTTTAGGAAAATCAACAACATGGTTTGCAAAAGGGAGAAGCAATTTGATGTTAGAAATGCAGGTAGTAAGACCAAAGTGTAACAAGATAAAGGAAATGTTATGAAGGGTTAGAATATTGGTGTACCTTACATCTTAACAGTATAAGAAGGTTTCTTATCTATGGTATTCACTATTTTCTTCCTAATAATGTTAACCATGTCCTTTAATGGATATTCAACTAGCTTAGATGGATGATGAGATACCAGTTTAGGCCTTGGAAGAGGATTTCTTCTTCGATTGTTAAAAAGGAGGTGTCATGATTTATTATTTTTATTCATCCTCATATTAGAAAAAAAAGCAAGTTTCCCCTTTTGAAAAGAGGTAATGATAACACATAATGGTCAAGGAAAAAGCCAAAAGAAACTAGAAAATATAATAGATAATTCAAAAGAAAATCCTTACCCAGGGAAGAAGGCTAAAACGGATCATTGGCTTGGAGCTTTGGGTGTAAGTTATGTATAACATGAAATGACCACCACTTTACAAAGGCATCAGTCTCTCCATCATTAAACTTTACACAAATTATGATAAAATTTCTTTGTACTTTATCATAACATGTGAATCGATCCAGAATAGTGTCATCGGGAGCATTAGTAGACCTAGAAAATAAAAAGGATTGGCGTCGATCCTCTTAGGAACATGGATAGCCTGATATAAGCAAAATTGTCTTGCAAATTGATCATGAAAATAAATATCACCACAAGATTTGATATGAACGACTTTAGGGGTAAAGTGCCAAAAAATCTAGCAATTAAGAAACTCCCCCAACAGGAGTCTCTTTCCGTAGAGGGGGAGAAATGATTGAAATTTGGATAAGCCAAAAATGTGGTTGGTCAACTTTTAACAAAGATTGAAGGAGGAGTATATGGTGGTCATAATTTAGGCCTTTAAACATGCTCAAAATATCTTTGAAGATCTTTTACTGGGTTTTCTATGATAAAAGGCATTGAGATAGCTAAAATCTGAACTACCATTGAGGTCACCAATCTCAAGAAAATAGGAATGTAGCCACATTTGGTGAACCCACATTGACCCACCTTGATTGGAGTGAAAATGATCAACTTGGAGTTCAGATCATCTCATAACCCATGAGGTAAGGGTAAAGACCCACTTCTCTCTACTCAACTAGATTCATTCCTAAGAAGGAATACTCCAAGATTACACACTGACTTTATACATAATACATGCCTTGATAGCCAAAGAGAAAGAAATAATACTCCTTGCAAATCATAACATCAACAGTCTTCTTATGTTTCTTTATGAAAGTGGAGTAGGATAGAAGATCATTTGCATTCCTCAATGTCGCAAGCCATTCAACTGTCAACATTTGAGGATGAACATCATACCCAATGGATTTAAAATCCACTAACTTGAAAATATCCAATACAGTGAGTTTATTCATGTTAAATTTATTTTCAAAACAATTAAATATTGGGTTATAAACGTGAATGGAACTAGAGATAACGAAAGGATCGTATTCAATGTCCTTTAAGTTGATTCTTACATCATCAAAGATAGTGGCCTTATCCATTGATCTTGACTTCACTTTCATAATAGTATTTACCCATTGTGGCTACTCATCACCATCGGGCAAAAAACCTAAATTTGATAGAAGAATGTGTAACAACCCGTGTAATTTTTGGGGTATTTTCAAAATTGAGGAAAAAAAAGTTTTTGATAAAATTATTTTTATTGCTAAAATATATTGGTTATTACTTTTAAAGGCGATAATTTTAAACGGTTTCGAAAACAGAGTTAAAAGGGATTTAAAAATGATTTTTAAATGTTTTTAACTCTTGGAATTCTAAGTCGGCGAATATTAAGTAATTTTCAAGAGTTGTTTTGACTTCCAGCTCTTCATTTCTTTGCCTTATTTAAAGGAGTCTTTTGGTCTCCAACTCCTCACTTCTTTGCATTATAAAAGGGAGTCGTGGGCAACCTTTTTAACATACTTTTGGCAAAACTTTTGGCAGCAAATATATTTTATATTCCTCTTCTTTTTATATACACACTGGCCCTTGAGATTTGTGAGTTCCAACCTTAGATTAGAGGTGTTCTTGGGGCTATTTTGATGGAGGTTCTTGGAGAAGATTTTGTAGATCTTTTGTGTTGATCTTGAGGATGTGATCGTTGGTTTCTCATCATGGTTTGAGGTATGGGATTTTACACAATATGCTCCTTAAATCTCGCGAGTGTCATTCTCTTTGAATTCTTGTTTAATTGAACTCATATTTGAATTGATAAATTCATTGAAATCTGGAAAATAATTGTTGAAATTATTTTGATTCATGTGGTATCATTATATTATTGTTGAGCACGTTTCATGAGATTTTAATATGGCACGTATGTTGGGCACCCGCCAAAATTCCTATTTCCCGGGCTATGGCTTGATAAAGCATATATGGATGTGGTGAGGCCTGGTGACCCGGTTAAAGTGTTGTTGAGAAATTTATTGATAAAATGCTATTGAGATTTGCATTTGATTTGAATATTCGTACTCGTATTGTTACGTTTTATTCATCGCTAAAATATATTTGTTGAGCATCTTTCTTGTCCTATTGTGTACTTCCCCATATTTTCTTTTAGTGGCAGGTTAGCGCAGATTTTGGGGCGCTATGGAGATTGATTTTAGCGAGGATTGTTTGGGAAATACTTGTATTTAATTATTTCATTGGTGTATAGAGCATTTTTATTCGAGTTAGATAGTTGTAATTTTAATTCGAGAGACTTGTTGTAATTGAAGAGATTGAGATTAGTGGATTTATATTATTGTGGGTTTATTTAGATGCTCTATACCTTGTTATTGTGGATTTGAATTTATTTTATCTCATTAGCGCTCCGTTCGCTCTCCCCGGGCGGACGGGGTGTTACAAATGGTATCAGAGCTTAGGTATACGGCAACCCTCGGGGCTTGAGCTTTGGGTTCATTACGTGGTTAGCAATATTAATAGATAGAAAATTTGAAGTGATATTCGTGATAGGTTTCGAGATTAGAGGTGAGGAATTATTTTTGAAGACGAGATTATTTTGGAGATTGTTGGCCTGATTTTTTTAGAGTTAGGCATTCGGCGAATTTCGAGGGCGAAATTCCATTGTTAGTGGGGAAGCGTAACAACCCGCGTAATTTTTGGGGTATTTTCAAAATGGAGGGAAAAAAAGTTTTTGATAAAATTATTTTTATTGCTAAAATATATTGGTTATTATTTTTAAAGGCGAGAATTTCAAACGGTTTCAAAAACAGAGTTAAAAGGGATTTAAAAATGATTTTTAAATGTTTTTAACTCTTGGAATTCTAAGTCGGCGAACATTAAGTAATTTTCAAGAGTTGTTTTGACTTCCAACTCTTCATTTGTTTGCCTTATTTAAAGGAGTCTTTTGGTCTCCAACTCTTCACTTCTTTGCATTATAAAAGGGAGTCGTGGCCAACCTTTTTAACATACTTTTGGCAAAACTTTTGGCAGCAAATATATTTTATATTCCTCTTCTTTTTATATACACATTGGCCCTTGAGATTTGTGAGTTCCAACCTTAGATTAGAGGTGTTCTTGGGGCTATTTTGTTGGAGGTTCTTGGAGAAGATTTTGTAGATCTTTTGTGTTGATCTTGAGGATGTGATCGTTGGTTTCTCATCATGGTTTGAGGTATGGGGTTTTACACAATATGCTCCTTAAATCTCGCGAGTGTCATTCTCTTTGAATTCTTGTTTAATTGAACTCATATTTGAATTGATAAATTCATTGAAATCTGGAAAATAATTGTTGAAATTATTTTGATTCATGTGGTATCATTATATTATTGTTGAGCACGTTGTCATGAGATTTTAATATGGCACGGATATTGGGCACCCGCCTAAATTCCTGTTTCCCGGGCTATGGCTTGATAAAGCATATATGGATGTGGTGAGGCCTGGTGACCCGGTTAAAGTGTTGTTGAGAAATTTATTGATAAAATGCTATTGAGATTTGCATTTGATTTGAATATTCGTACTCGTATTGTTACGTTTTATTCATCGCTAAAATATATTTGTTGAGCATCTTTCTTTTCGTATTGTGTACTTCCCCATATTTTCTTTTAGTGGTAGGTTAGCGCGGATTTTGGGGCGTTATGGAGATTGATTTTAGCGAGGATTGTTTGGGAAAGACTTGTATTTAATTATTTCATTGGTGTATAGAGCATTTTTATTCGAGTTAGATAGTTGTAATTTTAATTCGAGAGACTTGTTGTAATTGAAGAGATTGAGATTAGTGGATTTATATTATTGTGGGTTTATTTAGATGCTCTATACCTTGTTATTATGGATTTGAATTTATTTTATCGCATTAGCGCTCCGTTCTCTCTCCCCGGGCGGACGGGGTGTTACAGAATGTTCATTTATAGAATTGAAGTCTTGTATAGGAAGATTGTTCTCCCCGAACCTAGGCTATTAAATCAAAAACTTTAGAGGAAATTCACTTATAAAAAAGGGACCACGGAAAAATGATATGCCCAAGTGGTAACTGAATGGAGAAAATGATGTCCCCAACTAAGATAAAGACATCAATCATGCTCTCATCAATAATTGCTTCAAATTGGACATACTCATCTAGATTTTCTAATCTAGAATACATTGGTGATGAAGAAATTGGAATAATAGAGAGAATAGAGCAAAGGGTTGAGATAAGCTTGGAAATAGAAGATAAACGGTAAAATAGGGAGAAAATTTAAAAGATAAACTTATGTATCTTAAGATCCATTTGAAATAAAACTAAAGTGCCAAGAAAAAGATGGCATGTGTCTCTAAATACTTCCCACCAAAGTGAAGGCATTAGGAAATGGAAGATATTACAAGATGTTTTTATTGGCATAGTTAACCATAAATTGTAATGGTCAGACTTGTGGATTATCAAGCCCTAAGAAAATAAAATCAATAAATGTTAATTATAAAACAAGAAAATTTATTGGTAAAAGGGAGTTACAAAATTTGTTCATTCGTGGGATTTAATTATTCCTCCAAAAGATAAAAAATTATTATTTGGGCAATTCCACACATGCAACTAGATTTTATGAGGACCAACAATGGAGAAACATGCATGCATAATAAACCAAATCCACTACTTTTTTAGGTCTAAATGTATGAAAAATATATAAGTTCATGCAATATGATAAAACTGACTACAACATGAAATATTTACGAAATTTCTAATGAAAATAATGTGACAGTGTCATAAAATTGGTTTAATCAAAATTAGTTATCGAGAAAAATGAATAAAAAAATATCGTGAGAATTAATTCAAGATGTAACACATGGGAAAAGATGAAAGGATATATCAATCATTCGAAACATAAGTAATTTTTCCATTAGTTAAAAAAAATTGGATTATATGATTTGGAAAATAAAACATAACTTTTTCTAATTTCATAATAATGAGTAAATGTATAAGTTACAAATTTATGGAATATATACCATGAGTAATTTACGTGTTTTACCTCCAAATCCCAATGAGAGTTGTCTTGTTCTATATTCAAAATGAATGCTTCATGACTTTCTAAGTCTCTGATTACCTCTTGTGCCTTTTCCTTTAACTCCCTTTCTCTAAGGGTAATCCCCTTTGCGGGAAAAGCTTCAGAGCCCAAATCTTCCAAGTCACCTTCTCCATTCAAATATACATTCTCAAAATCTTTACTATCCTCCAAAATTCCACTTTATATGATACGAATATCATCATGTGTATTATCTCAAACCTCATAATTTTCCAATGCATCTTGAATTTTCCTAACATTTCAAATGAAAGAGGGATAGATATTGAGGAAAAAGTCAATATGGGACATGGATTAGTGGGAGAGTACTTGATGTTTTAACAGAGTTTCCATATCCATGTAAAATTATTCTGAGTGTGGACTTTTAAAAAATAGAAGGGGGAGATGGGAGGAAGCATGAAGAGCTTCTAGATCCTTACAACATCAATGACAGTGGAAGGATAACGTATTATCGGTAGGTTGGTGTCTAAGCCAGCGTGAGCATACATATCTCTTTCATAAATTGGATACCAAAACATTATGCATAATCAAACAATCAAATAAGAGAGAGGGTATTAGTAATGGTGGAATCAGTGACCAAAGCTTCAAAGGCATCGAAGTCAAAGCTAGTCCAAGAAAGGACATAAGAGGTATACATTCCAATGGTGATGACATGGTGTGTAGGCTATACAAAAGAGTGATGAGGAGAACTTGTGTCAAAAGTGCCATATTTAGGGACCCTGTAAGTGGTACAATGTTAGGTAGACAAAAGGTTCGAGCATGTACTCTTACCAGCGTCAAAAGGTAAAATAAGGTCCCCTAGGATGATGAGTGAAAGTGGAGAAGGTCACTTGTAGATAATTAAGTGGAAAATCGGTAAGAATGAGAGTGTGATTATTACTAACACCTTATTATCATGAGGATGTTAATTAAATTCTTCATATGCATAAGGAATAAATGGAGTTGGTAAGGATCCACTATAGACCAAGGTAGGATGTCAGTCGTAGCCATCTATCTCAATAAGTCTCTTGATGTTGGATTTAGTTTCTTTATCCTCCACAACCCAATCATAAAATGCTTCAACATTTTTGATATAGTCTATGGACTCTCATCTTCAAACTAATTTAACTAGCTTAGGAAGAATTTTTTCAATAAAAGCAAAAACTTCCTCATAAGTAGGAGGAGAAGGGAATTATGTCCGACCAACCATCAACGAGTCTAAATTATGACAACTCAGCAGATTCTAAGGAGGGTCCATAAGATTATTTTGAAGAATGTTAGTGAACATCATCACTTTCAACAACATATAAGTCATTCAAAATGGGTGGAGGTGGAATAACGGAGTATGGAGTAGGAACATGTTCAGTAGCACCAACCACATCATATATGGTCCAATCGCTAGTGTTGTCCCATTCATCATCATAAAATGGACATAAGGAGCCACTAGTAGTATCCCAGGGGTCAAGAGAAGCATCGTTATCAACTTGTTTTTGGGAAGAAGATGATGAAAACTCCCAAATTCTTTTGGAACTAACATATTCATCTTTATTGGAAGCCATTTTTTATTCAAAAATAAATTAATAAAAAAGACGAGAATTAAGTTAAAAAGCCAAGAGATGAAAGATTTTATGATAAAAAATCTTCTCACTATTGTAACATCTATTTAAGAAGAAATGTCATTTGTGTAATGATAGTAAAACGTGGAGATATGATGTACGAATGCTATTGGTCCATTTATTATATTTTCTCAAACACCCATTATTGTATGGGGCATGTTTACACCATATAATTCCCAGTCAATGAGGTATTAACACGTGGGAATATAGATCAGTATTATACCCAAAAAATATAAAAATTCAAGTACACGCAAATGTCAAAAAAAAGGTCTACACATGTCAAAGTCCCGAGCGTGGGATAACCACATATACAACTGCTTTAGGATGTAATTGTTCTAGGGTAAGAGCATTTAAGTATATAACGCGTCAGTAGTTTGAACGATAGTTACAAACGAAAATGAATATAAATAAATGACTCAAGGACAATCCAAAAATGGACTCTCTAGTCACAAAAACCTGTTTTTACTCTTTTACATTTCCTTTTTTCTTTTCCTTTTCTTTTATTTCTTTTTCAGTTTCTAATTCTAAGTTGTTTGTAAGGTTGATTACTGTAATTCTATTTCAGTTTGATATCATTTTCCTTTGTTTTAGTTTTAACTTGTCTTTACATTTCCTAGTTATAATCTACTTTATATTTCTAAGTTTAAACTACTTCACTTTCGTTAATTCTGAATTAGTTCATTGTCTTTAGTGTTGGATCATTTTAATCCACTGACTATAATTACTTCAAACTTTGTTTTAAACTTTAGTTTCCCATTTTATAATCTTTCTTTAGTCATAGTTTATTTATTTTACAAACTTATTTGGACCGCAATGAATTTTTTTCTTAATTGAAACATCAAATGGTACATAATCGCTGCATTATAGCAGTCTAAGATAATCAACTAGTTGGCAAGACCATAACCTTTTTTGGAACACTCTCATATAATCTATACATACCAACCAAAGACAACGGAACACAATTAGATAAATGAAGTTGAACAAAAGTTTTGATCTTCTACGAGCAGGTCGAACCTACTCACTATAATTCTAACTAAGTTGAATTAAAAGACATTTATATAATATATTGTAGATAAATATAAGGACTTTTCATAGATAGTATTATTATTTCAAAATGAACTCGACACATATTTAATAAAACATAAATTACATACATGGATTTAAGAATAAACCCCAACAATATCACACTTCGTGTTAAAGGAGTATGCATATGCATATAATAGCTCATTGATTATTATCTACTGCCATCTTTGTCATAAATTTATCACCTTCCTTCTTTGAACCTTTGAACTAGATGATACATATTCTTAATGTGTTTATCTCCTTTTATGTGTTTTGGGTTCTCTTCAACTTGAAATTGCTCCCCTATCAACACAATGTAATGTAATAGCCAATTGCACAAAAAGAACTTCACTTAACAAATTCAAGAAGTTTATGGTACATACAACATCTTTAGTTGCTTTCGAAGTGGAAAAAACTTCACCCTCCATGGTGGAGTCAACAATCCATTATTGCAGCACACTCCTTAAATTTATAGGCCCAACTTTGAATGTGAACACATATTTCGAGGTAGTAATCATGGATTCCTTATCTTAATGAAAATCAAGTTTTTTATACCTAAAAGGTACAAGAATATCTTCAGAGTGAAGCTGCATATAATCTCTAATACTTTTAAAGTACTTGAGAATGTGATTTTACTACAGTCCAGTACAACAAATCTAGGTTAGAGTGAAGTATTCTAACCACACAAATGGAAAAGAAACATCTGATCTTGTACATGGCATAACAAACATGAGGGTGCCCATCAGTGAAACATAAGGTATATTCATCATTGTCTTTATTAAACCAGGTGGAAAATGAAATTTATACCATGATAGAGTGATTTCACTCCTGAAATAAAAAAAATCCTTTCATGGAACCCCACATGCTAAACATGTGGAAACACCATATATATATGTATCTTGGGATAAGTTCAAAGTCTTATGTATCCAATTTAGTGAAATCTTGATCACAAGGATTTGACTATCATGTCCCACGTTCTTCATATCGAGCTTCATGGAAACCATAATCCTATGTAAAACAATAACACTACCTTGTTTTCGATAGGAAAATACTATCCACATAATGTACTAGAAATACCAACAAGATTTTTTCATGCTTCTTATACAAATAAATATTATTAAGGATTTACTAAAAATCAAAAGTTTGATTTCCTGATGAAACTTAATGTTCCAAGATATTAATGTTCTCTTAATTCCATAAATATACCTCTTAAGCTTAAACACTTTTAATTATTGACTTCTTGCTATGAATCCTTTAGGTTGCACCATATATATTCACTCATTAAGACAATCGTTCAACATTGTAGTATTGAAAAAAAAAATCCTAATACACTTTAGCAAGGCTAGTAATGAATTTTTTTTCATAGTTAATACCTTTAATTATGAGTAAACCATTTCACAACAATCCTTACATTGAAGGTTTCTATCTTCCCATCCATCCATCCATTTTTTATCTCTTATAGGTTTGCTTCAACTAATGGATTTTATCCCATTAGAAGGTCTTCAAGCTCCCAAACCTGATTTGGATACAGTGAATCCATCTTGGTATCCAGTCTTAACTTAAAGCGAAAAAATAGAAACGAAAAAACAAAATACTATTCAACAATTATCAATTTTAAAAAATCTTTATCTCTCAATAGGGAGACCTAGGGTTTTAGAGCTTTCATGGTCGTAACTCCTCAAACTCAAAAAAATATACCTATTCTATTAAATCCAAAGTCTCTAGACTAATCACGTAACACTAATCCTTGGTCCAAATCATTCGCAAGAGTTGTGGAATCTTCATCTTCCAAAGAAACTTCAATCAAACCACCATCGACTTTTAAAGGATAAGTAATAATTCAGTTTTCCCATGCAGATATCCAAGCCCTAGGTGAACCTATCAAACATGCAATCATTGGAAGGTTCTCAC